>OW052220.1:121189838-122475150 GCA_932526605.1 Nephrotoma flavescens | reverse complement strand
ATATATATATATATATATATATATATATATATATATTATATATATATATATATATATATATATATATATATATATATATATATATATATATATATATATATATATATATATATATATATATGTATATATATATATATATATATATATATATATATATATATATATATATATATATATATATATATATATATATATATATATATATATATATATATATATATATATATATATATATATATATATATATATATATATATATATATATATATATATATATATATATATATATATATATATATATATATATATATATATATATATATATATATATATATATATATATATATATATATATATATATATATATATATATATATATATATATATATATATATATATATATATATATATATATATATATATATATATATATATATATATATATATATATATATATATATATATATTTATAGTTTGGTATTATATTACCCAAAATCTTTTATTAGATAAATATATATATACATAGAACATGTTACATAGAACATGTTACAAGTTCATCGATCAAAATGGCACATATTTTGTTTAGTAAAGTTCATTTAAATAAAAATATTCTTTGTTTCAATGTCACCCAAAAAAGGTCACGAACTATTACCTATTATTTCTATATGGTTTCATTGTGGTGCAATCTCCGTGTTGTCTTGTTATTGGCAATATTCACTCAAAAATCTGATGACTGTTTTACTTAAAAAAATCTTGCTCAAGGCCATTGTGATCTGCTTCCTCACCGTTTGATAAGTCAGGCCCTAAAAACAACTTATATATGATTGATTTTTGGTGCACTCTCCGTGATATCTTGTTGCGCCATATTATTAGAATAACTAGTTTAGTAAATATTATTATATTTTTAAATTTCATAAAATTTAATTTTTCACTCTAAATTCCTATAAGAAATATTTTAACACTGTGATTTCCAATACATGCATATTTTTGTAAATTGGTAAAATTTTTGTAATTTTAACATAACCGGGATGTTGTAACTCCAGTGAAAAGAAGATATGCTAACTTATCATTACACATATTTTTTGGAAATAATTTCACAAAAGTTTTTAAACAATTTTTACTATCGAGGCTCGATGAATCAAATTAGAAATTGCAGTAAATACAAGGTGAAACAGATAAAGTGTAAATACTCGCATAGTACCCAGATTTATTTGCTGCACCCTGCACATTTTATGAACTTTGTTTTTCCTTATTAATATTGTAAAATCAATTAAATTATCAAAAAAAACTTAAAACTAATATCAAATTAAAATTTATATCAAAAATATACAAAACAGCGGAAAAAATTGTGGAATTTTATCACGTAAAGTTAATCACTTAACCAAGTTTTTCTGGTAACGTATATTTTATAAAAAAAAACTTCATAAATCAAATTAATTAATTTCTTAATTTATATACGAGAATGTATATATCGTTTTCCTTTCCCCATTGCCGCTACATAATTTTTTCGTGGTGTTACCAAAAAGCCCTTAAAATATTTCAACATTTTAGATGAGCACAACAAAAAACTCGAATGAAACCATTAGCGATAAAATTCACACAAAGAATTTCCAGTAATTTTTACATTTTTTGTTTTCCCTTTTTTCATTTAGGTTATCCCAATTAGTTTTCCATCTATCTTTTGTTTCGTTGGTGTGTTATTTGAGAGAAAAATTTTAATGTGTTAAGTATTTTAATTTTTTTTTTTTTGCGTTTCAGATACACAATTTGAATTTGTTTATTATGGTTTAATTATTTCAGTTTAGCGTATTCATTAGATAATTAATTACACATTGGTCATAAGTTTATATAAATTATTTGTTTTGTATTAGAAAACGTGAGGTTAATTGAGTATAAATTATTACTCGAATCCATGTACACAAATAAATAGATCACGATTTTCTGTTTGCTTTCTAAATACTATACGATGTAATTTTAACGACAATCAAGATTATTGTACAAAATAAAAACTTTACGAGAATTTAATTAAATAATAAAAATAAACAATCTTTCGCTCAACGTTTATATACATGAAGAGTTCATTAAAAATTAAAATTCTGTAATTTTTTTTTTGTTTTGTTTTTGTCCTATTTCAATTAAAGTTTATTATTTGCTGGCGGCACTATTATAATAACTGTTTCAAACGATTCAATTTGTTTTAACGTAACCTAATTAATGAAAGCAAAATCAATTTTAAACAATGAGTGATGGGCATATCAAAAATGTTATTTAAAGTTGAAAATATTTCTAGACAAGGTTTCAACATTTTTGTAAGGGCGTACAGTTCAAACATGTCATCATCGAAAATTAGTCCATGAGATTGATTTTTGACCTGCCTCGTTTTGGCTTATGTCAAACCAGCAGAGCTTTATAATTTTTCCAAATTTAAACTTTTTCCTGGGAAATAAAAAAGTTCAAAAGGTAATGATTGGCAAGTAGAAAAGTTGAAGGAAATTTATTATTTCAACATTTAGAAATATAATGAGTTTGTTAACAAAAGTGCTTTTAACATAAAATTCAATTAATAGAATTTGTTTTTAGATAATTAAATTTAAACACCATAATTGCTCGAAAAGTCTTTTTAATTCTGATGAAATACAAGTGAAAATGACTCGAGACTATGTTACGAATAAAACGAATGTCGTTATTTGATAAATACATGGTTGATGATTTTATGATGATGATGATCATTAAGTATTGCTAAGGCTCTGCGATTCTTCATCTTTGAGACTAATGAAAATGTTGTATGAATTAACTACATTGCAATGTTTAAATGGTAATGATTACGTATTCAAACAAAAACTAAAACTGATTTCATTCGCAATTTTTTACGTTTAAATCTCCTCCTAGTATGTAAGCACCGTAACTGTAATATTTCCGATATCTGCTAAAATGGTATTCACAAAATGTAACTCGGCTCTATAAACTTTTTGCTATAACTTTACAGCACCAAATTTGATGACATAAATTTACGCATTTAAATTTTGAGAGCGAATGGCTGATGTCACATGAGATTTTTGGTTTATTGATTATTTTTTCAAGGCCAACTAGTCAAAATAGGCAATTTATATATGTATTTGTGTTTTATTTTGTTTTGTTCTGCTCTCTCTAAAATGAAATGAGTTAAAAATGTCCTTGAAATATTTTTTAAGTCGCAATTAAAACCCTATGATACGATAAACGGGGAAAGAAACAAAGAAAATACGGTTTCTGTGACACCCTGTGTGGCATTAGTGAATAACTCGAAAAAATTTCCTTTTACTGAAACGATTCTCGCATATATTTGATCTTACTGAAACACGGGGGTGTCTGGAGAAATGTAAGTATGTATTTCCAATTATCTAGATAAATATGACACTGTAAATAACATATAAAATCCATATTAAACAGAAATTTATATTTTTTTATTCGTTTATTACGTTGCTTGAAAAAATTTAATTATAAAACCTTAACACGTTATTGTTTCTGAAAATTTATTAGTAATTTTCAAAATCATATGAAAATTTATTTCTATTTTTGAATATTCTGTAGAGAATTATCATGTATCAAGTCAAATTTTCTGGTTTTCTTAAACGTCAACCAACCTAACAAAAATTTATTTTGAGTAAGTCACGATCAGAAAATAAGTAATTTCTCAATAATTCTATGGTCCCACACACTTAGGTTTGACTATTTTTGAATATCCTATAGAGAATTCTCGTATATCAAGATTTCCCTGAATTTTCCTGGAATTCCTAAACTCCGCGGGTCATCCTAACGGAAACTTGTTTTGAGTAAATCACACAATCTATTCTAACAGAAAATAAGTCAAATTAAAAAAAAATTGTAGAAATAACTTATTTTCTGTTAGAGTAGATCTTGACTTACTCAGAATAAGTTCCCGTTACGATGAGCGGCGTTTCGGAAAATTCAGGGAAACTCCATATACGATAACTCTCTATAGAATATTGAAAAATCGTCAGTCCTAAGTGCGTGGGATCATTGATTTTTTTTAAAATGGCTAATTTTTTGTTAAGTGTTCTACTCAAAATAAGCTTCCGTTAGGATGGCTGGCGTTAAGGAAAACCCGGAAAATTCAGGGAAAATCGGCATAATTCGTGATAGAATATTGAAAAATTGTACCATACATTTTTTTAAAAAATTTCTTAGTTTCTTTTTACTATAGCTCATGACCTACTCAAAATGAGTTTCTGTTAGGATGGCCGGCGTTTCAGAACAACAGGAATATTCAGGGAAACTCGATATACAATAATTCCTTATAGAAACTTCAAAAATCGTCAATCGTAGGAGCCTGGAATTGAATTGAAAAACAATATATATTTCAGATAGAGTAGCTAATACACCGTAATTACGAAGTAATTAAATTTATCAACAGTAACCACATACGGTTTTATGTTTGATGGTTTAAGAATTATTATAAAAGCTATAATTATAAGTCGAATCAAATTTTACAATTACAATGCAGGACCAATGGTCAAATATCTAGATTTTTTTTTTTTTGTAATGCTTAAATCTAACTTAAAATAATACTTAAAACTAACCTAAAACTACACATAATTAACCAAATTACATTTGGTAGGTTGAGCAATGCAAACAACTTAAAAGCATTTTGTTTGATGACGAAAATAATTTAATAAGGCAATTAAAAAATAATTTTTCAATAAACTCGTCTATCGTAGGTATGTTTTCTAATGCGTGAAGGCCTTTGATCCTATAGTGCTTAAAGTCAGGAGGACATGGCCACTTGTTAAATGCGAACCGTAAAGCTTTGTTTTGTATTATTTGGAGTACCTTTCTTTGAGAACCAGTTGTTGACTCATACCAAGCAGGGCCGGCGTATGTTATGATAGGGCGAATGTATAACTTATATATTAATAGTTTGTTAATGTAGTCTAAGCCACTATTATTGTTAAGGAATGGGTATAATAAATAAAATGCCCCGGCTGCTAGACGCCTAATTGATAAGATATGTCGTTTAAAAGGCAAATGGCGGTCAAATATTACACCAAGATATTTGACCAAATTAACGACCTCAACTAATTGGTTATTAATATGGACTGGTACCGCTTTATTAAGCTTATTGTTACGATTTGATTTAGGATTATCATTTAATAAATCGGAAAAGGAGACTCCCTGCCGAAAAAATTGCGAGGTGAAGCCTCTCTGAACAGGTTGTTTCGTTGTAAAATTATTATGTGGTTTAGAAAAATTATTTGCAGAGCTCAACTTACCAATGTAAAGTTTTCTTTCAGGACACTCGTTAAAGCTCGCTACATGGTCACCATTACAGTTAGCGCATTTAACTCCAATTTTATTTGTGTTTGTTGGACATTCACCCGGTGTGTGACTCTCAGCACATTTAACACATTTAAATGTTAAGTTACATCCCATGGCGCTTTGCCCAAAGGCTTGACAATTACGACACTGCATTGCTGATCTTTTTTCGCCTAATTGATAAGATATGTCGTTTAAAAGGCAAATGGCGGTCAAATATTACACCAAGATATTTGACCAAATTAACGACCTCAACTAATTGGTTATTAATATGGACTGGTACCGCTTTATTAAGCTTATTATTGTGTTTAACCGTTGGACGAAAATAAATAAGTTTAGTTTTACTAGTGTTTATATTGATGTTCCAATTCTTAAAGTGATCTGTAAGGGAGTCCAAGTAAGTTTGCATTATTATGGAGCATTGATACTCACTATAACTTGAACAGAATATCGTGGTATCATCTGCAAAGGTTTGTAAATAAGTTTCAGGAGTAGTTGGTTTAGGTAAATCGTGTGTGAAAATTAAATAAAGCAAGGGGCCAAGGGCAGAGTCTTGAGGAACACCTGCATTGATATTTCTAATGGAGGAACACTGACTATTATGAATTGAAACAAAAAACTTTCGATTGGAAAGGTAGGACTTAATCGCAGCAATGAGGATTGAAGGAACACCACCATTAATCATTTTAAAAATTAACCCATTATGCCACACCGAGTCAAAAGCTTTCCGTATGTCAAGGAAGCAAGCAACCTAGATTTTACGTCTGTTCTTATTAAATTTTAGAAAATTAAATAATCCCACTAATGCATTCGAGGTAGATCTACTATAAACAAAACCAAATTGCTCATCAGGAGCTAGATGACTAGCAACCTACGATGGATAACACGCTCAGCCACCTTACTTAATCCACACAATAAACTAATTGGCCTAGTATTTTCGGGAGTGCATAGTTTTCCAGGCTTCGGCATAGAAATAATTTTAGAAACTTTTTTTTTTTTTATTTTTTGTAAAAAGAAAGTATTAATTATCCAATGGATTTAATGTCCTTTTAAGGTCAATTAATACTCCCCTTTTCATTCACGCACACACCCACCCATTCACCTAGTCACAAAATTACAGTTATACCACCTGCACGTTGCAAGCTCCATGTCAACCTGCACACTGACATGAACGGTGGGCACTCCAACAGAGGGTCTAAGTTGTGTTTATTATCAACACCGATCGTAATCGATGAAGAAAATTCGCTTTACATCCTGCCTCTGGTGGGACTCGAACCCAGTACCTCCCGGTCCAAGTGCCGAAGCTTTAACCACTGCACCACTTTTACGGTAACTTTCCAGATCAACAGAAAATGACTAAACTTAAGAATGGTGTTAATTATCTTACATATCACAGAAAGCCCCTCAAAGGGTAGATTTTTAATTGGCCTGTTGCAAATGCCATCGATACCAGGGCTCTTTTTATTCTTCAAGTTCCAGATGATTTCTCTTAACTCCACCTCATCAGTGTTATAGTCGCACACATCAAAAGGCTGATTGAATAAACCAGTGAAAGTTTCAGTTTTTTCCTCAACATTATCATCTGGTATATGATCAACACCACTGAAAACACTTTCATAATATTCAGCAACCTTTTCAGAAATTATGACCGAGTCAATGATAGGACCATTTTCATCATCAAGGACCAAACTGGATTCCTTGGCCAATTTGAACATTTTGATATTTTTATATAGGTTGGTCCTAGAAGGCTGTATGCTACTGAGCTCAACTCGTAGAATAGTTTTGCTGATGATTCAATATGTTAACATGAATCTCACGAGTGAGTCGATTTATTAGAGTTTTTGTATATAGTAAAGGCATTATTGTATGCATACGCCTGCAATAGTTTCTAAATTTTATTGAACATATAATGGGCATCGGAAGGCTCCTGCAAAGCTCTTTGTTAAATGGAACAAACTTAGCAACACCATCATTAATAATGCTCGTGAACTGACTAATTGTACTTTCAATCTCATCCCGAGAGTTTATTATTTGAGGAGTGAGTGAAGACAATTTTTGATAAACAAAATATCTAAAACTGCCCAGTCCGCTCCACTATAGTTTAAAGTTTTAGGTTGATCAAATAAATGATGGATTTTGAACTTGTCGGGTATTTTTAAAACCACAGGTAAGTGATCTGAACAAAATTCATTTAGATCCTTGACTTTATTATTAACAAATACATCCTTAGAAAGCGCCAAATCCAAAATTGCATTTCCTCTCGTATTGTGAGGCGCACAAATTACTTGAATGTTGTTAGATTCACAAAACTTAAAGAGGATTCTACAATTTTGATTAGTTGTAGAACCATTCAAAAAAGAATGATGGGCATTAAAATACCACAAATAAGGACATTTTTGTGAACTCTAGTCAGATCATTGAGATCATTGATATAATTTTCCAAAAATATACCGAAACCAGAAGAAACGAATTATCTCCCTCGCCAACAATTATTGTAGTAGCGGAATATTCATCCTTCAATAAAGCCTGGGGTTTAGAAATTTTTATACTCTTGTCAACTAAAATCGCAGTGTCTCCTGGTTTGACTGACTTAGCATTATTTCTAAATATGTTATAATTAGGAATTTGAAGATGATGGGTATTTTTTAAATGAGATTCATTTAAGCAAACAAGCTGAGGTTTATGTTTAGATATGAGTAACTCAAGTTCGCAGCGTCTCACCCTCGTGATCGGGCTATTGCAGTTTAAAAATAACAGCTTCATGTTAGGCATTGACAAACAAAATTCAAGTACATTGACTTTTGAGTGCCAATATCCTGAATAGTGTTAAGCTTTTTGAGGAATTTTGAAATCTGACTCGACAAAGTTGCAAAATCAACCCCAAAAAGTGATTCAGACTTCGCAAAAAATTCTCCTAGGGTATTGTGATGAGTTGGTTCACTGCTACTAATTGGAGGAGCCTTGTTACGATTTGATTTAGGATTATCATTTAATAAATCGGAAAAGGAGACTCCCTGCCGAAAAAATTGCGAGGTGAAGCCTCTCTGAACAGGTTGTTTCGTTGTAAAATTATTATGTGGTTTAGAAAAATTATTTGCAGAGCTCAACTTACCAATGTAAAGTTTTCTTTCAGGACACTCGTTAAAGCTCGCTACATGGTCACCATTACAGTTAGCGCATTTAACTCCAATTTTATTTGTGTTTGTTGGACATTCACCCGGTGTGTGACTCTCAGCACATTTAACACATTTAAATGTTAAGTTACATCCCATGGCGCTTTGCCCAAAGGCTTGACAATTACGACACTGCATTGCTGATCTTTTCTTTTTGACTTCCCAGGATACGCGGTACCCACAACAACCAATGACGGAATTGATGTCGCTGCGTTTAGTTGAAGGCACAAAAGTTACCGTGAAGCAGGGCAACTTGACCACGGATCCATTATTAACATCAGTTTTACGTTTATTGACAGGGTAGACATTAATAACTTTTAAACCCTTATTAATGAGATCCTCTTTGACATCTGACGCCGAAGTATCCTGATGAATTCCTCTAGCAACCATAATTACTGGTCTCTGCTCCTTGATGGTGAAGGTGTAAAAAAGAAATTTGTTCTCCTTAAGTACCTCTACAAGTACTTTATGCTGGTCCTTGCTAACTGCATACAACGTGTAACTATTAGCCGTTACCCGAAGAAGGGATCCGGGATGATTTTGGGTAATCGCTCGAAGCGGCTGGATAGATTTTAGATCTTTAATAATAATTGGTGGCGGCTTATCCGATTTTTTGGCAACCGCTGCCTTCGATGGAATATCAGATGTAGTCTCACTATCTAATTTATTGAATCTACCCCCAATTTCAGAAGGGATCTCCGCATAATCATCGTGTTCCATATCCAATTCCGAAGAGTACTCCCCAAGGTCATCCAATAAATGTTTGACATTATCATGAACACTATTTGTAGTAGGGGGAACAACGCTGTGATCACCAAGTTTTTTTGATTTTATAATTACATCATCATTAGCGGAGCTAGTGTTCATTCGCTTAACTGACTTATTAGAAGTCGGGTTAGTAGTACCATCCAATTTACAAGCGCTGGTATTATTACTAGGCGCTTTAAAATCTTGCAATGCCATGTTCACAGCACGGTTTATCATCACGTTTAGTTGGCTAATAATCCTGTCGTCTATCGGAGGGGTACCGCTCCCTTTTTCCTCATTGTGTTTGTATTGCGCAGTAAGCTGCGCCTGTTTACTTCGCCACCCGAACAGCTCGGAATTTTTAATTTATTGATTATAGTTTCTTTCATATACTCTACGCTAATTTTTTACTGTACTTTCACACAAACACGCGATAACAGGTGTCACTACTGTAGAATAAAAATATTCTTTAAGATAAAAATTATTACAATATGTCACAAATAAAATTATACTTCAATTACTCACAAAAATTAAAATTGATATGTGTGTGTGTGTGTGTTGTCGTAGGTGCTTGGTACCACAGAATCTTTTAAAAATGATTTATTTTTTATTTACTGTGGTTTTTCAATTGTAATGGTGTTATTGTGATTGTTCCGTACCTATATTGGTCTATTTCAGCACTCTCGAATTAAATGTACAATCGTAGGAAATTCTTCCATTTGGCGTCAATCTGTGTGAAAACAATTATGATAATCGACACTTATTTAAACACAATCAACTTCCCAACCACCCCATACTTTTCTTTCCTTTAACGTTGTATCGCGGATAAATTGAATTTTTGAATTATAGTTGGCTAGTGTGTAAGAATCACAACGATCAGTTTCGAACAGATGAGACTATTGATTTGAAAATGACGCCAAGAAAAGTATGGGGTGGTTAGGAAGTTGATTGTGTTTAAGTAAGTATCGATTATCATAATTGTTGTCACACAGATTGACACCAAATGGAAAAATTTCCTACGATTGTGTATTTAATTCGAGAGTGCTGAAATAGACCAATATACGGAACAATCACAATAACACCATTACAATTGAAAAACCAAAATAAATATAAATAAATCAAATTTCGTACGTTACGCAGTAATTCACTAGTAGTACAATTACATGGTATTGTTCTATATATATATATAGACAATATTCCAATGTAATAATACAACATCAGTCGTCGCGACCTGATGAGAAGACTGATTTTTTCAAATCAATAGTCTCATCTGTTCGAAACTGATTCTTACATATTAGCCATCTATAGATTCAAAAATTCAAGTTATTTTCTGCTAGATTAGATCGTGATCTATTTAAAATAAGTTTGCGTTAGGGTTGGCGGCGTTAAGGAACACCACGAAAATTCAGGGAAACTCAGCATACGATAATTCTCTATAGAATATTTAAAATTGTCAACCCTAATGATCAATACGACATCGACAGACGAAGCCAAACTCGCAACTGCGACTAAAGCCACTCTTTTATTATTTTTAGATCAGGTTAAACACTATTTTTACGTACACAATTGTGATCGCGGGCCGGAAAGGGATATTATATTCTATTTTTAAATATTAATATCGAATTTCTGTTTTCATCATCATCGTCGTCTGATGACTCAGATTTAAAAAAAAACATAAAACAGAACACAGTTTATAATATGTAATTAATTTTAAAATAATTGGGGTTATTTTGAGAGATAATTGGATTTTTTTTATTATGTTGGTTTTCTGGTTTTCGAAAAGTTGTATTTTTAGTTGCGTTTAAAAATAACAATAAATTTGCGGATTTATTCGCGATTTTAGCTGCGTTTTGAAATACAGTTTTTGAACATAATTTTCGAAAAAATCGCGACTACGGCTTAAAGTTGTAGTCACGCCTGTCGGTAGAACCCTAAGTACCTGGGGCGATAGAATTCTCGATTTGCTCAAAATTCGTTTACGAACACCTGAAAAACTTAGATAAACTTGATATACGAAAATTGTCTAAAGAATATTCAAAAATTGTCAATCGCCTATGTGCCTGAAAACGTAGTTTTAACTTATTACAGAATTTTTGTTGTTGTTTTTGATATATTTTTAACTTATCATTCTACTGCACCTCATAAATTGCGAAAGAATTAATAAAATTTTATGATTCCCTAATGCGTAGTTTACAATTTATTTGTTAGGGCGCCTTTATGGTTGGTGTTCGCTCGTTCGTTCGCTCTGACAATTTTTTTGACCAATCACATTGCTCAAAAATTACGATTTTTTCTTCTGGATTTTTCCACAAAGGATGATTTGCCAAAAAAATGACCGAACAAACATTAACCATAACGGCGCCTTTAGTTCGCAGTTTTACCAATACTATGAAATTTTTAGTTGTTGTTAATGTTGTTTTTTAGGAATAAGTCGGACGTTTAGGAAAAATTTCACAACCGTACTAATAGCATCTCTATACCGCCAAACGAACCTAATGCCAATTGTAGTTGTTAAATTAAATTTATTTGTTTTTTTTTGCTTTTCTTATATACGCCTAAATGTTGATAATTAAATACATAATACGTACAGTCAAAACAAATAATTTGTCTGCGACATACACAGAAAAAATATAATTTTCACAATAATGTCAATATTTTTATGATATACATTCACAGCAAATTTTATTTATGACGCGATTTTTTGTCAATATGACGAGATGACAGAAATCGTTTTGATATTCTTCAGGTCAAGAAAAATGTTGAGACATTTTCGGTTTTTTGAGAATACTTGGCAATTTTGAGTGAATTAGGACAAAAGCCTCTGCTAGTTTTGGATTAAATTGGTGGTGGTAATTAGCCATACCGACAATCGGGTGAAATCGAATAAGCCAAAAGGTATGATACTTTTGGATTTTTGAAAATCGCCGGGAACAATTGGAATGAGATGACATATGCTCCCACGAGACCGTCTTTTGCGAAAATTATACAACCTTGTAATTGCTTGAAGAAATGTTGTATGTGGGAGATAGGGTTACGGTCAGAAATTGTGATTGCGTTATGCCTTCAGTAGTTACCATCTAGACTCTAGTCGTTGTCCGTTTGGTGGAGCTGTTAAAAATGGAAATTTCTTTAAGAATACTCCATATAAATTGTGGATTGTGGAGAAAGACTGTGGAGAAAACGTGAATTTCCAACAAAAATCCAACTTTCTTCTAATTTGATTTTTTCCCTTTTTAGTCGAGGTTCACACTAGTAATTAGCCTGTAATGTTTAAAAAGGTCAGCTTGAAGAATTTCTGTCCAATCCACTCAGTAGTTTTTGAGTTATGAAGTGTTAGTTTTCACTGGTTGCATAACTTAAGAACTAAATAGAAAACGGCCAGAAAATATTTTTTGTAGCTCTTGGTCAAATAATTTTGAAGAAAATCAAGTTTTAGATAATAGAATTACAGTCAAATTATATAAAAGCAAGCCGCGTGTAAAATATGAATTAGTTATATGGACTGATATCATAGTCAAATAAAACAAAAGCTGGACGCATGTTTAATCTGAATTGGGGATGGATGAAGTTAGACCAATTCTTAAATGGCTGGATCCCATATGTTTGTATTTATACATCCTGCTCTAAGTAACCATTGCATAAATTTGGTAAACATTTTTGTGTAGAAATTTTTCAAGAATAAAAAGTCCCAAACTAAACATTTTGGTTTCTCAGCTCTAGATGTCAGCGTATTATGTCTGTCGATTTATCGTCAAGCCAACATTGGTTATATTGCTAAATATTTTTTATTTCTTCTTAAAAAAAAATTGTTGGCCTTTGCGATTCCACTTAACACAGTATGTTTTTCCATGCTACTTTAACACGTTGAATTTCTCAGTATGTGTTGCATATTATGATGAAATATTATTTACAACATAACAGTTAATTTTTGTAATCATTCGTAACGCATTTAACAAAATGCAAAGATATTGAAACTGATGATTGCTTTTCTTCACGTATGAACCTACTGAGAAATCCACGTCATGAACTTAAAAGAATGCCGAGAAAAACTAGGGTCACGCAACGATTTTGTAAAGTGTGCTACGAAAAAGATGCGAAAAACCTAGGTGAACTAAAGGCAAAAAGTTGTATCATACTGTGGAGACTGCACTGGTTCACCTTTCCTTTGCCTAGAGTGTTTCAATACAGTATATCGCAAATAGCATGCGCGTGTAATCTTTAAGGTTACATGTTATATATGTTATGTATATAAATATAACTATTTTTATTTGTTCTATATTGCATTAATTTCTTCAAACCATTTTAGTAACGATAATAATATAAAAAATAAAAAGCATTAAAAATTTACTCGATTACGTGTTTTTAATAATAATGGCTTCGCCGGTCACTGGTGACCCCCGTGGCGCTACGAACAAACTCAGTGCCGGTAATCGGTGACCCCCATGGCATTCAACGTGCTAAGTAAGATTTTGGATCGGGTGAATTAAAAGCAGGTTGCATAGATTATGTTCTATAAATACGTCAATTGATTCATTTATCGGTAAGCCGAAGAAGGTACGTCTCTAGATTGCTTTTTATTCTATAACAGAGAGGATTGAGAAGTGGACTAATTGCTTCGCGAGGTTCTTAGTAGTTGATAAATATATCAAGATCGCATTTTTAATTATTTGATTTCTATTTATTATATTTAATACTGACACTTGCACCCTTTGAGTTATCGGTATCAATATCAACGAGTTGATGAGTGGTATGTAAGTTTGATCTCTAGTTACGCTTCGAAAGAACTAAAAATTATCAGGCCTAAATGGACGAACCTGTGAATTTATAACTAATCATCGTCTGACAATTTTTTAAGTATAGTGTGGTAATAGCTTGGAGGATCCATTACCCGACTTCTCAGAAAGTTTTCAGTGAAAAATGCCGACAGACGGACGGACATCATCAAGCTTAAACGAATAAAAAAATTATATCGTTAATTACATATTAACCCTGAGGTTCACTACATTCACATAACCGAATTTTGATACAATCATAAATAAATATACAGAATATCTTATACTCGTATAATTTTTTAACAATGTGAATGTAATCTTCGTGAGTTCATATAACACAAAAATTATACAAGTGTTTGATAAAACATCTTATCACATTTTATCGAAAGTTTACATTTCTTTTTATTTATAGTTCATACAATATTTTGATAACCTAGAATTATTCAATTTTTTTTTGTTACAACAAAAACATGGCAAAAATATTTTCAAAATATATTTGAGATGATCAAAAATATATTATCAATGTTTGCCATCTGGTTAGATACATAATACGATTTTGCATTAGTTCAAGTAAATTTATTTTAATACACTACTTCTACTGCCGAGGATTTAGTATTTTTCTATCCTTTTGTTGCTACTTTTTATGTGTTCAACAAAAAAAAAAGGAAAATTCTTATGAATAACTTTTACATTAAGTAGCCATATTTTTCTAGTTGGGTCAAAATACCTTTTTTAATATTTTTACATTTTTTTTTGTCGGTAACACGAGGCCTTTCATCAAATGATTTAATTCATATTTACATATAATTATTAAGACTTTAATCTTTTATCTCGCCTTTTTTTGTAGTTGTGATGATTGTATGTTTTTGTTTTCTGTCATTTTAGTTTTAAAAAATAAAGTGGCTATGTAGTATGGAGGAGATATTGAGGAGCTATTTCGACAATAGTGTGCCTTAATTTGTGTAATAACCAAAACGAACAAAAAAACGGAAGAAAACATTTTTAATAACATTTTCCACCAAGTGAAGCATACTTTTAATCTACAAATATTAGATTTTAATCCTTTTATATTTCGCTTTTTAAATATTTTTTTCTTTGTAATTATTATTTTTTTGTTGTTGTCAGGGTGTAATTTTTCCTTTTTTTAAGTTAAAGATAGAAACAAAAATAACGTTGTATTGAAAATATGTACGAGTATACCGTACTTCTTCCTTGTGTCTATTATCCAAAAATTAAATTAAATGATATTAAAATAAATTACAACATAAAAAATGTAAATTAATAGAGCAAAATAGAAAAATTGTAATAATAAGATTTGAAGGCATTAGACAAAATAACCTAAAGGATAACAATTAGGTAATTTGTAATTTTTGTTTCAACATAATGATATTTGATTTATTTCATTTCGTGTCGCCTTGTACTGTTATTATGAACTAAACAATTATTTTTAGATTTTATTTTCTGTCGTACTTTTTAATTAAATTATTATTTTGTTTTTCATTATTGAATTTAAATTTAATTTACATTTTTTGATAAAGTTGTTTATTAATTAAATTTTATGTTTCACGGGTTTTGTGTGTGGGTTTTCTTTTTTGTTCATAGACATTGACAAGCCAATTCCCGGAATAAAAAATAAACAACAATTATAAATAACATGACAGTGTCAACGAATGTTAAGGGGTTATTACGTCTTTCAATATAAAAATTACATTTTTTAGAAATAGTAATTTTTCTAAATTACAAATTAAATGTTTAATTAGGTAGGAATATTTTTATCTTTCTAAAAATGTTAAACACAATTCACATTATAACATATACACTTAAAATTGGATTTTTTTCTTAAAATACTTAATACCATTGAATTTTATATGAACCACCCTTAACGACATGTGCTGCCGGAATACGAGGTAGTGTTATGAATACCGCATAGCGTCATGTATAACATTTCTAGTGCTGCCGCGAGTTCGTTTAGGTCTAGTTCCCAAGCGGTATGTTTACGATCCATATGTGCTACTCTGGGGATATTAAATCGCAATACGAATATCAGCAATCTAGCACCTTTAGAGTACGTTTTGAAATAATTTAGGGAGGAATTGTTTGCCGTTCTCTGAAGTGACAAACTCAGGTAAATAGAAAAGCTTCATTCACCAGACAACTACATAGTAAAGATGATAAATTTTCTCCCATCGGCTTTATCAAAACAAACTTAGGATAATGGTTAAGGACGATAACAATATAAGAGTTTTCAAGTTTTAACCACTGTGAGGTACATCTCGGTAAAGTGCGTGAAGTTATCCCAGTACTTCATCCCAGAAAAATAAAAAAGAATCATCGTGCAATACTAGTTATATCCCATCCCAGGAGTTTTAAACACATCCCAGAAAATTTTAAAATGTCACAAAATATGATAATAGATGATTTAATGTGAATATACTTCAGAAAATTATGAAAGCCAGCCGTATGTTGAGATTGGCGCTAAAGCCCATTTTAAACAAAATATAAATTTCAGATTTAAACCAATATGGTTCCCTGGAACCTAAAGTGTCGTAACCGGTCTAATTTGAAATGGATTGGACAGTGCGTACTAGCTCCGAATAAAAGTCCAAGACCATCCGTATATTAGGATTGGCGCTATGGGGTTTTTATGGTTCTCAGAAACCTAAAATATCGTCTTCGACCTCTTCTGATTTCTATACAACATGATGACCTCTTTCTATAAAGAAAAATCCCAAGAGCAACTGTATTTTGAGATTGGCACAATAGTTACATATGTGAATGGCCCATTCAGTTCAAGTATGAATTATTGATTTAAATTAATGGTTCCCGGGAACCACGAGTGCCGTGACCGATCTCTGCTGATAGTACGATAGTTATAGTTTGCTAAACCAGCTAATATTCGAGTGCTACAAGCATTTTATAGGTACGATTTTCGTACAGCATTTTTTATTCTTTTCTAGCTGAATTAGCCGGCGTTGCTCGGAAAAAATAGAGATTTGGTTAAATAAATTTTTCAATAATTTGTGTTATCCAAATTTGGTAAAAAAAATAAACACTAAAGTTCATCCACAATCGACCATCCAATACGCAGCATCCAACATTCATCATCTTCATCACCATCATAGCATCATACCTTCAAACTATAACCATGATTTATTTTTCAAATACCAATCCGTGAAGTTTTAGACATTTCTCCATAGAAACCCTGGAACCCGTTATCATGCCCCCACCCCCATTGGAGGAGGAGGAGGCGTGAGAAATGCTCATTAACCTTCTTTAGAATGTTTGTGTAAAGTTTGATTTAAAAAGGCCAAGGCGTGTAGCTTTATATAAAAAAATATTCATAAACAAACAATGACTTACCTATAGATCCAAGGGTGCAACCCCTCGGATCCGAGCATACAATAAATTATATTTAAACATTTATTTAAACTCATTCCCATGAAAAATTTACACTGGGAAACCTAGATCCAGTGGTCCGACTCTCTTTCGGTATCCCTTTCGAGTCCATTATACACATATGTGTGGGTAGATTGTATATAGTAGATATGTTATGAATAGGTGACTTCTTTGTTTTCTGGCTTGGACAGTCGTAAACATTGTAGGAATGTCAGTTTATTTATAAGTAATATTTTGTCTTAAAAAAGGCCGAAAATCTTTAAAAACAAATATAGACGAATTTCTTTAAACTTTAAAGATGATAATTTTTATCGAAAATTCAGAATTGCACAATTTGGAGTGATGAAAATCCACAAGAAACTGTTCAGACCTCATTACATCCAGTTAAAATCACTGTGTGCTGTGCAATCCATGTTTGTGGAGTGATTGGTCCATATTTCTTTGAAGAAAATGGTCGAAGAGTAACACTCAATGAAGTACGATACAGAACAATGTTAAATGATTGTTTTTCCTGCTGTTGTTGAGAATAATCTGGAAGAAATGTGGTTTCAACAAGATGGTGCCACCTGCCACCTTAACAATCGATTTATTGAAAACAAAGTCGTGTGATTTCTTTCTTTGGGGATATGTTAAGTCACAAGTTTATGCTGATAATCCAACAACATTTGGGCAATTAAAAATCAACATTGAACCTGCTATTGATGAAATACAGCCAAATTTATGTGAAAAAGTGATGATAAATTGGGCTGACAGAATGCAGTACGTACGGAGAAGTCGTGGAGGTCATTTGAATGATGTTATTTTCATAATGGCATAATGTAACCATTCAAATAAAAAAATATTTTGGTCTAACTGAATGATTTTTGTGTTTTTTTATAATTTTTGAATTGTATCATTTCTATTGGAAAATCCATTTGGAAACAACATTTAGTAGAACACGAGAAAGTATGTTATCGTAATTAAACGTTCTGATATAAATAAATATGTAATTTTGTTATATAAAAAAGAAACGACGGTTTTAGTTTTTTAACGAACCTATATAACTCGCGCGCCGAGAAAACAACCATTTTACAAAATGTGGGTGAAAATATTTATTTATATACGTGTGAAAAAACATACGTATATAATAAATACGGTATTGCTACGAAAATAGAAGTAAACGAGTATATTGTAAATTAAAACAAACCCACTCGTCGTACAAATTCTCTTAAATCTAATCTTTCGTTATCTTACGTTAAATATATTATTATTTACATTACAACAGAACAGTTGGATTTAATATTTCAAACAATAAAGGTCGCTAAATGAAAGTTAAAACGTTTTACGATGAGGAGAAAAAAGAGTGGAGTGGCTACCAAATACCTTTGATGTATCATCCAAATGTTTCTATCGGCCAATTGGTTTTAAATGCATGGGAAAAATATCCAAATCGTGTCGTACAGGTGAATGATAATAATGGAATTGAAATGACAACTGATCAATTAAAAATTCGAACAATTCGTATGGCACTGCACCTAGCTAAACTTAATATGACCAATGATGATTGTATCGGAGTTGTTGCCAAAAATAACCATAATACGACCCCCGTTGTGGTTGCCGCTTTGTTAATAGGAGTGCCATTTTATCCGTTGGACCCATCATTTGCCAGTGGTAAGTAATAGTCAACGCTTCTTTATATTCATATGTCCAATTCAAATATGAATGAAATATAGGTTTGCAAATAAGAAGTTCAATAAATTGATTTACAGCGATTAGTTATTTTGTGAAATTTGTGGATCGAGGCGACGCATGTTGCGTTCTAATACAATTATTATATCATCATATAATGCAGACTTCTCTAATATAATAACACCATAGTGTAAGGTAATACGATTTACAAATATCGTTTGAGCATTGGCAATGCCATCTTTCTAGCAGTTACGTTTTATGAACTTCTTATCTACAAACTGTTTTTTTATTGAGACAATCATAAATATATTTATATGGTTTCTATTGATACATGCGATACACATATTTTTTTTAATTCCCATATAATATAGCCGACCTACAACACATGTACAATTTGACAAAACCTAAAATAATATTTTGTGATTACGATATACGCGACTACGTTAAAAATGCAACCGATCAAATTGGTTTGAATCCGACGTTCGTCACGTTCGACCAACAAATTGAAGGTGCACAATATATTGAAGAGTATTTCGAACCAATTATCGGAGATGTTAATTTTATCCCAATTCAAATAGAGAATGGTGAAAAATCAGTAGCCATTATTGTTTGTTCTTCGGGAACCTCCGGTTTATCAAAAGCGGTTTGTTTATCACATGCACAAGTCACACATCAATTTACATCGCTGTGGAAGGAAACATGCGACGATGTTTGCTTAAATTTTAGCTCATTACATTGGATCTCCTGTTTAATTGGTATGTTGCACGGATCCATTTCATGCTGTAAACGTATTGTTACGACCGAAAAGTTTACGCCAGAATTGTTCATTAAAATTGTACAAAAGTATAAAGTGACCCAAATGCATGGACCACCAATATATCTTGGACTAACGCTGAAACATCCAAAAGTTACTGATTACGATTTATCATCGTTACAGCATTTCAGATGTGGCGGTACCGTCGTACCTGACGAATACATAATAAAATCAAAACAACTTTTACCAAATTGCAATCTTGCAACTGCATACGGGCTCTCTGAAGTGGGTGGTGTGGCTACGTACAACTCAAGTGATGATCCAAAGTCAGTGGGTTATGTTGTATCCACTTTAAAAATGCGTATTGTTGACGATAATGGAAAATATATGGGCACGAATGAGAAAGGTGAGATTATTATGCAGCCCAAATACTCGTTTTTGGGCTATAAAGAAGATCCGAAAATGTCAAATTCGACTGCAAGTAATACGAATGGTTGGTTATATACAGGTGATATTTGATATTTTGCTGAACATGGTCGTCTGTACTTCGTCGATCGTAAATCGGATATTTTAAAATATCAAAGCAGCTCAGTTTCTACGACAGAACTTGAAGCATTTTTATTACCCAACCGATTTATAAATGCTGTAACTGTGGTTGGTATTCCGGATTTAGCGAATGGTGATCTGCCAGCAGCATTGATTGTTAAAACACCTGGATGTATAGAGAGTGATGACGAAATCAAAAATATTGTTTATGATTTAGTTAAAAATAATCTTTCAGATTCTCAAATTCTTCGAGGTGGTGTTTACATCGTTAATGACCTTCCGTTAACACTTACAGGAAAAGTGCTTAAGTGTAAGGCCAAAGAAATTGCGGTTGCTTTGTCTAATAATAAAATAAATAACATTTAATTATATCAATAAAACTGATTTATTGAATTTAACTAATTAATTCTTTAACTGTAAGCCATTATGCTTTGTAACCTCGTCTGCCTGATAGCTCAAATATATTTAATTGGCACATTATAATTAGTTCACAGCATCACTCGAGTTTAAATTGATAAATTTACGATTAAATTCACACTTAATTCTCAATTCGGATTCCTGATAAGTGGATCATGATTGGCCTTACTGCAAATGGCCAAATAGCGACATCTATGGCAAAACATTTTATTTCTATGGTAAGAACATGAAATAAAAACGTATAGGAAAATCAAGAAATATTACATTTTAAGATCCAGTGCGAAGCTAACGCCTCTCCCAATATATTAGTTTTCGGTACTACAACCTCACTACGCGACACAGTGCATGAAATAGTTTATTTTATACCTTTCCCTCGATTTACGGAACAGTTCTGTTCCCTAGAACTTGTACGTAATCGAAATTCCGTAAACCGAAATATAATTTTCTATACATATACACCAATGTCATATTGAATGACTCGTTTTACCGAAAAACTAAAAAAACATCAAACAAGTACGTTACATGTACAGATGTATGTAATTCAAATAAAACAGAAAAATTTATCCACATTTCAAAATCACGTTTAATTTTTATGAAAAAAAATAAGTAAATCATCATAAGTAAATAATTCTCGATTTTAAAATTTCATAGAATCGTACGGCGTTAAAACTCTTTATCAGAAGAACTTATATTTTCTCCCTCATCGTTGCTGTTACGTTCAATCTCTTTTGTTGGGAATAAAGATGTTGGTTGGAAAAACGAATCCAATGTTTATTGTTTTGCATTCCTTCTGTTTTCCGCATAAAGTTCCTTATAACAGCTGATGGCACTGTTTACCACTTGCGATACTTTTCTACTACGTTCTTCCATAAGATCATTTTCAATTAGGATCTGGGGCCCTAATTCAATTTTGTTTAAAGCCTCGGACAAATGTTTTGTTGTCAACTGTTGGCAAATGGATTCCGCTTCTGCTATCTCTGAAGGAAGTCGTTGCTCTAATTGTAACAGTTCTTGAAGGGTATAAACTGAAAGTGGGTCCGAAATATGAATTCCTGGAAAAATCTTATGCCAAACATTGCTTCCTACTCGTTTTAATTTCTCTCCAAAATTCGTCGATATTATTAATTGCGTCCTTAATGTTATAATTTTTTCAGAATGCTCTGGTTGACTGAAAATCTTTGCCATCCGTGCCACCAATAGGTTGGCGAAGTGTTCGTCGCAAATAATAGGCCTTGAACGTCGATATTAAACCTTGGTTCATCGGCTGAATCAGGGATGTGGTATTCTTTGGAAGAAACTCAACTTGTATGTAATCTGAAAGTTCATTAAGGTTCACAGGATGTCCTAGCGCATTATCTAGGAGGATTAAGCCTTATGACTGAGGTTATTTCTCTCGCAGTATTTTTTAACCGATGGGCAAAATTCATTTTTTTTGAACCAATCCTCGAAAAGCTTAGCAGTCGTCCAAGCTTGCTTGTTAGGCTTAAATATAACCGGCAATTTTATTTTATCATATCCTTTAAGAGCTCGGGGTTTTCTGACAAATAAATTAAGAAAGGTTTTAACTTAAAATCACCCAATGCATTACTTCCAAGAAGTAGGGTCAATCTTCCTTTCGAAACCTTATACCCCAGAGCAGACAGCTTTTCTTTAGCTAGGTATAGGGGTTTCCAATAGGAATGATATGATTTTTAAGTGTCGTTTCGGCCATTTGTAATATATCATGATCTGTCATTTTTTATTTCATTGTATTCAGTAATGTTTACAATTTCATCATGGTGAGATATACGCAACAACAACGTTTACAAATTATTCAGTTTTATTATCAAAATAATCATTCTCCAATTGCAATTTTTTGTGCGCTTTTGCCATTTTATAGTCGTAATAATCGTCCAAGTGTGCTCACTATTCCTCGAATTGTTGAAAATTTTGAGCGTACATTTTCTTTACATAATGTTCAAGTGCCAATAAGACAAAGAAACGCTCGAAGTAATGCAAATATTGCTGCCGTTCAGGCAAGTGTTGCTGAAAACCGCAATTTGTCGATTCCAAGACGTTCTCAAGAATTGCGACTGTCTCAAACCACAACCTGGCGGATTTTGAGAAAGTGTGGAATTTTTGCTGGGCTTTAGCAGATGACAAAGACAAGAACGTAAATTTATATCAGAGCGACTGAAAAAAACATTTGTATTTTGTTGTTGTAAACTAACCTTAAATTATTTAAGTAAATTACTAAATTCTTTTATTTAATAATTGACAATTATTTTTTATCCCGAAAATTAGTAAAAAAAAAATTAATATCATTTTTGCGATGAATAAATAATATGTTAAGAAGTTTTTATATTCGTCTGTATTAATGTTGTTTTCAAACGATAAAAAGTAAATATAGTCTTGCAAAAAATATTTATTTATACATAGTTTGATTTTACCTTGTGTCGGAGCAGTTTTTGCATCAGATGACGAATTGATTTTGATGTAACAGCCATTGCATCACCTTCTTCGCACAATTTTACCATCAGTTTTTCACGGGATATTTTTCAGATTGTGCTCGGTTTTTAGCGGTTTTTGATGGCTTGCGGTGTGTTAGAGATGCCGAGTAATGATTTTGCTACAGATTTTGGGAATTGTCTTTTTTATCACAATAAAATTTATTTGAAAAAACCAGCTATAAATTACTTTAATACTTAGGCATTCAAAAAACACTTTGCGGCAACATTTAACGATTTTTCTTGCCGGACTATAATATGAAATCATTTGGTCCGAAACATTCCTCCTGTTACCCGATTGTAATATTTTACCTGATGCCATTTTTATTTTTTCTCGTATGATATCTCCCTTTTTTCAGTTTAGCTGATTTTACCTATTGTGGAATTCCAGTACGATTTTTTCTCATAGATCAGCAGTATTCTGTATTATGTGTTTTCAAATATGTTGCTAAAAATATACTGCTGTACCAGTTATCAGAAACTATAGTTCTTTCTTCAGTCAGTAAAGCCTTAGAAAGATCAACTACTACAGACCCCGAATAATTTAATCCAGATGTCATTTGAGTAGATCATTTCCGACAATATACGGAAAAATTCCAAACGGATTCGCTCATTTCACATAGTTTAAATAATTTACCATACTTGTGAGATTTACCTTGATTATATTGTCTGAGCTGCAGCCTACTTCTATGGGAAATCATTGTTTCGTCCATTTATATTTCCTCTCCAGGAACGTAAACATTTTGAATTTTTGAAAATAGCAGTTTTATAAAACCTGATATTTTGTATAATCTTTTACCCACCGGAGCTGTTTCATTATCCGAAACGTGCCAGTTTGTTAAAATCAATGCAAAACTATTGTAACTCATCGTAATGTTATGGAATAAACTGTCCTTTATCCAATAATATTCTATGTTTGGATATTTGATGAGACCAGTAATGTGTGGTGAACACCAATCTCCTCATTTCATCCTTTCCAACATCAGACTGTCTGGATAATTTGTATTGCTGAGCGAATTTATTTGTTACAACAACCATTAATCAATTATCTGATCATCAAAAACACGACTTTTATGGGTTTGAGCTCATTATTTTCACAGTTAGAGCGTATTTATAGACTTAATAGGGTTTCCGGTGAAACTTATTTTGTCGTCTCGTTGTAAATGTTCACTCCAATCTGATGGGTCGCCGCATATTGACGATGAGTGCAACTGCTGAGTATTAGCAACATTAATCTGATCATTTTGTTAGGTATATAATTATCATCGGAATCACGGCTTCCATCAGATAATTCTGCAGCATTTGTTTCCTTTTCATTTATTTTCCCGTAAAAATTTATAGGACTTATTTTCTATTTTGCGCATCAAAAAAACCTTTCATTATAACATCTCAATTTAAATTAAATACAATATTGCAAACCAAACAATAATGTACTTTAGATAAAAAAAACTACTTCTTACCGTTTATAGAACTATAGAAATTACGAATATTTCAATCATCGAATAGCACACTATTATTCATCCAGTTACTACTCAACGAACGACAATCTAATAATAAAACATCACTATAAAACACATACGGTATTTTATCTCTTTAGCAAATAAGGGATATATACATAAAGCTATTGCACTCAAAGTTGGTATATCACGACCAACCGTGAGCTATAATTTTCGTCGGTTCCGTGCTACAGGATCTTGTGAGACCAAAAAAAGGTCCGGCCGACCCAAATGCACGACAAAATGCAGAGACAATTTTATTGTCGCCATTAGTAAGCGAAATACTTTACAGCGCCAGAAATCAATTTTTCTTTGAAAGCTACCGTAAACGAGATCTGTCTAACGACAGTAAAAACTCGATTGTGAGCTAGTGGGCTTTATGGACTTGTAGGTGCAAGTAAGCCTCTATTAGGCATATAAAAAAAACGGAAACGCTTACTATGGGCTATGGGTGTGAAAGAAGGCAGTGTTGTTCATTCCATTAAACATGGGGGAACATCGGTGATGATGTGGGGTTGCTTCGGTTATAATAAAGTTGGAGATCTAGCTAGAGTGAAAGAAATACTAGATTGTTTCGGGTTTAAGGAGATATTGGGGAAGAACACTATTACATTTGGAGAACGTTGTATCGGTAAAGGTTTTGTACTACTGCAGGACAACGATCCGTTGCACAAGTCTATGAATGACCACCTCAATCACACAATCTTAGCACCATCTAGCTACTTTAGGGTGAATTAGACCGGGTAGTACGGAAGTCTTGTCCCACGTCAGAAAATGATTTGGAACACTAACTACAAATTGCGTGGAAGGAAATTCAGGTAAAAACCTTACAGCAGATGTTAGCTAGAATGCCAAGATTATGTAAGGCAGTCATCAAAGCAAAAGGCGGCTACATAGATGAATCTAAAATATGAGTTTTAATTTTTCCTCTTGCTGTTGTTGCGTATGTATTTATGTATGTAAAATTAAAAACAATATGAAATAAAACAAAATTGTTTTTAATTCACCAAAATTAATAAAAATGTGTTTGGATTAAAACTCTCCGTCTAGGTACCACTAGGTACATATAATATCTAGCGGGTCTTCCAATTTGAAATATATTTTTAAATATTATTTTTCAAGCTAAATATCTTCACAGGTGAAGCTCATTTTGAAATTGGCGGCTATGTCAACAACCAAATTGCCGCATTTGGGCTAAAGAAAATTCTGGAGAACTGTTCGAAAAGACAATGAAACCAAACGAAAATTACTGTATGGTGTGGATTTTGGTGTGTTGGCGCAATTTGTCCATGTTTTTTCAAAAATTCAAAAGCCAATGCAATTACAGTGAGCTCGACATCGAGAGATGATTAAAATTTTTTGTGGAGTCAATTCGAAGATATTCATGTGCAGAATAATATTTATGTGATTTCAACAGGACGGTGCAGCATGCCACACAGCAACGGAATCTATCGACCTTTTGAAAGAGAAGTTTGATAATCGAACAGACGTGAATTGGCTAAAATGATCATGCGATTTAACGCCATTGGACTTCTTCTTATAGAGTTTCTTACAGAGTAAAGTTTATTAACGATAATCGTCAAACTGTTCAACACATCAAAAACAACACCATCGAGCAAATATCTCTAATTGAACCATCATTATGCGAAAAAGTTATTCAAAATTTTGGTAAAGGATTGACAGCCTCACGAGCTAGCGAGGACGTTACTTGAACAACATTCTTTTTCATTATTAAACGAAACCAGTGTACTTTAATTTCCAATAAAAATAACCCCCTTTATACATACATAATTTGTAATTTAAAAATGTATTCGCCTTACCAGTAAACGAACCGCGAGCAGATAATTTGTGTTCTCGGAAAGATTTTTAGAATTCAGGATATTTAATGTGCCGGCATCATGCTATTTTAGACGATGGAGTTCAAATAGGAATGCCTTATCATACGCATTTGTACATTTTTCCGATCAGATTCCAGATAATCCTATATCATCGGAATCTTTAAAACTGTTATCTGTATGCATGCGTAAATGCAATTTTAATATTTCTTCAAATGCAAAACTGCCCAAATCAATTACATATTTAATTATTTATATAAAATTATAAATAGTTTAACACAAAAATGGATTTAATTAAGTAAAAAATAATAATTATACATTACAATTATAATAATAAATTTAAAAAATATAGTTTTATTTACGTATGACTTATGTATGTGTAAGTTGACAGTTGACAACCAAAAATCATGAACGACTGACAGTTTGATTTATTTCGAGTATTTTTTCGAAATTCGGAAAAACTGAAATTTATTTAATTAAAAAACGTGATCTAGAAAACATTTACAACTTGTGTTTTATGTTCAACCAGACACGGATTATCCAAAAATGGTTTTTAAGGTTTCCGAAAAAAATGGAGATACACGATTTTTAACGTTTTGTTCTCGAAAATATTGGTACTCGATTATCATATAATATGTTTGATCACAACCTGCTGGGATTTAATAAAAGTTTACCAAAGCCTGGCTCTATCCAACACAAACTTTATGTTTTAGATTGTACCGTTGTTGGTTTCCATTTTTGTTTTATTAAAAAATCAATAAATTTTTATTTTTGTTGTAGAGCTTTGCAAAGTCGTAAAATAGTGGTTTAATTTGTTTTACGGTAGCACACGATAAAAACCATACGTTTTACGAAACAAGGACGTATACGTATATAACGAATGTTGTCTAAATGTGAATCTGTATACTCGTATGTTGGTACAGCGTACAGACAATTTTAGGGAAACGGAACTCATATTTAAAATAAAAGGATATAAAAATACAAATTTGTGATTTCGAAAGATAATCATGATTTCTTTTAGTTCGGTTGCTAGAAATGTTTCCTATTTAAATAATTTAAATTGGTTTAAATTTTATGTGATTTCGTTTTTGTGTTAAGAACATAGATTTTTATCAAAAAGAAAAAAAAAATTAAGAGCGAAATAACAACATAACCGTATTGAAACACCTCTACTCATATTTCTTAAATTTTCTTCACATTATCTATTTATACCATGAATACATTTTCTATTCTGTGTAACCTTCGCCAGAAGATAGATATACGTATGTATTAAAAAAAAGGAAAACCCGAGAAAAATGGTTAAGAAAATAAAAAGTTTTTTTATAGTACAAAGTTTATGCTTGCTTGTATAAATATATTCATAAGATTATTCCCGTAAATCTAAAACATATGTAAAAAGATATCCATAAAACGTATTTTATAGATCAAAGGTTGAATCCTTTCATAAATATATTAGAAAGGATAAAGAATCGGTTATCAGTGATTTTACCTGATGTAGAAGAGATTCTCTAGCAGAGAGATGATAACCATAAGGTATGTTATGTGTTGTTCCTTATGCGTACCAGAGGTAAAGAGTTAGTTATATTTTTATAATTCTGTATATAAAATAATGTATTTACTTGTAATCTCATTATTAACATCATTCAAATTTTCACAATATACTTATTACTATTAAAATAAAGCTGTTGAATTATCAACTACACAAGATTGCCATTGTGCCCTAAAAATGTTACCATATTTTTGGGATCCCCATGTTTATGTCGGGGATAATACAAAATGTTTTAATAGCTTTACCGTAATAAATCGATACTTAGATATAGGTTTTCAACACTGATCTAGGTTATTCGATACCATATATCGATTATTTAAATGAGTTTTTGCATAAATAAATAAATATATATTATACGGACTTGTAAAGCACAAATCACAATCGCAAAAGGTGCCAATTTGCTTCAAGAGTTTAAAGCCGAAACAAATTTGTTGTTGTTATCACGGAGGAGTTTTGTTCTTATTACACATAAATGTATAGGTACGAGGTAGCCCGCGCTTCTCCAAACATATTGTATGATTGTTTTAAATGCATATTTTCCACTTTCCAACATCGAATAATTGGAACAGATTTAAGACTAGTACACTATATGTATTTTGTGGTGTCTATGTAGTCAAACTACGATTTTGTTGCAGCTATAGGAAACATTGTATTTTGCAAAATAATATCTTGCTGAAAAATCAAACACTTTAGAGCAGCGCAGATATTTACAATTTTGGTTCAGACCTGTCTAACTATTTTAATAGATCTTACCTTAAACCCTTCAATACAAGCTGTAAGTCCATCATTGATTTGGGTCAGTTGTGTATCACTTTTAATGTCAACCTTAAAAAACCATCTCTTAAATCGGTTGCTTAGTTAAATAATATTCTACATGAGTAGATAATGTATGTAGAGAATTAAACAAATGCCGTCGACTATGTAGAGCATGTAGACCGAAAATTACTGTTTCTGTTAGCAATCAACAAAGTTTTATGTTTTTTTTATTACTGAAAACATTTCAAGTTGGAAAGCCTACTGTTGTATTAGGTCAATTTCGAAAAAATCGAAAAACAAAAGCAGAAAAACAACTTAGTTCGCAGTTTAGTGTTCATATCAAACAGAGCTGTTGAACTGTTAAGGCGATGATACATGTACAAATTTTGCCTTTAAGGCATAAAAATTGTGCACGCTGATTGGTTAAAGGTCGGCCATATTGAATCGCCTTAAAGGCAAAAATTAAAAATTGAACAATTCTCAATTTTGTATAAGGCAAATTTTCTTAACCTCAAAAAAGTGACTGCTACCAATAAACCAAACAATCAGATAGATTATTACAACGATAAAGTAGCAGCTTGAAATAATTTTTTTATTATAGTGAAATTAATAATAGATATAACAAAATCAACTTTATTTTATCTATCTATTAATTTCTAGAAATCCGTGTACGGCACAAAAAGCGCCTTATGGCAAAATATTACATGTATTCTCTATCAAATAAAAAACCTCTTAACGAGGTAAATGTTCGAGTGACGAAAGCCGAATTCAATTCACAAAATATTTGATATCAAATTTGTGCCGAAAAAAACAATTGCATTCGATTTGTCAACGATTTTTCGGAATGTTAATGCATTCAGCGCGATGTTGTTGAACATTCCGAAAAATCGTTAGCAATCGTTATTCTTAACAGCTAGAAAGCAAAATGTAAACAAACGCGCCGAATGCACTAACATTCCGAAAAATCGTTGACAAATCGAATGCAATTGTTTTTTTCGGCACAAATTTGATATCAAAAATTTTGTGAATTGAATTCGGCTTTCGTCACTCGAACATTTACCTCGTTAAGAGGTTTTTTATTTGATATCAATGATTTTGGCACGGCAAATTGAAAATGAATTGAATTGCGATTCGTTTTATTGTTGTCAGTCAAAACAGTTCATACACACACTCGATAGCACACAAGTGGCCGCTACGTGTTTTTGTGCCTAAGTCATATTCATACGACGGATAAAATCCGGGATAATTCAACATTTTTTTTGCATGTTTCTTGCATGGGAGGAGTGGTAAGATCTATTTTTTTAAAGAAACCATCATAAAGATTAAAAAAGTATCGATTTTATGCAAGGAGATTGTTCAATGTTTTTGGTGATTTTTTCGATCACATCAATTTGTCAGTTTTTTCATTTTTTTTGTTATGAAAAAAGAGTCACTGGTAAAAATTTTCTTAGCAATGATAATAATATGATGTATTTATATTTGTTTCATTGTAATACGTTGATTCACTATCATTATGAACCGCAACGGACCGATATTAGGGTGCATTTGAGCCAAAAAATGAAATTTTGCAAAAAATTAAGGTGGCTTTTAAGTTATGGAGGTCAATATCTAAAATATACTAGTTTTCTGGGACAAACGGTTGATGTCATATTGTAGGTGAGATTTGTGGCTAATAATCCTGAAAATATGAACCAAAAGTCTTGGGCTCATTTTTTAGCAATTTGGCCGAATGTGGCCGGCCGATTTCGCATTTTTCAGTTTTTTGGCCTAAATGACCCTCCAACCTAATTTTTTGAATTCTTTTTTTTTGCTGTTTGATAGCTGACGTCAATACCTTTCCAACGATATGCATATGTCTAGGATATGTCGAATAGATTCAGCACTGTGGACGTGGCAAAATGGCCAAAAATGGCCGTTCAGAGGCCGGCCGCGGCCAACATGGCGGCCAAATCAAAAAGTTGTAGAACAAAAGTTGCTTAATTTTTTAAGCACTATAACCCCTGAAAATATGAGATCAAATAAAAGAGGTACGGACAAACAAACATATATACCAAAGCAAGATTATATGGTGACGTCATAGAAAAATTTAAAATTGTCATAACTTTGGTCAAAATCATCCGTTTTGGACGTTTGAGGTGTCGTTGAATTGGTATTGACGTCTACAATCATAATTTGCCAGTTAGAAAATAATTGGGGCCTTTTTTGGGGCAGTTATACCCGAAAAACTGATTTTTTGGGGCAATTTTCGGAAGGTCATATCTCCACTCAATGTTGGTAGAAATTCATGTTTTTATATATTATTTAGGTTTATTTTTCAAGGCCTTTCCAATGGTGTATAACATGATCCTGGCGGCCTCAAAAGGAAAAAGTTCGAAACTTGCTGTATAATATACTTCGTTCGACTTCCAGCACAGTAGGTGCTTTCGTCACTCGTTTGGACTGCCGTCCAAAGTGATAAAAGAATTATATTTTCTACCTTTCTGCCCTTTCTGTCAAAAAAGCTTTTATAACCGTTTTTATAAAGTTTGTCCTTGTATTACCCTATCACACAATACTAAATTTTATCTGGCAAAAACACACAAATATTATGCTGTATAACATAGCTGAGATTTGACAGCGGAAATTAAGAGATTACGCTACTCGCCGCAAGTTGCAACACTATCACAAAAGAGACTTTTTTTTGTAATTACTAGCGGATTTTATTTATATTCATTTTGTATCTCTTTTGTCACTAAATAAAACATCCCAACGAAATAAAATATTAAAAGTGATGCTTAAAATGAGAAATTGATTTATCTCCGAAGTAAAGGAACTCGGTAAATGAAATTTCACAAAATTTCACAATATTCCGTCATTTCATAACGAATTACGATGAAATTCGGATATTAGTATTGATCAGGGATTGTGGATCAGTTTTGGACAAAATTCTAGGACCTGATCAACTAATCCTTATGAAAATTGTTTTCTAGGTTGATTTTTTTTATTGAAGAACTTAGATTGGCCAAAAACTGAAAATAACTTATATGGCCGCAGAAAACCAAAAATTATAGTGAAAATTCTATTTTATAAATACTCCCCAAATTTTCCATGTAGTCTCAGTATGACCCAAGCTATTTGAAAAACAACCGAAAGTATTGATTACAGTGGAGGTTTGCGAGATATTGGCCAAAAACGGAAAATAACTTATATGGCCGCAGAAAATCCAAAATTTCCAGTGAAAATTCTAATCAATAAATTTTGACTGAATTGTTCCTGTATGCGATGGAAATTTTATAATTATTTATTAAGAAATAGCCAAGTTTTCTCCCGTTTAAAATCCATTTAAATCGCGTTGAACGTAGAGATACCATTTTTTCATCTAAAATTTATATTTCAATAAGAAATCAATCTAGATAACAATTTTCGTAAGGATTGGTTATGAAATGGCCAAGTTTAGTCCAACATTATCAGATTCTAGAATTTTGTTCAAAACTTACTTTAAAATGCATCTATTCAAATTTCGTCGTAATTCGTTAAGAAATGACTCTCTCTCTCTCTGGCACTTCGTTAATAAGAAATGACGGTAATTCGTTAAGAAATGACGGATGAAGGAATATTGTTAAATTTTAAGATTTCATCTACCGATTTCCTTTACTTCGGTATTTAGTGATAGAAGAGATACAAAATGAATAAAAAAATTCCACTGGTAATTACATAAAATTATCTTTTGTGATAGTGCGTGCTGCCAATTTCAGCTGTCTTATACAGTATATAAATACTATGAGCCACCTGTGCAATTGCACAATGTTATTATTAATTTGTTTCTTTATTTCTAAATTTTTGGAGCTCGCGGCTCTCCCAAACGGGAAGCAAATTGTCACTCAAAATTTCACTTTTTCGCGTCTTCGAAGACGTATAGTAGGTCAAGTTTTCATACCTTTTTAGTGGTTAGGTCTCCACCAAGCTTTTATATGGTATCTATCAGATACGCGAACAACACAACTTTTTATATAAGAACAATTGTAGAAATATGTGTTACAACAAAACTTATTTTTATTTTAAAAATATGCATAACAATTATTATGGTTTTTATAATTTATTTGAATATAATTTTATTTTATTTATTAGACATATCTATTTACAGAAAAAACTTAAAACTGACTAACTTTTATTTTTTTCAAAGCTAGCTACAAAAAACCAAAAACTACAATATTTTTTTTTGGATACCCAACTAACCATTTACGGTGCTTGACAATTTAGGAAATTTATTTATAAATTATTGAATGATTTGGTTGGGCAAGGTGTGAAGGACGCCACACCTTTGTTTTATTGTTTTAAAATTCTGATTTATCGAAAATCTGGAAAAGGTGAATTATTTAGAAACAAAATTTAAACTTTTTTAAATAGAATATACTTTGGAATGATTTGGTTGGGCAAGGTGTGAAGGACGCCACAATACTCCCATCTCAGAGAGATCGCAGATCTATCGCTTCAATCTCTATATCTGGTTGGAGTCCTGGACTCGCGACCCGACCTTGTAATCAAAACAAACCTCGACGAGAGATGAAAACGAACCTGTTTGCGAACTTTCGGTTCTACGGTAGATGATTTAGGTCCGTCAGCCGAAATAATAGGTTCTGGTCGGTCAGTCGGTACAAGTAATCCAGTTTGCGAAGTTGTTGCGTCCGTAGTTTGTTGTTGATTGTCCGAGTAACATGGTTTAATTCGGTCGATGGAAACTTTGGCGTGTCGTCCGTTTAGATCCAAAGTGTAAAATTTGTCTGTACGGTCGATAACCAAATATGGTCCAGTATACGGTGGTTGCAGTGATTTGCGTACTGCGTCAGTCCGTAGGAAAACGTGCGAGCAAGTCAGCAAATCTTTACTAATAAAAATCTTATCCGTAGCATGTCGAGAAGCCGGTACAGGTCGAATTTCGTCAAAGTGTCGTCTTAAATCAGTAATAAAGTCTGATTGTGAAATTTTTTCGTTCGTCGCATCTAAAAATGATCCAGGAACTCGAGTTGTACATCCATAAACCAGTTCAGCTGGAGTAGCTTTTAATTCGTCACTGTACGTCGTCCGTAGTCCAAGTAAGATTGCAGGAAGAACACTAGTCCAATCAGAACGATTATAGCACATAATGGCAGATTTGATGACTCGATGCCTTCTCTCGATCATGCCATTACATTTGGGATTGTAGCTAGTTGTTCTCCTGCGCTCAAAACCAAGTAAGTTAGCCAGTTCGTGAAAAAGTTGTGATTCGAATTGCATGCCTTGGTCCGTGACAATGGACTCTGGCACACCAAAGCGAGCTATCCACTGTGAGTAGACAACGAAAACGACGGTTGCAGCAGTTATATCCGGAACTGGAACCGCCTCAGACCAGCGAGTGTATCTATCAATCAAGTTACGCAATACCGCTGGTTATCAGAAACTGGCAAAGGACCGATGATGTCGAGATGAATAATCGAAAAACGTTGAGAAGTTAATTTATAGTTACCAATCGCGGAGATTTTGTATGTCGAGAGATTTTAGCCTTTTGGCAAGCTACACAACTTTCAGCCATTTTCTGAACGTTTTTTTTAATCGATGACCAGATGACATTCTGAGTCAAAAGTTTGATGGAAGCTTTGATGCCAGGATGTGAAAGGTTATGAAAAGCTTCGAAAACTTGTTTTCGGAAATTAAAGGGAATGAATGGCCGAGGTGTAGTAGTAGAAATATCGCAATAAATTAATTTTTTTGAATTGAAAGAAACAGGAAATTTCTCAAATTTGAGAACAGAGTTACTAGTTAAAATTTCTTGAAGTTCCTCGTCATTGGTCTGAGCATCTGCGATGATAGCATAATCAATACTTTCGGGAATATAAATTTGATTAATGCGTAAAAGAGTATCTGCAACAACGTTATCCAGTCCAGAGATGTGCTGGATATCGGTTGTGAATTGACCGATGAAATCTAGGTATCGAAATTGACGAGGAGATGCTTTTTCTGGATTCTGATTAAAAGCGTAGACAAGTGGCTTATGATCGGTATACAGCGTGAATAAACGACCTTCGAGAAGATATCGAAAATGTTTAATCCCCGAATAAGCCACGAGAAGTTCTCGATCAAAAGCACTGTATCTTTTTTGCGTTGTCCTGAAAAGAAACCGAGTGGTTGCCAAGAATTGGATACAAACTGCTGAACTACTGCTCCGAGAGCAGTATCGGAAGCATCAACCATGATGGCCAGAGGTGCTGATGATGATGGATGAATAAGTAAAGTCGCGTTTGTAAGTTTAATTTTGCAGTTATCGAACGCTTCGATAGCCGCCGTTGACCATTGAATTGGAACTCGACTGTTTTTGGTATAGCCTTTTAGGTAATCGTTCAACAATTCCTGGTCAGCAGCGGCACCTGGAATGAAGCGTCGATAAAAGTTTATCATACCTAAAAAGCGTTTAGTTGTTTAACAGTCTGTGGTCGTTCGAAATTTTTGATGACTTGAGCCCGTTCATGCGACGGTAATATACCTTGTCCAGTTACCAAATGGCCTAAAAAGATAATTTCGGTCTTTGCGAAAACGCATTTGTCCACATTTACAACTAGTCCGTGTTCGTCTAATTTAGAAAAAATGATTTTAATATGCCCTAGATGTTCGTCATAATTTCGAGAGGCAATGAGCACGGGTGACGGTCTCTTTATCGTAAACAATTTATCGTGTTTCAATTTAACGTGAACATTTAATCGTAGAACAGTTTATCGTGGACACAATTTATCGTGGGACAATTTATCGTAGAACAGTTTTTCGTTGACAATTTATCGTAGAAAGGATTTATGCGTGGTATCAAAAAATTAGTGGGATTCTTTAATGATTTTTGGAAGAAGTTCTGGAATATTGCCATGTGGGACGGAACTCGGTAGTTTCTTAACCGATTATGATGGGATTGGGTATGTTGGATGGAAATGGGATTATTGAATGATTTTTGGAAGAAGTTCTGGAATATTGCCATGTGGGACGGAACTCGGTAGTTTCTTAACTGATTATGATGGGATTGGGTATGTTGAATGGAAATGTGATTATTGGATGATTTTTTGAAGAAGTTCTGGAATATGGCCATGTGGGACGGAACTCGGTAGTTTCTTAACCGATTATGATGGGATTGGGTATGTTAGATGGAAATTGGATTATTGAATGACTTTTGGAAAAAGTTCTGGAATATGGCGATGTGGGACGGAACTCGGTAGTTTCTTAACCGATTATGATGGGATTGGGTATGTTGGATGGAAATGGGATTATTGAATGATTTTTGGAAGAAGTTCTGGAATCCCACATGGCCATGTAGGACGGAACTCGGTAGTTTCTTAACTGATTTTGATGGGATTGTGTATGTTGGATGGAAATGGGATTATTGAATGATTTTTGGAAGAAGTACTGGAATACGGCCAGGTGGGACGGAACTCGGTAGTTTCTTAACCGATTAAAGATCCCGGTTCCTATGCCCCCCCCCTCCCCCCCCGATATTAAAATCTAAAGAGCCCCGCAGGGCTACGGGGAGGAGCGTAGGTGTCATTAATAGATTCTATATAATCTGCTCCTACGTGCGGCACGCAGTGCGACTCCCACTCAATTTAATATATTCATAAAAAATATTAAATTTCATTTATTTTTAAAGGAGATTCAATATTTTTTTATTAAATTTTTTTTAGCACGTCTTAACGTATTTTTTTAAAATTTTAGTTCGTTTTTATTCCAATAGATGGCGCTAGGTCCAAAATGCTAAGCAAAGGCACATTTTTAGTTATAAACAATTCCGCTCTTGGTCACTCAATCACCATTGACTATGCACTCAATCACCATTGATCCTGGACAGTGAAAAATACAAATGGGACTTGTACGAAATCCCGAATTATCAAAACCCTACTTTTTTCAAATCCAATCTTAAAGCAGATTTTTTTTTAAAAGACATTAAAACCTTTTTTTATCAACATTTTAATTAAGATCTCGACCTTTTTTGACCGATCATTGTTAAATTTTAATTATGGGATGCAATTTGCATTTTAACATGAACTTTTCAAGAATTTTGAATGAAGTTTTGGAAGGGTGTGGTTCGCTATTCCAAAAAAAATCTAACTGAGCTAAATATCCAAAACCACACTTCATAAAAAACAAATAAATTAATTTCCGGTTTACAAATTATCATAACATATAAATATTGCGTGTTTACCTAATTAAAAAATAACCGCGTTAAAACATTCGTATTAAAATCATAAAATCTATAATCAAAATTTTTAGTTAATCCACAAGATAACGGGTGGGTGTATTAGATATTATTTAAAAAGCCTTTTCTTATTTTATTGATTTCAACGAAAAAATCTAAAAAATTAAAGGAAACGGGTGGAACTACCTGATTTCATTCAGTTCCCTATATCCAACCAAACCAAATTGGATCTTAAAGAAATGACGTAGTTCCATTTAATTCAAACAAAACCTAAAAGATCTTCAAAAGTGCATGCAAGAATTCTGATTTACCTTGATTTGGATCCACCAATTATTTGATGTATTTTCTATATTGCACTATCATGAAAGAAGCTATGAAAATCTCGCTTTCTAAAGGATATTACATTTCGAGAATTAGAAATTTAAGTTGATAACACTTTTTCATGGACAGCCAATTTGAGCAGCAACGTTTGCAAATTGTTGCTGTGAAACTCATCGCGCGCTACGCCCATTTTATGGTCGACACGTTTACTCTAAATGATAATGCGCGCTCCGTAAGACATCGTGCACAACAATTGGGACTTGATCCAACATCTTGACAGATCACAACAGATTACGCACTGTTCACGGGAGCCGCGGTGGCCACTTGTCCGAAATCATATTCATACATTAATCGCATGAAATAATCTTTCGACCAAGGTCACATTCGTGAAACACGCACTAAGTTACAATTGTTTGAACTATAGGTTGAACAATTGAAAAGAACAAATGAAAATTGTATACAAAATTCACAAATCTCAAAACAAAAATAGATTTTTAATTAGTGTGATACTCGAACTGCAATTAATTTTAATTTCAGTTTTAAATAAAGTCATATCGAATTTTTAAGACTAAATGTTACTGATAGTACCCTATTTGAATATTATTAATTAAGTGCTCATTGTGGTTACGAGCATTATTTTGGATATCATTTACTCTTACACTAATGTTTGAGTTACCTCATGCAGACATAAAATCTAATAAAAAAAAACTAGAAAATTAAAATGAAAATGTTTCTTTTATTTACAATCAGTTTTGTATTATGTAAATTAATGAAAACACTATCATACAATTTATGCTTTATTTCAATAATCTGGAAGATCATCTACCTAATTATTATACGAGTTAAAAAAAACATCAAGATAGCAAACAGTGGAAAACAAAGAAAATCACAATTGCAAATTTTTTGTTCATTTTTTATTTTTTTGTAAACCAATATTATAAATTTATGTTAATTTATCTATTTACAAAAATTAAATAAAATGCTTTAAGCTTCAGACTATAAAATTTTTCCTCAAGTATATTTTTATTTATTTTTATAAATTAAATTAAATATTATTTTGTTCAAAAAAAAAATTATATTATTACTTTTTATAAAGCAAATTATAAATAAACTCTTAAATTAAAAGGATCTCTAGCTCGCTAACAAAATACGAAACAAATGAAAGACGCAAATTAAGAAATAAACCAAAACAAAAATAATATTATTTTGTATGTATGTGTGTGTACATCATTGTTATGTATTCTCTTCTTGATATTTTCTTTATGGTTTGGAATTATGAGCTTTAATCATAATAGAAACGAAACGAGAGGGAAAACGAAACAAAAATAATGGAAAATTTATTAAAATTTTATTGTGGAAATTTTTGTTTTATGCATTTTCGCTTGATTCAGTTTGTCTTGGATGTGTTTTGTGTTGTTTTTATTTATATTTCTTAGAAAAATGCTCCGTTTAATAAAACGCTAAAAGTTAATGAAGATAATTTAATTTTATTATCATTTTGCATAATTCATGGTGAATTTTCGATATATTAAATAATACACATAAAATGTTTATATAATTCAAGCTTTCTTAAAATGTTTACTTTATTTTTTAATAAATTATTTCACGTAATTGTTATTTTCTTGAATTAATAGTATATTGTTGCGTTATATTTAGATTTTTATTTCGGGATTCTGGCGAGTAGTCTAACTTTACGATTTAACTGGAGACCTAGAAATTGGAGCTACCAAACTTGTTTAGAGGACAAACAACAACAAAAAATAGCATAAAACAATAAAGTTTTTGGATACATGCAATTCTTTAGATTTGATAATAAAAGAGGTGGACGATACGGCATCAAGTTAAAAACTCGAATATAATTGGTTTCTAGAAAAAAGAACTTAACATCATCTAATTTTAAACCCCGATCCTTTACTCCCCAACCATTAATTATCCCTTAAATATTCCCACATAATACTACCCGTCATTACTAACCAAAAAATGTTTGATTTTATATTGAATGTTTTCTATGTGTTGCAACACATAGAAAACATAATAATTGAGAAGAGAATAAGAATAAAGAGAGAATAATAATTGTAATACAAACAATTGTACACGGAAATAATTCTATGCTGAATAATTCATCGAAAAATCAAATATTCGAAAAAAAGAAAGAATTTGTCGAAAATAATTATAATACAAATTAAAAAAATATTGAATAATTTTCTCTTTACGATTCAATTTATGATACGTATGAAAGGAAAATACACTCAATGAAATATTTATAATGCCATTTTTCAAGGTTCTATTTTGAATGTATTTGACGAACAACGGATTTGTTTTCCATTGTTTTAAACGTGTGTAAAAAAACAAAAAGCTTATTGAAAATATAATTTAAAATTTAAATTTCCTTGATTGAGTAGCCAGGATTTCGTCTTGCCGCTAAGAAAAGATTTCCTTGAGTCTCGAAATATACCACAATGAGCATGATGCCAGCATGTAGTCCCGATCTTAACCCCATAGAAAATGTATGGGCATATATTTCGCAACGGGTTTACAGTAATGGCCGTCAATTTTACTCACCCAAAGAGCTCAAAGAGGCAATCCACAATGTATGTTTGTGCTGCAAGAGATTAATTTTTGGCTTGGACATTATAAATATTTCCTATGGAGTACTTTTATTTTGTTAAATATTTTGTGTAAGGCAACTTAAATTTAAAAATGAATCATTGCGTTTGTTCTTACCTAATATTTGGTTGTTATTCAAGAAAAGAAAATGGTATATAATTATTGCGTTGCGTGTATATTTCCACATTCTAACTCTCCCAAACGTTTTCCCTTAGAGAAATATTTTATTTAACATAGATATGCCATGGCCCCTCCTGAATCTGCCATGGTATTTCCTATATTATCTGAAATTTACCATATTATTTTAACACACAAATACTCCTTTGACAGCAAAACTCACTTAATCACGAAAATTTTAAATATTTGTTCCCGAAGGAATGGTAGTCTTCTATAATCATCTATATAATTTGCGCTAATACATATATGAATATTTATATTCGTGTTTTCATACATTTCGGTAATTGGGCCGAAATATTTGGTTCGAACGTTCGAATTATTATGGCAATCGAATTTATTTTAAATAATTTATGAATCCATTTCATGTAAATAATCCGTTTCAAAATCTACTTAATATCGATATAATTTTGTTTTGATTGCTATCTCCATAGTCTAGGAAAAGCCTCTTTGAATGTACCGATGTTCGGCACAAGCTTTTAGATTAAATAGATGTTTTCGATGAATTTTTTGTCACAGAATTTGGGGGGGCGGAGAGGTAATATAAAATATAAAATATAATATATATATATATATATATATATATATATATATATATATATATATATATATATATATATATATATATATATATATATATATATATATATATATATATATATATATATATTATATTTATATTACCTCTCCGCCCCCTATATATATATATATATATATATATATATATATATTTATATATATATATATATATATATATATATATATATATATATATATATATATATATATATATATATATATATATATATATATATATATATATATATATATATATATATATATATATATATATATATATATATATATATATATATATATATATATATATATATATATATATATATATATATATATATATATATATATATATATATATATATATATATATATATATATATATATATATATATATATATATATATATATATATATATATATATATATATATATATATATATATATATATATATATATATATATATATATATATATATATATATTATATATATATATATATATATATATATATATATATATATATATATATATATATATATATATATATATATATATATATATATATATATATATATATATATATATATATATATATATATATTATATATATATATATATATATATATATATATATATATATATATATATATATATATATATATATATATATATATATATATATATATATATATATATATATATATATATATATATATATATATATATATATATATATATATATATATATATATATATATATATATATATATATATATATATATATATATATATATATATATATATATATGTATATATATATATATATATATATATATATATATATATATATATATATATATATATATATATATATATATATATATATATATATATATATATATATATATATATATATATATATATATATATATATATATATATATATATATATATATATATATATATATATATATATATATATATATATATATATATATACATATATATATATATATATATATATATATATATATATATATATATATATATATATATATATATATATATATATATATATATATATATATATATATATATATATATATAAATATATATATATATATATATATATTATATATATATATATATATATATATATATATATATATATATATATATATATATATATATATATATATATATATATATATATATATATATATATATATATATATATATATATATATATATATATATATATATATATATATATATATATATATATATATATATATATATATATATATATATATATACATATATACATATATATATTCACAATTGTTCCATCCTCAATTACTTCTACTTCTAACTATTCACCGGTTTTTACACAAGATCGATTATGCTCGGGTCAAAGTCGCTATAATCCAATTGTATCTGGTTCACACTCCACCTGACTTACGCCACATACTCTGTCTCTGCTTTCATGAAATCCATGAAGCACCGAGGTATTTCAGAGGCCATAGAACAGCTTCTAAAGTCTGTATATTGAACGTAAATTTTTGGGATCTACATCTGTTATGTCTCTAATAACAATCGTCGTAACGTCTAATAAAATCCCCACTAATATTTGTACACTAAAAATAATTGTTCTGTTTTAGTCACTTAACTTAAGCCGCACCACCCAAAACATGAATTATTTTCATTCAAGATTAATTTTCTTCATCGAAAAACAATTATGTCATAATATTTACTCAGTGATAGAAAATGCCACCACCAGCTTTTGTTGACAACTCCATATAACGGTCCAATTTCATTCATCAGCGTTCTATATAGTAGGGCCATTAAAAATGTTCTGCTTAAATAAATTAATCTGCTTGAAACTCTTATTTGTAAATTTTCTTCTTTTATAAAAAATTAAAGCGGAATGAAAGATGTTCTAAAAGGAGCGAAACAGTTGATAAAATATGGAGTGTACTAAAAGCAATATCTTCTACGTAATAGTGTGAGAATTTGAACACAACTCGCAAAATTTTTGCAAATTTAAAATATGACTTCTGTGTAATTGCAGAAAGTTTTCAAGCTTCGCGTATTCATTAATATATCTGCAGTACGATTCTGGTTTTTTCTATAGGAAAAGGAATTAGGAAAAATATTTTCATAGTATTTTTGTCACAAAAATGTTTTTTCTGGCATACTACGCGGTAAACAGTTAGTGTAAATTTTTTCAAAAACAAAATTAAATTGCGAATATTTTTCCTATCCAATTTCGATACGGAAAATATATTTCCTAAATTATAAAATTTTTGATCAATCATGATTTCTCTGTAGGCCAGAATTTGATATTTTTGACAAAAATACTATGAAAATATTTTTATAATTCCTTTTCCTATAGGAAAAACTAAAATCGAACTGGTGTGTGAATTAATTTTTAGACTTTTTTTTATAAAAAAGAAATGTTTATTAAAAGATACAGTATATTTTATCCAATATATTCGCCATCGTTAGCTATGACTTCCTGCCATCTCCTGGGAAGTTTGTTAATTCTTCGTTTGAAGAATCCTTCAACTTTCCCAGCTATCCAGCCATCGATCCAATTTGGCACTTCTCCGGCGTTTCGGAAGAGTACGTCAGCCATGCCTATTTGCATTGATCGAAACAAATGGTAGTCGGAAGGTGCAAGATCTGGAGAATACGCAGGTTGTTCAAGCCGATCCCAACCGAGTTGCTCTACCTTGTTTTGAGCGGTTTTTGCGCGATGTGGTCTGGCATTGTCATCATGAAACAAAACTTTATAGCTTTTGTTCGCAATTGCTGACCGTTTTTCGTCTAATGCATATGCCAAATTGTCCAGTTGGCGTTGGTAGCGATCACCTGTAACCGTTTCATTTGGATTTAACAGCTCATAATACACCACACCTTTCTGGTCCCACCAAATACTCAGCATAACCTTATCGCAATGAATATCTCGTTTTGGCTGTGATGGCCCTGCTTGGCCTGGATCGACGTAAGCTGCTTTACGTTTGGGGTTGTCGTAATTGACCCACATTTCATTAACAGTAACAATTCGATACAGAAAGCTATGGTTTTTGTACTCAGCAAGATTGCATGCTTCAATTCGTGCTCTCAATTGATTTTCGGACAGTTGATGTGGAACCCATCTTCCTAGCTTTCGAATCTTTCCCATTGCGTACAAACGATGAGAAATTTTTGATTGGTCAATGTTTAACTGCATTGCTAGTCTTTTCAAGTCAAAATCACCACTTTGGAAGCGATGAAACCAATTGAAACAGCTTGCTCTCGAGGGAGCTTGATTACCATAAGTATCAGAAACCAATCGGTGAACTTCAGTGGCAATTATCTTGGAATCAAAAAAGAAAAGAAGAATCCCTCGAAAAAACAACTTATCACGATCCATTTTAAATCGATTACAAAAAAATTACGTAATATTAAAAATAACACTTTCTGCTCTGAATTAGATTGAAAATTGTGATAGCTACAAAATGCAATTGGAATTGGTTGTCAAACTATACGCAATCTCACGTAGCGACATCTAAATGTCGACTCTAAGAATTAATCACACACCCAATAGTTAATATAAAACTTTTCGAATTAGCCAACATTTAAATTTAAATTCTTTGTGCACTATTTAACTATGGCAAAAGTAGGATCTAGGGTTTTATCAGCCGGAATTTTCTGAAACTTTCAAAATGAGAAACATGTATTTTGGATTGTTGTGAGTATAATAGACCAGCCAATATTATATGAATAATCTTACCAAACACAATGACCGATGATACGTATAATGGTTGCGGCTGACATTGTATTGCTTGTGGCTTAGCATATCTGACTTAAAATACAATGAGCTCTTTGAAAAATGAGAAAGAAATGAATGCTTTCATTGTCTTCTTATGGTTCCAACTGGCTTTATATGGTTCCGGCTGACAATGTAGCGGTTCCGACTGCAGTTGTATGATGCCGGCTGGTATGTTGCACAACCGGTCAAAATACATTGTAATCATTCTGAAAGCTTCAAATGGCTTCAAATCTGGTCAAACTTTCTATCCGGCATTGTGATATACCTGGTTTGGTTCTTTAAGAGGTGCCGAATACATTTGTTGAGATACTATAGCTGAGCACATATGTTGCACAGTCATTCAACAGACATTGTGCAAGGTTCAAATGGTGCTGACTAGTAAAAATCTGGCTCGTACTAGCTTTATATGGATCCGGCTAATATAGTACTCGTTCAGGCAAAAAACCTAATAGTGTACAATGATTCAGCGTATTGTGCTACTTTTGCCATAGTTGTTTGGTTTCGGCTGAAAAAAATTAATTTAAAATAAAAAATTTAACGAAGGTAAATCATTAATCCCTAATTTCACTTAATTTTCTTAACTGGAGGGAAGACCGAATAAGAAGGAACATTGCACAAACTTAGTTTTTGTTCTTTCTTAGAATATTCACTAAATTAAGGATCCATCAACAAACTTTTTCCATTATTTAGACGAACAGCTGCAAAATTCACAGGAGTTACAATTTAACAATCTCAGCCTGATATCAGTGTTTTTTTGTCATTTTAAGGTCAATTAATACTCCCCTTTTCATTCACGCACACACACACACACACACACACACACACACATCCATTCACCTACTCACACAACTACAGTATACCATCTGCACGTTGCAAGCTCCATGTCAACCTGCACAGTGGCATGTCGGCGCTAAATTCTGCACTCCAACAGAGGGTCTAAGTTGTGTTTACTAACATCACCGATCGTAATCGATGAACAAAATTCGCGTTACATCCTGCCTCTGGTGGGATTCGAACCCAGTACCTCCCGGTCCAAGTTTGTATATGTATTACTAATTATTCAACACGGTTTCTCGTAATACAATTCGTACCTAGGTCTGAACTTTATTATATCTATTTGAATAATAAAAAATTATCTATACTTTATTACCAAACCAACAGTTAACACGATAGAGTTATACCAAGCATTTAATATTTTATTTTAGTTTTATAACCAAAGTGTGGATTCAGCTTTCAAAATCCAATTTTACGATTTTTTATTTTTGATTTTTTATGTATATATTTTTCTTTAATTAGAAGTTGGGTTTTTATCAGATTAGAACATAAAATTGTAAAGCAGGAAATATTAAAACTAAAAGTTCAAAAGAAAATACACGTGATTTTATTTTACTATCATAATCACAATCATGAACATGGCATGAAGTAATTAATGTTTTTGAATGATTTTTTGTAACATTAATTTTTCGAATTTCGGTTTGAAAAATTTGTACCAGATTAGGTATTAGCGTATAAGACCTTAATGTCTACTCAACAAAACCTTTAGTGTGGTTTATTATAAAATTAAATAATTGTCAACATTATAGTTAGCGCCACCACCTATCGTTAATTACCTAGAGGCTAAAGACTAGGGAAAGTTTATTTTTAGAAAATTACTGTATTTTTAAAATTAGTATTTTTCGCTTGTTTTACATGAGTACAACACCAATACTTGGTTCATTATTGATTTTATTTATATAGTTGGGCATAGAACACAGTTATGTTGTATATTGATTTCTAGCATTGAGTACTAAATATAATTGTTTGTTTGACAATAACATTTAATTACGAATACTGTATGCAATTAAATATACCCCAATCGCTGTTGAACTAAAGTAATTGTAAAGCGTCAATATAGGTAGGAATTAAAGGTAAAATTAAAATGAACTATAATTATAACAATATAATTGGGTACATACCGAAATACCAAACATGTACGTACCGATATTGAACGTAATGTTAACTTAATGCAATAAAATGTGGTGTAACAAAATTGTGTTCTAATAATTCAAACAATTTCACATAGTATACTTTTTTCGTTTTATTAAAAGGTTTATTCACTAAATTGAGCTGATTTTTTCGAGTGTGTAACGAAACCTCGATTTTCAAAATCTCGATTTGTCAAAATCTCGGTTTACAAAATCCTGGTTTTAAAAAATTACAGTTTTCAAAATCCCGGTTTTAAGAGTCTCGGTTTTCAAAATCCCGGTTTTGTATAAAAAAAACCCGATTTTTAGGTAATACCGGTTTGAATTTTTAAAATTTGGCATGTGGGAAAATGGGATTCTTAAATGTTTTTTTGCCATAATTCAAAAATGACTTTGCGATAAAATTCTAGAAAATGGGTAATAGGCTTGTAGTTTGGATGGAGGGTTAAGGGCCCGTGAGAGCTGTCGAAGCCTCTTCAATTATATTGCATTTCAAAATGTTGCATTAACAAAATCTTGCTTTTTTGATTAATTTTGCAACTACAAAATGTTGCAATTACAAAATCTTGCAAGTACCAAATCTTACAATTAAAAACTTTATTATTTATTTTGCGCAATGGATTTCGAAAGCCGAGATTTTGAAAACAGGGATTTTGAAACCGGGATTTTGAAAACCGGGATTTTAAAAACCGAGATTTTGTAGTACACTCTTTTTTCATATGATAATAGATACCATTAGCTCAAATGTCAAAATAAATTATATATGTAATCAATGTTAGAATTTGCAATTTTTAGGCAATTTTTTGAACTAAATTACTGAGTAACATAATTTAAATGTTAGTTCGTACCAGCAGACTGTTAAAGTTAACCGAAAGATGAATAGATGCTATCCCAACCGAAAAAATATTTTATAGCCGAAAAATATATTAATCGATATACCAAGTTCTACTATCACCTCCAAACAACCAAAATTCAGGATATGTCTATAGCTGCAACTTTATAGAAATTGCTTGCAGAGAAAAGGATACAGGGTCCTAAAAATGAATTCACAGACTGCGAACTTTTCGCCATTGTAACCTAAATATATTTTATTTTAAAATATTTTATGAAATTCAATGGCGGCACTCCAATATTAACATAAACTCGCGTCAATCATATGACAAAGTTCTCAGTAATGCAAATTGTTCATCAAATTTATTGAAAAAGGTTCTATCTACAAATAAAACGTACAATAGAACCTTTTTTGCTAAAAGTATTTTATTTTGCTTTCCTTCATTCTCCCGATACAACTTTGTTATGTTTTTAATGATGATACACTTTTTGTGTTCCAAGAATACAACAAAAATACATAGTAAACGTCAAATGTTCGGGCTATTTTCATTACGTTTAATCAGTGATATCAATAAGATGTGATATAATTTTTTTGTTATTTTTAATTGTTTTATTTGCTTTTAGCTATTTTTAAATTGTATTTAAGGTAAACATAAATAGTCTTAAATGTATGTCTTCATTAATAAAAATATATAAATAATTTCAGAAAGATTGTCTCTTATTTCTTGAAACCAAGAGGATATTCAATTGTTAATGGAAGTTGAGATACTTCAGGACTCAAGTGATTTTGTTATTGATGATCCCGGAATTATTTCAATATCTAATATTGAACTCAATCTGGAGAATACCATTCACGACTATTATCAGTAACGACCAAGAACCAAGTGTGAACAATGAACATGAATCGTCAAGCTCAAGCTGTGAACCGGTAAGAATACATCAACATTTTTATAAAATAACGGCATTAAGTGTATATTTGTTTTTTAATTATAGATACTTACGAGAAAGTCGGTTAATTGGAAAATTAACCAACGAAAGAAAATCGGTTAATTGGAAAATTAACCAACAGCAAAAAGATTTTCAGGCCGTTAAGGAATTCGTTAACCACAGAGGTGACATGCGCCTTAAACGGGAAATAACGATTTTGAAAGATTGCAAGAAAGCATGCAAGTTGCAGTGTGCAAATAACGTCAGTGAAGCCGAACGATCAGAAATATTTAAAAATTATTATAACTTGGACCAGGCTGGGAAATATAATTACATTGCGTTTCCACCGAGCGAATCACGACAAAAAAAATCGAAAGATTATCATACTTCGCGAAGATCTTACACGTTTTTTTATTATTTTAATATTTACGGCAATCGCGTTCCGGTACACAAAAAAAATTATTTAGGGACACTGAGGACATTTCCCAAAAACCTTTCTACACCGTCCATCAAAAGATGAATTCTTCGGGCACAGTATCGAATAGTGCAAAGGGAACAACTACCGGCTAGATACAGTTCTTCAACATATTGCAAGCTTTCTTTATATTGAATCTCATTATTGCCGAGAGAAAACAAAACGAAAATATTTGCACAGTAGTTTAAAAGTAACAAAGATATTCGACTTTTATCTAGCAAGATGCGATGAATTGGAAATTGAGCCAGTCAAGGAGAGCTTTTACAGAAACATTTTTAATACTAAATTCAACCTTGACTTTTTAAGCCGAAATCAGACCGATGTAACGTTTGCGAGTTCCATAAAATCGATCAATCTTGGTTAAATGAAGGGGTTTTTGAATACCACGAAAAACTAAAATCTACAATGAAAGATTTAAAAGCCACAGATAAAAAATCGGACATTCCTATACTCTGCTTCGACATGCAGAAAGTCATGACGTGTCCCAAGAGCAATATTGATTCATCATATTATATATCAAAACTGAACATCTATAATATGACTGCTCATTTATCCACCACCAAGACTATATATTGTGCAATGTGCAACGAGGCAGCTATGGGGCGTGCCGGTAATGATATCGCATCGGCCTTATATAAAATATTGGAGCGTGTCTTTAGTGACAACGACATTACGCAATTGATGACATGGAGCGACTCTTGTGTTCCGCAGAACAAAAATTCGTGCATGTCCTATGCTATAGCACATTTTTTGAAAACGCATCCACAAATCTCCTCAATCGAAATGAGATATTCTTTGCCTTGCCACTCCTGCATTCAAGAAGTAGATCACGCACACAGCCAGATTGAGAAGGTAATTTCACGAAACGAGTTTTTCTCGCCAATTGGCCTTATTAGGCTCATGAAGACAATCAAACGGAAAAAACCCTATATTATTATTCAATTGGGCCCTCGTGATTTCAAAAATTTTGAATTACCTTCTAAAAATTTTAATTACAACGCTGTTTCATTTGCTACATTGAGAATGCTTGGGTTTGATAATAATAATTTGTGTATCGTCAGGCATAATTCAACATATTTGCTGAACAATTACCAGGAAGTGTCTATAAGACAAACAGTAAAGTCGACTAGATTAAGCAGCCAGCCTCAAAAAAGATCGCAGGTTGTTTGGCATGATCCACCAGTAAGCTCGACGAAAAAACCCATTCCCGTCAACAAAATACTTGACATACAAAAAATGTTCCAGTTCATGGGGAGTCAAGATTTGGAATTTTATAAAACCATCTTAAAAATTTAGAAATTAAGTGCGTCTTTAAGATTTTGTATATCTGAGTCCTATGAACTAGGGACTATTTATTTTTTTAAATTCGATAGGAATTATTTATTTTTAATTTTTGTATGATTTAATTGCATTCGATGTACCACTGAAATACATTTTTTATCAACGAGTACTGGTTTTTATTTAAAATTTACATTTCTATGATGTAAGATGACACATACACGCCATTTTTCAAATTTGTTCGATAATTGATATAACTGAGTTGTATGTGATCAGTTAGAACCTTATTAAATTTGTTATTTAAAACAATAATTCACTAAAAGGTTGTATCTGAAAAATTAGTTTGTTGATTTATCAAACAAATAATTAAAAAATAGAATTAAGTGATTGCAATTAAGAAAATTTATATATTAAGGAAGTAGAAAATTCTATAACATTTGTAGAAATATTTACAAAAATGAGTAAACAGGATAAGCAATCTTTGACTGTTGATTTCTCAAAACAAAGAGTAACGAACATCGAACTATGTTATTCTGAGGTCGCGTTATATATAGGACAGTCGTGTTCTGTTTTTCTCTTATCCTATGGCATTTGTCGTAATTAAATTTTTTGGCACAGTGTAGCTTTTGTCGTTTTTTCGAACTTCGAAAAATATTCGGCCAACTTCCATGTACATAAACATATCTTTTTTAGTTTATTGTAATTATTATAATAAATTGTATACACTAAACGTGGCGGCATGTGCTTACCACCGGTAACCAAAAAATATGACAACAGTAACATGTAAATACTTTTAGTGTGGTGGCTGATGAACCTATGATGGACTTTAGATTTTTAATTAGGAACTTCCAATATTGAGAACGGTGAACTGTACAACGTTTCTAGCATTTTTAATTAATGAAAACTAACTAAAAATTATTTGAGGACATGTTTTGACTGTACATGATAGTACTTATGTATTTACTTTTTTATTTTGACAAATAACCATAGTTTTTTTTTTCATTAGCTGTGTTGATTTTCGAATTTTTTTCGAACTTGTACTAAAACACCTAACTTCACTCTTGTCTTATAGAAAAAACATTTTGGAACACGATTTTACAAGGCAGTCTTGATCACAAGGTAGTATTGATACTATTTAATATTTGGTTGTACTTCAAATCAAGCGAAATTTTTTATCAAAAACGTCATTACATACTAAGTTTTTTTACTCACACATTTGTGTGGTTTGAACTTAAATTAAGATTGAACTTAATTTTTTTTTTGGTAGAAAAAGGGATATTACAGTTGGTGTCATTCGATTGTATACCTTAAGGACAATGTTTATTGTCTTTTCTGTGTATATTCAAAGCCTAAATAAATCAAGCCTGCCTATTAAATCGCACTTTCAAATACATAATCAAAAAACTAACTTTTCGTACATTTTTACATGTGAGAGCATTACGTTTGATAAATAAAACATGAATTAAAAATATTGTAAAATTGATATTTTTTTACATAAATCGATGACAGATATAATATATTTCATCTCAGTTGAATATATTTCATCTCAGCTATCAGTAGGTGTCTGATTTTCTACAAATTAATAATGAAAATATAAGGGAATTCGCTGTACAACAACAACAATTAAAAATACGGGAAATTTATGACGTCATAATATCGTAATTTAAAACCATTTATTAGAGAGAAATAGTAAATTAAATTTTATAAGAAAATAAGAAAGACAAGAATGTGTTTTGAAAAGAAGAAATCAAATAGAAACGACAATACATACTATGAAATCAAAACCAATGAAGAGTGCAGTGCAATCGTCCTAATTCAATTGATAAAGCCAACTGTATAATATCCGAAGCTCCGAAAAACCAAAATAAAATAGTTACCTATTTGTTTAGTTTAAAATAGTAGCCGTTTGCATATGCAGTTCATCCATCATGACTGCACGTCGTTTTTGTCTCGATTTCAGATACGAACAAAAATCATAAATATTTGAATATTATGCTTTATGGATTGATTAACGTGAAGAACTGAACCGAAACCCGATATTTTACTTAAGTTTTACTACTTTTACGGTAAATATTATAATTATAGATAGAACGTTAACCGTAACCGGAACACAATTTACAAACGGTTCAATTCATCGTTCTTTCCATTCCCTCTTTAAATATCTGTTATAACACTTAACACTAAGCCTAACAATTATGTTTTTAAATTTTTAAAACGAAAATGTAATATCATTCCAAAATTGGTGAAGATTGATTATGAATTGGAGTTATATAAGTTACCGAAATTCGTAAATGTCCTTACTGGAACGTTATAAATTTTGATTTGGCTCTGCTCACATACCATCTTCAATCACACGATAATACGATTATGTTATATGGATCACCTAATGGATTCGTCAAAGGTTAACTAGATACCATTGTATCAAAATGGTGGTAAAAAGTGTAATTAGAATCGTTCAAATATGCAGGATGAAGTCTCGCTATATTTTAATGATATACTTGAATGTTTTGAGACTGATGTTGTACCCCACATTATCACTATAGTTCGTTGATCATGCATGTATACTATATTAAATGTCGGAATCGAAATACTGCATACGCAACGTGGCGTATATACCACCGCATGATTACAAAATTTGTGAAAAGTTTATTCGATACTTAGTTAGTAGAAAGCACACAGATAAATAAAAGATGGGACGCAGATAGATAAAAATTCACTTGAAATCGTTTTAACAATATATTGCACAAAGAAGTCATTTTGACTGCTTTTAATTTCAATTAGTAAACAAATAATATTTATAATGATGCAAAAGTACTTTTTTTTGTTTTCCCAGTGCAGTAAATTTAAATTTATTATACTTAATATTTATAATAACATATTATATATCTTTAAATATTATAAAAGAATATTAAATAATTTTTAATTTTTTTTCAAAGCAGTCATTTTGACTACTTTTGGGAAATATAGGTATATACTAAGTTTCAGTCTTTCTAGTGTTAAAAAGCACTGCAGTGAATAATTTTGGGGGAGGAATGATAAATTACCATTGGAAGTGATTCAAAAATAAGGAAGTGACCAATAAGAGACCAAACAATACAGCTTTTTGATTCAATGCGTATTTTCCCCTTGAAAACGGCACGAATTTCCCAAAAGAGAACCAAAGATAATAAATGTTTGGCACTTTTGGTGAAAGAATGGCTTACAGTGTTACAAGATACTTCTCGGCTTACCACATATACGAGGCGACAAATACTATTAAACACGCTTAGCTTTAATGTTAGAGGCCAATTTTGGTTTCAGTAATATTTGTTTATGAATTTCCAGTAACGAAAAGAATTGTTCAGCATAGTTGGCGTTTTTATCAGTAGTAATTAGAGTTCCAGTTGGCTTCAAATAAAACTAAAAAAAACGATTTTCATAAAACCGATTCAGATTACAATTACTACTGACATAAAGCCAACTATGCGGCTTTGCGAAAGCAACGCAGCTATTGTCGTTACTTAATACAAAAATAACATTTAAAAAAGCTTATTATTTATTAATTTTCCAATTCGATTTTCACACAGTTTTAAGTATTTTCTTTAAACGTACTTTTAACTAATTAACATTTAAACTTTTCTGCGTTTACCCGTACAAAAATATTATAAAAGCTTATGGTTTAAATATACTTAAAATGAAGAATAAAAGCATCATAAGTCGTTTTTCATACATTCTTATAGGAAACTAACATTTATTATATCCCATATTTTACTCTCTCTCTCTCTCTCTGGCACTATATCCCATCAAGGGATTTGGCCGCCTCAAATGAGGTTTCATAATCATATTTTTCATTTCGGATAATGAGTGATTAATTCATTGATCCTAAACCAGCCGTGAAATTTTTTCCTTGTCACCACCGGGAATCGAACCCGGGACCTCCGGTCGCTGGAGCAAGCATGCTAACCACTCTGCCACCGGGGCGGCCATATTTTACGTTTAGTGAAAAAAGCTCGAATATTGAAGCTCTATTTATCTAGATGGCTCTGGTATATTGCACCCAAACTATTTGTTTCGATAATATGCATGTATTGCATTATCAACATTTAGGTGTATATAAGAAAAGTAATAAATCTTAAACAAATAAATTTTATCCAAAAGCTCACAATTATCATTAGCTTCAACCTGTGTTGGTATCAAGATGCTATTGGTAACAACATGTAACAACATATATATGCAAAAACAGTTTCTGGAAATAACCATTTTTTCGATTTATTCGCTATTGAAATCGTGATATGTAATATTATTGTAAACTTGGTGCTGCAAAGTTACAGAACAAAATTTTTGTTTATAGAGCCGAGTTACATTTTATGAATTTTAGTTCATATCGGATTTTAGTACCTTTTTAGTACATCCCATTTAGTACATAACATTATTAGTTTCGAAAATTATTGTAATTAATATCCACAGAGGAAAACGCAAAGCCGCAGCAACATGAATTACAGATATAACTGATGGACCACATAGATGAAAAAATACAGATCATCCTCAAACAAACAAACAAACAAACAAAATATTTAATCACCTTCAATTACAAAAAAAAAATTAATAAAGTAATAAGAGACCCACAACTGACTAGCTATAATTAATTAATTTTAACCTATTAGGCAAGGAAGGGATCAAATTCTAATAAATCAAAATAGAGTTTGGAATAATAAATAAATGTAAAAATAGAAGACAAGTGTATATATGCGAAATATAAACTTTTATTATATAAACCAGTTCCAACAAACACCAAAAAAGAAATTACATGCTTCAGTATCAGGAATAAGATATTACAAATTGAAAAACAGAGACGCGAATTGCTTCAAACAAACATTACTCCACCGGCTCAACCCAATTAATTTGAAATACCTGCACTATCTACATAATTGGAACATTGGGAATTTGAAAAACTCGCGTGACGGCTGATCAAACTAATATTACCGACATTGGGATTATGAAAATGCTAGTTTTTGATTAAAAGTGCTAGATATTTTACTTCAATAAAAAAATGTAATTTAATTTGGTTTTAATGTTACACATAAATTAATAAACTAGACGTGTCTAAAATATTTTTTATAAATCTAATTATTCGGTCTTAAATTTTATCTTAAGCATATTAAAAAAAGGTACGTCTCTAAACCAGTGCCTGCTTGTACAAAAAGTAAAGCTTTCGAGAAGGGTACCTAAATATCCATTTTGTATGGAAAACGACATTTTCTGATGTGAAATTATCACATAAAATGTATAGTGCATTTTACAAATTAATTAGATCTAAATATAGCAACTATTTTTGAGTTGGTTTGATCGTTATTTCTCACCACAGAATTATCAGAACTACCGAGAAATATGATTATAAAATGATAAATAAATAATACTTTCGTTCAAGCTTTTTCGTTGTTTTCGCGACATTTTTTAACTGTAATTGTGCTGCAAGATGTATATTTGTATAAAATACTCCACACTCCGGCGGTTGTGTTAATTTTTATCACAGATCGTAATCTGATGATGAACAATCTCGATAATCTTCTGGTTCTTCTTCAACCTCTAATCGTTTTCCTCATTATTGTAATCTAATCGTTTTCCTCATTATTTTCTTCTGATATAAGCCAATCAAATATTATGTATTAATACATAATATTTTAATCCATAAATAAAAATGTTAATGTTTATTTAGCGAAATTCCGAAACTTAAGGATCATCGGTTATTAAAAACTGGACACCTCTCCAGAAACAAGAAAAAATATTTGTATGTTCTTTATTTCCCGCGCAAAACACTTTTCCGCTATTTCAAAATATTTCATACGAGTTAAAAAATTACTGTTAACTTATTTAATATATTTTTTTATTATGGGAGGATCATTTTAGGTCGGGTGAAATCAATTCCACCGGATTGTTACGGTATCTTGGTGAAATAACACTTTAAAAGGAAATAATGTTGCTTCTATTCTAATTGAAGGAAATTTTATCTTCTTTACGATACTGGAATCCGTTTTAATTTATTTTGTTTTTTTATGACTTTTTTGAATAAAATAAAAATTATCTAAAAGAAAAAAAACAAGAGCTGCTGTTTGACACTGTAATCGAACTTCCTCGAAATTTTATTCCCAAATCTAAATTAGCCGTTTTATAGAAAATTTAGAAACCTTGAAAACGATGCTGTGGTAATTTCTGTACGACGACTTCTTGTCGATTTATTGAAGTTCTAGCGAAAAACTTAACCAAAAAATGAGACACGCATTATCAGGCGTACTTTTGGTGGTTTAAGATCTAGGAGAAAATAAGTTTTACAGTAAAAAATGTGAATTATTTCAAAAAAGTATATTGCAACAAAACTCCTTTTAAACTTTATTCAAACATAATAAAACTAAAATTTACGAACAAAATGAATTTTTAATTTCCCGTATTACCTCCTCTAGTGCGCGTTACTTCATACAAACGCCGTTCATACATACATTGTGTATTTGTTGCATGATAAGTTGTTGCCATCATTCTTGTAAAGCATCGTCCTACAAACTTGTGAAAGAGATTAGAATGCTTATTTTGCGCAAGATAAAGAAAAATGTGCTTGTTAACCTTTATACGCCTTTTGGTACGTTTCCCGCTAAAACTTCAATAAATCGACAAAGAGTCGTCGTACACAAAGTTCCACAGCATGGTTTTCAAGGTTTCTAAATTCTCCAAACAGCTAATTTTGATTTGGGAATGAAATATCGAGCAAGTTCGTTTTCAGTCTCAAGCAGCAGCATATTTTTTGTTTTAGAAAACTTTTATTTTACTCAAAAAAGTCATAAAAAAACATAATAAAATAAAACGGATTCTAGTATCGAAAAGTAGAAGCAAAATTATTTCTTTGTAAATTGTTAGATTTTTGTGTTTTCGCTCATTTATAATTGTAATGTAACAAAAATTTGATACTGTACTTTTATTTTTAAATTATTTGCTTTTATATTTTTAATTTTGAACTGTAATTTTACAAACTCGATTTTTTTAAATAAATAAATAAAGTTTCATAAATTAATCACGTGGCTCACTTAGTGAGCCAAACATATAATTATTTCTTAAATCGGTTGGGAATGTCAGTTTGGAGTATTTCTAAATTGGATGATTATTATTTTAGTACTCTTATCTTTCTTCCTTATCAGTAAAATCGTAACCTTATTTGGAGTAAGTCTTAAGCGAATTCAAAAGTAAATGCACAAGGTCTGGCTCAGTAAAGCTCAAAACAGAACAAGAGCGAAGACGTCGAGCGAAATCGCCTGGAGTGCGTTTACAAATGCTACATTGTAATCTTATTGTTACAACTGTCATTGTAATTTTTCCGGCCATCTTAACTATATTGTTTGAAACGTCAAATTGGCATTACATATACAAATAAATACAAAATTTTATAATTCTAAAATTATTAACATTTTAAAAATGGAAAGCGCAGAATATCTATTGCTTGCAACATTATTGAATTATAAAAAAGGATTAATGGACGTAAGTACTCGTTTAGAATGAATTGAAATTAATATTGTTTAAGGTTTAAATTATTCCCGCCAATTTGCTATCCATTATTAATCAATTTCGAAATTTTTTCTTACGCGGGTTTTACATCAAGTAAACTTTTTGTTTGATAAATATTTTTGTTATCCAAAAACTATATTTCTATGTGTTTTTAATATGAACAGAGATTATTTTTATAAACTGTATTCTTGTTTAAGCTATTAAAAATAAGGAAAAATTAAAAACAATGCAATTTACGAAATTTATAGCGAATTTAATATTCTATAAAAAGTTCGATAAAGAATTAACTTATCGAACTCAAAAGTTTATTAAAGAAACGCCAAATCGCCAAAAAGAATGCGGTTGTCGATAAAACTAAACTTATTTGCATCGGGCATATCATATTTGATGTATGTGCATCTTGCAATACGCATAATAAAAAAAATACAATTTTTCATTTTTGTTTACATTTATGTGTGTACGATTGTGAAAGACGTATGTAGTTGCATTTTTTGTTTCTCAGACAATATGGCTTTAACCAAAATTAAAGAAAAGTAAGTTTATAGAGTAGGGGAATCACAATAATTTTAGAAATAATATATTCTTGATAATTTCAGATGGAGCAGTGATGAAATTGAGTTACTCATACAAAATGTAGAAAACAAGCCGTGCTTGTATGATTTGAAATCAAATAAATATAAGGATAAACGATTCGCGGATGCTGCTTGGGAGGCAGTAGGAAGTGCCCTAAATAAAACAGGTAAACTAAAACAATGCTTTTGTTATGAAATTGATATCAATTTTCTCTTTTAAGGTGCCCAATGTAAGGAGAAGTGGACAATATTGCGTACCCAAAAGCGCACTATATTCTATAATGCGAAAAAAGTTAAATCTGGTTCAGGGTGGGAACCAGTTGTTAAATGGGAATTTAACAAAATGCTCAGTTTTCTTGAACCCTGTTTCAGCACAGGAACGTAAGTTAATTGTGATATTTTATAAGTAATTGTTTATATACTCGATATATTTTATAATTTGGTATTTAATTTCAGCCAAATTTCAAACTTAGAATATCCTGTGTATATTAGTGAGAACAGTAACCATAGTGCCAGTGTTTTTACTGACGAGGAATCTGATATCGCTGAAACACTACTTACTGAAAATTGACCCATGGAGGAAAATAGCAATTCAATTCTAGAACAATCGACACCTCCATCACAAAAAAAAAGAAAAAAGAGGCGGCCAGTACCAGTATGGACACAACAGTGGACCAGATCCTAATTGACCATCTAAACACCAAGAAAAAGGAAATTCAAGACGAAAATTATCATTTCCTCCTAGATTTGGGAAAACAATTAGCAATGCTACCAAAATTAGTGAGGATAAAAACGAAATTTGAAATACAAGAATTAGTTTATTACAAAATATTGCAGGAAGCTGAGTCCACAGCATAGAAATATAGATATTTTTAGTATATAATTACCTAATTACCTTTTGTAAACAGAGCTGTGCTAAACTAATTCACAATGAAGTGATATTTTTTTAAATTTACATATATTAATTATAATTTTTTCATTAAAAGGAAATGTGTGAAATGTTTTTATTATATATAATTATAAATGAATATGTGATTCAAGTGTAATTTTGTACCTACGAATGAATAAATAGTTGCAATGAATCATAAAGCTACATGTATTTCATTTAACCATTGGTGAAGTATGCATTTCGTTTCTCTTGCATTATCTACTTACCTCGCATACTAGTTTTTGACAATTCGTGGCCGTTAGCTAGTCTCTTTTGATTCTTTGATTTAAAAACATACATCAACAAAATATTTGTAAGAAAATTATAAATTTTATTAATTTTAATAATTCTAAATTTACTTAAGAAAATAATGTTGGTCTAATTTTTTGGTTCTGCCATGGCACTTGCCCAACACTTGAAGAAAAATAACTGGCTAAATGTTCCCTAACCGCAACAGCATCAAATGACAAGGCTCCGATATTTGAAGTCTGACAAGGAATGTCAGTAAGATTTCTCCGGTTTAACCTACTTCTTCTAAACGCCAATGCCACTTCGCTTTCATCAACATGTGGTCGATCTTCCAATCTGATGAAGTTATGTAAAACACACGTTGCTTGAACTGTTTCAATTGTTTTTAGTAAGGAAAGGTGTATCGAAAATACGAAATTTGCTGCGTATCATCCCAAATGCACATTCAACGTTCAAGCGTGCTCTACTCAAACGATAATTAAAAATTTCTTTTTTTGTGCGCTCTTCACTATCTAATAATATGTTTCGAGCAGCATATGGGCGCATTATACTGCTTGTTAGAGGAAAAGCTTCATCCGCAATGAAAAAGTAGGGGTATGGCTCCATTTCATTTGGAAATGGTTCCGCCTTTGGCAAGTCCAAATTGTTTCCATAAAATTGCTTCCCAAACAATGAATTGCGGAAAACAGCATTATCATTGGCACTACCACAAGCCCCAATGTCGATAATCGTAAAAATGTAGTTGGCATCAACTGCTACTAGCAATATCAACGAATGGAAATTTTTATAATTGTAATACAAAGACCCACCGTTTTTTGGTTTTTGTATCCGTATATGTTTACCGTCTATACTTCCTAAACATAACGGTATTTGCCGATAATCTAAGTATTGTCGGGCTATTTCCTTCCATTTCTTTTCTGTAGGTGGTGCCATGTACTGTTTTTTAAGAACCGAAAATATGATTTTAGAAATGTTACCCGTAATTTTACTTATAGTCGACGGAGCCATCCTGAAACAGTACTGTAGAGCCGAAAAGGAACTGCCTGTGGCGTAATATCTGAAAAATATGAATTATTTACAATAACATACGAGTACTTGCCAGTGATATATAGATTAGCATTGATGCAATAAATGAAACTGATATATTACCTAAGCGTAACCATTAACCGTTCTTCAATGGAAATCGTTCGATTTACATTGAAGTTGTTATTTTTAATGCAATATTTTGTTTCAACCAAAGCCAGAAGTTTGTCGAATGTTGGTCTTTCCATTCTAAAATAATTTTGGAATTTAATAGAGTCTTCCTTCAGTTGCGGCATAAGTACGGTGTATGCACTTTCTTCGTGCCTTTTCAAAAACAAATCGATGCTCCATAACCTTAAAAATATTAATTTTACTTCAAATGTGTCGTACATAGTTACTATGCTAAATATACCTCTTTACATATTTCTTTCTTTCCATTTTCCTCTTGTAAAGCCTATACACGATTATATCTTCAAGAACATCCATTAGTATTTTTTTATAAACGTTAATATTGTGTTTACGGTTTGTTTTATTAAAAAATTTTCTGACAGCTATAGTTATGACAATAACTTGTCGTAATAAGACATAGATGTCACAAAAATCGCTCGTAAAAGTTTATCGAATATATTCGCTATGTATTTTTTTGGTGTAAAAGCTGCGTTACTGAAAAATTATTTGATTATAAGACAAACAGCGTTTACATCAAAATGACATTTAGAATCTATATACCGAGAAGAGTTGAAAATGACGTTTAGAACAATGTACAACACAATTTATGAACGACAAAAAGCAGGTGGTTTATGAACGCATTATAACTGTCATTGTTAACAATATTGTTACAATGTAAAATTTGTAAACGCACTCCTGTTATATTACAAAACACGGAAAAAGTGTAATACAAACACAACCATCGACGCAGGCGACGACGATTTTTTCGTTGAAATATATTAGAGTCTATTTCTATTTTTATCGCCGATGAAACAATGCTGCCAACTGTTTTTCATATATATAAGTTGGTAATGCCCCAACGTCTTTATGAATAAAACATAAACAATTTTTAAAATTTTTATTATCCTAGTATGCTAACTTTTAGAATCAATTTTGACATAAATAAAATACGTCGTCGTTATGTCATTTGTGGTTGTTGTTTTATCGCCATACGCTGGCGCTCTTGTTCTGTTAGCTACAGCGATATCGCGTTGTCGCTCTTGTTCTGTTTTGACCTTAAGTGAGCTACATGATAAATATATAAAACTTGTTGATTGAGTCGGTATTAATATTATCTTACTACTCTATTAGTGAAACCGATGAGATAACCTGTTACCCTATAACTATTACCAAAAAGTGGTACCCCTAATAAATTTAACACATAAATTTTCTAAATTGTCAGGCCCGCTACGCGAGCTTCATGATAAATTTACGAAACTTGATTAGGTTGATTAGGTCAGAAGTACTATTGTCTTGGTCCCGTATCAGTGATACTGATGAGAATAAATTGTAGCCCTATTTAGTATTACCCCAAAGTACCCAAAGTAGTCACGAAGTCAGTTCAGTGATAAAATTATGAAAGTTGCGGATTGAGTCAGTAGTATTATTATGTATATATCTCTCATATTAGTAAAACTGATGAGAATAACCTGTAAGCCTATTTAGTAATACCTCATGCTGGTATCCCTAACCGATTTAATACGTAAATGTACAAAAATGTCTGGATCACTAAGCACTATCATCAATTTTTAAAACTTGTTGATTTAGTCGGCAGAACTATTATCTTGCTGCCCTATCAGTAAAACCGATGAGAATAACCTTTAATCCAAAAATGTCTAATACATAATTATTAGAAATTCTTTGCTTTAACCCTACCTAATGTTACTACATAATACCTAGCCGATTTAAGAAGTTAATGCATATAAACGTGTGCCTCACTTAACAGGCTCCATCTCAAGTCATTGTAGGCATTTTTCTATAAATATTTTTAAATATTTAATATTTTATTTTGGATTACCCCAAATTGCCGCAACTAATCGGTTAAACACATGTGCATTTTATTCATATTTATTTCATTAATAAATTAATAAAACTGAATTTTAATATTTAAATAAAATTGTTAGTTTATATATCTTAACACCGTATGTTATTTAAAGCAAATATAGTTGATTATAGTTTTGATTAGTGATAACGTTTCTAATTTATAATAATTATTACTTAGTCTCTTTTAAATATTATAAGTAAAATGTTTAAAATTCGATTAAAATGTTTAATCGTCTAGAAATGTTTACATTTCTCAACTGCATATATACAATTAACATTGTTTTTTTTGTTTAGGACGATTTAGTACAAACTCCATACCGGTTTCTCTGTGGCAATAGATTTAGCATAAGACGACGTAGAAAGCCAAATATCTCCGTTCTGCGGTTCATGAGGCTTCGAATCAAGTCAACAATATAACTTTATGCCTCCCTCATCTCGTCGGAATAAAAAGTAATAATTTATTTAAGATTTTTTCGGCTTTTTAGACAAAATATTATTTTTAATGACATTCAGAATGTTTACGACTTTTTTTAGTCATGGGAAACAAAGAGGTCATTTACTCACAATATATCTACCACAAAAATTAGAAAAATTGACCCCCCCCCCCCCCCCCCTCCCATTTTTAACCCCAGGGTACTTGTGTAAAGATACACAAGACTTACAAAAATGAGAACTTCATTCGTACTAAATTTGGTCTACTCATCAAGTTGCAACGACCAAACTGCAAAAATTCATCTCTTGCTTTGTACCTATGGTACAACACAAGAAATTATCGTATTGGCGAATTATATCACCAAATCAAAAACCTCTTCCAATTCTCACTAAAGTAATAATATTTCTCTGCCAACGAGGTTACACTTCCAATAAATTTTTAATTTAAATTGAATGTTCCCTACACACATTTATAACATTAAAACCAGATAGGTTCATAAATATTTTATTTACGGTTAGACAAAAAAAAATAAAGTCATGATTTTGACAGGAATATATTTTCTTCACCCAGGGCAAAAATTTAACCTGTCAATAATTTTTTTTATAGAAAAATTTAATCTCTTGAACTTTTTTGGTTGAATTTAATAAAACAACAATAATTTTCTTTACAGGTATAGAAAATTATTGATTTTCATATTACTCGAACATTTCAGGTTTGGTATCGGTATATTATATTGTGCACGTGGAAAATTAATACAAAATTCTTTCTGCAGGAAATTAAAGAAAACTCGCGAGGTTTATAGCCCGATATGCTTACTTACTCGTAGTTAAGCCTGGAAAAAATTTAATACCGGAACTAGCATTAATCGTTGTTGTTAAAATAAACTTTCCTTTTGGTATTTATTTATCGGAGCAAGATAAACGTTACACATCCTATTCCAAATTTATGAACATTGGGGCAAGTATATCAGAAATGTAGTAAAAGCAGAAGATTTGATGTATTGTATAATAAATATGATGTTTTTGAGATAATCCTTAATTACGTACGAATTGCGTTTCCCTGTATCCAATTATTTTCATATATCACCAGCTTTATTAAAATTGATATTTCTCGGCATCACCATGATGCTATGTATAGAAATATGCTTATGTAAACACATTTTTTTATTATATTGTACAAATCGATCCATACACATACTTATTTTACATACACACAAGGTACACATACAGAAATACAAATTCTTAATAGAGAGACGAAAAGCTCAATAAAATCAAAAAACTTGTTTCGAATTTTCGTTTTTTGTCAATAAAGTCAATCCAAAAATAAATCTTCACAAAATAGAAAATTGTATAGGATATTATTTGGTTGCTGCTTATTCTAAAAATAATGATCTCGGTATTGTCAATATTGTGTTAAACGAAAATTGAAAAATTAGGTAAAGAATGAACCTATTTTTCGGTTAACATTCTCCAAGGTTCCTAGCTATACACATAATGTCTTCTCAACAACAGAAGTAACCAATACTTCACGATTGCTTGTCATTAAGTTTTAGTATCGTTTTAGACATTACGTCAACAGATCCTCTTCTTAATGTTGATATATTTTAGTAAATAATTTAAACATTTTAATAAAAGACCCTGCTTTTATTAAAATGTTTAAATTATTTACTAAAATATATCAACATTAAGAAGAGGGCCGGCGAATTTACCTATTTACATTATGTAGATAATCTTCCCTAAATTAAATCCTTAATACGTATAATCATCTTACATCACTTACTGTTTTTAATTACTACTCGTACACAGTACATAGAAAACAGGAATAGAACTCTTAATAAATTTGTAATACAAAAATAGTTGTCGTGTTATGAAGAATGTTCGTGATGTGCCCAATATTAATTAATCCTACTTTTATATTGATTGAATTGTTTGAATACGGAAAAATGCTCTGTACGAACATGTAATATGTTGTTGGTATGTATTAATTAAAATATGTAATTTATAAAATAAATTCATAATTGTCACGTAATAAAATTAATATATTTTTTAATTAAATAATTAAGTTGCTGTACATTTCTGGTGCCCGGTTCCACATATAACTACCTCGACGCTGGCTAACCTAGTGGCGGTTTTAGAAGAAATGTTGTTTCTTGCATCCCACTAAAACATACCCCCTGAACCCCAAACAAAGTTGTTACGTGTCCAGTCCTAGTTTTGTAACAGTTAAGTTACTTTATATGGAACCGGGCATTATTATTTTATAATTTTCTTTATAAAGTAAATTATGTTTTGATATTATTATGATATGAATATAAAAAATATTTGAAATAAAACATATTGCAGCAGGTCAATTCTGGTTTTCCTATAGGAAAAGGGATTAGGAAAAATATTTACATAGCGTTTATGCCAAAAATATCATTTACTGACCTACTGAGAAATCATTTGTGATCTAAATTTTTATGATTTCATTTTTTCCGTATTGAAATTGGATAGGAAAAATATTCCCAATTTAATTTTGTTTTTGAAAAAATTTCCACCAACTGTTTACCATAGTATGCCAGAAAAAAACTTTTTGTGACAAAATTACTATGAAAATATTTTTCCTATATGAAATCGACCTGCAGGTGTCTACAGAATTTAAATAGCGGCAAGTCTAATTATTGATTAACAATAAAAAATTCAACGCTATCTATAAATTATTTGGTACTTCCTTCATTTGTCGGTATGTCTTTACGGGTTTGGGAACTTGCCTCATATAAACAATTAATGCAATTGAAAGAATCGATTTTTACTATACATTTTTCTGTGGTGTAAAATACAGTGTAGATCAATAGAGATTCGCAGATTTCCGTAAAATAGGTGCAGCTCAATTTTTAAGTGTTGTACTCGCAAGAAATACACCCATCAGGCCTACTAAAAGTAGCAAAACTAATACTGAACCTCATAGTAAAACCATTGTGAACAACTTTCAGTCATTTTATAAAGGTCATTACTAAAGCAGATGGTGCCTGGACATAAGTGTTATATTCTGTGATATTACTCAGGGAAAATACGGGGGTTCGTTCGCCACAGACCTATGTGACATCACAATTAACTTAAAAAATACACTAGCAACTCTTCTATACTTTCCATTCCAACTATATATAAAAATAATTTCGTCGTTGTTATGATGTCTTCCGTTATGACGTCGATTTTTTTTTAAATTTACTTAAACAAATATGTTTAAGAAAATTAAAAAAAACCGACGTCATAACGGAAGACATGATAATGACGACGAAATTATTTTTTAATTATCCAAAAAATCCAGCAAAATAAATTTGGTCGTTTTCAAGCGGTCCACAATGAGTGGTTTACCCTTGTGATTTATTTATCGACATGGCATATGTCAAACCGATCGGAAATTGTAGACGTTTAAACTGAATCGGATTTTTTTTACTACTAATCTAGTGCTGTTGCAAAGCTTTGGCAAGTTGCGAATACGTTGCAATATATGTGACGGACGACGGTATTCCTGGTCGATCTAATGGAATCGGTGGAAATTTCCCCAATCAGAATACAATTTGCTTTGGAATTCCCTATATTTTTCGAATTTTTGGCCGGCTGCTTTAATCGTTCTTTTTTAATTTATTTTCTTTTTTTAAATTAAGTGCGTGTTTCAATTGGTTTAAATATCGCATAAAAAGTTTAAAAGTTAAAAATTATGGTGAATAAAAATGTCAAACTTTTTATCTGCTTCAAGAGCTGTAAAAATTTTTATGTGGAAAACATTTGGCTGACAAAAATATTTGTTTGTAAACAGAAATTTGTCATGTACAAATTTTGAGAAAAATCGTAATTTATTTTACATATTTAAATTTGCTGTATACGTTCATAATTACACACAAAATAAGCAACCATGTTAATGTCAAAATTTTAACCAATTGAAACAGATAAAAAGTTAAAAAAAATTTACCACGAATTTTTTTTTAACTTTTTATGCGGCATTTAAAGTCGCTGAAGTTGGCCCGAAATATCAGCCCGAAATTTTTAGTTTGTTTCTTCGCTAAAGTGTAACCATCCCGAAAAAAAATGTACGTATAGAAAAAGTGTAGTCTCATCCCGAAAAATATAATATGCTTAGTGTTGGCGTACACTTTAGGAAACAAGTAAATTTTTATTTTGTGTAGTTGTATTACCAGTATATTATTATCATTTATAGTTTTCTAATTCTAAAGTAATATTAGAGTAGTAATGTAATTTGATAATTTTTTGCCAAATCTGAAACGGCAAAATATGAAAAATATTATGAGTTTAAACCTTTAATTACGAAAAATATAAATTAATTTGTTATAAAAAGATATATGAGTGCATAATTTCTTTATGTAAACGGATTAAAACATAACCCTCAAATACATATATTGATAAACATTTATAAAAACAATATCGAAATTTTTGTAAGGCGAAATCCTTAATGGAACAAACGCTATAAATGGCACTAGTAAATGGCACAAGGTAATAAGTAAATGATTCTTGCGAAACCCATTTACTTATCATATATAAAAAATGAAAACATTGATAGTATCTTATAGTATACACGACCATGAAAGACTCAGGAACGTGATCAAAATAATGTATCATTGCACGGCTGTTGTATACAATGAATAGGAAACCGTTCCCTATAATTTTTTTGTAAGTGATTTTGTAATTTTACCAAGTACACTTTATTTCTCTGGTGCCAATCCTAGAGATAAATCCATGTAGTGGCGTATACCGGAAGATAGGTCTTGGTTTTCCCGATGTTCCTTGAGCAGCCCAGTTCCATATCATGAACAGAAAACAGTTTTCTATAATTCTTTTTATGAGTGATTTTGTGATTTTACCAAGTACACTTTATTTTCTCTGGTGCCAATCCTAGAGAAAAATCCATGTAGTGGCGTATACCGGAAGATAGGTCTTGGTTATCCCGATGTTCCTTGAGCAGCCCAGTTCCATATCATGAACAGAAAACAGTTTTCTATAATTCTTTTTATGAGTGATTTTGTGATTTTACCAAGTACACTTTATTTTCTCTGGTGCCAATCCTAGAGAAAAATCCATGTAGTGGCGTATACCGGAAGATAGGTCTTGGTTATCCCGATGTTCCTTGAGCAGCCCAGTTCCATATCATGGACAGAAAACAGTTTTCTATAATTCTTTTTGTGAGTGATTTTGTAATTTTACCAAGTACACTTTATTTTCTCTGGTGCCAATCCTAGAGATAAATCCAGGTAGTGGCGTATACCGGAAGATAGATCTTGGTTATTCCGATCTTCCCTGAGCAGTCCAGTTCCATATCATGAACAGAAAACAGTTTTCTATAATTCTTTTTGTGAGTGATTTTGTGATTTTACCAAGTACACTTTATTTTCTCTGGTGCCAATCCTAGAGATAAATCCATGTAGTGGCGTATACCGGAAGATAGGTCGTGGTTATCCCGATGTTCCTTGAGCAGCCCAGTTCCATATCATGAACAGAAAACAGTTTTCTATAATTCTTTTTGTGAGTGATTTTGTGATTTTACCAAGTACACTTTATTTTCTCTGGTGCCAATCCTAGAGATAAATCCATGTAGTGGCGTATACCGAAAGATAGGTCTTGGTTATCCCGATGTTCCTTGGGCAGCCCAGTTCCATATCATGAACAGAAAACAGTTTTCTATAATTCCTTTTGTGAGTGATTTTGTGATTTTACCAAGTACACTTTATTTTCTCTGGTGCCAATCCTAGAGATAAATCCATGTAGTGGCGTATACCGGAAGATAGGTCGTGGTTATCCGAATGTCCCTTGAGCAGCCCAGTTCCATATCATGAACAGAAAACAGTTTTCTATAATTCTTTTTGTGAGTGATTTTGTGATTTTACCAAGTACACTTTATTTTCTCTGGTGAAAATCCTAGAGATAAATCCATGTAGTGGCGTATACCGGAAGATAGGTCTTGGCTATCCCGATGTTCCTTGGGCAGCCCAGTTCCATATCATGAACAGAAAACAGTTTTCTATAATTCCTTTTGTGAGTGATTTTGTGATTTTACCAAGTACACTTTATTTTCTCTGGTGCCAATCCTAGAGATAAATCCATGTAGTGGCGTATACCGGAAGATAGGTCGTGGTTATCCGAATGTCCCTTGAGCAGCCCAGTTCCATATCATGAACAGAAAACAGTTTTCTATAATTCTTTTTGTGAGTGATTTTGTGATTTTACCAAGTACACTTTATTTTCTCTGGTGAAAATCCTAGAGATAAATCCATGTAGTGGCGTATACTGGAATATAGGTCTTGGTTATCCCGATGTTCCTTGAGCAGCCCAGTTCCATATCATGAACAGAAAACAGTTTTCTATAATTCTTTTTGTGAGTGAGTTTTGTGATTTTACCAAGTACACTTTATTTTCTCTGGTGCCAATCCTAGAGATAAATCCATGTAGTGGCGTATACCGGAAGATAGGTCTTGGTTATCCCGATGTTCCCTGAGTAGCCCAGTTCCATATCATGAACAGAAAACAGTTTTCTATAATTCTTTTTGTGAGTGATTTTGTGATTTTACCAGATATACTTATAGTGTATACCCGCAGATAGGCCTTGCTTATTCTAATCTACGCTGAGCAGCCCAGGTCTATATCATGAACAGAAAACACTTTTTTTGAATTATTTTTGTGGTCGATTTTGTGAATTTACCAGGATTTTGTGATTTTACCAGATAAGCTTTAATTTCTCAGGAGCCCATACGGGTTGTCCTCGCGCAACAACCGAAATAGAATTTATCACTAACGAATAAATTGCCGTCCCGGTAGATCCGCATGCTGTCTCATGCGACCGGGGTCCCGGGTTTGTTTCCCGGTGGGGACGAGGAAAAAATTTCACGGCTGGTTTAGGATCAATAAATTAATGACTCTTTATCCGAAATGAAAATATGATTGTGAAACCTCATTTGAGCCGGCCAAACCCTTTGATGGGATATAGTGCCAGAGAGAGAGATAGAATAAAACATAAATTCAAAGAGATGACATTGGTTGATTCTCTCTGGTCATATGAAACCATCATTTGAATTTATCAGTGACGAATAAATTGAAAGAGATTGTGGCATACGGGACCCTTCTGAAGTTAGCCCAGAATTTCATCCCAGCAAAATAAAACTTTGGTCGGTAGTTTTCAGGTTTTGAAACGACGTTGGAGCAGGAACATTCACCAACAACAATCGCAATTAGCAAAAAAATTCGTTATTTGGATGCACAGTGTAGATGCGACCCATCATGCCCTTCACAACTGTAGATCACCCATTGTCCGCTACTGATCGCCTACGATTCAATGGGTATTCGTCATTGCTTGTGACAGTGTTGGCAATTAGGTCTCTCGGATATCGCTTGAAACCATCGATCATAGAGGGTGAGTCGTTTTTGAAAACTACGAACATGGATCATATTCTTAGACACCACAGCACCCAATTTCGGATGAACAGCTTCAACCGGAATTTCTGTTGCAATGATGCTATCAATTACACACGATCTGATTTTTTTTGGAAGAACCAAACCAAATATGCACATGACGCTTTGGTATGCTATTCAACGGAGGACATCCAAATTAATCCATTAATTTTTAACTAGACCCAGTCCAAATTACCACTATGACGCTACATAAAATATGGCCTGATTTTTTGTATAGGTGTTCACTGTTAGTGCCACAACTTAAATTCATAGCCCTCTAACACGACAAATTATGAATATTTTGTCCAGCAGTTTACGAATTGGTCTACCTTCACCCAGTATCTTTAAACATTTGAATTATGTGTTATTGATTTTTGAAATATTTTTTCGGCGAAAATTTACTGCTATAACTTAAATTACATGTAATTTTCGGCTCATATCAACAGAAATTTGTACTACCACCTGATACAAAATATGTCGATAATGCAGGTTTTATTTTGGCTAACTTCAGTAGCATGTTTTTGTACGGGATTTTGCGCGTTACCGATCCAGATAATCTTTTGGAAGAGAAAAATTTGTAGATCTTAGTGGAAAACTCGGAAACTTCCGAGAAAACTCGAAGAAAATTGATTTTTTTTCTAAGGAATTTTGAATTTTTTGAAAATAAAGTGTACTTGGTAAAATTACAAAATCACTCACAAAAAGAATTATAGAAAACTGTTTTCTGTTGATGAAATGGAACTGGGCTGCTCAAGGAACATCGGGATGACCAAGACCTATCTTCCGGTATACGCCACTACATGGATTTATCTCTAGGATTGGCACCAGAGAAAATAAAGTGTACTTGGTAAAATCACAAAATCACTCACAAAAAGAATTATAGAAAACTGTTTTCTGTTCATGATATGGAACTGGGCTGCTCAGGGAACATCGGGATAACCAAGACCTATCTTCCAGTATACGCCACTATATGGATTTATCTCTAGGATTGGCACCAGAGAAAATAAAGTGTACTTGGTAAAATCACAAAATCACTCACAAAAAGAATTATAGAAAACTGTTTTCTGTTCATGATATGGAACTGGGCTGCTCAGGGAAGATCGGAATAACCAAGATCTATCTTCCGGTATACGCCACTACATGGATTTATCTCTAGGATTGGCACCAGAGAAAATAAAGTGTACTTGGTAAAATCACAAAATCACTCACAAAAAGAATTATAGAAAACTGTTTTCTGTTGATGAAATGGAACTGGGCTGCTCAAGGAACATCGGGATGACCAAGACCTATCTTCCGGTATACGCCACTACATGGATTTATCTCTAGGATTGGCACCAGAGAAAATAAAGTGTACTTGGTAAAATCACAAAATCACTCACAAAAAGAATTATAGAAAACTGTTTTCTGTTCATGATATGGAACTGGGCTGCTCAGGGAACATCGGGATAACCAAGACCTATCTTCCAGTATACGCCACTATATGGATTTATCTCTAGGATTGGCACCAGAGAAAATAAAGTGTACTTGGTAAAATCACAAAATCACTCACAAAAAGAATTATAGAAAACTGTTTTCTGTTCATGATATGGAACTGGGCTGCTCAAGGAACATCGGGATAACCACGACCTATCTTCCGGTATACGCCTCTACATGGATTTATCTCTAGGATTGGCACCAGAGAAAATAAAGTGTACTTGGTAAAATCACAAAACCCACTCACAAAAAGAATTATAGAAAACTGTTTTCTGTTCATGATATGGAACTGGGCTGCTCAGGGAACATCGGGATAATGAAGACCTATCTTCCGGTATACGCCACTACATGGATTTATCTCTAGGATTGGCACCAGAGAAAATAAAGTGCACTTGGTAAAATCACAAAACTCACTCACAAAAAGTATTATAGAAAACTGTTTTCTGTTCATGATATGGAACTGGGCTGCTCAGGGATCATCGGGATAATGAAGACCTATCTTCCGGTATACGCCACGCCACTACATGGATTTATCTCTAGGATTGGCACCAGAGAAAATAAAGTGTACTTGGTAAAATCACAAAACCCACTCACAAAAAGAATTATAGAAAACTGTTTTCTGTTCATGATATGGAACTGGGCTGCTCAGGGAACATCGGGATAACCACGACCTATCTTCCGGTATACGCCACTACATGGATTTATCTCTAGGATTGGCACCAGAGAAAATAAAGTGCACTTGGTAAAATCACAAAACTCACTCACAAAAAGTATTATAGAAAACTGTTTTCTGCTCATGATATGGAACTGGGCTGCTCAGGGATCATCGGGATAATGAAGACCTATCTTCCGGTATACGCCACGCCACTACATGGATTTATCTCTAGGATTGGCACCAGAGAAAATAAAGTGTACTTGGTAAAATCACAAAATCACTCACAAAAAGAATTATAGAAAACTGTTTTCTGTTCATGATATGGAACTGGGCTGCTCAGGGAACATCGGGATAACCAAGACCTATCTTCCAGTATACGCCACTATATGGATTTATCTCTAGGATTGGCACCAGAGAAAATAAAGTGTACTTGGTAAAATCACAAAATCACTCACAAAAAGAATTATAGAAAACTGTTTTCTGTTCATGATATGGAACTGGGCTGCTCAAGGAACATCGGGATAACCACGACCTATCTTCCGGTATACGCCTCTACATGGATTTATCTCTAGGATTGGCACCAGAGAAAATAAAGTGTACTTGGTAAAATCACAAAACCCACTCACAAAAAGAATTATAGAAAACTGTTTTCTGTTCATGATATGGAACTGGGCTGCTCAGGGAACATCGGGATAACCACGACCTATCTTCCGGTATACGCCACTACATGGATTTATCTCTAGGATTGGCACCAGAGAAAATAAAGTGCACTTGGTAAAATCACAAAACTCACTCACAAAAAGTATTATAGAAAACTGTTTTCTGTTCATGATATGGAACTGGGCTGCTCAGGGATCATCGGGATAATGAAGACCTATCTTCCGGTATACGCCACGCCACTACATGGATTTATCTCTAGGATTGGCACCAGAGAAAATAAAGTGTACTTGGTAAAATCACAAAATCACTCACAAAAAGAATTATAGAAAACTGTTTTCTGTTCATGATATGGAACTGGGCTGCTCAGGGAACATCGGGATAACCAAGACCTATCTTCCAGTATACGCCACTATATGGATTTATCTCTAGGATTGGCACCAGAGAAAATAAAGTGTACTTGGTAAAATCACAAAATCACTCATAAAAAGAATTATAGAAAACTGTTTTCTGTTCATGATATGGAACTGGGCTGCTCAAGGAACATCGGGATAACCAAGACCTATCTTCGGTATACGCCACTACATGGATTTATCTCTAGGATTGGCACCAGAGAAAATAAAGTGTACTTGGTAAAATCACAAAATCACTCACAAAAAGAATTATAGAAAACTGTTTTCTGTTCATGATATGGAACTGGGCTGCTCAGGGAACATCGGGATAACCAAGACCTATCTTCCAGTATACGCCACTATATGGATTTATCTCTAGGATTGGCACCAGAGAAAATAAAGTGTACTTGGTAAAATCACAAAATCACTCACAAAAAGAATTATAGAAAACTGTTTTCTGTTCATGATATGGAACTGGGCTGCTCAAGGAACATCGGGATAACCACGACCTATCTTCCGGTATACGCCACTACATGGATTTATCTCTAGGATTGGCACCAGAGAAAATAAAGTGTACTTGGTAAAATCACAAAACCCACTCACAAAAAGAATTATAGAAAACTGTTTTCTGTTCATGATATGGAACTGGGCTGCTCAGGGAACATCGGGATAACCACGACCTATCTTCCGGTATACGCCACTACATGGATTTATCTCTAGGATTGGCACCAGAGAAAATAAAGTGCACTTGGTAAAATCACAAAACTCACTCACAAAAAGTATTATAGAAAACTGTTTTCTGTTCATGATATGGAACTGGGCTGCTCAGGGATCATCGGGATAATGAAGACCTATCTTCCGGTATACGCCACGCCACTACATGGATTTATCTCTAGGATTGGCACCAGAGAAAATAAAGTGTACTTGGTAAAATCACAAAATCACTCACAAAAAGAATTATAGAAAACTGTTTTCTGTTCATGATATGGAACTGGGCTGCTCAGGGAACATCGGGATAACCAAGACCTATCTTCCAGTATTCGCCACTATATGGATTTATCTCTAGGATTGGCACCAGAGAAAATAAAGTGTACTTGGTAAAATCACAAAATCACTCATAAAAAGAATTATAGAAAACTGTTTTCTGTTCATGATATGGAACTGGGCTGCTCAAGGAACATCGGGAAAACCAAGACCTATCTTCCGGTATACGCCACTACATGGATTTATCTCTAGGATTGGCACCAGAGAAATAAAGTGTACTTGGTAAAATTACAAAATCACTTACAAAAAAATTATAGGGAACGGTTTCCTATTCATTGTATACAACAGCCGTGCAATGATACATTATTTTGATCACGTTCCTGAGTCTTTCATGGTCGTGTATACTATAAGATACTATCAATGTTTTCATTTTTTATATATGATAAGTAAATTGGTTTCGCAAGAATCATTTACTTATTGCCTAGTGCCATTTACTAGTGCCATTTATAGCGTTTGTTTCATTAAGGACTTCGCCTTACAAAAATTTTGATATTGTTTTTATAAATGTTTATCAATATATGTATTTGAGGGTTATGTTTTAATCCGTTTACATAAAGAAATTATGCACTCATATATCTTTTAATCACAAATTAATTTATATTTTTCGTAATTAAAGGTTTAAACTCATAATATTTTTCATATTTTGCCGTTTCAGATTTGGCAAAAAATTATCAAATTACATTACTACTCTAATATTACTTTAGAATTAGAAAACTGTAAATGATAATAATATACTGGTAATACAACTACACAAAATAAATATTTACTTGTTTCCTAAAGTGTACGCCAACACTAAGCATATTATATTTTTCGGGATGAGACTACACTTTTTCTATACGTACATTTTTTTCGGGATGGTTACACTTTAGCGAAGAAACAAACCAAAAATTTCGGGCTGATATTTCGGGCCAACTTTAACGACTTGAAAGTTATTAGGGGAAATTTTCGCCATGATTTAAAGAATAATGCCCCTGGATTGCACATGTCGGCATAAATCGTGTGGAAATTTCGAAATTTCATGTAGAAAATCTTGCAGCAGATTGATCATTTAACATTTGCACTCTCATATTTGTTGATAATTTAAATGTGTGGATGCTGCGCCATAAAAAGGATTATTTTAAAGTGGAGTGTGGCTTAATATTGCAGACTGTGTTTTCATTTGTTTGAATGCTGAATAATAATTTTAAAGCGAGAATGTGTTATTCTTTCTCCATCCAGTAGAGTGGCATCTATACCAGAAGATGAAATAGCTAAAGCAATGTTGCCTTGTGACCATTTTTACCAATATTAATGAATTAAAAAATGGTTTTCCGGTTCCCGCTGGACGATCTAAGAAGAACGAATCACCTTGTTTTCCAGCAAATGCATGCATAACTGTATCAAAAATTAATTTTTGCTTTGGTTATAATTTTGGTTCGTTTGTTTGCACATTTAAATTCAAAACATCGATGTTGAGTGACTGTTCACGGTGCATGTCGCGATTGAATAAATAACTTCCACATCGATTTGGTGATTACGATCAAAATTTTAAGAGTGGTTAATATAATACCAAATAAACTACGTATCTGATATCTAAGGCTCGATAAGTATTTTCCATGTAAATAACCATTAACTGTCTTTTAAGATAGGCAAATGATGTTAGGCTGCGTACATTAGTCAAGAGTTGCCTCAAATAAAAACACTAACATTATCTAGGATGAACTATATATGTATATTCGGCCGAGATCGTTTCAAGAAAAGATGCCAGAAAGAGCTTCAACTAGGCTACTCCGTTTGCGTGGCTCCCATTTTTTTCTTGAGGCGCTCCAAGTGAAATAATTTCTGCGTATAGTAAAGGTTTTGAAAATCTCCCATAATCAGTGTTTTCTTGGCATATATGAAAGTACTCAGTCAATGTATGGTGTTTAGTAGTGTAGCTGCTCCTTGTTCTACATATTGCTCTGTGAGTGTGATATAGCAATGGTGAATGATAGCTAAATAAATAGCCGAAGGATCTTACCGAAGGATATACCTCGTAATTTTTGTTCACACCTTGCACTTGAAAAAGAGCCATATCGCTACCTTTGTGAACATATTTACATATGTATTTGCTGGATTTTAAAGAGCCGCAATATTCAACATTACCATACTGACGTGATATAATTCTTAAAAAAAATTCTAAGTAAAAATTACGTGTATCTTTTTGTGATTATAAACAAAAAACAAACATTTAGGCGTAAATAAATTTTAAAAAAAAATTTAAAAATTCCACCCAAAAGTAAACATATTATTTAATATGTATATCTCTAAAATCAATCGTACCAGTGCGATCAAAATACCATAAATTATTAAACAATTAATAATGAGATGTAAAAACATAATACTATATATCGTAAATATAAACTTAAAATTAAATTGAAGTTTGTTGAATTTTCTAGATTTCATAGATACACTAGTCGAGATTTAGCGAATTGCTTATTAATCTCACTATGCTTTTAGGTTAATTCTATGAAATGCCATGTTTTCCAGGAAGATATATCAAATGCCAATGTCCATGTTAGTTTTCTAAATTTTTTCATAGCTCTGGCTTGGGCAAATAAATATACAGTAGGTTGTTCTGAGGCACTTCGTGCCCGTTTATTTCCAGGAAAGTGTAGTTATATATTTATAAAAAATTCGGGTGCTTTGCACCCGTTTACTATTTAAACAACCAAATTTTCCCAGCTTTTAGCAATTTGCCATCACCAGGGTTTGTTGTTTTTTTTTTAATTTAAAAATACATTAATTGAATGTTAAAAAATTCCATTGCGAGAAAAAAAAACGCAAAATGTTTTACTTTAGTAGCAAGTATAGTATAAATGATTTTTTTGAATAGCAGTTCGTCAAATTAGTATTTGCTTTGTTTTTCAATTCAATTATCGACGTTTTTCTCACAATCGAATTTTTTAACATTCAATTTGTGTATTTTTAAATTAATAAAAAACACAGTGCTCTTAACCTGCACCGATCATATTAGCCCGCCTCAATGAAACCTGTACTATAATTTGTTACACATTTATTACAATTTATTACAACAAATCCCGATTTTATTACAGTTACCGTTTTCGAGGAACGAGTGGTCGGTTTAGCTTGTAATTAAACCTACACCGCCAAAATTGTAACTTTTGATGTAGCTGTGATATCGGGATGGTTCTTGGACCAGAATTTATTACAAATTAATTACATTGATTAAATAGTTCAAGGTCAACCCTATATCTTGACTAAAGGTTCAATCACAATGACACCGCTCTGTTTCGTTAATTTGTCAAAGTAGAAATTGTCACATTACATGTGATTTAAATCGTACAACGGATATGCAAACATAATGGTCGGCGCGGAACGGTACGTGCGGAAGAGATAGACCAACTTTCTACTTTTTCGGATAACATAACCTAAAAAATTTATTTTATTTGACATTATTTTAAAAATAGAATTTAGATTTGTGGAATCCATTGAAAAAATTAAATACCTTCCAGAGCTATGTTATATAACAAAGCCAATACAAATTAATTGGATATAAAAATAAAAGATAGATTGTCGGCACAAAATTCAAAGAAATTTAATATCGAAGGTAAATTTTGTACATAACATTCTGTTTGACAATCCGTAAAAGCAGCTTGACACGGTGTGGTGCGGCGCGGTGCGATTTCATTGTGATTGAACCTTAAGGGTAAATTTCACCAAAAACGACTATTTATGACAAAAACATCGATTTTACCAATATTAATAAATTATTACACCAGAGCGCCACCAGATATTGAGTCAAATGTTACTCCTTGGACCTTGTGGAGGGCAGCATAATCATATTTAGGTGTGTAATAAACTATCTTTGTGTCAGGTTAAACGGAATTGGCTCCAAACCGTAAAGGGTTCAAACGTCTAATTTAAAGTTCGATTTTATCACTTTCAACAATTTATTACACCAGACCAGAAGGTCCAAGGAGTAACATTTGACTCAATATCTGATGGCGGTCTATATGATATACAAAATACAATATGTGAGTGAGTCAGTCAGTGACAGACGTTTATGATACAGGTTACCCGCCAAGAACACGGTTTGGAAGAAAACTGATACCCATTTTTTCAAATTACACGGTTTCAAACAATACGATTTTCGTTATTCTTTTGTTTGGTTTTTGTATATCATATTCATAACAAAAAATAAAAAGTAACGTTTTTTTATTTTATTTTTTGTAGTCTCGAACAACACGGTTTTAAAGAACACATGGTTTCCTGTATGTCCATTTTATTTCAGTTTAAGTAGTTCTAGAAAAAATTTGAACTATTTCGAAAAATAGTTGGATCTCAGTTACCTTTGTTTTATACATAACCAAATTGACAGAACTAAATTGTTTTATTATTAAAATGTTTACATGTTTAGGATTTTATTGGCATGAATTTAATGGCCACGCTTTTTAGACTCCTAAATCTGCTAATTCAGTACGTCCATTTAAATACCAGCCATATTTTCGATAATTTTGTTTGTGGTACTGTCCAAAGACATAGTTGAGCTGAAGCCTCGATATCGCCAGTGATTGTCGCCTATTAGGTATTAGTTGAAAAAATATTTCTGCTCTGAAAGCATATCAATTATACCTGGTTAATGCTCATTAGGTCAGTGTTGAAGCATTCAATTTACAGCTGTGATTAACCAAAGTTAATAAAAATAGTTTAAAAACGAACAATAATGTGTACTATTTGGATGTGTATCTGAATTTGGATCTGATTGGAGGATTTGATGATTATCTCGTTGTTACTTTTGAGAGAACGGTATGCATTATATGAAATTTATGGTGAGTTTCAGATTGTGGTAGTCTTTCGACATTTCATTTTTAGAATTATAATATAGAAAAAAAATTGGTCACCCTGTCTGTTCTTGAGTGAGTCAGTGACACAGATGTTTATAATATTATACCGGAATCGATGAAAACCGGGCAAAGTCTCGATTAGTAATCGTTTGAGTTACAAAAATAGTGTACATCATAACTCACATGTTTCGGAGCTACATTTGCACATGACAGAATTATGAGAAAATTCTGAAAATTAACTTGGATATTGGTATTTGATATATCTTCCTGGAAAACATAACGGATCGATGTACCAAACGATGAAAAGAAAACTCCGATTTTCGAGTACACCATCAAAACCATAGCATATTGTTTATTTGGGAATAACAAATTCTTTTAAAATTGCAAAAATTAAATATTTCATTGTTGGATATGAAGTATCGATTTACGAGCTCAAAAAATACGTGCGATTTGATTTTTGAGCTGCTACCATCCACTTAGCATGAATACCACTCACAATTTCTCAAGTGCAAATGAAAAATTCTTCTAAAATCGAAAAAAAAACTCAACCCATGTTGGATATTTGATTTTTGATCTGTTATCCCTTAGCAAGAATACGACTCGTAATTTCTCAAATAAAATTGAAAAAATCTTTTAAAATTGCAACAATTAAATATTTCAACGGCGGACATTGAAATATTTAAATTTTGCAATTTTAAAAACAATTGTCGTCAGCGCTTAAGAAATTGTGGGATTCATTCAATTATCGAATTCGAGCTATACTCCCCCATAGATCAAAAACTAAATGGCACGTATTCCGTGAGCTCATAGATCGATACAACATATCCGACATTAACATTTTGAGTTTTCGCAATTTTAAAACAATTTATCATTTCTAAATAAACAATATTTATGTTTATGGGTTTTGGGGAGTTTTTGAGTCTTCCTAAATTCAAAGATCATAAATAGTTCCTAATTCCATAATTAAAATTTTATGAAAATTTTCTGTTTCTAATAGGGGGGTCTAAGCCAACGTTGACTCAGCTCAACAGGGTTGTGAGTATTTTATGATTTTCTACGAATTGTAACGGAATGAAATCACATTCCGTTTCCAAACTCTCCCCATAAAATTTTACTAACATGCCTTGGGAAATAATATTCCCAAATTTATCTAAATGAAATGACCGGCATGTCAATTCTCCCATATTGTGTTTATGCTTTATCAACTGCAAGCCATTGAACTTATCCACATGCGATATATTCTATGGGAAATTCGCTCAGATAAACCATAAATATTATGTGTCATAAGCTTTTCTTACGCAAGTAAATTGAAGATAACAACTTCACAATAGAAATTCATAAATAGGTCAAATATCCCTCGTTTAACGTATGCTATGCAACATTATAACGACTACATACGATAATGTTTACAAACGTAACGTTTTTCTTCTTCTACGAAATTTGATTTATTGATGCATAATGTTTTCAAAAATATACCTGCGAGGTTCATCATCAAATAAATTCGTAGAAGCTATCTTTATGTGAGCGATATTTATGCTTATTCATTGATTGTGGGAATTTTCTTGTTGTCCGATCTCTGTTTTTCTTCTCTTTCCTACAATCATCAACAGCAAAGATGAGTATAAATATCGCGGAAACTGGAAAAGTTTTTTTTTCTGGTTAGTTTCTTTGCGGTGTAGAGTAGCGTTGTGGCATAACGACGGTTAGGTTTTTTTTAAATATTAAGGACAAAGCCGTAACTACTATGGCTGTAAATCTGAAAATCTGAAAGTGGATGAACATATATAAATAACATATCACACGTTAAAAACACCCAGTCGCAACTTTTTTACTGGTCACCACCAGGACTCGAACCCAGGACCCCCGAATAACAGAGCAAGCCCTCTACTTACTAAGCTAACGAGGGCGACAAAAAACGAGAAAATAAACGTGTTGAAAAGATTTCATTAAAAGAGTGGCGTTCATTTATTTATTTTTTATTAAAGAGGAAAAGTGAAAATTCCATAAAGGAAACATCTGTTGTTTTTGGTAAGTATGTTTATTACTAAATAATCAACAACTAACCCATGAGGCCCAATTGGTAAAGGGTCTACCAGCTGCAAATCAATTATTACTAACAACCTGTATGAGCCCAAGACTAATATATTTTGTTCTAATTTAGAGTAACTATGTTACTCTAAATTTTCCTTAAACAACCACGGTGGACATGCTAGTAGCGTGAGGCATGGATCCCACCAATTCGGTCATTTCCCAATGCCCTAATTTTCTTGTTTACTCCCCAGTTTGACACCTTTGTGAAGATAGCCCAAATTTCTATCCCCGAAAATCGAAAAAGTTACTTATGGCAATACTATACAAGTTTATGTATATTGAGACATTTAATTAATAATTATAGCATTACTTTAAATTCGGGTATAAACATTTCCGAATAACAGCTAAATAATAAATAAAATGGTTAAGAGTTTAATAAAAACAACAAAAAATAAATAAACAAAAAACAACTAAATTCTACTATCCAAAAAATATTCTGACAGCGAAAATCAAAAATTACTTTAAATATTCCTCATTCATCAAAATGCAAAATTTTTACACTCAGCCCAGAAAAATGTTTGTGTCATGATAGTTTTAGCTGTCATGACAGTAACTATTTTCGGGGCTGAGAATACAAGTATACATAATTTATAAATAAAAATAAATAAAAAAAAATTCTAAAATTTTGTTTACGAAACTGTATAAATAAAACTAGACGCGTGACTCAAAATATAAACAACATTCTTAGATTCTAAATAAATTACAGTAAACAACAAAATTACTGTTAAGTATTGTAACATAGTAAATTACTTTAGTAAATGATATATAAAAGTGTCGGGACTTATTTGGTCGAAGTTTCTATGCGTTTTTGAAATCAAAATGAGCTGAGCTATAGTCCATAGAAAACGGGAACTATTCGTTGGCCCAACTAGCGGTGCACATCGTTTGATAGGTGAATGTTTAAGGATCATGTACGATTTTTTTTAGAATTGTTCTATGTATAGGATTTGAGATATAGTCCATAGAAGTCGAGAACTATTCGTTGGCCCAACTAGCGGTGCACATCGTTTGATAGGTGAATGTTTAAGGATCATGTACGATAGAATTTTTCTATGTATAGGATTTGAGATATAGTCCATAGAAGTCGGCAACTATTCGTTGGTCCAACTAGCGGTGCACATCGTTTGAAAGGTGAATGTTTAAGGAGCTGGACTATATCTCAAATCCTATACCTACATAGAAAAACTCTAAAAGTAGAAAAATCGTACATAATCCTTAAACATTCACCTATCAAACGTACATAATCCTTAAACATTCACCTATCAAACGATGTGCACCGATAGTTGGGCCAACGAATAGTTCTCGACTTCTATGGACTATATCTGAACTACTATACATAGAAAAATTCTAAAAAAAAACCTTAGAAATACATTCTCAGTATTATATCTACTCTCAGCCCCGAAAATTTCAACTGTCATGACATTTTAAACTATCATGATAGCAAATATTTTCGGGGCTGAGAGTAAAAATGTCAAGATTTTAGGGCTGAGAGTAAAAAATGTCGTGATAGCAATAATTAGTGTTGCCATCGCATTTTTCGGGGATGGAATTTGGGCTATCTTCACATACATCAGTTTGACGGCATAATTCATGCCGTCTTATCTTATTTTTTTTATATGCGGTAATCTAGGCTGTTTTCTGCGTACCCCAAAACCCACACCATTTCCTCTGCCAACTGAGCTGCGGAAATCTAAGGCGCAAGGGGTACTAGAGGGTAACAGCAATTCTATGAAGCAGATCGGCTTCTTCGTAAGTAGAAGCTAGTCTATTTCAGAATATTTAGTTTGGAACTTGGAAATATGTGCAATATATAAATGGCCTCTGGATATCTGGTATTGGTATCCCAAACAAAATTGAAACTCTGTTAAAAGCTCTTATATAATATACATATTGTATGATGTACCATAGTATTAAAAACTGAAAATAGTAATTTAATATTTTATAGCTATAATTATAAGGGATATTTTCCTATCATTTTTAAGTTTGTTTTATGTAATAATACATTGTTTATTAATAATTAGTAGGAAAACGAAAAATAAAAATTAATTTTACATAATACCCGTGTGTGTATGCATTCATTCTCAAAAACCAATATACTCGTCGTACTTCATAATATTTTTGTACATATCGTACCACATAAAAATATAAACAAAAATTTAATTCATAATTGTTGTATTATTTACATTAATGATGGCATAAAATATAAATAATTTAAATTAATTTTCTAGTGAAATTTAAAACTGAATAATATTGTGATATATTATGTACCTATGTATAAACGGGTACACCCGTAACCTACGTAGGTTCTACATTGTATATGCATATGTAACAGTGGATAGATGGATATTTATTTGAAAACGTGAACACACACACACACACACACACACACACACACACACACACACACACACACACACACACACACACACACATAAAAAAAAAGGATGAATGATTTTCATTCGGCAGGTATTCAAATTTAATGACGAAGAAAATGTATTTACTTAGGATTATTAAGGAAGGGAAAAATGTATATTTAAAGAATTTAAAAAAGGACATTAATCAAAAATATATATAATATCAATCAGTGGGCTATTTAGATAAGAAATGAAAATTCTTAATGATTTATTGAAGGGTTTTTGCAAATTTGTTGTTTTTATTTTCAAGTAACGTAGAAAAAAAATGATTTTGTATTTAAAAGATTTACAAAATTTTATAAAATTGATTTTTAATACATTTGTGCCTTAATCTTCTTAACCAAAGTATTTTAATAATTTTGTAGGAATATGATTAGTAGGAAGAGGAAATAATTTGGAAGGAAATTGATCTTATACCAACATTTTGATATTATGTCTTTTATTGAATAAACCTGCTCGGTTGGAATGAATAGCCAAGCCTAAACTTCTGGATGATACCGTCCTGTTTTTACACCCTCTTTACCAGTGTTCACAGCAAAATTTTATTTTTCGATTAGATTTTGACTTTCCTTTTCTGTGCTTTTGATTTGTAAATATATTTTGTTTTCATGTAGTAGGCATGCAATTTTACTGTTGCTATTTCGTTCCTTTCAATTTATTTTTCTGTGTCGTTTCTTTTTAGGGAAAGTAAAGAAATACATTTATTTTAATTTCCTTTCCTTATGAAGAATGAAGCAATTAAAAGTAAAAAAAAATAACCAGAAATTTGTTGAGAATTTGTTAATTTATTAATGTTTGATTTACTTTACTCAAAATATGTATTCTAATTTAGTATAAGCAATAAAATTGTAAAAGAGAATCAGAGGATAAATTATTTCGTTGGTCAGACATCAATAATTTTAAAGATGAGAAAGCTGGTGCGACGCAACATTGGCTTGCTGGAGCGGCTAAAACTGTTTTAGCTAACGTTCTTAAATAGAGCAATTTCAAATCTTTCGCTGTCCAGTAATTCAAGATGTTGATATCGACATCTGAAAGTTGACGTCTATAGTTTATTATTTCGTTAATCGCCTCCTGATTTTGGGGATTGGTATTTGCGCTTATTAGTGTTAGCAATCATTATGCTGTTGATATTGTTTGACAATAAAGGCAAAGTTAGTGATAAAGAAGTTGACGACGATGAATTATTTACGCACTGGTCTTTCAAACTAAAGCTTTTTTTAGATATTGCTCTTTCTCTAATAGTTTTTGACATGCAATTACACCGCGGATCTAATTACATGGTGGCAGATACGATATCCCCGTGCCATCTTTTGTAAGAGTATATTGGTTCCCGAAGTTGCTCTTAATTAAAATATTTCTATGAGTGGCAGTTGTCAAATATATTGAAAACTTCCTAATGCTGTAATTATATTTTTTACGGTGGCTTGGTCTTTCAAAATATCATTTACTGCAAGTTGGATGGTATCTGCTGCACATTTGAGTAAATATTAGCTACTACTTCCGATTTATGATTAATTTGTTCGATTTGAAATTTTCACTCATAGATGGAATATTTGTAAGAATCACAACAATCAGTTTCGAACGGATGAGATTATTGATTTGAAAAAATCAGTTTTCTCATCAGGTCGCGACTGCTGCTGTACATTTACATTGGAATATTGCCTATATATATGGGGTTGTTGGGAAGTTGATTGTGTGTAAGTTAGTGTCTATTATCATAGTTGTTGTCACGCAGATTTGATGCTAAATATGAGGATTTCCTACTATTGTGTATTTAATTCGAGAGTACTGAAAATAGACCAATGTACTTAACAATCATAATAAAACCATTACAATCGAAATAACGAAGTAAAAATTAATTTGTTCGATTATTGTATGAAAAATTTGGATGTGTCTGTAACCGTCATTTGTTCCTTCAGTCTTTAGATTCGGCAATGTATCCAACTCTTAATTCAGAAGGTGTGACGCTTTAACCATGTTTGTGCTGTTATCGCATGTTATCGAATAAATTTGCTCAATTTTAAATTCGTATGATGACAAATTCTCCAGAAAATATTTTTTGATGTATTGAGAGGAATGTTGTTTCTGTTAACTCAAACATAGCTATAAGCAATAAATTCAACCTTCGTCAATTTTGATCGAAAACATGGTACCTTTTAACTTATTTTTACCGATCATACGGAGCGGTGGTTAAAGATTCAGCATTTGGATCGGGAGGTACAGGGTTCGAATCCCGAAAGGGGCAGGATGCAAAATGGATTTTTTGTCTCACTGATTACGATCTTTGTTGTAATGGAACGCAACTATGACCTGTCGGAGTGTAAAAAGCATAGGCTGACCCATCTTCCATGCCAGTATAGGCTGGCATGAAGCTGTGCAATGTACAGATGGTGCTACAATCGGACCTATAATCGTACGTCATCGGTTTGGCGGGCGACTGCGTAAGGTAAGGTCGTGACAACTGAACTGTGAAAGAGTTGGGAGTGCTTCGGCCCCAGAACAGATTTCAAAGATTCAGAGAACTGATACTTCGTAACAGCTTCTTTGTGCTTGGCGTTTATGTGACGACGCAAATTTTCCTTTTAAATTGTTGATATAATGGTCTCGCAGTTATTTATTTGACACAGCTGATTCTTATTGTGTGGATCTAGGTTGTAGTACCGAAATTAAAATTAAATTTTATAAATGTTTTTAATTCCAAATGACTTATTTATTAAATCTTAAAGTTTTTGTATAGTGTGTCCTTATAGTTATAATCGCGAATATTCCATATGCACGTAATTATTTTATATACGGTTTTCAAAACCCTGGTTTTCTATAACAAAAAAAATCCCGATTTTTAGGAAATCGCGGTTTGAATTTTTAAAATTTTACATTTGGGAAAATGGGACTCTTAAATGATTTTTTGACAAAATTCAAAATTGGATGGAATTTGGCCATTTCTTAACAGATATTATTGAAATTCGATACGTGCGATGGAAATGGGATTCTTAAAAGATTTTTCGATAAAGCGGTCGAATGTGTGAAAGGGAAATACATTTTGTTTAATTTATAGGAATATTTCGTATTTTTTTTATCAAATATTAATGAATTTGCTTGATAAAATTTTCCTTCACCAAAATGTATCACTCACTGGATACGTGAATTTTGATAGTCCGGCTGGACAGAGCGGATGTCAATATATGGCATTGTTGTTGTAATTTGACAAAAAAATGGGAGTTCAGTTTTTTCCGACTCCGGTCAAATAGCACCGACTCCACGAAACCGACTCCCACTTGTGACTTCGCAGCCTTGGTTTTTTCTAATAAATTTTTGGGCAAGATATCTTATTTTTATGTTAAAATATTATTAGTCCGGCTGGCCCGACTTAATAAAAAATATTTTTTTTGCAAAATCAAGACTTTAGAACTAGAAGAAAAGAAAACCGGGATTTTAAAAACCGGGGTTTTGAAACCGGGGTTTTGAAACCGGGGTTTGGAAAACCGAGATTTTGCAATTTTTTTACAATTGAATAATAGTTTAATTGTGAAGACGGGGAGAAAATTATGAGACTCTGGGAGATAAACTAAAGTCTGGGCGACAATTATGCCAACGTACACCAGAATAAATTGATGCTGTGAGGTGCAGAGTGTTGCTGAATGCCCAGGTCCCTCTTATCGAAGCCGTATACAAGATTGGAGTGCTGGAGTTGTACAGCTCGGTATAGACGATCCCCATTTTTGAACAATAGCCGCTATTGGGGCACTGAAAACCCTCAATTGAGACACAAAAGACCATTACACCATCGTAGAGTAACTGTACGGTACGGAATTTTGACATGTGGCGACTCCGTTGAGAATGTTAGAGGCAATGCTGTAAGAGTTACTGATGGATGCTATCGGGCCATATTGGAAAACTTTCTTGTGCCAGAATTAGAACCAATATAGGCCTACAGAATATATAGTTCAAACCACTAAGATGAAAATTTTGTGAGAAATTTTTTCCGGCCGAATAATGTAAAAAAATGGTGACATCGACTATAGCCCTCATGAACCCCTGATTTCATCTCTCCTGATTTTTTCCTATGGGGGTACTTCAAGATAAATGCGTATACCAATAAACCAACTACAACTTTGATGCTTAAGGAAAAATTGGAGCTCGCCTTTAGTTATTTAAAGTTATTTAATAAAAGCATCGACCTAACATAAAAAGCACTAGATATTTCTAATGAGCGATTGATTGAATTTTTCATAATCAAGAACTATCGGTTAATTAGTAGCACCGTTGGAAAACTGAGCCATTGTAAAACGAAAATTGTATCAATCAGCTTGGAAAAATACAACCAAAGTGTAAATGAAGATTACGGCCATTTGAAGGAGTAGGGCCAAGACAAAGCAGGGATCCCAGATCTACCGTACACCCTTTAACATATAACAAGATGGAGGGATAGGAAACGATGTTAACACATTGAAGACGGTATGTGGTGAAAAGCATATAGCCTGAATTCCCGCATATGTTGTTGAAATTATATAAAAAATACGTGATAATTTTTTTATAACACTGAATTGAATATAACGGTTCTTTATTATTCAACTAATGCACACACCTGCAACACATGTTTGTTTCTAACAACAATTCTTCGTTGTAATGTTTTATATTTATAATTGCAGCTTTTTATACGATGTTGCTTGAAATTCCAAATGACGTGAATATACGTCTCCCGTCTCCAACGGTTGAAAAATAAAAGAAGTGAATCCACGTTATCCATCTAGAATGTATTAACAATGGTAGACTTGACCCCACTCGTAACAAGAAGGAAGGATAGGAAAGGTTTTCTACAACAATCGCATTGGTCCTCAACAATTACCTCTTAGAATCACCACCTAAGAATAAAAACTATTATTATTGCATAGGCATCCTAAAATTTCCCGAAATTTTCCCCAAATTAACATCCCTCACCCTAAACAATATCGAAATTCATAATTTATTAATTTAAAATAAAACAATCCCAATCATCGCAACATTATAATTCAATAGTGAGGCCATTATTAGCTGCACCTGCAACTCAAAAATTTATAAATCATTAAACCCATTTTAAGCTGCCAGTTAATAACAGGTTATTTGCTGCAATGGTACAAATTACAAGAACTATCAATGAAAACACCAACGGTAAACTAAATATTGGGTTAAAAAATTAACACTACATTCTGAATATTGACACGTACGTCAAACTACTATTACAAAGCCTAAACTAAGTTTAGATTAAAATTACGCCAAAGCCCCTAATATGGCAATCTCAAAACAATCATTGAGCAGAGTGCTCATTCTATAAAATCTCTCCCCGTTCAAACAGACCCAAAACTACCAACCATTAACCGGAAATACGTATAATTATCAAGGTTTACACCGTATCAGACTCACACCCTGAACCCAAATTCGAATAACAAGACGGATTACAACCACCACCACTCACTCTTGCCTACGTTGATGATATTATTCCCAAAATATCCCGGCCACACACCATCCGAACTCGCTGAAAAATGAAAATTTTTATAAAAAAGATCAAATTTCTTTTAATACAGCTGTCACGGTGTATAATACAGTAATTCTGTTCACCACTCGCTGGACCCTGAAGGACCCCCTCACACGGTACCCATCGCCGCGATGGCCATGTTCGACTGTACAGCACGCCACTGCTCTCAGGTGCTACGAGAAACCTCCCTGTTACCGGTCCAAATAGCTAGCGACAGCTGACTGGGAACTCCGCAGCGTTGCTTGGTTTCTCAAAGCATCAACATTCCATCGAACGGTCCCTTGTACTTATCTACTGAATGTGTAGATGCCAGTTTGCACTTATTTTTGAATATGACTAGCACAAGATCACTGTCCATATCTGCCTCTCTGCAAGATCCAACATCAGATATACTGGTGGAGCGCCTCTGAGACACCAAGACATGATCGACCCGGCCCTCTGTTCTTCCATCAGTCGATCTCTACATTACTTTGTGGATTCCCTTATGTAGAAAAAATATGTTTACTCGTCTCCACTATATCGCCTGATTCACTTATAGTTACCCAGAGAGCACCGTGAGGTGGTATGAATCTAGGAATTCTCCCCCTATCTCGTAAATGTTGTCTTCAGAATCAAATTCGTACTCAGTTTGTGGAAACTGCGAAATTAATTTTGATTCCGAAGCAAGGCAAACCACCATACATGTTATCGTCTTTCAGACCGATCTATTTGTTACCAATTATGTCAAATCTGTTTGAAAAGCTATTGGTAAAAAGACTTATTTGGAGAATCGAAAATGGAACTAATCCAAATACATGAGGGTGGGCTTCGTAACCAACATTCAAGAATAGATCAAATCTTCAATCAATAGCAAAAAGCTGTATAGCAGAAGAAGTCTGCTCAATGGTATTGATTGATTCATTTCTAGGAGTTATATAGACTTTCGACACGGTTTGACACAAATGACCTCATTAGTTAAAAACTGTCCTACCATTTTTTAAACTGATTGAACAGAAATCAATCACCGAAGGAGTACCGCAGGGCAATACACTGCCAGGATATAATCTGTTATATACCTTCTATATACCAGTAATCTCACTGCATTAGAACATAATATGGTTTCAGTGACTATTGTTGACCTTCTTAGCAGTTGCAGAAGAGTGCACAAGACAGTTACTACCAGTTATAAATCAAATAAATAAAAGGACCAAAAAATGGAGTATTAAACTAGGTGAAACTAAATTTTACAAACAAGAGGTTCGGCTAAATTTCGTTACATAGCTAAGTATCTAGGCGTGACCCAAGATGCTAAGCTTCGATAATAAAAAGACATACAACAAATGTTTGCTTTATAAGCAAATATTGTCACCAATCTGGAGTTTCGGTATTCAGCTATAGGATTGGTACATCCAGAGAACATAGATGTAATCCAAAGAAGTGCCGAAGTATCAAACACCTACATAGAGACCTTCAAATAGACTTAGTCTTGAGAGAAATTCTGCAAACACGTCAATATTGAGTCATTACAGATCACAAGAGTCAGAGCCCGTGTCAACAGTTTAATTCTGATTTCAAATCCGCAATAAAAATGTAGTTTTCCAACTTTCTAAAAATTATAGAAAGCAGCTGGCTTTTACACTTAGGGTAAAAATGGCGGTAAAAATCTATAAGCTGCTGTCAAAATGTTCCATCTAAAAAACAATACAACAAGAGTAATATTTTGTTACAGCCAAGGTAATTTTCTCTACTCCAGGTTTTTTTTTATACTTGTCAAAACATACGTGTTGAAATTCGAGTATTACGTTATGGAGGAAATTTTAAATGACATTTACTTCACATCATCATCATCATCATTCACCTCAGAGTCATCTGATGAGGATTTTTTTAAATTAAACAAAACACTTTTTACGGATGTTGTTCTTAAATATTCAGAAACTGAATTAAGACTTACTTATTATTTGTCAATCATCGAGATGTCATGACAGCAAAAATGAAACAAATATAGGGTTTTCGTTTTCCAATAGGAATGATGTGATTTTGAGTGACGTTTCGACAATTTGTAATATGTCATGATCTGTCATTTTTTTGTTTCATTGTATTCAGTAATGTTTACAACTTCATCATGGTGAGATATACGCAAGAACAACGTTTACAAATTATTCAATTTTATTATCAAAATAATCGTTCTCCAATTGCAATTTTTTGTGCGCTTTTGCCATTTTATAGTCGTAATAATCGTCCAAGTGTGCTCGCTATTCGTCGGATTGTTGAAAAGTTTTAGCGTACATTTTCTTTACATAATGTTCAAGTGCCAATAAGACAAAGAAACGCTCGAAGTAATGCAAATATTGCTGCCGTTCCGGCAAGTGTTGCTGAAGACCGCAATTTGTCGATTCCAAGACGTTCTCAAGAATTGGGACTGTCTGAAACCACAACCTTGCAGATTATGAGAAAGGATTTGGGTTTGCATCCGTATAAAATCCTTCTCACTCAACAACTGAATCCAGTGGACCACCGTAAACGTCGTGAAGTTACTGATTTTGCCTTGTAACAACTTGAAAACGATAACGATTTTTTTAAAAAAATCATCTTCTCCGATGAGGCTCACTTTCATCTGAGTGATGCGGTAAATAAACAAAACTGTCGATTCTGGTGCGAAGAAAATCCACAAATTATATATGAAAAACCATTACATTCACCTAAATTGACAGTTTGGTGTGGTGTTTGGTCTGGTGCAATCATCGGTCCGTATTTTTTTCGAAATGAAGCTGGTAACACCGTTACTGTCAATGGAGATCGTTATAGATCGATGATAACCAACTTTTTATGACCGAAATTGGAAGAAGTTGATCTTGACAACATTTGGTTTCAACAAGGCGGGGCTAAGTGCCACACAGCAAGTGCAACAATTGAATTATTGCGAGAAAAGTTTGGAGATTCGATTATTTCAAGAAATTGTCATATCGAATGGCCTCCAAGAAGTTGTGATTTAACACCATTAGACTATTTCTTCTGGGGTTATTTGAAGTCACTGGTCTTTAGCAATAAACCAAACTCTCTCCAAGCTTTACAAGTAAATATTAAACGTGCTATTCATGACATAGGATCAATGTACCCTCTACCGATCAGCTAAGCAAAATTTTAACTTTGACTGTGGATATTTCAAAAACAATTTGAGTAAAAAAATCAATTTATAGCTCAAACGATTTATAAATTAATTCTAAACAATATCTTTTAAGTTTTAAAGTAATCATAAATTTTGTATTTTGATTATGATTGATTGAACAAAAAAAGTAACCATGTACCTACTACCGATCAAATGTACCCTTTACCGATCATTGTATTCTCTACCGATCAAAAAAAAAAATTGAAAAAAATGATTTTTTTTTAAATTCAATAAGTTTATTTGCAATATTAACTATAGCAGATTTCAAGACAATAATCAATTCAATATTTTATATCAGTTCAAAATAGAAATAATTTAATTTTTTAAATATTAAGGAACTCAATCGTTTCAGTTCAGTGTCAGACAATTATAATATTAAAAGTACATTTAAAATCAGAAATCGTTTGAATGTTCTTCATCAGACACATCCATGATGCTGTTACCAATGGAAACCCATCCATCATCATCTTCTGAAGAAATAGGACTGGGTTGTTTCTGTTTACGTCTATTGTTATTCGATCTTGGCCTCGTACGTCTTAGTTTCTTAGTATGTTTTTCCTCTTCCGCCTTCTTCTGCTTAACTAATAATTTATTTTCTTTAACAACTTTTGCCAGCTCGGCTTTTTTTTGTTTGTTTAGAGCAGCCTGTGCTTTTCGATCGATTTTTCTTTTTTCAATTTCCACCTTTTCATTTTCTTTCGCCTTCTGAATATCAATCCATTTTTGCGATGTCAAAACACTGGGCATCCTGTTGGTACTGCTGTTTTGGTACTGTTTGAACTTATCGGACTATTATTTATATTTGAGGTTAACGATACATTCTCCGCCACATTTGAATCAATAGAAATGTTAATGTTGTGTGTTCCTGGTGATATATTAGAAGGTAAGTGGTCCTCAATAAAAGATATGTCATCAGTTATATTTGTATCACTCTCATTCAATGTTTGTTGCATTGCAAGTGATGTCGAAGGTTTGTGAATCTTCTGCCAAAACTCAAATAAATGAAGTGATTCGCGTTGCCCATTCCATGTGATGTTAGATTCATTAACAGTTTTAAATTTTTCCAACAGATTTGCATCAATGTTTTCTTCTATGAAGCTCATGAACATATTCTGTGTTGGCCCGGTAACCGAAGAAGTATTTGTTAGAGCTGGTTCATCTCTCTTAATAATTTTGCTATAATCTACTTGATTTGGATTAAATGGATAGATTCCAGTAAATTTGAAACCAGAAATTATGGTTTTGGCATTGCCGGATCGGACAAAAACGTGTTTAATGCTAGCGGTACATCAGCCTTACCATTTTACCAATTTCACATCCATTGTGGTCAATGCGCCATTGTTTTGTGATCGCTCCCTATTTTCTTTTCATAGGGCCAAACACGGCCACATCCAGTGGTTGGAGAATATGCGTTGCATTAGGAAACAAAGCAACAAGTATTACTCCATTTTCGCGGCACAACGCACTTAATTCCATACTTAAATGTGAGTTGTGTCCATCAAGAAAAACGACAACAGGACGTGGAACATTGTTTTTTTTCCAAATACGGAACGAAAATGTTTCCTATGTATTCGAAGAAAGATTCACTGTTCATCCAGCCAGTGTCACTTCGTCCAACTGACCAATTTATTTTTGCAGTTTGTTGAGTGATAAACGAAGGCATCCGCGCGTACTTATATAATGTCAAGGGTGGGCCAAATTGTCCCTAGCCGTTAACAACAAACAACGTGGTAATGTTTTCTTTATCACTGCGCACAGATGCGCTATATACTGTGGTACCTTTCGGTCCAATAATTCGATCTTCAGTTGGCATTAAAAAATCCAGTTTCATCCATGTTGTACACTTGTTTTGGGTTTTGAAGGGCAGTTGCGTCTGGACCTAGTAAATCAAGCACTTCTGCGAACCATTTGCGAATATTTGCCTCAGTTACACTTCCTCTTGCCTTGTTGATATACTCCGCTCGTTTTAATGATAAGTTTTTATGCCGTTGCATGAATTTTTCAAACCATTTCCGTCCCGGTTTTTTGTTAATGAACTGTGTCTTGATATTCAACTTAATTACAAGTTTTTGAACAGCATCTTCAAGCAACTTCTTAGTTATGGGAAAGCCCTTTTTCGAGCAGTCCAGTAGCCACATCATCAAATTATTTTCGACAGTTTCACCAAGGCACGATTCTCTTCCACTGTGTTATAATTTGGGAGTACTTTTTCCGTTAAACTTGTCGTGGAGTGTACTGAATGGAATTCCAAATTGATTGCTGGCTTTTCTTAATTTCATACCATTTCTTACCGAAACAAGAGCCTGTTCTAGTTGATTTGCCGTATATTTCAATTTACGTGAATTAGTTGGAGCCATTTTTTCATTTCTATTGAATTAAAAATTATATAATATCAATAAAAAGACATTGATCGGTAGAGGGTACAATGCTAATTTTTGAGTACTCATTACAGATCAACTAAAAATTTATACTCACATTCTAGTTTTTATTGTATTGGCATTAAAACCATGTTAATTAAGTTAATAATTACCTTTTAAAATGGTCCGCTTTCAAGAAAATATTTTAGTTTTAACAAAAATTATCTTTTTATAAACTCAATTTCACTAATAAAATACACTAATTGACGTCTTTGCAAATTAAAAAAATTCATATAAAAATATATAACGGTAGATACTTACTTCATTATTTTTATGAGTTTATATTAGTTCTTACTAAGAATATTAAACTATTTATTAATAATCGCGTATACTAACTTGACAGATTTTTGTATTTTTTTATTTTATTATCCAAATTGATTGGTAGAGGGTACTTGATTTAGTGGAAAAAGTGCTCGAAAATTGGGTTCATCGAATTCGTTCCTGCAGTAGAAGTCGTGGAGGCCATTTGATGACGTTTTATTTAGAACTTAATTGTATCGATTGTACTTCACATTAAATAAAAAACATTTCAATTTCCTTAACAATAAGTGTTTTTTTCAAAGAAATCAAATCAACCTTATTGGAAAACGCTATATATTGTTTTGACATTTAAAAGCGTTGTAGTTTATTTCTGTTCTATTGATACAAAATGAGGGTACTATTTGTAGAGTAGGAAAATATCAATCGAAATCAACATAAGCTTGTTGCACTGAAAGCGTATCCGCCTCATTATCATGTCGAAAGCTTTTTTGAAGCAAAATTTTGCCTGAGGCAGCCGTATGTAATAAAACTTTATCTTACTAGCATCAATATTTTTTTGCAATAATACCACTTATTGAGTTGCAAACACCAATTTTTGTTTAAACACTTTAATTACTCGTAGTGTTACTGGAACGTAAACGTAAAATAAATTTAATAAATTAAAAATGTCTTAAAGAACAATGGAACATGAAATTCATAAAATTACCCGCATAATATTTTTTTAAGTAACTCACCAGCTCACTAACTACTGTATGCGATTTTTTATAGAAATTAAAACAACAAAAAAAAACTTTAAAAATATTTTTTAAAACTTCTTATTTTAATATTATATGTATTTTTTTTACTAGGAAAAAGTTTCCATTTTTCCAAAACCCATATGTTTTGGTTTGGATACAATAAAATGGTAAAATCATTTGAGAAACGAAAATAAAATAGTTTTAATAGAAAATATATTACTAAATTGAGACGTTTCATGTACAGTAGCATATATAGATTGCTGTTAATGATAAAACTTTTGGCTATAAGCAAGTTTTAATAGAAATATTCGTAAAATATATGTTAAAAGTTAATACAGCATCTAAAGTTATAAAAACTAATTATTTATTTATGTTCAAACATTAAAAAAAAACTGAATGCATTTTTAAAATTTGCATATACTGGCAAAAATTTCCTAGATGGAGATGTCAGACAAAACTGTATACATTTTTTATTTTTGTGTTTTGCAACTGAAAGTTCATTAAAATAAATAAATCGAATTAAATTTTAAATTAGTGTATGGCGTTATGCATTTCATAAAAACGTGCGCCTTGTGCGTGAAAAGCCTGGAAGACATTACCAGAAAACCACCAAATCATTTAATACATTGCTAATATATTATTATAAACCACGTAGCTCGCCCCTGTAGACAACCTATAAATATTTATGTTAATGATTTTCTTATCACGTAACATTTAAACTCTACCAATTTTACTGATTAGGGAAATACATAAAATTATTGTTTCACAACGAATCCTCAATTTTTGTGATGGTGTTGTACCCACTCATCTTATTATTTTACATTCATTTTAGCTATTTCCATAATCATTATTAGACATGAATATTAACATTGGAAAATCCTTTTTAATGAATAATAAATTTTCATTTCTGTAAAAATAAGTTTATAACCTTAAAAAAAGGAATATACCGAAATCTAAAAAAGGATATACATAATATCGATCTTGTATATATTGTACATGAACGATAAAGCTTGTGTAGTTATTTAGTAAATTTTTATCCAATTTTATTTTGGCAACCGAAAAATATACCATATACTTTTAACGCTATTTGCCGTAGGCACTTGGCGAAACACACTTATACTTAATAAACACATTTTTATTAATCACTTGTTTTTTGTTCCGCAGAATATTTTGAATGTCTTTCAAAAAGTTTAAAAAATCACTCGATCGATTTCGACTTGTTAGGTCATCATCAGGAGTATCTACTACAGAGTAGATACTCCTGATGATGACCTAACAAGTCGAAATCGATCGAGTGATTTTTTAAACTTTTTGAAAGACATTCAAAATATTCTGCGGAACAAAAAACAAGTGATTAATAAAAATGTGTTTATTAAGGAAAAATATACCGTTTTTACGAGGCCGAATTTAATCTACTCTATTATCCAAAAATTACAATTAAAGATGTACGGTAATAAAGTTACGAAATAATACATGTAAAACTATCCTTTGAAAACATTTTTGTTTAGCTCAAGTCAAATGTATTTAAAATGGTAAATTTGGGATAATGGTTAGACAATTTGATCCAACTGGATTCTAAAAGTGCCACGTCGAATTAGATTGCGGTCGATCCAATCATACTGACCTTTCCAATTGTGTATTATACACCTTAAATAAAAAATTTAATTTGAAAAATTTTACCAAATGATTTTTTTTAATTTAACTAAGGCTAATACTAAAATTATTGAGGTATATTAGCCCCAAGAGTAAAACATACATACATAAAGAAAGAGAAATTAAAAATATAATGTTTAGCGATTTAATTAGTTCCTAAATTTACTAATTGAGCTCTTTAACTCTTAGGTCTCTATATATGTTATATAAGTGGCCCCGAACCGCAATTATGAAGAATTTCATAATTTTATATGTTGGCTACTTTCATTGGTTACAGCTGTATTCCACAAGATGGGTTTTAGTATTACTTTATAATCGATAAACTAGATTTACTGCCATTTGTGATACTTTCATACCCAATTCTAAAATATTTTTTTTCGGTTAACTGTGATAATCCCCCGGTTCGCACGGTTCTTATTGTAAAAGTGACATAATTAAATTTTGTACCCATTTTTTCCTAGAGTATTTCAGATTCGAGAAAATAAAAATGTTCGAAAAATAATTAAAGTTGTCCTAATTACTAAGTCGAATACTAAGGCCTTAATAAATTATATTAATAAATTATATTTTTCGGTCGTATTTCATAATTCCGCCCCAAGTTTTCGAAATTCTAACGTGTCGTTATCAGGAGGATGGCTCGGGTAGACCAAAATTTCAAATGTATCACAAATATTCGTTGGGCGCCAGTCTACCTGGCACGTTTAGCCGGGATACGCGTTCGAGGCTGGAGAGGAGACTCACTTGGTTTGAACCGATTTCGTTTTCCCCTTTTCTCTGTTGGTGTCCGACGTTTCCTCCGCTTTCTTGTCCCTCAACCACGTTACGATGTATTCCTTTTCTTACTTGCTTCCTCGGTATTTATTCTCGTTGGGGGTTTAGCGCACGAATCACCCATGCTCTCCACCCTTAGACACTCAGTTCATACAACACTTCTCTCTGCGATTTATGCCAGGCAACGATAATTTTTATTTTTTAAATTTTTCATCAACCTGCGACGCTTTTCATTTCCTCTTTCTTTTATTTTCACACAAGCCCGCGATACTTTTCCTCCTTTATCTTGTTTTTTTATATTTTCCCCAACGTGCACTGCTTTTACTTTTATATATCTATTTTTACTTTTATTTACAAATTTTTTTATCATCCGACCCACCTGTTTAATCCCCTCCTTTTTCGAATTTTGAAGATCCCCGCTGTGATTCACCAAACAAAAATTGACCCTCGTTCTTTTTATGTTTCAGTTTTTTTTCGCGTCGTGCTGTTTTATCTCCAAAACTTGACACAAACACCCACTCTCGTTTTTTTTTATTTATATTTTTTTACAATACGAAAACGCTTAGTCCAATGCCATCTTACTCTAGCATTTTATTTGGCTGCCATCTGCAGTAATTCTCATTGTACGATTTTTAATACTATTACTGTTCCAGTTATTGCAAACCGGAAACCGACACCTGTCAAATTTTACATGAATAAAAAAAGTCAGCTCGACAGGTGCATGTTTCATTTGATTCTCTCGTTTGTGGTATATCCTTTCAGCCAAGAATCTGGGACGCCGATAAATTCTCTTGATAATTCACTTTATACGACCTCACATGATCAGCTATTTGTCACGTACTCCCAATAGAATAAAAACAAACAATTTATTAATGCCCGATACAAACGAAAATCGTCCCTTTAGCCTATAGGATAAGGTGCAATACAATTTACCCAGTACGTTAAGATATGTTGTAAATTAATGCAATATGATTAAACTTTGGTGGCAAAGTGGTCAGCATGCTTGCTACAGCGACCGGAGGTCCCGGGTTCAATTCCCTTCCCGGTGGTAAAAAATTTTTTACGGCTGGTTTAGGATCAATGAATTAATCACTCATTATCCGAAATGAAAATATGATTATGAAACCTCATTTGAGGCGGCCAAATCCCTTTATGGGATATAGTGCCAGAGAGAGGGAGAGAGAGAGAGAGAGAGAGAGAGAGAGAGAGAGAGAGAGAGATCAAACTTTACAATTCATAAATCAAAAATTTCTTTATAAACAACATTTTTAGTAAAAACTTACTACTTCCTAGAATCAGCTTCTGTGGTGTGGAAAAGACACAACCATAACTTTAACGTCGAAGGAACGACGAACCCTTACCGAAAATGCAACATAGAGTTGTCCGTTTCCAAATTCAGGTTCCGACAGTATGTCCCTACTCATTGTTTGACCTTTATACTGGTTAATGGTCACAGTAAATTCTGCCTTAATAGGAAATTGTCGCCGTTTGAGCTTAAACAGTAACTCCAAGCAAAAAGTTGAAACGTCGATTTTTGAGATTATGTCTATATTACCCTTATAAGAACCAGTTGGCACTTCTATCTCAATCACATTATTTTTCACCACTGATCGTATACATAGCGTGCTTAATCCTTGTTTTGTGTTGAGATTCCAAATTTGCATGACTATAGTTTCAACTTTCAGCTCCCTTTCACCAGTCACAAGTTAAGTTCTCTAGAATTTAAATTGTTTCAGGTGGGAAATTGTTCCCACATTCAAGTGTTCCAGCTCCAAGTGATAACAGCCCATTATTATTGCCTTGTCAAATAACAGGACCTGAACGAATTAACTAACCAAAACCACCAAAATGAATGTTTGTTTATGTTACCTAACTTCCTACAGCAGTTTATCAATTGTTTTGTTAATACGACTGGATGCCCTCTGCACCAAGTGCTTTCTTGCGCGGAAATTACGAATCAGTGTTCCAAACAAAAAAGTTCTTCCGCTACCTCCAGGACTACCAATTTTTGCTGTCTGACATATTATCATTTTCGGTAATCTCATTCTCTTCTTCAATATTGAATGGGGCGTAGTTAATATTAGATAATCCTTTTGCAATATTGGGTAGGTTGAAACAACCAACCTAGAGATGGAAGGCTCATGCCTTCCTTCGAGTTTGTGGCGTATGTATTCGGTCATGTCTATTTTATTTTCATTGCAAAATGCAAGAAAAAATAAGATAGTCAGATAGATTTGGCATCTTTCATAGTTTTTTGTCAATTGAACCAAATAAAAAAGTGCTACTTCCTGGTACATTTTACAAAATTTAATCTCTTCGCTAACTGCAACCGTTTTGACGTTATCAAATGATTTAGCTCCCGGTCTCATGTTGAAGAAAAATTTATTCTCACCATGTTGTCGTTTCTTCCAGAAAGTGTTTGGCACCCCAAACATAAGGAATGGTGATTTTTAAAATATAATTCCACGTGTTTCCAACCTTGATGGGGTAGTTACATTGTAGAAAAAGATATGGATTGTATAAGACCCGCCATCTGTTGTGAAAAACTTCTTTTTCGACTGCCTCTCTTAAATTGTATTTGGGATATCCGTTAACATTTCCCAATGTGCAATCTGAAAATTATTTTGGAAAAGCTTTCGCATATTTCTCTTTCAAAAAATGAAACCATTACTCATTGTTAGGAATTCCAGCATTAACAATTTAATCGATATGATTAAAATGTGAGCATGTGGCAATCCTCGCTTTTTAAATCATAATACATGAACGAATGAGTTCACAGTTCCAAAAAAGATTTCTTCATAATTTACGATATCAACACGATTTTACATGATTTCTTTCCATTTAGGATTGCAGGTCCTGGTGATAAAAAGGTCCGGCTTTCTAAACTTTCTAATAATGACCATAGAATCCTGGTAATGCTGTTGTATATGGCGGGAGCTGCCTTGAAGGCAAGATGGCAATATTACAGATTCCCCAACATGCTTGCCTTCAGAGTCTACGTCACTGCTTATATTTTCTATAAAAGCACAAACGTCTTCCAGCGATTAAGCGTGCTGTGTAGCCAACCATCTACTACTTGGAAGTAAGCTCATGCGTACATTTGTACTTGTGGTACGTTGAGTGATTAAACTGCCTTGTGTATGAGTTTCGTGAGGAGCACGGTTCCATAAAGCTCTAGACGTGGCAGGCTGATTGTTTTCAGTGGCGCAAACTTGGTCTAGGATGCCGTTATTGGGATTTTGACAGATCCATCTGCTAACGTTGTACGAGCATATACCACCGCCGAGAGTTCGCTGAACCCGTAAATTTGAAGCCGACTGCGATTTTTCGAAGGGTTTGTCCAGTGATCGATTCTGAGAGCATCCAAGGATCGCAATTTATCTCTATAAGTGAGTCATGTTTGACCTATTGATTTTTAATCCGAAACAATCGGCCGAAGGACCCCAATGTAGTCCCAGTGTGTTAACTGAATCGTGCTAATTCAGATAAAGTTGACCCTGATACTCGCGATTTCGCCCCGTATTTCATTGAAAAGATCAAAATAAGTCTCTTGGTTTTCCCTGTTCGTCTCGCGCTAGCTGATGGATGGTACCAGTTGCGAGATACGAAGCGCTGGCAGAATAGTAAGCGACAATGGAACAGTCGATATCCGCTTGATATCTGTAACGAAAACGAATTTATGTTTCGTCTTCTCACGACCCTCCAAAGAGTTATAAGTTGACTATTTAGTTTATCATTTCGTAGTTCCATTAGTTAGTTAGTTAGTGTTGTTTATCAATTCGTATTTCCGTTCCCATTCGAACTCACCAAGCGTTATTTCTCAAGATAAACAAACATCCTCAATTTTCCAGAATGATTTGAGTGTGTTGTTGATGGTGACATAATTTTCGATAGTACTTTGAAGTAGACCCCTTACACTGCTGATACAACTATCCTTTTGAAGCATCCCAGAGACATCAGCTCCGAATAAAATGTATTTCTTGTTGGGAATGTAGTAAAGAGGATCGTCAGGTTCCAACTGCAATCGTTGTCGTATCGCACTCTAATCGAAGCTTCATTGTTCGAGATCTGTTGGATTCGAGATCACAAGTTAGTTTCATATCAGAGAATGCAGCAAATCGCATCGGATTAGCGAGAAACCCTGCCGCAGTCCCAGCCAGTGGAATCTGTGGGAACTAGGCACCCACGTCGCATTCAATTGTCGAACTTGTTATTAGGCTCACGAATTTATTGTCTGGTCGGGGTAAAATTTCATATAGATTTTTTTTTAATAAATTGGGAGATTCCAGTGGTTTTTGGCCGTAATCGGGTTACCGGAATTGGCAACTTCCATAGGATCTTTCTCATTTTTGCAAATATTTTGTAAAGTATATAATTTACAAGAAAAATGATTATGAAACTAAAAGATTCTATATTAATTTTGCAATAATACCGGTCTAGTCTAGACAACACAGACGGATTGAATGATCGGGATGAACGTGCGGAGTCCCAGTACTAAACCTTTTTCCAGAAATAAGGAGATGATGCGAAATATGATGGACATCTGCGGACCAGAAGTGGCAGCTTCCGAAGGAGATTTTTAAATATTTGCAATGAAAAGTTAATTTTCAACAAGGATTGACCTTGTCAATTAATTAAGTGTAATATATTCGTGATCTATGTACATTTGTCGAAAAAGAAATTCAGGGTTGGCTGCAACAATTACACCCCTCCATTTTTGTCGTGGAATTGTTGAAATGGCTAAGCTTAGTTGCAGAAATGTTCGACTAGTGCCATATTACACTTGGGTGCAGTGCAAAAGTGATGTTTGGTGCTACAAAAGTGCTAACTTGGTGACACAATATTTTGTTATAAATTGCTGAATACGATATTTTCTTAACTTTCTTAACATTCTCAAGGAAATTCATATTATGCATCACGTTCACGTATTAATTAATTTCTATTTTGAAACTGCACAATCAGTGCCATAACAACTTCCGACTCTTAGTGGGCCTTTGCAAGCTTCATCCCTTGTTCCAGATCCAAGTTCTCCTGAGCCCCCTTACTTAAACGCTAAACTGGCCTTAGAATATTAACTCATACATTATTACGGCCCCACCAGTGGTCAGCTCGGAATGTAGTATCGATTTTGGTTAATTTTTTGCTCTTGTTAAAATAATTAATGTAATTATCGTCGTGGACACGTTCTCGGAAAACTCGCTTGTTCGATTTTTAACAAAAACTGTCCGCCAATCTTCCTGGGTTCTAATAAGTAAAAGTTTCGTGTTCGTGGGAAAAGGTGTGGAAAATGAGGTTGCAAGTTCAGCAAATACTTATCAGTTAAAATTCGTTTTTTTTATAGCAACACAATTGAACATATGATACGCACCATATTGATTCATGCATACGGATATGAAATAAATATCTATGCGATTCGTAATATTAGGGATTGTGTAGTTTTTAGTAAATCCTTGTTATTAATCTTTTAATTTTTATCTGCAATGTTCTTCGGCAGTTTAGCAATTTAGCGGTTGTCTCGGCCTCGACCTCTAATCTAACGAGTGATGTTTTTTTCTTTATGATTGTATCAATTTTATTTTATTCGATGCCTTTTCTCTGACATAATGCGAACAGTATCTCTTCTCCAAACAATTTAATTTCAAAACTCCCCATAACAATGATTCGATTAACATATTATGTCACTCAAGCCAGCAGATTTTCAAACATATTAAAGTGACGACCCAATCTTGGCCTCTTAGTTTTCCAATTTTTTATTTGAAATGTGAATTTTAATTTAATTACGTAAATTATTTTTAAAACTATCAGTGCCTATATTAGTTTACAGCATCTAATAACCCTTTCAAAACGATCCATTTGATCTGAATAAAACTAAACTACTCAACTAAGGATTGCTTCTCTACAGTATCCTACATAATCTCTTGTCCCAAATGTACAACAACCAATAAAAAAATCGTCTTTACAAAATTCAACCTTTGGTTAAACGAAAAACCAGTAACAAGGAAAATGTACGGAAAAACTGTTTTTACCGTCATAAAAGAAATTGGTTAAATTAGAAAAAATGCTCTTTCATTTATCGTCTTTTCCTTCACGAAATTACTTTATTTTCATTTATGGTATCTCCTTATCCCTTTATAGATGCTATTTTTGTTTTCGTTTTTTATACATAAATTTTAATTTTGTAACATAAAAAAGATTTCTAAAAATGAAAAATAATAATAATGAGCAGAGGCAAGTCTTAAAAACAAAAAATTAATAATAAACACTTTATATTTTAATTGAATTTAGTACGCATTACCAATGGTTTCTTGCTCGCTAATATAAACAATGGTTGTACATTGACGATGAATAGGAAATGGGACAAACACTAATTTCCATTTTGTGATGTAAATATTTTTGCTGCGCGAGTTACGTCATCAGTCATCCGACATGATAACTACACCTGCATCTACAGTACCAGTTACAACAACTACACAATAATCATACATTTAATAATCATAACATTTCAATAATAAAATAAACATTCACAGGAATATCAATCATATAGATATTCCTCTTTATTCGCTTATCTATTCTAATCCGCAGATGTGCATTAATACTATCAAATATCGAACGACCCACAAGTTTGCATTAGTCACACAAAATTATAACTTTCTCATGAAAATTAATACTTACCATTCTTTGTTTTAGTTCTCTTTGTTTTGTATAAAGATAAACAATTATTAAAGTATAAATAAAGCACACTGCATTTTCTAGATTAGATTTGTTAGTTGATTTGTAACGTTAACACCTAAAATAAAATACTGCTAAAATAATTCTTTAGAATTATTAAATTAATTAAAAACATAAATAATAAATTGAATTATAATAAAATTTTAAAAAGTAATTTCTTTTATTAATAAATTAAAATATAACAAATTGTGAATAGTAAATTCACAATTATAAATAAAAAAAACGTAATTTCGTGAAGTGTCACATAATCACGAAACGTAATTGGCGCAGCCGGTAGGATACTATATTAATAGTACCAGTAAAGCATCTCAGTGAAAATAAAAAATTGACAAAGTGTAATAAGTGTTAATTGTGCTGTGAACATTTTTGTTTTGTTTGTGCAATTAAATATCCGGGGAATACGGATATCAAGTGCTGTTACCAACGTCAATAAAAAACAAGCAGATGCAGAACATCAAACTAGCCTACGTGATTATCATCATATGGTAAGTGATTTATTGGTAAAATATATATCCCTAAAAAATGTTTCCTTCCAAATCACTAACATTTCTCACGACTCCACGGTTTATGGAGATAGTCCTCATGGTCTTAGTTTAAGTTTCCACGGTTTATGGAGACAATTTTTCACGGTTTATGAAAAAAATCCTAGTTTAAGTATATCCGCGGTTTACAGAAACAAGTTAGTTAGGCAACTCTACGGTTTATAGAGTTGAATAATTAAAAATAAAATAAAATAAATAATTTTTCTTTAAAGAAAATTGAAGTTAAAATAATAAATAAAAAGTGAAAAGTGAAATTATATGAATACAAAAATAATTGATAATATAGATATAGAAATAGATAATTTAGTAAGTTTAATAAAAGATTTTAAAAAACACACAATGGCAACCGAGGAACAATTAAAAGTAATCACAGCTTACCTTAAATTACCTGATTGTATACGTGATTTACCAGCTTATCGTGGAAGTAAACAAGGGTTACACGATTTTTTGGCTAATGTTGACGAAATCATAAACACGTGTAATACCGTATTGGGTGGTCAAGTAATACCAACAGCATATCTTCGGGCCATACGTAATAAAATTCAAGGAGAAGCCGACGACATACTATCAATGTATGGTACCCCATTAGTATGGGACACTATTAAAAATAATTTAATAAACCATTACTCCGATAAAAGGAATGAAACCAGTCTTATTAAAGATCTGCATTCCTTATATCAAGGTAATACTTCCATAGAAGACTTTTTCTCAAAAATAATTGAACTGCAATCTTCATTAATTACTCATGTAAAATTACATGATGTAGAAGCGGTTAGAAAAGCCAAAGAAGAATTATACACAACTATGTGTTTAAATACATTCTTAGCAGGCATCAAAGAACCGCTTGGTTCAATGATACGGGCTCGAAATCCTAATACTTTACCGGATGCATATAACATATGTCTTGCAGAACAAAATATGTTTTATATAAAACATAAAATTATTCAATCAAATACTAACCAACCAATTTACAACAGAACACCTCCGATACCTTCAAGGAATTTCTTAAACCCTCAAATCCAGTTTAACAGAAATATTTCCAGTCCTCCCATCGGACCTAAACACTACAACCATCAACCATTCAAATCAAACGTAAATAACAGTCCACAATTCAGGAATAATTTTCAATCCAATTTTAATAAACCTGCAATATTACTTCCGAAACCACATAAATTCGAACATATGGACACTGTATCCAACCAAGATCCAAGACAGTATAAACAATATACTATTGGCCTAGATAGGCCACAATATTCAAACCAAAATCAAAATCGGTACAACTTCCAAACAAATGGTCCACCCAGATTCCAATCGAAAGAACTGCATAATATTGAAGAAATAACGACCCCTAACCTAGTGGATGAAAAACAATATTCAAACGAAATGAATGAGTATGAGTATGAATATAACAACCCAGTTACCAGTTTAGCATACGCTTACGACCCAGACCCAAGTCAAATCCCATTACCAGAAGAAATCGATGATCAGGATTTTCGGGAATCTGCCTCGGAAACTCCATCGGATTTTTAAATAATCACAACAATTGTTTCACAAATAACAAATTACCCTACATATTGCTAAAAATTAATAATAAAAAGTTAAAATTCCTAACTGATACTGGTTCTGATAAATCATTTATCAATCCTAAATTCATTGATCCTAATAAAAGAATAAAAATAAAACCGCTAAATATCATCACAGTATTCCAAACTCATAAAATAACGGAATCAGTAATATTCAAAGGTATTTCCGAATTTAAAACCGGATCCCCAATAGAATTCTATTTATTTGAATTCCATAAGTTCTTCGATGGTTTAATTGGATTAGATATAATGAAAAGATTCAAAATGAAGATAGACATTCCCAATCACCAATTGGAAACAAATCGAGTTAAACTACCCTTACTCTCTACTCCAAAATTCTTATCGCCCATTTATAATATACCTGCACGGTCAAAACAAGTAGTAAAAGTTCCTGTAGATTTAACCTATGGCGAATTCTACATCAAACCCATAACTGTACGAGAACAACTTATTATTCCGGAAGGAATATATACATCTCAAAGTAACCAAGCCTTAATGGAAGTTATTAATTTCTCTAATATAGAGCAAACCTTTTTATTTGAAGAACCAATTAAAACTTTATCTCTAGAAAAATACCATACTAAAGCCAATCATTTAAATAATATAGATTCAAGTCATAACACTAATAATGACATCATGAAGCTAATTAGGTCTGATCATCTTAGCCTCGAAGAAAAATTAGCACTAACAAGAATATGCGAAAAACATTCAAGCATATTCCAACGCGAAAACATGCCACTATCATTTACAAACCAGGTAAAACACGAAATCATATTGGATAACACAAAACCGATACATACGAAAAGTTATCGTTACCCGTATGTACACAAAGAAGAAGTACGCACTCAAATAAATCAGATGTTGGAGCAAGGCATAATACGACCCAGTTTCTCACCCTGGTCATCTCCCATCTGGATTGTACCCAAAAAACAAGATGCAAGCCAAAAGGTGAAATGGCGACTCGTTATTGATTATCGAAAACTTAATGAAGTCACAATTGATGATCGATACCCATTACCAAATATCACCGATATCCTTGATAAACTAGGGAAATGTCAGTATTTCACTACTCTAGATCTCGCCAGTGGGTTCCATCAAATTGAGGTAAACCCTCACGATATTGAAAAAACAGCATTTACTGTAGACTTCGGGCATTATGAATTCGTTCGAATGCCGTTTGGGCTGAAAAATGCCCCATCAACATTTCAAAGAGTAATGGATAATGTTCTTGGTGAATTACAAGGTAACAGTTGTCTATGCTATATGGACGACATCATTGTCTACTCAACTTCTCTACAAGAACACGTAGAAAATTTAGAACAGGTATTTAAACGCTTAGCAAAAGCCAACCTGAAAGTTCAATTAGACAAGTCCGAATTTCTTAAAAGAGACGTGGCATTTTTAGGTCATATAATAACCCCAGAAGGAGTTAGACCTAACCCAGAGAAAATTATCGCCATTCAAAAATTTCCAATTCCAAAAACGGAAAAGCAAATAAAATCTTTTCTAGGACTCTTAGGGTATTACAGAAAATTTATAAATAACTTCTCAGAAATAACAAAACCTCTAACAGCCTGTCTAAGGAAGGACTGTAAAATCAAACTAACCGATCAATACATAAGTTGCTTCGAAAAATGCAAATAACTCTTGTGTGAAAAACCAATTTTACAATATCCGGATTTCGAAAAACCATTTCTGGTTACAACGGACGCCAGCAATTCGGCAATCGGTGGTATATTATCTCAGGGACCAATTGGTAGTGACCTTCCAATATGTTATGCGTCTCGAACTTTAACGAAAACTGAGGAAAACTATTCTACGATCGAAAAAGAAATGTTAGCCATCGTATGGGCGGTCAAATATTTCCGACCATACTTATACGGACGGAAATTTACACTAATTACCGACCATAAACCATTAGCGTGGCTTTTCTCTCTCAAAGAGCCCAATTCAAAATTAATTCGTTGGAGGCTTAAACTGGAAGAATACGATTATAACATCGTATATAAAAAAGGCGTCAAAAACACAAATGCAGATGCATTATCCAGAACGATACCTGAAGAACAAATAAACCTCAATTCACTCAGTTCATGTTCTACTGATTCATTAAAACATTCGATATGTTCATCAAAAAGTCAAATACCAACTTCCGATACAATTCTTAACGAATTTAAAAGACAAATCATTTTCGAAATCAACCCTAATAAAAAATCTAACTATGACGTAGACTTCAAAATTCTATTCGCAACAAAAAAACGGTATATCTTTAAAAAAGATAAATATGATGAATCAATTTTAACAGAGATAATCACGGATTATGTCCAACCAAATATTAACACAGGATTTATATGTAATGAGGAGACTTTCAGAACTCTCAATAAACTCATGACCACTCACTTTAAAAATAATCAATTAAAACTGATTCGCTGCAAGCATCTAGCCATCGATATACAAGATGAGGACATGCAACGCAGACTAATTCTTGAAGAACACAATGATAGTAATCATCGTGGAATTGCAGAAAATACTGAACGTATAAAACGAAAATATTACTTCCCTAAATTAAAAATACAAATTAATTCTCTAATAAATAGATGCGAAATATGTCAGACCTTAAAGTATAATAGAAACGAAAAATCTATTAAACATCAAATTACAGAAACCCCTACAAGACCTATAGAAATAATCCACATCGATATATTCTTTATCGAAAAAGAACAATTTTTAACAATCATAGATAAATTCTCTAGATTCGGTGTAGCCCAAAACCTAAACGGTAAAAATACTACATCACAAAAAGTTGTTGAAATTTTAAGACAATACATAATGGCTCATGGCCAACCAGATAAAATAATAGCAGATAACGGGAAGGAATTCAAAAATGATAATTTTAAAGAATTATGCGCTTTACATAAAATAAAGCTACATTTCTCATTAGCCAGAAGCTCAACTGGTAATTCTCCGGTGGAGCGATTTCACTCAACAATCCTAGAAATTTATAGAATTCTTAAAGCCAAAAACCCGAAAGATGCTCCAGAAACTCTAATGACAAACGCAGTTATCACCTACAATAACTCTATTCATTCCATTACCCATATGACACCTATGGAACTAAAAAATGGTCATTACTTTAAAGGAAACGCTATACCTGACCCGACACCTAGTAAATTTAAACAATTAGTCGAAAAGCAAAGAAAAGATTATTCTCAAATCTTACAGCTGGTTCATAATAGAAATATAGAAACAAAAAGAAAATTAATAGAAAGAGCCAATAAAAATAGAACAAAACCCCCTAGCTTAAAAACAGGTAATACAATATATTGGAAAACAAATAGAAGAAATAAAGTTGCACCCCGCTTTAATAAATTAGAAGTTCTTAAAAATAATAAAGTAACAATACAAACTAAATTAGGTAAAATTCATAAAGCAAAAATTAAACGACCATTACAGGTTAGTTCCGGCATGGGGACAATCAATTAATGTAAAAGACATCAAAGACACTAATGGTATACCAATGAAAATCAGTAACGCAAAAATCGTAACATCACATATAAGACTACTTCACATAATAAACCTCGACAGGTATTAGGAAAACATAGACAAAATAACGAAAAGCATTGACCATGTGAACATCCTAATAAATAAAGAAAGCAATAATATCTTTAAACAAAAAATAAAAACAATTCAATACAAATTAGAACAGTTAACAGAAACGTACGGACACCTGCAACCAAAAATCAGACAAAAACGGGGACTCATAAACGGTATAGGATCCATCATAAACTCAATTACAGGAAATTTAGATCAAGATGACTTACAAAATTTAGAAAAAACAATTGACCAAATCAATAGAAATGAGGATAAAATTACGGACAAACTTAATGAACAAATACGAATAAATAATCTTATGTCAGACAGATTTGCAAAAGTCCAAAAATACGTAACAGACCAAGCTAGAATTATTGAATATGATACCAGACTTGTGACTAACGCAACAGAAAAAATTACTACATTATTCAGAATAGACCAACACCTACATCAAATTATTTTTAACATAGATACACTACAAGAACATTTAGATAATATAATAGAATCAATTACATTTGCTAAACTCAAAATAATTTCAAAACACATATTAGATAAAAACGAAACAAAAATTATAAAAGATATTATACTTAAACAAGGAATTGAATGTGAAACCGAGGAAGACCTCTATAAACTCATATGGTTACAAGCATACCTACATGAACAAAACTCAACTTATTTTCTCTATCCAAATTCCAAAATATAATCTATTAAATTTTACATATTATGAAATCACACAAACCTTCATAAATAACACATACATAATTTCAATTCCTAATTCCAAAATCCTAATAAACCCCAAATTTTACCAATATATTACGAAACCATGCGTTACGCTGACTAAATTCACGTCATGCGAAGCAGAAAAGTTACAGAACACCGAACAATCCTGCATACCAGCTATAATATCCAACATCCCAGCAAAATGTGACCTGATAAAAACAAAACCAAAGGACTCAGTCAAACAAATAGCAAGCGATAAAATTTATGTATTCACAACAAACATAACGTTATTCACATCAACCTGCAACCAACAACAAAAAGGTGTAACAGGACAAAATATCATCGAATTTCAAAACTGTTCAATAACTATAATGAATAGAACGTTTACTGCAAAACCCAATTTACTCTACGAAGAAAACCTGTTAGAGCTACCATACAACGACATCATACCAGGGAAACTAAAATCACCAATCAGTCCAGAAAACCTGGAACAAATAACCATCCAACATGTACAACAATTGGAACACTTACAACATTCCAATGCAAACCAAGAAATCCATACAACAATTTTGTACAGCATAATAGGAATCCTATTATGTGTAATAATTATTTTCTATTTTCTCAGGATAAGATATAGGAATAAAAACAGTATAAATGCAGAAACTCCCAGGACCAATACAATATTTTCATTTCGGCACCTTCTTAGGGGGGAGGAGTTACGTCATCAGTCATCCGACATGATAACTACACCTGCATCTACAGTACCAGTTACAACAACTACACAATAATCATACATTTAATAATCATAACATTTCAATAATAAAATAAACATTCACAGGAATATCAATCATATAGATATTCCTCTTTATTCGCTTATCTATTCTAATCCGCAGATGTGCATTAATACTATCAAATATCGAACGACCCACAAGTTTGCATTAGTCACACAAAATTATAACTTTCTCATGAAAATCAATACTTACCATTCTTTGTTTTAGTTCTCTTTGTTTTGTATAAAGATAAACAATTATTAAAGTATAAATAAAGCACACTGCATTTTCTAGATTAGATTTGTTAGTTGATTTGTAACGTTAACACCTAAAATAAAATACTGCTAAAATAATTCTTTAGAATTATTAAATTAATTAAAAACATAAATAATAAATTGAATTATAATAAAATTTTAAAAAGTAATTTCTTTTATTAATAAATTAAAATATAACAAATTGTGAATAGTAAATTCACAATTATAAATAAAAAAAACGTAATTTCGTGAAGTGTCACATAATCACGAAACGTAATTCGCGCATACTACTGAATCATCGTCCTATCGTATACAAACGACGATGAAAATGATCTACCTTTAGTAAAGTATTATAAATTTGTAAAATAAAGGAAATACCTTTTTATTGTTATTTTGTTGTTTTCATTAAAGTACCCTTAACTGAATAGCAATTTATTCATCTGTTATTAAAGTGGTGAGCTGCTTTGCTTTATTAAATATGGATTGAAATGTAATCTTAATTTAAATTTTATTAAAATGATGTTCAAAAATATTTTTTTTTAGTTTTTGACACCACAAATTTTATACTGTTTATTGGCAAAATTTGAAATATACATTTTTAGGAAATGAAATTTTATATTTTGCCTAATTTTATTTGTCATACCACTATGTTTTAGAAATTTCTTTTATTTAAACCATTTTTAGAAAATACCCATTTTCATTCATTACTAACAAGAAAAGTTCACTAACAAAAACTAAGATATTTTACCAAAGAATAAAATAAAAGTTAAAAAAATTCCGAAACTTTTACTCTATACACATAAAATATACTGTAGGAGTGAAAGCATAGCACACAAAATTGGATTAGAAATTAAAACTAAATCGTAATAGAAAATGTCGACGGTATTTCTTAATTGAGTTTTCATTTTTTTTTTTCAGTTCCTCCGCATCATATAATGGTATATGATGCTTCAGGGAGAGATGTCGCTGGAATCGCTGGACCGTTACTGGAAGGACAAAATCTAGTATTAACATGTGAAGTTCGAGGAGGTAAGTTTTTTAAACTTTTTTTTAATTTTAATTGATAAATTTTATAATAAAAACTTAGGTTAATTGAGACTGTTTGCAATTCCAGCCGTTGTAAAGTTTATTTTCTCAAAAATAAAAAAATGAATATAAAACATACAGCTTTTAGCAAACCAGTGTTGTGAATTTTTAAAATTATATAATAAAACGATAACCCAGCAATCTGAAATATAAAATTCGTACGGAGTGTTCGAATTAATATGGTTTCGATTCTTTTGGGACCATTACTACTATTTTTTAGCTGATTAAAACATTTATTAACAGCAACTAAGAGCAAATTCAAATTCTACTTACATCATTATTAACATAGATAACCGTTTTAAGGCGTCCGTTCATCGCCCGTTACAGCCAATTAGTTAAATTTTTATTATATAATTAACAATGGAAAATAATTTGGGTACAGTTCAAGATAAGAACTGTACGCAAATTCTTTTCCATTGTTAATTTGCCGGGAAGTTTTAAACAAATAATACAAAAATTACTAGTTTTTCAGCCTTGCTTTCCATTGCTCGACTATTTCTGAAGGTCGCGATGCCTTTTCTTCCGTGCTTGAGCCAAAGTGTACAACGACCAATTCCTTGTCATTTGAGTGGTATAATTGATTTGATAGCGTAAGCAATACTTTCTGGCGACTGTTACAAATTCAATATTTTAATTGGATTTTAAAATTAAAAAAAAAATCAATTTTTATGTTTTTCAGTAAAAAAGTGTTTTTGTTATTTTGGCTGCCTGGTTGTTGATTGATTGAGCTATTGCTCTCCAAATTTCCAAAATAGAATATAATTTTTTTTGTTTTTTTTGTTGCTGGTTTACAAAATTTTATTCTATTTTTAAACAGAATAATAAATTTCTAAAATTAATCAAAATAAAATTTGGTTTAAGTTGGTTACTAAATTATTATAAACGTAAACGTACGGTACCGAATCGTATTCAATTATTTCGTATCGCTTTCAATCGTATCGTATTCAACGATTTTGATATTGATAATCGCTATGATTCTAAATCGAACGCGTGCATGCTATAATCATAATCTTTATTGTAAGTGAATGCTGCTAACGTTAAATCAGCTTTGAAGTTTTCTATTGGTCGGGGATATCGTAAACGAATGTTTTCCAGCCGTGTCGCACTCTGTTTATTTGTTTCAGCAGCTCAAAAATAAGACGTTCTGATTCGATCGTTTTCCTGCTGTGTTCTCTGTTCACTTGTTTCTGCAGCTCTGGAAGAAAACGTTGATGAATTCGTTAATGGTAACCTTCACTCGTATATTTCTTTTTTTTACACTATTGCTCGGTTGCACAGACAAGGGAGTAGCCTTTGACTTTCGAGTCAAACGGTTGATATTCTTTTCGATTTTTTTTTTGCGGTTTTTAAATTTAAATTTTTATAAATCATAAATTGAAATTGTAATTGTCAATTTTATTATAATAATGCATATTTTACCGGAATGCAAAAGTGAATATATTGTGTGCTGTCGCATACGAACGTGTCGTGTGTGTCGTGGTTAATATATATAAAAAATCGTGTATCAAGAAATTCGTGTAATTTCAAAATGGCTCCGTCTCCAGAATTCGGTCAATCTAAAGCACCTGATAAAACGGATACGACTACAACGGGTACAACTGCTGGAGGATAAAGTGAGGATAAAACCGATTCTGGAGATAAATATGAGTCAATAAAAGAAACGGATTTTTCATTTACCACTACCACATCAACGACAAGGCGATATATAGAAAACCGGTGTTACCACGAGGGCCAATCAACACGTGTGGGGGATGGACTGCACCTATCGAATCAACCTGGGGAAATACAGCTAAGTGTTCTGTTATTTTGATTTTTTGTGTATTACTTATATAATTTTATTGTTATTTGTGTGTGGCCGTTGTCCTGTTTGGTGGTGGAGCCCTTCTAGTTGGGGCCCTCTTTTTCCATTGTGTTATGGTGTTTTGTTGGAAATTTTCCATTAGTTGTTTTTGTTTTTCGTTATCAGCGAATGACATACTGTGTTGAACGAGAGTTGGTTTCATACGGAGTGGAAATGTTTTGTGTTGCTCTTTATGCTGTATACATACTTGTGGCGTTTGTTGCGGCGCGGGTGTGTCGCGCTCGCGCTGCACGTATAAATTTATACCTGCGGGAGCAAGTGCGATGTATTTGTGCCGCGATGGTTTCTGCAGGTGTGTATACATTAATTTGAATTTAATGTTTTGTGTGTGGGTAATGGATGGATACAGAGGTGTATATTCATGGGGTGTATGTTTTCAGCGTTCGGACCCATGAAGTATTTTGCATTGGGATCGTTCATCAGTTTATTCATATCCTTATGATTTCTTTTTTCAAATCTTCAACTCAATTTAACGAACCATCAAAATACTTCTTGTAACCGAATGTTGTTGGCGGCACCATTTTCAATTGGATTTATGTATAATACTAATGGTAATTGTATTAATATTATTTTCTTTGATTAAGAATGAGTAAATGTTTATTACTTAATTCGAGATAGTTTCGTTCTAAATTGAAAGAGTGAATGAAATTTTAAAGTAGCTAGTTAATTAAAGTTTATGATATTGTACTAAAATATAATTTTATAAAGATTCTACAGTCCATAAGGTCAGTATGGGCTGTAGAGTTTTTAGTTCATCATATGTGGAAATATATGCTGTCGGCTCCTTATCAACAAACATCCCTCGCCTTAAAGGGTGTTGGTTAGATTTTAAAACGATTATAATAAACAGCATGAGATGAGATGACCGCAAGATGCCATTGTAATAATTATTCCAGTCGTAATATGCCTGATGACAATATAGATACATATGATGAAATTTAGAACATCCTATACCTTATCCTAATTAACACAAACTAACAAATTCTCCTCCAAGGTGTGGTATTTTTAGAATAACTAACATACAATTAACTAACCTATCAATGTAGTTAGACAATAACTTTGCTGCGGTTATCGCCCTGGTTATTTCTGTGACTAACATCCTATCCTATCCTATCCTATTTTATCCTATCTCATCCTATCCTAATCCGTTTATGTCGAGGATGCAGGCAGGGCCTGGGCCCGCATAATTTTGGAATATAGTATAAGATGCAGAATTTTAATACTGTATCGCGTATATTCCAGGAATGTGCTATACATACCTAGGATCACCATTATGGTTGGCCTGTAGGTCTCTATCATATCATATCATATCATATTGCTCGGTTGCACAGACAAACGATTAACGGCCAGTTAGTTGTGCTCCAGTTAAATATTTTATATGCCTTCTGTTTTCGCAATCAGAAAAAAATCAACACAAACTTGATTAAATATATTTAATTTCATGAAAATATTAAGCTAGCGTAAAAATATTTAAATGGCCAATTTTGATTGAATTTTTTTTTAATTAATCGTTAATTCCATGGACTTAAATTTATTGGAACATGCCCAATTTGGAATAAATTCTCTTTGAAAGTTTGAATCAGATTGGATGAACCATACCCCCTCTCCCCCGGATGAATGTACTAGGTCCCTAGACCTCAGGGTCAAACTCTCTCAGAGTATCATAAGGTTAGTTCTTCCGGCTGAACTAACTAGCGGCTGAAACGCTCTTTCGAAACAAAACCTATTTTTGGGAAAACCTAAATGTGAGCCCCTAGACCTAAGGGGCCAGCTCCTTCAAAAATTTTACGAAAACCGGGTTCTTTTGATATAAACTACCTATGCAAATTGAGAATCCGATTGGCTGCATGGTGTGAAAACTGATAAGAATGGTCCCCTTGTTCCAGGGAACAACCCCTCAGATTCCAGCTTACCAATAATTTCATATAACCCCTTTTCTAGACCCATTCCCATGGAAAATTAGAAAAATAATCAAATTTTAGAAAAAATTTGTACCGGTGTCCTTAGACTCTGGAATCGAGCTCTGAAACGTTCGAGTACGTGCACACAACAACCAACACAAATAACTAAATAAATTCTTTAACATTAGACATACTCTGGTTCCCACCGATTTTCGGTATTTAATGTACTTAAATTCGTATGAAATTTTACCTTATATTTTTGATAATATACTATCTCATCGAATGTCTTGGATTGGACGAACTTCAGATCGATTTCTGATACTGGGCTCACTACATCGTTTACTGTTGAAGAGCGTTTACGCTTTCTGGAATTTTCCGATACATTCAATAAACATAGTAAGCCTATTTCTATTCGAAATTCCAACAGATCCTTTATTTATTATGTTATTGTTGGTTTTGTTGTATCATATTTTTGTGCTCCATCCAGCTCGATGAAAGTGAAAAATATAGAAAATGTGTTGTGGAATATGGGCACCTGTTATGGAACGTGATCATTTCTAAACCGATTATGATGGGACTGGGCATGTTAGATGGAAAAGGGATTCTTAAATATTTTTTGGGGAAAGTTCTGGAATATGGCTACCTGGGACGGAATTTGGTAATTTCTTAACCGATTATTATGGGATTGCATATGCTCATAATCTATTATAGTGGGATTGCGTATATCGGATGGAAATGGGATTCTTAAAAGATTTTTGTAAAAAGCTCTGTGATGTATTCACCTGGAAAAGAACGTGGCCATTTATTAACCGATTATGATGAGGTTGGATATGTTGAATGGAAATGGGTTCTAAACTGATTTTTACAGGAAGTTCTGGAATATGGTCACCTGGGTCGAAACTCAACCATTTCTTGTCCGATTTTGGTGAGATTGATTATGTTTCCTGGAAATACGATTCTAGAATGATTTTTGCGAGTAGTTCTGGAATATTGCCAGCTGTGACGGAACTCGATCATTTCTTAATCGCGGGGATCTGGTATTTTGGATGTAAATGGGATTTTAAAATGATTTTTGAAGGAAGTTCTCAATATGGCCACCGGGAAAGAACTTGGCCAGTTCTTAACCAAATATAGCAACCAAATATATAACCTTAGGTTGGGTATGTTAGCAGGGTTCTAAAATGGATACTAAAATGGCAGAATTCTAAATGGATTCTACGATAATTTCCAGTAGAAGTTCTGGAATATGGGCACCTGGGTTGGAACTCAGCCTTTCTTATCCGATTTTTGTAGGATTGTATATGCTGGATGAAAATGGGATCTAAAATGATTTCCAGAAGAGGCTTAGGAATATGCCTACTTTGGGAATGGGAATGTAAAATGATTATTGGAAGAACTTCTGGAATATGGCCACCTGGGACGGAGCTCGGCTATTTCATAACCGATTATATGATGGGATGCCATGGGCTGTCAGCGTCCAAGGCTTTAAATGAATAAAGTTAATGACTGATCGTATCAGCGCCTTACTAATTTCCATAATACTCTAAACCTGGCTGCAATTCTCGATCATAAACTGCATTTGTTCAGCTACTGTAGGCAAACTACCTACTCTCACAAGGGCCTTCGAGAAATTTATGGTATTCATAACAACAACGACCTCTGAAAAAGTACAAGGACACATGGAATGTGCTACGAGTTCTAAGAGAAGGAGTTCTCCATAATTGTTCGAAACAAGTGGAAAATTACCCTTTTAACGTTTAAAAACGCTAAGATGGACTAGGTATTAGATCCATAATACAAGCAATGTTTAGACTTTCCGCTAAAGCGGTTATCATAAAAGAGAAAAATTTGGATTCGGCTTTCTCATCCACCGGCGAGACAAGCAGTCTATATCGACCTCCGTCCAATCAACATGTGGCTAAGAAATTCCCGAGCTCCACCACAGATGGTCTTATTATAGAACTTCCTCCAAAAATCATTTTAGAATCCCAATTCCATCCAACATACCTAATCTCATCATAATCGGTTAATAAATTGACGAGTTCTTATACGAAATACAAGTTGTAACTTGTTTTATTTTTATAAACTTCAAACCCAACACACTAGTAAATATATAAGATAAATTAATAATTCAATAATCGATAATTCAATAAAGCCTCAAACCGCCCCTTCTCAATTTTTAATTACGATGGAAAATTCCAAATTATGTACATCATGGATATTTTGCCTTCATCATAAACTACTGTATGGTTTCTGGAAATTAATTTAATAATCAAATAATTAGATTTTAGTTACCTATTTTCAATTTACGTGCTTTTTACAATAAAATATTCGTAAATATTTTGATTTTTGACATCGAATGGCTTGTCAAATTTGAGGAAATTATTAGTGCTGCCCGATATTTCTATTGTAGTATGCGTGTCGTTTAAAACGGCTTCAACAATACCAATTTTGGCGCGACGTGACACGACTGTAGTCACGTCACTTGGTGAGACAACTTCGACAATTGGGGTGTAAATCTGTTATACCAATGCCTTCTATACTACTGGCCTTTTACTACTCTCATTTTTCGCACATGACGTCAATTTAACTCTATACCGAGACTGCGCAATAATAATTTTAGGATATTTACACTAACAAAGCAACTAGAGAAAGCAACAACAACGTCGACTTAGCGTGTCGTCATCATTTGGTGTAAGCGGCCAGTAGTTTAGAAGGCACTGGTTATACGATAAACTGTTCTACCATAAATTATGCTACGAACAACTGTTCTACGATAATTGTTCTAAGATAAATTGTTTCACGATAAATTGCTTCTACGGTAACTTGTCCTATGGTAAATTGCATGTACAATTTATTTTGCATTTATAAATTTCAATTATAATCATAAACGTACATTATACAAAATTATTCTTTAACAGTTTTCCTAATAATAATGTTTAAATATATAGTGCTTTGAAAATAATGTACATTATAATTAGGGAATGATTTTTTTGGTAAATAAAAAAAGTTGCATACTGGAGGGAATTATCGAGTTTTTACTCCAATTCGGAATGAAATCGGACCAAAAATATAAAATATACAGAAAATTTGAGAAATGAATGAATTTTCGGTAATTTTCGATTCCATTTGCATTGTCAAAGATTCATCAGATGTTCTAGCTTTTTCAGATGAGTGGAAACGTCGCAAATGACTAAAACACCTTTCAACATCACAGCTCCATGTTAGCATACATAATAGCATTAACATACGTTTACTTATTACTGAATATCTATCTTGCGCTTCAATCCAAAATTGGAACACATCAAAATTCAAATTTTGAGGAGATAACTCGATAAAATATTCTGGTAATTCTGTACTAATAATAATTGATGAATATTTAAAACTTATAAATATTCTGATCTGAATTTCTTACTTGTGAGAATCTGATAAAATGTTTCGATTATGGTATTGCATTTATCGATGTTGGTCGATTGCCAAATGCGTTCCATGTGCAGCTTCAATGAAATATTAATTGAATGGTACATTTTAATTTTATACAATATTGGGTTGCTGATTTCTACTTCCTTTCGAAGTTGAATAATTCGCTTTGCGCATTTTTGATAAAACATTTCCTAAGACTCTTGCAGTTGTTGCACACTACTGGCAACAACAATAGTGAAGTTAATTTTTGCATCTTTAATTAAATTTTTAATTTCATCCAACTCGGTAGTATCACTTTTGGTGAATAATTTTTAAGTAGGGTTTCGTAGTGTGGCATAGTTTTCGTTGACAACAATATCATTTGACAAAACCACCTAAAGAACCATCACATGTCCTAAGGGTTGATGAAGCATGACAAACTGCACGAACAAAATCGAAAATGGGTCCTCTTTATTCTTGTCTATATTTTTTGTCGTACTAAAATATGGGTTCGCGTCGGTTGCTGAGAGGAAGTATAACAAACTGGATTTAACCATCGTTCTCGATAGATTGTACGTTTTTCTTTTGCTGGATCCACACTTATTTTTAAACAGCAACATTTGCACACAACTGCCTACTTTTTGACATTATCGTCAGCTTTAAAGATTTTAAAATTACTTATTAAATGTTAAATAATTTCAGGTATACGATAGACTTAAACAATCAGCAGAGATTGCACTGGCTGTTATCATGCAATAATGTCATTCCAGACTAATTTGATGCTTAGTAAATTATAAAGAAAAATTATCCACGTTTCAGGCATAATTATTTTTATTATTTCATGTGAGTTTATCAAGACTTATTTGCTTGCCACACGATGACACGACGAACGAATGAAAAACAAAAAGTGTGCATGGTTTACTATACAAAATTACAATCATGATATTTATAAATCATACAGAGTGTGTAATAATTTCAATATTAAATAACATTTCCTCTTGTGTAAATATTATTTTTAAAATTGAATTTATTATCATTGTTTGAATGACGCTTAGGTATAGCTAAGCTGTAAACATACTACTAAAAAGTTGCGTTATAAAAGGGCAACTGACTTGCATTGTTAAATCTACTAAATTTAGTCTGATAAGACTGAATGTTATCTAAATGAAATGTGGAATGTTGTCTTCAAGAATGGTCATTCAAGATGGAGTCAACTGTGTAGACGCTTTCATTTGGTCTCTTAAAATTAATTTTTTTAATCTAATTTATTAGTTGTGAAAATTCCTATAAATGTTTTTAAGTGCCTTCATAAGATATATACATGGATTATATAATATATGAATTAGTGGATATACTGTTCTAATAAGACTGTTCTCATGATGATATTTTGTTTACTTAAATATACTTAGTGCCATTTTTATTTGCATATTACAGTACTTTTATTTTTGTGGTGATCATTAATATGAAATTTAAGTTTGTTGTGTCATAATCCTATTATCAAATACATTTAATCAATCATAATTTTATATTTTATGTGAACTGTGCTTCCTTTTAAAACACAATCGATATATTTTAAAAACTTAAAGTGTGATGTTTTAATTACATCATTATACGGTACAATCGATAAAATACTTACAGTACATTTTATAATTGAACAGTTTTTGCTTGACCTGACTTGGTGTGTGGCGTAAAACGCCACACACCAAGTCAGGTCAAGCAAAAACTGTTCAATTATAAAATGTACTGTAAGTATTTTATCGATTGTACCGTATAATGATGTAATTAAAACATCACACTTTAAGTTTTTAAAATATATCGATTGTGTTTTAAAAGGAAGCACAGTTCACATAAAATATAAAATTATGATTGATTAAATGTATTTGATAATAGGATTATGACACAACAAACTTAAATTTCATATTAATGATCACCACAAAAATAAAAGTACTGTAATATGCAAATAAAAATGGCACTAAGTATATTTAAGTACGCCACATCATCTAAAAACTCATCTGTTTGAACCATGTCACTTATTACTAATTCCGCACCAAAAATACCTAGCTTCGCGAATGAATTTGACGGTTTTGCCAAAAATGTCAAGCAAGACTTACTTAAATGTATTGATTCCCATTTGAGTGATTTCAAGAATCAAATTGAAGTAATTATCGCTAAAATCAATGACCAGGGTGACGAAATTGTACGTCTAAGTGAAAGGATTGATTATCTAGAGACCGAACAAAGATGCTGCGATATAGTAATTACGCAAGTTCCAGTTTTAATCAATGAAGTTGTTGCTGATGTTGTCGCTAAAATTAGTACTTCAATCAATTTCAACTGTAACAATCACAGTTTTTCTGCCTTCCAGACTAAAAGTAAAACGTCGACGAGCAGTAAAGTAAAACAGTCATTGAGCAGTAGTGCCCCTCCGATAATAATTAAATTTGCACTAAAAGCATCGGCTATCGAATTTTTTAACCAGTACAAGGTTAAACAATCATTATCATTAAAGGATATTGGTATGAATTCATCAACACGAATTTACATAAATCGTGGCTTAACAACAAAAACTAATTTGTTATTCGGCGAGGCCAAGAAAATCTACAAATCTGGGGCTGTTTATAAAACGTTCATTAAATCAGGAGCAGAATACATTCTAAAAACTAAGACGTCAGTGCCAACTTCAGTGAGTAGTATACAACAATTGAGAATTTTGGTTGACAATGAATATTACACGCAACCATCTACTCTTCAATCGTCGGTTAATATTCCTGTTCCAGGGGTGGGATGTTGTAACATCACTTTTTCCGATACTATCGAAATTTACTTTTTTTTCATTACAAATTAAATTTATCGTTTTTTCATTTTTCAATTACATTACTTCTATTGCGATCTCTACCTATTCGAATAAAACATAATGTCGTTCTACTCTTATTGTATCACCTACTTATTTTAAGAGTGATACTTTATCGAAAAACAAAAAAGAGATAAATAAACAATTTATTCTAGTAGTGTGAGATCGCAATATAGAAAGAAAAATTGAAACGTGAAACGACATGCAATTTTGTTTTAGGAAAAAGAGATATAATATTCGATAAATATCGAAAAAGTGATGTTACAACATCCCACCCCAGCTATGCTACTTGAAGGTGATGGTGTTATCACAAATACTAACCAACGAGGTTACTCAACCAGATCGAAAACGTCATCTACTACCTAGTACCTCTACGTAACAACGCCGAAACATTATTTATGCAAGTTTTATCTAACTGTGGATTGAAGTGGTATTGCAATTATGTATTAATCGTGAATGGATGTTCCGTGACGTCAATCTCTTTTGTATTTGTTTCTATAAATCGTGACGTCGATTTCTTTTTATTTTCTATTATTTTTATTTTCATTCAGTACGGTCATTTAACATGAATTGACACTCATATTATAGAAATTTACTGGTTTAAATATTTAATATGTATTATCATTCCATTAAAATGTTATGTTTTGTTTTGGTGGCGGGAATTGGTGCTTGAATTATTTTCTTAATCATGTATTTTGTACAACGTTTCAATTTATATTATAAATTTAATTGAATTTATTTGAATTTATTTCAACTTTTCTTACATTTGTTTTTTGAGACTAGAATATTGCAAATTTAATGAATATATATAGTTTTAGTAAGTTAGTTTCTAGTGTTAGAGTTACCTATGGTGTGTGCAGCGACAGGCAATTCATTGATTTTGATATGAATTTCATTTTGATTTATACGTCTCTTATACATCTTATTTTTTCCGAAATATACGGGGATGTTACATGAATCATCTACGTGTTAATTCACATGCTTCCTCCTCAATAGTAAACAATGTGGTTCTCAAATCTTTAATTAATAGGTACAAAGGTCTGAATTTTTCTTTTCTAAACACTCGTAGTATACTTCATAAGATTGATGAAATAAGAGAGTTAGTGTGCGGCGTAAATCTTGATATTCTCTGCTTTGTTGAGACATGGCTCCATGATCGCATTCCTGACGCTTCAATTTGTCTTTCTGGATATAATATATTACGATTGGACCGAAATTTGGATGCAAAAAAAACGGGAGGTGGAATTTGCGTTTTCCTGAAATCAGGCATTCGATATAAACTGGTACATGGTCATTGTGCACCTAATTTGGAGGTAATTCTCATTGAACTATTACTAGGAGCTGCTAAGGTGTTGTTGATTGTTGCATATAAACCGCCGAATAAACGTTTCCTTGAAGGTTTTGGGACCTTCTTGCAAAATTATAGTGTTAACTATAATGATATTGTATTGTGCGGTGACTTCAATTGTGACCTCAAAGAAACTAAATCGACAACGAACAAATTTAAAAGGTTGCTAACTGAATTTTCTCTCACTCCAGTGAACAGCGAGCCAACATATTTCACGTCACACTCTAGTTCATTATTAGACTGTATTATTTCTAATACGGGCAAAATTGTATATCATAACCAAATTTCGGTTGGATTTAGTGATCACGATCTTCTTTACTTTTCCTATGACATTAAACACGAGAGATCTATTCCTAAAATCTCATTTCGCGACTATAATAGCATTAAGTTATCAGATCTGCTTGTTAAATGTAATAATTTAAATTGGAGCATGGTTTACAATTTTAACAATCCTGTTGATAAAGTAGAATACTTTATAGAACTAGTTGTAGACTTGTTTGAGGAATTTGTGCCACTACGGACTAATCACCCAAACCTAAACAGCCGCCTTGGTTCAATGATGAGATCAGGGATACCATAAATTTCAGGGATTTTATTCTACGTCGATGCAAGCGTACTAGAAAAGTTGAACTGTACCAAGAATATAAAGCCGTAAGAAATAGGAGTAATAATATTATAAAACGCGCAAAGGCCAAATATTTTTCATCTATACTGAACCCATCTCTTCCTTCAAAAGTTTTTTGGAAAAATTTGAAATCTGTTGGTTCTTTTCTATCATCCAACGAAAAACCAACTACTCAATTTTCACCAAATGAGTTCAATAATTATTTTTCTCATAACAGTACACGTTCAGCGGGGTTACTAGCTTTTGATGAATTAATGAACTCTAGTTCGATGGTAGGTAACTTTAGTTTTAATAATATCGATATCACTGACCTTATGGATGCTTTTGATTCCGTTAAATCAAACGCTGTTGGAGTTGACGAAATACAAATTAAGTTCGTTAAACTTATTTTACCAAAGGTTGATTGCTACTTACTACATATTTTCAATAGCTTAATAACATTTTCGATCTTTCCAGAGAAATGGAAGCAATCAATTATTATTCCCATTCCCAAGAATAATAATCCCAAATGCTTATCTGATTTTCGCCCTATTAGTCTGCTTCCTGCTCTAAAGTTTTTGAAAAAATACTACAATCACAAATATTAACTTACGTTGAATCGGAAAATTTACTATCAATGTACCAGTCTGCTTACAGACGTCATTTCAGCACTAACAGTGCTTTACTACATATCAATGACGACATCCGCAGGGCCATAGATAAGGGTTATCTTTGTACGCTGGTTCTTCTAGACTTTAGTAAAGCTTTTGATAAAATTGATTATTCGATTTTGGTTAGCAAACTTCGTAACAGTTTTAAATTTTCAATGTCGGCTTGTCGTTTGGTTTCGTCATATCTATCAAACCGATCACAATTGGTTAGAACTAATTCAGGAATCTCAAGCTCTTGTTATACTAATTGCGGTGTTCCCCAGGGATCGGTATTAGGTCCTTTTCTATTCATGATGTATATAAACGACCTACCTGCAGTTATCACTCAATGCAAATATCACCTTTTCGCGGATGACCTGCAAATTTATAGATTTTGTAGGCCCAACGATATAACAAATTCTATCGGAACTGTTAATTTCGATATCAAATTGATTACAAAATGGTCTATAGAAAATAATCTTGAACTTAATGGTGGAAAAACCAAATCTATTATTATATCTTCTACAATTCGTGATACGCACAACCTACCTAAAATCAGCGTACTAGGTGAGGAGGTAGATTTCTCTGATTACGTGAATAATCTAGGCTTAACTTTTGACAAATGCTTATGCTGGAGTTACCACATCGAAACAGTTTGTAATCGAGTAATTTTTTTATTAAGAATATTATGGGCTACCACGAAGTGCTTTAATACCAATCTTAGACTCCAATTGGTGAAATCTTACATCCTCCCACATTTTTTGTACGGAGATATTGTCTTCTTTGAATTAAAGAAGAAGTACTTCAATGAACTTCGATTGATATTTAATTGTTGTGTGAGATACGTATACGGGCTGCGAAAGTACGACCACATCTCGAATTTTACTAATTCATTACTTGGTTGTTCTCTTGCTGAATTCTACGAGTTTCGAGTTTGTTTATACATTTTTAAATTCTTAAAGTATAAACAGCCTACCTATATTATAGGGAAATTAGTTTCGTCTTCCAATCGTCGCATTCATCTTTTGACTCCGGCTATTAACAAATGTAATCTGATGAATTCATCATTTTTCGTGAGGGGAGTTAGCATGTGGAATTCGTTGAGTAATAACGTTAAGAAATCTAAATCCTCTGCCGTGTTTCGGAAAAAATACTTTTCTTCAGTTTAATATTATCAAAATTCTATTTTTCGCCAATTTCAAGTTGATGAATCGCTAGTAAGTTGCTGCACACCTATAGGTTAATTTAATAAATAAAATTAGAAATAAATTAAAATTAAGTAATTTGCCACTTATGGAATAAGTTCATTAGAACTTCAAACATGTATATTAAATAAAATAAATAAAAATAAAAAATACAGAAAAAAATAATAATAATCTGAATATTCTGATACCCATTCTGTTGGGGTTTTTCGTTTTCACCCCATTTTTTTTTTCAAATAACTACGAAGGTATACAATTGTTTTATTGTTTAATAACTTTTCTATTTTAAACAAATGAATGGTTTTTGTATTGCATGTTTTGCACTGGGATTCCCAAAATTAACTAAAAATGCGATTTCACTATATCATTCTTACTACAGCGAAATCGAAAGAGAAAGTAATAATAAATTTTATCTAAACGTATAGAATAGAATACTCTCCCTCTTACGAAAAATTTAAATGTTGTTTGTAGCCCTTGTTACAAACTTCTAAAATATTTATTTAACAAGGTAGATAAATAATTATTTTAATCTTATGCATATTGTCATATTAAAGAAATCATTGTACTGTTTACCCATTCATATGAAGAAAACCCATATTAATCTAGAATTTTGTTTTTAAAGTATAATGAGAATTGGAAAATTCCGTAGATATCGGATTTAACCCGAATTTTAAAAACTGTGTTTGGGGGACATATCGGGTTAAACCCAAAGAGAAAGTGTTAATGAATAATGTCAGAATGAATAGTTGCGTATTACATATTTTTATATCAAAATATATCTAAGTTCGTGCAGATTACTGAGAAAATCAATAAAGCGCTATTAATTGGGTCAGATACTGTTAACATAAACTTATAAAAATCTTAAGTCTAATATAACCTTATTAAGGGTGCTTTTTCAAAATTTCATTTCAACAGATTATAAAAAGAACAAAGTACGTTTATTTACATTTTAAAATAAAAAAAGTTTTGTTTTAATGGTTTGACATTTTTGTTAGCAAAATGTATTTAAACAGAAATAACGAATTTACCAACTTCGTCTTCTTAAAAATTTTGTTAAACTTCAATAACAAAATTCTCATTTCTTTTTTAACGTAATAGGCAACAACAACGAAATAATCGTAATAATAAACTTTTAATTGGCCAATCCTCAAATAGCAACAACTAATACAAAAATAGCATACATAAAACACACAATACTCGTAGTTACAAAATATTGTTATTGGGGAAATTAAATTAAAATAATATAATTTAGTTTTAATTAATTCTTTAAAGTTTAATAATAAATAACCAAAAATAAACAGAATTCTACGGAAGTCTAAACGTTTGCCATAGTTTCGTATTTACAGTGCATTTTGTCTGAAACAACAAATTAAATTAAAATGTGCTCGTAATTTATATTTTCCTTGAAAATATTAATTTAATTTTATAATAACGAAAAATAGTCAGAATTCATTGGTTATCCGCCTAGTTCGATTTATAAAATTTATATAAACAGTATTTTTTATTAATAAACACGAGAACAGTATTGAATTTAAATTTAAAAACAAAATTTGAAACACATTTTGCACTTCTGCCTGATACAAAAAAAAAAAATAAATGAAAAATAAAGCGGATATAATGCTTTATCTTTACGTTTCAGTATTTTTGTGTATAAAAATATATATTTCGTGTACGCTTATCATAACCGATAATTTTTTTGGTTTTATTTTATATTTTGGATATGAGAGCGTACGATAAAATCCCTTTGGTATTATGACATTCAACAAGTGTTGAAACAGGATTATATTATACGATGAAGATATTTTTATTTTATATAAATGATTATAACGTAAAATTTAAGTTAAATTATGTGAATGATATACGAAATATAAAAAAATGGATGAATGTATATTTCAAAGTGCCAATCCTTTTCGGAATTTTTTTTTTGTTCTAACAAAAAATAACAATTTGATGTGTTGAAATTGAAATCTTATATAGATTGATATTGATTGATGGAGACTGTCAGTTGAATGTTTAGTATCAATTGTGTTTTAATAAAATTCTGCAAATTGAATAAATTTGATATATTTTAAAAGTAACTATGTATTAGCAATGTTGTAATAGTATATAGGTGTTGGAAACATACATTTCAATATATGTAACATTAATTATTGCCAATTAATTTATAGACAATAACCATAAAAAACACAATTGTGAATGATGCATTTATATTGTCATTATGTTTTTGTCAACTGCCACTGGTAATTGAAATTAAAGTTTTTGTGAACGAATTTTTACGGTTCAATACAATACGAAATTTTCTGCACTATGAACTACAATTTGATTACGTCCATTGAATGTGTACCTTCAAGCTGAAATGCTCACCGTTAACGTGATCAGAATTATCAATCGATATTCGTTTGTGGCTATCGCGACAATTTCTTCAAAAAAATTGTAAATTTCACTATCCAGGATGAAGAAATATTTATTTCTGTAAAATACGACAACTAATCTCAATGATTATCTAGTAATTGTTCTGTTAGCTTAATTGCCCAATTCATTCATCAATTGTTCAGTCCTGTGATTTCGGCAACTCAGGGAACCACTAATGCTAAAGGATTTGTTATTTTATGCGCTTCGGTCAATTGGTGCGATCCAGTAGGTTCCGCAGCTCCACCTTGTCTTGCTGCTGCAATCGCAGTACGCAGTCGCTGCATGTGCGGTCGCTTAATTAAAGACTTCGTGTAGTTTTAGATGAGACAGTTTGCTTATTTTAAAAAAATGTATTTTATTTTGTCCAATAGTGTAAAGGCTTTGTACCCGATTAAACTTTAGATTCAATTATCTCAATTTGAAGTTTTTGGCGTTTGTTACACTTAAGTATTGAGGTGACGATATTTCACAACTTTCTGCACTACAGCATTTTTCTCAGTATTCAATTATGTCAACTTTGTTGACAGTGGGCCGGAGTGCTGCAAAAAAACATTTCAATATAACCATAATTATTGTCAATTAACTTATAGTCAATAACCATAAAATGACGATTCAGTTATAATTCATTCTGTTTTTTGTTGGCTATCTTGCGTAAATTTAGGGACACCCTTTGTTACGGGTGGCACAAAGCCAACCCGCAGATTTCATCTAAACATGCAAATGCCCCTCTCACTGTGATTTTGCGTTTGAACTCGTGGGGCAGTTTAAGCTTGCATGTTCCTGGCCTACACCGTTTAACAGAATAAACAAAAATTAAAAACAAACTAAAAAAAATTACGTTAAATTTACACCAATTTGTCGACCGAAATTTGAGGAACGTGCATACAATTAATAATAACCAGGCGTGTCCACCCAGGAATGACTGGATCTCCCCGAATGACAAGTACCATGTCTACTTAAGAAACCCCCCAACCCCTAAAGGCCGATGCCCAGCCACAACGAACCAGCATGAGAGTAGGGACGTTTCTCCAACAGACAAAGCCTCCCTTCACTCGGAGAGACCTCTAGAGGATCCCCCACAATTCACAGTTCTACAGCTTGAAACTGCCGGAGTGCCAGGAGGAGACTGTGTGGATCTTACGGTCGTCCCCAAATGGACGACACATGCTGAACTCGCCACTTCGACTCTGTGGATGGCGGGTACTGACGAGTCCAGCCTGCAAATATGGAACCGACACGAAATGAGAATCCCCCTCCCCTCATACCGACCTGAAAATAAATTTTATACTTCATTTTATCAACAAAAAGGAAAAAAAATACATTTTTTTTTGGTGAAATGACGAAATAATCAACGAAAGAAATAGACCGACCGTTACTCCTCGGTAATGCACGAATGACAGATTCCAGCCCTATAAAAACAACGTTTTTCCAGAGTAAATGCAATCTCGTTGCCATCAATGTCTGAGAGGGCTAGCATTAAAATAAAGGCAAGCTATGGGTGGTAGGCACCGAAGCCTGCACGAAGTTGCCTCGCGGACCATCTCAGTAGAAAACTAGTGATTTCAATAGTTCATTCCTCAATTTCTGAGACATCGAATGAATTGGAAAAATTGTACTCATGCAATAATCGGTCATTAATCATATATATTTTTGAAATGATTGAGCTATACTGGCCGAGAATTGGTCGGTGCCCTGTGAGTGCCTTTAATACCTTGCAAGTCTCGTTTCATTTCAAGCGATAAGAAGCAGAGCAAGCTATGCCCAAAATAAGCGTCTGCAGTTGAGGAAGCAATATAATGGTTTATAATGGTTAATCATTTTGCGGGGACGTCCCATCATTGGATCGTATGCTTCCTTAATTTTGTAGGTAGTCTTTGTCATAATAACACTTTCTGATTTACGTTTCTTGCGATTTTTACTGATCAAACACCACAGTCTTTTCCGTTAATTGATTTGCTACGGACCAAATGAAGCGATTTGTAACATAAGTATTTCATGGGGCCTTTTGGCCTCATTTGTGATACGCAGCTGTGCTCACCTCTCCTTAATATATTGATGACGTTACTAATAGCATATTTAACAAGGAATACAAAACCCGGAGCCTTTTTATGTTATATAACACCATGAATTCGTAAATTTATCAGATTTGTAAACTTAAAATTCATTAATCATGTTTGATTGGTTATGCTAATCAAACCAGTCATGCACACAACAAAATCTTAATTAGATTTCTGTTTATTTTCCGTTAATAAAATAAAATTTTATTTTAATCTAATTGAAGAAAATAAATGTTCAATCCGTTTCACAATGAAAGCGCAAGAAATAAATATTTTAAAAAGAACAACAATACTAAACCTAACGAAAATTGTTTTGTCAACTTTTCAATGAAGAGAAATTTTGCTTGCTGCTTTTGATTTTGTTTCCCAATTTAAATGAGTTGCAGTATTTTCATTTCGATTAACATTTTTTCCGAGTTATATGAAAGGGTACAGATTTTGGCGCTCTGGGTAAAAAGTTTAAACTGTTCTGTTTATGCTACTCGATCGATAGTATTTTATTGTAATTGGAATGGGGATTTTAAGTGTGACATTATTTTCGTTTTGCCTTATTGCTTGAAAACAATATACTAAATATAGTACTATATAAAAAAAATTAAACAAATTTAACTTTATAATACTACCTTGAAACACTTTTAGAATTTGTCGATTTCCAGCATTTGAAAACTTTCCTCACATCCAAAATTTCATTTTTTTTAACCAAATCAACATGGGTCATTTGACTTACGTAAAAGCATGCAATGAGTCTCTCGGACTCGAAAAGCATTTTAGCGTAAAATTCAAGAAATTTGTAAATTTCATGTTTATTTATTTATAAAATTCAACAAAAAAAATAATATTTCACAAAAACTAGTACTAACTAAGGAATTAATTATTTATTTACGCAGCACTTACAGACAGTCACTCTTTCTGAATATTCATTACAAACATTCTTTTGGCAGATGTTACAAAGCTGGCGGTTCATTCGTCCATTATAATGTAAATTAATATCCGATTTGTTATGGTTTTCTGCATCTATTCTATCATCATGGTGCATGGATGACAGTAAAATTACAGCTCGATCTTTTTTAGGAACGTAACTGGCCATTGTCAAATTTTTTCGATATCCAAAAATATTTGATTTTGCTAAACGTTGACGATTAGGTAAAAAGTTTGGGGGAATACAAGTTTTATTTTTACGAAGTGTGCCAACACATATCAATCCAACACTCAGTAGTCGATGTGCCAATTCAAAACTTGTGAAATAGTTGTCCAATGTGCCGTTTCTATTGCTGTAGAAAAATTGTGTGCATAGTTCATTTATAACATTCGACGCGAAATTGGTTCCTTTTTGATGACCCTCCTTTCCTAAATATGGAATACCTTTTAGAGGATAGTTATTCGAACTATCGCATATCCACCATATTTTGTAACTGCTCGTTACATGGTTACTCTAAACAAAACATTACCAAACAGAGGGTGCCAAAATTCTCGGACGTCTGATACTCGCTTGATGACACCAGCATTAATCAGTAAACCGATAAAACAGCGCATTTCAATTACATTTGTTGGGTTCCAAAGTGCTCCGCGTTTTTCAGAATCATACAAATTGGTACTTTTACTATCATTTGAATCACTTGGTCGGTTTTAATTTTTTTTTTTTTGTTATAAACATGTTGAATCATTTTTATTTTTAGTGGTTTAAAAAAAAACAGCATCAAGCGTCCATTCGATATACTATCCAGGTCGATGTTGAACTTTGCTAACACTGTCTCTGATACTTATTCCATTGCGTACTATCTTTTCCAACATAGCATGCATTTTCAAGCACTTGTTCGGAATCACTAGCGGTATCGTTGTCAGAAAGCATTTACTCATTGTCGGCATCAGATGCAGTTTCCTAATCATCATCTTCAGTGTCGGATAATTCAGTAGGCGTGATTTCCTGATCATCATCACTTTCCGCCAACAAAACTCTTCTTTAGCCCACAACCATTTTCGGTTAGTCATTCTAAAAAATGGCACAAGTAACTTATTTTATATATCCTTTTTTATTTATAACCAACTGCTTGCTGACAAAATCAGACGAATTATGAACTAAACACACAGCATTTCAACAATTCTACTTGGGATCGAGTAATAATCGTTAAATTTATAAAAGAGGAATGTTGCAATTCCACTACAACGACATTTTTTTGTACAGGAAACTATTAACCACGAGAAATTTTTTTAAATTTTCTGTGTGTGTGACCGGTGTATCGGTAAATGTTCTAGTTTTCTGCACAAAAATGCTGTTGTAGTGGAATTGAAACAAAAAACTACTCTATATTGTGTTGTACAATACTATACAGCTTAACTGTCTCTTTCTAACTAATTTCGTTATAGCCAGAAAATAAAAACAATTTGATCTATTGATAAACTCCGAAATAATTGCAATATTAGGTATATTGCTCATTATTTATTTCGGAGTTTATCAATAGGCATCAGAAATACTAAAAAACTACTCAAACTTTAAAATATTTATATTTTTATTGTGGAAATACATAGTGAGTCTGTAAGACTCATTGCATGCTTTAGTGTTCCTTTTTCTGAAATGGTTCAGTTAGGCCTATAACGGGTGATTTTTTAGCAACTTTCTTTTTGGCAACACAGTCTTTGGCAGTTCAGCTGTTTTCGTGTAACATGTTACTATGTCAAACATGTTCAGTTTGGTCTATAACTTAACCATGAATCGACTTACAAACGAAAAACGCTTGCAGATTATTGAATTTTATTATCAAAATTTATGGAATGGACGATTCACATTTTTATCGGAAATTTGTGTTCAACGACGAAGCAAATTTCTGGCTGAATGGATACGTGAACAAGCAAAATTGCCATGTTTGGTATAAAAATGCACTGTTTGGTGTGGATTTTGGGCCGGTGGCATCATTGGACCGTACTTTTTAAAATACGACGAAGGCAGAAACGTTACTGTGAATGGCGAGCGCTACCGTGTGATGATTACAAATGATTTTTTTACTCAAAATAGAAGAGCTGGACTTGGCTGACATGTGGTTTCAACAAAACGGTGCCACACAGCACGCAAAACAATGGCCTAATTGGGAGACGAGTTCGGTAAACAGTTTATTTCACGTTTGGGACCGGTCAATTGGCCGCCTAGATCGTACGATTTAACGCCCTTAGACTATTTTTTGTGGGGTTATGTTAAGGCTCATGTCTATAGGAACAAGCTCGCAACGGTTGACGCACTGAAAGCCAATATTGAAGAACTTATTCGTGAAATATCGGCCGATATGTTGGAGAGAGTATGCCAAAATTGGACCCATCGTATGAACCATTTGAGGCGTAGCCGCGGTCAATATTTACATGAAGTCATCTTTAAACATTGAATTATATAAATCGTTCTATCGACTCAAATAAAGATTTCATGCATTACTCTAAATTTTATGTGTTTTTTTCAAAACAAATCCAAAAGCTCTTAAGAAATCACCCGTTATTTATAAAATAAAATTAAAAATATTATTTTGTAATCTCAAACTTAAATAGTTGATCTTGGAATACATACCACAGAATTCACATAGAAAAATTTTTTTAATTGCTTTTTAGCAGATAAATTAAAAATGAGTCTCCGAGAGAGCTGACCCATGCTGATTAGGTTAATGAAAACGCAAAATAGAGTTTGCTCTTCACTTTTAAGGTAAACTACTACTCGCACAACTATATTCAGGTAATGAATGATCCTATTTTCATACCTGAAAATTATTTTATTGGTGCTGGAACTTTCGGCAGACAAAATTGCACTGGAACCGCAAAATTATACCTTTAGAAGAAATAGAAAGAGGTAGAGAAACAGTCGTGAATTTTAGACACCACTGATATTTTTTAAAACTACAATACTTTGTATCTCCAAACATGTAAGGCAGATGAGTAACCGGAAACCGGACATTAAAAAGTGCTAATTTCATATATATTTTCTAATGATAGTATTTAAGCCAATTAAGTTTGACATTTTTAATCTATTTTTACACTTTTATTTGTCTTTCCAAAAGCTTTGAACATTCTTAGTAATTTTGTACACCTTACAAACCATTTTCATCGTTAACTAAAATCAAAATGTTCACTTAATTTATTACTATAGTTCAGTTTGTTTCGATAAATCGTTTAAATGGTGAAATAGTGCTGGAATAAAAAAATTTTACAATTTTGATGAATTTATAATAAATCTATGATAATTTCGCTATGCTTACATAAGGATCGCTTGTCTTCCAGCACGTATGGTAATTAAACGCCCGTTCACATTTATTGTCACCTTCTGGATCCTTACAATTTTTCGCCATGTTCGTCATAAGCTCTTTTAAATCATCTGGAACTAACGCCATCATTTTATTGTAGTCTAATACACCATCTTCGTTGACAACTTTAAACTCTCCCATAATACAATTAAAATAGCATTTCAAATTTGGATCATCGTGTATTTCGCCCTCACTAAATTCCACGATTGCTTCGAGTGCAGTGTTTGTTTTCTGCATACATTTTAGCCGTAGTGATTTCGTCATTATCATCAATTGGGGTGGCGGCCAATTTTCATCGCGGCGCGGTTTGATTTGTTCAGCTACCGTAAATGACACAGCACAAATAAAAATAGCAAGAAATCCAGTTTTCATTGTTTTATACCCGGTACTATAATTGTACGTAAAGCTTAACCTCTTACTAACGATTGTGTAGAATGAACGTTTACATCGCGGTATTTATAATTCGAATTACACAAATAAATATATTTTTAATTATAGAGTAATGTTATAAAGCTGATTAGTAAAATTTCACATAATTCAAATTTTAAAGTGTTCATATTCATTATTAAAAACGTTTAACTGCTAATTAAACAAATAGACAGTCGGAAATTATTAATTAGGTACTTTGTTTACATTACAATTTCCTCTTATCAAAATTTAATTAATAACTTGTCTAAAAATAATTTTATCATGATGACAATCATTTGTTGGCAGACCAAATATCCGAGACAAATTTTCACTATTCCAAAAAAAACTACATATTATCAAATTTACATTTTAAAAGTAAAATGTTATAACTGAAATGTTTACTTTGTTACATTACGAGTTAAAATGAAAAAATCACCATATGCGTTTAAAACTCATCCATATTTATGTATTTTTACGGTTTGTTGCGTTAAACACAAGAACAAAACAAGTAAAAGCCAATTGTTCAGAACAAAACTATAATAATCACTGAACCATTCATTTTAATTATACAATGTAATCAAAGCATTTGTGCAATGAATGTAGCATATGTACATATGAAATTGCACTTTATGTAAATGGTATGCACTCTTTGTTTCCGTTTATTTCCGTATCATTTCAAAACGTTTTCATAATATTTTTTGTTGCTCTAACTAAAAGCTATGAAAAGATTTGTTTGTGGGAAAAACAGATTTAACAAAACTGATATTAATATTCGTTGAGGCCAACATAAAATCTATCGACCATAATTTTAAATTCTAAGGCCATTCGCGACTTGAAGACTCTGGATGTGTGTTAGAATCGATGCTTTAATGGACTAATAGAGCTTGCAAACTTTCCTCAATAATTTTATGCACGCGGTTTTCGTATTTAAACTCAAGATTAAGCGAATGGCGATATATATATATATATATATATATATATATATATATATATATATATATATATATATATATATATATATATATATATATATATATATATATATATATATATATATATATATATATATATATATATATATATATATATATATATATATATATATATATATATATATATATATATTACATTTATTACATTTATTACATGCTACCTGAAAGGGGGTGTCTCTGGGCCATAAAGCTAGCAATAACCACACGCTCAACAGCCTAATAATTAAAACAGCCTGAATAAAATAATAACAAAATAGTTGCACTACGAACTTGGATTATTAAAATACCGGCCGAAACACATTTATCACGTTAGCTATTTTCCACCAAGTTAATCATAGCCGCAGGGATGAAGCACAAAAAACAAGTGATTGCGCACAAACAACAAACGGTAAGAGATGGTTCGTTTAGGATAGTTGTCCTTAAGGACTAGCATACACAAATCAGGTCCGTTAGCAATATAAGTTTCAAAAAAACCCGGAAGCGAGTTTTAATTTATGACTTAATGTAACTAGTTTTTTTTGAAACGGGTTCATTGCGTCTTCATTAATTTCGAACAATTTAAACGTTTTTCCACGAGTTTTATAAACCAATTTGACACTTGTAAAGGTTTTTAAATGGTTTCCAAATCCCTAATAGATTTTGAATCCATTCCTAAACGGTTTTTTTTGAACAATTTTAGCGTAGTTTGAATGGTTTATAAAAACCGTTTTGAAACTATTATTATTGTTTAAGATACCGTAATATTATCTCTAACAATTTTCTTTCAATTATTTATTTTTACCACTGGAACTTTTAATGGTTTATCAACTTTTAAAATAATTCGCTAAGTCATTATGTATTTATTTTAGTTATAAGCACCAATGCCTCCTAAACCTCTTACTACTCTCATTTTTCGCACATGACGTCAATTTAAGTCTAAACCGAGACTGCGCAATAATAATGTTAAGATATTTACACTAACAAAACAACTAGAGAAAGCAATAAAAACGTCGACATAGCGTGTCGTCATCATTTGGTGTAAGCGGCCTGTAGTTTAGGAGGCATTGTAAGCACAAAGAATTTAGTGGTATGTGTAGAGTTAGACAATACCGTCTGATTAACATTATGAATGACAAGTTTTATAATAAGAGTAGCCAAGTCATTTGGTAAATTCGCCTCGAAGAGTGCTGCCAGATAATTTTTTAGTTTATCTTACCAAATTAAAAAAAAACCTTGTTTTGAGCTCAAAAATATTTTTATTCGCCTTTTAACGCAAAATATCCGGCACCTGGTGATTTTTTTTAAAGTAGTACGAAAGGGGATGAAAATGATAAAAAATACGATTAAAATAATAAGTTAACCAACTTTTTTTTTATTATCATATTTCAATAATATTAATAAAAAATTATAATAATAATTGTATGATAATATTTCTCACATTTTAACAAAATAAAATATTACAAGTATTTATCACAAACTTGCAAATAAACGAAATTAAAAATAATAAACATACAAATAAAATCAAATACATAATACTACACATAAAATTATTAAATAATTTTGTACATTTCTTGATTAAAACGTTGGTACATTTTTTTTGTTGGTTCAAATGTGGTAGTCTTTCGCATCTTTTTCATAAACTTTTTGGTGAAATTCCAATTAAAGTGGTAAAATCGAGTGCATTCCGAATTTTTGTTTCATTAAGATTAATCTGTGAAAAAATTCGTTCTACATTTGCTGTTGCCACAGGAATAGTCAAAAATGCCATAATCACAGTTTTTAGATTTGGGCAACATAAATTTCCATCGCACCATTTTATCGTGCTGCCCCCAGTGTTCAAAATTTTAACACTAACCTCTCTCCATTCATCGTCGATATTTTGGTAATTGTCTCGGCTGACGATGTTAGGGGAAAAATGATTGAATCTGTACATGTTGCATTTATTTTATATTATTCAGAGTAAGGATTTGAAATGCCTGCAAAATGTTTTCTCCAAAATTAAATTTTTTAATAACACTGTGCTTGAATTGCAAACTTTTTTTGTGACAAGCTGGGCACCCAGGAGGTAAACCTAATTCGAGTATGCTGAATTCAATGGTGCTAGTCCCATTTCAAAGTTAGTCCCCATGTTTGAGATATCGCTTTCGACATGTTTTGCCTCTGAGTCAAAAATTTGTCAAAATATACACTCATATTCACGTTGATAGATTCTGAACCATTAAGATTTTCGTTTTGCTTTCTTCAGCAAAGTTGTCGCGCAAGTCAAGATAAACAACTTTGCCGAACATATCAAGACCGAAAAACGACATCTACATTCACATTTTTGTGTTATTTTTTCTTGCTTTTCATTTCGATGAAAAACACGTTTTTTTTATCATTTTTGTCCATTTATTGAATTTAAAACGACCGATTAAGCATCGCATCGATAAATATAGATACAATAGAAACTATTTAAAAGAAAATTAAATCGATTAAGTTGATTTTATGGGGTTAATTTTTTTCCTAAAAAATTTACGTTTTTCTTAACTTTTTTAATTTTAATTTTTTTCATTCGTTCATGTCATCTTAAGGATCTTCTTCCTCTTGCAAATTTGCAAATTTTGCCGCTGTACAATGTTCGAACCTTGCCGTCATTTAGTGAAAACGGTCGCCGTGCTCATCAGATTCGGCTGGTGATTGTTCGGTTTCAATATATCTGTGCCAATCATCGGCTCGATTAATTCCGAGAACATTCTTAATAACTTCTTTTACACATTTCCATGCCACAAGCTCTCGTTCACTGAGAGCATTTTCAAGTGCATTATTTTTCATCAAACGACGAATATCTATTCCATTATTAACTATTTTTGTAATAAAAAACAAGAAGCGAGATGAAATTTCATTGGATCAAAACTTAGATTCGAGTAGATTCAAACACTAACCTTTTTTTATTTTCATTCCATTTAACCGTGGAAAAATGCGATGCAATTCGTCGAACGCATTTCCATCTGGGTTCAGCGCTTCAAGGAGAACTGCCTTCAAGCTGGTTTTAGAGGAATCGATAAACAATCGTCAATCTTCGGGATTATATGCATCGTGCAGTGTAAGTATCAATCCTCGGATACCAGTACAAAAAGCCAGTGAACTATTCTCAATTGATTTGAAAAAATTCGTAAAATGACGATGACGATTTATTGCTCCATATATCCAAACATTTGGAGCCAAAATGTTCACTTGTTTTAAATCCTTTGACAAAAAAATGGCTTGCCGCTGTGATAGTTTCAGGCGTCGTACCATAATATCCAAAGGATTTTGCGAGATTTCGATGTGATTGCATGACGCAGTGACATTTGATGGTTGATATATTGACGCAGATGTTTCTCCGGTTTCACCTGATTCAAATGTTGTTGGTAGATATTCCTCAGCTGGGTTTGATCTTTCCGGAACAGGAATTTCATGTGAATGCGGTAGTTGAGCATTTGTCGTTGCAGTGTATGTCAAAGAAGCAATTTTGTTTCTGTTTGTACCGAGAATATAATTCATTCACCCGTAACATTGAACTGCATCATGTCCTTGTGGATCGGGACACCAAATGGCATTGCGGCTCCAGTGTTTTGCCATCTATGCAGATGGAAAATGCATGTTGTACAAACAAAGGATGGCGTCCAATTTACACCACTAATAACTATTTGTGAAAAGTATAGTCGATATAAATCAGCGGTTTCGTCACTTATTTTACGGCGATTACTCATAATTGTAAATTTTCCACACACATAACAAAAGCACTTGAGTTTAAAACACTTATCCATATTATTTATTTCACTAGATTTCACAAGCCGATTTTCACTTTATTTTATGTGCTCATTTGTCACTTTATATATTTAGATGAAAAACTTTTTATTTTTAATTTTATATTACTGTTTTTAATTCTCACTTATTGTGCCAATTAATAACGTTTTTTAAATTATCGTTTTCGAGAATAATCTTTTCTTCGGTTTATTTTTTACTACTGTTACATAATTTATTTCGAAGCTCTTTATATACTGTAGGCGCTGCTATTTGGTAACTCCTTTGTTTTTAAGTAAAGGATAGGTTTCAGTGGTTGACACTTAGGCCATTTTTGGCCCATTGTGATACCACGCATTCACGCCACATCATTAACCCATTCACCTATTCACCTACTCACACAACTACAGTATACCACCTGCACATTGCAAGCTCCATGTCAACCTGTACATTGACATGGAAGGTGGGTCGGCGTTGAATTCTGCACTCCATCAGAGGGTCTTAGTTGTGTTTATTAACATCACCGATTGTCATCGATGATGAAAATTCGATTTTGCATCTAGCCTCTGATGGGATTCGAACCCAGTACCTCCCGGTCCAAGTGCCGAAGCTTTAACCACTGCACCACTTGTCCGGTAAGTAAAGGATAATAGTTCGTAAATTTTATTGGGTTTTTGTGTTGATTTTGTCGCCAATTAAATTGTTGGTGTTTTTGTTTTTGAATGTTTTCTATTTTTTTCTTCTATTTTTTTGATGACTCATGAGAAATTTGTATAAGTACAGTATGACTTATGAGTCAAATTGTACCCAAAATTTGTAGCCTTGGCATTGGTCTTCTAACCTGTCTAATTTCAGTCCTTTTTTGATTCTGTTGCAAAATGGTTACATTTTTATTGAATTTAGTGTACCTATGATTTTCAGTTTTTATGTGTGTTGTGCGAAATTTGATTTTATGTACTTTTTTAATTTGGTTGTCATTTATGTGTTCTTTGTATCTTTTCTGAAATGAGCGCCCTGTTTAGCCTAAGTATATGCCGACTTCCAGTTGTATTTATCCTTGCATATGTACCAATGTTTCTCTAGACGGCAAGGTAGGAGCCGGAGTCTTCTATGAGATGCTTTTGCCAAAACTGACACGACCTTGCCTTTTTAAGGAACTTACGAGAAGGCTGGGTCTACGGGCGAACGACTTTACAGAAGTTACATGGACGAAGAAGAAGAAGAGACTTTTGATAGCTTCATCTGTTTGTGTCTGGCACTATCATACAGAAGGCATAGGCCTTTCAGATCTCGCTGACTGTGGAGTGCGAGATATTTTGCGGTACGTACGTAGCTCCGAATGGTTTTCAACAGAGGTAAAGGGGAAATAGGTTTTTGTGGTATCACAACGGGGCACTCCTGGTCTAAGTATGCGGAAGAGGCTACCCCAACCTAACATCTTGGCCTAAGTAAAACACACATATATGGTGGATGTGGTTTCTCGGTCTTGATATGTTCAGCAAAGTTGTTGGTCTTGACTTGAGCAACAACTTTGCTGAAGAAAGCATAAAGAAAATGTCAATGGTTCAGGAGCTATCAACGTGAAAATGAGGGTATGTTCTCAAAAATGGGGACTAACTTTGGAATGGCACTAGCACCATTGAATTCAGCGTACTCGAATTAGGTTTACCCCCGGTTGCCCAGCTTGTCACATTTTTCAACTAGCACAGTGTAATTGGTGGCACTATTCCACATACAAATTTCCGACAGTATATGTGTCAAAGTTAGTGAGGCAATTACGTCGGCTCCCAAATAAATATCTTTAATTCTTTAAGAAAATCACCATCACAGGTATGTAAGTTTATGCTTTTCAAATGTTCTTCATTTAAATATTCTTCTTTCATAAAATATTCGAAAATTTTATGATAATTTATAAACGCGTTACTTCCGATTACAGTAGATAAGGTTGCGGTGACTCACTTTAAAATAAACGGTTCAGTTTGTCTAAATCGTTAAATCGATAAATTTTAAAAATTTTTGGTAAAGCTCGAACTGGAGATTTTGCATACATTTATTAATTCGTCCCATGATTTCGAATTTCTTTATTTCTTCATGAATGACAAATAGGCGAAGTACCTCGTATCTACTCGAAATTTGGTTTACCATGTCTTCAAGTGATAGCCACCGAGTTTGTGCAGGATGAGGTAATTTTTTTGGTCTATAGTCCAACAAAATTTGTAGATCAGAAGAAAGCTCTATTTGTTTTGGGGTGTTTTGGATAAAATTATACATATCCCGTGGGCAACTTTCAAATTTAGGCAAGTTTTTGCAAGCATAGTTAGCACACAACGCGAACGAGTGGCATGTGCATTTAAATATAACAATTGCTGGGCAATCGTTTTTTAGCAATTTGGTTACCGAATGGTTGGCACCAGTCATCGTATTTGCCCTATCGATTGCGAAACCAAAATATTTTTTAAAACTTATATTTTGGCTTTCTTAAAATGTAACACTTTTCTTATAAAGAGAACCAGCATCACATACCTCGACTTTTAATAAGGCTAAAAATAAAACATGTATTTTGCCGTTAAATTCTGTTCGTGCTACCAAACTAAGTAACTTTGTTATGCCGATACATCGGTTGACTCATCTGTGGAAAGCGAGAAATAACTGGACTTCAATATGTCACAGAGATCATCAAGGTGTGATGCCCCAATATTTTTCATTAATGCCGTAGTTTTTGTTCTGGCACATGTTAAATTTCATAGAATTTCCGAATTCGGTATTGCAGATTTTAGCATAGGAATAAGGTGGTTCATTGTGGCAGACGCAATGTTGTGCTCCGCAACACAAAAGGCAGTTACATAGTTGCATCACGGCTTTAGTCACAGCAGCATTGACTTTCAAATTTCTAAAGAGTTTGAAGCTTGCTTGATTCATTTTGATAGCATTTGAATTCGATAAATACTTGGACGAATTCTCGTGTTGTTTTAAATCCCGGATTCCACCAGAAATCTTTAGTTCGCATGAACATATTTACAATATTGCATATTGTTTTCTTTCCTGTGCCATGGTTCAAGTAAAGGATCATCTTCCCAACTTTTTAAATATTTTGTAGATTTTTTTTTCAGTTTGCTAACACAAGAACATTATAATAATAAAATGAAAAAATAAAATGTTTACAACTTTAAATAAAAAAAATAAATTCTAAAGGAATTTTGTTGGAATGAAGAACATATCCTCTTCGCACCAACCTCTGCATTGGTATACGTTGTTGATTATGTTCTAAAAGTTTATTAATTACTATTTAAAATTATTAAATGTTCTGTTATTGTTTAATAACTTTAACTTGCCAAATTTCTTAAAATATTTATCATAATTTTAAATTAATTTGCTCGAACGAAAAATCGTTATGCCATGGGAATGGTGGTTGAAAATATATTTTTTTTTATATTTCTTCCTAAACGCCATATAGTTGATAATTAGTACCCTGCATTGCCCTATACACACATTCATTTATGGATTCGATACGATTTATGAATGAATTCCACCAAAATTTAAAAAATCTCGTATTTGAAAGAATATCTTCTTTTTTGGGGAATTTTTGTTTATCTATTCTAGGGTTCAAAAATCTTGCCAAAAAAGTTAAATTCTGATATAATATCTGAACTTATAGATGATTTTGAGCTTTTATAAAATCAGTTAAAATTGATTTTGTTTAGATAGGGTGTTATTGAAATTGAAACTAATAAATTTTAGGCCATTTTACTGAGGTTCGTCGTCATTTAGTAGAGGAGTCCCCAGGAATTTCAGTCTGCTAAGCATAGTATACGGGGACAAGTGCAAAGCAAGTAGAGAACAGTGTCTTCCTCCTCTTCAGTATTATTCGTAACTACGACAGTAATCATGCAGGAGATTTCCATAGCACCTACCACTATACTGACATGCCGCCACCACAGCGATACCAGCTCCCTCGATCTTGACAGGTATAGTTTTAGCCATACCTGTCTAGTTGTTACGCATGAAGCACTATTACACCATCTGTTGATCATTGCTGTTATAGCTTCCTCTTGAAGTAGTATTTTGCAAGTAGTAAGCGGTACATCAACATCTTCCTCGCTTGGTGGAATGAGTCAGGTTGTGGCTTGTCGAGCGAATTCATCCGCCTTTTCAAGCCTGACTCCATCAAATTGTGAATATTCTTTGCCGATATTACACCATACCTCAACCAGTCAACGGCTCCCCTTATCGCAATTAGTTCAGCCTGAAAAACGCTGCAGTAGTCCTTGAGACGAAAAGAGAGGTTTACATTTAATTCTTTACAGCAACACCTTTGAAATACTTTTCTCAACCTGTCCTCTGTGGTGGAAGTATCAGCCTTAAACCTCTGATCAAAAATGATGACAGGAATGTATCGTCTCGTCGGTAATATTTCGAATGTTGATGTTTTTTTTTAGAATAGACGAGTGTCCTGTATACATTTATAGTTTCACATGGAGATGAAGTTGGGCCTTACAGCTGTGTTCAGTTAGGTTAGACATTTTGTAAATAACACATTGCAACAATATTGTGAAATTATTAAAACTTATTATCAAAATCAGTGTTCTGTTCGCCAAATTTATCGTACAATTCGTGTTATTTATGGTGTAAATATAATTGTTCCCCTGAACGTACTATTCGTCGAATTGTTATAAAAAGGACTGTCATATGTCTGGCATAACATGCCGTATTTTTGGTAAACACTTGGGACTGGCATAACATGCCGTATTTTTGGTAAACGCTTGGGTTTAAAGCATATAAGATCCAATAAGTTCAATCACCGAAGCCATTGAACCACTAGGCGTCGTTTATTTACTGTTTTTGCCTTAGACAAATCGGAGAATGATGAACTATTCTGCCTGAAAATTTTGTTCGTGATGAGGTTCATTTCTGGTTTAATGGCTACCTCAACAAACAAAATTGCACGATATCAAGCTAAAACAATCGAGAAGTCATTCATCAAAGTTCATTGCATTCAGAAACATTAACTTTATGGCGTGCTTTTCATGCCGGTTTTGTCATCGGTCCTTTTTTCCGAAATGAGCAAGGACAGCATGCCATCGTTAATGGAGCATGTTACAGATCGGGATTAGCGATGATTTGTTCGAAAACATGGAAAACATCAATATCAATGAAATTTGGTTTCAACAAGATGGTGCTACGAGCCATTTTAATGAAAAAATTATCTCAAGAAATGAACACGTGAAATGGCATCCTAGATTTTGTGACATCACTCCATTGGATTATTTCTTGTGGGGATATTTGAGATCACTTGTTTATGATAATAAACCATTATTCGTGTTATTGCTAAGATTCGTGCATATTTTTGCGAAAAATTGGTTTGAATGAATGCGCTATGTTAGACATAGTCGTAGTGCACGTTTAAAAGAGATTAAATTCCATCAGTAATGTCATGAATTAAGCTTTCAAATATAAAAAGAAATTTTCATTGATTTATTTTTACTTTTTATTTTATTTCATTTTAAATTTAGCACACTCTTATTGGCTAACCCTTTATAAGCGCGGGCAATTTGGGGCGCAGACACAGTTGTGATTTAACCAGTAAAGTAATGAACAGTACAAGTAAACGATTAGAGTGAACAGTAAAACCGAATTAGTGAGCATAAAGTTAATACCTAGGTGTTCGACCATAAAGTTTGTACCTTGGATGGCTAAGTGTTTTATTTGCAAAATCAAGTACGGATCTATACTATATCAAACGTCTGAGGCTTTTGGCCAGTAGCACACTTTCAGTGCTACCTGGAAAGTAAGTTTCAAGTAGAAGATCTAATGATTCCGCACCAGTTACGGTTCAAGAACCATCCGTTCGTTGGAAAAAATTCGAAGCGGTGGGACTTAGAGATATTAGTTTACGCAGCCTAGATGTCTCAGACGTCTCACGCATTTGCATTAGCACTTATTAACCATAATGTAAGTGAAGAAAAAATATCTTAAATCAAGTGATAAGACTGTAGTACCTACATGCATTTTGTATGGATACGTATTTTTCCACGTTCGTCATATGATTGTAATCTATTAATTGAACTAGAAGTTTTCACAAAATTTAAAGTTTTCATTGTGACTAAAACAAACACAAATAGACGTCTAAAAGTGTGAAAGGTATCCGGGTACCTCGTCACTCACATTAGGGTTAATGCATGATTTGAAAGAATCCCTGTAACAGTCCCAGTTTGTAGCAGCTTTATGCGTGAATTCCACAGTGAAACAGTTTTTTCAGTAAAGTTAACACGAGATAAAAATATAAATCCTTTACTTGTTAGAGAGAAACAGCCAAACAAACTAAAAAAAAACATTTTTAGTCAAATTTAGTGGCAAAATAATAGGCTAAGTAGGAAAAATGTTGCCATTAAAAGTATGAAATGAAACTCCATACTTTTTATGGTAGCATTTTTAACACAACTTCAAAAAATAGTTTCCCAGTATTTTTTACTGATAAAATTTGTTTCATTGAGGAATCCACGCATTATGCGCGATTTCCATTACGAAAAAAATTATCTCAGTAAAAAACAAGCGAGACCAACTTATCGATTTGTCAAGTGTGGGAGAGAAATAAAAATTTTATTCAGTAAAATTTTACTGACAAAATTATTGTATTAGTGGTAGTATACTGCCATAAATAAGTGAAAAAAATACTCAACAGAGTACTTTTTATGGCAACATTTCAATACATCTACATAAATATTGTATTGCAATATGAACAAAATTCCCCCACACTACCAAACCTTTTTTGATTATAGTTCATTTATGGTTTGATTTTGTCATTCTTGTTGTGTACTCTACGATTTCAGACATCTTAAAAATAGATTTATAAGTTTACAACAAAAATTAAAATGCCAAAAATTTAAATAATCGATTCAAATCAAATAAAAAGAAATAATATAGTATAAATTATGAAATTAAGAAATAATTATGAAATTTTTGGTAAGGTTGTCAATTGTTTAACTATAAAAATTTGCTATAAGAAAAATAAACAAATCGAAGTTTCTCTTTCCCTCTGGTATAGATTTAATATTACCTTTCTTTGTTCGTTTTCTCAGTATTTTTTACTGAGATAAATTTTTTCGTAATGGAAATCGCGCATTACGCGCAATTTCCATTACGAAAAAATTTATCTCAGTAAAAAAAGCGAGACCAACTTATCCATTTGTCAAGTGTATTAGGGAAACAAAAATTTTATTCAGTAAAATTTTACTGACAAAATTATTGTATTAGTGGTAGTATACTGCCATAAAAATTGAAATAAAAATACTTAACGGAGTACTTTTTATGGCAACATTCCAACACATCTACATAAATATTGTATTGCAATATGAACAAAATTCTCCCACACTACCAAACCTTTTTTGATTATAGTTCGTTTATGGTTTGATTTCGTCATTCTTGTTGTGTACTCTACGGTTTCAGACATCTTAAAAATAGATTTATAAGTTTACAACAAAAACTAAAATAATCGATTCAATTAAATAATAAGAAATAATATAATATAAATTATGAAATTAAAAGAAAATTATGAAATTTTTTGGTAAGGTTGTCAATTGTTTAACTATAAAAATTTGTAATAAAAAAAAAAACCAATCGAAGTTTCTCTTTCCCTCTGTTGTAGATTTAATATTACCTTTCTCTGTTCCATTGCTCAATATTTTTTACTAAAATAATTTTTTTCATAATGAAAATCGCGCATTATGCGGGGATGCCACAGTGAAACAATTTGTTTCAGTAAAAAATACTGGGAAACCGAAAAGAGGAGAGTATACATATTAAAATTACATTAGAGTGACAAAGACAAACAACAAATTATCCTATAAAAAGTATTGAGTTTCATACTTTTTATGCCAACATTTTACTGATTTTTTTCTCTCTAACAAGTACAGGATTTATATTATCTCGTGTTAATTTGGTATGATATCAAAGAGCCGAATTTCAAAGGGCCGAATGTGTCGAAGGGCCGAATGTCAAAGGGCCAAATGTCGACGGGCCGAATGGGTCGAAGAACCGAATTTTTTTTTGTTTTTTTTTTTTTAGAAATATATTTTTTTATTTAATTTAATTATTTTTTTATTTTTTATACATATCCCTTTTTCAACCAAAAAAATAAAATTGGTATTATTTTAGTCCAAACCACACAAATGTGTGGGTAAAAAATCATAGTTTTTGATAGAAAATTTGGCTAAAATGTTAATGACGTATACGTCGCGGGAATTGGGTAAGATGAAATTTTTTTTAAAAAATTCCTTTGTAGGATTGTGCATCTATCGTTTTAAGGAGGTGCAAGCCAAAAATTTCGAGAAAATTAGCACATTTTCTGGGAAAGTTTTAACCTTTTCATTTTTTTTGTGACAAATTGCGTATTATTTTATTCAAAATAGTACAAATGTGTAATTTTTTTTAAATTTTGATATTAACATTATATTTTAACAGTTTTTCGACAGTACAAGTAATTTTTTCGGGAAAATTTTGCAATTTTCCTAGGAAAATTTTATTATTTTTTTTACTTAGTTTAAAATTATAAATAAAATTTGCCTCTGGAAGAATTGTATAAAATCTGGAAAAGCGGGGGTCATCCTCTAAGGTATACAACGAATTAAAATTACTTTAAAAAAAATTTTATATTTACAAAAGTTGATTTTTTGAACATTTGTGGCACAATCAGAAGAAGCGATAAGGGCGTTAAAAACTTTTTCATCTGTGTCTGCCAGGTTGACGAAGCAATTATTATTAATAAAACTAAAAAAAAATATTGAAAAAAAGGGAAAAATTTTCCGGAAAATCAAAAACTTTTATTAAAATAACGCAAAAATGTAATTTGTTACCCGTTTCATGACAGTGTAATTCGAATTTTTATCATTACAATTAAGATTTGATAAATAAAAACGGCAGATTTTTAATTTTTGGATGAAAAAAATCAAAAAAATATTTTTGGAAAAACTGAAAATTTTCCCGGAAATGTGGTGATTTTTCCGAAATTTTTAGCTTGCACCTCCTATAAATGATACTTATCCTATAAAGAAATTTTTTAAAAAAATTTCATCTTACCCTATTTCGGCAATGTATACGTCATCTACACTTACGCCAAAAATTTCGCTTGCTTTGAAGTACAATTAACACAATTGTGTAAATAGTTAAATTGTTTTTTCCGGACGAAAATAATTTTAAAAGGAATGCACAAATGCGTAAGTTGGGTAAAACTCATACAAAAATAAATTTTTGACATGGTACTTTTACAGTACCCACACAATTGTGTCAACGGGCAGGAAAAGGGATATACCTATTTGCGCATGACAAAATTTTCCTTCACCAAAATGTATCGTTGACTGGATACGTGATGAAAAATAGTAAAATACATAAATTCGTAAGAAAATCATTTATGTTCAATAAAAAAAAAAAATTACAAAATATTCAATAAAAAAACAAATTTAAAAAATTATATTTCTAAAGACAAAAAAAAGAAATTCGGCCCTTCGACCCATTCGGCACTTCGACATTCGGCCCTTCGACACATTCGGCCCTTCGACATTCGGCCCTTTGTACCCACTGCATTAATTTTACTGAAAAAATTTCTTCCACTGTAGAATCAACGCATTAGTTTCCTTAGCTAGCTAGATTTTTGTCTTCAATTCAAATTTCAAGTTAACAATGATCAGAAAGGCAATGATCATCCGACACCTTCAAATTCACTAAACTATCCATAATTGTAGTAGTTCTTCTCTATTTCTTCTAGTCTATTCTGTGATTTACATCTATGATTTCAGATTATTCTAAAACAAAAAAAAAAGAAATATAAATCAAATTTTGATTTTGCATTTAAAAAATTATTATTCAGGATTATTTTGGTTGTTTTTTGGTAGGTTAAAGTCAAATTGGTCGTTGATGATGTGATTTAGACAACTTATTAATTGGGTTATTTTCTCCATAGTTGATGGAATGGTGTTCTAGTGCTAAAAACTCGTGGTTTCGAAATGTTCTGCAAAGTTCATGAGTTGATATGTTTTCCAAAATGTTACATATACATAGGTCAGTACTAAGAATGAAATCAAGGAGTAACTCAACTCGTTCATTCGTATGAATTTTGTACTTGAAAGTTGGTAGAAGAAAGTAATAAAACAATATATTTCAAATATGATTTGCTATTTATAATCTTTATTACTAAATTGTCTAATACACATAATAATTAAGTTAATTTTTGCACTGCACACAAAAAACACACTAAAATAAGAAATAATGCTGGAAACAAAACAAATTTAACGATCTGGTCATTGAAAAGGAAATAATTGCTTAATACTTACCACTGGATCAGCAGTTTTCCAGCATTTATGTAACCAAAATGCACGATCGCATGATGTTTCTCCTTTTGGATATAAACATCGTTTCCCCATATGCAAAGCAATTATGTGCATTGAGTCCGGCATGAGTGCAAGTACTTTCTCTAAATGTATTTCACCATTTTCATCCAACTGTAACGAATAAATTATTGTTATTTTTATATACATATTTCTTAAATCTTTTATATCGCAAGACTTTTTTATACTGACCACATCTGTAGAATGAAATACACAGTACATGTAACATTTTAATTTTTCATCCTCGTGTATTTCTTCATCGCTAAATTTTTTGATGGCCGCTAAAACAACGATAAATTAAAATAAAAAATATGTAATAATAATAAAACGGTACAAAGCATAAAAATATGCTTCGCACAAAATTAAGAGACATAAAAAATCGTACCTTCGGTTACACCTGTTTTCTCGATACAAATGTCACGGTGTGGTTTCAATGCGGCCAAAAACTCTGGTGGTGGATACTAAAGCACAACAAAATTATGATAATAAAGAAAATGTGCGCAACCCATTCATATTTAGTTTACCTCGGCATCACGACGCGGCGGCGGTGTTTGACTTCTAACAATTACCAAAAATCCAAATAAAACCAATAAATTAATTTGCAACATTTTTTAAAAACATTAAATTCACTTGCAACTTTGTTGCCCGCTCGCTTACCGACTGGACATTAAATTAGATTAATCTGGCTTTAAATATAAAAATAAAATAATTTATAATTACACAAAGCCTTGTATAATTAAAACAAAATGCGTTTAACTAAATTTAAAAGTTGGGATGATTAACAAAAATTTTTGTTTTTGAAATGTTATTATTAAATAATAACAGTTTTCCTATTTATTATTCAATTGTTTATTTGTGTATTTTAATTGTTAGTTATAATTCGAAAAGATTTTAATTGTTAGTCCCAACACGATGATTTGCGTAATTTAAAGATGTGCCACGTATATATATTTTAGAAATAGCCAAGGTGTAGTTTAAGGTAAGAAATAATGTTTGGGGTCAGCTGTTTTCCAGCATTTGTGTAACCAAAATGCTCGTTCACATTGTGTATCACCTTTTGGGTAGAGGCAATTTTTGCCCATGTGTAGTGCAATGTCATGCATTGAATCGGGTAACATGCTGTGTAATTTTTCTAGATGTACGTCTCCGTTGTCGTCAACCTTTGAAATATTTCATACAATAATTAATTACGTTTGTTATACCGTTGAGAAAAATTTGGTACTTACCACTTTAACTTCATGGAAAATGCAATTCATATAGCATTTTAATAGTTCATCTTCATGAATTTCTTCATCACTGAATTTCTTGATGGCCTCCTCGGTAACTCCCGTTTTTGCTACACATATGTCGTGAACTGGTTTTAAAGCTTTTAGTAATTCTGGTGGTGGATAATCAGCGTCTCGTCTAGGTTCTTGAGCGCTTACGAAGCCCAAAATTGCAGCAAATAGTAAAACCGTAATCACTTTAATCATTTTTTTGTTTTTTTTTTTTTTTAGATAAAATGTCTGTTTACTAATGATAAACTATTTTGATTTTTTTCCAACTTATATACCTGTATGCTTCATTGAGTATGCGATGATTAAGTATGCGTTACATTTTAAACAATTTAATTATATACGACTTTTGTATAATTAGAAGGTAAACAATCGTTGGATTAAGTTTTAAGAAAAATAATTTTATTCTGTCACGTTTGAATAATTCATAATTACGAGTTTACATTGTACGACCATACCTTGCAATTATGTACTCGTATTATTATGTTGTAATGTATTAAACGTAAAGGAATATTATGAACTGGATACTATCAATAGAAGATAACACTTTTTACTTAATTAGATCGATATATAATTAATTACCTTTGAATCACGCCCTGATATGGAACATAAGTTGCACCTCAAAATTATTGATTCCATTTAATTTAGATATTGCTTAATCATTATGAATAACACACAAATAGTACTAAAATAAATTAAGCTATTAATTTTTTTTTTATTTACGGGTAAAAATCGGTAATTTATTTTAATAGTAATTAATCGGTTCGATGTCAAATTATCTGTAATCTACGAACGTTTAAATCGGAAGACCGCATACTGTTTTTAATTACTTGATTGATAAAAACAGGTGTTCCCTTAATTACGTGTGGTTGGGTAGACATTTTAATGAAGTAATTAATTTGGCCTAGCTCTACGGAAACTATTTTATACCTAATAATATGATATCTGGGTATAATTGGTCGTAAAATAAGTTGTAATCTAGGAATTGCTAATAGAATAAATATATTCGAAATATTGGTGGTAAAATTGTTTCGTATAAAAATTAATCTCATATGTTTAGACTTGATGTTTTCCATTTGGTAGGCGGCACCCTTGCCTAAATTTCGAGTCCACACTAATAATATAATTTCTTAGTATTTCTTTTATGTTACCGATGTTTTAATGCTGCCTGCGTGAACAATTATTTTTGTTTTATTTAACATACGAGTTTTTTGCCTGGCGGAGTTGTAATCTTATAATTTGAAATGTAAGCTTTTTGGATTGAAGAACGGCCATACGAGATAACTCAAATTTAATTGTTTCTAATTTTTCCTAATTGGTATACAAAGGTTAGTGCGGTATACAGGTTTTAATTATTGATTATCTAAAAAATCCCAAATAATTTTTTAATAATTTATGAAATTTCTGATTATTCTGGGTTCATTCATCCAGATATATTGTTTCATCCGGAATAACGCAAAATTTCTTATAGCAATCGCATGTATGAGCATGCGTCAAATACAATAAAAATCGAGGTTACGAAGGGGTTGACAATTGCGTAGCGAAACATAACAATTCGATAAGATAATGTGATTATACATACTTTGTATATATGTTCAAGGAGTTTTCATTATTTTTGTAGTTTGGTCATTTAAAGAATTCAGTGATTCACTAGTTCGAAACCAAACTCTCAACGTATTGGTAACCTCGCCTCGATTGTTTAATAATTCTTTATGCTTTTCAAATTACAATAATCCGACTTTAGTGAGACTTAATTTCTTTCCATCATGTGGCGAAGATTTACACTAAAGCATGTCTTTCAGACGTTCCTTAAGCTAACAAAACCCATACAGCAGAACATTACAAGAGAGTATGGATAATAATCGGCTAATTATGGGCTAATTAAATGCCGCATTAAAAAATTTTGGGCTCCATTCCTACGGTCGGGTTCTGCAAGCTTTAGAAAAAGATAGCAGAACCCATATCAGAAAATGGTTTAAAAACAATTGGAAAAATAAAGGTTAATTTTAGGCTAATTAAATGCCCTATTTAAATTTTTTTATTCTTCTCGATCTAGAAAATGCAAAAGGCTTTATCATTTCAAAGCTAGCAGAACCCAAATCGAAAATCTTACCAAAACCGAAATTAGAACTCAAAACAGGATCTATTGACAATCAAATAATTTTAGGCTCGTTATGGGCTAATCAAATGTCCCATTCAAAAATTTTGGACTCCACCCGTTTTTGACCAGACTTCAGGTCATTTAATCTAAAGGTAGCAGAACCCAAATCGAAAATCGGACCATAACGGAAATTAAAACCCTGTTTAATCTATAAAAATTGGCAACATATACATTTGGAATTGTCGGATATTTTTTGTTTGTTTCTATGTTTTTTATTATTGCATTGTAAATGGAGAAGTACGCATCGAAAATTTATATGCTAAAGTCGCATAGTTATGGAATAAAATTATTAAATAAAATTGAAAATTTTTTTTGTTTAATTTAATTTAATTTAATATACAGTCAACTGTATTCGAGTTTACATTTTTTGGCCCATCGACCAGAATTTTAAGTATATATCTTCGGTAAAATAAATAAGTATTTTTTGGTAAATTCAGGAAGGTACAGTGTTTCTCGTCCAATAAAACCTATCATAGTTCAGTTAGGAGGCTCATCGGTCAGTGCGTTAAAACAATAGCTGTTGACGCTTGATCTGATCCAGTTCAGTTCATGTTTCATGAAACATCACAAAGGCGCTTGCTAGATTTAAAATCAAAATTTGTGAACTAAAACAAAATTTGGATCATGTTTTCCATTTTGAACTGATCCTGATCAATGAGCATCAAGAAACACGGCAAATATTCATACATATATAGACAAGCTATTAAATTCCAATCCGGCGCTTCGTCAAAAATATTCAGAGTTTATGTCTGAATATATCAATCTTCATCATATGGAAGAGGTTGATAAGCCGGGGGGATCAAATTGCATCTTTGACAAAACCTATTATCTGCCACATCATGCGGTAATGCGAAAGAGTAGTAGTACGACCAAATTAAGGGTGGTTTTCAACGCGTCCGCAAAATCGTCCTCGAATGTTTCCTTAAATGATTGTTTAATGGTAGGCCCAACAATTTAGCAAGATCTGTTATCGATTATGATGCGATTCTGAAAACATCAGATTGCAGTAACTGAAGACATAAATAAAATATACCGTCAAATGCTTGTTCATAGCAATCAATAAGACTTGCAACGTATTTGGTGGAGTAATTCATCTAGAGGTGCAGGTCCACCTAAATGCTATAAACTGTCTTCGACAACTTAAAGATTCATTTCCCAACGCGTCTAAAATTCTTAAAAGAGCTTTTTACGTTGACGACATGTTAACGGGATCTGACACCGAGTAAAATGCAATCATACTAAAAAATGACATCGTCGAAATATTCGTTCCTGTAGGATTCGAACTTCGCTAAATTCAAAGCAAGTCGAATAGCTTCGACAAGTATCATGGAAAGACCCAAATCAATTCAAATATTGGGAATGAACTGGAATCATATCAATTTACATTCTCATTCGAGAAGTACTTGATAACCGGATCATGTATGGAAAGATCTGTTCTTTCTGAGATCGCACGGGTTTATGCAAAAACTTTGGGAATCGGAATTCGAGTGGGACGAGGAACTTCTCCAAGAATCGTGAGCGTTTTGGAACCGGGTTAAAGACGAACTTAGTTCCATTGGACAAATTTGTATTCCAAAGTGTGTTACCATGCTTCGGATAAAAGGTGCGAAGCCATCACTATCTTATAATGTTCTGCTGTATGGGTTCTGCTAGCTTAAGGGACGTTCTTTCAGTGGTATATGAAATTGGGCCAAAATTCTATCCCAATTTTTTTTTCTAACGCTAGCAATACTTTTAATTTATCACGATATAAAATAAAGTATTGCGATATACAATTGAGGCGCTGAGTTCCAAAACTGGCTACTTGCGTTTTTTTAATGATGATGGCAATGACATTGGAAAATAGCACCATGCTGCTTTTGTATCTGGAGTGGAAAATAAACGAAACTCTTTCCTAGTATTGACTAGCGAGAAACAAAACTGCTCCTTTGCATATAACAGAGCCAGACTCGTCCCTTACAACCATAACCTACTTATATGGTACCTCTTTTTCGATTATTTTGTATAGTTGTCGTATTTTCTAGTGCTAATAATTTTAAAATTACTAAAACATAATTGTTAAAATTGTTGAAAAATAAACTATTATATTATATTTTGTAATGGAAGAAGTGAATCGTAGGAGAAAAAATATAAGCACAGAAATTATGGAAGCTGTATAATCAAGTGGTAGACCATGAGAAAAAGTTATGTACTCATTCTTTTTAAACTTCTTCAATTATAACTACAACATCAGTTTTAAGTCTCCAGCTACTGATCCCTGATCGACGTATATCAGTCTCCGATCAAAGATTAAAATTATGCCGCCAGGTACAGACAAGGTTGAACTAATGACACAGTTAACTGGTCATAAGAATCTGTTTTTAAGTACACATGGTGTGAGCATCAGCGTTTAAAAGGTTCTAATGAGATTGCCTCAATTCTCTTTCACCACCTCCAGAAGAGTGACTTGACGAATGCGCAGAAGATAAAACTGTTCTTCGACGGTAATCCTTGGCAGAATAGGAATTTGACTGTGGTTGGAATGCTGTGCAAGTGGTTATCAGATACGCAGTCTGGTGTGAAAAAGATAACAATGGTATTTCCTATTGTCGGGGACACTCCTTCCTACTGGAAAATAGGGTATTTGGCCGCATCGAAAAGAAAATTAGAATATTCGATACTGTGATTAATCCACAAGAATACCTGAACATATTTTCAGAGTTTGGAACAGTAGGTAAAGTCCCATTTAACAACCCGAAAAGTCAGTTGACGTGGATAAACTTCTTCAAAAGCGTTTTGAGGAAAATAGGGTATTTGGCCGCATCGAAAAGAAAATTAGAATATTCGATACTGTGATTAATCCACAAGAATACCTGAACATATTTTCAGAGTTTGGAACAGTAGGTAAAGTCCCATTTAACAACCCGAAAAGTCAGTTGACGTGGATAAACTTCTTCAAAAGCGTTTTGAGGTAGATTGGCGAGGAACAGAAAGCTTGACGTTTTGTCGTAATATTTTGGGTAGCAGTGGTGAAGAAGAAATGGAGAACGATGACCAAAATGAAGATTTAAAAAATTTAACTTTTTTTTAGTTTAATCTAAATCCAATTATAACTAAATTTTAGTTTTTAGTATAATATTAAGTACATAAAATTCATTAAAAATTTTTTTTATTTAATATTGATCAATTATCCGATTTTTCATCCTTAGACCGGGAAGTACGGTCTGGCTAAAATAGTTTGCAAGAAACAAACTTATTACTTGCAGAAAAGTTTATTCCAAAACTCTTTTCCTGTAGTGAATAGTTTCAAAACCTTGAAACTTAAAATAAGTTGCTGTCGCTATAAAATAGTTTTCCTTTTGCAAAAATGGACTATATGATCGGAAATCATTACGATGATTCCAATAAAACAAACAAAAAAAATCAGCTGAAAAGCCAACATTTAGCTTATCAAACGTTTTCTGAAAAATGATTTCAGATCCAAGTGGCGATTTTTGGAACTCAGCGCCTCATTTGTACTCGTACACTATTACAGAATTATATTATCATTGGGTTTATCCAACTCATTTAGGTCTATATTTGAGAAATCTCAATTGTAGATTTGCATCAGTTACATAATTCTATTTATTTGGGCTGGATGTAATATCTTCATGTTATTTCGGGTTTATGTAATATTTAGAGTTTTCCATTAGGAATGATATGATTTTTAAGTGATGTTTCGGCCATTTTTAATATGTCATGATATTTCATTTTTTGTTTCATTGTATTCAGTAATGTTTACAATTTCATCATGGTGAGATATACGCAAGAACAACGTTTGCAAATTATTCAGCTTTATTATCAAAATAATCGTTCTCCAATTGCAACTTTTCGTGCGCTTTGGCCATTTTATCCCTCATGTCATACTTCACTGACAAATAACAAAAATATCTTAATTTGAGTGATTAAGGTACCCGGGTACCTTACATGCAATTTTTCTGGAAACTAATTTTTTTCAATTTTTTTTGCAATTATGAAATTTATAACGGATTTTGTTAAAACTACATAAATTGAAAACAGTTTTGCATTAGCCGCAACATGTCAGTTTCCGAAAAACATTCTGTAAAAATACGTAAATAATCCAACGTCAGTGAAAAAAATTATCGATAGTAAAAAAAAATGTTTGTTTAGTTTTTTTGAAATAAATAAAAATTTAAACATAAATTAAATGAAATAAATAAACAGAAATACAAACAATGAAATACATTGACATATAACACAAAACTATAAAATATTTGCATACTATTTCTTTTAATTATAGTGTAAAATGTATAAAGGTACCAGGGTACCTTTGTTACTCTAATTCGTATAAATAAACTACTTTTTGCTCTCACGTGCGTCCAAGTTGTAAAAATTCTCATTTTTAAGTGTGATAGTAATCTATCACTTGAACTAGAAGTTCTCATAAAATTAAAACTTTTTATTATGACTGGAACATACAAAGCTAGACGTTTAAAAGTGCAGGAGGTACCCGGGTGCCTTGTCACTCACATAAGGGTTATAGTCGTAATAATCGTCCAAATGTGCTCGCTATTCGTCGAATTGTTGAAAATTTTGAGCGTACATTTTCTTTACATAATGTTCAAGTGCCAATAAGATAAAGAAACGCTCGAAGTAATGCAAATATTGCTGCCGTACCACCGTAAACGTCGTGAATTTGCTGATTTTGCCTTGGAACAACTTGAAAACGATTATTTTAAGAAAATCATCTCCGATGAGGCTCACTTTCATCTGAGGTAAATCCGGTAAATAAACGAAACTGTCGATTCTGGTGCGAAGAAAATCCACAAATTATTCATAAAAAATCATTAAATTCACCTAAATTGACAGTTTGGTGTGGTTTTTGGTGTGGTGAAATTATCGGTCCGAATTTTTTTCGAAATAAAGCTGGTATAGATCGATGATAACCAACTTTTTATGGCCGAAATTGGAAGAAGTTGATCTTGACAACATTTGGTTCCAACGAGACAGGGCTACGTGCCACACAGCAAGTGTAACAATTGAATTATTGCGAGAAAATTTTAGAGATTCGATTATTTTAAGAAATTGTGATATTCAATGGCCTCCAAGAAGTTGTGATTTAACACCATTAGACTATTTCTTGTGGGGTTATTTGAAGTCATTGGTCTTTAGCAATAAACCAAACTCTCTTGAAGCTTTACAAGTCAATATTGAACGTGCTCGAAAATTGGGTTCATCGAATTCGTTCCTGCAGAAGAAGAAGTCCATTTGAATGACGTTTTATTCAGAACTTAATTGTATCGATTGTACTGCACATTAAATAAAAAACATTTCAATTTCCTTAACAATTAGTGTGTTTTTTTTTAAAAGAAGTCATATCACTCTTATTGGAAAACCCTTTAATTTATTGTAATAATTAAGTAAATATAACAATCCTAAATCTATAAATCGAACGAAAATTCATCAATTTTTATCTAATGTATTAGTTTGCAATTACGATGTCATTTTTTAAATGAAACTAATCCGGATGATAGTTTTTTTTGATATTCAACTATTTTCTAAAAATTATACTGCTTATAGGAAAGATCGTGATTTAACATTATTTCCTGATAAATCTAGTGGTGGAATATTTTTGATAGCAGTTAAGTCCGAAATTGATTCATTTCTTGGGAGAAATTTAGTGAAGAAGTATATGGATCTGTATAAAATTCAATTATAAAAATTTGTAAGTATTATAGTATTATAAAAACTTTAATATACCAACAGTATCTTGGCTATCAGGTTTAAATAATTTTAATTATTTAGAGCCAGATCCAAATTTAATTTCGAAATTAAATCGTTACTTGATTGTATGAATTTTATGGATATTAAACAATTTAAGTCGTTTGTGAATTTCAATAATAATATTCTAGATTTGGCATTATCTAACATTGATTCGCTATTAGTTAAGGTTTCACAATGTTTAGATCCTTTAACTATTGTTCTGCGTCATCATCCTGCTTTTGGCATTTTGTTAAAAATAGCAGATATCCATTACAATAAACAAACACGTCACAAACTTTATGGTTTTAAAAATTGTAACTATCAACAAATTAACAACATAATCTGCAATATAAATTTGGGCACAAGTATTGCCTAATTATAATTCAAATGTTGATCTTAGTGGACAGATTTTACACAAAAATTTATGATATTATTGAAACTAATGTTAAATCTTTTAATTCTAGTAATAATAAGTATCCTCCGTGGTTTTCTCCGAAATTGTCAAATTTATTCAATTGAAAGAAATTTAAATATAAAAAACTAATGATATAGATTATTACCAATTGTTCGCAGTGGTACATTCCAAGTCCAATAGTTCAATTAAATTCGCTTACAATAAATATTTAAATAATGGGGAAAAGAATATTTCAGTTTAAATCTCAAAGGTCTTAAACTGCCGTCCAATTCAAAACTTATTTTGTGTAGAATGACTTATTTGAAAATCTACAATAAGCCACCTCGACAGGAGACTGTAGAGATTGTAGAGTTGATTGTAGAGTTTTGAACTTATTCGGGACTTTCCACAAAAATGAAATTTTATTTGTTTTATGTAATAAAGTGAGCTGTGAAAAAATGCCCGAAATTTTACAGAAGCAAACAATTTTTGTTAGCCAGATTAATACCAATATTAATTGATTTTAGCTTATTAGCTCATTAAACTGTGACAGCTAATTGTTATTAAATAGCAAAACAAAGATTTTGGGTACAAATCTATTTCAATTAAAATTGCAAGTGTAATATTCCGATTGAGCATGATTGCTACCACAAACAATTGGTTGTGGCGGTTTTCCATTTCAAAAATTGTACAATTTCAAAACCCAAAAATTATTATTATAATTATTAAAGCACTCTTTAAAATGAAATGAATATTTCACTAGCAAATTTAAAAAAATTCGAACTGTGAATTAATAAAAGGTGACGGTTAAACAATTACTTACTTATTTGAAACTTATTAACTTATTTGGCGCCATCTTAAATAAGTCGGGCAAGTCATTCCAATTTATTGTACCGAATTATTTTTGACGTAATAACAAAAAAACAAAACCCAATTTCTATTATATGGAAGAAAAAACAAGCTTGGCATGTTAGTCATTTTTTTTAGATTTGAAAATAAAAACTGCTTGTATTACATTTAGTCAAGGCACAATTTTGGAGACATTTCCGTGTAGACATACTTATTCAAATAAGTTATCTCGCGAAGTTACTTATTTGAATAAGTACGTCTACACAAGACTTAGGAAAATGGCCTAAGTCTTGAATTTTACCCCAGTCTTGAAGTCGGTCAAGTCCTTCCAATCCGACTTATTTGTGACGTAATAACAAAAAATAAAAAGCAATTTCTATTATATGGAAGGAAAAAAAATTCTTGACGTGTTGGTTGTTGTCATTAGATTTGAAAATAAAAGCTGCACGTATTACATTTAGCAAAGATACAATTTTGGAGACATTTATATGTAGATGTACTTATTCAAATACGTCTCCTCGAGAGGTGCCTTATTTGAATAAATCGGTGTCCACAAATAAGTCTTTGTTTGGAAAACAGCCTTACTCAAACAAATTAAAAACACGAAATTATGTTCCATCAATAATGAATAAAAAAGATGAATATGCGTCAAACCCTAAAGATATTTGAGAACTGTTCAGATTATGGTTCAGTTTATGAGCCCGTGAATAATTGTTTTGAAAAACAAGATTTTCATCATATTGGAAATATAGACGTTATTTCACCATTTTCACCATCACTACTTGACATTCAAGGTGGTCTTAATACATCAAACAATCTGCAGGACCTGATGCATGATGTTCCCTTAATTTTCTTTTAAAATGTAGTACAATAAATTAACTATCCATTAAAGATTATTTTCGAGCATGCACTGAATAATAATATTTTCCCATGATGTTGGAAATTAGAAAGAATCACTCGTTTTTAAATCGGGAATTAAGTATGATACAAAAAATTATCGACCGATATCAATTTTAAATATGTGTAACAAAATTGTTTGATCGAATTATTCATATCAAAATAAGTGATCATATTTATAATCACATTTCGATAAAACAACTGGGTTTTCCCATCCGTATCTGCTTGATCCAATCAGTTATACTTTTCAAATTTTATACACAAGTTTCTAAACTCCAATTTATGGCTATTAATGAATATAAATCTTCAGAATTCAGTCCAACAAATTAAAAGAATGCCATATTTTACAAAACAATTTAAATAAATTGCAGTTATGATGGACTTAAACAGGCCATGATAATTTTGCCTTGAAAATTTTATATACATATTACTAATATAAAATATGGAATTATGATCTAAAAAATAAAGTTGAGAAACACTAACATAGATGAAAGTAAAACTTAAATTAAGCGTTTTAATATTGACATATATTTAGTATATTGCCATAATAATATGTGTGGATGTACGTAAAACATAAATATTTTCACATTTTTACTGAGTTTTTATTTGTTATATACTGTTTTTACAGTGCCTAAACACTTATGAGCGGTAATTTGATAGGTGAATCTTTAAGAAGCATGGAAGATTTTTTTTTGGAATTTTTAGAGATATAGTCTATATTAAACGATTTGCACCACTAGCTGAATCAACGAATACCTCTTGACTTCTATCAATTATATCTCAGCGTATTGTGCAAAGAGAAATTTCTGTGATAGTGTTATCGAGAAACACATTTAAAGCAAACGGTTTTTTAACTATTATTTTTACTCTCAACCACGAAAATTTCGATTGTCATGACAGTTTTTAACTATCTTGGCAGCAAGAATTGTCAGGGCTGAGAGTAAATATGTGGGGATTTTTGGGCTGATTGTAAAAAATGTCTTGATAGCAATAATTTTGTTGCCATCGCATTCGTATGAGACTGAATTTAGCCTACATACATATGAAAATTGGGCTTACTTCACAAACATGTTTTTATAAGTATTTATAATATTAATAATTATACTCTTACAACAGGTCTTTGGGTTTTACCCATACAAAATTTGCTATTTCATTTGAGGCACGTCAGATCAGGATGGTTATATAAAAAAGTATATGGCTTACTCATATTTTAAAACGAAAATCCCCAATCAGCTGTTTGTTTATGGCGCTGTGACGATCTATGGTGACGAAGTAATTTTGTGCTTTTAAAATTATTAATTAAAATACATTAAAATAATAAAAACATTATCAAATAATTAGTGGTTTGTGTAGTGGTGCATTATTTGATAATAAAAATTACAGACTTTTAAGTAAAATGAAGTGTGTTGTGAAAATTTCAAAAATAAGCATAAAAAAAATTAAAAAAGCCATATCTTACCATCAGTAATTTTACTAAGTGTTTATATAAAATAAAATGTCACTAAAGCTAAAAAACTGATTTGTGGTAAATTCATCCTTAATTTAAGTTATAAATCATAGAAAATTAAGTAAACAATTTTGATTGCCGGCGTGGGGTTTTTCATTTTCTGCCTGTGTTTGTAAACATATGTTATATTACCAGTGTCGCATTTCTCTTATTACTACGTACATATTCTACGTGCTTTTCTTTTCATAATTACTTTTTATTTTGGAATACTATAAGTACAATTTTTTACCGCAAATAAAGAAAAAAAATCCGTACTATATTGGAATAAAAATAATTGTGAATTTGTGTAGGTTTTAATTTCGATCGAACAAATTCTAAATACGACCCGTTGATTTATATTCTTTCTCTTTTACCCTCCGAATTTGCCCCACTTGACAGCTGCTATCATTCACTCTCAGTTCTAACTCTATGGTATTTATATCTACTCTCTCTCAGTTTTCGAAAATTTCAATTTGTTATGACAGTTTTTAACCGAGTGATAGCAAGTATTTCTGGGGGCCTATTATGAAATTTTTCGACTTCAAAAAATTGGATCCGCCGCAAACGTTCCTACTATGTTTTTTTTTTTTATAAGAAATAAATAAATAGTGTGATCGTAATTTTGACAATTACTGCTATAAAATTATGCCGTATGTTAAAGTTGATAAATTAAATATTCCATCTAACCTGTTTTGTAACACTCGTGCCAAGGACTTTGGATCATGTAAAGGTCACTTAAGGTGCGACAATTGTGACGGATTATTCCACTCAAGCTGTAAGAAAATCTTTAGGGCCAATTTAGTCGCTGCATCATTAATTGCGAACTGGTATTGTTGTAGTGAATGCAGAAATCTGTGCAGTGGTGCTAATGCAAAAGAGATTATAGTGAATGATGCTGACAAACTGGAGGATGAATTAACAGCTCTTTTATCCATTGATATATAAACTTTATTAAAACTGCGTATTGAGTCGTCTGTTTACTGTAGTTCTTGAAGTTCATAAATCCCAAAAAAAAAAATTCAACGAAATATCATGATATGCATGCGTCTTTTAAACAGTGTATTGATGAGAATAAAGTTTTAAAACAACGGATTGATAAATTGGAGGCGGATTGTAATGTTGTATATAAAAGACATGATCTTCAGAGCAATAATGGAGCAGTTAATAATGATAACTCTGTAATAATAAGTGGGTTGCCGGTTTCCTCTAACTTGACACAACAAGTAGTAACAGTTGTTAAAAACATCGAATTTATTATTTCGGATGGTGGTATTGTTGATTGCTACAAAATGACGTCTGAATCGGCCAAAAACTCAATTGTTGTGAATTTAAAGTCCACTGATTTAAAAAATAAATTATTCCAATGTAAGAAGAACAAGCAAATTAGCAGCCCTTTTGATTTACATTTACCTAAAGGGGCCACAGTTGATCAAGAATGATGTTATAAATAGAACGTCAACAGTTTAAAGTGATCAACAATTGGAAATATTGCTGGTACAGAAATAGTACAGTATTGTTGAGGAGTTTAAAGCCATTCTTCACAAATAGTTTTTATGATTTTGATAAACTTAAGTTAAGTGTAGTTAACAACAAGTAGTGTTATGTTAAGTTATTAATATTTTTTGTTTATTTTCTAGTTTTGTAGTATCCATTTTATGATGCTTCTTTTTATACACCAAAATATTAGAAGTTTAAGGAAGAACTTAGATGAATTCGTTATCGTTGTTTGACAATTTGGTGTTTTATAATTTTGTTGCTAACTGTAATCCGGAAAATCGAAATGCTGGTGTTACAGCGTATATTGATGTATCTTTAAACGCACAGGCAGAATATTTGAAATTTCGAAGCGCTGATGGTATTAAGATAAATTTTAATATTAACAAAATTAATTTTACTTTTCTGGGTTTTTACAGATAGCATGCTTTTTCGAATGAATGAATGAACTAGTTATGTGGTTAGATATGTTTAATAAGTGATGTGCTAGTTTTTATGGGGGACATGAACATTAATTTGAGTTCTCAATGTCTTCACACGGTCTTTTATCCCTTATTGATCAACCAACTAGAATCGTAAGTGATAGCTCTTCAATAATTGATCATATATTTTTGAGAATTAAGCCGATTTTCAAGTTCCTGATCATTGTGCAACTTTTCTTATGTTGGATATTCGTATTAGTTGTACCAGTATAAATTCGGCCAATTTCAAATGAATCAATTTTAAGAAGCTTGTACGTTGTTTGGAATTTTGGATGCTCAGAGATGGACTGTATTCTGTAGTAATGAAGCTAATTCGGCATATGATAATTTCCGTTTTACATTCTCAAAGCTTGTGTCGTCATGTACTGTTTCTTTTGAACGTAGCAATAAGTTGAAAGGCTGGTTTGATACTAAACTTTTAAATTTGATAAAACTTAAAAATAGATTAGGCTCCAAAGTTAAAACGCACCCTAATAATATTCGGCTGTCTATTAGATATAAAAATTTAAAATTGCAAGTAAGAAGTGCTATCAGCCAAGCAAAAGTTATTTATTTCAAATATTATTCTCGAGTGCCAATCATAATGTTAAAAAGCAATGGAGAATAATTAAAGAAGTTACTTGCAATTCGAAAAGTCAAAAAAATCAAAATTTTTAAATTCTTGATGATTTAGGGGTTTTGGTCAATAACTCTAAAGATGTCGCTGATATTTTTAATAAATTTTTTGTTTCATTTGCAGATGATATCAAAACCAAATATATTTTACATACTTCAAATGGCATTAGTGAAGAAAATGCATTGCTATATTCGAGCAAGTTTGAAAATAAATCATTCTTTTTTACTCCCACTTGTCCGATTGAACTGTTGTACCACATTAATACCATGAAATCTACCAATTCAACTAGATTAGATAAAATTGCCAAAATGTGTGTTAAAAGAGTAGCTATTTACATTGTTGAGCGGCTATCATTTATATATAACTTAAGTTTGTCAAGTTATACCACTCTACAAAAAAGGTGATCCCAATATGAAAAATAATTACCGCCTTATAAGTCGGGCTTCTCAACAATTTTTGAAAAAGTTGTAAAATCAAGAATAATAAATTTTTTATCTGACACGAAATTTATTAATGAAAGTCAGTTTGGGTATCCTAAGGATGCTAATACTGAAGATGAGATTATTAAAATGCTTTCTTCAGTTTTTGAGGACATTAGTTCTAACAAGGCTATTGCTTTGTTCATTGTAGAACATAACATTCTCCTTAACAAACTGTACTATGCCGGCTTTAGAGGTATTAGCTCTTGATTTGTTTAAATCATATTTAGAAAATCGATATCAAGTTTCACGGATTGGTGAGACTTACAGTGAAAAATTGGCTATTACATCAGATGTCCCACAGGGTTCAGTTCTTGGGCCAATTCTATTTTTAATACATATAAATTCGTTACTTACATTAAATTTTCGTGGCCGTATAACAGCTTTTGCGGATGATACTGTATCTGGACGGTACTGATCATACACAAATGTATCTTTAGATGGGTTATTTAATGACATGCAAGAAAATTTAAAATATTTAAGCAAATTCTTTAATATGCATTCATTAGTATTGAGCGACAAAAGCATTTTTATGACATTTAATATCTATAACTATCAAACTACGTCTAACGTCCTTCTAAATTCTGTAAAATTGCATAGTGTTGATTGTAACAATTTGCAATGTAAAAATTCATGCGCTGATCTTAAAAGGGTAGATAATTATAAGTATTTAGGTTTATGGCTGGATAAATATTTAGATTTTAAAAAACATTTTGAAGAAACTCAGTTTAAAATTTTCAATGGTATTAGAAAACTATATCTGTTACGTAATATAGTGCCCAGAAAATTTTTAAATTGTTGGTATTTTCCTTTAATTAATTGTCATTTAGAGTACGGTAATATTCTACCTAAGTAGTGGTTTATGTTTATAAAGTATTGAAGATATTTTATAAAAGATCGAGCTATTTGAAGTATATTAAGCCTAAACATTATAATTATATATTCCGATGAATTATTCTATTGCTTTGCTACATTCAATCGATTTATTGAAAAATAGTTTTATGGACGGGAAAAATAGCTAAACTGAGGATTTCAACCAACACAAAATCATTTTTGATTTATGGTCCAAAGACAAAATATGTGTACATCCAAAAGAATCACCTTCCATGAATTGGTTGTAATTTTTTTTTTGTAAAGGGTAAAAATGTAAAATCCATATTAGTTTATAAAATTATATTACGGAAAATATGTTCTATCCCATCTGCTCGCTACTTACAAGGCGAAGAGAATGAAAATATTTTGATTAGAACTTTTCAATATTTACCTTTCTCGTTTTCCTTCGATAACAGAAGACAAACAAAATGATGAAAGGATATCCATTCCATCCCCATCCAATACACGTAATATTTAATATCTATACAAAGACAGATAAATGTTACACATATACGTATCTAACATATCAAAAATAAAAATGCTCTAATATTTTGTTGGAAGCACCGGAAGTTAGTATTTGCTGGAATATACATTATACATGTTACTTTTACTTAAAAAAAGATTAAAATACAAGTTTTTGAGCACGACCAATTTAAAATATTGTTAGTATACGAGTGTATATGCTTTTTCCGGCCATTTCAAAAACATTCATCCTGTGGCTATGAATATCAGGCATCCGGTCTTGTAAAATATTGATAATTTTCTTGTGCTTTTTTTCTACATATACTAGAGGATAAATACTTGTGTTTATTCATGATGTATGTGTGTGTGTGTGTGTATTCTGTCTTGTTATATATCGTTTTCGTCGACATGGACAAAAAGGTTTGTTTAAAAATTAACTTCGTCACGAGTGAAAAGAATATGCTTATGTACTCGTATATACGTACCGTACATATATATTTAAAGAATGGATCATTGTCATGATATGTTGTTGATGGTTGGATAATCTTTTGTTGACCTTTATGTATTATATTATACATAATATTATACATAACTCTATATACATTTATATTTTTGCCTAAAGAAATATTTAACATGAGCTTTTCGAAAAATTGTTTGGATTAGTTTTATACACATTATTGCGTATAGAATATAGTTGTCGTTTGAACATGTTAATACTGATTATGATACTTTGGAAAGGTCAGTTAATAATCAAATATAATTTACACGATACCCATTAATTTTGTTACAATGTACATTCGGAATTTGCGTCATACCCATTGTTTTATTCCTTAATTAAAACGAACATTCCAATGCTATAATTAAATAAAAATTGTGAAATTTCTGTCAAATCATACGTTTTAATTGATTTCGATTTAGCTTTTAATTACTCTCATAGCACAAACAAAAATATATTGTGCACCATGCGTATATATAGAATCAAATTTTCATGTCTAGCCGTAGTCGTTGAGATTATATACAATCGATAAAATGTCAAATATATTTTACATTGTGATTGTTTGCCTAGTTGGAGCGGCCATCGGCCAAACACCGCGTCGAGATGCTGAATATCCTCCGCCCGAATTATTAGCTGCTATCAAACCACATCATGACACGTGCGTGACAAAAACTGGCGTAACCGAAGAGGCGATTAAGAAGTTTAGTGACGAAGAAATTCACGAGGATGAGAAATTAAAATGTTATATGAATTGTATTTTCCACGAGGTAAAGGTGGTTGACGATCAGGGTGAAGTACATTTAGAAAAATTAAGCGAAATGATACCGGATTCGCTTAAGGAAATCGCCTTTAAAATGGGTAAAAATTGTTTGAAACCGGAAGGAGCAACGCAATGTGATCGCGCGTTTTGGTTACATAAATGCTGGAAAACCGCCGACCCCACTGTGAGTTTTATCATTCACAAAAGTCAAAAAATATTCACAATCCTTATAATGTATTTATTTATTTATTTACAGCATTATTTCCTCCCCTAAGTTACCCACCTATGTACAGATTTCAACATTGAAAAGTTAACCAAATCATATATAAATATATTCCTTAATTAGATTTATTTTAAATGTTCCCTTATTTTGGAAATTTCTGTGAATTCCATAATTGTTTGTCCAAATAACTAGATATTATTTAGTAAGTGCGTAAAAAGGTGGACAACATTTATATACCAAAGAATTATGTTAATTACTATTAGGAAATTTAAAAAGAAAAATTGTCAAAATTATAAATACATTTTTCAGAATTTTAATATTCAATGATGGTTCAAAGTTTTTAATATTAAACGATTCGAATTCTTGTAAGTATATTTTCCTAAAAAAAATAGTGTCGGCACTAAGAAGCGATAGGTACCACCGTAATATAACATAATCGGTTGCCCAATGGGTTCGTAAAATGGTTTCGCTTTAATGTAAGGATACAATTCTAGCTTGTTATTATATATTGTGGCCAATATCCAACTTTCTTTTATCACGAATGTATAGATCATATAGATCTCGACACTACAGTTGATTTGTAAAGCGGAAAATTAAAACTTTTGGTAGAAAATATTTTGTATAATCAAAAATCATTAGTCCTGGTATCTTAGAAGTCTTAACATTATTGCAAAATTGGGAAAGCTAATATGAAAGCTGCCACTTCCGGTACACAAATTTTCACCTAATTTCGTAAAGACCTCCCAATTTATGGAAACAGCACTCGAATTATTAAATGTTTAGGCCTAATAATTTTTGACAACTTATCTGTGTGTGTTAATCGGATGCCATTATACTCGTATTTCGATTTTTATTCAATACAAAGTTAAAATTAAATAAATATAACTGGATTTGTGATTTCAAGTGGTTTTTTAATTTATAATCTTATATTGATTAAAATCAATATTTTCAAATTAAAATTAAAACTGAGCAGCGGCGAAATTTTATAAAAAAAATTATTAAGGAATTCGGGTAAAATTGAAAAAAAAGTTAATGAAAGGGAAAATATTTCACGTTAGTGTGCCACAAAATGTTTATACCACAATTCGGACGCAGTTTAAATCACAATCTTTTTGTTTTGAAAAGATTTTTTTCGAAAATGGTTTTTACCTTCAAATTCGGGCTTGCTTAAATCCAATTCAGAATTTTAAACATCAAATTCGATCTTTTTCCAAACAAATTCAGAATTTCAAAAATCAAATTCAGAAATTTAAAAATTAAATTCCGACTTCTTCAAATCAACTTCAGAATTTTTAAAGTTTGACTTTTTTACGGTTTTAAAAAAATCAAATTCAGGGTTTAGTAATGTGTATTAACAATTGAAATATAGTTATTAAGAAACATTTATAATTTGATCAAAAAATGTAACTTTAATTTAAATGTATAGATTGTTCCGGCTAAAGAAAAACTGCCTGTGATCCATAATATCCCGCACTTTTGTGTCTTGTGAATTACTGCATTGTCCAAAATGATTAAAATATCGCTATTTAACGATGACTTAGTAATTGTTTGTTATCATAATATTCCGTGAATATTCATAGGAGCCATTAGAGGCATGTTTCATCTTCGTACTGTTGGAAATACAACGTGAGCGGGAGTGTTTACTTACGATCGTGCTTTTGTTGGGCGATTGTGGTAATTAGAAACAGATTCGTCTATGAATATAGTTTTTTCTCTCGATTATGGAACATATTCCGTATAATTGATTGCATTCAGTTTTCGTTGCCGAATTGTGTCAAGTAATTTTGAATATTCGATTTTGATACTCGCAGATTTAAGTGTGATTCGCAGTGTTTTTAATCCACTTCTAATTGAAGTTAAGCTTACTCCATCGGATTCCAGAAATAGTAATTCTTAAATTTTTGTTAATGTAAAGAGAGGAGAAGAATTGGAGATATATATTCAATGGGTGTGTAACAAAATCTCGTTTTTCAAAATCTCGGTTTGTCAAAATCTTGGTTTTTTCTAAATCTCGGTTTTCAAAATCTCGGTTTTCAAAATGTCAGTTTTCAAAATCCGGGTTTTCAAAATCCCGGTTTTGTATAAAAAAAAACGATTTTTAGGAAATCTCGGTTTGGATTTTTAAAATTTGGCATGTTGGAAAATGGGACTCTTAAATGATACTAAATTCCCGTGAGAGTTATCGAAGCTTCGTCTCTACAATTATTGGATTTCAAAATGTTGCATTAACAAAATATTGCTTTTTTTACTAATCTTACACCTACAAAATGTTGCAAGAAATTAAACAGAATTATTAATTATTTTGTTCAATTAGAACTAGAAGAAAAGAAAACCGGGATTTTGAAAACCGAGATTTTGAAACCGGGATTTTGAAAACCCGAGATTTTGAAAACCTAGATTTTGTAGTACACCCTACTCAATTCTAGGTTTCTTTTCCCTCCACATTTTTCGTTTAATATTATATATTTCCATCTAATATGGCTTGATATAAAAAAGATTATAACTATAAACATATGTGAATAAAGAGCCACTAACATCGAATTTTAGGAGAAGTGGTAATAAGATAACATATGTATCACATCGCTTAATAAACACATTTTATTAAACACTTGTTTTTTATGTTGCAACAAGTCTTAATAAAATGTGTTTATTACGTGTAAGTGCGTGTTTCAATTGGTTTAAATGCTGCATAAAAAGTTAAAAATTGTGGTGAATAAAAATGTCAAACTTTTTAACTGCTTCAAGAGCTTATACAATTTTTTTGAATTGTATTGTGTTGAACCTAGTAGCGTAATGCTATACAAAAATACTAATCTGCAATCGATGTATCCCAGTTATTGGTGCAGTCCGGACGATTGACGATAATTCATGCATATATGTGAAATTAAAATTTACTTTATATTTAAATAAAAAACAGTTTTTTGAAAATTTTGATTTTACTTTATTCTACTGGTATATTCGCAATTATTAATTGCTGGAGCAAACTGTTTCGAAACAAAATTCCTTCGTTGGTATCTAAATTTCTGTTACGGACATTATTCCGTTGTAGAGGTTCATCTTCTTCAATATTAAAAATAATATTTTCAATTAATTCCTCACCCATCATACAAATATTGTGCAAGGTACACACCGCCCCAATAATTTTTATGCTGTTCTCGATGTTCTGTTCAAGTGCTTTAAAAAAATATTACGCCATCGATTTTTCATTATGAAAAAAGCACACTCTACAATATTTTTAGCTTTACTATAAACGGTATTAAACTTCCGTTCGTCAGCATTCGGGATTTTAAATTGAGTGATGATAGCGTAGGGATTTAATCTACAAGCATAGCCACCGTCGCCAAGTAATGGGATGGGTATGCTCTTCGTTTATAAATCGGGTTATTATGTAACACTCTGGCATCATGTACGGAGCCCCGGTCACCAACAAAAATATCAATAAACCTCCCGCTACTATCAACTACATCTTGCAAAATTATAGAATAAAATTTCTTAAAATTTATGTATTCGTCATGTCTATTGATGGGACATTTAATCCTTACATGGCATCGATCAATTGCACCAACAGCATTTTTAAAAAATGGGAGATTTTGCCCGTAAACAAAATTTAGCGCCAACATCGGCCAGCCCATTTAGTGTTGGAGTATGGATCAAATGCAACATTTCGGTGCAAACAAGTTTAGCAGTTTAATTACTATATTTCGAATAGAGTGATGACTCAAACCAGCAAAATCTCCCGTTAGTCGATAACTGCAACCCGCAGCCATCCAATACAAAAATATTACTACCTCATATTCTGTCGATCAACCAGAACGTTTATGAGGCCTTAGTTGTAGTATTTTTTTGTAAGTGGAATGGGTCACACTGCACACGCAAATTTTTATTTCATATTGTGTCGTTTCCATTTAATCTGCTTTCTATTTTATTCGACACGACCCGCGATTGTAGATATTTAGGAAAATAAAGCAAATTAAAATAATAAATTCAGTCAACTCTCCTATAAAGCGATTAATTCGTTCCGCGTTATATGGAAACCGTGTTATAAGAAACTCGATTGAAATTAAATGCATTTTATTGAGATCGCGTTATAGGAACATAGAAATAAGACAAACCATATTAACTTACATCGCGTTATATGGAAATCACTGTCGCGTTAAATGGAAAACGCGTTATCTTTCTTACTGAGAACTAATATAAATTGAATGAGTTCGTACCGCGTTGTAATCTTAGAAATAAATAAATTGTACACAAATAAACTTTATACAAAAAAAGCATTCTCAAAATAATTATCAGGTTGAGATTAATAGGGTTCATGAATGAATTGTATAAATGACAAAGATTATATAATTTATTTAGATATATAAATCTAAATTTATTGAATATAATTCATAAAATTAAAAAAAAAAATGTTTAACAAAAAATTAAAATGATACATTGTATATTGTGTTATGTATTATTCAACATCACTGTTTAATATTAGCCGTTCAACTTTTTTTACTAATTGGCTGAAACTCCTCCACACTTTGCCAATTTTCTTCTTCGTTTTCAAATGTAGCTTTGTTTTGTAGTTCTACAAAAACGTATTTATATGGAGCAAAGCAATTTTACAATTTTTTTTAAAGTTTTCACTGCGTATGGTTGAAAGGTCATTTGGGGTTAATTGGCGTTCTAATTCTCTAGCCAAATCTAGTCCTTTTTTAAATCATATGTAAGTGAAGAGTGTTTCCCTCCACAATTGTATTGAACGTAGCCTCATCAATTAATTCTGCAAATTCTTCCTCTGTTGCCAAAAGTAGAAGCAATCTTTACTGTCTCTGTTAGTGGATCTGAAATATCATTTTTATTTTGAATCAGTTAAAGTAACAACGGCCTCCAAACATGCATTAAGTGTTCACTGTTTAATTTCTGTACAATTCTGGTGCAATCTAAAACACAAAATTCGTTCCAAACTTCAAAAAGAGTTTTACCTACTTGATCTTCCAATCTGTTGAAAATGGCTTCAAGAAATTTCCGTATGTACTACATTTTGAAAGTTCGGAGGATTCCTTGGTCCGGCGGCTGTATTAATAAGGTGCAGTTAGGAGGAAAATAAAGAATTTTCACATTTAGGTGCTCCTTACTATGACTACTGGCGTTATCAACGATCAACAAAACTTTGAAACTAAGTTTTTTTTTCCTTATATAATTCTTGAGTCATTCACGCTTTATTCGCTCGCCAAAAACGCGTTATTAGGAGATCGCGTCGCGTTATAGGAGAATAGTTCCAATTTTCACTGCGCGTTATATGGAAATCGCGATATAAAAATACCGCGTTATAGGGGAGTTGACTGTATATGTATATATTATAATATGTACTTATAAAAGGGTTACAAACAAGCTAACTAACCTTATTTGAACTTTGTTTTAATTTTTTTCTTCCACACATATTTATTATTCACAATAATTTTCTTATATAACAATATTATGTTACTTATAATCAAGAAATATAATTTTAAATTATTATTTTCCATTTTTCACTAGAAACAATCTGCCGTGTTGACAATCAAAGAGAAGTGTCAAATTTTTAACCAGTTGAAACACATAAAAAGTTAAAAATATTCACCACGAATAAATTTTAACATTTTAACTTTTTATACGGTATTTTAAACCAATTGAAACACGCTAGTGTAAAAAGTGTATCACATCGCCTGAAAATTTCCCGGTCTAACAAAGAAAACACAATTTTTTTTAGAAAATTAGATTTATTCATCAACATAACTTCCTTCTAGAGCGATACAATTAGTCCATTGCCTCCCTAACATTTCCATCCGTTTTTTGTAGAACGATTTATGTTTGTCTTCAAAATAAGCTTCAGTTTCGGCAATGGTTTCTTAATTGGAGGCAAATCTCTTTTCCCTGGAGCTTTCTTTTGAGGTCTGCAAACAAGTAATAATCACTTGGGACCAAATCTGGCGAATACGGTGGATGCGAAAGCAAATCAATGTGCAATTTTGCCCTTGTTGCGATCGATTTGTGACATGGTGCATCGTCTTGGTGAAAGAGCATTCATTTGGATTCGTTTTTTAGCGATTTCTTCATTCGTTTGAATGCACCAATAACCTCCCAGCAATAACCTGCCATCCTAACCTTTTCTCAAGGTAGTCAACGCATATTATACCAGGTGCGTCCCAAAATGCAGACGCCATAACCTTTCCAGACGACTGTCGGACGAGGTTCATCGGCCTCTCGCCATTCAGCTGATTGCCGATTTGACTCTGATGTATAATGGTGGATCCATGTTTCATTTATTGTCACACACCGCATAAAAAATCCTTTTTACAGCGTTTAAATAGCACACGGAATCATCGATGCGTTGTTGTTTTTGATCTATTGTGAGTAAACGCGGCACCCACTTCGAACACAGCTTTCTCATTGACAAATGTTCGTGCAAAGTATGAGCAACACAGTCCATTGATATCTTTACAGTGTCAGCTATCTCACACAACTTCACTTTACGGTCTTTCAAAACAATTTCGTGAATTTTTGTTTGTTTTCTCACAGCTTCATTTGAGCGTCCAGAGCGTGGTGTATCATCGGTGGTTGTACGACTACTTTTAAATTCAGAATACCAGCCAATTATGGTAGATTTTCATGGTGCAAACTCCAGATAACACTTATCTGCTTTGCTTGAACGGTATTTTTCCCATCAAAAATAGTACGAAATTCTTTTTTTCCGTTGTTTTGAAATTAACAAAAGTAGCGTCACTAAAACAACTCTAACTTGAAAACTTAATGATCAAAATGTCATAAAATTTTAACAGGTATCATTTGAAGGTTGGTAGAAGATTTATAGAAGATAGATTTATTTATAGAAAAAAACTGACGCAACAATTTAAAAAAAAAGTGAACGAAAAATGGAAAATTTTTTGCAAATACATATTTAAAGACAGTGTGAAAGCACAAACAGTCAAAAGATATAGTAAAAATGTATTCTACAACTATTTTATTCTCTCTTTCTCTCTAGCATTTACATCCCATGGAGGGATTTTGCCGCCTGCACTATGGTCCTCCATCCGTCTCGGTCCATCGCTCTCGTCCTCCAATTTCGACATCCTAATATATGTAGATCTTGTTCGACGTCGTCACGCCAGCGCAGTCGGGGTCTTCCTCTGCGACGTACACCGGCTGGGTGTTGATGGAACACTTTGTAAATCATTCGTTGTTGTGGAGACCTTGCAACGTGGCCGAGCCATCTAACTCGATTAGATTTGAAGAAGCCGATAATATCGCTACTTCCGAGAATTTGCTTTATTTCGTGGTTCATGCGAATCCGATATTCATTGTTCGCAACTTTAACAGGACCAAAAATTGAACGGATGACCTTCCTTTCGAAGGTAGATAATAATCTACAGTCGTTAAAGTGCGACCTTGCACGACTGCGAAAGATGTTTAGATCGCAATAGTTTTGATTGGGTGTAGAAAACTCGTTGTCCGACAGCGATTCGGGCTTTTATTTCTGCCTGCGTATCATTCAAGGAGGTTATAAGTAATCCGAGGTATTTAAAGTTTTCGACGCTATCAAAGTTATGATCGCCAATTTCGAGATTTGCCATGGAGATGTTCCTGGGTGTTGTTAAAAATTTCGTTTTGGTACTGTTCACCTCCAAACCAAGTCTACTTGCGCAGCGATTGAGCTTGATGAAACTGTCCTTGATGTCGCTAGGTCTTCGGCCAAGAAGCACGATATCATCTGCTTATCCAAGAATTTGGCCGGATTTATTGAATATACAGCGCGAAGTTTCGATGTTGCTTTTCGTCACTACGTACTCAAGCGCCAAATTGAACAGCAAAGGCGCGAGTGCTCCTCCCTGTCGAACACCAGATGTTATTTGAAAGGAGTCTGATACAGTTCCTTCGATTACAATTCTACATACAGATCCAGATGTTGTTAGTTTACACAGAGAAACAAGTTTCCCTGGAATACCTAGGGATATGAGCGCGAGCCCAAAGGTTGTCGCGGTTTATACTGTCACACGCCTGCCGAAAGTCTATATATAATTGATGAATGGTTTCGGCGCCAATGATGTTTTCGGCGAAAGGGATGAGTTTGTCAAGTACAACATTAGCCAACACTTTGTAAGCTGCGTTCAATAGGGCTATGCCACGATAGTTTTCACATTTAAGACGGTCGCCTTTTTTATGCAACGGACATATGAGTGCCGTCTTCCAATTTTCAGGCAGCTCTTCTTGATCCCAAATAGACATGATGAGATCGTAAAGATTTGTTGCAAGAATAGCGCCTCCGAGTTTAATTAATCTGCGGGGATTCCATCGAGACCGGGTGCCTTTCCATTTTTCAATTTACTAATAGCTGCGTCTACTTCCTCTACTGTGGGATATTCGACAAGGACCTCTTCACCTGGAGGAGCTATTGCTCTAATGGGGGTCGCGTCGTCATTCCGATTTAGCAGATTTTGAAAGTAGGTTTGCCATACTGAGAGAACATCAGCCACGTTTGTTCTCAACTCTCCATTCCCGTCTTTGATGGCTGTACTTCTTGGGTGGAAGTCTTTAGTGAGATTCCTGGCATTAGCAAAACAGTCCCTTGAATTTCCCACTTCCGCTTGGAAGCTGATGTTTTCAATGCATCATTTCATATGTTCACGTTTCTTTTGCCGGAGGAATTTAATCGTGGCCTTCCTAGCGCGTATATATTCTGCTTGAGTGCTTCTAGTGTTGCGATCCAACCATTTTTCACGAAACTTTCGTTTATTTTTGACGACCAGTCGGCATTGATCATCGAACCAATCATTGCGGGATCTTGGAGGTCTTCTTCCGATGGTGTTTTGCGCCGCGGTGGTTATGGCTGACTGTATAGCGTGCCACTGCTCCTCGATGTTAGAGGGAGCTTCTTCGTTGTTGCTGGGCCGCTCTAAATAGTTAGTGACAGCTGATTGGTAACTCTGCAGTGACGCTTGGTCTTTTAGAGCATCGACATTCCATCGAACGGTTTTTTGTGCTTGTCTGTTGAACGTAGATGATATTTTGCACTTATATTTAAATATGACAAGCACATGATCGATGTCCATATCTGCACTATATCTGTTAGATCTGACGTCAGATATGCTGGTAGAGTGTCTCTTAGACACCATGACGTGATCGATTTGGTTTTCCGTTCTTCCATCATTCGATCTCTACGTTACTTTGTGGATTCTCTTATGTGGAAAAAACGTACTTGATACAACTAAGTTGTACATTATTGCCAGGTCGGTGACGCGTTGGCCGTTGTTGTTACTAGTTAGGTGCAGGCTGTTAGGACCGATGTGCGATGTATTTTCTGCACTCCTACCGATTTTTGCATTAAAGTCGCCCACGATGATTTTAATGTCGTTATAGTGCGGTATGCTATTGATGACTTCCTCCAGCTCGACAAAGAATACATCTTTGATGTCATCAGATTTATCTTCGGTGGGTGCATGTACATTAACGATCGTGATGTTAAATTTCTTAGTGCGAAGTCTGACCGTGCACATCCGCATGTTGAAAGGGTGGAAATCGATGATATGATGCTTCACGCGCCGATGGATGAGGAAGCCAACTCCAAATTCTCCTCCGTTCTGATGGCCGCTGTAATGAAGAGTGTAACCATTGGTGGTGTCATGGATCCCACTCCCAGACCATCTGAGCTCTTGTAGTGCAAGTACGGCTAATGTGTAACTTTTTGCTTGGTTTGAAAGGTTCTGGATATCTCCAGGTCTTAAGAGGCTCAGCACGTTCCATGTTCCCATTTTTAAAGCGTTGTCCGTGTTCAATTTCCGAGGTCGATTTTGTGATGAATCCGATATGGTTATCCGAGGCCTTTGATTAGGGTTCATAACTTGATAGTTTTTATGAGGGCAGGTTGTTGGCCTGCCGCTCAACCCGCTTGTTACGTGTGTGGATCACGTACTGGTGAGAATATTAAGGCATCCAGTCCTACCTTCAACACATTAATATAGCGAGCCGCTTGATACAAGACAGACGCCCGCTTCAGCCGCACCTAACCTGGAAAACAGACGCTGATTTGGTATTGGTTTTGAGGCACCAATAACTCGCCCTGACATGTAGTGTCCATGACTATAAACAGGATTTAGCTGCTCGTCTCCACTACACCGCCTGATTCATTTAGAGTTACCCAGAGAGCACCGCGAGGAGGTATGAATCTCGGACTTCGCCCCCAACTATTTTATTAGCAATATATTTTTACAAGAAATGTACTACCGGTATTTCTGAAACTACGAAATGTACATTTTGTTCCAGTTGGACTTTTGTAAGTGTCGACCTTCAATCGATGTTGACTTTTTGGTAATATCGGTCTTATAACCGTGTCGATATTTATACTTACCCTTTCATATGTGTTCTATACAAATTGTAACGCATAAACACCACAAACAATATCAAATAAGGCACACCAAAATAGAATATCCATAGTAGAACTTTAATTGGTGATGTGATACTGGGTTATGATATACCGATGCCGACCGTTTACAAAATATGTTTTAAGTTTTCAATCCAGCCAGAAACTATTTTTAAATCATGGATACTATAGTTTGTGTCAAGATAGACAAATACGATTTACTGCGTCAAATTGTTTGATAAAACGATGGAATGAAACATTTTATATATAGAATTTTAACAAAATAATGATTTAACATTTTTACTAAAAGCTTTTTATTATGACAAATGTATCATAATATAATTTTCACAAAGTACATGTAACATATAGGGCAAAAAAGTTGCAATTCATAATAATTTTCACACGTCACACGTATACTGTAGTGCACACATTTTTAATATAGTCATCGCATTTGTTATTTGCTTAATGTAAAATTGTTCACCTCTATGTCAATTATGTGTCACTGATTTGGGTCATTTAATGTAAAGATGTACATACGTCGTACAATAAACAAATCCATTAGCGAAATATTTTTTTTTTCATGTAAACATACATATTTATGTCTATTACTTAATATGTATAAGCCTTAAATTGTTACTTTCGTTCGGTAAATTTAATTTTATTATAAATCGAAAAATAACATCCTGTTCTTGGAATACTTTGAAAAAGGTAGAATAGAATCATAATAACAACTCCATGATAATGAAAATATAAAATTAAGGTTGCCTAAAAATTTTGTTTAGTTTTGAGGGGATAAAATGAGAATCCTCACCTGAAAAAAATTGATTTAATACCCTCAGGTGATAAATCATGAAATGTCTACGGGTTTTCATTTTTAATCATTTAAAAATTTATCTTTCATTTTTCTCTCAAACTATTTATTTTTGTTTAAAAACAATAAATAGTTTTTTAAATGTTCTATTAATAAGATTTAGAAATTTACGTGCACAGCAACAGTAAAATTAGTAAAATTATGCCGTATTAGTTGTTATCTTTTCAGAAATCAACTTCAACTTTCAATTGAAATTGAATCCAATGCAATTGTTATATGAGTCCCAGAGGATATACTATGTGCATGTGGCAATGTCTTAAATTTCTCAGATAAATGTTTAAATGAGGTGATTCACTAATGGAAATTTGAAAAGCTGAACTTGATTCAAATAAAAAATGTGTGGAAAGCTGTAGAATCAAGATTGACAAAAACTATCTATTATTCTGAAACTAGTGGAATTATGAAAATAAAAATCTAATTGAAAATAACACTTTTACCTCATTAATAATGCAAAGGGTTACCAGATAAGGCCAGAAAAAAAAGAGGACATATTTTTGAAACCTTGTAAAAAAGGATGAGCGAAGAAGAAAGGAGGCCGTATACAAATTATTAAATTAAGTACAAAATTATTATTATTTAAAAATATATTTCAATATTCATATAATATATTAATAAGAAACAATAAAAAATTCAGTTCACATATCACATTTCAGTTACATTGATTAAATAATAAACTAAATAAAATAATAATGTACATATAATTAATTACAAGAAAACACTTGTATTTTTGGCTATCAATGATTTGGTTTTAGTCGTATTTCAACGAGCTTCGCACTTTTTTTAATAAAACTTTGTCGTCCTTCACGATTTTAAAAAAATCATGACAGCTTAAATCTTTACAATTGTAAACAATTGTTAGAATTCCGCTGACAGATTGAAGGTTCAATCTATTACGTTCTTTCGTCCACTGTGCCGATATCATAGAAAAAATCCGTTCAGTATTGGCGTTTTGGAATTAAATTGCAAAAAAATATTGACACAATTTTAAAAATTCATTTGTACAACTCTCATTTATTTCGTTGAAGTATTCAACCCATTTCTCGCAGCTAAGCTTATTTTTAAAAGAATCATCATATAATTTTACGGTTAAGAAATTTTTTAAATTTGAAAATTGATCGAACAAAATTGTATCGTCAATTTTTATACCCTTAGCGTCCAAAAATAGTATAGTCTTTTCAATATGACGCCACTCTGGAATTCGTTTTAAAGACATCCACTCAAAATGCTGGTAATCAACAAAATTTACGGTCCATAAGTTAAGGTATAGTAATGTTACTTCATAGAAATATGCGATTTGCTCCGTAAACACTCTCGCTTCCGTTTCATAGCCGTCCGCAATGTTTTTTCTTAATATACTTTTAACTTTGAGAGGCATGAAAGTTTTTCGACGTCTTTCCTCTAAAACATTTTTCAAAGATGAGAATATTTCTATTACTTCTAAAAGTGAATTTTTTTCTCGTTCCATTTCAAGAATTTTTACATGAAAAGTATACATGACAGAGTGAGCAAACCATAAATAGGCCTCACCAAAAACATCTTCAAAATATTTTTTCAAAATATACGGCGGATTTTCCATAGACTCAAAATAAGCTTTTAGTGGAAAATACATTTCAAGCAGTCTGTTGACTGCCGGATATAGCGACAAAAATCGACTTTTTGAGTGGCTCAACAAATGACGATAGTTCGTGTTAACAAATTCACAGAAACTTTTCAATTCTTCTGTTCTGATTGTATAAATAGAAAAATAGTTATATATTTTGCTTACAATTGATGGTAAATCGACATGTAGTGCATCAAACCCATGTTGGCCGCAGTTATGAATAATATGAACCGGACAGCCAATTCCGATTATATCTCGATTTGTAATTTGTTTTAATAGGTAGTAAACATTATTGGTACCTACGAGTACACGTTACAAAAGGGGTTATTAACAAGATATATTTTAATTTTAAGTACAATAAAGTAACTTGATAAATGATTTGCTCACCTTTTCTTTGTAATCCGCCAAAGTTCGTATTGCAGTTGTTAGCAGAAAGTCCAATACATTTATCTAATAAATTGAATTCGCGCAATGTATTTTCTAAATAATCACAAATCGTAACGGCTGATTCGTTTTTTAACTCGCCCAATTTTATTAATTTAGTTGTAATTCCTTTTTTTAAATCAAAGTGTTGAATTAGCACTGGAAACATTTTTGTGGACCCGTGGTTGCTTCCGTCAGTTGAAACGGAAATGTATGGAATTATCTCTGTTTCTGTTTTTATATTGCTTAATATAAATGGTGACAAAACATTGTTGACAATTGCTTCCGTTTTAGTACGTGCTGACGTTAATTTTTTGGCAATTTCAGAATCGTCAATCATTTTCGAAATCAAACTAGTTGTGCAGTCTGTAGATTTATAACTGTAGTGATGTTTGACACAGTGAAAAGCTAGAGTGCATTCTACAGCTAATATTTTTAATTCTAATGGGGTGAATTTTTGAACAAAAAATTTTTCAATAGCACCTGTTGACGCACTTTGTATTGCGTTAGAATGTTTTTTTGAAATGATATGTTGCTCAAGATCATATTGTCCTTTATTTGCGCAACTTATTTTAATGTTACACACTTTGCAATGTGCGGCATATCTGTCTTCACTAACTACTAAGAACGTTCAAGCATATTTTTGTTGCGATTGTAAATTGAACGTACATTTTCTTTTAGACATGTTATAAGTTTCAAAATACGATTTATCTTAATTCTAAAGTTACTTACAGTTAGAACAATCACAGGAATAACAAATTTAAGAGCTAATTTTTGAAAGAATTTATTGCGCAGCATACGAATCGCTGTTTTACACAGTTTTATATTTCGATCGTCCTTGTGTGTGTTAATAATGAATGTCAAAATTTAAACCAATAAACCACATCCTTCAAAAGAAAGACCAATCGACCCAACGTCCCAATCACCAATATACCATTCATCCATTCAATCCCCCATTCCACACTTTGATTGTTTCGTCGTAATTCTTTCCTCTTTACCCACAAACTAAAAACAGTTTGTTGGTAAAGGGTGTAGAAAACCAGGAAAGAATCAAAGTGTGGATTTCTAGTTTGATGTTTGTAGGTTTTTTGATTAACAGTGTTCTTTTAAATATTCCGTGCAACTTTGCAACAGAAAAGATTTTTTCGAAAAAAGTAAAAAAGAGGACATTTTATTAATTAACCAAAAAAGAGAGAGGACAAAAGATCGGTCTTAAAAAAGAGGACTTGTCCTCCAAAAAGAGGGCATCTGGTAACCCTACATTTGGTTCGGTTTACTGCCAGGGATGATATTGCAAAAGTTGCATACGATTTCATTTTTGAGCCAAATAGTACATAATAGAAATTAACACAACCAACGGCTCCGTCAATATTACACTGTAACTAAATTAGAGTTCATTGGCAGATTTCACCCATTACGTACAACCCCAAAAATTACATATCGAGAGCTTTTTTGACTTTGATATCACAGAATGAAAATATAACCGGAGCAGTTATTGCGTAGACTAAATATGGCTCCGGTTTTTTAGCACCCCATCTAAAGGTTTTGGCAAAAGTGATGATTGAATTCGTTTGGTTAGGATTGGTCACTAGTTTTTATTGTTTGGTCACTTACGATTAAAAGGTAAATTTCAAAAAAAAAAATTCCCGGGTAGCTCATTCCAAGAACATCATAGCGTTTTTATCAAATTTCGCTAGGTAATCGTTAGGCCAGGATTGGTTACCGTATTTTGACGTACTTTGTCGTTCGGTTATCAGTCTCGGATCAGTTTTTATTGCGAAGAAAACAAATTCAAAATTGTAATTCAATAAAATCAGGTTCGTCGCTTACTTGGGAACTTCATTTTACAAAATTAATTAAAAAAATCCAATTGGAATAAACCATTTAGATAGAAATATTTCTGTTTTCAAAGAATTGTATCTAAAGTAGAAGGCATAACATCTAATCAATCTAATTTTTTGGCTGTTCATAACTCGTTGAGAATTGGTCACTACTGGCCGACTGTCAAACAGGATTGGCCACTAGTTGTTTTGTTTAGTAGGGATAACTACTTAATTATTTATTGTGAAAATTCTTTAAAAACTTTTTAGAAATTATGAGTTTTTAAAGAATTTTCGCAATAAATCTAGTATTGGTCAAGCTTCCAGCCCAGAACCTTGGATTTCCTGGCCACAAGTTTCTTAAACGGCTCTCTTTCCCAAATGGATTTTCCATCATTATGTCTGGCTTACGGCAACTTAGGAGACCCAATTTCTCTTCGTAATTCAATAAGCTAAAGCCAGCCAAGTCATGGTTGCTTTTTCTTGGTTCTGGCTAGTACTGCGGGGGTGACATTGTTTAAATTTCCGACTGAAAGCCCGTATGTTGCATAACTATTTATAAAACATCATGTTTATTAACATTAGGTTAAGGCTGATGTTGTATTAGCATCCGAGTAAATTCTAGAAAATAATTTGGTCCTTTCTGGCCTGTGCACTTCGACCTAAAGCTCTATTGTCCATCCCAGTATCGCGGGAAGTGGGAATATAACTCCGCGTTAAAGCCTTTATTTCAGGCTAAGCAATATATTTGGTGTTAAGCATAGTAAAATATTGGCTTTGATAAACCTGAATCTATTAACCGTTTCAGTCTCAAATAGCGCGATCGCGCTGTTGAGATTTTATGTCGAGGAAATAAAATAAATGAATGTGACGAAGCGATGAAAAAAGACAAGAATCGCGTTATTTAACAAATACAAGAAGCGATTGTTATCTGCATTGGAGTTTATTTTTGTTGTTTGCGTTTGCACCACAAATGGTTTTACGTTTGTAATACGTTTACATTACCTCCTGGGACTCAAACGGTTAAGCTCGATGGCACCACATGTGTACAATATTATGTTTCCTTAGCATGAATCTGCAACGGCCCTTTTAGGATTTTCCTATCTTTTGAAAGCGTTTGTTAAATGAGCCATGTCTTGTCATATACTTCGATGTTATAACGAAGAAGATTTGTTTTTCTAATGCTTCGATGGTGATTTTCCCAGTCCATAATACTTCTATTTCAGTGTCTAATATAATAGACAACGCTGGCTTTGGATCGGTGAAGGTGCTATCTATTCTCTCCCCACAGATATGGCTGCCTCGTTATTGCAGACGTGTATTGCGAGAATTTACGCTAGAAATACGGTTTAGGCTCCAGCCCCAGTAGTTTTTTTTCTATTCGTCAGGGTGCTTTATAAATGCATGACAAGGAATAGAAGATATAATTTGTTTAAGAATTTTTTCGGCTTTTCGGACAAAATATTATTTTAATGGACACCCATACAATGTTTACGACTATTTTAGTCGCAGAAAACAAAGAGGCCATTTATTAACAATATTTCTACCACAAAAGTAGAAAAAATGCACTCCCCCAATGTTTTGTATTATCGGTACAAAGCAAGAGTTGGATTTTTGCAGTTTGGTCGTTGCAACCTGATGAGTAGACCAACTTTTTATCAGTACGAAACCAGCTGCCAAGAAGCTACCTAAGGGAGTTCTCATTTTTGCAAGGGTTTGTGTTCTTTGTGTACACAAGTACGCCCTGGGGTTAAAGGTTTGGGGGAGGGGAGTGCATTTTTTCTACTTTTGTGGTAGAAATATTGTTAATAAATGGCCTCTTTGTTTTCTGCGACTAAAATAGTCGTAAACATTGTATGGGTGTCCATTAAAATAATATTTTGTCCGAAAAGCCGAAAAAATTCTTAAACAAATTAAATTCACGGACGATTATAAAATTCTTCTTAGAAGATATAATGCTCTCATATTAGTCCCGTACAAGAAATTGCACTTAAAAGTTGATATTTTTATAATCATGTTTGATTCTAGGACAGTTCCATTTGTCAGATTAATTTAATTTGTTCCAGATACTGCTACGATGAGCTATATAATATGGGGGGTTATATAATATTTTTAGTTTTATTTCCCTAGGTCCGGTCATACCCTTGATGCTAAAGTGCAACGGTGTAAGCCCTAACATGCATCTCAAGGACAGCCTTTGGAAGGCTTTAATACCTCCTGTTGCACTTAGACAGATTAGCCCTCAATTCTAATTAGTATGTGCAAGTTTATGTTTGGTCTGTTTTTAGCCACCAAATAAGAGCCGGGCACTACCCCACGTTTTTGCCAACATTTGGTGATAAGTGGAGTAAACTTCATTTGTTTTGTTGATGATAAGTGAAATTTGAAAATTTGGGTGTTCTAAGTCAATTTTTGTTAAACATAACACCCAAATATTTAGCTTCCGACGTCATTTGCAGGATTTTACCTTGAAACTGTAATATGGAAAATTGATTTTCCCTGGGTTACGAGCACAAAAGCATCTTCCAAACGCGTTGCTTTAGTATTTTCAAATTTCCTACGCGCCAACAGGACTAGGCCATCGGCACAGCTAATATTTGTGTAAGGTAGCTATTTTGTGAGTAATTCTTCACTAGAATGAAGCCTGCATCTTTCTGATCTTTCTACATATTAATAGTCCCATCTAAAAGAGACAAGTTGAGATCTCTTGCCCTCGATTTATTTCGACATTGGTGCATCCCGTCTTTACCTATAAATTTGTAAAGGATGAAAGAATTTACAGTTCGTTGGATTCCTCCCACGATGAAAATATTAATTGACCCGGTAGCCTTTTCATTGAACAAAACATTAATGCAAGTTAAAGTCCACGTTGTTTTCCTGCTTACTGATTAGCTATGAGAATCCTTCTTTGATTTAGTCAGTTCAACATTTGGCTTCTTGGCTGCCCTGTACATAAAGGAACTTGAGAGTTATAAACTTCTCTTCCTTGATCTCAAGGCAAAATTTTTGACGTTTAACTTTACAATAGTCTTGAAGCTCTGTAGCAAGCAGGCACATAATTGCTGTCCTTGGCCTCTCATTTCTCTTGTTTTACATTAACTTTCCTATCTTGTTTGAAATACCAAAAAGTCTGCCATTTTTTATCGAAAGCTCTTGCATAAATACCATGACCCAGTTCTTTGATGTAAAGAGGAGGCAAAGATTAGCTGCCGATGGCTTTGACTTATGCGGGTTAATCATAATGCACCGCAAGCTGCTCAGTCTTCGTGGGATCTTGTCGTGATTTTTCTGCAAAACAACCGCAAATTACTGTTCAGTTGATGATGGTTCTTGGTTCCACCCAGTGCCTTAAATTATCACCTGACACTTTTGTAACCCTTGTTTCGTCGACCATTTTTACGGGAAAGAGTAAATATTATGTGGACCCCGCTTAGGTGGTTTTAAGGGTTGTAATCCACTAAATGGCTGGTTTGCTTGCTTGGCTTGGTTTGCCTTTCTTTCGACAGCCATAGCCTTGAATTTAATTTGGTTTTTTGACCATTGGACCTTAGTTGTCTTCTTTTCTTCTTACTCACCGATTTTAAACTTGAAGAATATTTACCATGGTTAATCGCTCGTTTAAGCGATATGACACAAGGGAGGATATATTTTTGCAACATCGTTTTCTGATCTTGGAAGAGGTCGAGAAAATACGTAAACTTCCAGGTTTCTTGACACATAGTTTTGGTCTAAAACGCATTTGATTTATTGTGCAACAATTTTGTCTCTAACACACTCTGGTTAATCCTGGCTAATTTGGTTGCGCCAAAAGGTCATATATTGTACAGAGCATCGTACTACTGGTTCAATAGTAGGTTATATACTTGTGTCATAGTTGGTTCAGTTTCAGCTGATAAGATCCAGTTTGCGTTTCCAGTGCCGGTCAAAAATGTTCGTTAGATCCTCGCTTTCCTCGTTAGGAAGCAATTTAAAACTAACAATAGGCTTTTGATAATTTTACTAGTATTAACTAGTACAAAAATTTTCCAGATAATTGGAGGATTGAGAATTGAATTAGGGAGTTCTATACTATACTACATCTCGTAATTCTTAATTAAGTTTCCACCAACATCTACTATTCTGTACCATAATAATAATAATAATAATAATAATGAATAACAATGGGAATATCTGTTCTTTGGTGCTGATAAAGCATAAAACGTAGGTACCAGCACACATATTGTTTATGTTACATATACATAAGATTTTTACATAATTTATTCCTACTTAGATTTGCATCTCTCGCAAAAAACTATAATTTTGCGCCATAGCAAATGACAAAATAAATATTATTATGAATATTTAATTAAGTTTTTTTGTTCGTACGTACTTTGTTGATTTATGGGATCATAACCAGGGATAATTTTTTTTACAAGTCTGCCTCCAATTCTCCCAATCTACACTGAACATTTTTTTATGCTGGTGTTCGGTGTGCAATGAAAACAGTGAGAGGGAAAATAAATTCATTTTTCTGACATACAGTCATATAAAAAAAATTTCTGAAAAGAGCGTATATAGGATGTAGATGCAACTGTGTAATTGCTTTATCTACATATATGTATGCATATATTACATAAATGAAAAATAACTTCATTGGATAAATTGAACAGAAATAAGGAAGCTCTGGGTAATAAATATTTTATTATTCAAAAGCAGTACTCAAATGATTACATAATTATGGTTGATATTCAACGTGCGGGGGATAATTAATTGAGAATGCGCTAAAACACAATAGTTTTTAGAAATATGTATAGCAAAAAAAATTATAACAATTAACTAAACACTAATTAAAAAATTTGTTTAGTTTTTCCTAACACATTTAAAAATATTTTGTATTTTCATTCTAATAATTTACCAATAATGTTTCTTTTGTTCATCGTCAATATAAATTGTTATAGTCATGGTGACGACTCGACTTTGAAAATTCGAAAGAATTCTAAGAAAAACTTTTAAATTGAAATTCACTAGACAGCAACAGAATCATTTATGGCAAAATCGATATTTTTTTGTTGCTGCTAGTTGTATCGTAAATTATCAATGTCAATAGATGTACATACACACACGCATGTTATGTAGATAACGAGCAAAAGCAAAGCAATTATGACTTATAGGAGGTTAGGATATAAATTGGAGGCGGTCTAGTCAAAATAAAAATCCATCTTTTTTTTATTAAAGACATTGTTAAAATTTCAAGTCTTAAGACGATAAATGAAATGTAAAAAAGAAAGCTAAATTTGATCGTATTTCGTTGTGGGTAGATCACTTTGGACGGCAGTCCAAACGAGTGACGAAAGCACCTACTGTGCTGGAAGTCGAACGAAGTATATTATACAGCAAGTTTCGAACTTTTTCCCTGTGAGGCCGCCAGGATCATGTTATATACCATTTTAAAGGTCTTGAAAAATAAACCTAAATAATGTATAAAAACATGAATTTCTACCAACATTGAGTGGAGATATGACCTTCCGAAAATTGCCCCAAAAAATCAGTTTTTCAGGTATAACTGCCCCAAAAAATGCCCCAATTATTTTCTAACTGGCAAATTATGATTGTAGACGTCAACACCAATCTAACGACACCTCAAACGTTCAAAACGGATGATTTTGACCAAAGTTATGACAATTTTAAATTTTTCTATGACGTCACCAAATAATCTTGCTTTGGTATATATGTTTGTTTGTCCGTACCTCTTGTATTTGATCTCATATTTTCAGGGGTTGTAGTACTTAAAAAACTAAGCAGCTTTTATTCTACAACTTTTTGATTTGGCTGCCATGTTGGCTGCGGCCGGCCCCTGAACGGCCATTTTTGGCCATTTTGCCACGTCCACAGTGCTGAATCTATTCTACAAACCCTGGACATATGCATATCGTTGGAAAGGTATTGACGCCAGCTATCAAATAGCAAAAAAAAGAATTCAAAAAATTATGTTAGAGGATCATTTTGGCCAAAAAACTGAAAAATGCAAAATCGGCCGGCCACATTCGGCCAAATTGCTAAAAAATGAGCCCAAGACTTTTGGTTCATATTTTCAGGATTATTAGCCACAAATCTCACCTACAATATGACATCAACCGTTTGTCCCAGAAAACTCGTATATTTTAGATATTGACCTCCATAACTTAAAAGCCACCTTAATTTTTTGCAAAATTTCATTTTTTGGCTCAAATGCGCCCTAATATCGGTCCGTTGCGGTTCATAATGATAGTGAATCAACGTATTACAATGAACAAATATAAATACATCATATTATTATCATTGCTAAGAGAATTTTTTCCAGTGACTCTTTTTTCATAACAAAAAAAAATGAAAAAACTGACAAATTGATGTGATCGAAAAAATCACCAAAAACATTGAACAAATTCCTTGCATAAAATCGATACTTTTTTAATCTTTATGATGATTTCTTTAAAAAAATAGATCTTACCACTCCTCCCATCGCATGAAGATGGAATATCAGCGAGAGGGTAGCTACCATTAATTTTTGTTTTGTAACTAACAAACTAAAATATGTATATTTTATTGTATTGTTTAAGGGATCAAAAATGAATGGTATCCGCATGCGGTTAGTGACAAAACAGCAAGAAACATGCAAAAAAATTGTTGAATTACTCAATCGAATTTCTGCCAAAAACAGATGCATCTGATCTAAATTTTTACTACTCTGTAACTAAACTACTCTGCACTAAAACCTAAACTACATATGTTCAGCCGATAGCCTACGAGAACCGGTTGTGTAATAAGATCATACCCGGCATGATCTGTTTGTGGCATGTGGTAAAGGATTCTGAAATAAAATCTACTAAAAGACTACAAAATGAAGATTGAAAAAATGCATGCAAAATTAAGAAATAGAATCGTCTACCACACACCAGAAACCGTACACCAGACCGTAGGCTACTATATAGGCAACAAAAATGCTTATAGAGTTCGGTTTCGACCTTTCCCGTCTTTTTTATTTCATTTTTGTTTGTGTTAGTGTGATTTCACCGAAAATTTGTTTAAGCCGCAATTAAAATCAGTATCATAGGTAAACGGGGAAAGAATAGAAGAAAGTTATGATTTCTGTGAGATCAAGTGTGGAATAGATCATTGTGTCTCATACACAGACGCACGCCACTGGAGTGACGAATATCGAGAGAAGAAGAACGAATCATGCACGAACGAATCCGTAACACATAGCCGACAGCTGTGTGAAAGTATGCGTAATTCGTCCTTCGCCTCTCGCTATTCGTAATTTCAATGCCACGCGTCTGTGTATGAAGTCGTATTCATACGACGGATAAAAATCTCGGATTTTTCTATCCCAGAATTTTTTTCAACTTTTTTGTATGAAAAAAGCGTGTCTGTTGTATAATTTACGTGATGTAATTGGTTAGAACGATGGAATAGAAAAATCCCGGATTTTTATCCGTCGTATGAATATGACTTAAGGCACAATAACACGTAACGGCCACTTGTGTGCTATCGAGTGTGTATGAACTGTTTTGACTGACAACAATGAAACGAATCGCAATTCAATTCATTTTCAATTTGCCGTGCCAAAATCATTGATATCAAATAAAAAACCTCTTAACGAGGTAAATGTTCGAGTGACGAAAGCCGAATTCAATTCACAAAATTTCTGATATCAAATTTGTGCCGAAAAAAACAATTGCATTCGATTTGTCAACGATTTTTCGGAATGTTAATGCATTCAGCGCGTTGTTGTTGAACATTCCGAAAAATCGTTAGCAATCGTTATTCTTGACAGCTAGAAAGCAAAATGTAAACAAACGCGCCGAATGCACTAACATTCCGAAAAATCGTTGACAAATCGAATGCAATTGTTTTTTTCGGCACAAATTTGATATCAGAAATTTTGTGAATTGAATTCGGCTTTCGTCACTCGAACATTTACCTCGTTAAGAGGTTTTTTATTTGATTTTATTATTCGCTTACATTTTTGAGCTCGTAAATAAAAAGTAAAAATAATTTTTGTTCTGTACAATTTTCGTCGCAAACACAATATCAACATTTATGTAGGAAGAGTTATGCATAAACCTGGAGCTATGTAGATTGAGATGTCACACGTAAAAATAATAAGCAAACATATTGGGTAAACTTTATACGTGTGACTGCTTCATAATGAAAAAAAAAATATTTTTTATAATGGCTTTCGGTTTGATATGTGAAATTTTGGTAGTTTATGTTGTTGTAAATTCGCTCGGGTTCTTTGAAGGCTCCTATAGAACTATTCCTTAGTGAATGCTTTTGTGGCCCTGCGTTTGTGTACGAAAATATAGTTCAGTCATGGAGTACAGGTTTTTATTGATTTAACATTTCACTGGCGAACTCATTTTGTTGACAATGTTCGGTAATCTAACTAATCTCTCATAGTGTAGCGTATTCTTAGAGCCTGTTTACACATAACCGAGAGGATAGGAAAGGTATTCCTTTTTTACGATGGAAGGACCCAGCACAAGACAACACAATTCTAATCTACTATGAAAAAGGATAAATGTGTAAGAGATTTAATGGCTAATAATGGTATTAGTCTTCATCTATTGCTGCTTTAAATCAGCAAAAAATCAAACTGTGCCTCAACCCGTTATACATTTGTTGATTGCGATAGAATTGTTTCGTTCCGGCTAAGAAGAAAATTTCTCATCCGATATTTAAATGCAAATGAAGTTGGATGACCATGAAATCCTCCCATTGACCTCATAATCGCAAAAATCAACTCTAAAATGTCAAGCCTTATGTGATACGTTAACAGTTAACTATAATAGCATATTCTGGTTGCTGTTCATCAAATAATAAAAGTAGAGTATTAGTTTTTATGTGGCCGTTTTAGGTGGCATTTTCATGACCAGTATATAATTCGGTATTATAGGCAAATCCCCGAGGTTCCACAAAGTACGAATAATTTAAATCCCCATTTTTGTGGTTTGGAGGGCATATGCTGCTTGGCATGAATGATCTTGTCTTTGTGAAATACATTTGTTCATCTACAGATAAACATTTTTCTAACGGTATTTCTTGATTGGGCTGGGTGTATTCTGGATCTCGAATCTTTTTAATGAAGTGGTCTGTTAAACCACAGCATTACCGAGCTCTGATGTCAGAATCTTCTGGTATTGGTGATTTGTGCTACATAGGTAAACTGCATATTACAATAAAAATTTTAATGTCTTGTGGTAAATGAATTATTATTATTATTAGGATTCTTTTGGATTCGGTAAATATCATTCCAGGCACATATTCAGCATACACGATTTCCATACCTTCAATATCAAATACTTCATCATCTATCTATTTATATCTTCACTATCTATTCGGCTGTGGCACATCTGCGGTTTGGTATCCAATTCGATGTTTTCATGATCTATTTTTGTCTCCACCACCACTTCTTCATAAATATTATCTTCATCCTCACCATCAGCATCGAATCCATGTTCAGAATCCTACCAATTTTTGAAAATTTCTTCCACCTCTTCTACTGTTGAAAACGTTTCCTTGAAGACATTTTCTAAAAAAAATATCGCTGCATATTTGATTGAAAAATTTGGTGCACAATATATCATAAATGATATCAAATCATATGTGATTTATAGCAAGATATTATTATTCCTGCATAAAATATCATATTAACATCATATTATTCCAATCCAGCAACTTTGTTTTTACTTTATTATAATCCTAACACTGTTTTTTTTTATTTGGTTAAAGGCTTCACTCTCGACGAAAATTGTGTCTCCACCGGGACTAAGGTATTATCTCATGGTCGAATTTACCCAGTAATTTGGGTATTAAATTATTTGAGGCTCCGCTAGGAATAGATTTAAAAAAATAATTATTTTATAAGAACAACTCTAGTCACCGAAATAACGGGGTTATTTTGAATTACCCAATAGCCCAATAAATCCAAATGTTTCGTTACCAAAATTAAAATTAATCTTTCGGCACTTAAAAAAAACTGAAATTCTTAAAAACGAACGGTACTTTATATCACAGTATTGATTTAAAAAAAACACTTTTATTAGAGGTATTTTGCACAAAAAAACCAAATTTATTGAAAGTGGGTAAAATCGTGATAATAATAATAACACCGAAGATCTAAATAAAGAAAAATAAAAAAACCTGTTTATTCAAAAAAAAGGGAAACCACAAATTAAGTGGTCGAAAAATCGACCATTGGATATCAACGATATTACTTTTAATTGAAATTTGCTAACACATTTAATCAAACATAAATTAATGTGTAATTTATTCTTAATTGTTTTGATAGTGTTTGTTTTCGAATTAGGTCTGTGAATTGTATTTTAATTGATAAACGATATAACGGGTGGGGCAAAAGTCCCGCTACGGGGCAAAAGTCCCGCTACCATTGATTATGTGACGTTTAGCTCAGTTTCGCTTTAACCATTGTGTTGTGTAGACGCCCAAATTTTATAATGGATAAATATACGCCACCAGAACTGAACCACTTGCTTATCTTTTCTTTGATCAAAGTTATAGGCAATCAAAATGGTAGCGGGACTTTTGCCCCACCCGTTACTTAGGATTTGTAACTCGTCAAAATGAATCTGCGTTGTTTTCGCATGATGAATCAGATTCAATAAATTATTGATTCGTGATTAACACATTAATGACGACAAAATTCCAACTGTTGATCCAGGTGGTTTGCAGAAGGTTGCCAGCTATGTTGAATTGGAGTGCACAACAAAACCAATGACTATGCCGCTCTTCATCAGCTACTGCTAGTATATCGGACTCTTATTCACCTACTTACGTACAAAGAGCATTTTGGAAATCCGAAATTGAGAACAGGCAATGTTCCTACACCAATTCTGATCTAATGTATCTACATTTTGAGCTTGAGTAATTAGCAATAGATACTGTTCCCTCAAAACGGTTAAGAGAAGCAGTAATGAAAACAAGAAAGTAATTGCTAAAAGCTAAAACAGACCACGTTTTTGATACCATGAACCACATTATGCTTGTCCGTTGGAGTGATAATAAGGAAGTCACAATATTTACTAACCACGATTTTGTTAAACCGATGACAAACGTTCGTCGTTACAATAGATCAAAACAGAAATATATTACTTTCCCTCAACCTAAGGTTATTTTCTATTGTAACCGGTGGATGGGAGGAGTCGTGTTGCAAACCGTAAAAAAAAGCGGTGGTGGTCACTCTGGGTTAGCGGATTGGATAGTGCACTTGTGAATGCATGGAAAATGCATTGCATATTCGCAAATAACCTCAAACGAAAGGTAATATCTGAAATATATTTCAAAGTTGAGGTAACCGAAGGATTACTTACTCCTTACATCGGAAGCAAATGGTACGAGAACAACCTGACAGACGTCCCGCTGAATCAAATCAATCTAAAAATCTTCCAGAGCCCACCGATGTAGACAGTATCATAAACACACCACTTTCATTTGTTTGAAATGCAACGTAAATACCATGATAAATAAATATTTCATTCTTTATTAATTTTTTCAATAAAAATTGAATTTTCTAATAAATCGCGTTTTTGTTAAAATTTTTATACGTATTCGGCCAATGGTCGATTTTTCTAAAGAGTGGTCCTAATAATCCCTGATTCAAATAGCGTTGCAAAATGCTAGCGAATTCTGGTTACGGCCCGAAATTGGTTAATTTATCGAAAATGTGAAAAGTTAACCTTTTAATGGAAACATTTCTACAATTTCGTTGGGTTTAATTTAATCAGCGGAAGCAAGAACACGAACATTTGGGATGATTCCAAATAACCTCCAGAAGTCTATACCCAAATATAAACGCTGCTGTGATGGCACAACGAATAATTTCATTGTATGCTCTTGCCTGATATAACCAAAGATTCATTGCGGTTGTCCACTTGCGGGAAGGACAGTTGAAGAATTTAATATCTGGGTGTGATACAAATTGATGTTTGCACCAGTATGTAGAAGACCTTTATAAGACGTAATATTTGAGCGATAATTTTCGCTCTTTTTAAAGAAAGTTAACGTTAAGTCAGTTCATATTTAACGAAACCAAAAGAAAAGTTCATAAAGTTTCGCTCGTCAACAACATATGTACAGTAGGTTTAACAAGTGCATGTACGGCACAACTGTACTTAAAACTTTAGAAACGTTTATGGGCGGGGCTTAAACCGGGTTTTTATTTAAATTATTAGAACTGAATATAATTCATCTAGTAATTTTTCTTTCTTAATTGAGTCACTTGTGAATGAGAAGACGCCCATTGGCCGGCTCCATTTATAGGTTATTTACTGAAGTAGTTTTTGCTTTGATCTCCATTAAATTAATTGGTTTCGTTCTCTGCAATCGTCTTACTGCATGTGAAGTGTCCAAAATACCACTAAGCTCTTCATTTACGTGTTGATAAATACGTTGTCCATGTATTACTGCAAGTTTTTTTATTTCTTCTTGGAACGTCGGGATATTTAGATCCCTATGAAGGTCATCATTCCTAATGTACCACGGAGCGTAAACTATACCACGTAGCACTTTGCTTTGAAAAGTTTGTATTATTTTAGTGTTGGTTTTCTTTGTACAGCCCAGAGCTGTATTCCGTAAGTCCATACAGGCTTTAGCACCTATTGATATAATAGCAATTTATTTTCGGTTGACAATTCCGAATTTTTCCCGACAGCCAATATATTTTTCGATATTTGATATTAAGTTCTTCATTTTTCTTTTTAACGTGCTATTTCCATCTGAGCCTGATATTTAAAGTCATCCCTAGATATTTAGCCTTATTTGCATACGGAATCTGCTGACCGTTAATGATTACAGGTTTGTAACTGACTTTTAGATTAGTAAAATTCACATGCGTGGATTTCGATTCATTGCAGATACGCCACATTTTTGTCCATTTTATGATTTTGTCACATGCTTCTTGAAGTTTCGTTGTTGATTCCTCGATAGTGTCTCCTACTGAGAGAACTCCAGTGTCATCAGCAAATGTTGCAACGGTAACATCGTTTAAATGAGGTAGATCTCTGGTGTAGGGTAGGTAAAGAATAGGTCCCAAAACACTAACCTGCGGGACTCCTGCCGAGATCTTTTTTAGCTTGGAATATTCATCTTCATATTTCACCCGAAAGAGGCGATTCTCTATGTATGATTTAAAAGGCATGTAATATTGTTTTGGTAAATCTCTATGTAGTTTGAAGAATAAACCTCTGTGCCATACCTTATCGAAGGCCTGTGCACATCTAAGAAGATACCAGAGCAAACCTTTTTCCTCTCTAATGTATTCTCAATGACATCTGTTAGCCTGTGAACCTGTTCAATAGTTCAGTGTTACTCTCTGAAACCAAACTGATATTCTGGGATAAGGTTTCGTTGTTCTATGTTTTTTTTTCAATCTTTTGAGCAACAGCCTCTCAAACAATTTCGCTACTGTTGGTAGAAGTGAAATTGGCCGATAACAGTTTCTATCATTCAAGAGTTTCTATCGTGGCTTTCCCGGTTTCGGAATCATTATTACTTCTGGGTGCCTTTTCAGGCAGCTCCTTTATTATTTGCCCTGTTATCAGATCGTAACCAGGAGTTTCTTTGCTTTTATGTTCTTAATTTCAGCTTTTAGTTCTTTCTATGTTACAGGCCTGATAGCAGTGTTTTCGTAACTGGTCTGCCGTCCTAGAGGTTGAAATGTTTCTTCAAGATGTTCAGCAAACAGGTCAGCTTTATCTTTCGCACTTCTAGCCCAATTCCCATCGTTTGTTATGATTGGGGGGGATCTGCGTTTTTGTTCGTTTTAACCTTTTTGTTGCTTTCCAGAGAGAATAGTCGGTATCTTTAGTTGGGGCTAGAGAACAAAGATATTTTCCAAGTGTTTCATTTTTCACTGCTTTTATGAGTACCTTAAGTTTGATGCACCAGTTATTTAAGGTGGTTTTATCTTGCGGCGCACGTGTATTCTGCCATTTCTTTCGGGCTTTTCGCTTTTCCTGCACTAATTCTCATACTTCTATTGGGTAAATAACGGAGTTTTCTTTCCTGGATGATAATTTGGGGGTGCATTCGAAAGCCGACCATTGTATGACATCAAGGAGCCGGTCTAGTTCCTCTTCTATTTCATATTCACTTTTGATTGGCACTTGAAGTTCTATTTTTTCCTCTACTTGCTGCTTAAACAATTCCCAATTTGTTTTGTTGTTAGTTAGTTGTGGTGAATTTGTTTTTTCTATTACATTTTCACTAACCGTCATAATAACAGGAGAATGATCAGATATTAGACTTTCATCATTTTCTAAGAAGATGTAGCGTTCCGATATGCCTTTAGTGATGTAGAAATCTATTAGGTGTGGGATTTTGTTAGGATCTGTTGGCCAGTACGTTGGTTTCCCTCCTGAGTAAAATTCACAGTTTGAGTATTGGCCAGCTGCAAGTGATTCCTTGCCTTTTGGAGAGGTTAATCTTGAACCCCAGAAGGTATTTTTTGCACTAAAATCACTTCCGACAATCAAGTTACTTCCTAATTTCTGGAACAGGTTAATGTAGTCTTCTTTTTTGAGGTTATTTCGTGGGGACAATATATTGCAGATATATTACAGGTGTTGTGATGACCAAATTTAACCGTCACGGTGGTTACTTGCATGGATTCCTTTTCTATTTTTAATTCTTCATTGAATATGTTTGATATTTCCCTAACAAATATAGCTGACCCTCCTCTTGCTCGTTCTGCAGGATGTGTGGTATGGTAACAAGTATATCTCCGGATTGATACATAGGAGCTGCTGGTAAAATGTGTTTCTGATATTAAGCATATATCAATTTTCTCTGTATTTAGAAATAGTTTTAATTCTTCTAGATGTTTTGTTAATCTTTCCCATGTATTTCAGACACTATTTATTTTTAACTATTTTGGAACTTGGTATTTCCAGCAGGTTAAGTCGATTCAGAATTAACTTATTTAGTTTATTCTGTTCCTCAAGGCTATTTAGAATTGCTTGGACAGTGTTTTTGAAATTTTCGCTACCATTCGCCTCATTTTCTTTCGAATTTAAGCGGCCTGTACATATGTATAATTCTCCCTGCCTGTGCATATGTACCCTATTCGATGATTCGTTTTTTGCTCGATTCTTGTTTGGATGACTTAGAGGGGGTTTGCGTGCCTGATCCCTCATTTTTTGTAGCTGCTTGGCAACCTCACATTCTCGGTAGCTGGCTGGATGCTGCCCATTACAATTTATACATTTTGCTGGTTCTTCTTTTGACAGTTTGCAAGTTTGTGTTGGGTGCTTTCCAGCACATTTCACACATCTTGGATCGCGCGCGCAATATCGTTGCGTATGGTTAAGGCCTTGGCATTTTTTACATTGTACTATTCTTGTACTGCCTTTTTAACAGCTTCGATCTTTACTCGAATGTTGAGTATGCCAGTTATATTGTAAATGTTTTCTATTTGCTCGGATTTATCAAACGTTAGCATGAACAGAGGAAGCCCTCTTTTTGAAACGGCTTCTAGTCGGTTCTCTCCGCTACGTCTCTGTTTTTTAATAATGTTTACGGCATCAAGGATTTTAAATCCTTTATTTTCTAGATCCTCCATTATTGAATTAATTTCACAGGTTGGATGTAGCCCTCTTGCCATGACCTTGATGTGACGATCGTTTTTATTTTCGTACGTGTACCACTGAAATTTTTGCGTATTCACCTTCATTGACAAGTTTCTGTATGCGTTTGGATTTGAAGTGTTAATCTTCCTTACATTATTGTTCAGAGCAGTAATTTTATACTCTTGTTTCGTAGCAGTACTCATTACACTTTGGATTTCTGAGTAGTTTGTTACTCCTACATGAAAATCGATAGTGGGGCTTTTACCTTTGTCTGTGCTTCATTTTGTTGAGCTGGTTGCCGTTCAGATGGTTTTTCTAGGTGGAAGTGATTTCTTCTTTGGTTTAGTGGAAGTGATTTCTCCTTTGGTTGTTGGTCTAGAGCTATTTGTTTCTTGATGATTAACTGTTTTCTAGAAACCTCTTTTGAAGTTGATGGTAAAGTTTCTGCCATTTCTGGTGAGTGTTGAGCTTTCCTTTTCTTACTTGGTCTTTTACTCTATTTCAACATCCAATTTGTTTCTTTTTCCAATTATTTTTCATCCGTATGGAATGGATTGATGTCGTCATCGATTGCAGGATTAGGTTTCGTCCCAAGTTCTGCACGTGTTTCAACTGCTTTTTTGAGTTCTTCATTCTCTTTCTTTAAAATTGTAAATTCTTCTTTCAATTTAGTTGTAAATTCTTTTATTTCTCGTAGTTGTTCACGGAGTTCAGCATTTTCCTTCTCGTACTGAAATATATTTTCAGTTGAAGATCTTGGTGATCTTGGTAATTTGGAACTTCGTCCAAATGGGTTAAACAATGATTGGTCCACCCCAGAATCTATTGGGCCTGACTCCGAAAAGTGTCTATTTGTCAGCATATCTGCTGATGTACCACCTGGGGTATTACATTCCATATTTGTTGTATTCATTGTTTGTTTTAGCTAATTTATACCACTGGCATTTGGTCCTCGGTAGCACTTTGCTACTGCCGAAGTAGTACCCACCCCCCGCGACGTGGACGCGGCTACCTTAATGTTACCTAGGTGTACACAGAGACAGCCGAAGCCCTCTGAGTACCCTAGGCTGAGGGGCGATTCCTTTTTGACGCTCTAAAACAAAAATTAGTTTAACTGCAACTGTTTAGCGGATAACATACATGAAACAAATGAGTGCGATTTATAAAAAACGATTTGAAGCGGTGTTTTCGGCACATCCGAGAGGACCAAAATGTAGGTTACAAGTGCATCACAATATATATATAAAAGTCGAAAACATTTGTACATTACGTATTATTCAATGTACCGGTAGAGTGCCTATTATAATACCATGGTATGATAAATGAAAAATGCCATGTTTCAGAGAAAATGTGAAATCCAAATACTATACCGGTCTATTATTTGGAAAATTATGGCTAATTATAATACCATGATATACCAATTGAGCTATAATTTCACATTGTTTTCCAGACAAAATGGAATTTTCCAATTAGTATACCATGGTATATTAATTAGACCCTTCAATACTTTTTTTAACTTTTTTCTTTTTGCGACTATTATTTGTAAAGTAGGTACAATAAAAAAACATATGAAATTTAAATTTATTGGCAACGTTTTTATTGAACTTAAAAAAATACATTAAATATCTAGGAACTTAAAATAAATAACCTCAATATATGTGGTTAAACAATTGTACATTTGTTATATAACGTATTATTCACTAATGGTGTCATCACTGGAGTCGGTATCGGTGTCATTAGAATCATCTGAGTTATGGTCCGCCTCATCAGCTTCAATATACTCAAAATTTTACTCTTGGTCACTGTCTACTTCAACTTCCTCTTCTAACAGGATCGTTAATCCGCCAACTTCAATTCGGTCAGAATTTAAGACATGCAAAAGCTTTTTGTTTCAAGGTCAAATTTTCTTTACAGAACTTTCGACGAAATTTATTATGTCTTGATATGAGAATTTTTTGCGATATCCTTTTGTCATGAATTCTTCTGGCGCATTAGACAACCAATTATCTCAAGCTGATCGCATCGCGATTTTAAAGAGTTAGTTCACGGAGACGTCATAATAGATGTCTTTTTTATGGTATACACAAAACGTCTGTATTGCATGTTTGCTTTGATTCATCCTTAACTTCTTTTCGCAAGTGAGATCCATACGAATCCATTGCCAGCATCGATTTTTCGTTTGCAAAACCATTACGTTTTGAAAAACAATTATTTATCCACCGAATCATCAGTTCAGTTGTCATAGAACCAAACATGCTGACCACAACATCAATATTTTTGGGAATATTCATCTGGGGAACTTTTTTTAAACCTTCTAAAATTATGAGAGTTTGCACTACAATTCTAGCTGCAGAAATACACAGAACTACTGTAAATCGATTTTTAGAGTGTCCGGTATTCAACCCGTCAATACCCGTCAAATGCAATGCACAATTATACAGCATGTCAAAGTAACAATGAGTTTCGCCCATATTAAAAATGTTACTATTGGCTAACACGCTTTTTTACCTTGCTAGTTGCTAAGAGTTTGTTTTCTTGTTTTACCCAATTTCTAATTTGAGATCGTTGGAACCCAGTTGCTTTTTCTAAAGCGTTTAGCGACTCTCCTGTTTGCCCGATGTAAAATTTTGGACATTCGTCACATGTTAGTTTGTATACTCCTGCGCCTATTTTTTGAGAAGTTTTAAATTTTTCTGTTCACAGTTTTTCTGTTTCTGTTCTAATTTACGTATATTTCTGCTTATTTACCTGGTTGTGGACTTCCTCCCAAAGACAAAAAAGGGAATTATATACATAGTTACAGATTAATAAAAATATAAATTCCAAATACAATGCCATGGTATATTAGTATACGGTTCTAGAGCAAAAGAATATATCAAAAAAATATGAATTCCATATATGTATGTTATAATACCATGGTATATTATACGGCACTAGAAATCAAGTATATTACCAGTGGTACTTTGTTTGTCATGAAATTCTGAAACTACAAAAAGGCAGATGACGTCATCATACAGTAATTTGATGAAAATACTTCGGTTAGGCCCGTTGCACACTTGAGCTATGTTTTTTGACTGATGTGAGCTATGTTTTCATTTTACAGCTTCCCGTTTTGTTTTCCAAAACTCAACTAAGCCCACCATTGTAGATAAATTTCAGATCAACGAAATATGTAAAGGAATATATTTAGATGTTTTATTTTCGTCTTGGAGATAAATAATTAGCTCACATCGCTCGGAAAATGAGCTATGCGAGCTATGTTTCTAAAGAAAGCCAAGAAGCTGTGATCTCAAAACATAGCTCAATTCGCTTAACAAACATAGCTCGAGTGTGAAACAGGCCTTGCGCTGGATGCAGCTGAGAAAAAATTGGTGAAAAAGAACATTATTACACCAAAAACAACCATACGAAATAAAATTATGGAAATGACTTGCACGAACTGTGAAGCACCCGTCCTAGCACCATGTATGGGGATGCTCCAACAATCAAGGTTTTGGTAAATTAATCGTTTCCACACGGAACCTAAACGCACTTTACATGAATAAAATTTATTCACGAAGTTTGTTACCATCTGCCCTGCCCGTAAATAGTTTGGAGCGGAGAACTCGAATTGGATCTTGCAAGAAAACAACGATCCAAAACACCATAGCATACTCTGTTCGGAATTTAAACTCAAAAAGGACATCACAAAATTGGATTGGCCATCTCAGTCACCTTATGCCAATCCGATCGAAATTTATGGACACTCATGAAGATTAAGCTGAAAATATACCATATAAAAATTGATGGTCGATAGTTTCAACAAAAGGAGCCAGGCCAATTATTAAGAGTAATGGTGACTTACTATGTATTAGTTGATAGCGCCCAAGAAAAAACTTTCATAATAAAAACAATAAAAATCGTAGTTTTATTTTTACTTAGCTTTTGGCCGTACAGACTCTTGTTGCACATATACTGTATGTACATATTCTTATGGTCGCATTCTTGCTTAAATTTCTTAAAGACTCGCTAGTCAAAGTTATAGTTAGCAGTGGTTGAAGAGGTCTAATCATCAATGCCGCGAGCAGTAGTGTGGTTTTTATGATATAAATTAAAGAACCAAAACAATCGAAATATATGAATAAAAACGGAAAACCTGGAAATTTTCGTCTCATTCCTGTAGAATTTACGGTAGAGCGAAATGTGAAAATATCATATCGTCATTGTATTAAATCAGTAATAGAATGGATGAAGTTTATTTAGAGAAGTTTTCGTTTGCATTCACATAACACAGGAATTATCTGGAAAATGTTATTTCATCCAAATGTAATAAAACTAATTTTTAAGCCTACAAACACCACATATGTACACATTGATAATTTTATTCAGACTATAATACATATTAGGTCTGCACATTAATTGTGCAAAATACATATTTTAACTACGTTATAGGGATATAGAACGAAGCACTAATAGATAAATAAAATAGAAGTATGGTAAAACCTTAAACGTAGCTATAAAAAATTAGAAAAGCTACCATTTCAAGTAAATGATAACAAGAGAAACTAATTAATTAAATGAAACCGGTATATTTAAGCAACAAGTATACGGTTGGAATATCTAAATTAAACGTAACTATTTAACAAATTCTGTAGATTATCCAACGAGATGAGGAGAGCGTAACGAACTAAATCCAAAATATTATAATCTCACAATAGTTTTCAATTTAAGCAAAATCCATTTAACTAAAGTAAACAAATATTATTATTATAAGATGTGTACTTATTATCTTCAAGTTCAGTGCACTTTTCATCTTCTCGTCATATCCACCTACACATACCCGTACGATACTAGTGTTGATTATGTTTATGTATCTATATGCTGTTATGTAATAAAAAAAGCGAAGACACTTTTTCCTTCCATTCTACAATGACAGTGCTTGCTGTGTTGTTATATTTAAAGAGGTTTCGATTTGAATATATATAAGAAAGATGTCTTTCAGGAGTAACGTAAAATAGATAAGACGAATACTACATAGTGAAAAAAACCAATTTATATTGCTGTTTAAATTATGCGAAACGAATAAACTGAACAGAAGGAAGAAATAAAAAACGGAAAAACTTGTATGTAGAAACATAAGAAAGAAAAGTTAAACTTTTTTATGATGCAGAATCATGAAGATTGTGTAAATTATGCAAAAATATTTAAAGAGAATCCTATTATGTATTTCGTGCACTTAAGTAAAAAAAAAATTAATTTTTATTTATACGTACACAATTTTTTAAATGGTGTGCTGCTGTATCTGTGTACAATATAATATTCCTTATTCTTAAACTAAATAAATTTTCATTTTATTTTACTCGTAGCTCTGAACAAATATTCAATTTGTTATTTTTATATTTTCAATTAGGATTTTCAATTTTTGTGCCATGATATTGTTATGTAATGTAAAATTTTTATAATTGCAATCAATATACTCGTCGTATATGTATGTACGCTACTGCTCTACATAATACCTTGTGTGTATATTGGAAGAGTTTAAAATCGATTAAATATTTAATGAAAATATTTAAATATTTTTTGATTACAATAAAAAAGAGGTTTCCCCTCATGGTGAGATAACAGTAAAACGGGAAATATAAAGTATTTAATACCCAATGGATTTAATGTCCTTTTAATGCTAATTAATGCTCCCTTTGTAACTCACGCGTACACCACCTATTCATCTACTCATCCTATTAAAGTTACAGCTATTACCACCTGCACATTACATGCTCCTTGTCAACCAGTACACTGAAGTGGACGACGCCATGCCTCTGGTGGCATTTGAACCAAGTACCTGCCGGTCAAAGTGCCGAAGTTTTAACTACACTAAGTTTCATCGACATTCTAAAATTTGGTGTTTTGCTCTAACTGAACGCTCAGATATGTTTTTTCAAAAACAAAACTAGTTTGAATTTTTTTCGGGTATTTTTGACCACTGCATTTGTTTTGGTAAACTAGATTGTAATTAGCGTCGAAAATAAAGATTTAAGAATGTTTATGTGAGTTAAAAATTATACATTAAAAAAAAAGTCTGTGATTTAGTTTAATTTAATAACAAAAATGTAACATGATAGATCAAACACAAGAAATGGATCATCATCATGAATATCTGAACAATAAACAAGTGGGTGAGCTGCTATAGGCGTTGGATGACGAAGGTTTACAAAACATTGAAGTGGTAATTAAAGAGCAAGAAACCACACAAAAAGGAATATATATCTTGAGCCGCTACCTGTCACAAATGGTTCAAAAACAACATAGACAAATTTTTGGAATTCAAAGGAGAAAGACTTTTGGAGGTAAGAAAGAGGCAGAGGGCGTATTAAAATTCATAAAAATTTTATAAGCAAACTGATGTTATTAATAACTACGCTGTAGCTTTAAGAGATCGAAATATTTAAGCTTATTAATTTAATCATAATATAACTATTGTATGGAAAGGATACGCTAAACCACCCAATTTCCAATTTTCTCCGAAATTCAGATCTTCTTAAAACTAGCATCATGCATTGTCCAGTTTCTCCAACATAAACGTTAAAACATTTCTTGTTGCGGTCTACAACAGCTTGCATCTGGAAACTATTGATATTTTTTCATTGAATTTTGGATAATCTTTTCTTTGAATTTTGGCCGTGGTATTTCAATATGAGTTTCTATAGCGTTATTCATCTGCTTTATTTTTTTGGAATCTGCACATAATGGGTTTTGTTCGTCTAGTGACGGCCATTTTATATACCATTTCGCTTCATTGGCCAGAAGAATCTACACAAGTACGCATAACTCCGGGCAATTCGAAATCGGTCACCAATTTGTCTAAACGTCTCTTTTTTTGTCAAATACCAAACATATACTTTTAAGGTTTTTGTAGAAAATAAAGAATTAAAATACAAATCATTTAAATATAATTAAAAAAAATTTTATTAAGGTTTTTATTGTATATTTTTAAAAATAAAAGATAAATTTCAATCTTTTTTGGGCCCACTAACTTTAGCTGAATTAGACCGGAACTGTATGCCATTCGGATATGATTGCCTCTTTTAATGTTTTTTTAGACGAGATAATATGGTTCTGCAACCTTTTTAAAATACTCCCAAAGATATTCTATCGGATTTAAGTACGGTCTTTGTAGAGATGAATGGAATTGTTTTAGAACGTGGTAAAATAGCCATTCTCGTTCATCCACAATATGCGCTGGGATCGTTATTCTGCTGGAAGATCTAGTTTCTGTTTGGTATCCCTAGCTTTCAACTGATTGAATTAAATTTGATTTTAAAAGATATTTAAACCTGTCTATGTTGCCTTCAATAAATACTAAATTACCAACACCAGCAATAGGACATACAGTCCCAAACCACTACTCCTCCTCCGTCGTATTTTCATGTTTTTCTTACATAATTTATTTCAAGCTGTTTGCCTTTTTTTCGCCACGCTTTTGGAGGGCTGTCATGTCCAAAAATATTAAATTTGCTCACGTCGCTGGAAACAACAGATTCCTAGAAGAAAAGGAACTTCCACTGTTTTTGATTCTTTTGGTGGTTTCTTTCTAGCCACGCTAGAAAAAAGTCTTTTCTATCAACAATCTTTGCATAATTTTGTACCGATGATTAGTAATGGTTTGGGGCTGTATACCTTAAATATCTAGATATTTTAAAAACTCGTTTATTCCAATCAGTTGAAAATCTAGGACTATCAAATACAAACAGAATCTTCCAGCAGTATAACAACCCCAAGCACATTGCTCATATTGAATTTAAATGTATTGTGCTTTGTCTAAATAAATGCAATCCCAGATTTCGAAATAATCAAAAATTTATCGTGTGATCGAACAAAAAAACCCCTTGTAAATAACGTTTATAACGGAGCATCACATTCAGAGAATATTTGGGCTCTATGCAATACCAATTATTTTTTATTATGTATCGATGAATCAACGAACATTTCAACAACCAAACTACTGAGCCTGTTTGAGCGAGTTGAGTTTATTGGTAGAATTCATGATTTGTTCTTAAGCCTACTAAAAATTGAGGTATGTGACGCTTTTCCATTTATTCAAAAATTGTAACATTTTTCGAGGACATAAATATAAACTACAAGAAAAAAAATTAATTGGCTTCGTGGCTGACGGCGCGAATGTATGACTGGTGCTAACATTCGGTTGCAACGTTTTTGAAAAATGATTGTCCGAATATAAAAATTTTCAAATGCACTTGCCATTAGTTCGCGTTATGCGCCAATCACACCACCTGAATTGCAAAAATTTATGGAAAGTTGCGTACGTGATGTTTATAACTTTGTACAAAACAGCCCAAAACGTATAGAACTACATATATTTCTCCTCATCCATCGCAAACTCGTTAATTGTCGCTTCAAGCTACGGTTGTTAAAATTTTAAGTAGATTTGAAGTACTTAGACTATATTTTATTCACGAGGATATAGAAGAATTCCACGCTGTGCAACGGATAAATAATTGTTTCCAAAACAAACAATTCGAGCTATACTTGAAATTTATATTAAACGACATCAACAGGCTTAACCGTTTGTTTCAAAGCGAGTCACCGCAGCTCCACCAGCTTTATCATCACATTACTCATTTATATTTAAAACTTTTTGAACATTTTGTTAAAGAGGAATTTATAAATCTCGAATGTTTAAAAGAAATTAATTTAAATAATGAAATTTTAAAAGAATTGCCAGAAATTTATTTAGGAGCGGATGTAAATACGGCACTTACAACTACCCATTTGTTGTCATGAAACGATGAAACAGATTTTCGTTAACATTAATAAAAAAATTTTATTTTGGAGATAAATTGTTACAAGCTTTGGAAATTTTTACGCCGATGAACATAATCAATAAAAAAAATTGAGTTGGGGGACTGGACGAGAATGTAGAGGTCTATATATTTTGGTACCAATTACTGGATTTAAAACGGTCGGATGGCAGTTTATGTTTTCTTTATTTGAAGCGAGTAGTTATGGCTATTTTAACAATTCCTGTGGCAACGGCAAACGATGAGCGCACCTTTTCGCGAATTAACCTCAACAAAACGAAAATAAGAAATTGTCCGGATCATTCCACTCTAACTGGAATTCTATTATCAAAAGATTACATAAAGAAAAACTATAAAGACCTGTACTAGTTTTAAGCCTAGCAAGGCTATGATAAATAAATTTAATGCTGGCATGTACGAAAGTGCATTTTAATGTGATAATATTATATAATTAGTTTTTAAGAAGTTATAATTATGAAAATAAATCGCATGTATGCGTTAGAGAGAATTATTAGTTGTACTTGTAATATTCATTTGAATTTAATTTATTATATATTTCTGTGATGAATTTGTTCTATCTATGTGATAATAAAAGACTGAAGTATGTATATATATTGATTGGTTTTATTTGTGAAACTAGATATTAAGAAATCCATTGATCCTTAAGAAAATTTAAACAAAAGATTTTTTGACTCAAAAAATATTTTTTTACTTAAAAAAAAAAGATTTTTTTTCATATTTAAAAGATTTAAAAAATGGCAGCACTGGTTGTATGTGGCAACAAACAACAAAAGACTATCATTTTTTTTCATATAACCGTAAATTTAATTCGTTTGTTTAGTTGCAGCGTGTTTCTAGACCTGCACACTGATTCTCTAAAAAACAAGGTAATGTGTGAACGTGTAAACCGTAGTAGTGTGTGATTTTCTTTATTTTTTCGTTTACACATAATCGTGTTTTTTTAAAGAATCAGGGTGCAGTGCAGTAAATTTTAGTTTTTAATCCGGCTACTGCGTACGGGCAGGATGATACACATCATTCAATATCGTTTCAATCATATCATTGAAACCAATAGTATTGCAATTTGCAATCATATCATAGATGCCACCCATCATCATTAAAAAACTGTGATAACCAAGACATAGTATTAAATACATAATTAACACGATGGCGTGGCGATTGCTAAATATAAATTATTGTATCGTTGCAATGATGTTCATAAGCGTACGCCTATTTAAACAAATTAGTAACCGGCTGAAACCAGATTTGGTGGATGCTAAACAAAATTATTCAGCTAAACCAAATTATTTTTTTAATAAAACTTTTTTTTATTAATTATTAAAAATTAAACCAAAGTTTTTTATTTTAATTTATCATTATCATTTTTAACAAAGTGCTTCACTTTTTTACATCGTGCCAACGTCACGATAGGTCCTTAATAAATAGAGAAAAATAAAACGAAAATGCAATTTTTCGATGAAAACACGGCCAACCACAGATACTTTGTGGTTGAAAAAGGCAATAATGAAAATAGTTTTCGAGGAGCGTCACCGTTTTTAATTGAAACACGGTTGACAATGATCACCTCACACATCATGGAGACGCAGCGTCTACAAAGGGGGTTTTTTAGGTTGTGACTAGCAATGATGAGGGGTATCAATGAAACAGCGATATGCCTGTAAAAGAGGAGAAGCATAAATTTCTGAACACCAGCAAGGGGGTAGAAGATATAGCGAAGGAGTTGGAAGATCTAAAAAGATCTGCTAAAGTAGAGCAGATCAAACGGAAAGTGAAGACGAGGCAGAACGTTGTGAGCCAATAAAACGCGACATTGCTCAAACATCTACAGTACTTTTGAAAAAAACTATCCTATATTCGCAATCGAAAAACAAATAATAATAACGATGGATCGCATAACTTATTTTAGAGCGACAGAAATTCACTATTGCGAAAACGCAAAATAAATATAGTGTCTATGTAACTGTTATATCAGTATACATATTGGTGACGTCAAAATATTACACAAAAAACAACATCAACTCTTCACTACATTGAACATTACACGAGCAATTTATTACACAAATCATTTAGGAAATTTTACAACACAATTGCACATAAAACGTCACAAAAAATACAAACCAAGTTATCACAACAAAACCATATTTTTGTCGGGCAAACCGGCAGATCATTCACATTTACGGTGCCTTTACGAGACAAGATTATAAAGTTGGATTGTTGTTTTACCAACTTGAATACAGTCACATGAAATTTGCTCAAACAAGTCGTAGTTGTAGGTTTTGTATTGCTTTGCAATTGTTATTGTTTACCTTTAATTTCTGCTTGGTTTGCGTATAAATTAAAATACTTTAATTTATTCGTATACACGTATGTCTATTAGCCGTTCTACACAGTGCGGCAACACGATACGTTTTTCTTCGTCCCTTGCCTTTTGGTCTATAAACTAAATTTTAAAGTGGGGTTAATTTTGCAACACGCAAAAGCAGCAATTTTTGAAGTAAAACTTCTTTAGGCACGATTGACTTGGGGACTAAGCTGGCAAATGCGTTACGAAAAATGTAATCGAACGAGGCGAACGAAACAAACGCAAAACGAAATCATTTTCCTTTAGTATCAGGATGTGCCATGACAATTCATAAATCCCTAGGTGGAACATTAGTTGATACCATTTTATTTTAATAATTGGTTAAAAAAATTGGAAAATAAGAAAATTGGTAAATGGAAAATTAGAAAAATTGGAAATTTGCAAAACTGGAAAATTTGTAAATTGGAAAATTATAAAATTGGAAAATAGGTAAATGGAAAATTGGAAAATATGAAAATTGTAAATTTGGAAAACTGGTAATTTGGAAAGTTGGTAAATTGGAAAATTTGAAAATTGAAAAACTGGAGAATTGAAAAGTCATAATATAGACTTCTATGTCACTGACTGACTCACTCGAGAACGCATAGGGTGGCCAATTTTTTTTTCTATATTATAACATCTATATTACTCACGCACTTACTCACTCCAGAACGCACAGGGTGACCAAAAAAATTCGTCCGTGTGATATATTTTATATATGTATATTTTTTCTATATTACAGCTCCATTCCACACGAGGTATCACAGAAACCGATTCTTTCTTCGTTTCTTTCCCCGTTTGCCTATGATACAGGTTTTAATGCGACTTAAACAAATTTTCGATGAAACTACATTACACAAACAAAAATGAAATAAAAAATATTTCAAGGCCATTTTTACTATGCGAAGAGATTTCAAAAATGATTTTTTTATCCATTTTGTTACACATACATAAACATTATCTAGTACGACTAGTTGGCCTTGAAAAAGTTACCAAGTTACAAGGTTACCTCTTGTGGCATCAGACATAAACGGCTAGGTGACACTCGAGAACGCACAGGGTGACCATTTTTTTTTTTTTTTCAATATTATAATTTTTCTATATTATATTATAAATTTTAAATATAAATTAGAAGTTTTACTTCAGTAGTGTGGTCTAAAGCTAAAGCACACTTAACTTTTTATTTTTTTTTTTTTGTTTTAACGCGATTAGTATGAAGCGGATTTTGGTAAAAACTAAAAGCCTGAGCAAATGTGAAGATTTTTACATTTTGTTTCAATACCTACAAGACGTTTTTAATTTTATTTTTTGTTTTCTCTATCTGTTTCGCTCAAGCTGTGTTCCTGTTCATTAGACGGATAAAAATCCCACATCCGAGATTTTTTAAATTTTTGTTATGGTTTTTGCTCTATATATTTGGTCTATTTTTTGTGACAGCTGACAAAATAAAAATTTATTTTTAATTACGTTTGGCTTAATTACAGTGATTTTCGTATTTTTGTGATGTATAATTTTTTTTTTTATTTTAAATAAAAAATCGCTTGGTTTTTCGTTTATCATTTTAGTATTTCAGTTTTTAATAAATTCATTTTGCATTTCATTCATTTTCGATATCAATTTCGCGTCATAATAGTGTTTCAGTTTTTATTAAATTAATTTTTCTTTTCATAAATTTTTCGATATAAATTTCGCATCATTTTAGTATTTTAGTTTTGTATTTTTTTAAATTTTATATTAATTTCGCGTATTTTTGAAATCGGTAATTTAATCGGTAATTAAGTTATAAAAAATGTCTTTTTGAAGACAAACTATAGTCGATTTATTAAATGGGGATTTAATAATTTTAAATGCCATTGTATTTAAAATATGAAATTGACAATTACGACAAACAATTCCGTAGTGTAAGCAGATTTAGAGTGAACCCGGTCAATCGCAATAGACATCAGCAGGGTTTTTATGAAAATCTAGTTGCGGAAATGCGATTAGTAGATACCGAATCCTTTGCGAATTTCCATCGCATGACACCGGTCTTGTTTGATGAGTTGCTTGCAATGGTCGTTTCTATCATCCAGAAAAACGATATTGGTGAACGTTCGATATCAGCAGGTTAAAGATTATCTGTAACCCTACGGTAATTATAGCAAATATTGTTTTATATTCAATATATTTATATATATATATTAATATATACACATTTTCTCAGATACCTAGCAAGTGGTGACAGTATGGTGTCAAGTGGGAAGTACTCCTATAGAATAGGAAAGAGTATAACTTCCTTAATAATAAGAGAAACGTGCGAATCCTTGTGACAAATTTTAAAACCCGTTGTATTTTCAAATCTTAGTGAGACAATGTGGCGCGAAATTAGTCATCAATTCGAAGAACAATGGAACTTTCCACATTGTCCAGGGTCGATGGATGGAAAGCACGTTATAATACAAGTAAGCATATTTAAATAAAATTTAAATAATACATTTTAGTGAAGCATAACATATTTTTCATTTATAGGCTTTTTTCCATAGCGGTTCCATCAACCGAAATTATAAACACATCCAGTGTTGTACTCTTCGCAATCGCAGATGCCGACTACAAATTTATTGTTGTCGATATCGGAGCACCAGGCCATACTGGAGACAGCAATATTTTTCGGTGTAGTGCCTTTGGCAGAGCAGTGATAAGCGGTGGTTCACTGTTAAACGTGCCACCTGCAGAGAATGTGAAAGATAATTTGGAATATCCCTACGTGTTTGTTGGCGATGAAGCATTCACGTTGCTTCCTAATTTAATGCGCCCCTATCTAGGGCGAAATACCTCAATATTACAAATTGAAAAATCGGCTTTCAATTATAGACTGTCACGAGCCAGAAGAGTTGTGGAAAATGCGTTCGGTATACTATCGAACCGGTGGCGCATATACCGAAAACCAATTATAGCCAGTAAAGTGACAGTGTTAGGCATAATTAAAGCCACTGTCGTTTTACACAATTGGTTAGGGGAGAAAAAACCAAAGGAAAATTTTATCAACAGATTTAGTGGATAGCGATATTGGTGGAACATTTCGACCAGGGAGATGGCGTAATGAAGATAGCAGTGGCTTGCAGGATGTGCATCGTATAACTCGAGTAGAAGTGCACTGGATATAAGTCGATATATTGGAATGGCAGTACTCAACTATTCATTGAAAGAAAATAATTAAATTTTGAATATGTATATATGTTTTCTATTATGTATATATGTATATTTAAATTAAGCAAAAATAATAATAATTCATTAAATAATAAAAAAATAAAAATGTTCGCATATATTTACATAAATTAGAAACATTGTTTCATTAGCTGCGTTTTTTTGAAAACAACCGAGTACATTTCGCGATAGCTATTTTCAAATTTTAAATTAAAAAATTATCTAGAATCTCTGTATAACCAAAAAAGTCTATCATAAAAATTGTGTGGTTTTCTTGTAATATCGTTGTTCTGTATGGTTCTGAGCTACTCCGTAACTGTATAGAACAACGATATTACAAGAAAACCATACAACATTTATGATGGTTTTTTGGTTATACATAGATTCCTATTAAATCTAAATTATTTAATTTAATAAAAATAAACTTTTAATTTTAAATTTGAAAATAGCTATCGCGAACTCTACTTGATTGTTATCAAAAAAACGCAGCTAAACTTTTTATGTTGTTTGCTGGGCTAGTTCCTTTTTTGCTTCCTCTAAACAGTAATTTTATTTGGATGGCATATGGTAGCTTTACAAAATCTGGATCAACCTGTGACACATATACCATTAGTAAGCTTTTCTGCGCATCAACATTTTGGCTCGGTTGGGTCGTGTGGAGCTTTATTAATTGGCGATGCGCCTCCATGGTTTGCATAACCGACTGCGAAACCAGTTGAAGCGGGAACCAGTCAAAAATAAAAAATTAGCTTAATAAAAAAATAGTATCGAAAATCTCATTTCTATTAAAAACAGGCTGAAATTATTTTAATTATATAATTGTTACTAAATTAAAAAATAGTTATTTATTTATTTATTATTTAATACATAATAAAGCTTAGAGCTTATACGCATTATGAAAAAAAAATATTTAACAGTACAAAATACTTTTTTAAAATAGAAGATTTAAAATTACATAAAATAGATTTAAAAATAATAATTATAATATAATAATATTAATAATAACAATAAAATAAACGAAATAATAATGTCTAACATCTGGTAATCAAAAAAATAAAGAATATTATCTCGGAGATTCTGGAAAAAACGATTTTCTAAAACTTGCATAAGACCCGGTTGACTTAACATGCAATGGTAAGCTATTCCAGCAACCACAGTTATTTGAATAATTGTATAAACATCGTTCATATTATATGATAACATTCATAGTCGTGGCTATTCTATTATTAAATGTTTGTTATAATAAATTAATCAAAATATATAAAATTCTAATCATGTTTTATTCATAAAAGTTGTAAATAATATCGCGCATTACATAAGAGTTTTTAGTTGTGCATGGCTGCAAGAAACAATTAGTATCGCCAAAATTCTTATTTTTTCGTTTCAGTTTTTATTTTTGACAGGCTTTATAGAAACGCCGCACTTGAATTTTGCGTGGAAAGACAAGTGCTGCTTGAATTTTGCTGCAAAACGCAGTGTTTAATTAGCCGAAAGGCTAATTGAGATCGAAGTGCACACCAAAAAAATAGAAAACGCACACACAAAGACTGTCCCTAATACAAATTTCGCTCACCATTTATTCACGAACAATCCTGCATAAACAGTTGAACACAAACCTAACAGTAATGCAAACATTGCGTAATTGTGATATGATTGATTGAATAGAAGAGAATGAAATATATAAACACCGACATAACCCATATATACTCAACGACAAATCAAATACAAAAACAAACAAAATTTACGATTAACTTTTTGGATAGCGGTGAAAAAATATTTATTGACAAGTGCACTGTCACTCTGTAAAAGGCATAATTCTTCTATATTTATATAGTAATAAAATTTGACTGATGATGGATGAAATCCGAAATTAAACCGGTAAATTAAATTAATTTCATTTATTACATCCAAATTTTCCAAAAATTGTTTTTAATTCTAAGAAGAGTAAATAGTTAGAATGATAAGAGACGCGTTTACTTTGTGCGAGAATATTTACATTGTACACATTCTGATTTTAGTCTGCCAAAACAATTAAGACACATATTTTTCGAATTTTCTGTTAAAGTTTCTTTAATTGTTCTGCGATAATCTTGAAGTGTTATTTCGTATATATCCTCGTTACCGGAATGAATATTAATAATCTTTCTTCCGTTAATATTAAAACCATCGGCGTAAATAACGTATACTCCATACTTAATAAACCCATTTTATTAAACACTTGTTTTTAATTTAGCGTAAAAAGTATACTCCATAATTAAAACCATCCTTCTGATGTGGAAAACCGTTTCCTGAACGCCTATTTTGATCCAAAATTAATAACAGGAGAGAAGAATTACCGGAACGCAATAGTGTAGAATATATGTGTTTTTGTATTAGTAACAAACAAATTTGTTCGGACGTAACGCCACACCATTCGCAATGTTTTTATTTTAGGTTAATAATTTTATATTTTGTAAATTAACAAATTTTATATCCCTTTTGTGTTTTACTAACACACTTGTGTAGGTACGGCCAAAGTACCATGTCATAAATTTATTTTTGGTTGTGTTTTGAACCAACTTACATATTTTTGTATTCCTTTCAAACTTATTTTTGTTCGAAAAATGACACTAACTATACACACAATTGTGTTGGTTGTACTTCAAATCAAGTGCAATTTTTTATCAAAGACGTCATTACATACTATATGGTTTTTTACTCACACATTTGTGTGGTTTGGACTTTAATAGTCATTTTTTGGTTGAAAAGGGATATTTTATAAAAAAACACAATTGTAAAACATTTCGTGTTCAATAAAACGGCACGTAAAAAATAGATTCACTTTTCTCAAAATTTAGCATAATTTTGCTTTTGTCAAATTATGCTAAATTTTGAGGAAAGTGAATTTATATTTTACGTGTCTTTTTATTGAACACGAAATGTTTTACAATTAATTTTTTTTATAAAATATAAAATTTATTAATTTACAAAATATAAAATTATTAACCTAAGATAAAAACATTGCGAATGGTGTGGCGTTACGTCCGAACAAATTTGTTCCCCATCTAGATACCATGGGAAAATGTCACAAAACAGGAGTGGAAGCACCAAAAATTTGAACCGATCCCACCCGGTTCGATAAATTTTGGTGCCTATGTTCACAAAAACAACACACATACATGCGTAACAAATGACAGCACACTAATTCAAAATTGTGTATTATACGTCGTATACGTATACACAAATTTGTGGTTTCGTCTCCCAATTCTGGATCAAAATAGGCGTTCTGGAATAATCTTGAAGTTGTGTTGAGCTAATTTGAAATATTTTAATATTTCATATGACAAATTTCGCACCATTCCGCTCATTTAAAAAAATGTATTATTTGGATTGAGAGACTCGTATGTTAGGATTTCTTTCATTTTGAAATTTATTTTTTGCAATCGTTGCAATGGGGGTTACAACATAATTTTTATTAATATCGACTTATAACTCCCGTTGCGTTTTATCGTCTGACGCCTTGTGTGTTTAGAGGCCCAAAAACTATTGTAGCGAATTTTAAAAATTACCAGATTACAGTTTGAGTTGACCTATAATTTTATAATAGGCAAACGAGGCAGTTTCAAAGATTTTAGCCATATATCTTTTTAGTGGTCTCTGACTAGCGTATTTTTTGATTCGTGAGGCTTTTGCTTTTTCATCCAGTTTTCCTCATTTTTATCGTTGGGGTCTCTTTCGCCATCTCTTACTACTAAGGTGAATCGAGTATGGTGTTAATTTTTTATTTGCCCCTGTATGTTTTGTAATTTAATAGCAATCCGGTCCTCTCCTCAAGTACGTTGGTAAAACGGCCTTTTCATATTCAGCTCATTAATTAAATTACAGGGTTCTAAAATTCGCTCTACAAAATATATTATTCTTTCTTTACTGATCGAACAAATAATTTTTACTATTGATCGTCGCGAATAGTAAATAGAAAGCAAAATTTTACTGATCATATTCATTTTGCATTGAATAGAAAACAAAAACATAATCCCTATTCCCACTGTAGTGGACTATTCTATTATCTATTCAAACAAATATGAAAAGTGAAACAAAAGAAGAGAATCCAATTTTGTTTTAGTTCTCACAAACAAAAAAAATTGGATGGTACAATCAATGGAAACACATGGAAACTACATGGTTTTCCACGCCACATCGAAAAAAATTTACTCTCGCATACAAATGTATAAAGTATTGGCCGACTATTCGTTTAACAAGGAGCAGACAGTAGAAAAATATAATTTCTGATCTATTAAAAACATCATTCTCTTTGTTTTTTTCATTATTCGCTCACTATTCGTTGAAAACTAATACTACTATTCTTAATATTTTATTTTACTATTCACGATCGAAAAAGTGGGAAAAAATTAAAATATCATCAATTGAGAGAATATAAATGGAATAGAAACAAAGTGAAGAGTATTTTTGAACGCTGTTAAATTGTGTCTCCAAAGACGAAACCTATTTCTTATTGCGCCATCCGACACACGTTCCTTCATACCGATTTTTTTTCTTGCAAATATTCACTATCAATTAATAGAAACACGAATAGCATTATAGGTTATCTTAATTCTTTTGAACAATTTTGTATTTTTGATTTAATTTGCCTTATGTAATGCCTGCAAAATGCGAGCAGCACATAAAAACGCACACTTTTGGTTTTATTGTACCGTCTTTTATTACAACTTCAAACGCAAATTCAAGGTAAGTTTTTACATCCAAAAGGTTTATTTTGCTAAAATAGCATTTATGAAAACCCATGACCAGTCCGTTACGAAATTTTTTGGCAGGTTGACTTTCGGTTTTTACTAGTTGACCTCACATAATCTTGATTGTAACAGCATGTGGGAATCCGTATCAAACTTCTAGTGGCATCTACATGTATTATTTCGACCGGAGATAATAATTTTAATGTTTGCTGTCATTATAATGACATAAATTGGATTACATGCTAAATATGTATATATAAAATCCTTTTTTAAAGATTTATGGTAGTTATAAGGTCGATCATTTCGCAACCTTTAACTAAATCTCCCACTAGCTTTCTCTCGAATCGAGCTTTACTCAAATTTATCGCTGGAACAATATTTTAAGTATTTCTACTTTTTAATAAACTTATATCTACGTGTTTTAGCTGTTTCAGACTGTACAGGTAGGCTTGATTATGTTCAAGCTCATCTTGAGTCATGTTCGCTACATACTTTTTATTTCCATATTCTTACGTTTTTGGATAAGGGAGAGCAAGATAAGATGTTGTTTGCGCTTGGTCCGTCTTTACTTGATAAAAATTTAATTTGGATTTATTTAATTCCCAAGGAAACAGCAAAAAAAATTTTTAGTTTTAATTTTGTTTATTGGGTTGGTAGCAGACAGTTGTCAAAATAAATTCCGAATTATACAACTCTGTATATTTATTATAATTACAATTAATTATATATAATTATTGATGCCAATATGAAATGTAACTTTACCAGGTGACAACATTTTAAAATAAAATATCAAAAATACCAACTACGTCGGTCGACATCTTTCGGCAAGTACGAAAACTAAAAATTAGAATATGATTTAAATAATTATAAAAAAAGGATTTAACTAATTCCATTTAGGAATTGTTCAGTGCAATTGTTGTATTAAATGTCTCAAGTAAATACAGCTATTATAAGAAACAATAAATCAATACTTATGGCTTAAAAAATGAAATTTCCCTTTTTTAAATGTATTGTAAACTATTACAAAGTAAAACAATTTACATTGAAATGTTACTATGGATTTATACTAGAGAACATCTTTCGCGGCAAGCTTGTGACACTTGTCGTTTATGCTTACTTACAACGACGTAGTTTATCTGACATTTGGTTTATCTATCTCTGGAGATGGTTTCTTGTTTTGGTTGCCATAAAAAAAAATCCTAAACGTGTGTTCCGGATAACACCGGTCCCGCTATACATCCTCTTTACACATAACATAACACTATCACCCTTCTGAAAAATTATTTTCATTGCAATAAAAATGGTTTGTGAGTCAGGCCATGACAAGATTGGAAAAGTTCGAACGTTTATCGGCGAAATTAAAAAATTGTTCATAAAATATGCACCAGTCGTAAACGGATTTCGATAGATGGATCAATGATTCCCTATTTTGAAGATGTTTATCAACGTAAACATATAACAAATCCTACTAAGCTACCACTTGGCGAATCTGTGATTTTAAATGTTTCAAACGTGCTATTAGCAAATTTTAAAAATCGGGAATTTTCATTATTTTTTAATAGTTTTTTCACTAATCCGTCGATTAGAAATAAACTTAGTGATTTAATTTATTGAGGAACTGGCAAGAGTTAGAGAACGTCGTGGCGGGAAGGACCATTCGCTGTAATAAAAACAAAAATCACAAAAGAGCATATAAATTGGCAATTGGCATACACACGACCACACCGGAACTTCAGCTGTTCTTTGCAAGGATAACAATAACGTTGTTATCTAATGAGTTTGGTATACGTCGTACAAAAAAATTTTTCCGGCACTCAGCTGCTCAAAACAAAAATTCTATTATACAACCCCACCCCATATGTAACAATAATTTTATGGGGGTGTAGAAATATTTGACAACCATGTGGCAAATTATAAAATAGGTGCATGATAAGAAGCAGTATGTCCTAATAGCCCTATAAATATTTGATGCGGCATCAGCAATTCAAGGGTGTTAGAAAAATCAAGGGGGTGCCAAATTGATCAATTGAAGTTCAGGCCATGACCCACGCCCCATTTGATAACTACTTGTCCATCGAGAAGAACATATATTGAATGTGGGCTACAAACAATAAAAACGTATAGGACCCCACTTTACATTAATGTTTTGAAACTTACCATACCGCGAAGCAAACAAAGAATTAGGATGGTCCACACATATACTAAAATGTGATAATTAAGGATGAATTAGGTAAAAAATAAAGTAACTTTTGAAGTTGTTTTATAAATTATTGTAATAAAACTTTTACATAAAACTTAAGTCTAAAAAATTGATTTGTAATTAAACAATTTTGACAATAGTAATTCCCAAATGGTCTTTTTCCAGTTATGTATTCGAATTTTCCGTACTGATGGGAAATTAAATTCCAACTTGAGACTTAACTGGTTACTATCAATAAGGTTTAAGACATATTTCTAAAAAAAAATTCTGGGAACAAACGTGTTAAAGGAACATTAAAAAAAATAATTTTAGATAATTCAAGCAAACCCAAAATAGTTTTTCAGTGTTCCGTATAATAAGTCCTATACGTTCTATACACATCATGACTTTTTTATTAAAGTTTTATTTTAAATTTGATTGTTTAGAAAATGAAAGAATTATTTAATCAAAGTATGCTCCATGCTCCATCTGTAGCCACAACTTTCTCCCATTTTTCAGGCAATTGATGGATTCCATCCCTGAAAAACCGTCCAAACCATTATTTGCACGTTTTATTCATTAGGGCATGCTAACCGTAAATTTCCACAAGCAAACGATAAGTTTCCGCTCCAGTTTACTTTGCAATAAAATAATGTAACGAAACTTCCAACCAATGATGTTTATTTGGAATAAAATTCGAAATTTTCAAGGAGTTAAAAATACTAGTTAATTCCACTTCAACCAAATGTTGTATACTGCTGACATCAAGTCTTATTGAATATCAGTATTGCCGATTTATAGTACACGTAAGCAGTAGTGGTCACGACACCTACTGGGAAAGGGTGGAGTCATATTCACACACCCAATACAAAAAGAACAAAAATACTCATCTTTTAAAATTTACTGTAATTATAACAAAATAAAAAAAATTATAAATAAAACACAAAATCTTATTGAGTCTCAAGTTTTTCTTGCCCATGGTCAACATTAATTACTCAATAAAATGAATTACATAAGAACATGAATCATTTTGTTGCAAAGAATAACTAATTAATTAAATTTATCTTTTAGGTAAAGGCAATAGGTATCACTAAAACATAAATAATAAGATTATCATATAGGTGTTCTTTACTGATGCTTTTCTATACAGTATATGCAGACATTTATCCTTGTTTTTCTACCAAAAAATACAAAATATATCTACATACATATTTATCCATGCTATTTTGATATGCATTTGTCTGGATAGAATTTCATAGTTATGATACCAAAAAATGGGAAAACGAGGAATATATAGTAAGTGACATGGTATAGTTGTTATATACGTATACTCGTACGTACACATACGTATTTTGCTAATATTAAACTGACAGTGGAAGATAAATACTATATAGTATCTATAGAAGCGAGCAGCAAGCACAGAGGAAAGATACACCAGAATTATTATAAGACTACTACGATACTATACAAAAAAAGGTTGGAAATTTTTTTTTCTTCTGGTTTTCTTTTCTTTCATCATTATCTGACAAGGGATGCTTTGATTGTATTACTGTACTAAAACATGATGATGTTTTAAAGACATTAAAATATCATTACTTTTGTTGGGGGATTTCAATTTATTCTTTATAAAATTATAATAAAAATGTGTACATATTTACATCGTGCCATCTATGTATTATGTTTTGGTTTATGTATAACCAGACGTGGAATAATAATCATAATAACACACAGAGAGATCACTATATATTATATGCTTAGTAAAGAATATTATTTACAGTATACACGTTGTTATGATCACGATAAAAAAAAAACAATTTTATCGAGTTCAACATAAAAAAATGGTCAAATCATATCAAAAATGGTTCAGCTGAGAAAGTAATTAATCAAAATTTTCTTTTTATTATTTGCTTAAAAATACATTTTTTTATACAAAGTCGTAAGTGTATAATGTTTAATCTTTATATCGACAAATTTAATGCTTATGAGTAAAGTAATTATTATTTGATAATCACTATACATTTCCCAACACTACACGAACTAATTTTCATTAAAAAAAAATTGTGGTTGAAAACAAAAGGGTTTTCTGTTAAATAACACAAAATTATCTTTTAGAATAGAATTTAAATTATTACCACGTCAACGCGAGGATATGGCATGGTAAATATCATCTTCATGTTTGGTGGATTTGTATGAATGAAAGCACACACCTTTATCCAGTATTTCACCTTCCTGGCCTAATTACTGATAATATGTCGAATTCTGAAATACTACAGTTCAGAATTTTAAAAGAAAAAAAATACCCAGACAACTAGATCTAGCGTTTTCGTCTGATGTTCTTAATTGCGTTGTATGAAAAACCAACTTATCCATCGCCCGTTTCGAAAGAGCTTTTGATAATATTAAAAGCAATGATAATGGTAATGATAATATTAAAAGCAAAACAATTTCTCTCCACCTTGGAAAATGCGTACGCTTTGCAACCTAAGGAAGGAACGTTAGAAAAATTTTTAAAATAGGGTCTTATCTATATTTCGCCAATCACCGAGATTGTCTCACGAATTTTTAACAATTACATCTTTTCGTGCAACTCGACATTATCACCGACCCTAAGCATTTTTGACAGTTTATCAACCGCATGGTGTAAAGCAAGTTAAATTTTTTACATTTCAAATTCATTCTTTTACAAATCAAATTAAAATTGCTACACTTGCGAATTTCATCAAATTTCCTATACATGGTGTCCCTAAAGTAGTTGGTACGAATTGCGCCGTGGGATTCCTTGATCGAAACGAAAATAAGGTTAGTTCTGTAACTTCGCACGTTAAAGTTATAGACTTTTAAAAGGACACAGCACCTTGTAATAAAGAAACTAATATCTTGAGAAATAACCATTTTTCAAGTATGTATTAATTTTATTAAAAAGCTGATAACATTCTCTTTTAAATAAGGTATAATAATTATAACTATTTAATCAAAAAGTATTTTGTTAAATTTGAAAGAAAAAAACTTTCAGAATTCTATTTTTTAAATTTTTTTTTTGTTACTGTACCATTTAACTCTTAACAATTACTCTACGTCAGCAAAAATATTTTTGAAGAAACACAGTTCAGACTCTTAGCTTTCATTAAACATAACTATTATTCATTTTACACACAAAATACTTGTGTGCAAATATGAACTTGAATTAAATAATATTAAAATAATATTATTTACAAATATTTACAGCAAATTCTCAAAATGATCACCATTAACGGTTACACTTTTCAAACACGTGTTCATAAACGAATTGCGAATTTTCACAAAAACGTTTAAGCTAAAAGTTTCTTTATTTGGCATCTATCCTTTTTGTTTTAACAACAACATTTAATTTTTAAATATGACCTCTGGGGTAAAAACCTAATGGATTTAGATCCTGGTGGTCTTGGTAGCCACTGTATAGGTCCACCGCGGCAAATCCACAGTCTTAAAAACAAAGTGTTTAAGTAGTGCGATCATACATTTTGTAACGAATCCTCGTTACAGCTTTTTGCAGTCGATAACGCCTGTTGAGCGAACAAATTATTTTGGTTTAACTTCCCTGATCGAAATTTATTTTTATGAATGAACAACTCTGTTGTAATTTGTTTAGTTTCTCTTATACTCTGGAAGAGAGATCGTACTTATTAACGGTTTCTACTTAGGTATAAAAAGACAAATTTTTGACCATGCGAGAGTCCAATTTCAAATTTTACTAAAAGGAGTACTACGAGTAGTGGTTGAGTTTTAGGCATTAAATAAATTAAATAAGTTTTGATAAAAATTACATTAAATAAAGTATAGTATAGTTTATTACAAACAAAAAAATAATAAAAAAGTAAAATTTAATATAAAAAATTCATCTATAAATAATAAATTAAATAAAACTTAATTATAAATGGGAATTTACGATAAAAGTATTAAATAATAATAAACGAATGTTAATTAATAATTGATAACATGATTAATAATAATATATTGGTGATTTCTAATTGAATGTGAATATTATCTTTAATTAACAAACTGGGATACGAGAACTTTTTACAATACAAAATTATAAACTGTGTGAAATGGACATTTGAGTGAAATAAAAAAATAATTCTGTAGTGAAACTTAAAACTCGTGAACTAATAAACTATGCAAATTTTTAAATAAAAATGATAAACCGTATTGTGTATTTATTTTAAATAATTCTATAAACATTCAATAATGAATAATAAATAGTTAATAAATAGTTAAAAACATAATAATAAATAAATAAATTCATATAAAATTTTCGGGAAATATTAAATTCTTAAATGGCGGAAAAGTTGTACTCATTATTTAAACAAAAATTCGAGTACATTCTGAACAAACTATAACGTATACGTATAAATTGTACCGTTTATCAACCTCTGTTTATTTAAAAGACAGATAGAATGAAATCTCAATCAAAGGCCACAGAATCGAGACAGGAATTTCGCATCATAATAATAAAAGGTGCCCCAACAAGAGCGCCCGGTTTAATTTTAGAGAAAAACACATTTATTTTTGAATTAAGCAAACATTTTTATTTCAACATAAAGAAAAATAGTTCCGAATAAACGTGAAATACAACATCAGGCAAATGGCTATCACGAAACCTCTGGCACAGGGTTATTCTTTTGTTGAAATTTTCAATAACGTTTTCGGATAAATGTGGCTGTATTTCACCAATAACGTTCCGTATTTCCTCTTTAAGATATTCAACTGTTTCAAGCTTATTCGCATACACCTTTTCCTTCACATGGTGGCCAATGTTGATCGCCAAATCGAGAAATGATACGGTCTGGAAACTTAGTCTGCATTAACATCATTGTTTCACGTGCTGTGTGGCAGGTCGTACTGTTTTGTTGGAAAAACATGTCCTCCACATCAATTACATCCAATTCGGGAAACAAAAACTCCGTTATCATTTCGCGATACTCCATTAACAGTTAGCGTATTTCCAGCCCCATTTTCAAAGAAATACGGCCCAATTACTCCGCCAGTATTTAAGCAATTTTGCAACACATCAATTTTGTAATTAAACGCCTCATTCATTTGGCGCATTATTGCAACCGGAAACTTGAGGTAATTGGCGAACTGTTTTCGCAAAACTTTCACCATTTTTGTAATGTATGTTTACAATATTTAAACGTTGTTGGTTTGAATACTTCTCCATATTCTCGTCTTCTGTACGTGATAAATGTCAAAAAAAAATTCACCGTACAACTCGTAGTAACAAAATGGTGGCAAATTTAAATCCGGCGCTCTTGTTGGGACACCCTATATAAAAAAATAAAACTACCGCTTAATAAAAATTTTGTTTCTTTCTAAAAATAATAATTCTTATTTTTTTTTATGTAAAGTAATTCTTAATTTTATCATTAAATATTTTCTTTTTATAATTAAATTTTTGTATTAAATTATGCTTAAAGCCAAATATTTCAAATATTGTTCTTTTGAATTTCTATATTTGCATACGTATAAATATTATCAATGGGATAATGACCCAAGTAACATTTTGTATATATCATAGTCACAAATTTTTGTTGTATAATTTACGGGGCATTTATTGTAGAGAAAATTTGTAGCTGTATGTATGCTTCTAAAAAAGGTAGTTTCAGAATGCGTTCTGTAAAGTTACACTGTAGAGGTAAACTTCTAGCTACGCCTGTAACTTTTTTGTTTATATACTATGTCTTTGTATGATTACAGTTTCAAAATATTTACGATTTGTAGAGTCGACAAGAGCTTATAGCTACCTCGTAGATTTACTGAATATTTACACTATCAATGTATTTGTACTGCCACGGAATTCATACAGTTTTCTTATGTCACAAAGTGGTTTATAATGTATCTCTATAGAGTGAAATAAAAACAAAACCCTAAACCTCTTCATTGCACATCGTCATATTATAGAAATGTGAAAAGACTAACAAATTTGAAAAATAACAATTTCAAAATATTTTCTCAAAAACAACGTTTCCAAAATAATTTTATTTTTAATAATATTTCCATTACTTCCACTTCAACCCAAAACGAGTTCACCATTCCTAGTTATTTAAATCAAACTACAAAAGACCCGAGAATGACTACGATTATGCCAATGAAATGTCTGATCCCGATGAAGAAGAAGAAATTAAAAGCAAACTTTCGATGATAGAAGATTTAAAAAACTGGGCATTGGTTCATCGAATCACACATTGAGCTTTAAACGATTTACTTAGGATTTTAAAATTGCGTGGATCCAATTTCTTACCAAAAGATTCACGTACTTTATTACAAACCCATCAAACAATAAATACTGTTCTATGGACAACGGAAAACTCTAGTATTATGGACTAAAAAATTGCTTGTTTAATAAGTTTTCCGATTTAGACCATTCAATTAATGTTTCCGTTACTTTTAACAGTGATGGTCTGCCCATTTTTAACAGCGCAAAGACCGAGTTTGCTTGTTTATGTATCATAAATGTCAAAAAATGTATAAATATTAATACAAAACGTTTAGATATCGTAACATATAAATATTTTTAATAGGAAAGTGTAAATGTACGTTTACCTCCACGTAACCAACACATATCCTATGCATGTGATGATTTTTAATATGAAAGTGTAAGTATACGTTTACTTCTACATAACCAACCCATGTCGTATACAGATTATATACATACATGTTAGGATTTTTAATAAGAAATTGTATATGTATGATTATTTGTACATCACCAACACGATTAACGATTCGCGTCGATTAACATATCGTCAATACCACTTTGTAATAGGCTGTTTTATATACATTAACAAAATCATGAACCATCATCATCCAATGAGAACAACAATCGGTTTTTCCATAAACCACGTCATTGCGTATACGGCCAACCCGAATGAAAATAAAAACATCCGATTTATATGTATGCAGGCCCATAAAACGTAAACACGGAAAAAACATTTCTTACAAATGCTATGAAAAATTCACGTAACCGTTAATATTACAAATAAGTAAAATTAAACTCCTATACCTAACACATAATTAGTTTGACATAAAATTAAAATTAATAAATGCGTTTGGCCTTATAAGTGTACTTTTATTTCTTCTAAACAATTAAAAATCCATACGGAATATATTCCCGGCCTAGGCCAGAAAAAATTTTCTCGTACTATTATTACTTGTTGCTTAGCAACAAATACTGGAATCATGAGCTTTTCGTTTCGAAAAAACAACGGAAAGATATATTTTTTTCCTACGATCGGAGAAAAAATACTTTTTTTCCACTATCGTCCGGGAATGCAGTACTTTTCCCCCTAATTATACAATATACTATTGTTTACTTAATTTATGAAATATAAGCGATTTACTTTCAAAGTCATCGAATAATAACATTTTTTCTATGCAAATGTTTTTTTTTGTGTGGTTTTCTCAGTTTTTATTAAATAATACACATCCCACAGAAAAACAAACATACTAACGTCGATTTTATATAAAACGGCCTATTATAAAGTGGTATTAATATATCGTAGTCATGTAAATATTTTTAATAGGGAATTGTAAATGTTATCATCCTGTAAATGCTCACCTTCAACTTACTCTCAAACAATCTACTTAAAATTTACGTGTATTTTGAAGTTTACAGATCGAAAAAAGCCATTTTCTACAAAATTAATGACCTCCATATTGAATAAGCCTTTTAAACCGAAAATTTTTTTTTAATATTTTCTCAAATTTATTTGTTTTTATGATTTCTGATATAATGGATATTACATAAAATTATGTTATTATAATGTTAAATCAAATTTTAAATCGGTAGTATCTCTCTAATTTAAAATGTAAACAAAAAAAAAGTTTCATAAATAATTAAAAATTTAATATAATTCATTATTTTTATGGCGCATCCCTCTTTTCAAGCTATTTCAGAATTTTACCAGAAAAAATGGAATTCGTTTATAAATTTCAACATCATAATATGCGAAAATAGTTAAGTTTAATATTTTTGATTTCAAAAAATATTACATACATAGTAAAAATAAAATTGTTTTTGTTGTCATTTTTATAAACTTATTATCATTATTCATTACTAAGGGAAATAAATAAATTTGTATAAATACATACAAATTTATTTACAACTTTTGTTTACAAAATTAAACCTATATAATTGTGCAAAATAGACATAAGATTGTAAATTATTTGTAATAGATCCGTAACCGAAATTGTTGCATACATATTAATTACTTTAAAGATTTTCGGCTTTTTTATAGACAAATATTATTTTCTATGACATTCACATTGTTTGAGACCTTTCGGGCCACCAAAAAATGAGGTCATTTACTTACAATACTCTACTAAAAAGAAGTAGAAAATTCAATCAACCCCCCCATTAACCCCAAGAGTATTTGTGTGTACAGAGCCACACAACCCTTTACAAAAATGAGAACTTCCTCAAGTTTCCTCTTGGTAGTTTGGTTTCGTACCGATAAAAGTTGGCCTACTCATCAGGTTGCAACGACCAAACTGCAAAAATTTACCTCTTGCTTCACACCTATAGTATGAAACAAGAACATTTCGATTTAGCGAATTATATCACCAAATCAGAAAACTCTTGGAACTCTTTTAGTAGAGTATTGTAAGTAAATGACCTCATTTTTTGGTGGCCCGAAAGGTCTCAAACAATGTGAATGTCATAGAAAATAATATTTGTCTATAAAAAGCCGAAAATCTTTAAAGTAATTAATACAGACGAATTTAAAATTTCTTAATATTAATTACTGTAACTATGCAGAATTATATGTATTCACACATATTGTTTACATTGATTCATATCGGTATATGATCAGTAAACACGATAAATATTCCCCAAAATGTATACTAAATACTTACAGAACGTTTAAGGTACGATTACCACTGAAACTTTACAGCTACAGAGTAAAGTTACAGTAAACATTTTGTAAACCAAAATTGTTCGTTGGGGATATTGTTATTTGGAATATTTCGTTTTCAGATTATTATTACATATTTTTTTTTTAAATTTAATTACTAATCCTTACCACTACAAACCATTACGAATTTAGTCATAGATTTAAAGAATATAAAATTCAAAGCTCAATTTTCTCTTATTTTTCCCTGTGGTTTTCTCTCGCGTTCCAACCTTTGATTGGAATGGTTGTGTTTCATGAAGTAGGATATCTTTTTGCTATCGAAAGAAAGTGCAATAAATTCAAAATAAGATAAATGTTATTAGTGATTGAAGAATGCAGAGAAACATGTGAAGTGCAAAGAAAGTGCAATAAATTCAAAATAAGATAAATGTTATTAGTGATTGAAGAATGCAGAGAAACATGTAAGTGCAGAAAGTAGTAGTAACAAAAATTTCGATAAGAAGTCCGTGCATATTAACACTACTGCGGCCCGCGTACACAATTGCATATGTGAAAATCATGTACGTAAGAGAATCATATCAAAAATTCATTTTTGTATGTTGTTTGGACCAACATACACATTTGTGCATACTATTTAATTTTGTTTTCATCCGAAAAACTACACTACTACAACTATAATAATAAAAAATTAATTGATATGTTCTCAAAAGCAAATAATTAATATTTTATGTAATTTATATGTTATCAAATTATAATGTTTTTTCAAGAATTCCGATTTAACTAAGATAAATTGAAATCCGGAAGACATTACAAAGTGTGGTTATTTACATACACAAAGGAAAGGGTTAACAAAAAGTAGTCCATTTTTACTATTTCACCACACCGGCTAGAAAGAAAGATTCACTGAAATGAAATTGGTTAAAATTATGTTACATGTGTTATAAATTGTATTGCGAGTTGCGTACATGTAGAATACTGTAGAATACTAGAATATACGAATAAAAAATGAGGTAGAACTTTACTTCCAATAAATAATATTCCCTAAACAAATACATTCGTTTTTTTTTTAACTTTTATGAAACATTTTGCCGTTTTTTTTTTTAAAATTTTGAATATTGTCATTTTTGTTCTACGAGTTAGTAAGAAAACGTCGCATCGTATTGTAGATTCGAAAACGTTAAAATGACGATATTATCGTCATCTGGCAATGCTTCACGGTCCTAGTAATTCATCTTCAAAAATACCACACCATACATTTACTGTGAATTTATGTTAATAATGGTTTACAATTTTTAAATGGGAATTGCTTGATGACCAGAAATGTGAGTTGTGTAAATTTATACATCCGTCCTGAATAAAAGCAGCATTTTCAGTAAACATTATCTTCTTCAGGAACCAAAAGTTTTAAATCTGCTGCCAAATTACCCAATCACAAAAATGTTTCTTAATATTTTATCATTTTCCAAAATATCTTATAATGAAAAGGATGGAGATTTTCTTTTTTAATTTGCCTGTGCACCATAGATTTTGAAATTTTGTTCCAATTTTCCGAACACTAATTTTTGGATTATTATAAACGACTCACGTAACACTCTTTCAGTATTATATTGTGATGATGATGTACGTCCTGGTAGGTCTCTCCGATTATTTGTCAAAGAACCGTTTCCCAGCAAATTCCGGTATGCATTAACAAACGTGTTAACTGATATGGCAATCTACGGTTAGGGTATCGATCTCGATATATCAATTGAGCAGTCGTCCGAGCTCTATTTGCCTCGTACAAAACGCATGCCGTATCCACATACTAAAATTTAAACTAACTCACGTTTAAATGCCCAGCCTAATGACTAATTTATATTCAATTATTTTTTAGAACAAAACCATTTTGTTCAGTTAACGTTCATCATTTTGAGAATTTACTGTAAATATTAATAAATAATATTATTTAACTCAAGTCACCTCAAGTAACAATACCTTTATGTACGTAGGTGGAAAAAGCCAGGAGGAAATTTTGATTATTTGTGACGAGCCGTTTTGGTGTAACTGAATCCCATTAAATATTTCTTTAAAGTTTTGAACACTGATGTTACTATAACCTTTGCCAATGAACATTTTGTAGCACGGTTTTACAAAATTTGTGAACAGTGAAAATTTAAATAAATAATTTGAAATATAAATTAACATATAATTCATAAAAGGTGTAACAAAAATATTATTATTTTCTTGGACGCATAACGTCGTTAATTAACGTAGAAACAGCTGGAATTAGTCTGTCGTGTTCAGTGGTAACATTATGCATAGCTTTTTGAATAAATATGTTCGCAATTTGGCGGATATTTTACGTTGACTGCTAAAATTATATAGAACTAAGTATCCAAAGCTTCTAAAATGGTTTTGAAAAAATATATTTCTCCAGGAACGCACAATTGGATTATTTCTTCCTTCTAAAATTCCGTATATTTCTCTTTCCGTGATGCGGAACAATGTGCGGAAGCAACACTAATGCAAGTGCGCTGTTCATCTTAAATTCAAACAACCATCAGTAAATATGATAAAACTTAAAAACGGACCATTGGTCAGTTTCACATACAAAACTTAATCGGTACTCGAACTAGCTGACACCCTTTTACATGAAATTCGGATGTTTTTGACTCAATAAGCAATATTATTGGTGTAAAAACGTTATACCATGCGTAAACCATTGAAAATGCGAATACCTTCATACTTCATTAAACATTAAAACGGTAGTACTCAAAAATGCGTAATTAATTATACTTCTAACAGGTCAATAAAAACAGTAACCCACACCCCATTAAAATGTTTACGCCAAACCAAGTTCACACGTCATATTTTACCGTTTTCGCCCGCCTATATCTAATTAAACTTCGGCAATGCGATAATTGGTTGGTGTGAAGTAGCTATAAAATATTCTAAATCCATTATTCTCTTGACACTTCTCCAGATTTCATCAAATGTTAACCTAAAAATATTAAGTCTTTCGTGAAACTAATTTCATCTGGGTTATTTTTCTTGAACTTATTTAGAAACAAGTAAAACAATTGTACATCACTTGAGAACTATTATAATTACGCATCCCGACTTGTGTGTTAGAAACATTACATTAAAAAAGCGTTGCTAAATAAATATTGGTAGTCGTGACACCTCGAATCTAACCTGGATTTGTTTCTCTCATCTCGTGAATCCTTTAAAACTCTAATTCGGCCATTCGTTTCTATACCGTGTTAGGGAAGTCTAACATATACTGAAAAACTGTGTAGGAAAATTGATATTATAAATCTCATAAATCATGTTTAATCACTTGTCACAAGGATTAATGGGATTGTTGGTTGTTTGTTCATATTTTTTTGTATTCTGTTTATTTTCTTATACGTATACAAACAACGTTAAAGGTGTATTCTCATTTCTTGATTCACTGTTGTTATATTTTAGAAGTAGCAAAACAAAACAAAAAATAAGTAAAATATCATGAATCATTTTATGCCAAGAATAATTATTTTACTTTATTTAATAACAAAAAAAAATGTTTTGTTTACTTTAGGAAAATATTAAAATTTTGGTTCAAAGCATTTGTTTAATGTAAGAAAATTTTACCAAAGAAAAACTTAAAACAAGATTGATTCTCAAAATTAATTTGGTAAAAAATTTAATTACAATTCTAACTTTGTATTTATATTTCATGAATTTGATTACATTTTGGTTTTGTGATCATTGGGTTCGTAAAAGGATTACCAATAATGCTTTTAAAAATTCAATATGTTGGTATAAATATGTAGGAGGAAAGTTTAATCACCAGTTAAGACATGAAAATCTTTTAGATCTTTAAAACTAAAATAAAACAAAAAAAAAATTTATTGGGTTTTGAAAAATGAAATTTTTGTTTTGAAGAGCTAATCTTATTATCAAACAAATTTTTATAAATATACAAATAAAATGTGTAGAAGTATTTGTATAGTACATGTATATACATAATCCTATATATGCCGGTATATTTGAATGAGGTAATGAAAAGGTAAATCTTCCATGTCTAGACCAAATAAATCAAAAATATTTCTTTAATTTAATAGTTTCATTTTCAGTAATAAAAACAGATACACACACTTCTATAGCTCATTTATTTATTGAAAGAAATCGAGCACATATGATTCCAAAAAGAACAAGAATACAGTATGTGCAACAAGAGCGTGTACGGCAAAAACCTAAGTAAAAATAAAAATACGATTTTTTTATTTTTAACATATTATGAGAGTTTGTTGTATTTTCTAGGACGCTATCAACTAAAACATAGTAAATTCACGATTACTGTTAATAATTGCCTGGTTCCTTTTGTCCATACTATCAACCAATTTTTCTGCATACTGGGGTGACACATTTTTCCATCCGGACCACTCGCGCTAGTCGTACATTTTCAGCTTAATTTTCATGAGTGCCCCTAAATTTTGATCGGATGGGAATTAGGTGGCTGAGATGGTGAATCCACAGCCCAATTCCCTTGGACGTATCACTTCATGCGACGTCACTATGGTTCTTCCTGGTTGAGATTTTAAAATCAAAATTTACTAAATAATTTTGTGCAAAACTTTCAATGAAAATTTTTTAAATCATATTTGGCTTCAATAGTTTGAATTTTTTTTATTTATTTGTCACGTTTTTAAGTGTATTTTAAGTGATAGAAATTGTCATTTAGAGTGATAGTAGTCGCAAGGAAATATATAAAAAGCCGCATACTAAGATTAAAAAAACAGCCAGAACGACATTATTGAGCAATTTTTGTAAGTTTCGATTTAATGATCTAGTAACCAGGGAGATGAGTAGTCACGTCACTTGAAGTGATGCGACTAGGGAATAGGGGTGCGAATGTTGTGATGCACCTTTTTGAGTTTAAATTTCGAACAGGGTAGGCTATGGTGTTTTGGTTCGTTGTCTTCTTGCAAAATCCACTTAGAGTGGAACCAGAGTGGAACCGCTCCAAACCATTTCAGGATAGATGGTAACAAACCTCGTGAATACATTTTATTCATGAAAACTGAGTTTAGGTTCCGTGTGGAAACGATTAGTTTACCAAAACCTTGTTTGGTGAAGCATCCCCATACATGGAGCTAGGACACCATAGTTTGGACAATCTTTGTTTTTTACTTAGTTCGCCAAACGCGCCTTTTAACATTAAAACCTCAAAAGGATGACTCATCGGTAAACACAATATTCGTAAAATCTTTATTTTTATGTTCATTCGCCCACTATAGTCGCTTTTCTTTGTATTTTTGTGTTGCCAGTGGTTTGACCAAAGTATTTCCATATGCGTAGCCATGTTCTTTCGTATGGTTGTTAAAATAGTATTCTTTTTCGCCAATTTCGGCCCCAACCTCCTTTTTAAATGCAGTGGTTCGTATTTTGCTATCTGGCAAATCGTCAACATTTTTATACATTGAATAATGTGTAATCCTCTTCTATATAAATGTTTTCGACTTTTTTATATAATTAGTTGCACTTGTACATAATTATTTAGAATTTAAATTATTATTTTTATATTATTTTCACTGTATATATTGTAAATATTTGTATTATATTATTAATTTTGTATATATTTTAATATTTTGGGTTATAATGTAAATAAAAGCTTCCTAGCTTTATTACTTCCATAATAAATAAATAAATAAAACACTTGCAACCGACATTTTTGGTTCATTCTGATGTGCACTTAAAAACACCGCTCCAAATCAATTTTTATAAGTCGCACTCATTTCTTTCATATATCTTATCTGCTAAACAGTTGCAGTTAAACTAATGTTTTTTAGAGCGTCTAAGAGGAATCAATAGAAAACGCCCCCATTTGTTCCTATATTTTTAAGTACAGTTATACCGTACACGCTCTTGTAGAACATACTGTAAAATATAATAAATTCGTAAACACGAAAAGTTAGTTATGTAAATATAATAAAGAGGAGAAATGTGAAAGAATCGAATTTCGTACGCTATGCAGTAATTCGCTAGCAGTACAACTACATGGTATTGTTCTATATATATATAGACAATATTCCAATGTAAAATAATACAACATCAGTCGTCGCGACCTGATGAGAAATCTGATTTTTTCAAATTAGTGATCTCATCCGTTCGAAACTGATTGTTGTGATTCTTAGACATTTTTCTCCATCTATAAGTCAAAAATTCAAATGCATAATCTAGCTGAGATCTGATATGGTTGAAGTGTAAGATGAACAATTAGCACTATTCGGTTAATTATTTGGTCCATCTCCTGTAACAATTTGCGTGCATCCATAATTTGAATGCAGGAAAAAAAAGCCACGGAAAATTTATATTAACGATGGAAAACATTCGCAGTAGTTTTCTCTGGCCGGCCAATGCTCAGCTTATAAGGGCGTGGAGTACCGAACTGTCCTTGCTAAACCACTTTTATTTAAAAGTAAATACGAGTAAAATAAAATACAAAATTATCACGTAATATTTAAATCCACCGATGTGCCTTGCACCTACCCACGTTGCATCTCTCCCCAAATAAAAGTTTTTAGTTTATTTAAATATTATATTTTTAGAAATTACGATTAATAATGTGAGAACTAAATTTTATTTTTAAGTTTATAATCACGAGTGGTTAGAAATTTATAGTTTATAATCACGAGTGGTATTATTAACATAGTTTAACTTTTATTTTATTTTTAATTTTCTATTAAGTCCCTACTTGGACATTCTTAAACCACACCACTTGTACTTTATCGTATATGTTTTTTTGTTTATTTAATTAAATTTTATATGATTTTTCAATTAGATCCACACACCGACTGCCTATTTCGATCTTCTTTATTTTTTCATCCATCCGCAATCGTAATGTAAATTCCCCATCTTTCTGTCCCTTTAACGGTAATTACAAGTTATTATTATCTATTTCGTGTTTTGCTTTGTGTTTTTTTCGAACAATAAAATTCAACAATAAAATAAGTCATCAATATATTTGATTACATAAATCAAAATTATAACAGATTTCATTTTTTTTCGGAACTTTCAGTTGCAAAACACCGAATACTGAAATTCAGGGCACGCGTCGAACAAAAAAAAATTGATAATTGGGAAATACAACATTAATTTTGAAATCGTGGTAAACCAGCTAAAACCATCAAGGGGCGACCCGTAGGATTCGTTACGCATTTCCGAATTTTTACATTTTCACAATCGGGCCATAAGCTTTTTCCATAAATTAGGAGGTTCTAGTGATGTTTGACCGAAATTAGCCCGCTTCATCGGAAATGGTAGCTTGAATAAAAGGTTTTACGTTTTTTGAAAATATTTTGACATGTATAAAGCGTTTACGAAAAAGCGATTAGAAACAACAAGATTGTTAATTAAGTTTGAAACGAAATTTGTTCAGATCATTTGTTTCAGAAAATCTACCGAAAATGACAAGTTTTGATAAAAATAAAATGAAATTTTGCATCCCTTCAGACCAGGCGGTTTGACTATTCGGAATCAAACTTCATACGTTTTTTTTTTCATAAATTGGGAGATCCTTGTGTTCGTGGAACTCTATGTACCGAAAGTGGCAGCTTCTATGGGAGCTTTTTCAATTATTGCAATCATGCTGAACAGTATAGCATTTACAAAAAACGCCAAAGAATTAAAAGATTCAAATAAATTTAAAGGTTAAATTTTTAACAAGGGTTGGACTTGTTGGTTTTCGGAAATTTAAGCAGAAATATTGGGTTTTCATTATATAAAACAGTTTTTACCAATAGTCCGATAAGATTAATTTTTCGCTTTAGAAATCAGATGTGGTGGAAAGGAAGTCTGTTGTTGGCCCCAACATATTCTGTCCTACTTAAATGAGTAAAAGTCTAACAGTGTAATTTTCACATCTTTGTATTTAAATGGCAAATGGTTTCATTACATATAACATCGTTAGGTTGTACTTTATATTAAATATCACAAATAAAATGCCTACGGTATACAAAATATTTATTTATTGTAAATTTGAGTCTAATGGCAAGATATTGATTGAACGAATGAAGAAACACAAATTTATATTATCCAAATTTCAACGTTTAGAATAAAATTTTTAATTTTTATGTTTATTTTTTTATAATTCCAGGTCGTCCAGAATCCACTGTGACATGGTACAATGGTGGCAAAAAGATTGACACAAAGGGCACCGTTTCCAGCGGCCGCCATGTATATATTAATAAATTAGAAAGCTTTAATGTAACACGTGAAATACTGAATAACACTTATAAATGTCAAGCATCGAATACAAAATTGGCACCACCTGTTGAGAAAACTGTTCGACTTGAAATGTTATGTAAGTTATTATTAATCTATCAATCATAATTAATTGCTGTTATAATCGGTATTGATTGTTTAACATTACCGTACATCTACATACCAAAATTGACTTTGGATCTGCTTAACCAAAAATATGAAAGGCATCGTATTGTTATCCTTTTCCTGTTTTTTAATAATTTAATTTTATATACTTTACACACACGAATAAATATTTTAAAATATCACAAAATTTGACGATTTTCTTTTGTTGTTGCTATATTCATAATAACATTTTGCTTTATTTAATATTTTTATAAATAACACAGGAAGTACTCACAAAAAATCGATGGTAACATTTTCTTCCGTGTGCTGCTTTTAATTTTATTTTTGATTTTTTTAATCATTTTAATTTTTCCGACGTATATTTTATTAATATTTTAAACAAAAACACAAAAAAGAAAATTCATATAATTTTTTTTTTATGAATTTTATAATAACTAAAAATTTAAATATATGTATTCGCGCACATTATGTACTCGTATGAATGCTGAAAAATCCATAAAAAAAATTCATTACTGCAATCAGTCGTGATTTAATTTATTTTATGATATACGAGTACATTTGATTTAAAATTCATTCAATTATATTTTATATGATGAGGAACACCAATATATGCAAATTTAGTCATGTATTATGCATACTCGTTGTGTACTTGGCATATTTATTGGGGAGATTACTTTAACATTTTTGATATCATCATCGTTATTCAAAACCACGGATATTTTAAATGTTGATGCATTAATTGGCTTTGTGCTCCACGAGTACCTGACGTAATACGAAGTTATCCCAGCATTTTTTTCATTTACATTTATTTATTACAACGGTTTTACAAATCATCTAGTATCGAGATGATCAAAAATATGATCTGGCTATCACACAGAATAAGCCAAAATTTCAAATCATCTAGTAATTTATATTTCATAATTTCTCGTTTGGAAAGTTATAGCCCTTCGACTAGTCCCCTTTACAATTTTATTATATTTTTACACGACCTAGATTGGATAGAATGGGTACAAAGGGCCGAATGTGTCGAAGAACCGAATGTCTCGAAGGGCCGAATGTCGAAGGGCTGAATTTCGAATGTATCAATGGGTCGAAGGGCCGATTTTTTTTTTGTTTTTAGAAATATAATTTTTTAAATTTGTTGTATTATGTAATATTTTGTAAATTTTTTTTTATTAAACATAAATGAATTTGTTATGAATTTATGTATTTTACTATTTTTCATCTTTGGATATTCATGAAATGCCACGTATCCAGTCAGCGATACATTTTGGTGAAGGAAAATATTGTCATGCACCACCTGAGACAATCGGCTCTATGTCAGCGCTCGGATGAGTCATAATAGGTATATGTACAAAACATAAAAAAAGTAATTTAATTAAATAAAAATAATATATTTCTAAAAACAAAAAAATTCGGCCCTTCGACCCTTCGAGATTCGGCCTTCCGACAATCGGCCCTCCGACAATCGGCCCTTTGATATCATACCGATTGGATCTAGTAAATCAAGTGGTTTATTCCTTCGCAGCTAGCTTACTTGGTTTGCGTCATCCAATATACAACGTATCTAGTTATTCCACACAGGCTTTAGAATTTGCCGGTATGGTAACAATTTATTATGTAGTCAGCTCAAAATGTCTCCCTAAAGCCTACTGCACGACTGTGAGATTTTACCCGCACTCACAATCTAAAGTTAGTAACTAATACTTTTTCCCTTGGGCAAATAGTATTAGTTACTAACTTCAGATTGTGAGTGCGCGTAAAATCTCACAGTCGTGCAACAGGCTTAAGAGCCAATTCATATTTCTAAAAAATTTAATTGTTTACGTTTTTCAACACAACTAGTGGTGAAATTATTATCGATTACTCAGTGCGAAACGATTTGGATGTGCTGTTTCGGATCAAACGTGTTTTAAATTTTCTATTATTAGTTTTGCCACGATTTTGATTTAGGACGTGTGATAAATACGCTGTACGCAACCTAATTATCACAACAGTTAAGCATTTTAATTTTTGACATACATTAATTATGTTTTGTATGATTTATGGTTGGAACAGACGTGTGAAATTGCACATGTGCAGAATTTAGAGCCCACTACTTTATATAAAATGAAACACACGTATTTCGTAGAGCACGCGTTATTCCACAAGTTGTTTGTATTTTTAAAAACGAACTCCCGCAGTATGTACGACAAAAAATAAGCGTTAAAAAATTTTCGAGATATAAAAGGCTATGAATATGTCCAAAGAACGTGTTTGCTACATACTGAATCAAGATTTAATCATGAGAAAGCTGCCGCGCACTTTGGACCAGAAAGGCATTCGATTGAACATTTTCAACCATCTTTTGGAGCAGTGTAAACTTGGATAATGTGTATACACTCCACAATAAAAAATATTAGAAACAGTAACACATCAGAACAGTAAAAAAAAGTGAACTGCCAAGGGGAGTCGGCTAGCAAAAAAAGGCAAAGGTTGTTTCTTCGGCTGGGAGAGCGATGGCTACTGTTTTCTGGGACAATTATGGAATTATCTTAATCGATTATCTTCAAAAAAGAAAACCCATTCAAAAACGGAAACATTTGCAGAAAAACAATTTTTGATCCTCCAAGACAATGCGCCGTCTCACACCTGAGAGGTTTTCATAGCGAAAATACACGTATCTATCCTTATTTACCAGATCAAGCCTCAAGCAACTTTTTTTTGTTGAAAAAATTTGAGCTCGGTGTACAGGGATTTTTTTCGAATGAGGAGGAGGTCTTCAGCTTTGTAAACAACTTTTTTGTAGAGAAAATGAATGATGATGAAACAAACGTAGTGATTTACCTAATTATAAAGCCTCATATCATCTATGTCTCTAGTTTGAAATGAAATTATATGCCCCACTGGCAATTAAATAATAGTTATTACTATAGATAGGTTCAGGGTAAAAATACAATAAACCACTCTAAAAAATTTCAATGACAGCATTGAGCACCAGTGTGTTCTACCCTTATTACGACTGATACCAAAAATTTTAATAAATCAATATTAAAACGTCTTCTTTACAATTTTGTTAAACATTCAAATGCTAGAAACAACCATTCCTATCTTTACACTTTTCTTAGATTAAAATATTTATAGAATAAATTTCTAGTTAGAAAATATTTCATTCGTGTCTAGCAGACAAAGACGCTATTGTGTTGCTCATTATTTCAAAATAAGAAGACAAAAAAATCGCACATGACAGGTTCACTAATATTAAAGAACGCTTTTCATTCCATTCTTTTGTGCACTGAATGAAACATACAACAATAACTGTAATTTTCCATACCATAATGATATTCATCATGTTTCACGGCGAAAAACGATCTCGTATTACATATTTTTGATTTTGAATTCAAAAATTGATTTTTCAAATTTTTATTATTCACTTTGTTCGTATGCCAACCAATTTTATTTTATGGATTTACATATTGTCATAAATACATAAAAACTGATTTGGTCGGATTACTTCTGTTTTGCGTTTAGTACTTACTTTACTTTTTCGGTAGTGAGGTTTTTCCCGTTTTCCATTCATTCAACAATTTTCTTTTTATTTTTTTTGTGTCTATATGTGTGGCGTATTGTGGTAGGGAAAATTCTATTTAGTATTATGAATGAATGAAAAATGTTCATTCCGTTTTTAGGTTTGTCTATAGTTCATCGTCATTGCTCGCTCGTTTTATTACAGTGATAAACATAAAATTCTTAATATTGGTATGTGAAAGATGAGAATAGGCATAGGAAGATGCTTGATCTGACGGTTCAGAAAAATGTGGTACACAAATATACAAATTTAAAACTATGTGGAATAACATAAAAATCATTTACAACACCTTCGGAATCTGATATTAATTTTGGTTACCAACTGTATAAAAGTAATTCTTTAATAAGCTTTTCATATACATCGTTTTATGATACTTTAATGGTAATTTTTCATGAATTTTTAGTTTGTTTCGTGAAAAGCTTCGTATAATGAAAAGTAGCAATAATTTTCTGTTTTAATAGAAAATCTAATTATTTTTGTTTTATATCTTTCCGTTTTTACGTTACAATGAACTTAATAGCTCTAAACGGTTTAAAAATAAATATTTAATATTGATATTTCGTTACAAATAATCAATTTTAACATTTCATCCAGCACAAGGTGCTAGAATATCAGTCAATATTAAGCGTCTCGTTCGGAACGATACATTAAACAACAGGGTGGGCAATCCAAGATATCACATAACCTGGAATTACAATAGAGTACATAATCCACAGGACATGGTAAAAAACAGAACCTATCAGCACAGAACATAAAATTAAAATTTTAATTTTGTGCCAGAAATTATTAATTTGTACCAATAATCACGACGAACACTAATTCCCAATACAAAATAATCGTTCGTCAAATGGTTTTCCTCCTAACTCAACCTAAACGACATGAACGTTTTATGATCACACTACAAATAAAATCAATTATTATTCAATCATGGTTGTAAATCACTTCAATTGGTAGTATGTCCATCCAAAGAAAATAAATATTTAATTGATTTACTGCTTGTGTAACACCGGTATGCGTGATAGTAGTGGTCATCGGTGTACCCCACAGAAAAATAGACACCACACACAATAATTCACCAAAAGCCGCAAGTGCACCACCGGGATACCACAGAAAAACACAGCGGCTAGTGTACCCTCGGTATACCACGCATCAAAACTGTTGAAGAGGTCAGACATCTGTGTCCAACCATGAAAATTACTGCAAAACGCCAATGTACTCCTATAGTATACCATTTTTGAATCTAATCAATGCAGTCAATGTACCATCGGTGGTATACCACGATAAATATTCTTTTGAACGGCCGATGTACCATCGGTAAACCACAGCAAAAATGTGAAGAACAAACATTTTTTTTTTAGAAATTATAAGAAAATTATTTATTCGTTTCATGCAACGAAAGCTTTATGAATTATGAAAAAATGTTTTATGTACAGGAGGTATGGATTTTTAGAACACTGCTTGCAAAGCGTGTTAGCTCTATTTCGATCTTGTGTTGGTCCACAATTTGCGACAATTTCTTTTTAACATGCCGCAAGTTCTTCATTTAATTCAAAACTTAGTTCGTCACTGAAAATTGGTGAAGATTGAGTTAAGGCTTTCATAAGCTCAACTCGATGTTTAGCCATTGTTAAGGATGAAACACACCAAGCAGCAAATTTAAATTTTGGCTTATTCGCTTATTTAATGATGCAAAATCATAGTTTGCGTATAAATATAGGTATTTCCATTAAAGGACATTAAGTATTTTGTAATTATAATTGAAAAATTTAAATTTAAAGAAATTGTATTGAATGAAGTTGCATCTGTCGCGGCATCAATAGGTTCCACACCCAGCAGCTTCAATTTGCTGCTCTTTGCTGCTACTCATAACCTCAATAAAATTTGCACAATTCAATTTTACTACTAAAACAAAACAATCTGCTGCGCTGTTTGGTGTGCACGCCCATAAGCAGCCGTTAGTGTGGATTGCTTGGAATATGTTGCGCTGCTCTTGGTGTGTTTCATCCTTTAATCGTTTCTGCAATGGATTTTGTATTTTTAATAAAATAATTGAGTATACCAGACTGGTCGCAAATGTTTTATATGAAATCTGTTTCCGCAATCAGAAAAAAGTCGACACAAACTTGATTAAATATATTTTATGCCATGGAAATATTTAACGATTAGTTGAAAAGTTATTCAATCAAAATTGGCTATTTTAATCAAGTTTGCGTGTTCATGTTTCTGTGCAACCAGCGATTAAAGGATTAAATGAGCTCCTTAGTTGATCCGAGTTATCAACCCCTTGTTTGGGTTTGTTATAGCTTTGAATTCCATTGGGTTTTTTTCTTTTCCTCGAAATAACATCAACTATAGTGTGTATACTGGGGGCTTGGTGTGTGGACCGTACATTTTTTGGCAGATTTAGGGGTCATTTGGAAGCTTTCATCACATTCAACTGATGTTCTAAGTGGCACGTTAACTGAGATATGATAATTTTTAGTGTTTTTTAAATTAGCCAAAATCTCGCGTTTAAATGGCTATAACTTTTTGTTTGTGGCGTAAAGGCACAAAATAAATTTGATTGTATACTGCAATGTGATTTTATTCTAAAAAAATCACTATTTGAAACAATTGAAAAATGTTGCCATCTTGAAATTAGTTTTGCTTAAATTTTTTTTGTGAACTTACAAAATCTGCTTCATTGAGGCAGAAAAGGCCAATATCCACACAAGAAAAAACAGGATTCTTTACAAAGGAAGTTCAGCGTTATTGTTTTGGCTGGTGTTATTGGTCGAAACCTTATCGGCCCATATTATGTGTCAGAACGCCTATCCGGAAATATTTATCTCAAATTTGTTCAGATGGAACTACCTGATCTTATTTTACCAGTTTTGGAAGATGTGCTGATTATTTTTTAAAATGACGGCTGTCCGGCACATAATCAATGAACGGTAGGAGAATACTTAGATGATTCATTCCCAAAGATTGGAATGGGTTGCTCTATTTATTGGCCTGCGCTGTCCCGAGGCCTCACACCCTTGGATTTCTATGACAGGGAACCTGCTAAGAATTTGCCATGCATGTATATATTTATTTGAGGAGGGCGTTCTCCAAATCTAATAAATGAAGTTGATTACAAATATATTAATATCTTAGAAGGTATTTTCTTAACAATGGCATAAATAACCCTGGCAAAAAAATATCTGGTATTTTGACCACGAAATGAGTAATTTCTATGACATGACAATATACCATTGAAAAGGGCATAAACTAGAAAAAAATTTAAAACAAAGCTAATTTCAAAATAACCATTAGTTTTTTTTAAATGAATTTAGATGGTCACATTTTTCGTACTTCTATAAATTTTTTAGGATTTGGAAGGCCTTAGAACTAAAATTCCATGAGATGAAAGCTTCCAACTGATCGCCTTAATCTGCCAAAAAAAATTTGTAGGTCCACGCGCCAAACACCTTGTATATAAACAATTATTTTGTGATATAATGAATTTATTTATTATTTTATTTTATAAAGTACATCAGTTTGTTTCAAGCACTGGTTCATTAATTTTTCACTGGTTTAATGCCTAAGGCTTAGTATTGTTTCAAATTATTATTTAAATTCAATTTACCGGTAAATTTTCGATAAATTAACGACCTTATACAAAATTTACCGTTTACCGGTAAATTGAAAAATAGATAAATTTGCACTTCCTACACTTAATAGAAGCAGTTCACATAACTTCACGCAGTTTGCTGCGTTCTTCATCGACCCACGAGCCTAGTGATCCCCCGCTTAGAGTGATATTTTTTTTTAATGTTAAGCAATAATATATTACTCCATTGGTAAAGCGAAATACTTTAATCAATAACGTAAATATATAAAAATAAATATTATATTATAATATAAAAATTTGGTCCAGAATTTTGCACCAAAGTTATCATTATTGCGATGGAAAGACTTATTAATTTATATTCCGACGATAAACCCACCATTCACAATATACTGTTTGTATTGAAGGATCTTCGATACTTATTGTACATATGAAAATGGACTGAAACTTTATTTAATTCAATCACAATTTTATATTAATTATAATTTAATTAATTTTTATTAATTGTAATTATAAAATAAATATTGTTTACACAACCAATATTAAACTAATAAATTTTACAAAACTAAATAATATTCGCCTCAAAGTACAAAAAACCCGAATTTGCATCAAATCCGTTATACCTAGATGTGATTCTTCCTATACATAATTGCAATCATATACATAATTGCAATATCCGGTGTTAACGACAGCTTTATGGACCCAAAAACTGATAGCAGGTACGGAAACCTTGAACATATTGGTTAGCCATATGCGACCGGAACTCCAATTGCCACTGACGTTGATCTAAGTTAAATATCTCAAAAACGTTGATCCCTTCAGAATTATAGATTCCGATATGACGGAGAAGTAAAAAGGCCGCTCTTTTCATTTAACCTTTATCACAAAATATCTCTAATAATTATGGTTTTAAAAAGGTTAATATTGATTTTGAAAAATAAAAAACAGTGTAACCAACTTCAACAACATACAATCACAATTCCGAGTTAGAATATGAACTTAATGATGTTCATCACGTGTGCGCAATAGAACTAATCGAGTATGGCAACCAATTGTAACTAAACCTGTCCCACGTTGTCCTAAATATATTTAATTCGTTGAAGTTAGCCCAAAAAATATCAACCCGAGAAAATGGTGTGTTTCTCGGATAAAGTGTAGCTGTCCCGAAAAAGTGTATATGTAAGTAGAAAACGTAGCCCCATGCCGAATTAAAATTCCATCAATAATAGTACGCTAATTTTGGTATTGAAGAAAATGAAATGATAATTTTTTATTAAAAAACATTTTACTTCCGAAGAAAGCAGTTCCCCCTAGTGAAAAAATCGAATATTTATACCATAAGAATATACTGAGGAATACCAAAATCAATTAATTTTTGTATAAATAGAAAATATACTTTAAATTAGTTAAAGTTTAATATATTTATAGATCAAAATACTGCTTAAATTATACATCTCAAAAATTATACCAATTTAAATATGAATTTTGTATAACCAAATATTTAAATTTAGTCAAAATTAAACATAAATATACATAAAATATGATTTTACACATTATACACATACATATAATAAAGTGTTAATTTTAACCTACAATTAACACTTAAATTAAAATTTTGAACTAAATTAAGTATATTTGGGATAAATACTTAATTATAATTTAGTTATGATTAAATATTTTATACAAATTTAAATATGAATTTTGTATATAACCTAGTGGAAAAGATCGACGATTTATAACTAATTTAGATAGAAAAAATACTATATTGTTTTAACTTTTATAGTTGGGATCAACTAAAAGTAAGCTTAAATTATACTCCACAAAAATAACGAATAAAATCTGAATTTTTAAGTATTTTATTAGTACTTAAAATCTTTGTTTGCACCATAAACACATTTAAGTATTTTGATAGGATAAAATAAACTAAATTCTAATTTAAAATTGCTGTTTATGCTAAAATAAGTATATTTCAGTGAAATAACTAATACAGTTAAAATACTGTATTTTAAAAATATAATTTTTGTTTTAAATGGTTCGTATGTTCTCGTTGGAGTTGCCGGTTTTAACAAATTAGCTAGCGCATCAATACTATCGTGCTGAAAAAAATATATTTAGTTGTATTCGTATTTCGCGGTCTTTTGTATGTTGATGTGCTGGTGTTGTTTGCAGCAAATGAAATGAACTAAATTAAGTATATTTTAAGTTTAATTGTATATTTAAATATATTGATTTATTTATATTGTTAGGAATTAAACTGTACTCTTAAATTATTGCTTTGGTGGTGCAGTGGTTAAGGTGTACACCGTCAAAGTGTTATCATCCCAAAAGACGCCGGTTCGAATCCAGTCGGAATCCAAAATTAAGCGATTATTAATCTAATTATGCAGCGCTGTTTATCGGATCAAGTACTCCTTCAAGTCGTATTCATACACAGTAAAAAATTGGGGTGTTTTTCAACTAAATCTGATCTCTTAATTTAAGACCACTTGCAAAAGATCATTCAACAGGTGCTAATAGAATTTAGCTATATTCAAGAACTAAATATTTCTAGAAAATATTAAAATTATATAGAACAAAAGTTTGCCAAAGTGAACACTTATCAATTGTTCATTTGATATTTTTTTGTTAATTTTTTACTACGGATTATTGCAAAAATCAGAATTTGTTAGTTGTTAATTATAAAGAAAACAACGGAGTAGAACCTACCTATTTTAAACTGTTAAAGAATTTTAAATTTAATTATAAAAGAACTATTTAAAAGTGGATGAAAAAACAACACGCCTGTTATATATTATGTTTTGAAGATTGGGCATTTTCTGCTACTAGTAGGTAGCTTCTTAATAACTTTTATTCAGTAATAAAAATTACTATATTATGTTGTACAAAAAAGCAAAGAATTATAATTTCTTTCGTAATTTGGCAATAAAATTATACGAACATAATGTTGGTAACTTCGACTAAAATTATAAGCACCCAGTTTCGACAATGGGATGGTGATAATTGAAGCAAAAAGCATAAGTGCAAAAGAAAATAATATTCTCAGTTACATAAAGCATTCTTTTTATTTATTTCAAATAATAATGATTTACATAGTGTAAGTATACATCACAATAAACATTGTCTTTAATCTTAAATTCAATAAATAGTTTTACAATTATACAAAGATAGGGTTAGGTTAGGTTACAAAGATAAGTTTAAATTATTTAATTAGTAAGTTTAATTTAAGAAAAAATACCTCTATTTAGTAGTCTCATTTGACTCGAAATTGAATCTACTTCAATATCATATATGTACTTAAATATGAACTTTAACATTTGCCGGTAGTTCGATTCCAAATTTACGCAGAGTACATAATGCACTCTCAATAATTCGTCAATACATCCTATTGTTGTGTTATCTGTCGGTATTAATTGTCCATCAACCAGAATATATATATATATATATATATATATATATATATATATATATATATATATATATATATATATATATATATATATATATATATATATATATATATATTCGTGTAATTATGGCTCTTGAAGATCCGGAGGCAATTATTATAGGCGCTGGATTGTTTATTTTTGCCAATTGAGAATTGAATGGCTCGTTGACTTGTTAAAATTAAATAAAGAATAAAAATGTTAGTTATCGTCTAATTTTTTTAAAAATAATTAGCAATGAGCAGAAAATTTGCGATTATTTTACAAACAACAGGAATAGTGGCTACTGGCTACCACTTATGTAAATTGTTGCAATAAGCGCAATTACAAATTTCCAACAATACGACGCCCATACACAAAGAAACATCAATTCGATTTGTTTGCCATTGAACCGAAAGATTTTTGTATAGAATCCAGTTCTAGTGTATGTTACCACCGCTTGTAAATATTCTACGGAAGTACTATCTTATAAATCGATGTCTTAAATGTAAAACGAACAAATGCGCAGGTACATAGGGACCGGCTAATAAAATTTTTTATTTTAAACAATGGTGATTTATCAATACGAGCGTTTATTTAATCAAAATACGTGAATTTCGCTACTCAATTGAAAATGAAAATGAGAAAATGCTTGACGCCTTGAACTTATTGATGTGTAAACATCTTTACGCGCGCCTACCAAAATTTTTTGTATTAGAGTAAACTTGTAAATGAAACGAACGGAAATGACGTATACCTACTTCGTTTGAAAAAAAAAAGCAAGAAACTCAACAAAAACAATTTTTACTATACATGGCATGCTTTTATGTATATGTATAATAGTAGGGAAAATGAAAAAAATAATTTAATGAATGAAATAGAAACCATCGACATTTCCATCGATCAGAAAAATCAAAAAAAAAAAAATTACGATACGAAATACGAATTACGATTACGAAATTGCACTCATTACTCATACGATTAAAAACACAGTCAACAACTGCTGTATATTGCTTTATCACGAGTGACGAGTCTCTAGGCGCTGTTCATCACGTCGGCTATCAATGATCATGTCTTCTACTGAATGGGGTTATAATGACATCTCGTTTTTAACATTGAACTGCCAGAGTCTCAGGTCACAGTCACGCAGGTATGCTCAATTCATTTTGTTTTCGAGACCTGGCTGCGCAATGACGAACTTGTTAATATTCCTACGTTTGAATGGTGTTTTCAGTTCAATAAAGATGGTCAGTGGGCTGCCGGTGTAGCAATTCCGTCAAAAGATCCATAAAATGAGCATAGTGGACACAAATAATTTGCCGTACTTTTTCAAAACCAATAGTGACGTAACAAATGGACTGGCGAATGGAACTATGGGCTGTCTAAAGTATATCGAATGCATAGGCATCCTAACCAGGACAACGAGAACGATGAAAACGTCGACGATGAAAACGTTGAAGCTGGATGGGCGCAGAAAACGAATATCGACCGATGTTTGGTGCCCATTTCTAGAAAAAGCTCAACTATTAATCGAAACAACAATTAATGTTAAGCATAAACAACAATTAATGTAAAGCGTCGTACCTTCATGTGCGTCCACAATTCATGCATCACACGGTGGTACCTACAACGAGATAGTCAGTATATACTCTTACGATAAAAGACACAGTTAACAAATTGTGTATATTGCTTTAGCACGAGTAACGAGTCTCGAAGGACTGTTCATCACGTCGGCTATCGATGATCATGTCGTCTACCATGGACGTAAAAATGGGACCTCAATGGGTCTTCTTCAAAATTAGCTATCGCGCCTCACCACAAATCCGCTTTATCCGTTGTAATGGCGAATTTTGTACGAGATAATAATGACGTCTGGTTTTTAACATTGAACTGTCAGAGTCTTAGGTCATACACATCACCTCGACCTAACTGACACAGTCACGCAAGGATGCTCAATTTTCTTGCTTTTCCAGATCTGCGTTCAGTTCAAGAGAGACGGCGAGTGAGCTGCCGAAGTAACAATACATATATAAAAATTCAAATAGAATACTCATACCATACAGTCACCTCGCATAAAGAAATCATCGTTGGACAAACAACTGGTATGAGCGTAACAACACAACTCATTGATGATATATATACGGCTGAACTTCAGCTTCTCAATGGGAATAAGATGCTTTCTGTAGTTGTATTAACCTCGCCGAATAAATCTTTCGAAGACATAATGAAGTTCATACATTTCGTCCTTGCCCCATATTATAAAGAACTTTAAAAATTCTCCAAGGAGACTATCATCTTTTGCCGGTGATTATGAGCGGGGATTTCAATATTAATGTTGCTGTTCCTCAAGCTGAACCACTTATAAACTTCCTGCGAGACGAATTCGATTTGCACATGAACTCAGATCGAAATATATTTACTACTAGATATGGGACGACCATATTGTGTATAGTTTTTCAATGAAAATTTTTAAAGTTAGAGTCGACAGTATATAATATATCTTATTTTAGCTACCAAAATCCAATTGCGTCGATTATACCGAAAGAGTAATAGACCAATTTAACGATAATAAACAAATGAAAAACTCTGGTTAGTAAAATTGCATTCCTTCTTCCTTCAAAGTAAACTGTACCCACGTACTATACACACGCCATGTTTACACATCTCCTTGAGAGTACTACTGGACTCACTCATTTTTTTTTTTTTGAGTTACAAATTCACTTTTAAGAAATGGTTAAAAATTTAATATTAATGTACATACATTTAGAACACTTTTAATTCTTGCTCACGTTTAATATATAAATGAAAATGGCATAGTAAATACAAATATTACTTACCAATGCTGGTGTTTGGTTAATACCTAAAGCAATTTAATTACTTGGTATGTTTTGAAACTTACTTTTCAAAATTTAAGAATTTATATTTCACACATTATTCACACACGTTTCACTATGATATTATACCTGAGACTGAATTGCATTACAAAAAACAAACAATAATTTTCTTCTACCTACGATAAGCACAATAACGAAAACTGTATAAAAAAATATGTTATAAAATTTGTGAATCATTTGAAGCAAAAAAAATTTATTTGAAAAACGAGGATTCCAGAGACAGTGATTTAAACAAGAATTGTAAATAGTGATTTTTTTTGATTGATTTTTTTTATTTTAATTTTCTTTAAATATTTTGTAAATGTTTCATAGTTTTTTATTGTTGTTCATGTTGCATAACATGTAAATATTTTAAAGTTTGTAAATCTTGTTATAATGGTTATTCCTAGGCACTATTGTTTGCCTTGCCTTAAGTTAGTGTAGAAATCAAATCCCACGCAATAGACACCTCACGAACTGAGCTACCGGTGTCACGCACACTATAGAGGTAACAACTGATGGAGAGTTGACTGAAAATACTAGAATTAACAACGGCGTGAAATAATCAATGCAGGGGAATTGATGACGTGGCTTGTGTCTGAGAATACAACAACTACATGGAAATGGTTTAAAATTACAATACGCATACATCGACACGACAATACAATAAATGGAATATTTTCATTATATTCTATCTCAAGTATAATTTTTGTTTATATTTGAAAATTATACTAAAATTAAAAAAATCCTTATTTAGGTTCTTGTGTTATCTCAATTAATACATAAAATACACTGATATTAATTTTTATTACACAATTATACAAAACTTATACTTTTAACTAGATAATTTGCGAAAATATAATTTCTGTTTAATTTTAAAAATTATAATAAAATTATATTGCCATAACCTACTAAAATTATACAAAAATTATTATTAAATTTCTATGAAATCGTAAGTTTATTTTTAGCATAAAAAATTTCAAGTTTTCCACTAGGGCCATTAATAATATAAAAAATTAAGATTTAATTAACCTGCAGATTAACAAGCACATTAAATTTGTTAATAAACGATTTAAATTCTTACCAATCGTAATAAAAAATAATTTATGTTTAGTGGCACATACCCCCAGATAGGCCTTGGTGATGTCATGATAACCACCGCTCCATATCATGACCATAGAACATAATTTCATAACCCTTTTCTAAGAGAAATTTACAAAAATAATGAATATTTCGAATTAAGATGGAGTACTTAATAAACACATTTTATTAAACACTTCTTTTTTATTTCGCAAAATTAGATTTTTGAATTTTTTATTTAAAAAATATGTTCAAAAATTTTTAAAAATCACTCGATCGATTTCGACTTGTTAGGTCATCCGGTTAGTATAAGTTAATATAAATAATAATTATAAATTATTACTATTTCTATTCGGGTACTAAACATTGTTTTTTTAATACAAAGAAGAATATTATTAAGTTGAATAATTATTATTGACATTTGTTGATATTTCTTCATAACAATAAAAATTCGATATACATACTTATTATTTATGAATTTTGAGTTATTTAGTTTTCTATTTTGAATAGTTCCATTATATTCCTATAAAAATTCGTAAACGAAGAAGTCTATTTTTTATTACGATTGGTGTGAATTTAAATCGTTTATTAACAAATTTAATGTGCTTGTTAATCTGCAGGTTATTAAATCTTAATTTTTATATTAATAATGGGAGCTGCTTTCTACGGAAGTGCAACATACAGAATAATGTTTTTTTTAATAAAAAATTATCATTGCATTTGCTTGAATACCAAAATTAGCTTACTATTTGTGAATGACATTTTAATTCGGGATGGAGCTACATTTTATACTTACATTTACACTTTTTCCGGATAGCTACACTTTATCCGAGAAACGCACCATTTTTTTTGCCGGGGTAACATTTTTTCGTGCTAACTTCAACGACTTATATATTTTACATTTTTTTAAATTGACGCTGTAGTTGTAGGTCCTTTTTTGTAATACAAAAAATGGAGCACATGTTGTGACCAACACAGGACGAGAATGTATGTAAATTTACAATCTAAATTGGTACTGATTGCATTCACATATTAAATACCATATTCATTACAAAAATTTAATATCGCTCTCCATTTGAAGAAAAATAAAATCTTTCAGTTTGTCGATTCCCACAAAAAATAATATGCCATATTATGTGCCAAAACAACATTTTGTTAAATTTTTCTAAATGAAAACAATTACATTTTTGTTTTAAAAACATTCATTTTCCATTAAAATGTATGAAAACTTGGAAAAGTTTCATATAAGTTGTCACTTGCGACGGTCAAATTTCATATAATTTTCAGTGGGACCTTTTAATTTAAGGTGAAACTATTCGTATCAGTAGTATCATACTTGACACCACCTGACACCAATGACACTTTTTTGTAAAAAAAGTAAAAATCGCATTAAATTCTAAGAGTAGACTAGAACCCGTTGGTTTTTATGATTATTTCACGTTACTGAGTTAAACTGCTATTTGACAGACGGCTCAGTAAATTGTATAAATATACAACCAATTTAATAACAAAAGTTTAGTTCTATTTGTTTTAAAATTTTTAAACACTCTTATATTTAGTACAATACAATGATTTTAAATCTAGGCCTATCAATTATTAATTATTCACGCTCCTTAAATATAATTTGTATTCAAAATTTTAAATACACATTGTTGCTACCCTAGAAATACATGCATAATTTAGAGAAACAAACACCGTGACAAGTAAATACAAGTAAAATATACTCGTACAGATACCATCTGTAAGAATTTATAATATAAATCAAATGGTAGTATTAATTTATCAAAAGCAAATATTTAATCTTGCGAGAATACCACCACGCAAAAAAAAATCTTTCAATTCTCGAAAACAAAAATATTATAAAATCGGCTCAAAAACACGAAGAAAATAAATTAAACAAAGCAGGCAAAACCAATTTTTTTGTTTATAGGGAAGAAACACAGAACATAACCGCGAAAAATCGTTTTAAAATTAAATTTTATAATTTTACCAACCACCAAACAAAAAATCAAACAAACAATGGAGGGAAAATTAAAAATGAATAATTTATTAAGTGAAGACAAAAATCGATTGGAATTTCAATTTTATTTACGGATAAAGCATTTACCGTGAAAAGTCTACCCCTGTACCATAATTTTTATGTTGGGAGAAATTGACAGTTCTGGGTAAATAACAATTTCAGTTCGCTGCATCATACATAAATAGTTTAAGAGTATAATTTAGAGAATCAATAAATAAATAATATTTATTAGCTTTTGGAGATTAATTCCAGATTGAGAGATAAATCGTCCTTCCATATTATTTTAAAAAATGGTACTCCAAGTAACTAATACATTTTTTTGCCGTGGGAGGTTTTATTATGAGCTCCTGCTAATTAAAATGTATTTGAAATAATATGAGATTATTTTATAATTACATCCCGAAATAAAATATTTTTTCAAAGTTGTAAACTGTGCTAACGATTTCGCAGAAAATATTAATCTTCTGTTATAACAGCGAGGTATAAAATAAAATCAATGCTATATAATCAAGGGGAATCTGGTTGGCATAGTACTTTTCTTGTCACAATGTAATCAATTTTTTTTATTGATATTGGTACTTAGAAACAAGAAGATAAAATTGTTATTAGCTCTGCAAGAACTCTATACGTAACTGCTGTCAATACCAGAGGCAAAATCATTAAAACTTAATAATATGTATTATGAAACCTTCTTCACATGTTAGATAAAGTATAATTCGTAAATAGTTAATGTTAATTAAAATTTTAAAATTTTGAAACTTCATCTAAGTTTTTTTACTGGTAATATGAGACCTTAATAATCGTAACATTTTGAGAATATTTCCCCTTTTGAAATTTATTTTCCTACCATATATAAAACCTCTGTATCATTTACTTGAAGTTTATAATAAATGAAGGATTTATATAATCGAACTGTGATGTACATGACATAACGAGATTTATGAAATTCTTTCCTCCAGAGAAAGAACATCGCCTTTCATTATATACGGGGGAATTAAAACGAAAATACGATTAAAACAAAAAATCTTACTTAACAGTTGGATATGCGTAGCAGTAATATCCGTTATTAAGGCATATAAAAAAGGCTTTAGTTGATAAACAATATATTATGATATACGAGTAAATGACCCCCAGCCGATTCGCGCTTCAAACTGAAGAAACAATGAAATACACTAATACTGATAGATCATATCCGACATAATTATTTCAAAAAGTGGCCACACTACAAAAAATTACCTCGATACGGTTACTTATAAACTCAAATATTGCGTAATTAGTAGTTAGTAAGTATAATGAATAGTCGAGGGTTCATGTGTTGGTATTGCAGATTAAGACGTTCATTACCGAGCTGCTACCCTAGCCTGGAGTGGCAACAAATCAAATGATAAATCTGCACGAAATGAGCTAATTAAAGCCTAAAGGTAGAATAAATGTTTTATTTATGTGTTTTGTAAGGTTGTAACGCTGTTGGCTTCCATTGAGTTTATCAACCAATGAGAAAGCAATATATGTCGTCTAGAATAGAGTAGATCTAACAAATGCGAATTTAACGCTAGCAAATTCCTATATTTTCTGTTGCATATATATGTTGCACCTGTAAATGGGCTCCAATTGATAGTTCTCCTTCCTTTAAGATGTAAGGATTGCAAATTTCAAACATTTTTTTGTGGAAAAAACATATTTATGCAATCTTCAAAAGTAAAAGTCAAAGTTCGGGGTTCATTGGACGATACAACTTTTAATTCACTCCATCGGATGTCTGAAGACGTTATAAGGCTTTTGTTAGACTTATTATGTAGTTTAACTCTTTTGCCTAGGATGGGCCTGCTAAACCCTATTTGGTTGTCTTGATGGAATTCATAATACACCCGTCCATGTGATAATTGATTTGCTTATTACGTTTGCTTATCTTTACGTAAAGATGACCATGTTGGTGATCTAACTGTATTTTACAAATGTAAGTGTGGTAGATGCTCTTCCGAGCCCGTAAAAATACCGCGCCCTTGTTACATCGTTTAGCAACGTGAAATGGAAACAGATTATGAACGTTCTTAGTATGAGGGCCGTACCTTGCATATTTTGCAGCACCGTAGAGAAAAATCGTACAAGGAGAACTTTACCATTATGTTTATCACCCGGATGAACAAACCTAGTTCGCCAAACTTTTACGTATTTAGAGGAAATGGCATTACAAAACAGGTATATCAACAATCAACGATGTCTCAATAAGTATTTGGAACGCTGCCACAAGGCAGAGTGCAGCCAACCATTTGCAACAATAGGCACAGTTTACTGGACTCCATTCAAAGTACACGCCATCTGAAGACGCGGTGTCGATGTCATTCCCAGTAAGGGATATTTATGTATTTTCATCCATTTTTGAATCCGAGTCATTCATAAGTCCCTTAAAACGATTCATAGGCCAACGAGGGCTATGCAACACCATTTATTGCGACAACGGAACGAATTTCGTTGGAGCAAAAAATCGTTTGAATCTGGTCAACAATTCCTTACGCAACCATTCAAATGAACAGGTCGATTATCCATTGAAGCAAAACAGATTGGAAATACCACCAGTAGCTCACATCAAGACGAACTCTGAGAAAGTGCGATCAGGACAAGGGCATCCTGATTTCCAGACTGATTTGTCATCAGATATCACGGAAATAATCGATCTCTCACCAGCACACATCTTATTATGGTCTGCCAAACACATTAACCAGATTTCTGAAATGCTAAAACACAAACTGGATATTGGGACATCGTAAAGCGGATTCATGAACAATTTTGAAGCGAAATATTTGACGTCTCTACAGACTAGATCCAAATGGCAGTAAAACGGTCTAATTTAAAGATAGATGACATGCTTATTATAAAAAAAATAATTTACCAGCAATGCAATAGTTATTGCGACAATTCTTCCAATAGCCAGGTAATGATGGCAATATCCGTGTCGTACAAATAAAAATCAAGTTAGGAGGCCACTAAAAAAAAATTGTCTTCTTCCAATTATAGAACCCGATAATTCAAAGCCGGGAGAATGTCCAGAAACATCAGCAACGGGATGGTTCGCACCCTACATATCATAAAATAAAAAAAATATTTTTTTTACAATTGTAAATTTATTAATTTATATTCACGAATAATTATATTTAAATTTGCATATATCAAATGTCAATTAGTAGGAAGTTTACATGCATCAATTTTTATACACACAATCGGTTTACATGTACATATATTACAATCCACTGGACTTTGTTCTGATAATTATTTTTAGTTTCAAGCGTTGTGAATAGTAAAGCCAAACAAAAAGACGTTGTAACAGTTTGCTGTTACACATTATTATTTTGGTGTCCTTTGAACTTGGCAAATCTCGAACATCACACAGAATCCTGGTCACACAACAATTCGACTGATACTCTAGTAGCGCAGTGTACGAAATGTAATTACGACAACGCACAACTCCTGCAATCAAGTTTGTTGATATAATTTTATAGTAGATGGAGAAACAAGTTTTTAATTTCCCCTCCATGCTAAAGAAAATTTAATAAATTGGATCGGTATGGTCATTATGTGATTAGTCGCAGCAAGTTAACATAGTTGTTCAAAGTGTTTTAAAATATTTAACTAAAGAGTAATAACAAAAAAAAAATAAATAAGTTAAAACATAAAACAAGTTAAAACCAAGAAAAAAAAAGAACAAATATTTATGTGAACTGGGGTACAAATTACACAGTGTTGGCAGTCAATTGATGATCATACCGGTTGGATTTTTTTTTAATTTTCGGAGTCGCTTACCAAGGTATTCCTATTTATTAGTTTGATTTATTAATTGTGTGCTTATAAGTTTTCTCTTGTGCTATTAAAATTTTAGAAACGGATTGGAAAACAAAATTTTTATAAGCATACGTATAGTACAGTACGTGACGTGTAGATCCGTTTTCTGGGTAAGCGTAATTTTTTTATACTCGTAATTTTAAAATCCATCGATCACATTAATAAAATAATAATTTGGACCGCTAAACAACCACCAATACCAGAAAAATTCTATACATATATATAAAATAATAGTGGGTTGTAGCGAAAGTAATGGCGATTTGCGACGCCAACAACGCGAAGTTTTGAATGTAATTTTTTTTTTGGAACAAATTAAGTTCATGCATACTAATTTATTTCAACTATAAAACTTATAATTTATTTTCCTATATTCATATATTTATATTGATTTGTGTATTTATTTATATTAATTTATTATTTATATATTATATCTATTATAAAATTTATTACATATATATATATATACAATTAATTTTAACCCTCCAAGAACCATGGTTCAAATTTAAGCATGTAAAAAAAAAAAAATGATAAAAATACTTGTAGTTATTTATTAAATTATATTTATTGGTTACCTATGTTATATTTATATATTTATTTCTTATATTTAGATTATATATCCTATTAAAGTGCGCATGCAAGTTAATTTATTCATCTATTAAAATTTATTAAAAATATTAATCATAAATTTTGTGAATTCTTATAACTCCATTTTGACTTACTGTTGGAAGAAGTTGTGTGTTGGGAAGTTATTGTTCAGTGTCTTTTTGTAAGAGTGTGGTGATGTTCGGGAATATTGTTTCAAGTGCATAAGCGATTCTAAATAAAACCAAATGTCTAACTAAATTAAAATTTTTAAATACGATGAGTTGAGTGTTCACCATACAATGGGAGGATTTCATTTTGAAGAAATCTGTAAGGAGGTGCGGGATACGATAACCAAAACAGGTATGGTTATCCAACCTAGGATAGCGGATCAAAAGTGAACCTGTAAGGGTTAATGGTAAATTGGGGAGCACGAATAATTTTATTCATAATATGTAGTGGAATCCTTTATTTAGAAGCAGCATTTTCAAGCTCTTAGTAAATGGTGAAAAGTACCCAACCCGACGACTGCCACCTAGCCGGCAATATGCTGCATCACCATAAGTTGCTAAGAGTCTGTTAACGGTATTGATTGTGTCATTACGAAACAAACAAAAACGTTACAGTGGCGCCCAATCTGAAAGCACATTTAGTCAAAATATTATGAATATTATTAAAGTCGTACATTGAAGGTCACTAATGGCACTTCTAAAATATGTTTTTTTTAATTGTTTAGATTTACCGTATTTTGGTTAGGTATCCATTTCTACTTACGGGTATTTTTTTTTGAACTTGGATACCTTTAAAATAAAATACAGTAATGGATTTCAGATGAGTCAATTTGCTATTTTCCGGTTAACATGTTGTTTAAATGTTTGGTTGTTCGTGCAACCTAGAGTTTAGCTTTATTTCATGACTCTGATTAAAGTAAAGTAATTTTTTTTGCAATAGATTAATATGAAGGTTTCCTCCCGTTAATTTTCACTAAGACGTTTGATTGTTAACATTTAATCAGGAGCGACAACTGGAATATTGTTTTAGGAATACATTTATTTTTTACAGTATGTAATCCGCATGTTTGCGTTAGATGGTGCATGGCCACCATCATGACATCATATCTGTTTCTAATAGAATGTTTTTACTTTTAATGCTCAACATTTATTTTAGATTGTGTGTAATTACCAGTTTACCGTTCCATATCCGTATATAATACGTAGTTGTAACTAGGTTATTTAGTGTATGTTGGATCTAAACTCATCGTATTTAAAAAAAATAAAAAAAAAAAAAAAATCTTGTGTTTGCGTAAAGTAATATATAAATAAGAACATTCAGTCAGTTTGTTACTATACAACTCTTAAGAGACGACGGAGAATACTCAAGTGATATAAATATTAACTTTGAGAGTATATTTTTTTGAATAATTATCCATGAATTAATTTTTTTGTTGTTGTTATTAAATTGAATCCTCAGTTATGGATATTCTTCACTTAGATTGTGATGAATTGGACATTGAGTGCCAAATTAGAAACATTAATGGCTCTATTACTAATCGTATTATGCTACTTAAAGAAGCATTGCTTAAGGAGGAAGCAAAGCAAAGTGATAAACCAACGGCTGCACACTACATGGGAGCAAGATATCCGAAGCGTGAGATACAAACATGTGCAAAGAAGTTGCGCAATATACAAGAACAGGTTGAAACTTTGATGCAACATGATATAATTAATATAGAAAAATTAAATGAATTATCAACTGGAGTATTCCACATAGCAGGAAGACTAAGCCGAATACAAAGCACTAAGACAGGAGCGACCGAGATTTCCGCAGGGAAATTGTTGGAGTCCTGTGATAAACTTTTATGTTGGTTCCAAGACTTGCGAGATAAGGATATACCCGTACCAGATGTGGAACGGTCAGTTAAGGAATTAATCATTATTGAAGATATGGGGACTGATGAAACCGATGAGGAAGACGAAAGAAGTAATTGTTCAAGTTCAAATTCCGCAAAACGAAAAGTCACGCAACGCAGAAAAGTCGAGAAGCAGAAACAAGGTAGTTCGCTTATTAATGAATCATCAGCTGCTTCACTACAATCACAAGCAAATGAAGAATCAGATCAGGTTAATAAATTAGTCGAAGCTGTTTTAAAAAGACTTTCTATTCCACTAGAATTAGCTAACATAGTACGTGAGAGCAAGGAAACGGAAAAGGCGGATGTTGTTCCCAAATTAGGAGTTCATTCATCCACGATGGTCTCTCCAACACGATTACCTCCAAAATTTGATGCGGCAGTACCTCCTCCAAATTATCAAGCGAAACCGACTGTTGATATATTTAGTGCAGGACATAACATTGAAATAACAGATGTTCCACCCAATTCTGGAAACAAGCTTGTCAAGAATGACCGCTTGGAAATGCATAGGTGGAATATTTCTTTTAGTGGCGAATACGGTGGAATTCCAATCGAACGATTTATTTACAGAGTAGAACGACTAGCAGACGCTAATCATACAGGTATTCTATTCTTAACCAGCAATCTACATGTACTCCTGCAAAATAAAGCATTGGAATGGTATTGGTTATTCCTGGAACGCAACAGATCGGTACAGTGGGCTCAATTACGGACAGCCATGATACACCGTTTTCAAGACAGGCGTACGGAGGCTGACATTAAACAAGTACTGGAACGACGGAAACAAAAATTTAAGGAGACGTTTATTGAATTTTACAATGACATTCTGTCACTGTCACTCCCTTTACAAACACCAATGACAGAAAGTGAAACCATTAATTTATTGAGCAGAAATATGAGGCCCGGATTGCAATCAATATTTGCCGGTCAAGTGTTCAGAGACATTTCAACACTTGTGAATCGAGCAATAGCCGTAGAAGATACCTGGAACCGAATAGGATGGGTACCCGAGATGACTTTTCAAGCTAGGCGGCAGATCAATGAATTGGATACCAATTTTAACTACGATGATTTGCTTAACCAAAATTTTAGTGGTACTTCAGAAGCCCAAATGCAATCGAATTCCTTATGTGCTGTTAATTGGATACCTAAGCAGAACACTTTTAATAATAGTTTAGAACGGAGTAAGAATACTTGTTGGAACTGTGGGAGTTCGGCTCATTTGTTCAAAAACTGTAGTATGCCTATTACGGGTCGGTTTTGTTTTGGTTGTGGTGCCAAAAATATGTTAAAAATTAATTGTCAGAATTGTCGAAACAACCGTACTTCGGAAAACTCCAATCGGGGTGTCAGGAATTTCGGAGTTCTGAGATCCCAAATTACAGAGACCAATGTTCCGAAACTACCAACGATAGAGGAAGCCGCGACGAATACAGATCCGGAATTCTACAGTATCCTTCGCAGGAAACCCGAATAAATACCGCGTTGCATAAGCCATGTCGAATGATTGACCAGGCGACACAGACATCTTACCCTAAAGATTCGGCTATTACGAGAAGTCTTAAATATTTCAAAACTAGGCGGGAAATCAAAAAGATTATCGCCGAATCCATCATGACTACAAACTATGACAACCGACCATACGCAGAGGTGCTCATAAATGGTATTCCCTATCGTGGATTATTGGATAGCGGGGCGAGCATTTCAGTACTAGGTGCGGGTGCAGAGAAGTTCCTCTGTCAGAATAACTTTAAGGTGCATTATTTAACATCATTATTATCGACCGCTAGTGGTGAAAAACAGCGCATTATAGGACACACTTTGGTTAAAATTTCGTATGCTGGAAAAACAAAGCAAATAAGATTACATATTGCACCAAATCTCGCTCAACCCCTATACCTTGGCATAGATTTTTGGGAGTGTTTTGGGCTCATTCCTCAAATGATAGAAGAACTGGAAAACGGGTACTCAAAACCACACGAAGCCTATAATACTCGTCATGAATTAGACAAAGAGCAACAAGCGATATTGGAGAACGTAGTCCAAGAATTTCCATCCTTCGAGAAAAATGGTCTAGGTAAAACACATATGTTGGCACATAGTATTGACGTAGGAAACGCTGTCCCTGTGAAACAGCGTTACTTTTCAGTATCACCTAAGGTTCAAGAGGACATCTACAAAGAATTGGATCGCATGCTGGCATTGGGTGTGATCGAAGAGAGTACCAGTTCTTGGTCATCCCCAGTGACACGAGTTTTGAAAGCTAACGGAAGGGTTCGTCTATGTCTCGACGCAAGAAAGTTAAATGCAGTCACTGTGAAAGACGCTTATCCCTTGCCATTAATCGATGGTTTGCAGGGACGATTAGACAAGACAAGATATATCAGCACCATCGATTTGAAGGATGCGTATTGGCAGATACCGTTGGAGCCAGCATCAAGGGATAAGACGGCTTTCACAGTGCCGGGACGTCCACTCTACCAGTTTGCCGTCATGCCGTTTGGGCTGTGTAATGCTGCCCAAACGATGTGTCGGCTTATGCATAAGGTCATTCCTCACCAGTTACATGACCGGGTTTTTGTGTACTTAGACGACTTGCTGGTGGTTTCCGCTTCGTTCGAAGACCACATATCACTTTTGTCTGAAGTAGCTAGACGTTTGAAATCAGCAAACCTAACTATAAATGTAGAGAAAAGCAAGTTCGTACTTAAGGAAACAAAGTACCTTGGGTATGTGATTGGTGAGGGATGCCTTAGAGTGGACCCCGAAAAAGTGCGAGCCATAGACGAATACCCCGTACCGAGAAACATAAAAGAAATTCGTAGATTCCTGGGAATGACCGGCTGGTACCGCCGATTCATCGCTAATTATTCAGTATTAACTGCACCATTAACTGATCTCTTAAAAAAAGGATCGAAAGAAAAATGGAATCAGCAAGCACAATCATCATTTGAGGACTTAAAGAAAGCTCTTGTAACAGCACCAGTTTTAGTGAATCCGAATTTTCATAAACATTTTTATATTCAATGCGACGCATCGACAACGGGAATCGGAAGTGTGCTATTTCAGCGTTGGGAAAATGATGACGAACACCCAGTGGCTTTTATGTCTCATAAACTTAACAAGGCTCAAAAGAACTACAGTATTACCGAACTGGAGTGCCTTGCAGCAGTTTTAAGTGTTAAACGTTTCAGACCATATATTGAAGGTTACCCTTTTACAATAATAACTGACCACTCAAGTCTTCGTTGGTTAATGGAACAAAGGGACCTGTCTGGTCGATTAGCACGATGGTCAATTCAATTACAAGCGTTTGACTTCAATATAGAATATCGAAAAGGATCGTTAAATGTCGTACCCGATAGCCTTTCGCGAGTTCATATTGATGAATTAGATGAGGTATTAAGTGGGCCGTTACATGTGGAATTAGAATCTAATGCGTTTGAAGATGATGAATATGTTGCAAGAATTAAAGCATTGCAAGAGAACCCAACTGCGACATCTAATTTCAAGGTCATTGATAATCGAATATACTGGAAAACAGGAAAAGGCTCAAATACGGACCTCCCAGATTGGAAGTTAGTTATTCCGAAAACGTTAATAACAAAATTAATTGAGGCTGCTCATAATCCTCCAACAGCGGCACATCAGGGTATTAGACGAACAGTAGAGGTATTACAGCGGTATTATTACTGGCCAACGTTAGTTTCAGATGTGAGGAAATTAGTAAATGATTGTGAAATTTGTAAATGTACGAAAGCCGTAAACTACGTAACTAAACCAGAAATGGGCAAAGCTTTTGATGTAATCCGACCATGGCAAAGATTGTATATGGATTTTCTGGGTCCTTATCCGCGCACTAAAAATGGGTTCACGCATATTCTTATAGTGCTAGATCAATATAGTAAATTTCCGTTATTGTTTCCGGTTCGGACAGCTTCTGGGATAAAAGTCATTGAGATATTGGAGAATAAGATTTTTTATCTATTTGGTGTGCCTGAGAGGATTTTAACAGACAATGGGGTTCAGTTTAACTCAAATATTTTTAAAGAACTGATGAATCAATACGGAATTAAACATGACTTTACGGCAAAATATTCTCCACAGGCCAATGCTTGTGAGCGGGTAAATCGTTCCATCTTAGCCGCTATCAGAGCATATATTCAAGATGACCACCAAATGTGGGATAAACATCTCGACGAAATAGCTGCTGCGCTTCAAAACGTTGTTCATTCCAGTACAGGGTTTTCACCTCATTTCTTAGTTTTTGGACAACACAAAATACTACATGCTGCCACTTATGACTTGTTGAGAAGGCTTAACATATTGAATGACAATCAAATGTTCCCGAATGATAATATAGACCGACTGTCAGTTGCTCAAAAGATTGTGTTAAGTCATGTGCAAAAAGCTTATGAGAAAAACGTTTCAAACTACAACTTACGTGCCAGACCACGAACATTTACCCCAGGGCAGGAGGTATTCATCCGCAATTTTGTGCAAAGTAACGCGGGGAAACAATTTGCAGCAAAACTCGCGCAAAAATTTATACCAGCAATTATTTTGAAAAAGATTGGAAATGTTGCTTACGAAGTATCCAACAAAGACGGAAAATATTTAGGAGTATACCACGCCAAGGATATTCGCTAAAATGTAAGTGTATTGGTGAACTTTGCTGTTGACAAGTTTGAGTTAACATCAAATATCCAAATTCACATTTGAGTATAAAAAGTCGATATCGTAGATAAATCACAAAGTTAAGCCCGGCTGTTTGTTGAGACTATCTCTTGGGTGTGAGTCGTCCCCACGTTTGTAACAGTTTGCTGTTACACATTATTATTTTGGTGTCCTTTGAACTTGGCAAATCTCGAACATCACACAGAATCCTGGTCACACAACAATTCGACTGATACTCTAGTAGCGCAGTGTACGAAATGTAATTACGACAACGCACAACTCCTGCAATCAAGTTTGTTGATATAATTTTATAGTAGATGGAGAAACAAGTTTTTAATTTCCCCTCCATGCTAAAGAAAATTTAATAAATTGGATCGGTATGGTCATTATGTGATTAGTCGCAGCAAGTTAACATAGTTGTTCAAAGTGTTTTAAAATATTTAACTAAAGAGTAATAACAAAAAAAAAATAAATAAGTTAAAACATAAAACAAGTTAAAACCAAGAAAAAAAAAAGAACAAATATTTATGTGAACTGGGGTACAAATTACACAGTGTTGGCAGTCAATTGATGATCATACCGGTTGGATTTTTTTTTAATTTTCGGAGTCGCTTACCAAGGTATTCCTATTTATTAGTTTGATTTATTAATTGTGTGCTTATAAGTTTTCTCTTGTGCTATTAAAATTTTAGAAACGGATTGGAAAACAAAATTTTTATAAGCATACGTATAGTACAGTACGTGACGTGTAGATCCGTTTTCTGGGTAAGCGTAATTTTTTTATACTCGTAATTTTAAAATCCATCGATCACATTAATAAAATAATAATTTGGACCGCTAAACAACCACCAATACCAGAAAAATTCTATACATATATATAAAATAATAGTGGGTTGTAGCGAAAGTAATGGCGATTTGCGACGCCAACAACGCGAAGTTTTGAATGTAATTTTTTTTTTGGAACAAATTAAGTTCATGCATACTAATTTATTTCAACTATAAAACTTATAATTTATTTTCCTATATTCATATATTTATATTGATTTGTGTATTTATTTATATTAATTTATTATTTATATATTATATCTATTATAAAATTTATTACATATATATATATATACAATTAATTTTAACCCTCCAAGAACCATGGTTCAAATTTAAGCATGTAAAAAAAAAAAAATGATAAAAATACTTGTAGTTATTTATTAAATTATATTTATTGGTTACCTATGTTATATTTATATATTTATTTCTTATATTTAGATTATATATCCTATTAAAGTGCGCATGCAAGTTAATTTATTCATCTATTAAAATTTATTAAAAATATTAATCATAAATTTTGTGAATTCTTATAACTCCATTTTGACTTACTGTTGGAAGAAGTTGTGTGTTGGGAAGTTATTGTTCAGTGTCTTTTTGTAAGAGTGTGGTGATGTTCGGGAATATTGTTTCAAGTGCATAAGCGATTCTAAATAAAACCAAATGTCTAACTAAATTAAAATTTTTAAATACGATGAGTTGAGTGTTCACCATACAATGGGAGGATTTCATTTTGAAGAAATCTGTAAGGAGGTGCGGGATACGATAACCAAAACAGGTATGGTTATCCAACCTAGGATAGCGGATCAAAAGTGAACCTGTAAGGGTTAATGGTAAATTGGGGAGCACGAATAATTTTATTCATAATATGTAGTGGAATCCTTTATTTAGAAGCAGCATTTTCAAGCTCTTAGTAAATGGTGAAAAGTACCCAACCCGACGACTGCCACCTAGCCGGCAATATGCTGCATCACCATAAGTTGCTAAGAGTCTGTTAACGGTATTGATTGTGTCATTACGAAACAAACAAAAACGTTACAACGTCCACATTGCTGTCTTTGTCATATGTGCAATAATTGGAAATCCTGATCCATTCTTGGTTTACATCACAAATTTGCACTTCACAAAGTGCATTTGTGCTTCATGAAATATTGTAAAAAGTTATTTAATTTAAAAACTGTTGCTAGTGCACATACATTGCCTGTATGTTCGTTTTTACTGGGACGACTGGAATCCGTAAAGACTAAAACCCTAATTTTTACAATTTTATTTACTTATTGATTCTTCAACACGAAAATAACAATAAGTAATCAAACCTTAATCAGTAATGATGTAATGATGTAAATCAAATTCGGATGAGTAATTGGATTGTGTCATGCCCATTTAATGAATCTCCCAAACATTTTGAGAAATCAATTGCCATTTTATTAAATGGATAGATTCCGCATGCCTTGAATCCGTTTTGAATAGCTAACGCATTTACTGCTTGATATAGCTTTATGTAAAAGTGGTGTAAAATTCTCTCTTTTTAGAGTGCATGCTATGCATATTGTCTCGTTTCTAATCTATAATGACTTTTGCTAAGAAGATTTTAGCGGTTTAAATTCCAAGACATAACAACGCTGCAGAATCGGCATTTAAGTACAGAGCAATCAGTATTATTTGCAAATTTTTACATAAAATACTCAGCTTGAACGTTAAGTGTGTCACATGTCCGTCAACAAACAAAAAACCCGACAATTATATACATATTATTTTTGTTCAACTTCATACACATTTTTCTGCCAATTTTAGCTATTTCGCTTTTTGTTTTCTTTTCTTTTTGTTTTAAAAAAAAATAAAAATTGTCTCGTCACCGCCAAATACGCGAGTTGGATCGGATATGGATACCAATTTCAGGAAATTTTCATTTTGATCAATCCATTTGAACAAATTTTCAGGACTTATGTTTAGAGCTGGCAGCAGTTATCTTTAAATTAATAAATATAAAGTCATGGAAAATAGTTTAGCTAGCAAAGAAATAATTTCCGCTTCTGGAATTCTGATTGCTATGCACGGATGTCGTTTTAAGAATAAACTATACTATCCTTTCCCAGGCATGTTATTTTCTCCAAAGGGATAGTCTCTGGGACAATCATCTAAAAAACTTTTCATGGAAGTAAGAACATCTTCGCGACGTTTAAGGAATCTTTTTCTGGCACTTTTGATAATCCAGTCAATTGTAGCTTTTCTTCACTCTCAGTAGGAACGGTCATTAGGCCAGGACGACTTTTTTAAATTTTGAAGATAGTTATACTGGATCGTTCTGAACGTTAAAAACGCTCGGGGTTTCATTGGATGATAGGAATTTGATGAAATATGAGAAGCGACCATTTTATGTAGGAGAGTAATTAACATCGTATAATCAATATTTATTTAAGAAGGTAAGAGATCTCAAACGTTCTAATAAAGTTAAATATGTCTGGGTTAAGAATGGTAATATTTTTGTTATTAAATCAGATGACTGTGCATTAGAAAGAATTATGAATTTCGACGATATAATAAAGTTCGATGTCTAATTTCAATTCAGATTATAATTTATCAATAAACTCAGATATAGAAATTTGTCCAGGGCCAGAGAACATCATATTAAAAAATCCAAATTCGCTTAAAATTTTGTATCTAAATTCTAGAAGCTTATCGGCTGATAAAATTGAGGATTTATATCAAGTAGTTGATGTTTTAAAATTGGAAATTCCGATAATTAGAAAAGAAAAGAAACGTGGATATACGAATATATGCTAAAATTATTTTATTTTAAAAATTACAAAGCAGCATTTTCATGTAGAAAAAATAAGATAGGCGGTTGAGTAGGGGAATCTTGGTAAATAAGAAATATAATTTTGAATTTTTTTCAGAATTTAATAAAATAAATTTATTAAGTATAAAAGTTGTAATAAATTTATAGTATCATCGATTTATAGAGCTCCTTATGATAATTTAGATGACATTTTAATGTGCTTTACATATTACAACACTACAAATCATATTTAATGACTTCAACATTAATCTTTTAAGTTGTAACAATACGAGTAATAAATACTTAGTATTCAAAACGCATGCAGGATCTTGATAACCATGCATTAAAAACAGAATGTATTAACTGGAGAAATAAAGTTACTTCTTTAAAACGATTGAAAAAAAGAAATTATTACTCATCAAAAATTGACAAAAAATCCAAAACAAAATTTGGAACATTTTCAATGAAATAATTTATAATGGCACAATGCCTAGAGATAAAATAGAACTTACTTCCGACTGTAACGCGGCTTTTACACTTCTTTGTTTGATGCATTAAATATATTTGATACACCTTTTATGATTCCTACGACATCTATTGGACATTGTGAATACTGTAAAACTGTCAGAATTTTGAATTGTAAATTAAATCAGTAAAGCAATGCAACACAGTCTATTAAAAGTTATTGAATGAGTTATTGAAATTATAATTTTACATAAAATGCTATCTGGAAAGGTTTATCTGACTCACTAATGAAATTTTATAACAGTTACGAGTATTGTACACCCTACAATAATATCTAAACTAAAAAAGAGGCTTTTTTAAATTCGAATAGAAATTTTTTCGTCTGGTTCAGCAATGGTTTCGAATTGCTTAACATATTATAAAAGCCACTACTGTTGTTAATTAAACGAAGTATTGCGTAAAAAGATCATATTTTCAAATATTTTTGCATATGAATTAATAAAGTTGAATTAAAATGTAGATGTTATGATTTATCCGCCATAATATTTGAACTATTGCGTCAATAAAACAAGTCAGAGCTCTCAACCTAGGATGCAATCCTACTCAAAACGAATCCCCCTAAATAGCGGCAAAGTTAAGGAAGGCATAACATATGCACAAATGGCTAAGCAGAATGAAAATATCAGGAACGCTCCGAGTCAGGAAAACCATGTTCTGCAAGAAATACTTCAGAAGCTAAGCGCTATCAATTCACATCTGGCTGGCCAGGACCAAAAACTAGAATCTATGGGCGAGCTACTGAAAAACCAAGAACTGAGACTAGTAAAACTAGAAAATACATCGATGAGCCAAGATAAAAGAATAACGGATGCGTCAAGTAAAACTAGAGAAGTTATTGAGTACCTTCATTCTAGTCCATACAAACTTAACAAGAAAAAATAATGACACAATATTTAAGAATTGCTACCTGGAATGCAAATGGCCTAGCGCAACGCATTTCAGAATTAGAAGTATTTTTAAACACAAAAAAATTGATATATGCCTAATTTCAGAAAGTCATTTTACCAGAACGTCGTATGTCAAAATACGTGGAGATCAGTGCTATCAAGCTCTACACCCAGCAGAACGAGCTAGAGGCGGGACAGCAATCTTCGTTAAGGACAATATAAAACACCACGAAGAATTAAAAATAGAGGAGGAAGCTATGCAAGTAGCTACTGTATCTATTGAAACCAAAAATAACAAGAGCTATAGTATATCAGCAATCTACTGTCCACCCAGATATAACACAAAAAAGAAGACTACATCAAACTTCTTAAATCGCTTGGTAGTAATTTTATTATTGGAGGCGACTTTAACGCGAAACACATATTCTGGGGATCAAATAGAACTAGTCCTAAAGGAAGGGAGCTATTTGAAGTAGGCAGGATATTAAAATGTGAGTTCCACTCCAGTAGAAAGCCAACCTACTGGCCTACGGACCCAAATAAAATTCCTGATCTTCTGGATTTCTATATATCAAGAGGTATCTCCGAAAATTACTTAGCAGTTGAAAATGAAGAAGGGCTATCGTCAGACCATTCTCCAGTTCTAATGACAATAAGTGATACGGTAATAAGGAAAGCAAGCCCTCCACGATTAACAAATAACAAAACCAACTGGGAATACTTTCGACAGCTAGTCGAAGAAAGCATCAACCTACACGTGCAGATATCGAACGCTTACACGATAGAAGAAGAACTAGAAAACCTCATTGATAGTGTGCAAAAAGCGGCCTGGAAAAGTACTCCCGACCAGCAAGAAATATTACAAAAAAGTATAACCTATCCAGTTGAAGTGAGAGAGTTGGTTAACGAAAAAAGAAGAGCTCGTAAGACTTGGCAGAGAACCAGAGCCCCTGAAGACAAAACAATCCTAAACAACTTGTGCAACAAACTTAAACTACTTATAAAGGAGATTAAGAATGAGTCAGTTGCAAGCTTCCTAAGTAACCTGACAGGTAAACCTGACACAGACTATCCCCTGTGGAAAGCCACCAAAGGTTTAAAAAGGCCTAAAATGCAAGTGCCACCCATTAGAATGGTTGATGGAACCTGGGCTCGCAGCGAAAAGCAAAAAGCTGATCTGTTTGCCGAACACCTAGAAAATACCTTCAAACCACCAACTGGACAAGCGGATAATGAATATCTAACACCTATAAGCAAACTAGACGAGGCATCTGTGCTACCAGTTACTCTGAAAGAAATCAAACAAGAAGTAAAAAACCTCAAAGATAAAAAAGCCCCTGGATACGACTTGATAACGGGGCGAATAATCAAAGCTTTACCAGAGAAAGCCCTAAGGAAACTACAGCACATAATCAATGCTATCTTTAGACTATGTTATGTTCCGAGACAGTGGAAAGTAGCGGAAATCATAATGATTCCAAAGCCCAATAAATCACTAAACGACAAAACGTCGTATAGGCCTATTTCTTTGTTAACAACAACATCAAAAATTTTCGAGAGACTGTTTCTCAAGAGATTAAAGCCAATTATAGAGAGCAGAAATCTTATACCAGAACATCAATTTGGGTTTCGAGAAAGGCACTCAACGATAGAACAGGTACATAGGATTACTGATACTATTGAGGAGGCGCTGGAAAAAAAGGAAGTATGTTCAGCAATATTCTTAGACGTAGCCCAAGCATTTGATAAGGTTTGGCACCGCGGTCTAGAATTTAAGCTCCAACGAGATCTGCCAAAACAACATTTTGAATTGCTAAAGTCTTACATCAACGACCGTTACTTCCGGGTGAGACAGGACGGAGAATACTCTAAACTGAAGAAAATATTGGCAGGGGTTCCACAAGGCAGTGTTCTAGGCCCCGTATTATACCTCCTGTATACGAATGATCTACCAGACATAGAAGAAGCTAGAATAGGAACGTTTGCTGATGACACAGCTGTTATGACCACCGATGCTAGTATCGTTGAGTCCACCAGGAAACTACAAAATGCTATTAATATAGTGGATAGCTGGACAAAACGATGGAAGATAACACTTAACGAATCGAAATCAACACATATCACCTTTACAAATAGGAAATTAGAATATATTCCGATTAGTCTGAATTCACAACCAATTCCATATTCTGATAATGCTAAGTATCTCGGCATGACGCTAGACTCTAAACTCAGGTGGAAAGCGCATGTTAAAAAGAAAAGGCAAGAACTGAATTTAAAATTCTGAAGAAAAATGCACTGGCTTATTGGAAGAAACTCCGAACTTACAACAGCAAACTGCTGCTATATAAACAAATCCTAAAACCTATCTGCACGTATGGTATTCAGCTTTGGGGCTGCGCAAGAAAAACTACAGTAAAGATCATTCAAACATTTCAAAACAAAGTACTACGTAGCATTGTGAATGCTCCTTGGTACATTAGAAATGACAATCTCCATCGAGACCTAAACATGGAATACGTCAACGATGAAATAAAAAAATTTGCAAGGAGTCATGTACTGCGACTGCAGCAGCATGACAACGAGGAGCAGCGGAACCTACTGGATCGCGCCAATGGACCAAAGCGCCTAAAAAGAACAAAGCCTTTAGAATTAGTGGTTCCTTGAGCCGCTTAAATCAAAGGACTAGCAGAGCTGGGATGAAGCAATAGGTCTCATTCCATAAGAATAGACTACAAAAATAATAAAACAGTTACTAGATAATCTATATGATTAGTTGTAATATTATACAGAAATAAAGATTTCTTAAATTAAAAAAAAAAAAAAAAAAAAAAAAAAATAATAATAATATTTGAATATTTTAACATGAATCAAAACGGGAGTTACCCGAAATACTCACATTAAAAGTGAAATAGCCTGATAGAAGTAATTTTAGTTTTATCGACAACCGCAAACTTTTTGTCGATTTGGCGTATCTTTAATAAACTTTTGAGTTCGATAAGTTAATTCTTTATCGAAGTTTTTATAGAAGATTAAATTCCTTATAAAGTTCATAAATCACATTGCTTTAAATTTCTCTTTATTTTTAATAGCTTAAACAAGATTAAATTTTTTAAAATAATCTCTGTTCATATTAAAAACACCTACAAGTATGATTTTTGGATAACAAAAATGTTTATCAAACAAAAAGTTTAATTGATACGTAACGTTAGCAAAACTGAACAGTAGTAATAATTGTTTCGCAAATATAGGCAAACAATTAGCTTCTCAACATAACAATTAGCTTCTCAACAGCTCCAAATTTCTAAGTTGAATGCAACTGCATTAGCACCGGTAATATCGCAAATTATCAACAAATCTCTGAAAGAAGGCAAGCTGCCTCCAAAGTTGAAAATATCCAAAATGATTTTAATACACAAAACGGGCTCAAAAACCTCTCTCTCTCTCTCTCTCTGGCTTTCACATCTCATGAAGGGATTTCGCCGCCCGCACAATGGCCCTCCATCCATCCCGATCCATTGCTCTCGTCCTCCAGCTTCGACATCCTAATGCTTGCAGATCTTGTTCAATGTCGTCACGCCAGCGTAGTCGGGGTCTTCCTCTACGACGTACTCCGGCTGGTTGTTGGTCAAACACTTTATTTATCATCCGTTGTTGTGGGGACCTTGTAACGTGGCCGAGCCATCTCACTCGATTGGATTTAATGAATCTGATGATATCGCTGCCTCCGAGGAGTTGCTTTATTTCGGGATTCATACGAATCCGATATTCGTTATTCGCAACTTTAATTGGACCAAAAATTGAACGGATGACCTTCCTTTCGAATGTAGATAACAATCTACAATCATTAGAGGTCTAGTCCAGCTCTCGCTTCCGAAAGTCAGCACAGGTCTTATTAGTGCTTTATAAAGTGCGCGCTTGCACGACTGCGATAGATGTTTCGAACGCAATAATCTTGATTGGGCGTAGAAAACTCGTTGTCCGGCAGCGATTCGGGCTTTTATTTCTGCCTGCATTTCATTCAATGATGTTATAACTGACCCGAGGTATTTAAAGTTTTCGACACCATCAAAATTGTGGTCGCCAATTCCGAGATTTGCACTAGAGATGTTCCTGGGTGTTGTTACATATTTGGTTTTACTGCTGTTCACCTCCAAACCAAGTCTTCTTGCGCAGCGATCGAGCGGTATGAAACTGTCTTTGATATCGCTAGGTCTTCGGCCAAGAAGCACGATATCATCTGCATATCCAAGAATTTGGCCGGATTTATTAAATATACAGCGCGAAGTTTCGATGTTGCTTTTTCTCACTACGTACTCAAGCGCCAAATTGAACAGCAAAAGCGCGAGTGCATCACCTTGTCGAACGCCAGATGTTATTTCAAAGGAGTCTGACACAGTTCCTTCAATTACGATTCTACATACAGACCCATACGTTGTTAATTTACACAGCGAAACGAGTTTCTCCTAGGTATATGAGCGCGGCCCATAAGTTGTCGCGGTTTATACTGTCATATGCCTGCCGGAAGTCTATATATAGTTGATGTATGGTTATGTTGTACTCCCAACATTTTTCCAAGATCATCCTCATGGTAAAACACTGGTCCGTGGTTGATCGGTTGGGTCGAAAACGACATTGATAGTCGCCAATGATGTTTTCGGCGAAAGGGATGAGTCTGGCAAGTACAACATTAGCCAACACTTTGTAAGCAGCGTTCAATAGGGCTATGCCACGATAGTTTTCACATTTAAGACGGTCGCCTTTTTTATGCAGCGGACATATGAGCGCGGTCTTCCAAATCTCAGGCAGCTCTTCTTGGTCAAAAATACAGACGAAGAGGTCGTATAGACTTGTTGCAAGAGTAGCGCCCCCGAGTTTAATCAATTCCGCGGGGATTCCATCGAGACCGGGTGCCTTTCCGTTTTTCAATCGACTAATATCTGCGTCTACTTCCTCCACTGTGGGATATTCGACAAAGACCTCTTCACCTGGAGGAGCTATTGCTCTAATGGGGGTCACGTCGTCATTCCGATTTAGCAGATTTTGAAAGTAGGTTTGCCATACTGAGAGAATATCAACCACGTTTGTTCTCAACTCTCCATTCCCGTCTTTGATGGCTGTACTTCTTGGGTGGAAGTCTTTAGTGAGATTCCTGGCGTTGGCAAAACAGTAACTTGAGTTTCCTAGTTCCGCTTGGAAGCTGATGTTTTCGATGCATAATCCCATATGTTCGCGCTTTTTTTGTCGAAGGTATTTAGTCGTGGCTTTCCAACCTAGTGTTGCGAGCCAACCATTTTTCACGAAGCGTTCGTTTATTTTCGACGACCCTACGGCATTGGTCATCGAACCAATCATTGCGGGGCCGCGGTGGTTATGGCTGACTGTATAGCGTGCCACTGCTCCTCGATGTTAGAGGGAGCTTCTTCGTTGTTGCTGGGCCGCTCTAAATAGTTAGTGACAGCTGATTGGTAACTCTGCAATGACGCTTGATCTTTAGAGCATTGATATTCCATCGAACGGTCTTTTGTGCTTGTCTGTTAAACGTAGATGACAGTTTGCACTTATATTTAAATATGACAAGCATATGATCGCTGTCCATGTCTGCACCTCTGTAAGATCTAACGTCAGATATGCTGGTGGAGTGCCTCTTAGACACCATGACGTGAACGATTTGATTTTCCGTTCTCCCATCATTCGATCTCCACGTTACTTTGTGGATTCTCTTATGTGGGAAAAACGTACTTGATACAACTAAGTTGTACGTTATTGCCAGGTCGGTGACTCGTTGGCCGTTGTTATTACTAGTTAGGTGCAGGCTGTTAGGACCGATGTGCGATGTATTTTCTGCACTCCTACCGATTTTTGCATTAAAGTCGCCCACGATGATTTTAATGTCGTGGTGCGGTATGTTATTGATGACTTCCTCCAGTTCGACAAAGAAAAGATCTTTGATGTCATCTGATTTATCTTCGGTGGGTGCATGCACATTAACGATCGTGATGTTAAATTTCTTAGTGCGAAGTCTGACCGTGCATATCCGCATGTTGATAGGGCGGAAATCGATGATATGATGCTGCACGCGCCGATGGATGAGGAAGCCAACTCCAAATTCTCCTCCGTTCTGATGGCCGCTGTAATGAAGAGTGTAACCATTGGTGGTGTCATGGATCCCACTCCCAGACCATCTAAGCTCTTGTAGTGCAAGTACGTCTAATGTGTAACTCTTTGCTTGGTTCGATAGGTTCTGGAGATCTCCAGGTCTTAAGAGGCTAAGCACGTTCCATGTTCCCATTTTTAAAGCGTTGTCCGTGTACAATTTCCGAGGTCGAGTTTGTAATGAATCCGATATGGTTATCCGAGGCCTTTGTTTAGGGTTCATAACTTGGTGAGTTTTTATGAGGGGAGGTTGTTGACCTTCCGCTCAACCCGCTTGTTACGTGTGTGGGTCACGTACTGGTGAGAATCTTGAGACATCCAGTCCTACTTTGAACACATTTATATAGCGAGCCGCTTGATACAAGACAGACGCCCGCTTCAGCCGCTCCTAACTTGGAAAACAGACGCTGGTTTGGCATTGGTTTTGAGGCGCCAATGGCTCGCCCTGACATGTAGTGTCCATGACTATAAACAGGATTTAGCTGCTCGTCTCCACTGCACCGCCTGATTCATTTAGAGTTACCCCTGAGAGCACCGCGAGGAGGTATGAATCTCGGACTTCGCCCCCCGGCTCAAAGAAAAGGCTCAAAGACCGATCCAAACAATTATAGGCCAATTAATTTGCAACCAAATAAAATATTATTTAATAATCAATGTGGATTTAGGCATCATAGCAACACCAACAGTGCACTATTTGATTTGTTTTCGCAAATCCAAGCTAATTGCGATAATAAACTAACTTGCGGGGTTATCTTTCTTAATTTAATGAAAGCATTTGTCACTGTTGATCGTCAAATTTTACTAAATAAATTGAATCAAATAGGTATAACAAAAAGTTGCTTGAAATGGTTCGTCAATTGTATTTTCAAATTGAAGATCAAACCAGTGATTTTGAATTAGTTGAATTTGGAGTTCCCCAAGGTAGCTCTCTAGGCCCCACTTTATTTTTATCATTTATTAATGATATATCAAATTTACCATTGAAAGGTGCCATATTTCTTTACGCAGATGATATTTCACTACTTTATAGCGCTAATCCAGATAATATCGGCTCTATTGAATAATGGATGAATGAAGATTTAAACATACTATCGGAGTTTATTGCGTCTAACAGGTTAACATTAAATACACTAAAATCAAAATTTATGATTATCAATTCTAAAACTATCAACAATTTTAAAGTTACTTATAATATTTTACTTTTGGTTTTTTCGATAGTAATGGTGTTTGTAATTTTTCCGTATATTGGTCTATTTACTTATAATAATGGGCCTATTTTTTAATTCATACCGAGCAGGCAGTGCACTATCAACCTGTGTAATTTTACTCTGCACACTGCGTTTTAATTTGTGAACTGCGCGTACATAGTGCATCCGTTCTTCAAATTTTACTCTGAAATTAATGTCAGTGTACGAGGAGTGTGCAAAATAAAAAACAATTTATTACTCTATGCATACCGGATAATTTTACCCACTACAACTTTTGCTCGGTGTACACTACCCGGGGTAAGCCTGCTTGCTCGGGTTGAATTAAAAAATAGACCCAAAATGTAATACAACGCTGCTATGATTATAAATATCTGGGTATAATATTAGATGATGATTTAGATTTTAATAAAGAAATAGTAAAATTAAAGACAAAGTTGAAATCAATATGCTATGTTTTTAAAAAATTACGTAATTTTATTAACCATAAATATCGTAGGACTAATATTTTTCTATGTTTCACAGCCGTATATTGCATGGGGCCAATTTCTGGAATAGTGCAACAAAGTTCAATATTGATACGTTACAAAAGTTACAAAATAAGCCTATTAAAAATTTATATAATTATAATAGATTAGAGCACACAACAAATATACATTTAGAAAATAATTTGCTGGTATGGTACCTTTTTAAATAATTCATCATAGTTTGACGGTACACTACAATTAGTTAAGAATAAGAAAATTCATTCTAACTTTGAAATAGGAAACAAACCGTATATTTAATTATAACACACGTTATAACACAAACATATTACCGAATAGACCTAAGTCTAGAAAATTCGGAACAAATTTCATATTTTTAAGGCATCCATCAAGCATAGAGAAAAGTAATATAAACAGAGGTAAAGCTGCATACAAATTATTGAAATAACTTTTTCAGATTGTAACCCCAAAATACAAACTCGTTTTACGATTACATTTAGCGTTTCTTTGACTTCTCATATTGTTTTTGTTTCAATTTTTTTTTCCTTCAGATTATACCGGTAATTGTAAATTTAGTCAACATAAAACCGGATCGTGACCACCGGTGTGAAGTTTTTAACATTTATCAAAAGTGTAGCTACACAAATTAACAAATAACAAAAGTGTAGTTACACAAAAAAATAAAAAGTGTAGCTATTCATACAAAAAATACGGCAGGGTTGATTTTTCAATTTTTTTTATTAAAAACCAATTTTTACAAATAAATAAAAACGATTACACAAATAAACCACACTCGGGGAATTTTTTTTTATCGAATTTACAAGAAAATAAAAATATGAAAAGTGTACGTACAGTCTTGTAGATGTTCGATGGTCATTAACACATAATTCTAGAGATGACTACGCAAATCTGGTTATACCGGCATTTTGGGGATACTTTTGTGAATTTTTAATGATATGCGGTACACTGATGCGGCCCTCGGGGAATTTTTCATCAAATTTACAAGACAATAAAAATATGAAAAGTGTACGCACAGTCTTGTAGATGTTTGATGGCCATTAACACATAATTCTAGAGATGACTACGCAAATCTGGTTATACCGGCATTTTGGGGATACTTTTGTGAATTTTTAATGATATGCGGTACATTGATGCAGCCCTCGGGGAAATTTTCATTAAATTTACAAGACAATAAAAATATGAAAAGTGTACGCACAGTCTTGAACATGTTCGATGGCCATTAACACATAATTCTAGAGATGACTACGCTAATCTGGTTATACCGGCATTTTGGGGATACTTTTGTGAATTTTCAATGGTACGCGGTACATTGATGCGGCCCTCGGAGAATTTTTCATTGATTTTACAAGACAATAAAAATATGAAAAGTGTACGCACGGTCTTGTAGATGTTCGATGGCCATTAACACATAATTCTAGAGATGACTACGCAAATCTGGTTATATCGGCATTTTAGGGATACTTTTGTGAATTTTTAATGATATGCGGTACATTGATGCAGCCCTCGGGGAATTTTTCATCAAATTTACAAAACAATAAAAATATGAAAAGTGTACGCACAGTCTTGTAGATGTTCGATGGCCATTAACACATAATTCTAGAGATGACTACGCAAATCTGGTTATACCGGCATTTTGGGGATACTTTTGTGAATTTTTAATGATATGCGGTACATTGATGCAGCCCTCGGGGAAATTTTCATCAAATTTACAAAACAATAAAAATATGAAAAGTGTACGCACGGTCTTGTAGATGTTCGATGGCCATTAACACATAATTCTAGAGATGACTACGCAAATCTGGTTATATCGGCATTTTGGGGATACTTTTGTGAATTTTTAATGATATGCGGTACATTGATGCAGCCCTCGGGGAAATTTTCATTAAATTTACAAGACAATAAAAATATGAAAAGTGTACGCACAGTCTTGAACATGTTCGATGGCCATTAACACATAATTCTAGAGATGACTACGCTAATCTGGTTATACCGGCATTTTGGGGATACTTTTGTGAATTTTCAATGGTACGCGGTACATTGATGCGGCCCTCGGGGAATTTTTCATCGATTTTACAAGACAATAAAAATATGAAAAGTGTACGCACGGTCTTGTAGATGTTCGATGGCCATTAACACATAATTCTAGAGATGACTACGCAAATCTGGTTATATCGGCATTTTGGGGATACTTTTGTGAATTTTTAATGATATGCGGTACATTGATGCAGCCCTCGGGGAAATTTTCATTAAATTTACAAGACAATAAAAATATGAAAAGTGTACGCACAGTCTTGAACATGTTCGATGGCCATTAACACATAATTCTAGAGATGACTACGCTAATCTGGTTATACCGGCATTTTGGGGATACTTTTGTGAATTTTCAATGGTACGCGGTACATTGATGCGGCCCTCGGGGAATTTTTCATCGATTTTACAAGACAATAAAAATATGAAAAGTGTACGCACGGTCTTGTAGATGTTCGATGGCCATTAACACATAATTCTAGAGATGACTACGCTAATCTGGTTATACCGGCATTTTGGGGATACTTTTGTGAATTTTTAATGATATGCGGTACATTGATGCAGCCCTCGGGGAAATTTTCATTAAATTTACAAGACAATAAAAATATGAAAAGTGTACGCACAGTCTTGTAGATGTTCGATGGCCATTAACACATAATTCTAGAGATGACTACGCTAATCTGGTTATACCGGCATTTTGGGGATACTTTTGTGAATTTTCAATGGTACGCGGTACATTGATGCGGCCCTCGGGGAATTTTTCATCGATTTTACAAGACAATAAAAATATGAAAAGTGTACGCACGGTCTTGTAGATGTTCGATGGCCATTAACACATAATTCTAGAGATGACTACGCAAATCTGGTTATATCGGCATGTTGGGGATACTTTTGTGAATTTTTAATGATATGCGGTACATTGATGCAGCCCTCGGGGAATTTTTCATCAAATTTACAAGACAATAAAAATATGAAAAGTGTACGCACAGTCTTGTAGATGTTCGATGGCCATTAACACATAATTCTAGAGATGACTACGCAAATCTGGTTATACCGGCATTTTGGGGATATTTTTGTGAATTTTTAATGATATGCGGTACACTGATGCGGCCCTCGGGGAATTTTTCATCGAATTTACAAGAAAATAAAAATATGAAAAGTGTACGCACAGTCTTGAACATGTTCGATGACCATTAACACATAATTCTAGAGATGACTACGCAAATCTGGTTATACCGGCATTTTGGGGATACTTTTGTGAATTTTTAATGATATGCGGTACATTGATGCGGCCCTCGGGGAATTTTTCATCAAATTTACAAGACAATAAAAATATGAAAAGTGTACGCACAGTCTTGTAGATGTTCGATGGCCATTAACACATAATTCTGAGATGACTACGAAAATCTGGTTATACCGGCATTTTGGGGATACTTTTGTGAATTTTTAATGATATGCGGTACACTGATGCGGCCCTCGCGGAATATTTCATCGAATTTACAAAAAAATAAAAATATGAAAAGTGTACACACAGTCTTGTAGATGTTCGATGGCCATTAACACATAATTCAGCCCTCGGGGAAATTTTCATCAAATTTACAAGACAATAAAAATATGAAAAGTGTACGCACAGTCTTGTAGATGTTCGATGGCCATTAACACATAATTCTAGAGATGACTACGCTAATCTGGTTATACCGGCATTTTAGGGATACTTTTGTGAATTTTCAATGGTATGCGGTACATTGATGCGGCCCTCGGGGAATTTTTCATCGATTTTACAAGACAATAAAAATATGAAAAGTGTACGCACGGTCTTGTAGATGTTCGATGGCCATTAACACATAATTCTAGAGATGACTACGCAAATCTGGTTATACCGGCATTTTGGGGATACTTTTGTAAATTTTTAATGATATGCGGTACATTGATGCAGCCCTCGGGGAATTTTTCATCGAATTTACAAGAAAATAAAAATATGAAAAGTGTACGCACGGTCTTGTAGATGTTCGATGGCCATTAACACATAATTCTAGAGATGACTACGCAAATCTGGTTATACCGGCATTTTGGGGATACTTTTGTAAATTTTTAATGATATGCGGTACATTGATGCAGCCCTCGGGGAATTTTTCATCGAATTTACAAGACAATAAAAATATGAAAAGTGTACGCACGGTCTTGTAGATGTTCGATGGCCATTAACACATAATTCTAGAGATGACTACGCAAATCTGGTTATACCGGCATTTTGGGGATACTTTTGTAAATTTTTAATGATATGCGGTACATTGATGCAGCCCTCGGGGAATTTTTCATCGAATTTACAAGAAAATAAAAATATGAAAAGTGTACGCACGGTCTTGTAGATGTTCGATGGCCATTAACACATAATTCTAGAGATGACTACGCAAATCTGGTTATACCGGCATTTTGGGGATACTTTTGTGAATTTTTAATGATATGCGGTACACTGATGCGGCCCTCGGGGAATTTTTCATCGAATTTACAAGAAAATAAGAATATGAAAAGTGTACGTACAGTCTTGAACATGTTCGATGACCATTAACACATAATTCTAGAGATGACTACGCAAATCTGGTTATACCGGCATTTTGGGGATACTTTTGTGAATTTTTAATGATATGCGGTACACTGATGCGGCCCTCGCGGAATTTGTACGCTTGTGTAGTCAACATTAACGGACGATAGGAAATATAATTTATCCCGATAGGAGAATTGATTTCGATTTAGTTTCTTCCCGTCATGATAAAGGCATAAAGAAATTTCTCGACGATTTAAAGGAACAGGTATCAAAGGAATTTAAACCTACTTATTTTGTCAATTGTCACTGATTGGTCGTGGGCTCTGATTAAGTCTATTCCACTCAGTTTCAATGGAATGACAATATCGGAATACATTAACTATACTTTCGATAGTCTTAATTCTAAATTGGCTCATACGACTAAAGTGGCAACTTTCATATGTTGTGCACATTTTGTAAATATAATTTCTAAACAGTTAAAAGAAAAATGGCCAAATGCAAATAGGGTATCTAAAAATCTAATATTAGATATATTTTGCGGTATTTTAAATTGTGAGTGTTTAGAAAATATAGATATATTATTTAAATTATATTGCATAATATGTTGTACCAAATTCACAAATAATGAAGTTGAGACATCTCTTGAAGCTCTAAAAACTATGTTGCGTGAGATATAATAAGTAAAATATTACGAACATTAACCCATCTGAAACTGAGACATGGAGAGAGCCTCACAGAGAATCGTTTTTTAATAAATCGTTTTATGATTGTATGTAGTCCATATTATGTCCGGTATAATTCAATTTTTAATCGGATTACCACACAAGCAATAATAATGTTGAATTAAATGCTAACCAATATTATAATGCTAAATTTTTAACTTTTACTTTAAAAAATTATATGGCTTTTCTACCATTGTGGGGTGTTTGTTTTGCTAGGAATAAATTGGTGTTTCAGGGCGGATCTCAAACGCAAATGCGGATAGCTGGTTCTCGGTCGTAAAAAATCACTATACGAACCATAAGTCTTTACGATTGGGGAACTTTATAAGCGTTTTGAGAGAAAAAACGGAAAAATTAACAAAACTTGTTGAAATTAAAGAAATAATTAAAACATCAGCAATTAAATACGAAAATCAAATACAAAGCATTGAAGATCCGGATAATGATTATCACGAAGAAAACTGGAACAAATAAAGGTATTAATCGGTTCTCCTAAACATTTTGGCAAGAGAGTTTTAGCTCGCCTATATCAGGTAAATTCTAAAATTATTAAAACTACACCAACAAATGTATCTAATCTTAATATAAATGAAGATATACTCGTTTTGAAAAATGGGTACAATTTTATTAATCAAAATAAAGAGATAACTATTACTAATACTTGTGCATTCGACGCAACGGCCCAAATTTTTTTGAGCTTATTTGTGGATTCTGAATATTTTAATTAATTTTTATGCCAACGACTTTGCTTTATAAAGAACGAAATAATTGGTTATTAGACTGCCCAGCCCCAGTTCAAACTGAAAAATCCACAAGACTTGATGGAACTTGTAGCATATCATTTATTTTAGAAAACGTTTTGCCATTTTCATTAACAGAAATTCGTAACTGTGTACAAAATAAACATTCCGCAGTCTTAAGAGAAACATTTTATCTTTCTTTTGAAAATGTGTTTATTATTAATCAAGCTACTTTGTCAAATATTCAAAATGCTATTGATTTCAATAGTTCAAGATGTCCTAAACGTGGAGACGAGAGGAAAACAGATAATCAATAATAATAAACTCAATAATAATAATAAACAGATTTGCGTAGACATCTCAAGAAGACTGTACGTACATTTTTCAAATTTTTATTTCTTGTAAAATCGATGAAAAATTCCCCGAGGGCCGCATAAATGTAGTGCATATCACTAAAAATTTTCAAAAATATCCCCAAAATGCCGGTATAACCAGATTTGCGTAGTCATCTCTAGAATTATGTGTTAATGGCCATCGAACATCTACAAGACTGTGCGTACACTTTTCATATTTTTATTGTCTTGTAAATTTGATGAAAAATTCCCCGAGGGCTGCATCAATGTACCGCATATCATTAAAAATTCACAAAAGTATCCCCAAAATGCCGATATAACCAGATTTGCGTAGTCATCTCTAGAATTATGTGTTAATGGCCATCGAACATCTACAAGACCGTGCGTACACTTTTCATATTTTTATTGTCTTGTAAAATCGATGAAAAATTCCCCGAGGGCCGCATCAATGTACCGCGTACCATTGAAAATTCACAAAAGTATCCCCAAAATGCCGGTATAACCAGATTAGCGTAGTCATCTCTAGAATTATGTGTTAATGGCCATCGAACATCTACAAGACTGTGCGTACACTTTTCATATTTTTATTGTCTTGTAAATTTAATGAAAATTTCCCCGAGGGCTGCATCAATGTACCGCATATCATTAAAAATTCACAAAAGTATCCCCAAAATGCCGGTATAACCAGATTTGCGTAGTCATCTCTAGAATTATGTGTTAATGGCCATCAAACATCTACAAGACTGTGCGTACACTTTTCATATTTTTATTGTCTTGTAAATTTGATGAAAATTTCCCCGAGGGCTGCATCAATGTACCGCATATCATTAAAAATTCACAAAAGTATCCCCAAAATGCCGGTATAACCAGATTTGCGTAGTCATCTCTAGAATTATGTGTTAATGGCCATCGAACATCTACAAGACTGTGCGTACACTTTTCATATTTTTATTGTTTTGTAAATTTGATGAAAAATTCCCCGAGGGCTGCATCAATGTACCGCATATCATTAAAAATTCACAAAAGTATCCCTAAAATGCCGATATAACCAGATTTGCGTAGTCATCTCTAGAATTATGTGTTAATGGCCATCGAACATCTACAAGACCGTGCATACACTTTTCATATTTTTATTGTCTCGTAAAATCGATGAAAAATTCCCCGAGGGCCGCATCAATGTACCGCGTACCATTGAAAATTCACAAAAGTATCCCCAAAATGCCGGTATAACCAGATTTGCGTAGTCATCTCTAGAATTATGTGTTAATGGCCATCAAACATCTACAAGACTGTGCGTACACTTTTCATATTTTTATTGTCTTGTAAATTTGATGAAAAATTCCCCGAGGGCCGCATCAATGTACCGCATATCATTAAAAATTCACAAAAGTATCCCCAAAATGCCGGTATAACCAGATTTGCGTAGTCATCTCTAGAATTATGTGTTAATGGCCATCGAACATCTACAAGACTGTGCGTACACTTTTCATATTTTTATTTTCTTGTAAATTCGATGAAAAATTCCGCGAGGGCCGCATCAGTGTACTGCATATCATTAAAAATTCACAAAAGTATCCCCAAAATGCCGGTATAACCAGATTTGCGTAGTCATCTCTAGAATTATGTGTTAATGGCCATCGAACATGTTCATGACTGTGCGTACACTTTTCATATTTTTATTTTCTTGTAAATTCGATGAAAAATTCCCCGAGGGCCGCATCGATGTATCCCATATCATTAAAAATTCACAAAAGTATCCCCAAAATGCGGGTATAACCAGATTTGCGTAGTCATCTCTAGAATTATGTGTTAATGACCATCGAACATCTACAAGACTGTGCGTACACTTTTCATATTTTTATTGTCTTGTAAATTTGATGAAAAATTCCGCGAGGGCCGCATCAGTGTACCGCATATCACTAAAAATTCACAAAAGTATCCCCAAAATGCCGGTATAACCAAATTTGCGTAATCATCTCTAGAATTATGTGTTAATGACCATCGAACATCTACAAGACTGTACGTACACTTTTCATATTTTTATTTTCTTGTAAATTCGATAAAAAAAATTCCCTGAGTGTGGTTTATTTGTGTAATCGTTTTTATTTATTTGTAGAAATTGGTTTTTAATAAAAAAATTGAAAAATCAACCCTGCCGTATTTTTTGTATGTATAGCTACACTTTTTATTTTTTTGTGTAACTACACTTTTGTTATTTGTTAATTTGTGTAGCTACACTTTTGATAAATGTTAAAAACTTCACACCGGTATCGTGACCCCATATTTTACTATGAAAATAAGCGTAAACATTTTGTATGCAGCTATACTTTATTTTTTTCTCTGCATCGTTTGCATAATAAAATTTCAAATAATTATAAACTTATGGATAAAAGTAAATTTGTCAAGATCTCTAGTTAGCTTTTTTTTGTAATTAAAATTATTTGATTGTTAGGCTCATGTAATTGCTCTTCATAAAAAAAAAAATTATGTTTTGTAATATTATTTGTTTTTTTTACTGTTATAATTATACAATTTCATGTTCATATACACTTGGGTGCAAAAAATCGAACAATGCTCTATTTTCTACAAAAGTTCAAAAATATCAAAAAAATCCAATGTTTGTTTAATTTTTTTTAATGCAGATTCAAAGTCTATTTCAATACCTATCCAGTGGTTACTTTTTTGTACTTGTAGTTTGTACCATGCCAACAAAGTAATTTTTTGTCAAATGCATTAAATCCTAAAAATAATTCAACAAGGCATGCCATGAAATGTCTTGCTCGGAATTGTGATCATTCGCATATCGACGCTTAGCCTGAACGATTCTCTATTGATTACGTCTTCAACCTGAGCAAAGAAATGGATACCACACTAGAGGTAGCCGCACAAGTGGTTGCACTAATTTATGCGGGGCAGCACCAAAGTGAACTGACGCTCTACAACTAAATTTGAGCCGATTCTCCGTTCGTCGATTGTGGCAGAGATATGAGCAAACTGGTGGCTTCAGACGGCGACAAGGATCTGGCTGATCTCGTTCTACAGCACCGCGTGATGACCGCTTTCTTGTAACAACTTCGTCGCGAAATCGCCGTATGAATGCGGTTCAACTGAAACGGCGGCTGGAAGAAGTTTGTGAAGTTGAAGTCAGTCGGTGGACCGTTAGAAAACGACTTCGAGACCAGCAAACGGGCCAAAATTGTCCGCAGCCCACTTGCTTGTCAGTGTGTTCACTCGAGAGCATTTGAATTAGACAGAAGAAGAGTGGAGAATAGTCCTGTTTTCTGACGAGTGTAGGATGTGCTTATATGGCACCGATGGACGCGGAAGAGCGTACAGAAGACAAGAAAAGCGATATGCACAATGTTTCATTGAAGAACGTGTCTCGTATGGCGGTGGGTCGTGCATGTTCTGGGGAGGCATATCATTATACGCGAAGACAGTTCTTGTATTTGACAGTTCACACAAGCCAATACTGGCTGTCTCTCTCTCTCTCTCTGGTACTATATCCCATCAAAGGATTTGGCCGCCTCAAATGAGGTTTCATAATCATATTTTCATTTCGGATAATGAGTGATTAATTCATTGATCCTAAACCAGCCGTGAAATTTTTTCCTTGTCACCACCGGGAATCAAACCCGGGACCTCCGGTCGCTGGAGCAAGCATGCTGACTACTTTGCCACCGGGGCGGCATACTGGCTGTCGATCAAGAGGAATGAATTCTCAACGGTATATTAAGGAAGTACTCGAGGAGTACGTCATACCTTTTGCCGGGTTTATTAGTGGATATTTTCTGTTTATGCAGGATAATGCGAGACCGCATACGGCTAGTGTAGTATACCAGTACCTTCAAGCGATGGATATGCCTGTTATGGAGTGACCAGCTTGAAGCACGGACCTCAATCCCATCGAACATTTATGTGACGAGTTGAAAAGAAGAGTTCGAGCCAGAGTTGTTGCTCCAACGAGACACCAGGAGCTACAACAGGCGATCGTAGAGGAATGGGAGGCTATAGCTCAAGATTTTGTTAAAACTTTGGTGAAATCAATGCAGCATCGGATGGAAGCTGTCATTCAGGACAGGGGAGGGAATACTTCTTATGAATAAAACTGTTTTTTTTGTTTATTTCCATGTTTTAATTCGATTTTTACCCTTAATTTTCATGCTGACAAATTCACAAAAACGTGTACCTCAAGATGTTTACCCCCCAAAAATTAGCACGCACGCAGGCTTATCATTTATTTTCAAAACGATTTTTTTACATATAATAATAATAATATACAAAATGAAAATAAATGAGTAGGGTAATCATCACCGATTTAAGTCATCATCACCGAATCAGTTTGATGGCACGTATAAATACAATAACGGTACCGCTGGATAGGTATTGAAATAGACTTTGAATCTGCATTAAAAAAATAAACAAATATTGGATTTTTTTTTTGATATTATTGAACTTTTGTGATAAATTGAGCAAGTGCAATATTTTGCAGCCAAGTACACTCATTTTTATTATATGTATCAAATGCGAGATTTATTCTCTTATGATATTTATTCAAAATAAATAGATAATAAATAAATAATATAAAACAACTAAATCGAACCAAATTATAGAACTAGTAATTGGCAGATACAATTTTATCAATTTAATCATTAAATGTATTATGTTTAATTAAAGTTTGTTTAAAATCTATCATTATCCATCCAATAAACAAGTTCTTCAATTACAAAATTTCTGAAACTTTAGAAATCTCTATAATAGCTCACCTTGTTCTTATAGCAATTACATGACAAATGTTAAATAACACAACTGATACAATCCACTTCAGTGGGAGCTAATACTAAATATTTTTTCAAATTGGACTTGTAAAAATTATTAACAATATAATATTTCAATAGAGCAGAATGAACCAAACATATTTTTCGTGAAAACATGATTAGGATATGTTTTTGGATAGGATTAGGATATAATTTTGGCGCAAAATTATTTTAAAATTAGGGTTCCGAATAGCTATATCATTGTACATTTACCCTACAAACATGGTTTGCGGTTTCTACAGTTTTTTTGTAGACTGATTATTGTGATTTTTTAGTGCACCCTTAATCCATGAATTATAGTAACAATCTCTATCTTAAATATCCAAAGGCTACAAAACAGGAGAAAATTAGTTTTTATTTTTAAACTAAGTTCTGAGACAAACTAGCGCATTAACCGAATTATCGTTGAGTCGTGTCTTAATTTTGGTGACAAAAAGGCCAGCAGTCGAAAATATTCTACCACTTTCCACTGAGGCTGGTTTAATGCAAAGGAGGCATCTAAGAGCATTTTGAAATTTATTGATAATTTACCACTGGCTTCAAAGTCAATTCAGAAATTAAATTCCTTTAATATAGTTTGTATCTCCAGTGTTTTGTTTTTATGAGCACCAATATTTATAGCACTTACAAACTTTCCTTTTAAACATTCGCTATTTCTTTTCTGCTTCTATATAGTTTTTCGTATTGGAAATCAATATGCTAACTTCATTTTCAAGTACAACAGTGTTCAATGATATTAACTGCAAATAGGCGCTGTAACAATTTTTTAAATAATTTAATCATTTCAGATTTCGGCGATATTTCAAAAAAGTATCACCTTGTTTAGAATACAATAAACTTATATTATTTAGGTATTTTACCAATGAAATTAAAATTCTTGGTCTTGAAATTATCAAGTTCAATTTAAAATTTGGTAATATTTCTCGAGATACTGAATTATCTAACGCATCTAACGGGTCTATTAGAAACGATCAAATCCCCTCACATTTTATTAAATCCATATTATCATGTCGACATAATGCATCGCACGCTATTTTACTGGACATAAACAAGCAATTAATGCACTTACTATTTGGAACAGCTGATCTTGTAACAGGCGAATTTGTTTTATTGCGTCCTGGATTTGACATTTTAATTCTTTGACATTTAAGGTCACTTATGTTTGTATTATGTTCATATGACATGACTTCAAATGATTGATTTTCGTCTTTATCAAGACTATCATCAGTTTCTATAACAGCAACGTCGCTATCATTATCTAATTCTAATAATTGGTCTACTTGGTGTTCCTGATTCTTTCCCAATAATAATTCTGTCTTAGTAGAACCAAAAAGGGTATCCAAACCCAGATGAATACCTTGTGTGTTGCATTGTAAATGGAAGGCAAGAGCTAACTTCCCAAATTTAACCATAACTGCTGCCCCATCAGTTATGATTGCAATAATTCCGGTAAAATATAAACTCAAAGGAATTTTCATCTACAGATTACGATCTGTGATGAAATGGAGCATTTCTATGCCATCCTGCGAAGTGCAAAACTCATTGGCCGCCCATCTTCCATACCAGTATAGATTGGCATGGAGCTAAGCAATGTGTAGAGGGTGTTAAATATCGGAACTATAGCCGTGCGTCCTCGAATTAGCTGGCAACTGCGTAAAAGTAAGGACGGAAAAAGCAAACCGCGAAAGAGTTGGAGCCTAGGCCTCAGAACAGATTGCAGTGATAACAAAAAGAAGACCTTTTTTCGCGGGAATAGATATTTTTGCGGACAGAAACCCTTAAATCTACCATTTTAGTTAATATTCTTAACAAAGAGTTTGCTCTTCTATAGAGAAAGTCAATGCCCTGCAATTTTTGAAATTACAGATATATTTCTATTTTCAAAACAAAAATCAATCAACAAAAATTGGCAAATTTCCATTGAAAACCATTAAGAATGGAAAATTTACAACAAATTGTTTTTTTAAATAATTTTTTATTAGCAAACTTAATAGAATCAAAAATTCTTTTCTTATTTCAATAATTTTTAGCATGCTACATATTTACGTATACTGTTTCGTGTTCTTCTGCTGGATAACCTAATAAAATATTATATTTCATATTTTCGAAAAAATCATTTGCTTAACAATAGTTAAATAGTTTTTTCAATTTTCTTGAAATTTATTTTTATTAAAATTATTCAAACTATCAGGTTCTGCACATAGAGCAGAGTGCATATTATAATACATTACCTGAAGCTATAATAGATACACAAAGTTTGTAGTAGTAAAAGTGCACATGCATACGTATAGACGGGTTTAAGGCCAATATGAATGACAATTTTCCACAAACGTACTTACATAGTGAATGTTGTAACTAGGAACAAAGAAATTTGTATATCTGCTGTTGTGCATCATATAAATATTTCCATCGTTCCGATGTACTTATCTCTTCAAGTTAAAACAACAACAAACGCCATTCAAATAATAAAAAAAAATCATCATGTTGGCCAACACATAACTTTTAAATTACTCTTGAAGGCGAATTTCTGTGTTCCTGCCTCAACATAAATTCTATTTATAATTTTCGTAACAATTACATCGTTTTTTAATATGTTTTAGTGAATTGGTACCGCTTGGGCGATTCAAAAGTATAAATCAAGTATAATATTAAAATTGCAAATATTTAGCTCTACCGTTAGAGAGAAATCATTCGAAATATCAGACATAATTTTGTTGCTTAACAATACTCTTCTATGTCGTAATTGGAAGCGAAAAATGTTCTGATCACAATGGCAGCACAAAAATTCTAATATTCTACATACATATTGCACAGTTTATAAATAGAACTAAACATTAAACAAAAAATTGTAAATACCCGAGAAGGAATGCTACACTATAATTTTCATTTTTAACATTTTCTGTTTTTTTTTATTATACTTTCAGTGAAACCCATATCAGTAAATATATCAGGAAAAATGAAACAATTTATGTCGGATACGGAATACGTTTTATCTTGTGATGCAGAAGGATCTGTACCAGATACAGATATCAAATGGACACAAAACAATCGACCATTCAAACGGGGAAAGGTAAAAAAAAACTAAATTTTTTTTTGTTTGTATTTCTAGTTTTATTCAAAAATTCTTTACAAATGAATATTTTACAGCACAACTCTTTCTATTCCATTTTATGGATTAAATGAAATGAAATGCTTTACACAATAACATTTTTATTTTAATTGATGTACGGTCTGATGATTTTGAGGCTACCTGAGGAAACGTGCATATATATGTCGAGATATCTTAATAATACTCATCTACATGACTGAAATATATGAAAGATGTTGTTCAAATGGGTACATGAGTCGGTTGGGAGGTCACTATGTTTTATTAGGATTGTCAATTATATCGCCCCGATAACAGGTTTTCGCAAGATGATGTTCTTCTGTTGTTTTTGCTATAAACATATCTTTTTTAAAACGTTTTACTAGAAATTGTTCTTGTCATTGATGAACTTGATAAAATTGATAAAATTTAGTAATGCAACAAAGCGTCAGTTAACTTTACCAAGACCAATCAGCCCTTTTGTAACTCGACAAATTAAAGTTCACGACAGGTAACCGACATGGTAGAATACCTTTTCCTAATCGAAGTTTTACATTAAGTTTTTACGACAGATGTTGGTATTGTAGTTGAGAAATCGGAGGATTCGGTGATGTCCAAAATAGATCACATTAATGTGTACTCAGATATATAATGTGTACAGATATATGATAGAATTGAATTTAAAGAAAAATGACATTAACTCGTCGGTGCATTATAAAAAAAACGAATGTCCTGTGCCAATGCAATTTATAGTACAATTTATACTATATTCAAGACAAATACTACCTACCTAGTAATATAAATAAACAGAACAACCCCATGTTTGGTTTATGCAATTTGTCATATCTGCACTTTGTTCAAGAACATTCGAAACATTCCAACTGGCGCTAGATATATCTTGCAGTGTTAACCACCTAAATCAAATATTAAGTTACTTCGTTTCTAGCTTGCAGGTTCTAGTTATTACATGTGGCTTCTGCAATTTTTATTACCTTTAACTAAAAATGTATTTATTATTGATTCGATGTCTATCTAAAAGGCCGTTAAGAATGTTCAAAACTAAAAATATTAATTCAGAGCAACTGGCCCTGGAATTTTTAATACCTAAATAATTTAAAATTTAATAATTTCATACAACTAAAGTGATTGATACACCTAAGTTTTTAACATTCTATAAAAACCATAAATATTTGTTAATTTAAATTTTCCTAAACTACTGAAATTTAAAATAAATTTGAAGAATTATTGTCAATCTATAAATGATACGAAAGAACTACAATATATTTTCTGGAATTTAATTTTACTTTAGTAATTTAGAAAATGTTAAATTAGTAATATAAATTAGGAATTTAAAGACATTTAAATTTAACAATGGCCGTATTTCTTGACGCTTGATTTGATTCGGTTCAGTTTACTTTACATGAAAAAAAAAAATAAATGTGATTACTAGATTTTAACTCAAAATTTTTGATTTGAAACAAAATTATGAGCACGTTTTACATATAAAATTTGAACTGATCCGTATAAATGGGTGTCATGAAATGCGGCAAATAGTATGCTCCGTCTTCACTCAAAAAATTTGGTCCCGATAAAACATATGACAAAATTGTATTTTTACACTTACAGCTATTAACTCCAAAATGTATGTAAAATAATTTTATGCTTTGCTTTGTTTAATTGAGAGTAAAATACAATTTTCTACTCATTTTTTCAAAGTGTCATGGAAAAACATCAGCAAGCAATAATTTTTCTCTTTGTCAAGGTGTAATGTGCATGACCAGATTAAATTCAAATAGATTTTGTCATGATATTCTATCGTTATGACAAAATTAGGCGTATAAAGACCGAGCATTAAACTAATTAAATTTTGATTACAAGTAAAATCTGCAGTAATGTTTAATTTAAAATTAAATTCATTTCGCAACGATGACCTCCAAGAAATAAACAGATCAACACAAAAAAATATTCTTGTCACCGCATTAACTGACTAGATCATACACCGTCAATATTGTCACTGTACTACCACTATACCGATAAATTTAATTATTAAACAAATTAATGACTAAATTTCGCTTTTTAGAAAATCCAACAAAAATATTGAAATCTTTTTGACTTATATGAACTCAAAGTTTAGCCATAATGCTTTAGCGAATTATTTTAATTTCGTTAAATAACAGCTAACTCCTTCATTTCATAACCTCACCTAGACTTTATTTATTTGACAAATACCTGCTACTTATTAAATATTAAATTTTCAATATTTTAAGTTTTTCTAAATATTTCAATTTTTTATATTCAATTTTGTGTTTTGCTGGATGATAGCCAGATATTTCTTTCGTGTTGATGTGAGGTTCCAAAAGAGGTTTAATTAAATAATTTAAAGTTTAGTTTGTTACGAAACACCGGACAAGTGGTGCAGTGGTTAAAGCTTCGGCACTTGAACCGTTAGGTACTGGGTTCGAATCCCATCAGAGGCTAGATGCAAATCGAATTTTCACCATCGATTACGATTGGTGATGTTAATAAATACAACTAAGACCCTCTAATGTCCACGTCAATGTACAGGTTAGGCCAGCGCAAATGTCTGGCCGCGCAAATGTCTGAATATAAAATGATGTCTGGGTTTTGTTTTTGAGCAGAACATCTGCTAGCTGCTCCAAATATTTATAAATACATGAATCGATTTCAACTGTTCCTCTATTTCCTTCGTCTTCATGCAAGGAAACGCAACAAACATTATCACAATTAAAAAATGGCCAAATTGAAGCTTTTTATTTTTGATTTATAATAAAAGACTTAAACGCGACCTCTTGGAGCTGGTAAGACTCCTTAGAGGTCATAGCCAGTAACAATGTAATGTAAAGATAACTGCTTTTCCAATTGATATTTGTCATACTGTTCCTTAAGCGTCTCCTTTTCATCATTGTCTTTATTCATGAATCTCATGCAAAGCTGGCATTAACCCTTTTTTGGAACAAAGAACAACACATATATGGAATCCATGGTTAAAGAAGTATGTAAAGGTTGATAATGACGCACTTGGCTTATGTTCTTGTTTGCAGTCGGCATTGTAATAGCTAAATAAATATGCAATTGTTTTGCCATTTACTATAAACCCTCTGGAAACATGGTCATTCCAATTGGAATTTTAGTTCTAAAAGATAATCTAAATTGTAGTTTTGTACATGTTAAACTTGAATTGTCTTTGTACGAAGTTTGTAAAAAGTTTTTTTTGGAGGAACGAAAAATATTGTATTTATAAAGTATATTTCTTTCTAAATAAAGTATAATAAGATTCATTCGATATTTATTATATTTTACTTTACTCAAATAAGTGTTTGTCATAATTAACTGATATAATATTTAATATACTTAATATTTATTGATAGATTAACGCCAAATTATAAATTTATTTGGGCTTGTAATGTACTAAATAATTTTCATCATGTTAATGGCCAACTGCCATTTTAAAGGCCGTTGATTATTTTCGCCCCAACTCTAAATAGAAATTTAAAACCTTGTTGCAAATACCTGATTGGGAAGCAGTAATGAGGTTGCCTGGATGAGCAATTTAGCAGCCAATGAAAAGTGCTCACTGAACCTGAGTCCAAATCTCTGGGAAGGGGAGTAATGGCCGTTTACCATTTTCGTCCAAACTTAAATTTTAAATTCAAAAATTCGTTGCAACTTTGCTGATCTGGTGAGGAAGTGGCAATCAGGCTGGCTGGATGAGCAATTTAGCAGCCTATTAGAAGTGCTCACGGAACCTAAGTCCTGAGATTTCTCTGAGAATGCGTGTTAATGGCCGTATGCCATTCGCTCAAATCCACAACTGATTTACAATAGTTCGAAGGAAATTTTCTCTCCAAGTTCGGAAGTTCAAATCAGGCTAGATGAGCAATTTAACAACATTTTTTAAGTTATTTCATGTGCTACCGGCACTTCAAAGCGGAATTCAAATCTCTGAGAAGAAATTCTAAGTACCGCTTAAATTGTTTATCAAAAATTTGAGTTCAAATGTTTTCATTTCAATTTTTGTTTTCATAAAGTTTGCCGTACTAAAATTTCATGGAAAAAAAAGACTCAATGAGATTATTTTTAATGCACTAGATGTCACATTCCCAACCTTAACAGTGGTCAGTATTTTAAAATTATAAAACCGTATTCTGGTGACATCTAGCGGCTGTGAAACATCAACGCTTCGTACAAAATATTTTAATGTGCTAAATTATTTAGATTGGTTTCTCTTTCTGTGTTCATGATTTATTTTAATTCATCAGAATCCATCTGGGAATACGAATTTGTATTTAAAATATAATACAAATGTTTATTGTACAATTAAATATTCAATTGTTTTATAACGCTTAAATCGAAAATGTACCAAAGATATACAATTTCACAAACATTTTTTTTTTGTTAAATTGCTCATCTAGCATGATTGGAACTTGCTATCCACGAGAGAAAATTTCCTTCGAACTATTGTAAATTAATTGTGACTGAGCGAAAATGGTAAACAACCATTAACACGCCTTCCCAGAGATTTGGACTCGGGTTCCGCGCGCATTTCTAATAGGCTGCTAATTAATCATCCCGTCAGGCTGATTGGCACTTCCTAACCAGATCAGCAAATTTGCAACAAATTTTTGTATTTATAATTTGAGTTTGTACGAAAATGGTAAACGGCCATTAACACCCTTTCCCAAATATTTGGACTCAGGATCCGTTAGCACTTCTATTAGGTGGCTAAATTGGTCATCCAGTCTGTCTGATTGCCACTTCCTAACCATGTCAGCAAATTTGCAATAATTTTTGTATTTATAATTTGAGTTTGGACTAAAATGGTTAAACGGCCATTAACACCCCTTCCCAGAGGTTCAGACTCAGGTTCCATGAACACTTATAATAGTCTGCTAAATTACTCATTTATCCAGCCTAACTCAAAGTTCTTAATCTGAGGTTGTAGTCTAGACTATCCATTAAATGGTTTGTAACTTTGAAAACGTATGTATTTCGTTAAAATTAAATGAAAATGAATGAAATGATTTGATTTAATACTCTTATCTTATTTGCAAATTCATAACAGTGTACTCCATTCAATTTGCACGAGCAAATTCTATCAGAATCTCATAGGAAAATAAATATTCCAATAGGATTTGTAACATATTTGTACACGTGTAGAAAAAAATCCAAAATCGGCATACGCATTCTCAATAGTCTTTTATGATGGGTTGATTTGAACAATATATTTAAAAATAAAGTTTCATTGCCTTGTTAAATCTTTCAGTCCCCAATATTTTACAAAGATTGTAACCCGTTGTTCCTCTGATACTTTATTTGGACATTTAATTCGGTATATTTTTGGTTACAAGGACGGCGTACCTGCAGTTCTCGAATATTTTTCTTTGAGTGTAGTGAAGGGTATGACTTTCCGCTATTTTGTGGGATTCCCGCTTTATTTCTTATCTACTCATGTGGGTTTGCGTGTTTATAGTTATTTTGTTTTCCTTATTTGAAATATCAGACTCACGCACAGGGGACGATTTTTGTTTATCAGAGTCTACACACTATCTATAGACTGATTAACTGGACGGTGTAGAGTTTCTTGTTTAGGCTTAACGCAATCTCCGTTTTCCACTCCTCACTTTTTTGGCCTGTCAATGTTCCAGCATTGTTTTAAAAGATCCGTTCCTTTGATTCATTTGTGTCCACTTTGTTTGCCGTTTTTTAGATTTTTTTTTCACCTTCTCCAAAGCTGACGCTTGCCTTGTGATGCCTTGTGAAACATCTTTGAAAATAAAAAAAATTGTCAGACCCAATAATTCAGCGTTAAATTTTGATCATAGGTGATTTTTAAAGTACTCAAAATTAAAATAAAATAAATTTTAGTGTAAAATGGGACATTTGTTTTGGGAAAATTCCCAGAACTGGGAAAAAATTTAAATGTCGCTAAACCTTAATAGGCAAGATCGTCATAACTCAAAATAAAACCATTAACAGTATTTATTTTATTTTTTTGTAACTTTTCAAGAATGACATTTTTTTTACTTTGAACATAGCAAAATTTTTGTTAGTATCTTACCTTATATTAGTGAAGACAGACAGTCACAATTTAAAACGAAACCTAGGTCGGCATAATTAAAATAGTGTGCCGAAAGAAATCTGAAATGACACTATTGTATAATGTGTAGAGAGAAATCAAAATTTAGAGACATTTTGTACCCTCTCACGCTAAATACCAGAAATATAATTATGTCGTTATTTCGGCTTATAAAATCGAATATTGCGAATGTTTCGAGGGTATTAATTCCAAAACCACAATTTTTTTAGTTGTTTCACTCTTGTGTGTCTTAATTTTAAACTGTTTGTGTTAATAGAAAATCTATTCGTTTTAACAAAAGCTCTCATGGATATTCCAATTATGCCGGAAACGTTGTAACATACTTAACCATTGCTCAGGCCCTTTTTGAAACGGATACCAACGCTGATATCGCAGATTCGCAGCCAAACAAAAAAAAAATTAAACAATACATTAGGTATCGATGTGAATAAATAAGCATTCATGCGTTTTAAACAGATCTGTATTAAATAACTTTTTCGCTAAATCTAGAAAAAAAAACCCGCTAAACCACTAGAAAAACCCATGATCATTTACCAGATGAACTTTAATGATGAAATTCCGGAAATTCAATGTATGTCGAATTGTCATATTATACTGAAAAATGTCAAAACCACAATAATACCGCGAATTCTTTTACGTTTTTGATGTAAAACAAATTTCCGATACTTAAAAAGAACACGAAAAAATTTGATGTGTTTTATCGTAGTGTGCCTAAATCCAAAAGGGATGCCGAAAACAATAACAAACCATTTTGAAAAAATTTTAAATGACACGTTTGACATATTTGACACTATTTACGATTGATGTATTATATGTATATAAATATGTGTATGTGGTAGTTAAAATGGAAGTAAAAAATCTACATTTCCATTTTTTAATGTACATCAAATTTTTTTGCTGTTTTTTCAGCTAAAAGAACGCGAAAATGTGATTTACATCAAAAAATTTTGATGTACATCAAAAATTTTTGCCAGTTTTTTATAAAAAGAAAACGCCATTTTTACATTTAACAAAACCGAATGATAGGAAAGGAGAGTTTGTCATAACAGACTTGGCCCAGACAGACACCTGATAAAGCCAGAAATACTTTGGTTTCGTGTGACACTACCAATGATCTTGCCAACTGTTCGGGATCCAACGATTTGATAAAAATTACATTAATACCTATCCAAGTACTCTGCAACCATAGGATCTTTGACAACTTTTCGAAGCTCTTTATCACCTATTGCAGTGGACATCTTATCGCCGAAGTATGTACCTCGATCACAACGAATTTCACCTAGCTCCTATTAAATCTTCGTAAAGAGTGATTAATGCCAACTGATGACACTCATAGTGAATTTCACTTCACATTCTAATTAAATAATTATCATTGGATTTATTATATTATAACCGTGACATATACAACGTGCAAAGTGTGACATTTAGCGACCAACTGCGAATAGGTTTCCAAAATCATTTCTATTATTTGGCTAAGACTGTTGTATTCATACTTAATAAACACATTTTATTAAAGACTTGTTTAATTAAAAAATCTGTTCAAAAAGTCACTCGATCGATTTCGAATTGTTAGATCATCATCAAGAGTATCTACTGATTTGCAAAAATAAAAATTTAGTTATATATAGTATAAAAAAGAAATAAGAGAAGGAGAGACAAAAAATAGACAATAAAAATTAGTCTATTGATCGTCCCAAACATCTGTTGTTTATACGGAAAAATTACTAATAAAAGAGAGAGCGATAGCAGGTAAGCGATTAGTCATTGGCTGAGTAACAAAATACAAGGTATATTGAAGTATTTTTAATTAACCGACGTATTATTCATATTACGACAAGTAATTAGATATCCTTCAATATACCTTGAATTTTGTTACTCCGCCGATGACTAATCGCTTATATGTTGTCGCCCCGTTTTTTATTAGTAATTTTTCCGTATAAACAACAGATGTTTGGGACGATCAATAGATACATTTTTTTGCCTCTACCTTCTTTTACTTCTTTTTCTTTTATATATAACTAAATTTTTATTTTCAAAAATCAGTAGGCGCTCCTGATGATGTCCTAACAATTCGAAATCGATCGAGTGATTTTTTGAAGTTTTTGAAGAAATTTTTTAATTAAAATATTCAAAAACCTACTTTTTTGTGAAATAGAAAAACAAGGGTTTAAGAAAATGTGTTTTTTTAAGTGTAAGTGTGTTTCGCCAAATGCCTACAGCATTACACTATTGCTGTTGTAAGCAGGATGTAAAGGATTGTTATATTCACGTCTACCACTAAAGGAGCCATCGAAGGTACAAAATTTAAATTACTGCATTTGTGCTCCTAGTTCCACTTTAATATATCTATGAATTTGAAAAAAAAAATCTTCTGGTTTTATGGTATAGAGATAAAAAGTTTAAAATAAAACAGGAAAATGAAATATATTTAAACCAAAAAATTTTTACAAATCTTATAATATGTTTTACAAGTCAATTGGGAATTAATTTTAATTTCCGTTTAAAAAATTTTGAACAAGAGCAAATTTGTTTTGTGCCAAAAACTTTTTAAAAAGTAAAAGAAATTAAATTATTTATAAAAAATTATATGCTTTTTTATATATGAATATAGCATAAACATACATACGTACATATATCATAATATAATATCGATGTATTATTTTTATATTTAAGGTTGATCTAACAACAAATAGCAGCATAGTTACATCCGTATTAACATTCATACCAGCACCCGATGATGATGGTACCATATTAAAATGTGAAGGATCTAATCCACGTTTGCCAAATTCAGCACTAGAAGATTCACAAGTCTTAAATGTTATGTGTAAGTATTTATTTCAATTAGGCAAAAACGTTTTATACTTTGTACAATATACGAAAGAATTAAACAGAACGACAAAATGATTATTTATTTCTAAAAATAAATTTTGTCATTCTATGGTGTATGTTTATATATGTAATACCCTCGCGTATTTCACTTCTTATTACACGATATTATAAGACGAAAAAAATAACGAAAATATAAAAACATTGTACATATAAAATACAGCAGGAAGAAAATTCATGCATTAATTTTCATTTTAAAATTTCCTTTCGTTTTTTGTGGGTGTGTGTAATGCTGCTGCTGTATATATTACAATAATACTCATATAAATTTAGCTAAACATAAAACCTGAAAATCAATATAGTAATACCACATAAACTCTACATTAATTTAATTCACAAAATGTAACCTTAAAAAACGTTCCTGTTTTGTATACATTATGTAAGACTTAGTAGTGTAAGAGCGCCGCAGTATTTCTCTTGATTTAATTTAAAATTTGAAATATACTCGTAAATTATATCTTCTTGGTTTTGTGTATTTGATGTGTACCAAAGAAAGACGTACTCGTGTATATAGACGACATAAATACAACACACAAAAGCCAGAAATATTCGTGAAATTCATTTGAAATGAAATAGATGAGAAATATTTGCATTTTATTTTATTCTGTGTAAGTCATTAACATTAGAAACCGCAGGAGAATTTTCTGCACAGTTAATTCCTTCTTATGTTTCTTAATTTTTTTTATTTGTTTCGTTTGTTTTTCGTGTTAGGGTCTAATTAAGTCGAAAAAGACGTGTTGAATCAATCAAAAAGATATTGTGGCGGTAATTAAATAAGTATTAAATGTCACGAAAATATGTTTTGGTATAATTAATTTTAAGTGGGGATGCATTAAAAAATGTAAATTTTAAAATTCTAACTGTGAAATTCTTTAACGTATTGTATATTTACTTAAACCATCGTGTACACCATTTATTTGTGGAGTGTATAATTTATCAAAAAAAGGATGGAATTTAGGATTTTTCATACCCGAAAATAATCCATGTAAAGCGTAATTATTGGATGATAAATTAAATTCTAAATTTCTTACCACAACCAATTTCATTACATGCACATATAAAACAGATTGCGTAGACCAAGCAAAACTTGCTTCACTTAATAATTTTTATACCATTCAATTTATCGAGCCCATTTAAATGAGTCCTGGTTTTATACATTTTCTATACCATTTGGGTATAGCATGTAATAAAAGTGGCTTTGTATACACCTGATAATGTTCCTCGTATTGATTCGTATTTTATTCCTTTTCTTGAGTAACAAGTATAACATTCGAATTATAAACAAGATCAATTATTTTTTGCAACATTGTTTTTATTTATTAAAAATGTAAACATTATCTTTGTAATCAATCTGGAGAAATTGTTTCAACTCGAGTTGAAAGGTTTTGTTTTTTTCGGAATTCATACATTTTATAATTGACTCATCAGTGGCCCTATTCTGGTAATTCCCCGGGACTAGGGAACTGGTAAAAAATTTTCATATAATTTTTGTTTAAATTATTTTTTTCTTGCATGCTAAGGTAAAACTAACTAGTGGTAATTTTTTTGAAAACAAAATAAATTGGGGATAATTTTCCCTGCTACTTTCGCTGTGGTAATATTATTCCCAATTTGTAAAAATTTACATCAAACTTCTTTCCTAGTAGGCCAGAAAAAACAGATTTTTACATAAAAGCTATATGTAAATTCTTTCCCCAATTTCCTATTCCCAGGAAATCGAGCGCCACAGAACCTAAACCAACATTTTTGCACATTTTTTGGCAAACGAAAGTGAAAGACTTCTAAATAAAACTCTTCTCTGGTATATAGCCCTTTTATTTTGTATATTTATATTTTTATTTTATAACGACGTTTCGAACAAAATTTAAGTTCATCATCAGGAAATAGTGTATAGGTACTAAAATTACGTTAAGAAAATGTTAAAAAAACATAAAATAGTTAGCAAAAAAACAGAAAACTTACAATAATATAAAATAATTAATTTTTTTAATAGAAATACAAAAAAGAATTTTATAACACAATGCTGTCATTCAATAGAGGAAACCATTAAAACAAGAAAAACTGTTTTGGTAAACATTTTAAGAAAAGCAGTATAGATTCAATAAGGCAAAATGTAGAAAAAATAAATACAATAATTAAAGTGTTAGCCAACAAAATGAGTTTAGATGAAATTTTGAATAGAAATTGCCAAAATGAAATGTAATTTGTCATGATAAACTATTAAATGAAAAATACAATAAAATATTAATTGTTACAAAAAATTGTTGTAAAAATCTTGGAGATATGCACAATCACTCTGTTTATTAAGACTTGTTGGATTTGTCTTGATGTGTATCATCTCCAAAACCCGCCTAGTATTTAATTTACTTTATTTTTCGATTACCTGAACGTTGTCTAAATAAATATTGTGTTGGGTATCATTAAGATGTCTTGATATGGCACTAATTCGATCACGATAAACAATTTTTTGTTGTAATTTTTTAACATCTCGTTTATGTTGACAAAATCTTTCACTTAAACGTTGCTGCGTTATGCCCAATGTAAATTTTGTCACATTCACAAACAATCTTATAAACTACATTTGTATTATCACCTAAAATTGTAGGATCTTTAAGGTTTGAAAATATGATATATTAAGGCAAGAAATTATTTTTTCACAAAGAAACTTTACATATGGAACTGATATATACTTAAAATTGTTATTGGCCACTGTTGGAACATTTTCGACAGATTGGCTTTTATTAGAAAATTTGTACTGATAAGAATTTGATATTGGTTTCAAAAATGAATTTGGATAATTATGTGAAAAAGAGGGTCAGATAATTGCATTATTTTTTGAGATAGTAATTTAACAGTATTGCGTTTATACGAAATAGGTAAATGAGAATCAAAATTAAGGTATCTGCCAGACCAAGTCGATTTATGAAACCAATCTGTCGAAAGTGAACCATCCGCATTATGAATAACCATTACATCTAAAAATGGTAATCTATTATTTGACTCTAACTCCAAAGCAAACTTTATATGCTTACTAAACGAATTAAATTTTTGAATAAAAAAATCAATTTTTTCTAGAGGAATTGCTGTGATGATGTCATCTACAAAACGATAGAAAAAAGATGGCTCGAAATCGAGTGAGTTTAGTACATTTGATTCAACACATTCCATTACAAGATCGGCAATTGCAGGACTTGTAGGTGAACCCAAAGGTGAACCAAATAATTGCTTCTAAATTTGATTATTAAACGAAAACTGGCAATTATTTAGAACTAAATCCTAAATAACACAAACACATTGTGTTCTTAATTTCGTGTTTGAATTTTTTTGAATTTCTAACCATGTTTCATCTAAAAGTTGCAAAGCCAAATTACTGTCAATATTTGTAAATAAAGAAGCTACGTCTAGTAGAGATAAAATGGTATAACCAATTGGCAAAATAATATTTTTAATTTTTTCTTCAAAATCTAAAGAGTTTTTTTATAAAAATTGAGAATTTTCCAACCGTTTTATTCAAAATTTGTGAAAGAAAGGACGAAAGATTATATAACGTTGTTCCAATGGAACTTATAATAGGCATAACAGGTGTATTTAGTTTATGTATTTTAGGTAATCCATACATTTTTGCTAAAACGCCATTATACCATCTTAGATGCTTTCCATCACTTATTGTAACATTATTATGTTTTTATCAAAAAGTGGCCATTTTGTTCAATTTGTTCTGAATAGAAGAATTACTGTCTTTATTGATTTGTCGATATGTATTATTATCTTTGAGTAAATCCAACATTTTGTTCAGGTAATCTCTTTGATTTACCCAAACAGTATAGTATTACCTTTATAAGCTATTGTAACTAAAATTTCAGGATGGTTTTTTAAAAATTGTTTTGTCGACATCTTTTAACATATTCTTTTTCAACATTAGACAAAAACTTTTTGTGATTGGAATGATTCTTGAAATTTGTTAAAATGTTAACTAATTCATTTCGAATTTGTGGCTTATCAAGATTTATTTCTGTATTTTCTAAAAGTGCACCTTCAACAATCGCAAAAATCTGTTTATAAGGTATATATTTTGCGTATGTTGGAGGGCAAAACTGTTCACCCAGTTCTAAAATATTTGTGACTTTATCCGGTAATTAGTTAAATTTACCAACAATTTATTGTTATTAATTTCATTAACATTATTCATGTTAGACTCAACATTGGGAAACACTATCATGTTTGTATTTGGTTGGATAATATTATTAAATTTTCTAATATGTAAAGCCTTAATGAAATCATACCTGAATTTATAACTATGATGAATATAGATTTTGTTCGAAACGTCGTTATAAAATAAAAAAATAAATGTACAAAATAAAAGAGCTATATACCAGAGAAGAGTTTTATTAAATATAATTAATAAAGCCCGAAAAAATACTATGAGAGATTTCGAAAATGTCGATTTCGTGTAATTTTTCATTTCACGATGTTTCGACCATTATGCACCCATAATAGGGTAATGGGCCAAGATATGTGGTTTTGGTTTGATTTCATCGTGGAAAAAATCTTCATATAACAAAATATGAATATATAATATTTTTTTGAAGCGACTCGATATCTTTACTGCTAAATGAATCAACAAGTAAATTATGCGTTTTTTTCTTGTAAAATAATGCTCTTCCACACCCTGTTATTTTTTGTAGCAATATCACCCAAAAATAATGAAATATACAATACTTTAATAAACTTACTTTCCCTCGCAGAAACGATATAATCGATTTTTAATGGCATTCCACACGAGTTAGTTTCTATATGACTATAATCAAAATGTTGATTTCTATAATTAAACGTCTCCAAGGTAAACATTTTTTTTATCAATTATAAAATAATAAAAGAATTATTCCCTCGTAAACGTAATGCATAATTTGTAATTCAGCCAAATTTGTAAATTGGTATTTGCGCTTTATTGTGAGAAGTTTTAAATGCTTTGGTAACATATGAAACCAGTAAGGTGCCATAAAGAGATAGATATCTAAATGGTAGAAGTCTGTTCTTACGGAAAAGCGGAACTGTGTTAGTCCTTCCAGAACGGGTATTTATTAATTTAACCATCCGTTTCGGAATAATATATACATCTTCAATGTGTGCAAAAATAAATTCCACCCCAATGTGGCTTGAGTGATATTAATGTGGTTTGAGAGCAGAACGGTTTCAGATTGTATAATTTATAAACAGCAGCGATAACGCTTTTCGTGCCTTTGTAAAGGTGAAAATACCAGTTTAACTGCGAGCCAACAATTAGGTTGAAGTATTTAAACTCATTCACACCTAGAAGCTAAAATAATTGTGGAAAGCAAGGATTCTTGTGGCACAAGTGGCTATGAAACGTCAATGTATTTGCGATACGTCCTACGTTAGGTCGTGTAAAATTCATAACTCTATGATGAAACCATTCACTAAGTTTTGATAAATCACTGTGTAATGCAAGGTGAGCTTCTGATGAATTGCAACCAAATGGATAACTCAAAGCCATGTCGTGGGCGAACGCTGTGGTCTGACCTAATAAATTATTTTCGAAAATAGAATTAAGATAAATAAGAAATAGCAGAGGTAGAGATAAGAAGAAGCACTGAGCCCTGGAGAACACTACAACTCAAATTACCTGGGTCACTGATAGCGCTTTCCACTTTAATCACTTGACGACGATTTTTAAGATAACTAACAAACGTATGACGCCTTTCATCCCTATGAACCTCAAGTTCGTAAGCAGAATGTCATGACCAACACTATCGAATGCTTTGGGTATATCTATAAATAGGGAATTACGCTTTTCTGACTTGTTTATGTCCAAATATATATTACTTAGAAAGTGCAGCAATGCTTCCTCAGTAGATATGTCCGCTGTAAAACCGAATTGTTTCTCGTTTATAAATTTAATCTTACCGAAATAATTGACCAGTCTGCGCCAGTGCAGTGTGAGGTATTTTAAGTTAAACTAATTGTAGCCACGTTTTCTGATGTTTAAGGTTCTAAATGGCTTTTGTTCGTGAACAATAAACGCCTTTGACGGATTTGAAACGGCTCCCTTCTTTATCTACATGTCGCCCGTAATTTGTTCTTTACTACAAACGCAACGTTGAATAATTCCTCTCTGATCATGCACCCATGTGGGTGGTGAATTTTGAAAGACGCTTTTCCTGTTTTGCGTTCAACGACCGCATGATCTACATTAATTTCCATATACGTGTGTCCGGGCTCTAGGAACTTGTGATCGATTACATTTAAGCTTTGGTTGTATATTACTGAAATATGCAACATCATAACCACAAAAGGATTTTTATTTTGTCCAACGCATGAATCGTAATAGGAAACTACATGTTCCTTCCTGAGCTATTGTTTCATCCCAAAGAAAACAGTATCGAACATTTCATCCGCAGTTGTGAACCGTTAAATATCCACAGCTGTCTTTTGTAAAAAGAAACAGACGTCTGCAGTGTCGGTGTCGGAAAGCACTTCTGCAAATCGAATGTTGCAACAATCATTCTTTGATTAGTTTCCGCCAACTTTTTATCATTTGCTTTGGTCTTGTACGCAAAATGTTTTTTTTTTTTTGATTAATTAGAATGTCGGACTTTCTTCACTTTCTTCATTTTCATTTATGTAATTCAGTTTCGATTTAACCGTATCACATTTGTTGACTTTTGTTCATTCGTCCACTTTAGGTTTCTTAAGTTTAATACTCATGATAATAAACACTTCTCTATATTTTGCAATCGAAACTGGATCACTAGTTTTATCACGATATAGCTCAAACATTTTTGCGATGATTAAATCAGCGTGTAGGTATTTTTGAGCATATTTGTGCCTCTCGTAAGCAGGAAATAAATTAATATTATGGTCCTTGATTTCTTTGATTTTCTCCTCATTTATTTTGTGTTTTGGTGTATGTTTACCCCGATTATCAATAATCTTAGTCGGGTCTGAGTACAGTTTTTTGCTTGTAACGGTTTTCAAAAATGGATTGTTTCGCCATCCTAACACTTTTTCTCGATGCTTATTTATCTCCAAATCGTACACGGTGGTCTATATTCGATTTCAATAGATGAAGTTTGACTTTCGAGAACAGTCTTTGTTTTTTAATTTTTCACTTCTATCAAGATGGAAACATAAAATAATTTTAAATTATATTCGTTAAGTTTCCAATAATGCCAATCACCAGCTGCACATTGCCAGCCTACACTGACATAGAACTGCACATTGCATAGCTCCATTCCAGCCTACACTGGCCTGGAAGATTGATAGCCCCATGTAGCTATTAAAGTGATTTTCCTCAGCTCCTACATTTTTAGTTTAGCCAAATATCACAGAGGAATGTTTATTTTTTGTACGGAAATAGAAATTATCAAGTAATATAATTACGTAAAATTTTGAAATTCGGCTAAAGTACAGTTTAGTCATTTTAACTTGTGTATTAGTATTATTCAGAGCCCTTTCTTTTAAAGGAATCCGAACTGCACTCTTCGGCTGCACTCTGTATAGTTAAATGAATTAAAGGTAACATTACGAAACTCAGTATCGATTTGTTGATTTTTTCTTTGAATTTTACTATGTCAATATTGAAAGCTTGGTCAGAATCGTTGGAATTGGATCAGAATAAGTCTCACTAATTCGATCACAATTAATTATTGATCTAGCCTTATGGTTGGTATCAGAGTTTAATGTTTCAGAGTACAAATTTACCGGAAGCGTATTTTCCTGTTTTTCGTGCTTTTTAATCGAATGCCTCTTAAAAGTTGATATATTTCGAAAAAATGACGAACAGTCTATTTGGCAATTTAAATCATTTTCACAAAAATGTATTTCCACAAAAAACCTAAGTGCTAAAGAGACAGAATGTGTGGAAACTACAAGTGGTTAAAGAATAGACGGTATGAGGTACGGATGTCGAAAACAACGATAAACTAAGAGCAGTGGCAATGGGAGACTGTAAAACCAAGAAAGCAGCTAGATACTGCTTCAAAGAAAAATTATTCAAGAATCATCAATATTACTAGTCCATGAACCCAATATATCCATCTTAACCATATGGAACTGATCAAAGACGATTACATAACTGCAAAATCGTTCCATAATAAAAGGACACAACACAACAATGACGTTGAGAGTGGTTAAATGCTTGGTGCAAAACATCAAGAGTATCGTTATCTACATAATTGCGGGGGACATTGAGAAGCTGTTTCAGAAAGATTTTCAACGAGTCATCTGGCGTTCATACCCAATTAAACCAATAAGAAACTGTAGGTTAAACATTGCCACATTATTTCGGAAAAGATTTGTTTTGTTTTTATGGTAACATGAATTCAAGCCCGGCTCATACGTTGGATGGAAATCCGGGATTTTTCACATCTCAAGCGAGAAGTTAGTAACATATCGGTTTTTGCTCTATATTTTGTCTATTTTATTTGTGACATAGCTGTCCAAATTGCTAATTTCTTTATTGCTTTGGCTTGGCTTAATTCATTCAGTGATTTTCGCAATTTTCGAATTTTTGTAGTAAATTAATAATTTTGTGTGCCTCTTTAACAAAAAATCATATTAATTTTCAGTTTTTCAATTTAGTTTTTAATTAATTTAATTCATTTACAAATTAATTTTTTCAAAAATTTTATTTCGCATTTTTTTACAAAAAATATTGAATATAGATATGCTAATTTTGAATGCCGACTTACGGCAGTGACTTTAGTCATCGTCTGAAGGTGCATGGGATTAGAAATTACGTTAGACATAAGTATTATTCCGGAGGCACCATCTGGCTATACCGTAGCTTACAACTATGTGAATGGGGAACGTAGAGCCGATTTAATTAAAACCAAATGAAAATTATAATCTTTTTAATTAGTAATTTATTTACATATGTGTATGATTAATAATGATGTATTTTTTGTGTTCTTGTGCGTGTTATTTATAGTGTGAAGACGTAGTGTCGCCAGCTCGATTTAACGCACTGAAGACGTATATTGCTACTGCTGAAATAAAATATTCACATATCTAAACTATAAACTTTCTCTCTGGCACTATATCCCATCAAAGGATTTGGTCGCCTCAAATGAGGTTTCATAATCATATTTTCATTTCGGATAATGAGTGATTAATTCATTTATCCTAACTGAACCAGTCGAGATTTCATCACCACCGGGAGGGAATCGAACCCGGGACCTCTGGTCGCTGGAGCAAGCATGCTGACCGCTTTGCCACCGGAGCGGTATACTATAAACTGACAGTGTTAAACATATAGATAACATTTTTAGTAGGTGCTGTACCCTCAGGAAAAAACAGTTTTTAAAGCGGCCATCTTCGCATGCTGTTGATTCTGAGGAAAAGTAATATTTTAAGGACCATGGATTGGCGTATGGATTTCTACAATAGCAGTATGCTTTACAACAATATAAATCTCATTACGAAGAATACAACACACAAAAACTTAAGCAAAAGAGTCAGTCTAATGATCTACAAAATATTGCTAAAAAATTACAGTTTTGGTTGTTTTAAGTCTGTATGATTTTTTGCTCAGAGCTGGGATTTTGTGAACTTTTTGGGATGAAAAGGCGCGTGTATTTTGTACTATTTCTTTCATTTGATTGGATAAAATGGCGAGACGCGAAAACCTTGGATTTCCATCCGACGTGTGTACCGGGGTTCACCATGAAAAATCCTGCTTTTCAAACTTAGCCCAAATAGCGCACATTTGCTTACGCAAGCCAAACACAGTTTATCAATGTGTTGTGGACTATAAAACTCTTAATTTTCTTAATCGAATTATCTGAAAACATAAAAGTTTGTGGTTACACCACAAACTGGATTGATGATAATTTTTTATATAAAATGTTGGCCAGCATATTTTGAGCCAACGGCCAATCTAACAAACATGTCAAATATCCTAAATCGCATTGCCGTTATACCAAGATCTCACCATATGTTTTTTGTTCATGCTAGAATCACACCAAAGCACTTTTTCGATAATTTTTATTATCTAACACCATACTGAGCGAAACACCCACTTCAGTAAAGTATTTTCGTACATATATCACCAGCAAAAAAGAAAATGTTCTCGTATATATAAACAATAAATTTCAATATTACATTTATATCCCATGACGACTTTTCATTTCAATTCAAATGAATGTTCATTTCTTTATTTTTTCGTTGCGCGCACAGCACATTGGCACACACACACTGGGTGTGGGAAAAAAATCGCAATAAAAAAAAACGATTTTGGTTGTTTCCCAATACATGACATCCTGAATAAATTGTGAATCATGATTGATTTTTTTGTATAATACATATTTTTAGGGCTTTCTTTACTTTTGCGTAAATTTGATATTTCCGTAAATTCTATTGTGTGTACTCGCGATTGGTGTGTCAAAACAGTACATGAATTGAGAGCTTTTTTGTTGTGACAACACGCACGAATTGCTTTAAGACGTTTAACTGTTTTTGATTTTTTTATGCTTCCGGTATTTGTTGTTATGTAGGTGGTTAAGAATAATATGAAAACAAATTTTTGTACGTTTTACTGTTGTGCCGACAAAAATAGCACTTTAATTTGTGGATATAGCATAATTAAGATGAAATTGGATTTTAAATAACAGTAATGAAATTATTATAATATTCTAGTACAATTTACGTCCCATTGTTTTTGAAGATACAGATAAGTGACAACAACAAATGATAGCAGTACATCATAGAAACCAATTTTATACTTTATTTTGAAAATCCTATACACAAAAATTATTGGCGGTGGAGTCGAAAAAATTGAATCTTAAAACAAAGCAAAAATCTTAACCCCTGTAGAGAATAAATACCGTTTAAAAAACGACAACTCGATATAAATAACCCTTAAATATAAAAAACTACCCTTATTCAAAATAAAATAAAACTGGAAATGAAGAAAAATAACGAAAATCGTAAGGCATTTTTCTTGATTTAAATTATTGTTGCTATTCCTTTAATGTTAATGCTTATGCTTTTTGGACGCTTTTTCTTAATTTTTTTTTTCGTCTTCATTTTTGTGTGGTAAAACTGGTAAATGCTTGAGCACTTTGAAGCGCAATGAAAAATAATAAAAGGAAAGCAATGGAAAAATTAGTTTGGTTGGTTCATTTATGTCATGTACCATATACAAAATTTCGGTATAGATTTACAAAAAAAAAATGTAACAGATGTTGAACTGATTACATTAAAAAATTAAAACTCACGGACGGAAAAATTAAATATTTTTTTTACCAAGTCGAGGAAATATTATTAAAATAAAAATTAAATAAACTTTTAAAAAAATTAATTTAAATAGGTTTTTTTTGTACGAGTACTTGTAATTGTATTTTTAAAATGCAACGAAACACATTTCATACATTTTACATAAATGTAGTGTTGTACATATTTAATATATGTATTTATGAGGATATGTAATTTATGATTTAATAACTGTCGGAATTTTTGTCTGATTTCGTGGAAGATAATTTCTTTTGTAGAAATGTATTTCAATAAAATGTTTATTATGAAATCGAAGTTAATTTACATTTCGCAGAAATTTCTGGAATTTCGTTTATTTTATACGTTAACATTATTTTATTGATTTTATTTTTTGTGCTAAAGATACTTTTGATATTTATGTTTTATTTAAAGAAGATACAACATTTAATTTTTAAAATTCTTCAAAAAATATTTTGTTAAGTTCAGATTCAGAGTAAAAGTCTTGCGGTCTTTTCTACATTATTGTTGTTTAAATTTGATAAGGGTTGATTGTAATAAAAATTATTCACGTATCTTTTAATTCAGTATTAGAATAGATGATACCATTTAACACCATCAACTCGATTATCACCAAAATCTTTCTAAAATAAATAAATGCATTAATTTGGAATTGTGTAACCAAAAAATGTCGATAATTATAACGATAAACTATTATTTAGCACAGGTACGGGTAAACAAGCCAAAGAAAACATTAATTTTATTCCAAAATTTAGAGCCCGTTCAGTGTATTGAAGTTCAAGCGACAATGGTTTATGAATTGCAAAATGACACACAACACATATCTTACGAAAATATTTAATAGTGTTTTTGGTAACATATCTAATATACATTTCAATATGTATTGAAAATGTGATTTTAATTTTTTTTTTCAACTGCCGCTTTTTGTTATTCGATTCGCTCAAAAATCATAGGTTTTTAGTTAAAATACTTCCGATTAAGCCGATCTTTCAGGGAAATATCTTCATACTTTCTCCAGATTAGGTGATTATATATACACCACCACAATTTTTTCGACCAATCATCAATTGTGAAAAACTGCAGAAGAAAAAATCTTCATTATGGAGCAATATGATTGTTCGAAAAAAATTGTTTGAATGAACGAACGAACGCAACCATAAAGGCGCCTTGAACGAAAAACAATGAAATTTATTTTAAACTTTATTATTACAATTCCAAACTGATGATCTCTGTGGCACTATTCTGGTAAAGATTTTATATGTAATTTCTATTTTAAAATTTTTTTTCTGGCATACTGAGGTAAAAAGCTAGTAGTAATTTTTTTGAAAACAAAATAAAATTGGGAATAATTTTCCCTGCCAATTTAGATATTGAAAACTTATTCCCAATTTATAAATATTCGCATCAAACTTTTCTTCTTAGTAGGCCGGAAAAACAATATTTAAACTGAAATTATATATAAAATCTTTCCTCAATTCCCTATTCCCAGGGAATTGCCAGAATAGTGCCACTGGTTGATAAGTTGATCCGTTCCTACTTATTTTATAATGATGAATGGTCTTTTTGATAGAGAGGATAAATATAGCTATGCAAATCACAGCTATAACTCCAAGGTCCATAAGTCCTGATCCTTTATGCTTTGCGAACAAATTTTGAAGGTGTTTTACGTTGTTGTTGTCCAAAGACAGGAGCTAAAAATGATACAGATAATTTTCAATTAGCTATGCCTCGTATGTTGTTAAAAGCTGCCTACTGCCATCCTGCAGATTTCACTAAGCGCACGCAGAGGCCTCCACGGTGATTTTTGCCGGCTACAATCTCAGGGAGAAGTACTATGGGTCGTGGGGTTTGAGGCTTGCGTGGCTCCTGGCTTACACCTTGATTACAGAGATTTAAAAAAAAAGCAAAAACGCAAATAACAGTAATACTCGAATTCCGCCGAAATTTGTCGACCGGAACCTGAGAAACGAACAGCAAAAAAATAAAAGAAAAATTATAACGGAAGCGAGGTGCCCCGTGCGCACATTCGTCCGAACTCACACGGTGGTAAACACCAGTTTCGAATCCGGATGCGGGCACCAAGGGACCGCACACCCTACGCCGACACAGGATGGGAATTCCCCCCTCATCATACCCATACCGAAGAAAATTAAGTATTCATTTTTTTAGGTTATTAAAAATAAAAAAAACAAAGAAAAAGAAACGACCACTTCCCACAAGGAACAAAGGGAGAGAACGGGGCCAATATACACCGAGCGCGCGACTGTTATCCGGCGCTCTATTACAAAAATTTTTTGTAACTTAAAATACATATATAAGAAAAATAAAATTAAAATTAAATAAATATATGTATATATAAAAAAATCGTACCTTAAAAATTATTATTTTTTCAAAAAAATAAAAATAAAACTGTTGTGGCCTTGGGTGGCCGTCATGCCACAGGTAATGCCACACCCGGACCGTTGCGGTGCCCTTCACCGATACCAAGAATGGGTTGCGGCCTAGGTGCCGTCATGCCACAGGCAACTCCAGTTACCCGGACCGTTGGGCGACCTTTTTGCCTTTGGTGGTATACAAAAAAATTTCGTTGGGCGTCCTACGCCTTAACTGTATTAGCCTCCACAAAAATATATTACGGATGGCCTCAACTAGCCGCCAAAATCCGTTGGGCGTTGCTCGCCTTAACCGTAAATACGCCGTTGTTAAATGAAGTGGTCTTGGTTGACCACCCGTATGTTGCGGGGCCTCTCCCCGATACCAAAATCACGCGGCCTGGATCGGCCGCCGAAAAAATCGTATATGTTGGTGTCGGCGTCTTTCCACCGTTAATTGTCGTTGGGCGTTGTCTGGCTGTACCGTAAATCAATGTAATGACCTTAATATACCACCGAAAATGGCCGTTCAAAATGATGTACACCAACCGCAATTGCGGCAAAGGTGGGGATTTGCGGCGCCCGCCCAATTAAATTTTGCATCCTAGCGCCCAATGCCAAACCCTATTACGTCGAATTGCTCTTAGTTTTACACCAACCAAACTTATTCCAGGATGTATCTCCGTCAAAAGTTTAGGTACCCGAACCAATATTGCCCCGGACAAACAAAAAAAAAAACTCGCACGCCAAACACTTTATTGCAAAAAAAATTATTGTTTTTATTTTTTATTTACTATTTGTATATTTTTTCTTGTTTAATAACACGTTTGGTTTCATATAAAAGTTTTATAACAAAAATTTTATAGTGTATGTTCTACTACAACCTTCCACATATTAAACTTTATTTTCAATTATTTTTATTTTTATTTACAAAACTGGATGACATTATTTTAATCACATTCAAAAAAAAAAAATTTATTTGCCATCCAAACTCAATAAAAACTCAAAAATTGAAACTCAAAAATTTCAAACCAGACTGAATTAAGAAAAAATTCTCGCACCGAAAAACGACGCGCAAAACGTTCTAGAAGAATTGTCTTTCTTCTCTGTTTTTCGTTTACATCAATTCGCATTGATATAAACGAGAAGCATATGAGAAAAACATTTTTCTAGAACGTTTTACTTCGGACACACTCGAAGCGCATTAGTCTCGCTCATCACCCTTTATTTAACAATCGCGCGGCGCGTGTAAAACAAGAACATAACACAGATGATTCACACGATTTTTTTGAGCTACTCCTTAGACTCAAACCCATAACAAACACAAATAGCAAATATTTAGCATAGATGGGGGATGTAATCACCAAAATGACATCTCATTTTGGCAACGAAAATTTTTTGCAACTGAGAAAAATTGTTAGCGACAGAATGGTCGTAACAATGTTTTTGGTTCTAGTTTCCTCTAATTTTCTTTTTGTAGCTTAGTTTGTTGGGAGTTTTGAGCTCGTTGGATTACATCGGCATTTACCTTATCCTTATAGTTTAACATATTTTGGAAATTGATGCAATTGGTTCGTAAAAAGAATATATCACTGTGTGCCATTTACGTCACTCTATTGGGATGGCGTAAAATAAATTTGTATTCCGAGCGTCTTGATGTAATCCGATACCATAGGACTGATTTTACTTGATTCGTTGTTCATCACCATTTTTTTTGTGTCGTGAAATAGGGCAAAATTTTGATTATTTTATCTCTTATATGCTTCGTAAATATCGAGAAATTATCTATACATTTCATGAACTTATCTATACATCTTGTGATGTCATTAATGTCTATGTGGATAATCTACTTGGGATAGGTCGGTATTGGTGTAGATTAAAGTTTAACCTTTTCCCAGTGGCGATCACATTAATTTTTGTGGCAAATTTCACAGTTTCGTGTGTACTTCTTTATCAGGTTGGCTAAGTGTGAGAAGTAAAATTTTTCCAGATTTTGTTCTTTATTCTCCTTCCAGTTACGGTGCGCTCTTTTATGTTCTTCCTGAATAATCTTGAATTTATTCTCCTCATTCTTCATATCTTGCACGACTTTTTGAGTTACGCGAATTTTGAATCCTGCGAAATGTTCCGTACATAATTCTTGCAAAATTTGGATGTATTGTTCCGGAATCTTCACGACATTAATTGTTGAAGGATTAACAATTCTTTGAGTATGTTCATCAGGGCCTCTTTAGTTATATCCCGTAAACTGGTGGTAATTCGGATGTGGTTCTTCATAATCGTAAACATTCTTATTCTCCGTAAAAATAAGTTGGTTCGTAAAATCGTTTATCGGTGCATAGCAGTATGGAATCAAATCTCAACTATCCTGATCCGCGCTATGAATTGTACCATCTTTTGATAGAGTATTGGCCTTAATCTCTAGTCGGGATAGGGCATCCGCAATTTTCTTGGTATAACCCGATTTATAAATTGACTCGTAGTTATGTATATTCTTCAAGGCTTGACTATCATCTTTTTAGTTTGGCGTTATGGTTTTTTTTTTTTTACTTAGGGAGAATGTCAAAGAGTGATGATCTGTGGCAATCTTAATGTTTTTCGCGCCATATAAGTAATTCCGTAATCTGTTCAAAGCCCAGATAATAGCAAGCATGATCAATTTGTTTCTCGATTTTGCTCCTCATGCTAACGGGGTAGGGATACGATTTAGCATAAATAGGTTCTTCGGTATTCGTCTTAATTTCGGCTTTTATATCGGTATCGATTGGTTCAGTATTATTGACAGGTTCGAATAATGTTTTGAATTTTGATCATCAAAGGATCCTTTGAAGTACTTAATAAACACATTTTTATTAATCACTTGTTTTTGTTTCGCAGAATATGCTGCAAATCTGCAGGAGCTGCAATGCTCCTGCCTACAAGCTATGTAAGGGTTTCATAAATTTTTTCAATTGTCATTTCACTTCTATTCCAATTAATACTTTGCCCAAAAAAAATGTTCTGCGAAACAAAAACAAGTGATTAATAAAAATGTGTTTATTAAGTATAAGTGTGTTTCGCCAAGTGCCTACGGCAAATAGCGTAAAAAGGATCCTTTGAAGGTTTTGTTTTGATTTGTGTGACAGGTGGTCGTCTAGTATTTCTAGATTATTTACTTGAGCTGATATTTTATCTTTTAGTGGTATCTTTATATTCGGTGTTAAGAGTAAGACGTTATTTTTCCTATCGATGATGGCTGCTGTTCCTTTTAAGTGTCGTCGATTATTCCATCAAAATATTTGAGTCCGGGCAATTCGAAAAATTCTATAATTTTGTTAATTCCAACACTTTTAAAAATTGGCCTATAGTCTTCTCTTTTACGGGAATACGTAGGCCTCCTTTGTAGGTTTTGCTGGGTTGCAGGAGATATTTGATTTATTACAGTTATTATTGAATTGTTAAAACTCCTTTTATGTATTACTAAATTCCTAAAGTTTGAATTTTGAAACTCCAGACACGAAGCATATGCTTCTGGTAGAGTCTGGGGTCGTTGAATGATTAACATTTTAGATAATTCTCCATTTAAACCTCGAATAAAAAGATCGGTTTCGGTATGTTTCTATTGTATCGAGAGAGTATTCTTCAGTTTTTATTTTATTGGTGATCAGTGAGAATTGGTGGTTAATATTTTCATAGAATTCGAATTAGAATTCGTCCTGAGGTCCCTTTTGTCAGCATAATAGAGAGACAAACATTTTTTGATAGACGCCCAATCGGCGCAAAAGATGCTGTATGATATGCTGTATGGCATTGTCTCTGATCTTTTGCCTTATACTTTGAAATATCGCTCTGTAAAATGGTTAGTTGCTTACTATATCGTAATCTTTCAATATACTTTCCACATAGTGGATCCACGATATATACTGGGTAGGGTTGCCATCAAATGTTTGCCACTCCTTGACTCAATCTGGGAGTCTACTAATTCTGGCTAGATCTTGTTCAATTCTCGGTAAAATTACAATAGTGTTTCGGCTTTGCGAACTACAGGATTCCTCAAGCTTCAATAATCTCTGTTCGACTTTTCTAGTGAGTTCAGTTTCAGCATTAGCACCTCCAGTCAATTGCTTTGTGTTCAGCAAACTGTTCCATTTGGATGCACGACATTTTTTTAAAACTGAGATTATTACGCTTTTATTATTTTCAACTGATGTGATATTTAGGATTTTTATTAAGATTATTGAGGTTATTATGATTTTTGATTAAATGTTTTGGGTTGTTAAGTTTCTCTTTTAGAATTACGTTGTGAAATTATTATTTTTAATTTAGAGTCAAAAAATATTGTAATTAATTTAAGTTAGAATTATTATTATAGTTTTATTGTGATTTTTGTTCAATTTATTTATTATTGAGGTTTATATTAATTTTTGTTTGTTGAGTGTTAAAAGTTAAATTAAAATTTGTGTTGCACTTACACTAGGATTATCAGAATTTGCATTTCCTATTTTTCTGTCGAAAGATTTGAGTTTCTTTAGAGGGTTAATTTTTTCCTTGCCGGGTGAGTACTTTAAGCATCAGCCGTCGGTGTGTCTTCTGGGTAGTTTTACTGGAATAAGCCATAATTTTCTGTTTGGAGTTCTGCCTTGAATATTGCGGCGCATCTACTTGTGGTACGGATTTAGCGTATTATATTATGTTCCCGTGGTGATAACTTTATTGTAATTCACTTTCACTACTTGCACGAGTTTTTATAAACTATGATATGGCTGGTCCCTCTTTCGGCGTCAGTTACGAATTTTAATTCGGAGCGATTAAACAAAATGAAATTTATTTTAATCTTTATTGATAGTATTCCAAACTAAAACTAAAGTTAAATCTAACAAAAATTTCTATATTCAGTTACAGTGAAATTTACCAATCCGTTTTATATTTCGGATATCTCAAGATTTACAACTTTATTCACGTGTTTTAAGTTATGAACGCCTTATTTATCGCGTATGCATTTTATACAATAAAGATTCGTTAACAATTTATAAAAATTAATCAAAAAGAAATTCAATGTTAAATACATTGAACTTAAACTTGTGGTTGATGTTAATAAAAGTAAATTTAGCAAAAATGATTTTAAATAAAAATGAAATGTAACATATGGGAGCCGTTCATTTTGGTAGTGGTTTAAGTCCATTTTCCAAAAAAAAAAATTAATTAATGGTAACAATAATCTCAATTCTTATAATTCTTATTATTTATGAACAATTTTAGCCTAGTATCATCAAAATCGAAAAAATTTTGTCATTTGAAAATTTGCTAGTTAGCGAAATGTAAAAAAATGAATTTTTATTTACCACTATGGTTTAAGTCCACTTGAGAAAAATAACTTTGGTATGGAATATTTTACGTTTCACAAAAATTGATAAAATGTAATAATGCGTAGTAAGTAATAAGACATATGTAATGGAGTTATTAAAGTACATGCCTCCTGTGCATCATAAATATTTTACAAATCTCACACATAATCCATATGAGGAGAAGGAATAATATAAGATAATTTGATTTTTTAATTTTATGTATTTCTAAGACAATGTTATTTTAATTTTGTAATAGATGAATAAATTTTACTACTAAATAAATTTTTTTCTATTAAAAATCTGTCTCAAGTTCTAAAACTGTTCTTTTTATTTTAAACTTTAAAATGTACATAATACATTCATCTACATAAAAAATAAAAAAATTGCAATTTCTACTGTTTAATTTTTATAAATTAATAATTCCAAGAAATTACAATAAAAAAATTATTTATTTATATACACATTAAACTTTTGATTGTAATTTCACACCCTTAATTCATTCACACCCTTAGCTTATTCTAACAGAATGCAAGATCCAAGCATATTCAAATTGTAAAGTTTTCTGTTATTGCTAAATATGCCATATGTTAAAATAATCGCTCATCTAACCACGTAATTCAGTTGGATTTAGATTCCAATCTTTCTTTTCTTTTAACAGCACAGAAATAATAATTACCAGCAATACATAAGTTTAAATTTAGCTGTATTTATTTGGTGTAAATTTTCTAAATTTGCAACAACGAGACCAGTTTTGAATTTAGCTGTGTTTCTTTATAGAATTCCCATAGCAAACAATAATTATTCATTATAGTCGGCCTTTTTTACCAGTAGTAACTAAATTCGCGTTGAATTTATGTAAATTAAAAAAAAAATAAATTTAAATAAATCGAATTCGAGTTACAATTACTACCAAAGAAAACAGCCAACTGTGATGAATAATTTCATTTTGGTACGATAAATTCATAAGCAAGCAAGGCTAAATTCAAAATTGGCCTAGATTATTTTATTTCCCGAGTACAATTTTTTTCTGCTTTTCGGACAAAATACTATTTTTAATGGACACCCCCGTACAATGTTTATTAATATAAATTAATGTAAACGAAAATATTATGCCTCGAAGAATTTTCCGATGAAAACAATCAATGTTTTCATGTTGATGTCAAAATAAGTATGCCAACTCGATTGGAATGGGTTTACTTACTTATTCAAGATGACGTCAAATAAGTCAATATGTCTGAAATAAGTATCCGTTTGGAAAACAGCCTAACCAGCCAATTTTGATTGAATAATTTTTTAACAAATCGTTAAATATTTCCATTGCATAAAATATATTTAGTCAAGTTTGCGCTAATTTTTTCGGATTGTGAAAACAGAGATCTTATATAACATTTCACTGGCGTAGATGAATTATTTACGAAAGGCATTATCACTCGTACCAAAAAACTAGCGCTAAAAGTAATTTCACCAATAGCATCTCGAATTTATGGTCAACCTAAAATCCACAAGCCTAATATCCCATTACGCCCTATTGTTTCAACAATAAATTCGCCGGCATATTTTCTTTCTAAATTCTGTGGAGAACTATTAAAGCCGTTAACTAGCAATAGTACCTTTAACATACGGAATTCATACCAACTGAAAGAAATTCTAGACAAAGTACAATTACAACCTGATGACGTATTAGTATCGTTTGATGTGAAATCACTATTCACTAACATCCCAGTAGACATAGCAAGAACAACAATAATTGAACGATGGGCAGAACTTGAAGACATTACCAAAATTACCTTAAGTGAGTTTTTGACTATGTTCGAAGTGTGTGTAGTTGACAATAATTACTTTCAGTTTAATAATCAATTTTTCAAACAAAAGTATGGTTTAGCAATGGGTAATTGTTTGTCGCCTATTCTCGCGGATATAGTATTAGAGAAACTACTGAAGGAAAAAATTGCCGAACTAGACCGAAAACCGACAATTATATTCAAATACGTAGATGACTTACTATTAGCAATGCCAGCACACCTAATAGATGGAACCAAGATAGTATTGGAATCTTTTCATGAAAAAATCCAATTTACCACGGAAATTGAAAACGAAGGTTCACTACCATATTTGGATATGAAATTGATGCGATTTAACAATAAAATTGTGACTGATTGGTACAGTAAAGACACATCATCTAATAGATTACTCAATTTTATATCAAATCATCCATATAAAATGAAATATAATGTTGCGTTTTCATTTATCAGGAGAGTACTACATTTAAGTGACAGGACATACTGAAAGAAAAATATAACCTTAATCACCAACATACTGATAAAGAATAATTATCCAATTTAATTAACGAATAAATTAATAACCAAAATTCTATACACATTCAAACGTAAGCAGACGAATCCTACAAACTCGACAGAACAAAACAAGATCGTGTTTGGCTCTCTACCGTACATCCCACACCTGTCCGAAAAACTTAAGACCACTTATGTTTCATTTCACCGTCAAACATTAATAGCGGATAAAATTCCTAATAAGCTGAAGAAAGTCTTCACTCCGCTAAAAGACAAAATTCCTGTGGAAAAGAAAAACGGACTTATTTATAAAATTAAGTGTAAATGCGGGAAAACATATGTGGGAGAGACATCTAAAACATTGAATACAAGAGTGGAGCAACATAGAGGAGATGTTAGGCGTGCCAAAAAACATGGTCAACCACTGACTGGAACAGCACTAACACGACATTCAACAGTTTGCAATAGAGGTTTTGATTTTGACAATGCCACGGTCTTAGATTATGAACAAAAACATACAAAAAGGTGGTTTAAAGAAATGGCTCATATAACACTGGACCCAGAATCTATTAATTTCAAGACAGACTGCAATAAATTACAAAAACACTACATAGGGATTATCAAATCTACGAAAAATGGGTCAACGGTACATCACTAATCATAATTCCAACAAAACAATTATCACATAACAATAGCAATAACACATATTTAACAAATCACAATGAAGCATAATAATAATATACATTTAATTGCGCAAAAATTAAAATCTAATATTGTTGAATGCATATTATGGAATTTGTAGCCATTTTGATCTGGATGACATCGTTTTGTTTGGTAAGAATTATGATAAGGTAGTTAAAGAACAAGTTGAATTTCATTTAGCGCCCTCTATGGAGAAGAATTGGTTGTATTAAATATGATACGTAGTCGATAAATTAGGTTGCGTTTATCTTAATTAAAAAAGGACTGATATAGGTTTATTCTTATTTTTATTTTTGTTTCATACGCATGTAATAATAATAACAACACAGCAATATTATCTTGAGAGCGGGAAAATTCGCAAAACTCAAAAAATATTAGCAAAATATTAATAATGCATAAATCTATATATTTATATATGTAACGTAAATTTTTAATTAATAATAAATATCGGACAATAAATGTAAAAAATTAGCCATAGAATAATGTGTCAGTGATGTTATATAGAATATTTATGTAAGTTATTACCTAGTAGATTATTCTAAAGTTACGAAAATTGGGACAAAAATGAATTGTATGATAAAATTGTTTTTTTAGGATTTAATAAATAATTCACGTACCCTGATGATGACCCGAAAGGTCGAAATATTGTGACTTTTATATACTAAAATTAATAAATAAAACTGTGTGGCTAAAAAAGTGAAAAATTGGAACAAAATTTAAACTAATAAAAATTAAAAAATTATATTTAAATTAGTCAAGCTAATATGTCGAATTTAGGTTAGCAAAATCATTTGGTAAATTTTTGAGTATGTACATTATTCTAACGCAAAAATGTTGCTGGTTTTTTATTAAGAATCTGATAAAGACGATGCTCCTTAACCGATGACCAGTGAGGCAGCTTTCGTACTTACGGAAATGGCGTTAAATAAATTTGATGATGGGTAATAATTTCTAATATTAATTTATTGATATTTTTATATAGAATTTTAAATTATGGTTATAGGCCAACGGTAACCAGCGCAAGTTTTACGTCTTCACCCACTAGCAGTGTGTCGATCAGTGAGGATTCCGACAACTCCACTTCTAATTCCTCACAGGATTTCTTCGACACAACGGCGGAAATAATTTCTGCAAAAGAGCAAAGCGAAAACGAATTTGAAGCACCGGCACCGCCTAATCTAGCAAAACATCGGAAAAGATCCTTCCATTCAGAACCTATACTAAATGAACTGTTGGAAATTGTAAAAGGGAACCAAAAGATAATTTCAGACAGACAGAATACAAAGTCTAATAAGATAGACCCATTTGTATTAGCATTAAATGAGGAGTTTCTGAAAATTGACCCGGAATATAAATTGGAAGCGAAAATAGCCATTTTCAACATAATAAAAGTTTTTATTGATAAAAAAATTAATGTAAACCAAAATTAAATTAATTACCCTTATTAAAGATTTATTTTTTAATACAATTTTAATTTTTGTATTTAATCAATTCAACTAAAATTAATTACGTATTTCAACAATCACTGAACAAACGTTGATTTTGCCACCCATTGACGTCATCCGAAGAGTAGTGATCCACAAACTCTATTAAAATGCTGGTAACAATCGTTAGAGCGCATCCTTAACCAATTATGGAAGTACACTGTTGCTTTAATTATATTGATCGCTGTAGGCTTGCTTGTGATAATTGGCTTCCGATAAATTCGCCATTTGGAACTGTGAACACCAAAAGCGTTTTCCCTTCTGGCTCTCGATAATCTATAATTAAAAACATTTTTCTCCATGCATAAAACATCGCAAACCTTCGTCCGGGATAGGGTCGCGTGATATTCCTTAGTAATGGGAAAGCCTCATCTCCGACAAAACAAAACAGCGATGTTACTATACTACCGGGAAATTTAGAATTTTCAACGAAGGACATTTGTTAATTATCCTTTTTCCAATACATTAGTGTTAAATTTAGTACCCCTCCTCCTCTTCTTGTAGCTGCGGCGAGGTTTAACTTTGAAATTAAATAGGAACCACATTTTTCTTTAAAATAAGTTTGCAATTTTTTCCCAAATGTGTGGATGAACGGTTTAAATTTCAACCATTACAATTTTGGTTTAACCTGACTTCATTACCAGTGAAATTTACCCACACAATAGCGCCGGCGGATGTCAAAAAGGCTAGATACTTACTGTAAACTTCCAAACCGTTCAAAAAGCTAATGAAATTCGCGTGGTCAAACAAAAACTTTCCTAACGTTTTCTATCCTAAGAATTTAGTATTTTCTTAAGAAATTTAATGTCTTCATGTTTAATATGTTTATTACCTCGACCAGTATGATTTTCTGAGAGGTCTCGGTAAGGATTATCAAACTTCTAAACTCAAAATAAATACTATACCAAACTATTATATCCTAGGAATTTAGGATTAGATTATCGTGAGATCTAAGATTTTCTTATCGTCTATAGGTCTCTTTGATTTTCTGGAAGTCTAACTTCTTACTATCAACTTTCAAACTACAGTGTGGGCCATCTGTTGACCATTTTTTCAATCGATGAAATCTAGTACTTAATGTTGTCTGTTCTAAAAAATTCTTCGACATATGATGCCATTTATCATCATGTAATCGCTAACAACATAACAACGCATTTTGATTGTCCAAATTTATTATGAAAATTATCGTTCAAAATCAACAACATTTCGTGGATGAACGTTGTTCGTACTTCTGATGCAGTGGCAACTGGTAGTGAAAGTGTTCGTAATGAACCAATCACATCAACAAAGCATTGTTAATAAGAAATCAACATTTGACGAACTGCATCATGACGCATTTTGCATGTTGATCTTCATTTGCACCCATACAAAATTCAACTAACGAAATGAAGGTTTTTCATCAAAAATCATCTTTAGCTTTAGAGATGAAGCTCATTTTCATCTTAGTGGGTACGCCAATAAGCAAAATTGTCGAATTTGGGGAGCGTAGAATCCTCATGTTATTTATGAAGCTGGTGGCATCATTGGGTCGTTTTTATCTCAAAACGGATAGGAAAATGCCCTTTCGCAATATGTTAACTGGGTTTTTGTGGCCCAAACTGAATTAATTGCGTGTCAACGACCTTTGTTTTCAACAAGACGGAGCGACATGCCACGCAAGTCGTGGAACAATCCATTTATTGTTAGCAAAATTTGCTGGTCGCATAATTTCAAAAAATGGTGAAGTTCCTTGGCCATCAAGAAGCCTGGATTTAACACCACTTGATTATTTTTTGTGAGGTTACTTGAAATGTATAAGGTGTATGCTAATCATCCACAAACAATTCAACAACATTCGAGCTGAAATGCGGGCTTATGAACAATAATCTTTTTCATACAAAAATGGCATAGCATAGAACCACATTTCATCATCAATAAAAATTGACTTTTCATCCCAAAATGTGTGTTTTATTTACAAATGGAAAAGGCCATATAAACCGTTCGAAACGAAAAAAAACAAATGGGAGAAAACAAAAGAGGAAGAATGCGTGTGCATCTAAATAATCCGTTACTAATGAAAAACAAAATAAAGCTTAACAGCTTTGATGTGCTAGTAGGTGTCTTTTTAGCACACCTTGGTTGGATATGTCGGTAAATTCAAATTTTAATTGAATAATATAATAAAATTTATTGAAAAGTGAATCCGTAATAAAAAACATAAAGCAATAAATCTAAATTAACTTTATATTTCTTAAATGGAGGAGTTTTAAAATTAAATGTGACAAAAAGGCACACCTTGGTTTTGTTGGGGATTGTTTTTTAGAATAGAAGTTGATTATTTTACCTTAGTTTAGAATCAGTGATCCAGTCACGTAATCTATTTGATCCAATGGATCACTTACCATCTGGGTTTTGTTATTTTATAATGTTGTTCTAAATTTTTATTTATGATAAGTTTCTAATAAAAAAAAATATTGGTAGAGGTCAGTTGTGAATTGTGATTCAAGAATAAATTAGATTGTTTTACAGATGTATGTTACAAGGGTATCATTTGGCAGTCTTAAAAATAAATCATCCCTAAAAAATTCTAAATATTTGGACTGAAAAATCTTTCCTTTGTCTTTCAACCATTTTTATTTATTTTACTATTTAGTTTTACTGCATTAGAAAACAAAATATAGTAAGGGTATTCTAGTTTAAATAATTGTCAACGTTTAAAATTTTTTTATGGATATTCTAATTCCTAAGTAAAAACAGAAAAATAATAATAAATTGGATTGTCTCATTTTTATTGCTATACAACTCCCTTATCTGTTATTTATTGTTCAAACATTAATTCGATCGTTGTATGAGAAGTTAAGTTAATAATAAAAAAATCCACATGAGGAGGGCTTCTATAAATTTTTTAGATCTAGATTTATGTAACCATATATTAACACATTTATCCTGAAACAAAATATACCTAATATATGTATGTATAAATCCTTTATTCTAAGAAACATTGTTCTTCATTAAATCTTATTTATAAACATATAGACTCACACCCAACACACAACAACAATGCCAATCCGTAATGCCACTTTTCATTAAAGAGAATTAATAAAAACACCGAATTTTTATTTTGCTACTCACAACACGTCTTTAAATTTCGTTAATTATGTTAAGCGTAAAACAAGACTTCACCCACCAGACAAACAATATATTCTTACATAATACGAGTATATAAGATGCATTTATCAAACTAAAGACTTAGATGATGAAGTCTGTGTTAAGAACACATGTTAACAATCCGATTTTTTTTGTATATAGTAGAATTTAATCCTTAATGATATACATACATACCATACTCGTCTTAAAAAAGAGTGTTTTTGTATTTCGTATTTACTCGTCTTCATTCATAATTGTATTATGTTATTTTTTATAATTTTTAATAAGATTATATTGTTGGGTGGTAGAATCTTTCTTGCTCGTAGTTAGTGTATAATTGTTATTTCAAGTTTCTTTATACTTATTTATTAGCAATAATTGTATTATTGTATCAAGCTCATTATGCATTGTAAATAGTTGAATAGTAAAATTTTACTACAGGAACAGGGCCCTACTTAGAAAATATAATCAATTGTGAAGTATAAATTAATAAATAAATCTTAATTTTAAACCAAAAAACTAGCTATGGAGAGGGACGATATTATTTTAACAAATTTTCAGAATAAAGTACACTTGAAAAGGCCATCTGTCTTGAAAAATTTGTAATACATAGAAACAAAATGTTACCATACAATAATAAAGTAGAATACTGTCAAAGCATTCTTTACTACTGGTGTATTAGCTACATAAACCGATGGCGTAACGCTATGTCGACGGTTGTCAGTTTCTCTTATCGATCAAAGAAAGAGTATATTCATTTTTTTACTTTTCTCTTGTTTTAATGTGCTCAATTTTCAACGAATTGCGCCTTCCACATATGCTTCTTTGAAGTACTGCTTCACGCTTCAAAATAAGTCGTACGTTTTTTTTGTATTGTTTTATTCTGTTTTCTCGAAAATAAAATTTAAACTAAAATCTACGTGCGAAAAAAAGCCTCGAATTTTTTTTATTTCATTTTTGTTTGTGTTAGAGCTGCTTCACCGAAAAAATTTTGGTTGAAAATTGAGTCGAAATTGAAACCGGTTTCATTGGTTAACGGTTACTATTCCAAGTAACCGATTTCCACTCATTAAATAAAACAATTTTAACACCTTGAAGACATACAGATACCAAAAAGCTAATATTTTACGGGCCAAAAACAGAGGAAACGATATGTTGTATAAGATAGCGGAAATTTGAAACCAGAAAATAAGAAATTAAGCTACTCGCCGCAAGTGGCAGTACTAGCACTAAAGAGAATTAATTTTGTTATGTCTTACCAGCGGAAATTTTTTATTCATTATGTATCTTTTTTTCACTTAATAAAACATCTCAGAGGAATTAAATATTAAAAGTGAAAACTTTATTTTTTTACAACAATTCAAAATAAATTATAATTTATTAAAGGTTCTATATAGTAAAATACTTTTTCCTTTTTGTGACAATATTATTATTTTGTTGTTTGAGACCGGTTTCGGAGTTCCTCCATCTTCAGTCAACGTTTTTACCAGTAATGATGTGAACGTAGGAAATTAAAATAATGCCTTAAATATAATGCACCGGTCGATTAACAGTTTTTATTTGTTGTATATAGCTAAGTCATAAATTTTATCCGTTTTGAAAATTAATTTGTCGTTAAGTATGTGTGCCGTGTGGGCTATGTCGGTGTTTATATATTTCGTATTCTTCCAAACGATCCATCATGCTGCACTTTCTCATTGTGTGCATTATTGTTAAACACGCGTATGTGTGGTTGTTCGTAAATAAATGGCGAGCGTAATTGGATTTGAAAATCGTGTTTTTGGTTGCATTTTTTATTTCTTTTGTGTGTTCATCGAATCTCAGTGTGAACGATCTACCGGTTTGACCGATATAGAACATAGGGCAATCATTACACGTCAGTTTGTATATTCCAGTGTCCATATTGTCGTTTTGTTGTGATGATAATTTATTTTGTGCTTTATGTGACGTTTTATGCGCGATTGTGTAATCAATTTTCGAAATGTTTTTTGTAATAAATTGCTCGTGTGTTCATTATATTCAACTGTGATGTACTTTTCTGTGTACTTTAAATAGTTTTAATAAAATATAGAGTGTGACAAAAGCCACGAAAACACATATAAAAATAGATCTTTTCCAATTTTATTCGATTAAAAGTGATCCTTAAAATGGCAAATTGATTGATCTCCGAATTAAAGGAACTCGGTAAATGAAATATTGAAATGTAACAATATTCCGTCTTTCCGCCATTAACGAATTACGATGAAATTTGAATAGTAGTATTGATCAGGTATTTTAAAGTAAGTTTTGGACAAAATTCTAGGATCTGTTCGTGCTGGACTAAACTTGCTATTTCATAACGAGTCCTTATGAAAAACGGTATTTGTATTTTGCACGATATAAATAAATTTTATACTGGAAGGAACTCCGCTATTTTTTAATTAAATTTTGTAAAATTTGCATCGCATACAGGTACAATTCGGAAAAAATTTATGGACTAGAATTTTTTGATTTTCTGCGGTATATGGCCATTATTTTCAGGTTTTGGCCAATATTTCAAAATCTTCTACTTGTAATCACTACTTTCGGTTTTCTTTCCAATAGCTATGGTCACATTGGGATTATATTTTGAATTTGGAGTTTCTACCTAATTTTAATTTATTTTTACATTCATTTGTTTACTTGCATTTCTGGTAGTTTATATCATAACATATCTGTATGTGCAGTTGCCGGTTTAAACATTTGTTGCGAAAATATTTTTACCGAATGTGTTCGGCACAAATTTTTGTAAATGTGGACCCACCTTACAATTTATTTTGACAAATTCTGAAAATCCTGAATTTTTAATGTACTTACGGTAGTGGAATCCATTATTATTTTAAAACTGATATTTTTCACATTTAATCTAGCTTGACGAAATTTTTATTATAATAGTCCCATGGGGCCATGAGTATGGGTACGAGTCGTACCGTACGACTATGTAAGTGTATGTTGAGTATTTCGTGAAATATAATATTACTAAAAAATTATTTGATTACATAATTTTTTATCCTGTTATAAAATAGATAAATTATACACATAAAATTTAAAAAATTATTTTCTTTAAACTAAATTATTAGACTATTCTATATTATTTCTAATTCATATAAAATATTTCAAATTAATTTTTTTTTAATTAAATAGAGAAATAAACCTTTACATTTAATTTAATAAAAAATTACAAAAAATTAAATTTGCAAAAATTTTGTTTTTGTTATATCGTATTGGGATACATTAATGTTTATTTCATTATCATGTATATACATGTGACAATTCGAACAACGAATGAAATTGCCACGGATATTAACATCTTCTCCACATAATAAATGTATGTGTCTCATAGTTTGACTATATCTCAAAATATCTGTTTGAAATTGAAATCTTGTTTTTTTTCAAATTAATTTCCAATTTTGGGTTTTACAAAATTGTAAAAATTCCATAATCAAAATTTCCAGTTTGTTTATAATATTAAATTGGGAATTTTTCTTGTTTTAGTTTTACATTAATTAAATTTGTTTTGTTTTTTATTATAATACATTAAACAATTTTGAAATTTTTCATATTATTTATTGTATGAAAACAAAATGTCATTCTTGTCATTCCTTGATATTTTACCAGGGGGTCAATTTTGGTCGAAAATTGACTCACGGGACAAAAATACCCGGAAACTATTTGTATTTGTAAATGTAAAAGTGTGTGTCTCCGCGTCATATTTTATTTTTTTGTTTTTTTTTCGTGACATTTACATTTTGTGCGTCAGTGATAAACAAACTTTTCTCGTGTTTTTAATTTTATAAAATAATTCTTAACTATATAAAGATGTTTTTCCACATTTCATTTCAATATTACGATCGCAAATTAAAACTAAGCAGTATAATGAGTATGTGCGCGATACGCTCGATCCATTCAATGTATCCGATCGATGGTAAGCTTACCATTATTTTCTTTATTTGTTATATACATATTTAAAAATATGAAAATTATTCTAATATGCAATATTTGTTTTAACAGTTTTATAGACAACTATCGCTTACCGAAGCAATTAGTGCATCAGCTTATAGCTGATTTAACACCTTTTGTGGACGACCCGGAAAACTCTTCGGATACCACTACATTTAGAAGTGCTCTGTTCATTAAATTTTTTTGCAAGTGGCAACCATCAGCGTCGTGTTGGAATGGATCCATTTGCGGTAATGAGCCAAAGTAAAGTTTCGTTTTGTGTATCGCGCATTAGCTATTTAATAAGTACGAAACTGGCTCGGAAGCACATAGTATTTCCATCCAATTACGGACGGCCATACAAAAACAACAGGAATTTTTCGGGAAATTTTAAGTACCGGGGATTATTGGTTTAATTGACTGCACGCATATTGCTATCGCAAATATAAATAATAGAAATGAATATGCCTACGTGAATAGGAAAGGATTCCATTCACTAAACGTTCAAACCGTAATTTGATTTAAATATATTATGTATACTTGAACCTATAATATATAAAAAAAATTATTTACCGGTTTGTTTACAGGGTCGACACACGACTCCCATATATGGGATGGTAGTCATATAAAAACATTAATGCAACGCATTAATAGTGATGACAATAAGTCATGGCTTTTTGGTAATACATTTAAATTATATTTTACATAATAAAACATGTTTTTATTGCGGCTATGCTTTAAAGCCTTATATGATGGTTCCATTTCGTTATAATGTGGCTCACGCAAAAATTCGGAGTGGTGTAGAGCGCTGCTTCGCCGTTCTCATAAATAGGTTTCGATGCCTTAAAACAGCTTCGGGACACCTACACTATTCCCACCCAAAAAGCAGCTCACATAATATATTCCTGTGCAGTTCTGCATAACATCCTAATTAAACACAACTACCCTATCGAGGAAGATGATGGAATAGTCGAGGAGGACGTGCCAATAGAGGATTATATAGACGACGATGATTCCGGACAAGAAAACCGCACATTTATTGTTAGCTGTATTCAGGAGAGGGGCCTTGAATTTGAACTAAAATAATTGCATAATAAATAAAACACAATTTTTTTTATTTCAGACTTCAAACTGTTTTTTTAATTCAGACTTTAAACTTTTTTTTTTAATTCAGACTTTTTATTTACAAAATATAAATAAAAATATTTAAATTACTATGGCCTCTCATTTAATTTATCCAAAAATTTTTGCAACAACTACGGATTGTTCTTGTAAGTTTAGGGAGCAAATTACCGATGTAACTGCTATGCTTTCCTATTAAAAACAAACAATTATAAATTATTTACGAATATAATTAGCATACATTACTTACATTTCGGGGATCATCCCTTTGTCGTTGTGCTCTTGGGGGCAAAATTTCCGATATGCGTTGCCGTCGCAGTTGGGCTCGTCGAGCACTTCGAGTAGGGCCTCTTTCAATCGTGGAAGATTGATGTACTGTAGGAGGGGTGGGATTAAGTGCTGATGGGGTCGATTGTGGTGTTAATACCATTGCATAAAAAGGAGTTTGATTTTGGGATGATGAGGGTGTTGTATGCCCTCTTTCATTCGTGGAAGGTTGATGCAATATAGGAGGGGATGGATTAGGTTGTGATGGAGTGGATTGTGGTATTTGAATTTGAGACGAAAAGGAAGGAATTGATGATGAGGGTGTCGTAAAGGTAAAAAAGGCTGGAGAGGGTGGTATTGCATCTTCGATCTCTGACTAGTAGATATAAATAAAAATAAGTTTATTATATGTAGATAAATTGTTATTTTACTTACGTAAGCCATTTCGGGCACGCCACGGTGCCCATCTAATTTATCCAAACCGCAGTTTCGGATAATTTGGTCGTCTTCCGGGGTGAGATTAAAATCTAAATTTACTTCACCACCTCCGGTCACATTTTGCGCCGCTCTGTATTTATTCAATTTTCGTTTTACTCCCTTTTTTAAATCCTGCCATGCCTAAAAATAAAAACATAATAAATATGTATATTTAAATAAAATTACTATGAAATTTTCTTACCCGTTTCCACTGGTTCACAGATTTTGGGCTTGGTGAGTAACTCGGCGGTTACTGCGGCCTACAATTCCGTCCTTTTACTATTGCCACCAGCGGCGTGAAATGAAAATAAATCAATATAATTTATCAATATCATATTAAAAAGAAATTTATTTATAAAAAATTTCAAAAAAATGTATAAAAAATATTTAAAATAAAATGTAATACATGGAAAAGGGGCTTCCCCAAATTTATTGCGGAAAAAAATATTATAAAAAAGTTATTTTAATTTTTCTTAATTTTAATAGCTTTATTATTATAACACATAGTAAAATATGTAAAAAATAATTTAAAAATTTAATTTTGTATTATTAATTGCACTAAAAAAATTATTTAATTTTATATCGTACTTACCATGTTGTTGGACGAATGAAATATGTATGTATAAATAATAAACATAACCAAAAAATCCCTATTTCTCTATCGATAGAACAAGGGAAAATGTCTCACGTAAGAACCCAATGCACCAAAAATTTGAACCGATTCACCCGATTCAATTATTTGTGGTACTACCCAACATGAAATGTCACACTAACACAGCAAAATTAAATGGGAGCACACAATAATAATTATTATATTATACGCCTTATACGTATACGGAAGTCTCGTGTCCCATGAGTCAATTTTCGACCTTAATCGTAAATAATACATTTTTTTTGGAGTAGGATAAGGATAATAAGGAAGAAATGTCTTGCTCGCGGATTATAAATGGGAAACAATAATATTTGGTTTTTTGTTATAAAATCTTCTGCGAAGATGTTTATATCTACACTTATTGAAAATGATAAAATTATGCCAAAATCTATTGATATCAAATCACATGTCTGAGGATTGTTTTTCTATGCTAAATGTTTCAAAAATAATTGTTTTATTCTTCATTATGGCTCCTACATAATTCTGAGGTTCGCCATTTATCATATATGATTTTTGATAGAAAAGTAGATTTTTTATTAGGCAATTCAAAAATTTAATATTTAGGTTGTGGCTGCCATCACCTATTTCAGTATAGATGCTTGGGTAAGAATTTCTTCGGTAAAATTTTCAGCAGAAACGCTGATAGATAATCTAGCTGAGGGCAACTGAGCTCTTGCGCTCGAAAAATGTTTCATAGCAACGTTTTTTTCTAGTTTCTTTTTTTTAATTATTGCTTGGATCAACATTACTTTGATCGGATATGCTTAAATTTAATAGATGGTTTCCCTGGTTTTAAATTACATTTAAATAAAAGTTTTTATTTTAAATTTCCAAAGTAGCTTTCGATGAGAGCATTATTGTAATGAAATATATAAATATCTTTAGTTTTGTGATAATCATCATGAATAACAGCTTTTAGCAAAAAAGTGGTAAAAAAATAACAAAATCTTTCATAAATTCTTGAAAGAATTAAGGCTTATAAAAATATTTGTTGTATATCGTCACTGAATTCTTCGTAAGAGGGCCTACAATAACTTTTAATTTCATTATTAATATCTATATAAAATAACTAGTACAGATTGTGCCGGATTATTTATTTTATGTACTTCAGAAACACTGTATTTTTCGCCGAGTTCATTAAGAGTATCAAATTCATAAAAAATTTGGTATGTGATATTTCAAAATCTAAATCGATAATAATTAGTGCGGGAAAAACAGCAATTTTTTCGATAAATAATTTTAATATAAGGATTATTTTTTTTAACATTAATATAATTTTGCTCATGCAAAACCCATAATTGTGTTTCTTATATTTTTGTGGTCTATATTATTGCCAAAATGTTTTTAATAATCCGAGAAAAGTTATTTTTTAAATGGGAATAACATAAATGTATCTACATATATATTTTTAATAATTATTATTTTCTTTAATATTTGCCAACTGATACAAATCATTTATATAATATAAAGCTTAAACATTATTCCATCCCAAGCAAATTGATTTAGGTTTGCCCGGCTGAATGTTTAAATATGGGCCGCTGGATGCTATAATGTTTTTGAACTTCATTTCTAAAAAATTGCAAAAACACTCGTAAATGGAATGATTTTTGTGTAGTACTCAACATTTCCATAAATGAAAAATTTTGGCCTGTCCGTTTATCTTTATTTTGTATATTTATAATTCCGGCCGTATAAGATATGGGGTCATCATATTTTTGCAATTTCCTTACGACACCCATTGTAGAGTCGATATGGACACATAAGCACTTTCAATTTTTCGATAATTTTAATAAACATTTCAATTGATTTTTGGATAAAGAAAATATGGAAAATGGGTTTTTCATTAACTAATGTAGATGAATAGTTTTATTTGTCTTTATGGATAGGTCTTCAAAATCATCGGGATGGTTGTTGTCTTCTGATAATGCCTCACTTCTCACTTTATTTAGCACACCAATCCCCTTTTCTTAGCACACCATAAATTTTCTATGTAGTCTCAGTATGACCTAAGCTATTAGAAAAACAACCGAAAGTATTGGTTACTAGTGGAAGTTTTTGAGGTATTGACCAAAAAGTGAAAATAACTTATTATTTGTTCCAAATTAACACTGTATGCGATGCAAATTTTACAAAATTTGATTGAGAAATAGCCGAGTTCCTTTGTTTAAAATTTATTTATATCGTATAAAATGTACAAATACCGTTTTTCATAAGGACTGGTTAAGAAATGGCCAAGTTAAGTAGTGCTGTACAGACCCTAGAATTTTGTTCAAAACTTACTTTAAAACCCGATCATTCAAATTTCATCGTAATTCGTAAAGAAATGGCGGAGAGACAATTTGCCATTTTAAGGATCACTTTTAATATTTTATTCCGCTGAGATGTTTTATTTAGTTATTTAACGAAATTAATTCTCTTTAGTGATAGTGCTGCCACTGGTGGCGAGTAGCGTAATCTTGGAAACGAATGAGTGTTTCTGAGTAGGAAACTAATTACTTTTAAAACCCCTTTTTGTATAGCCAATGTAGTAGTTAGTAGTAATGGCTTAGTACTTAATAATGTTCTTGCATTTGTTATGTACATTCCACCCCAACATGTTTATTCATACTTTTCTTGACGAAGTTTCTTCTTTAAAATGCTAGCATGCTCTTTAAAATTGAGTTGAATATGTAAGCTCAACCCAAGATATTTGAAAGAATTAACAACATCAATGGGCTCACTACTGGAAAATTAAAGGTTAATTTTAGGCTAATTAAATGTCGTATTAATTTTTTTTCTGTTCATTCTACAAAAAGCGTTAGGATTTATAACTTCAAAGCTAGCAGAACCGTAATCAAAAAGCGAACCATACGCAACATCCAACCAAGATCCACTAACATCCCAAGTAACATTAGTTAGAGCAGTTAGTTGTGATGTTGCTCTATTTGAGTTCTAGTAAGGCAACCGAATAGCCAGTAGCGCTATTTCCGAAGTATTAATCTTTCTAAGCTTTAATAAAAATATTATTTGCTCTATAGTTGATAATTTCAACACTCTAAGCTTTAACTTCGATTAGAATTAATAGCTCTATTTATTAGCTCTATCAGCTAATTAAGAGCGTAAAATATAACTATTTAGAGCAGCATAATTTTATGAAGCTAATTGTTTTTTATTAGTAATATTATGGTAATAGCAGCTCTAATACAGCCCTTTTAAATCAACTAGCTTTATTTAAAAAAGTTCTAATAAAGCTATAATTATCGTTCAATTAGAGCATTTTCAATAAAACATAAAATTTTATAAAGCGTGTAGTTTCTTATTATCTTGTTGTAGAGGCGTTACGTTTTTTATACGTCTAATAAGAGTTCACAGCTTTAAATTTTAGGCGCGCTTGAGCAATTTTATTTACAAACATAAAATTTTTTTAATGCGAGATAGTTTTTAGTTTAAAATTTTAAAATGCATAGTTCTAAAACGTGGAAAAAATATAAGCTTAGCAGTGTATATAGATATCATATTAGAAAAAATCAAATTAACTTTAATAGAACTAAAATAAATAATGTTGAAAGAACTTCAACTTTATCGCTACTATCGATTGAAAATCACGAAAGTGTAAATCACACCATGGCAGAAAGTTTTGAACAAATTGACCCAGAGTCTTCTGATGTCGATATGGAATGTATGTCACAAACTTCTTCCGAAGATTGTGGCGCAGGCAATATTAATTTTAGAGAAGATCTAAGAAATTGGGCCACAGAATTTAATATTAGGCATCAGGCACTTAATAAATTATTGTCTCTATTAAGAAAAACAAAATTATCTGATGATGGACTGCCTATGGATGCGCGGACATTATTAGAAACACCTAATAAAGTCACATTGAGTACTATTGGTAATGGAAAATATTGGCATGGCGGATTAGAAAGTTGCCTTAAACAATATTTCAATGAAAAATTAGATAGATCAATGACTATATCAATGAATTTTAATATCGATGGTTTGCCAATTTTCAACAGCTCGCAATTGCAGTTTTGGCCTATTCTGTTCAATATTTTTGAAATAAAAAATTTTAAACCTATGGTTATTGGCATTTATTGTGGAAAAGGCAAACCATCAAATTTGACAGATTTTTTACGGCCATTTGTAAATGAATGTAAACATCTGTTAAAAATGGAATTGTAATCAATGGCTACAAATTGACACCGTATGTTTCATTTGCGTTTCACCAGCTAGAGCCTTTGTCAAAGGTAAGTTACATTATCTAAAGAATTTTATAAAAAAAATAATTTTTTATTGGTTCAGGTGTTACCTATTTCAATGGAAAGCATGGTTGTTTAAAATGTACAGTCGTTGGAGAATATATAGCTAATTGTACTGTTTTTCTTCACACTCAATGTGAAAGAAGAACTGATCAGGGGTTCCGTACACGGATTTATGGATCCCATCACAAGACATGTTCTATTCTCGAGGAGCTTCCAGTTGATATGGTAGAAGATTTTCCAATAGGCGATTCATTGCATCTAATCGATTTGGGTAACAATAAAAAATATTAATACGTATTTTGAACAAAAACAGAAACTTTTACTTTTGACAGGTATAGTTAAAAAGTGTTTGACGGGCTGGACGAATGGAGATTTTAAATTGACAGACATATGATTTTCATCAATGGATGTTAAGCAACCGACCTACTTACCAAAATGAAAATGCCTCTTGAAATTCACCGTGCAGTTAGAGGTTTGGATTGTCTTTCATTCTGGAAAGGCACCGAATATAGAACATTTTTATACTACATTAGTATAGTCGTTTTAAAAGATTTTTTTCGGTATGATGTTTATGAACATTTTTTAAGCTTTTTGTACGATAACAATTTGTTCGAACGAGAAATATACCCACCTTTTACAACTAGCCCGAATTTTACTGGACCACAATGTCGAAAAGTATAAAGAACTTTATAAAATAAAAAGTATCACGAGTAATGTACATAATTTATGCCACCTTGTTGATGAAGTTGAGCGATTTGGAATTCTTAATTCTTTTAATGCATACCCGTTTGAAACTCGGCTCTATATATTGAAAAATTTGTTAAGAACGGGGTCAAATCCACTAGCACAAGCATCTAACAGAATTTCAGAACTTAATAAAACATACAAATACGACGTTCCAAAAGAAAAGAAATTTCCAATTCCTAAACACAGTAACGGAGATAGATCATTTAACACGATTATTTTTGAGAATTTCACACTATATAATTCAAAGGCAAATAAATGGGTTTTAACTAAAAATAATATAATAGTTGAAGTCGAGCAAATAATAAAAATAAATAATGAAATATTCATAAAAGGATCTTCAGTAAAAGAAGTGACTGATTTTTTCGTAACGCCAATAAAATCGTCACGGTTAAATATATATAACTATCTCAACATGCTACAAAGATTCGCAATCACATTATCGGATAAATGATATTAAGTGCAAGTTAACGGCACTTCCATACAGTAACAAAGGTTTGGTTTTTATCCCTCTTATTCACAGTCTATAAAATGTTTAACTTTGGAAATACAAAATGAAATTAAAACAAAAAATTAAAGAATATAATATTTGTACTTCAAAAATAATATATACATATTTTGTAAAACTAAATAAAATAATTTATATTCATTATATTTTAAAATAAACACTAGAATTCAAGGAACATTATTTTGATAAATTAATTGCATATTACGCTGCTGCTGGATTTTCTCCCTCATTTTGTTTTTCTCTGTAAATATGAACGTATATTAAAACCAATAACAAACCAAATTACCTCAACTTAAAACAGATACTTACACTATTTTATTAACTGTGTTCTCATTTCATTTAGATGATCTGATTTGTTAATATATTCACAGTCGGTTTCAATTAAATTCAGATTGTTGTTCTCTTCCATTGCTCTTTTCTTTTGGGGTACCTTCTTCGCCCTGTTCCGTTCCGTCGATTTTCGTTTTTGGGTCTTCTCTTGAGATAGAAACCTGGTAGAGTTTCTTAACAATGCCTTAAAAAATTGTTGTGTTGCAGCCAGAGAGAACCCTGAATCCGCACTTATAATCATTTTCGAAAAACACATGATTATATTTTTAAATGATAGGAACGCAATTTTTCCATCTTCCTTGCTCGTCGATGCGCCGGTCCATGAGCATTGTACCAAAAACGACCGTTTGAAAATAGCATCAACCAGCTCGTAGCAACACGTCCAACCTTTACCGCATCTTGTATTATTTTTTCCAACCACGTACCCTATTTGGGAAACCTAAAATTTGATAGGTCATATTATTTCAATTAATTTTCAGATCCAATAAGCTACTTACCATTAAATTTGTGCATTTTCTTCAGTTTTCAGAACCTCATCTAATGATTTTGCCTCCTCAATGGTCGACATTTTTTTAAAATTTTGCATGGAAAATTGTGTGCTTTTTGTTAAATCATTTTCATTCGGGTGTTTCAGCCCAACTTTGATTTGTTGATCAATTTGTGTATATAATTTTAAAAATCCAGTGTTGATATTTTGTTTGATTTGTGCCTTATTTTTTAAAATTGTTTATTGATTTTCTAAAATAAGAAACATTATTTCTGTTACATCCGTTGTCTCGTATTCGGGTGCTGCGTTGATATTTTCTCCCAAATCAAAGTTTTGCTCAGCGAGTGGTTGCTAGCGTTGGGGATTTATAAACATTATCAGGGTTGGTTTCGGCTTCGATAAAATTAATTTGCTCTGTTAATTTCGGTTGCACAGCTTTCACAACAGGTTCAGGAACCGAGGCTAACGTCAAGGATTCTGCTAATAAATCAAAGCTCGGTTGGGGTGAGCGTGTAGCGTAAGGATGCTTAACCCTGTCTTGTATTTTCGTCGGCATGCCGTGATCACTATCACTGGCGTCGAAATCGTCCTCCGTTGTCATGTTTTTTGACAAAAGTTCTTCTTCCATCTGCTCCGCAAACCTGTACGTTGTTAAATTACTTTTTTTAACAATGCATGGTCTGGCTTCCCAGTAGTTTTTATCGGGTTTCAGAAATGGGTCCTTCATAACAGAATTTCATTTTTTAGTGCTCCAAGTTGCAGGTGGATACCAAAACACGCCATTGCTTTCCAAAGCTTCAGGAATAATTGTTAAAACAAATCCTTTTTTCGAAGTTTCTTGTATGACTTTAAATGACATTTTACACCCTAAAAACAAAATATGTAGTTGTACATATAAACAGCTTATTTAAATAAACTTTATACATAATATAGAAATTAACCACTTCCAGCATAGAGTATAAATAATTACAATATTATCAATTTCTCGATAATACATAACCTTACTTTTCTCGAATGGTTTTCTTAAATTTTTTCATTAACATTACAATAAAATTTAAAAGAAATAAGAAACATTTTTAACGAAAAATGATTCGTGTAAATCATAATTATTTATACTTAATTATACTTAAATATATACTTAATAATACCTTGTGTTTTTGCGTATTGCTTGGTCTCGAATTCGATTGATACTTACCCAAATGTCAAAATATCAAAACGATGTGCATTGTGCTGTATTTAGTGCTTATAATGTAGCTGAATAGAGCATGTAGCTCTAAATAAACATCAATTAGGTATATTCTAAAGCGGCAAAAATACAACGACAAACCAATAGAGCTGTTAGCTCTTAAAAAAAGTATTTTTAATCACTTCTGCTCTACACTCTACAGTAGAGTTACTATGGTACTAAACTAATTTTTAATAGAGTTAATAGTTCTATAAGAGAGTAGTATGCAAATAGTAGCTCTTTATTAATGTAGTTAGTGATCAGCACCATTTCTACCATTTGCAAAACAATGTACACAAGAAAATTCGTCATGAGGGAAATAATAGTTTTGAAATATATTGTCAATATTATTGTTAAAGTTTTTGTTTTCAGTATTTTAATTTTCAGATGATTTCATCACTAATGATATGCATTCTAAAATAATATATTTTAATATGAATATTTTTTTTAGTGTAAAAACGCTTAGGAAACTGTGAATGGCTTTTATAGTTTATGCATTTTATTTTATTGTTTATGATTTAAATATAAACAGTTTTCGAGGAGCATTAGAATTTGGTCAACTATCTTGTTAACTTTCACAGTAAAACAAAAACGGCACATACAATTAGATATTTAAAAACATATTATTTCCTTTTATTAATGTTAAATTTATTTAATTTTATAAAATTAATTTGACATAAAACGAGAACACCAAACTCATTTTTAAAAATTTAAGTCAGAAAATTTGACCACAATATATTATATAAATATATATTTAAATATAGAAATTGCAAATATATTTTTAATAATTAACTGTACTCTTCTGAAGGCAAGAGCTTTATTAAAATTAAAGATTATACTTTACAAAAACATAAAGCTCTATACCAAGGCCTCTAAAAGACTTTCTGATTTTTCTAAGATAACACTAATAAGCTCTTAAAAAGCTAATATATCGATCGTTTAAAAGGAAAAATATTGCTCTAAAAATAAAATAGTTTGGACGCCACTCCTCAGCTTAATGCCTAATGCCATTTAATTTAAAGCTAGAACCCAAATTGAAAATCAAACCAAAACCGAAATTTGAATTCATATCAAGATCAATTGAGATACAAATAATTTTAAGCTCATTATGGCCTAGTCAAATGACCAATTAAAAATGTTAGGGCTTCATTCGTTCTTGACCAAACTTCAGCACTTAAGCATTATCCAATGCTACATTAAAAAATGTTTTGCGCCACTCATTCTTCACCAAGTTTCTGGTCTTTTAATTTAAAGTTAGTAGAAATCGAACTCGGACAAAATCTGATATTAGAACGCACAACCAGATCAAATGCCATTCATTATTTTTTGGCATTTGTTTAGGCCATAATTAGTCTAAAATTATTTGTATATCAATAGATCAAGTTTTGCGTTATAATTTCGGTTTTGGTCCGATTTACGATTTGGGTTCTGCTAGCTTTAAATTAAATAACCTGAAGTTTGATCAAGAATGAGTGGAGTCCAAAAATTTTTAATGTGTCATTCGATTAGGCCATCTAGAGCCTAAAACTATTTGTATGTCAATTGATCTTATTTTTCGTTCGAATTTCGGTGTTGGCGCGATTTTCGGTTTGGGTTCTAGCTAGCCTTAAATTAAATGACCTGGGTCCCTATTCTTGAAATCGGTGAAAATTTCCGCATTCGAATATAATTTGCTTTCAAATTCTTTATATTTTTCGAATTTTTCGCCGGCTACTTTAATTTTTTTTTTAAATTTGTTTGCAAGTTTTCAATTACTTATTTCCCGGCTAAAGTTGCGTGCTAAACTTAAGATAATAGTTAATTTTAGGTAAATTTTCCCTGGTCTAAATCCGGGTTTTACCGTTAAACGATTTACCTTAAGTTTAACACACAGCCTAAGGATGAAATTTCGACTGGGTAAATCCGTTACAATAGAAATAACGTACATAAATTGTCGTGGTTAATGTTACATCAATCGGTGAATCCACTCTTTGATTATTCCACCAGTATGCATCAAAGCAATGTTTTGCTAAAAAGCCCATTTCTGCTCACCAAAGAGCTGCGACAATTATGGAGATCATGTTTCATGTTTCAACTAATTGTAGCCAAATATGTCACCAATTTATGATTGATTGAATGACTTGGCGGGCGGTAGGGTAGAACCATTCTGTATAATATCCCGAATTTGGTATTTTCTCCTAAATTAAAAATATCTCGTTTAGGTAAATTGTTAATAAGAGTATGTGAAGCTCGGTTTAGTAAAAACGACTTTGATGAAAATTGTTGTTACGTAGTTTTCGAACACCAGGAATCAAATGCAATGGGTTCAAATTTTGAGAAAATTCGTTAAGGGTCTCCCGAGCTCGTTTTTTAACTTTGTTCAGCTCGAACATTTTGGATAAAACTTTGAGAGAGACGGGTTTACAGTATTAAGAAGTGATTGCTGACGTTCCGATTTTGGGAAAAATTGTTTAAGTGTCCTTGGTGGAATTTGAATTCCTTTTTACCACGCTTATATTAGCTCACTCTGTGTGTCTGTTTGTATCGTCAAATTTTGTAATCAATTTATCAACCACTTGCGATACTCCAATTGAGCTGAAATTTTGTATGCATGCTTAACTCCGATGACAATACAAGATTCTAACATTATTGGACATTAAAAAATTTCGATGACTAAAAAGTAGAAAATAAAATATATTTAAAAAAACTTTTTAAAAAACCGAAGTTATATTTAAAGGCTCTAAAAAGTAGATAATAAAAGGCTTTGAAAAGTAGAAAATAAAAAATTTTCTTCCTTACTCCTAGCAAGGTATATTTATAACAGGTAGAAATTTAAAATTAATATGACTAAAAATATAAGCGTGGGGCGCTCCTTTACAGCATTAGTAATTTAAGACTACTAGACACATGAAGTAAGGTCTTAGTAAAATTTAAAAATTTAAATATAAACGTGGTTTTTAAAAAGTTTTTTTTAAATATAGTTTTTTAATTATCAGGAGATCAAAACGTTTCCGAAAAACTGATTAAAAATAGTTTTTCGGAAACGTTTTGATATCCTAATAATTTATTTAGTAGCCCTGGTCGATCTACCATGTTGAGTGATGTTGCACCTTGTTACGTGACGTTACACAATATTGCGTCAAGTCGAACTATGTTGCGGCATCTTGCAGCATATTGTGGAAAGCTGTAAAATATTGGGGCATGTTTCATTTATTGTGCAATAATTAGATTCTGACGTTATTTTGCGTTGTATTGAAAGATATTGCGTTAGAGCATTACGGTGACATTTCCTAAGCATATGATTAAGTTAACCGTTAATTATTGATCTGCTGTATAACCATAAAAATTGTATGTTTGTGCCCGGAATTTCGACAATTTATCGGTATCAGAAATCGATTAGTTAAGTCATAACTTAGGAAGATTCATTGGATCTTCTATGGCCCCTATTTTACAAATTTTTAGATCGTAAATTTTGATATTGTCGAATAATTTTAAAATGTGGGGATTTTTGACTGCATTGTATTGATTGCGAGTCCTACTTCCATGAAAATTCATCTAAGGATTCCGGGGCCTTTATTTTAATGTTGTTTTCTCAACACAAACGATTTTGATAAAAATTGTATACAGAGGAGGATTAGGTTTCGGAGTCCACCCATCTAGAAGTCATGTTGTGTCACATTCGAACTTCGGTAGCACAGGGAATGTTTTTTATATTACACCGTTTTTAATATAACAAACAAAAATGTATAATTTCACAAATAAAAATTATTTATTTTTCTGGCGCTTCACCCATAGAGGATTTGGCCGCTTCTTATTTGAGGTTGCAATCGGTTATCTTCGGATTAGTATGTGATTGGACCATTAAATCCAAATTAAAATTAGTTTTTCAAAAAATAACTCAAAGGCCAACATTTTTTTTCGCTAGGCAAATTTTAAATAAATAAGAATTATGTAAAAATATTTAGAGGGTTTTGATTGGTTTAGTAAGAAGATTAAAACTTATAAAATTCCACCACTAGGCTTCTTCTCATATTATTTGAGCATGTATAAAGAAGGATCCCACCACCAATTTTATGGCCAAATAGTTTTGCTCGTATGCTCGTCAAAATGATCGTAATGCCTGAACTTAAAATTGAGATTAGTACTTAACGCCCTTTTTAATACAATTCCAAAAATTTTCATACACCCAAGAATAGATATTGTGCTTTCGATCTTAAAAAACTTTTGTTGCATACTTTTAGCTATAAGTTTAACAATCGCAACGTACCCAAGTGAATTGGCGCTAAATTCAGCACCGTTTCACGATGCAAGTTAAGCCTATTGGTATATATTTTCCTTATTGAAAAATCATTTGCCGTTATCTTTGTATAACTTAGGTCGAGATCCTCATGCAAAACAATTTTACGCCCTATTTTATGATATAGAATTCCTTCCTACATATTTAGTTAGGCATCCGTTAATTGCCTTGCAATCTATGCTCTACTAAAAGTATTTCAACCGTGATGATGATTTGTGATGATTTTCACAAAAAACAACAAGAGACAGGGAAGTAGTCATTACAATTTGCCATAAAATAGCAAAAAACATAATTCTGTACAAAAAAAAGTTTGCCAACTTTGGAAGAATAATTTTCAATATAGTTAAAAAGTTGCTTGTGCCTTCAACTGAAGCCACCTTCTTACAATATTTACTAAATTTTTAAGAAACCGGTTTCAAATTTTTAGGCACGATGTTTATTAATGAATCGTTTATAAATCTGTGCAACCACAACTTTGAATGTTCACGAATCCCCCAAAAAAGTCATAATTTATATCAAAATACCAAAAACGAATATAGACAAAAAATTTAGGACTAGAAATAAAGTTTTCTCCCAAACGTATAATAAATTTACATAACGCCAATAAAATAATTCCATAAATTACTCCCGTATGAGCCAACGTTCCTTTTTATATATTTTATTATTACGATTTTAATTTCTACAGCTATTTTCCACAAACAAACGCTAGAAATTAGATTTTATCAAACAACGTCCTTAAGCAGCATTAACACATCATGTATACGCAATTAAAAATCTTAAAAATTAATTGTTTGTAATAAAAAACATTTTCTAACTCTCTAAATCAAAATATGTAACACACCAACAACAACCGAAAAAAAAAATTAAATTTATATCATAAAATATGTTTTATGTTATGGAACTGATATAATATTTTATTATCTTTTCTCTTGTTTTTTTGTTTTTATTATTATTTAGATCCCCCACAAGTAACTTTATCATTAGGATCAACTTTAAATGCTAATGATATAAAGGAAGGAGACGATGTATATTTTGAATGTCACATTAAGGCTAATCCAAAAGAACATCGAATCACATGGTCCCATGATGTAAGTAAATTTTTATTTATTATATATTTTTGTTATAATATACCATGTTTATATAAATAAATAAAGAAAATTAATTTTACTTTACGTACCTAGTACGGGAATCTTACGTACCATACCATCCTCTTTCTGGGTAATTTAAACGCGCGCCTATTTTTCCACTGTGCCTAGTGTAAATCAAAGTACTTGGCTGGTTGTGAATGAATTATTATTCCAACCATTAATTTTAGATTAGAAAATGTTATTTTTATATGCTTCTTAAGAAAGAATTATCTGACCGAGATTAGAATACGCAGCAAAAAAAAAAATTCCAGTATGATAAGTACCAATATTACTTTATTTAATAGCTAGAGAAAGTATATAAAATATTTTTTGGCCACTGGGAATTTTATAGACCTCGAAAATATTTGTGTTGCCATTCCTCTATATTCCTTAGAAATAAATACCCAACCGAAAATAAAAAGAATTCTTATTGTCCTTCGTTTTTTAATGCGATTTAAAATTATGATGCGATAAGATTAAAATTAATGATAAGCAGTGAAATAAGAAATGATAATAGAGTATTAAAATTAAAATAATCACAGGATTAGGTGTGTATTATGTAATCACAATAAAATTGTTATAACAAAACCGGTACGAACAAAATGTCTCTTTTTTTAATTAATGCTGTATGATTTTACATCTCATTGACATAATACAGTGCTCGGCAAATAGCTTTCACAAACACCAAAACGATAAGGAAATATAAGCAGCACTGCCTAATTTAAATGAAACCAAGAGTAATCCATTTATTTTTATTATCAATTAATTTTAATTTTGTGACATAGGTAAGCATTTTAACTTTATATTTATCGCATTTTAAATTAATGGTTTATGGAAATAATAATTATCCTAATTATGTTAATATTTATAACCGCTACACTTAAAAAATTATTTGCGCTGGCTTTTGCCCAGCAAAAGCGGATTTTAAATTGATTAATGGCAACTACATGAAATTGCGCTAGATAATTTTGTTTAATTTGTATCTCGCGTTCTTTTAAAATACAATTATAAATTTATAAGCATAGATCATTGCAGAAGTTGGAAAGCAGAAGACCGATTACCATCCAAAAATCGAATTTCATAAAACGTTTAGTTGAAAGATGTTAGGCACATGGCGAATCTGCTGTGCGAAGTTGTGTTACTGTACTAACTTCGAGAAATGAAGCGGGCATAAGCTGGTATTTTAGAGATCGTCGGATACGTGCATAAATGTTACAATAAAATAAAATAGCGAATTGAAGGGCTAAGCCTACTGTAATAATTTCGATTTTAATTCTCTTGCCTAGTACGCAGCTGGAGTGAAATTAAATTTTTGATACAAAAATGACACAAGCGAAAACATAAAAAGGAATAGTCCGCTGGTATGTTCCGTATTAAAAAATAGATGTTACTGTTCAACTTTTCACATTTTTCACTGCGTTTTTGTCTGCAGGTACGATAAAAGTAAGCAAATCTTTGACGTTACATAATTATTTGTTTTTGTTGTTGTGCTGTGTATCAAGTGTTTTTAAATATGGCGAATGAAAATTTTATTATTTTCGAATATTTAGAATGTGCGTTAAAATTTACGAAATTCTACAAACTAATTTTTCATATGCCATGAATATTCATCTGCCTAATATTGGAAACCAGCGACGATTTCATTTTACGTCAGCTGCCTACTACATAGCCTTTAATTCTGAGGATACTGTCAAAAATTATTGAATAAATATTCCTACAGCAGAGGATTTTAGTGAAATCTAAAATTAAGCAGTTAAAAGATGTAGCATAGGAAGTGCATCAAACGTATAAAACCATAGTCTATTACAGATCAGATTTATCGCAGACTTTGCGTCTATTATTTATTTTTTACGGGATGCATAATTTTAATACTATCCACAGCTTTACAGTCCTCACTTCATGGTAAACTGTCATTTAATTTTATACGAAATCCATCACGTGTGGGTTTTCTGAACCCCAAATGCGGAAATTTTGACGATTAATGAAGCCACCAAGGGGAAAATGAGCTTCATTAATTATTTTTCTCGAAAAATTAGCATTCAAACTTTAATTATTTTTGAAATATTGTTCAACAATGAATACGCGTTGTCCTTTCGTGTAGATAGTACTGCATGTTTAATAACCCTAAACTGTCAGCTGTCAAACTTTTTTCTATTTCTTGGTTGCAAACACTAAATTAAATCTTGCGTAAATTTTGGGACACCCTTTATATTTTTTAACAAACTGATGATTCCGGTTCAATCAAGATTTTCACTTTTAAACCCCAGTAGGTAAGTGTGCACACAGATTAACTATTTCGATATTGCCCCATAATGTATCGCTCAAAAGTCAGCGGTGGTTTCTTCTAACTGTTTGTGTATTTAAATTTGTTAATAGTTCCGATAAAGAATCATAATAATGAGCCAAACTAAATACTTCCTATTTCAGACATGATTCAAGCCAAATGTATATGCCATTGCAGAACTTAACTTGAGATTTTGGAACTTGGCGGTTTTCACAAAATTTGGACATACGGCTGGTGCTGGCCACTTGCTCAGCAGTTACTTAACTACGTACCATCTCAAAACATTAATCGCTATTTCCGGCCCAGGAAGGTTTTGCCATATCGAAGCTGGAAGATTGTGCCAATCCTAACATACGGCTGGCACGAGCTCATCATAGTTTTCCCTTATCATTACCAACTCGAGACATAAAGAACCATTCCCGGCCTAGGAAGTTCTTAAGAGATATACATTTTTATTTAACTTAACCTGAGATTTTTGAACTAGGCCATTTCCTCAAATTTAAGCATGCGGCTGGGCTGGCCACTTAGTCAGCAATTACTTAATTACGTACCATCTCAAAACATTAATCGCTGTTTCCGGCCCAGGAAGGTTTTGAAAGTTATAGACGATTTTCATATAAATTTATATGGGGGCCATATCGAGCTGGAAGATTGTGAAGCCATATCGAAGGTGAAAGATTGTGCCAATCCTAACATGCGGCTGGCACTGGGGAGCTCATTATAAGTTACCCTTACTATTTTAAACTTACAATTAGGCGTGTTATTATTTTTTGAGAACAATTTTTTGAGAAGACCTCGACAGCTTAAGTCGAATTTAATCAATTCAAAATTAAAAAATGAATTGTTTTTAAATTAAAAAACGTAAATAAAACAGTCCTCTATTTGCAGCAGAGGAAATCCATTATATACGTTCTATAGTTTTCTTGCAAACTACTTGTTCTTTGTAGTTCTCCATAACGACAGAACTATAGAGACCAGGGATTTTGTAGATAAACTATCGAACTTTGGTGTTTGATTTGTACGTTGTACTTAGAGGACTGTAAAAGTGTTGACCATATTTGATTTTCATAAGGCTAAAATTTGATAAAATCCATCCCGAACTCAAGAATTCAAAAAAGCGCAGCTATATGTCGAGGAAACTTGTTGACCGGCATTTCATAGATACGTCAGTCTCCAGAATTCTATATTAGGGCTTTTCAGAATATATAAATTTATACACTAACATTATAACCAAGATTGAATAGCTGCACAAAATGTACAACAAAATATATATTTATGTACAACATAAGGCTTGTTTTACATCTATGGATAATACTCTTCGTACTGATGATAGTTTCCGCAAAAAAAAAAATCACTTCAGAACGTTATCTTGTAGGTCGCTGTCGAGTCAGATTATAATTTGCGATAATTTGTGGAGTTTCTATGGGTCCATATTAAATTCCATACCGCAATACCTGGAGATAAAGCCACCAAGCGGCATATATGGTCAGACAAGCCACGATACTATCTAAGATTGGACAGGGGCCAATTCTACATCTTAGCTAATAACCCTGTCTGACCATATATGCCGCTTGGTGGCTTTATCTCCAGGTATTGCAATATAGAATTTAATGTGGACCCATAAAAACTACACAAATCGCTATTCGGGTTAAATAAATTTAAAAAAAAAATGTTTACCAGTATTTTTTTTTACAATAATATTATTTTTCTATATTCTTTGTTTTTCTCAGGTATAAATTGTTTTTCGGGATGGTGCTACAATTTTTAATGTATTTCCATTTTTTCGGGATGATTACACTTGTCCATGAAGTCCACCAAAAAATTCGGGCTCGGGCTAACTTCATCGTGTTAATATTTATTATTTATTACTTAATATTTATTTATTATTATTTTTACTACCACTACTATCAGATAAATAATTAACGCACGTATAATATTTATTCATACTCTTCTATGTATTAATTTCATCTGTCAAATTGCTGATAGACATAAACATAAATATTATCATCAATGCAGCATCTTACACAAATTTTGCACAAAATATTAAAATTACTAGTCTTGCTTTTTTTTAATTAAGATATCATTCATTTATAGTTTTGATACGTTTTGATTATAGTTATAATTGTTTTATATTTATTTAATAATTTATATATATATATATAGATATATATATATATATATATATATATATATATATATATATATATATATATATATATATATATATATATATATATATATATATATATATATATATATATATATATATATATATATATATATATATATATATATATATATATATATATATATATATATATATATATATATATATATATATATATATATATATATATATATGTATATATATATATATATATATATATATATATAATATATATATATATATATATATATATATATATATATATATATATATATATATATATATATATATATATGTATATATATTATATATATATATATATATATATATATATATATATATATATATATATATATATATATACATATATATATATATGTATATATATATATATATATATATATATATAATATATATAATATATATATATATATATATATATATATAATATATATATATATATATATATATATATATCTATATATATATATATATATATATATATATATATATATATATATATATATATATATATATATATATATATATATATATATATATATATATATATATATATATATATATATATATATATATATATATATATATATATATATATATATATATATATATATATATATATATATATATATATATATATATATATATATATATATATATATATATATATATATATATATATATATATATATATATATATATATATATATATATATATATATATATATATATATATATATATATATATATATATATATATATATATATATATATATATATATATATATATATATATATATATATATATATATATATATATATATATATATATATATATATATATATATATATATATATATATATATATATATATATATATATATATATATATATATATATATATATATATATATATATATATATATATATATATATATATATATATATATATATATATATATATATATATATATATACATATATATATATATATTTCTTTTATATTTAATTTTAATGTTAAGCAAGTAAGAAAAAACAATGACGATTCAATCAATAATTTAATTAATTTTCAATCAATAATTTAAAAATACAATAATGAGTCTCTATTGAAGCACAGATATGTGTGCCATCTCATTTTCCATCTCAATGTACTGCTTGTAGATGGAATTAAACTTAAAAGGATCTTTTATTCATTTGATAATTAATGCATTCTTTAAAAAACATATATTGACTATTTACTCTTTCTTTAAGGAGCTTTTGATGATGAAATAATATATCAAACATGACATAAAAGTGAAATATGCCGGCAAACTATATAAATTAAGATGAAAGTTCGATAAACCACGACCATAAATCGTCTTAAATTGATTTAAATCAATTTACTGGAATACATAAATACATAAAATTTATACAGCAACTTTACTGGTACGAAATCGCTGCACAATCTTTTAAATGGTATATTTATGTCCAATTCAAATACACCTGTATTACCAATGATTACAAAGGTTTATGTTGGAATATGCTCGTAAAGCTATATAAAAAATCACTAAGCAGAATCTCTCTAACTGAAATGGTGTAACTTTTATTAGTTCGTGTTATCAAATAGGTTAGATCAAAAACAATAACAGAATTTTTATTTCCTTATATCATTTGTCCTGTTTATTTATTAAAAGGGTATGTATAGGGCGGTACATGTATAGGGCAGAAAATCGCTTTTTGTATTCTTTGTAAATCCGTGATTGTAATCAATGATAAAAAAAATAAAAGCAGCAACAAAAATACCAAAAGCTTAAAATTTTTATTTAATTCAATTGGCTAACATCAATAAGTGTGTACTACTTAATACCGTATATGTCGTTGAACAACAGTCATAATCTACTTTAAGTTATTTTTATTTAGATCGAAGGTAATCTCGAGAAAATAGAAACAGATTTTTCCTGATGGCCCTTGTGTCGAGAAAAATAGTTTTTTCTACCATTAATTTTTAATACGGACAAATTATTATTGTTATTATTTTTAGTCGTTTAGTTATATAAATTTGGTCGGCTTTCAATTTGTTAAAAGTGAAAAGTGAATAACAGAGCATATGAGAGAAAGTAAAAGAAAATTAATTGACCATTTCAGTGAAATTGAATCGATTTATTTTCCATATGTGTTCAAATAAATAATATTGCTATTTTCATTTTACTCGTAGTGTAAGCAAAGCTTAACAGCTAAAATTTACAACCATATGCGATCAGAATATTGATTTGCCTAAATTTATATTTTAAACGAAACGAAAAACATTTTACCGTGGAGCCATATAAAGTATAAAAAACATATTAAGATTGAATTTGAAAGAATTTTTAATGGAAAATTTTAATAAATTTTGTGGGTCATCATCTACCGTTCGATAAATAATTTTTAATGAGTTTTGTTAAGAAATTCTTTTGCCTTAGAAAAGGCTTACCGAAAAAAAATCGAATACACAGTCAATATATAAACAGATTATATCAAACAAAAATATTTTAATTTCGACGGATCATGCAAAATAAGAATAAAACAATATAATTTGGCTTCTTTAAATGGTTTCATATCAGTATCGCTGTATATTATACGTCTTATAACAAACTTGGAAAAGCGATGAGATTTGGTCGTGCTTTGCTTAATTTGATTATTTCACGTGACCTGAAATAATTATTCTCAAAGAAATTAAAAGTTATTAATTGAAAATTTGTTAGTTATACGCCTACTTTTACGTTTTGTTAAAACAATAATCGTTTATATCGAAATAGCAAATATAATCATAATTCTAGACCACTCTAATTTAAAAACTGGTGAGAATTTTCCAATTTCTTATGATAAGGTTAGTTAAAACTCTTGATTTGATTGTTTTTATCCTCAAAACGTGAGGGCGTGAGCCATTATCTTTGAAGTTGTCGCATGCGAAAATATTTAGTTCCCAATTATTTAACTTTTCTAGTAGTTTTAAAATTAATCTTTTGCATTTTTCTATAGGTTACCTTATTTTGGTAGAATTGATTTTGTAATTTACACAACTACAATCATGTGATAGGTTCGGCATTCGGATGTGATCTAATATCTTTAAATGTTTGTAGGGAACTAGGTGATCTTAGTGAATTGGATTTTTCCTATAATCGATTATATAATTTCTTATGACCAATATATTAGGCGTTAGCCTCTGTTTATGGCAAACCCGGTTTCACAGATTTTGTTTTCATGCATTTGTGCATCTTGTATGGCATTGATTTCCGCAGTCCAGAATGGTGGAGCTGGATAGTCGTAGATTTGTAGGGTACATGAAATAGCTCAAAACCTTGGATGATATTAGTCTCTAATGGGAAAAGAAATTAGGGTAGCGAAACGTTGCTAGTTAATTAAAAATGGGGTTTCATGCCCAAAAGCCTCGGATTACGTAGTTGTTTTAATGAGTTTTTATGTAACATAACATCCGTCCAGTGAGTAGAAAAAAACTAAAATATAATTTTGTAGCAGCCTAAGGTCAGAAACTAATGTTAGTAAGTTTTTGTTTGTTCGTGAACGGGTTCATTATGATTAATTTTGTGGATTGGTTTAATTAAATAGTGGTTTAAACACTGATTATTTTCCTACGTTGCGAACATGTATTTTTTGTCAATTAAAAGTCAATTAAAAATTTTATACAATTAAATAAAGCGAAGATCAGTAAAAGTTGACGTGACGTAGGGTAGGTCATTGTCATAACCGCATGGACCCATTTTTCTGTGTTAAGTAGCGAAAAAACTTCTTTTGAATTTCTTAGTATTCTAAATGTGACTTAGTAGCCAGGATTTTGGTTAGGAAATTTTTTGCTTGCTACAAAAAATTTCCTAACCAAAATCCTGGCTACTGAATTAATTTTACCGTGAAAATTTGAATTGCAAATTTTATTTTTCATAAATTTTTTTTTATTTTTGAAATTGTTGAGCACAATAAAAAAATATATTTTTTAGTTTTTAATTAGGCAAGATTTCGGCTTGAAAATTGGTGTAGCCCAATGGCCATGTTCGATATTTTATCAAAGCTTTTAACTTATTTGTTGTAATTGCTGATTTTGATTTTAATTTTTTGTAATGTATTTAAAAATATATAACTCTTTGCTCAGCTTCTGTTTTATGTCTAGTGATATAGTTTTAAGAAAAATGTACATAAAATTAATTTATGTACATTACAAAACATGTATCAAAGTTTATGTCCCTTTTTACTTCAACGAAATTAGCAACGGTTATGAATTATTTCGTTTCTCTTGCTATCACTACTTACTAGGATATATTTCAACAATGTCTCTTTCCCTAATGTTCTTCAGGTTTGGAAATAAATTATTTGTTGATAGAAATAAAGATTACATATCACAATGTATTAATTTAGCAGGCTGATGATACAACAATTGAAACAGCGTCCAATTTTGTTGTATAGAAATGAGACATATAATACGGTAACGTATTGAAAAAGTGATGGTAGACCACACATCCCCACAACACACACATCAAAAATAAACTTTCATTTGGAAAAATCTGAGCATAATTAACATTTTATTTGATTTTAACGATTAAGTGCGAGAGACAACGATGTCACCACGAAGTAGGGCACGAATTCAATTTTTTCTATGTTATAAGGAATTAGTTTTGTTACAAATTTAATTTAGAATTTTTGTAGTACTCGTTTTTTATCGTAAAAGTTAAATTTTCAAAATTTTGCATAAATCGAAGAAAGACGATAAAAAATAATAACAAAAACAACAACAATATTTTTTATTTATTTGTTTAATTATAATACACAATTTTTATTATCTTTAACCCACTCCAAATCCAACACATCTCATTTTGAGCAATAATTGCTCATTCATAATGAGACAGGTCGGAGTGGGCTGTACAATTTTCGCATAGACCATAGTACATGTTACCTCAGCATAAATTCATAAAACCTCTATGGAGCTTGCCGGTTCTGTCAATTTGTGGGAAAAGCTTAAGCACGTCAAGTTGCATCCCGATAACTCATTCCGTTTGACCTGAGAAAAGTCAAATTTTAAATAAAAAACAGATTTTTTAAGAAAAACTTGTATTTCCGCTAAAATTTAGGGAACCTAATTTGAACCGATAACATTGCAAATTTAGTTTATCATACTCATGCTGTTATCTCTGTCACTGGTATGAGTTTCACATCCGAATCGGTAAGCTCGTCTGGATTTTACAGAAAAGACCAGAGAACAGAAGTTTGCATTTGCGCACTCACATTCTCTAAAAATCACTTATTTTTAACTTCAGCGATACAGCAAATGGTAAATATGCATCTCAATGTCCGAAATTTTCAAGATTACTATACTATGTTTTACAACGTAAACTAAATTTAAATGTGTAAATATAACATTCCCGGTAAAGCTGTAAACAATACTTATAATGCCCGAATACACATAAAAGTCACTAAGTGCTTGGTAGTGCGGCAACTAAACTATTAATCAAATAATTTGTTTCGCGTACTGAAAAAAATCCAGAGCATCCATGACTGATAATGTATTTTAGTTTCGTTTACGAAGAAAAATTTACGAGTTTTCTTCCTCGAGATTTTTGCAAATGTACCTTTCGCAATATCGCCGAAGTCCAAAAAGTGGTTTTTAAAAAGATCTCGTGTCTATCTATGGTTGATGTGTAGACTAAATGTCACTACAGCCTAGACGGTTTGTCTGATCGAGGTGAAACTTCTACATAAGATTTTTTCATAAATTGGTAGTTTCCAGTGATTTTTTCCGAAGTCGGTCCACCGAAAGTGGCAGTTTTCATAGGAGATTTCACGTTTTTTGGAAATGTTTTGAAAATTATTGATATTATGAGAAAATCGACTATGTACTAGATTATTCTGGAATAAATTTGCAATAATATTGACCACATTAGACTTTTAAAATTTACGCGTAAATGGACGATTTTTGACAAAAAACTGTTTTTAACAAAAATTCGGCCTCTGTGCAGCCCAGACTAATTTATTGATCGAGATGAAACTTCAAGTGCTGCTTTTCAAGTGTTTCCATAAATTGGGAGCTCCTATCAATGTTTCATGAAAATCAGTTCATTGTGTAACGTCAACGCGCCGTTCCCATTGATGGTTGAAAAGGATTTACAATAACCTGTGTAATAAATACCCACAAGTGGTGTATCTTCGTTAGTTCCCCCTTCTGTTCCTGTTTCCCGTCATTATTGATCGGTGAAGTTTGGCACTGATTTTAAAATAACGATTATCTTGCTCATAGCCGAGCCATAATGCGTGCTAATGGTACTTATCATCTTCTTGATCTCGCTATGCACAGTATTTCTCGGTTTCAACCAGTTCCTCAATTTTCCTTCCAAGCCTGACAAGCCTTAATTATTTAGTTTCCTCTTTGTAACTCCCCAAAGAAAGCGAATAAAAACATCTATCCAATGTAATATCCAATAAAACTCTTCTTAACTGAACTTATGTTTGATTCTTTCTTGAGGTGCCGTCCCTAGCATTTTTTCTGCCAAGTAGGTACACAGCCGCATCTCCTGGGGTACAGTCGCTGACCGGGAAGCCACTCAATGTGAGACAGACACTCCTGGATTCAAGTCACATAACTCTTAAGCGCATCATTTGTAAGTGACCTATGTGACTCCCTCTGACTTCTGCCTCGGTCTTGCTTCGGTAGAACCGAGTTACCACCGACACGAGCGTGGAAGTCGTCATACGGATTATGGATGGAGGGGCTACGTCTAGTAGTGAAAGTACCAGATATCATTGCATCACATCCAATTCGTCGGTTGTGTGTGTGTGTGTGTGCGCGGGTGTACGTGAAGACTTAATGCTTCTGCTCTTTCTATAGCCCAGACGGTTTTATTAATTCAGAGGATCCCAGTGATTTTTAGCTGCGATCGCATAAGTATTTTGAAAATATAGTATTTCAGAATAAAGCGAATATGAACTAAAATTTTAAATGTAATTTGCAACAATATAGTTTCAGATCATTTCCCAAAATTTAAGCGAAAGTGGCATCTCTCATATAATCTTTTTTTTCAAATGTTTTATGGAAGATTATGAATTAAATTTGCAACACTATCTATTCAGAAGAATTTTCCAAAATTTAGGCGGAACTGTCGATTTTTGGCAAAAACCTTTTTTTTGTATTGTAATCTTGAAAATTTTTGAATAAATGTCTGTGTCCTCTCTACAACTCAGACGGATTGCCGATCGGGGTGAAACTTAATACATAGGCTTATTCTATAAATCGGAAGATCTTAGTGATTTTTATCCAAAGTCAGATCACTTTTAGGTTTTTTGCAAAAGCGGACGTATCAGATGTTGTTTAGATCATCCACTTCTTTCCCTTTCATGGCATCGCCGCTATTTTCTTTATACTTTATCGTTTTCTTTATCCTTTATCTTTTTTTTATATAACGTTTACGAAAAAGACTTTTAAAATCAAAATATTGTAAATTACATTTCATACAATATTTGTTTTTTTACGCAAACTTTCCATTTACGGTAAATAATAATACATAATTTAAATTTCATATAATATTTTTAAATTATGTATTATTATTTACCAGAAATGGAAAGTTTGCGTAAAAAACTTTACTTCACCAAAATTCGGCATCTTTACAGTCCAGGCGGATTGATTATTTGGGATGAAATTTCCATAAAGCTTTTTTTTTTAAATTGAGAGCTCCTTACAAAATGTGGTGGACATCTGTGTACCGGAAGTGGGAGCTTACGCAATAGCTTCCTCAAGTTTTGCAATGATGTTGAGCAATCAAGTATAGTATTTAAGTAAGATTTTAATGATTGAAACAAATTTAGTGATTAAATTTTCAACAACAGTTGCCTTGTTGGTGTTCTGAAATTTAAGCGGGAATAATGATGGATCCGGTAGGTTTAATTTTCCGCTTTAGAAATCATGTGAAGATGAAAATAAAGTTTGGTGCTAGCCACCCACAACATAATCACTCCTTCATTTTTTCATTCCGAAAAATTAATTATTTGATATATTTTTAACTAATCAAAAGTTGGTGTTTTCAAAATTTAAATGAGTAATGCGAACTATTGCCATGTAGATTTACAGCTTTAATCATTAGCAATCTAAATAGAAGTTTTGGACTATTAAGAAACACGAATACTAAGGTACCACATCATGCATGCTGTAATATCGCAAAAACACCGCTTTTGCTAACAATTACTCATAGCGAGGATTATTAAAATTGTTTTCATGGCAATGTTAAGAAATATTCTAAAAGAAGGGGCAACCGGAACTAGGGAACAATTGCTTGTGCAAATCACTATAAATTACCAGATCGATTGTAATGACACGTCGCTATTTGTTATTAAATACTATACATAACACATTCATGCCCGTATCATAGATAAATCATTTATATAAACTAATATAATACCAAATATCATATGACCCATTAAATTTATTATAAATTTATTGGATGCTTCTACTACTCCGCCAAAATAATAATAAATAAATCTGTTGTTGATGTATGTGTATCTATGCAAAGCAGTGTGTATTGTACTAGTACACAAATTTTCCATCAAATTATATTGTGCTACGAATAAATTTTTTTTTATTAAATTTTGAATTAAATAAAAAATTCATTTTAATATAAATAACTTTTTTTTATTTTTTACTAAATATTACACATTTATTGACATTTCAATGTTCAGTGATGGATTTATTTGCACAGTGACAGTTTACAAAAATTCGTATTCTTAAAATACATTTCAGATGTGTGCCACTAGTTAAAATACATTGCTAGTGAAAGAAAAATGCTGAGGTGTAAAACAAGCCGATTAGCTAGTAAAAACTTTAACCATTATGTAAATTTCTATTATTTACACTCAGTGTTGTGCGTCAATAATTGGTGAAGCATGTAGACAATTTGTAGAGAACGTAAAGTAGTTCTTTGCTTTTTTCAATTGTTTTTTTCAGTTCCTTATAGTTTTCCACTTCATAACAAGGGGTTTCGAAATTTAAGATTCATTTTTATAAAACTAATGAGTGAGATTAGTACGCATGAATTCAAGATATTACAATTAATATTTTCTATTTTTTTCGCCATGTGATCTGTTTTTGGTTATTAACCAAATTTAACGTTATGTTTTAATATCAGAAAAATTATATTTTTTGCCTCAGATGTTATTTAAAGGTGGTAATTTCTGTTCAAAACAATATTCGAAACTAATGGGCCAATTCTGAAAATGTAAAAATTCTATAGTTGCAACTTTATAGAACTTGTTTACATAGGAAAAGAAACAGCGTTCTAAAAAATGATATTAACAAACCGTAGACTTTTCGCCGCTGTAATGGCAATGCGAAATAAATTCGCCGCTGTAACCAAAGTACATGTTATTTTAAAATATTCTATCAAATTCGATTGCGGAACTTGAAAATTTGCTTTGTTTGTATATGTATTAATAAAAAAACGATGCTGAATTATTTTACAAACGTAAGCAATAGCTGAAAAACAAAAACTAGGGTGAAAAGGGTGAAATTTCACCCTTACATGACCACACAAGTACCAATGGTAAATACTTTCTTATTATATCTAGTAGTTCGTACTAGTTCGTGCTGGTTTGTACTATATATATTTTCAACACCAGCAACTTGCACGTGTACGTTATAAAATGTAAATTTAGTTGCACGTGTGCAAAAAATAAAAAATATGTATCTTAGCTAGTTGTAGAATTAGTTTGCTTCAGTAGTGGTTTTGATTTGAGTTGTTCGAGTCAAGTGCTTTTTTAGATATTCGAATGTAGTAGAAATAATAGTTTCCAGTGATAGTATTTGTAATTATTTTACATAATTCGACGTGGTATTACAGGTAAAAGGACAAATAATCAATTTCGTACAATTTTCAGCTTTAAGTATAGTATTCAATATTTATTATAGAAAACTATACTTAAAGATGAAAATTGTACGAAATTGAATAATTTTCCGTTTACCTGTAATACCACGTCGAATATATTGTAAAATGTAACACGTTTTACAAAATGGCGTCTGATGATGATAATGCAGTAGATTTTGCTTCTGATTCAGAAGAAGAATATCAGCGCGAATTAAACGAAGAACACGACGAAGTGAGTACTGATAACGATGAAAGTGGGGATGATAGTCCCGACTCTGCATCAACTAATCGGAACACTACATTTTGATCAAAGGATAAAACCGTCACATGGTCGACATTGCCTAATAGATTTAGAAGAGCCTGCGCTGAAAATATAATTCGTGAAAGGCCTGGTATATAACAAGATACTCAGCGTCACGAATAAGATATATGTAAAAGGCGCCTTCTAAATATGCTTGACATATTTAATGTGAAAAATAATAGTGGATACTACTAATTAACGAACTTATGGTGAAAATTGGAACAATATTGATGACATCACGATTCAAGCATACATAAGTGTTTTGATTTTGGCTAGCGTTTATAAATCCCACAGTGAATCTGTTGATAATTTATGGGCCGATGAAATGGGAAGACCTATTTTTCGAACTGCAATGTACAAAAATAAATTCAAAATGATTACTCGGGTCATTCGGTTTGATGACAAAAATGAAACCTTGGGATCATGGGTTAGCAATATACAACTTTTGTACGTTCCATACGAAAACGTAACTGTAGATGAACAGCTGGTTGCTTTTCGTGGTCGCTGCCCATTTATGCAGTAACGGTGTATACTGCCTGCAAAATACAGCCTACAAATTTGGGGTTGGTGTGATAGCAAATCGAATTTCTTTTGGAATATGCAGGTATATACTGAAAAACTGGCCAATGCAACTCCAGAAAGAAAACAGGTTCAAATGGTTGTAAATTTGAAGGGCCGCAAAATTACATGCGATAATTTTTTTACAACTCTAAATTTAGCCAAGGCGCTACAAAAAACGATACTGTTGATGGAACAGGAACTTGGAATTTGCCGACGCCCAGTATGGTCCAACACGTTTTATTTCAACGAAAACATATCACTAGTGCAGTATGTCCCAAAAAAATATTACTATGCTAAATACTTTCCACCACAACACAACTGTCTCTACCTTTGCTAAAAAACTATATGAAATGACATCTTTTTGTAATAAAACAAAAGCTGGTGCCGATACGTTAGACCAAATGGTTGGAAAATATACAGCAAAGCGCAAAACAAACCGTTGGCCTTTTGCCTTTTTTCGAAATATGACTGACGTATCAGGCGTTAATGCTTATGTATTGTGGAAAGAAGTGGACCCTGATTGGAACAAGAACAAATTGTTCAAGTGGCGCTTGTGGGCAACTTGGGGCTGATCTTGTCCAACAAGAAATACTAAGAAGACCCATGTTACCAAGAGGAAATTATTCATTGCAGCTTGTCAGCAATTTGCGAGCCGCACATGCTACCGCATCCAAGTCCATAGAGACTTGCAATGTTTTAAAATCCTCTAGTGTAATGTAAGCAACATCTGCACATCACTTAGTGCCTGTATTAAAAAAAGAAAAAATTCTAGTTCTCGATGCCAATTTTGCACAAAAAGCATATTCAACTTGCCATAGCTGTTAGAAATCAATTTGTAGTGAACATAAGGTCGCTGTTTATTTCTGTTATGAATGTAATTAATTTTAAAGTTAATTTATTTAATTTTAAGTATTGAAATACAAATATGTATATGGATTTTATATAATACTAGCTGACCCGGCAAACGTTGTTCTGCCTAAAATAATTATTTTATTTCAAGGTTATTTTTGATATGTACTTTAACTATATGGTAGAGATTTTTTAAATAAGACTGAAATGAAATCCCTTGTGTTACTTTAAATGCAAATTTTATTTTCGATTTAATAAATTCCATTTTCTGCTCAAATACAATGTTTATCTAATACAATGTTTGTCTGATCTTAGTAAATAACAATTTATTGTAAATCCAACGTGTGGACAATATTTTTTGTTTCTCCATTTTCGGTGTATACAAACAAATTGTTGGGCTTACCAACTCTGGAGCAGGCTACATATAGTTGACCATAAGCAAAGCATAAATTTTCCAAATCCAAGACTTGGATCGACTGGCCTTGAGATTTGTTGATTGTTATTTCATATGCCAGACGAATTGGGAATTGTAAGCGTTTGGAAAGCATGTTGTCAATATAATTGCAAATAAAGCACGAATTTGATGAGGGGTAGAACCGAGAAAATCAGCGGTAACAGTCAAATCCCAATGAGAATCTCCTTCTAATAATTGTAATGCGTGACATGCATCATGATACATAGATTTGACCGTTGACTGTTTTTAAATATTCAAACGAAGGTGCTCCTGGAACATTAATTACTAGCAATCATAAGTAGAAGCATTCACGTTGTCTTGGATGCACAGTGTATAGCATGCCTAATGCATTCGCATAAAAAATGCCTGGATATTCGGTGATCGGTTTACATCTTTTACGGAGTTCCCAAGATTTTTAGACGTATTACATGTAAAATAAGTTGGTACGTCTGAATAAAGAATGTTTTTGCTAAACGTCCAAAAACATTTTGTTGTTGGCATAATTTTAAAAATTGCGTTAACGTTGTTTTTGGCGGTGCTTCTGCTCGACTAACTGCATTTGCTTCTGTGAAGTAAACACGTTGCCCATTTTCAAAATGGATGGCTAAATGAATGACAGCTGGATTTTTTTCGTGAATAGGAAAGGATAGTATTCGCCAGACCGCTTCATTACTGCTTATATACTTGCCCATTTGGTAACGCGAAACTTCGTCATTTTCATTAATATTTTGGAGCGCAAAAACGGCTATGTCGGTGCCCTTGTGCACATAATTACAGATGTATTTAATAGATTTAACAGAGCTGCAAAATTCTATATGTATATGTGCTTTGAAGGTTTTCGATAGAAGAGGACAATAACGTACAACCCATCTATTATCTATTTCAATACCCTCTTGGTTATTGTTTGAATTTATTACAAAGGAATGGCCACCATTTTCAGTAGATCGGCGACGATATAGTGAGTATTCATCAATTCCTGTAATACTATCCGATAATAAGTCCTTGGGAAAGCGATTAGTACATTTACCATTATCCATACATGGTGAATTGAGGTTGATGGCACCACATGGATCATGTATCATGTTTGTCGTTACAATCTGGAACAATTCTGGATCTACTGTTTCATCTGGGATTTCTGCTGATATAATCTGATCGATTTCTTCTGGTCTAATTTTGTTAATCAACGAAATTAAAGTTTGGGCATGTGGCAATCCACACCGTTTCTCCAAATAAGTGGTGTTTTACTATAAAATCGATTAAAGATTTTAGTTTTTGTTTGAAAAAGCGTGCCGTTATGTCATGTCGATCATTAGCTGATTGGCCTGGCAATAAATATTTTTTGATTTCGTTCCACTGCGAGTTACATATAAATGTGATGGATAAATCTGGTTTACCATATGCACGTACGTAAGCCATTGCATCTTGAATATATTCCTGCATATGCCGAGAGCTTCCAGTGTATGACAAAGGTAGGATGCATATTTGACCACTTTCATTTGGGTTTACATTGCCATCCACATTATTGTTTATGGCATCGCGCAAATGAATGTATTCTTCGGACCTTAATTTTAACTGGTTCAATCGAATATAACGGAGACATTCACTTTCAATTTTAGCAAACGTATCGACAACAAATAATAATAAATGTTGAATAAATGTCTGCATTTTAATATGTGATTGTCCATATTGGTCCGAATCATAATCCTGTGTGCATAGAGATTCATGGTGCTAACTTTTTTATTCATTTCTCTACCTCAAAGTGAAAACAAATTTATTGTAAATATAAATTTGTTTATTAAATTTGTAATTGTTATATTAAACTGTTAAAGGATTCCTTTGTTTAATGTGGTAGCCACCCTCGCCCTCCAAAAAAATTAAAGTATACTGTTGTGCGTCGTAAGAACGATGTGTGGTGTTGTTGCGGCGCAAAATGCGTATATCGCGCTGTTCGAATGTATCGCCAACCATTACTATCCCTACTTCAGTCACTGTTGGAGCATTAAAACGCCGCGCATGTTCACCAATAGGCACTTTATCGGCTTTAATAACGATCATAAAATTATCGTTTTGTGATTGATTGGAAACTTGCTTAAACAATAGGATGAGGTTATTTTTTTCTGCCAAAAATGTTTCTAAATCGGCTACGATAGCTCGTTCGGATTTTAGACTGCTCTTGTATCTCCCATAAAGTAAATTGGTAGACATTTTGGTGTTTCCGTGGGTAGAGGATGTAAAGAACCAATTTTGTGATAAACCTGGCCCTGTATCTTGAATGTTGAATTACATGTGCGTCCTTGTCCGTCCGTATTAGTAATGATATTGGCAGCGAAGGAAGTCATTTGAAAACAACTATTAAATTTCCTTATTTTTTTCAATAATATTATGGACTCTGTGGTGTTGCCATCCATTAGCGTTTTCAGTAGCTCTGGTGGTAAAACCACTTGTATGTAGGTAAAATGTAGGTAAAACCACTTTGCCTGATGAACAATACATCCCTGCGGTTTCATTTTTAATTTTCAGAGCGTGGCAATGAGTGCATTCTCTATAATCCATGTAACCAATTGAAATTTTCGAATGTGTGTAATATTTGATGTCTGGATCATATTCAAATGCGATGCGACTGAATGAAGACAGTGTTAGTGCTCTTGTTTCTTGCATGTGTACTCGATTATTCAATCGCACAACACTTCTGTTTGAATCCGTCACACGATTGCGTGATCTTCGAGTTGTAATTTTCATTTGTGCAAGACGTCTTATTCTGTGTGCATCACTTTCTAATGCGCGGGTGGTTGAAATGAGCAATCGTGCATCCTCTCTTGTCGCTTCTTGTTGTTGTGGTGTTAAATTCGTTCTTATTCGTTGCCTATTGCGAATTTGTCGGTCACTACGACCAATGTCGTCGTCCAGGAATTTTTCGCGGTATTATTTCACTACAATTTGGTGGTCGGATCTATGTAAGCTAAAATGTATGCTTTTCGGGTCTATGTATGCTAACAAGGAAAATTTTCTTTGGTTATGTTATTTGTGCCTTTAATCGAATTGTGTTATTAATTACATTAATATCACTATAAAATTTACTTACCACTTCAAGATCACTTTAAAAATATTTGTATTTATATTGTAGATAATCAATATGATTTTGAAATTTCGTACCATAAATTCTCTCTCTCTCTCTCTCTCTGGCACTATATCCCATCAAGGGATTTGGCCGCCTCAAATGAGGTTTCATAATCATATTCATTTCGGATAATGAGTGATTAATTCATTGATCCTAAACCAACCGTGAAATTTTTTTTCCTTGTCACTTCCGGGAATCGAACCCGGGACCTCCGGTCGCTGGAGCAAGCATATTGACCACTTTGCCACCGGGGCGACGTACCATAAATTCACCTATTTAAAATTGATTGAAAGTTTATGATGGAAGTTACCGGACAAGTGGTGCAGTGGTTAAAGCTTCGGCACTTGGACCGGGAGGTACTGGGTTCGAATCCCATCAGAGGCTAGATGCAAATCGAATTTTCATCATCGATTACAATCGGTGATGTCAATAAACACAACTAAGACCCTCTGATGGAGTGGAGAATTCAGCGCCGACCCACCGTCCATGTCAATGTACAGGTTGACATGGAGCTTGCAATGTGCAGGTGGTATTTTGTAGTTGTGTGAATAGGTGAATGGGTATGGGTTAATGATGTGGCGTGAATGCGTGGTATCACAATGGGCCAAAAATGGCCTAAGTGTCAAACCACTGAAACCTAACCTTATGATGAAAGTTAATTGAATTTGAAGTTCTAAATGATTGAAACTTTTGTTCTAAACAATTGTACAGCACAATGAAATAGCTAATACTGAAATGGCAAATGAAAAACCATTTTAATTTTGTTTTTTCAATAAGCACTATTTTGTAATATATTTAAGGTTACTACGATCTATATAGTTTTACTTTTAACAGTATTTGCATCATGCACTTGGCGAAATACACTTACACTTAATAAACACATTTATTAAACACTTTTGTTTTTTTTAGACAAAGAACAAAGTTTTAGTTATTGTAACATGATTGTAACCTTGAAAATACTGAATATGTATGTGTGTATATATCGTATATTAAATTTGGAAAACAAAAAATTCATAAAAATGCATTAAAGACAACCAACGCCACCTATCGGATTTTTGAAGTTACACTTAAATTTAATATTGTTGAAATGAAAATTATATACCAGGAAAACTACATTTTCGTAAATATTGCTACCTCAGCGCCACCTATCTGGCCCAAATTTTGCCAAAGGCTTTGATTTTATTTAAATATTATATGGTGTGAATTTGAGCCAAATCGGTTCATAAATAAGAATTTTGAAAAAGCGACCCCCACCTAGGTGGGGACCTAGGGGGTCTAACACAAACAAAAACCATCCGGAGCACAACACGAACATATGGTGTAAATATAAGTTAGACAGCTTCAGCGGTTCAATCGTGATTGCCTGTCATACATACGCACCAACGTTTTTATATATTAAGATATGGTGAAATTTCACCCGAAAAATGCATGTGTAATTTTTTTTGAGAGCCGAGGGGGGGTTTTATGAGGGTTAAGCACAATATTTTTTCTGTGTATATCGCAGACAAACTATTTATTTCGACTGTACGTATATATATATTACATTATCAACATTTAGGTGTATTGAAGAAAAGTAAGAAATCTTACAAATAAATTTTACCTAAAAGCTCTAAATGTGAAAACTACAATTGTCATTAGCTTCAACTTTTGTTGGTCTAGAGGTGCTATTGGTAACAACATATACATATATGCAAAAAACGTTTAAGAAAATTACAATTTTTTCGAGTTATTCGCTATTGAAATCATGATATGTAACTTTACGTCATAACATTTCTGTTTATAGAGCCGAGTTAAATTTTATGAATACCATTTTAGTACGTATCGGAAATTTTACAGTTACAGATAGCTTACATACAGGTTGTGAATCAAACCATAAAGCCAGATTCAGTGTTGCGTTCGTTCGTTCCTTCTGATTTTTTTTTAAATCAATCAAAGTTGCTGAAAAAAATTCGAGAGAAAAAAACGTCATTTTTAACTGTTAAGGAAGAAACGAAAGAACGCAACACTGAATCCGCCTTAAAAATTTTTCTATTCCTTGCAAAATTTGGTCAACATTTGTGTACTGGAGTGGCAGCTTCCATGGGAGCTCTTAAAATCGAGATTTATCCAATAATACTTGGCACTAGGCGAAAGATACTTACCCTTAATAAACATATTTTATTAGCAATTGTTTTTTTATTTCACAAAAATTAAATTTTGAATATTTGAATTAAAATTTTTTTTCATAAGGTTTAAAAACTCACTCGATCGACTTCGGTCTGCTAGACCATGACCAGAAGTATACTCCTGATGATGACCTAACAAGCCGGGTAGATACTCCTGATAGTAGGCTGAAATCGATCGAGTGATTTTTTAAACTTATTGAGAAAAAAAAAAATAAACAATTAAAATTGGTTTTAAAAAAAATTATAATATTAAGATGCGTCCATATTTACAAAAATTTGTACCGAACCTGTTCGGCTTAAAATTTTCGCCGCAAATAAGAAAGTGTGGACGTGTGCTGTGCACGAAAACGAAACAAAAAAGTATGCCACACTCAACGCACACGATCCAACACTTGTCGGTTTTTTGACAAACATTAAAGGAATTTGGGCCGCATTATGCTCTAGTGGACGCTTTTTGAGTTTTCGACATCCAACAAATATAAATTTTTATCGAGTTGTTAAATTTTTTTGAATATTCACCAGTTTAAAAAAATTAATGTTGATTTGTAATTGACTGACGACTAGACCTCAATTATTTCCACGCATGGCTTGAGCACTGAAAATGGGAGGTGATATAAAAATTTTCGACGAAAAATTGTGTGTATATAAACATTTGCGGCGAAAATGTTTACGCCGAACGTGTTCGGCACAAATTTTTGTATATGTTTACCCACCATTATATGGTGCCAGCCAGACTCTGGTGACGTATTCATTTGAAAGTATGTATATTTCAACGGTAGTCGATTTTGTATAGGAAATTCAACTTTCATAATGTGAATGACTTTATTAATTAGAAAGAACAAGCAAAATTGTATGATTCAGGGAATTTGGCTATGGAAGTAGCTTATTAACCATCGAACTTTCTACATAATATGAATAGATAAATTATGTAGAAAATACAAATATAGGCAGAAAAACCAGTAGCGACTTTGACCGACACATAAAATCCCTAGCTTTTGGATACCTGTTTGCGCCAATTGAACTTGTGACGAATAAGTTTGGATTGACTACCATGACGTTTAAAAAATGTTTATTTTAATTTATTTTATTGAAACTTTTTCAAAGAACTTTAAACTTAATAATATTTGAAAAAAGGTATTAATTTACCTCGTAGCCATGTACACCGCCTGGACAGACTGCGGATTAATTAAACTGGTTTAACTGGTGCTATTTCGTATATTACATGATCGAATTTTGCTAAATCAGTTGAACTAATCTTCAGTCTGTCCAGGCTATATAAATACCATAAAAACGATATCAGCTTTACTATAAAATAGTTTTGCATTCCTCTCATTTATTTTTATATCGATAGAAGTTCTACTCTCATAGAAGTTAAATACCATACATAGTTAGATTTACCTTTGCTGTATTTTCCAAGGATATAAATTATGTGGTATTTGAACCATACAGTATTGAATATAATATATATGTACTAACCTAAATTTGGTATTCAAAAATTCCGTATTTTTTTATTTTATTCATTTATGAATTATTTATCAGTATTCAGGAGTCAAGTAAGGTTTATTTTTATTAAACACAAAATTTCGTACATAGATACGCTTATAATACACATTCTCGTTTATATGTACATACGAGCACATACCAAGTACTGAGTTGTTAATTGAAATTTCATTTGTCTGAGTGGTTTACGGTAATTGAATTGAAGAATTTAAAACGAAGTTTGGTAAATAAAAAAAAATTGCTCTTTTGTCTGGTGATCCGTTTTTAAATAAATGCCTAAAAAATTCTGTATTATAGCAGCAGAGTAAGGGGATGAAAGTTAATGCTAGGAATGAGAAAAAAAATTTAGAATTTAAATGATTTAGTCTAAATGTTTTACGAAATATTTTTGTGTTGCTTATAATGCAATATTGTGCCTGCTAGTACCACAGACAAAAATAATTTACTCAGACGTCAGCGAGGAAAATATATTTGGACCGCTTTTATCGGAACTCAGATACAGTACGGTCACTATTTATAAAAAAATATGGATAAGTCGAGTTTAATAAAAATATAGCTATTCCGATTTAACAATTAAAATACAACTGTCTCCATTCACTTATTTATTTATTTATTTTATAAAGAAATCTATTCTGTGAGTTACTTGTATGGTTTCAGAATTAAAATAGAACATTCAGTTTAAAAGAAAAATTAAATTAAAAGATTTTTTTTTGAGTTTAAATTTAAAAAGTAATTCATTTGGTAAGTTAAAATTAAATAGGTTTTCATTGTAGTTGAATGATTTTGACAAAGTATTAATGGAGTTATTTTCTCCATAGTTTGTGGAGTTATTTTCTCCATAGTACAATCTACTTAAGTTTTTCGAAAATTTCAATCAAATTAGAACATAATTGAATGTGATTAATCTAATTAGTTAATTGACGTTGGCCATTTTCTTTTTTCGATTATTGATATTTCTTCACATTGGGTAAGTATTGCGTCAGGTTGCCTAATGTTCTGAATTTTTTTCTACATGCAACTTTTTTTATGCGGTCCCAATTCACCGCATAAAAAAACTTTTTAAATATGTTTCGGAAGATTTTTTTTATGCGTTATTTTATGCGGTCCCTATTACTGCACAAAAACAGGTTTGACTGTACTAGATTGCAGATCGTCACTTTCGAGCCAAACTTGAAAATGAGTATGCTGAACTAAAAAGAATATCAGCAGATATACCACGGCGTAGCTAACTTGGACCAGATCGACTTCATTCTGTTTGGTACAAGGAACACTCGAGGAGTAAATATCCCTCAAAAATTGTCAACATCTAGAAATACCAATATTTCATTTTGTAGTAATCAAGAGACAAACATGAGTATGGGATTTTATTCAATTCAAAATTAGCTAAAACAGGAAGTGTGGGCTTACTAATAAGCTAATAAGCAATTGTCAAGAAACGCATATCAAAAATCATTTTAGATCCATTAACAAATATCTGCTTATGTTGGGAGTTTGGGAAGCCCCCAGATCATTCAATCGATAGCCAACACCAAGTCTATTCATTGTTCATGGAACGTAAGAGTTCCGAAAATCACCACTAAATTCCCAACCGTAAGTGGTACAGAAAACTGGTGGAGAAAATAGAGAAACAAGCAGGAAATCACGTACAGCGATTATCTCGGCATGCAAATGCAGACATATGTCATATGTGGGACATCACCAATGGGGTCAGAAGACTACTAAGGCAAAAAATGCTGGGCCGCTCTAATTAGAATAAGAAATTATTATAGAAGGAGTCACAAATAGGTTTCTGATCATCAACCAAGAAACTAATTTAAGATAGATAAATTACTAGATGATCTCTGAATCAGTCGTAATATTGAAGAAATAAATTAAAAAAAATCGTTATTTGTGGAGCTTCTAACGAAAAATTATTACCTTCTTCCAGTAGAGCCTTTAGGCTTGCACAGTTTTCTGTACCACTTACGGTTGAGAATTTACTGGTGATTTTCGCAACTCTTACGGTCCTTGAAAAATGAATAGACTTGGTGTTGGGTATCGATTGAATGATCTGGGGCCTCCCAAACTCTCAACATCAGCAGACATTTGTTAATGGATCTAAAATGATTTTTGATATGCGTTTCTTGACAATTGTTTATTAGTTAACAGGCCCACACTACTTGTTTTAGTTAATTTTGAGTTGAGTAAACTCCCGTACTCATGTTTGTCTCTTGATTAATGCCAAATGAAATATTGGTATTACTATCTTTTGTTCCCTTTTCGAGGGATATTTACTCCTCGTGTGTTCCTTGTTCCAAACAAGAATGAAGTCCGAGGGATGTTGGTATTAGAGAGTTCATATGGGTCGGCTTCAATTTTGTTGTAAGAACTACATGTTTAAGTTGGTTGAATAACGTCTAACCTATTTGGATGTTTAAGACTGTCATAGAAATATCCATTGCCCAATAAATTAGTTTTATATTAGATTTTGGGAAATATGCTTGCAATCTTCCATGGCAGAATAGGGCATGTTAATGTTTAATTTATTTAAATTATAGAACGTGGAAAGACATTCAGCACCGACTTTCAAGATCAGACCAGTTTCTATAAGTTATGAGGAAATCGTGGTAGTTGGTTAGTGCAATAAACTAGTTTTCTATTAGAAAACGTTAGTTGTTACCTTGAAACCAAATACGACGGATAGCTTCACAATAATGGGCATCCTCGAGACAAATACGAAGGATAGCTTCACAATCATGGGCTTTAATTGATATCTAGACAGACGGTGAATGATGCCAACAATATTATCTTACAACTATTTGTTATGGGTTTCAGATTTAGCAATTTACTTTCTAAACAGTTTTGTCTTGTGTCGTCTAATGGCAAAATAGTTCACGGTGTCTTGTTAAAGTTCGTATTTTGTAATGATGTACACGTGTCCGACACTCCGCAGTAGAGATGATTTAAAACATGACGTATACGGTTACTGTGTTATCTGAACAAACATGAGCTAGCTTGAGCCGTGGAATAAATGTTTGCGGATTTAAAATTTTGATTTAGGTTTGGATTTAAAATTTGGATTTGAAATTTAGCGTGGTTTTAAATGACAACTACTACGGACTTGGCTTCAGACTACATTTCGTTAAATAAAAACTCCAATAAACCAAATAACAAAGAATTCGTATCTAAAAGTGGTAAATTAGAAAACTTTATTGTACATACATAATATGTAATTATTTGTGGAATATAATGTTATGTAATGGAAATACCAAATACAATAAAAAAATATTGTAATTAAACTATCAAATACAACGTCTAGATTTTAAAGTAACCAAAATACTAATTATAAATTATATATTGGGAATATAAGTAATTTAACTACTAATTGAATTACATGTATTTATTAATGCCCACCCTTGCAAACAGGCAATACATTCACAAAATAAAACAATTTGAAATGATTTAATAAAACTTTAACCTGCCCCTTTTCGTATATTAAAAATTTAGCGTTCAAGTTACAATATCAGACTTCAAAACTTTAGCATGCAACATACAATTTAAGTTACTGAAAATAAATAAATATTCGATATAAAGTTGGAAAGTTGGATACTTTGGAAAAGTAGAATATCCGATTTCTTTAAAATCGCTTCATTGTATAATGATCAGACTGGTAAATAATGAGAGCTTTACTAGAACTCAAAAATAAAAATAGTCTAAAATAATAGAAATAATCCAATGAAATCAAATCCGCATATATGAAAATTCAAAAAGGAAAACCTTTATAAAATTTATTTATTTGTCCAAATATCGATCGATTTTTTTCCTATCTTCTATCTATAATCAGGTTTGTCATCAATTTTACTCCTTTTTTAAATTTAACCAACTACCAAACAAAAAACCTGTATTGAAAATGTTTTCAGTTTTTCACATACATCTGTTTTTTTGCCTATTTTGTGCTACATATTAGAACCACACATATATACGTTCGTATATGGTAATAGTTTCAAATTTGAAATATACATATATCGCTAGCAAAATTGTTTACATTTTATTTTTTCAGTTTTAGTTTTGACTATTTGTAATTCGCGTTTAATCAGAGCTAGTTGGGCTTTTCGCGTAGCAAAAAATTTTAATTTAAAAATTGATCATTGCACGTGTAATTTTTATGTGTTTCGCTGCGACTATTTATTTCGTGCACATATGAGATAAACACTACCATAAATATACATTATATCATGAAACGACAGATAAGAATTTTTGTTGATGTCTCAATTAGCGTCTCAATTCTTGATTATAATTAACTACTAGGTTACGGTTACATGTGTCAAATATGCGGCCTTATATTTCCATTTCATGATAGAAAATTTTTTGTTTCCTTTAAAACACCGAAGAACGTACCGTCAACATGTACTTACTTAGTGCTGGCGCAACATCTCATGCACATATTGCGGGCCGCAACAAGGAAGCGCCTGACACGATAACCGAGGGTGTATAGTTCCTTTTCTACAACGACACGAGCACTCACTTTTCAGGTGTTGACTCAAGGTTCTGCCTAGTCGTGTAGTTTTGTGTTCGTAGAACATAAAGGTGACCACTGGTCTTATCAGCGCTTTGTAAATGTTTACTTTTGTTTCTCACAACATTTCTAATGTTGTTACAAAGGCTTCCGAAAGTTTGCCTTCGATTTCCACCTTGTAATTAGGATCTCTCATCATCAGCATTCAACCAGGGTTAAACAAATCTATTCCGCGTAGTTATTGCAATTTAAACGACCTACCTTTTTATGTAGTGGGGCATCGGTTGTTTATTAGAAAACCAACTCCAATTCGTGTTTGGTAGTATTGTTGCTCGACTAGCTTGAAGTCGAGACTAAGCCTGTTCGGCATTCCATCTTCCGAGTTTTAAACCATATCCTTAATTCGCGTCCGAAGTCATGTTGAAATTCCAAATATATCCGAGGTTATGTTGAGATTTCCTAGCAATTTGTTGTTAATGGGTTGGGTTGCTAGCCCAATGCAAACTTCTAAAGGAGCTAGCCCTCAAACTATTAGCCTACCGTTTCCCGATAGGGGCAGGATGCAAAAGGAAATTTTCATCAACAGATTAAGGTCTGTGATAAAAAGGAACACAACTACGACCCCTATCGGCGTGCATACCCCATGGGCCGACCCATCTTCCATGTCCAGTACTATAGGCTGGATGGGGCTATGCAAAGCGCAGATGGTAACGTAAATCAGGCCTATAGCTGTACGTCTTCGATTTGGCATAACTGCGTTCTTGAAATTCGTACGAAAATAGTCGTATACGAATTTCTGTCAAAATACATCATCCCATGCGAACATTTAAATTATTGTATTCTTGAAATTCGTATGCGAAAGTTTTCGAATAAAAAGTAGACGGAAATTTTTGACTGGTATAAAACCGGCGAGTTTCATTTTGGCATACGTTTATTTGTCACAAAAATTGTTTTGAAAAAATAACACATTGAGCCAAGCCACACACGGCTTCAGCTTGAAACTCGAACAAACAAGCTCGAAACAACTTCAAACTAAGTCGTAATAGATAATGTCTATGTATGTGTAAGAAAATTGACAAAAAAAAATCATTTTTGAAATGTTTTCGCACACTTGGCATCGTAGCAATGTGGGTTTTGCACTTCAAATTCACGATTTTCAAATGATATTCAATTTTTACGAGTTCATTCTCAACTTTTTACAATTCAACCACAATTTTTTATACTTCTTTGTCAATTTGTTCTAAATCAATCTCAATTTTGTGCAAAGCATCTTCGTATTTTTTCAAAGTAGCGTCAATTAAATGCAAAGTAAATTCAAATATCTTTAACACAAATATTTTTAACGCAAAACAAATTCAGCGGTCCCATTTATTAACCGATTATGATGGGATTGGGCATGTTGGATGGAAATGGGAAGAACTTCGGAAATATGGGCAACTGGAACGGAACTCGGCCATTTATTAACCGACATTGATGGGAATTTGAATATTGGATGAAAATGTGATTCTTAAATGTTTTTGGAAGAAGTTCTGGAATATGGCCATCTGAGGTGGAACGTGGTAATTTCTTTAAACAATTATGATGGGATTGGGTATGTTGGATGGAAGTGGGATTATTAAATTAATTTTGGAGGAAGTTCTGGAATATGACCACCTGGGACAGAACTCGATCAATTCTAAGCCGATTATGATGGGATTGGGAATGTTGGATGGAAATGGGATTCTTTGCGAGCGGAACTAGGCCATTTCCGAACCGATTATGATGGGATGGGGTATGTTGGATGGAAATGAAATTCTTAAATGATTTTTGGAAGAAGTTCTGGAATATGGCCACCTGAGACGGAAGACAATCAATTCTTAACCGATTATGATAGGATTGTTTATGCTGGATCGAAAATCGATTCTTAAATAATGTTTGGAAGAAGTTCTGGAATATGGCTACCAGAGACGGATCTCTGCCATTTCTTAACCGACATTGATGGGATTTTGTATGGTGGATGGAAATGGGAAAAATATTTTCATTTTTGACTCAATTATATTTTTCTGGCCTACTGTAGAAATTAGTGTAAATATTTTTGAAACAAAGGTATATTGGGAATTATTTTTCCCTATAAAATTTGTATGGAAAAAATGTTTCCCAATCAACTTTGTTTCTAAAATATTATTTTAGATTATTTTTTATTATTTTTTTTACAATTCCCTATTCCCAGAGAAACCCAGAATAGTACCACTGGAATGGAGCTCGGCCATCTCTTAATTAATAATTATGAGATTTTGTATGTTGGATGAAAATGGGATTTTTAAATGATTTATGATAAAGTTCTGAAATATGGCGAGTTCTTTCTGATTAAGTTCCCTCCCATTCTAGAACTTTTTTCAAAAATCATATAAATATCCCATTTTAATCCAGCATACTCAACCCAAAGAAGTTCTGGAATATGGCTACCAGAGACGGAACTCGGCCATTTCTTAACCGACATTGATGGGATTTTGTATGGTGGATGGAAATGGGAAAAATATTTTCATTTTTGACTCAATTATATTTTTCTGGCCTACTGTAGAAATTAGTGTAAATATTTTTGAAACAAAGGTATATTGGGAATTATTTTTCCCTATAAAATTTGTATGGAAAAAATGTTTCCCAATCAACTTTGTTTCTAAAATATTATTTTAGATTATTTTTTATTATTTTTTTTACAATTCCCTATTCCCAGAGAAACCCAGAATAGTACCACTGGAATGGAGCTCGGCCATCTCTTAATTAATAATTATGAGATTTTGTATGTTGGATGAAAATGGGATTTTTAAATGATTTATGATAAAATTCTGAAATATGGCTTCTGAAATATGGGGCTTTCTGATTAAGTTCCCTCCCATTCTAGAACTTTTTTCAAAAATCATATAAATATCCCATTTTAAACCAGCATACTCAACCCTATCAAAATCCATCAGAACTTCTTCCCAAAATCATTTAAGACTCTCATTTCCATCCAACATATTACCCAATCCCATTATAATCGAGTAAGAATTGATTGAGTTCGGTCTCAGGTGGCCATATTCCAGAATATTTCCATCATGAGAGTGGTGTATAAAAAATTCGATTAGTTTCAAGAATTTGATAAATTCTAAGTAATCGAATTTTTCATGCGAGTTTTTAATCGAATTTAGTCGACATAAAATATGATTTCCATCAGAGAAGTCACAAGCGAAACAAGTCTTTTCAACTGGCAAATGACATTTCGAAGTTCTATAGAAAGCCTTTTGACCTGAAAACGGCCCATCCACATGGATGGATTCACGTACCATGAACCACGAGTTATTTAGTAGATATCGTCGTAGTAGAAGAAAACCTAGGAAATTACCTAGATAATTTGGACACTGTCCTTAAACGACTCTCAGAATTCAATCTTAAAATACAACTGGACAAGTGTTAATTTCTGAAGAGAGTTACTGAATTTTTGTTACACATAAATACACAATACGGAGTGAAACACATTAAAGACAAAGTACAGAAAATATTAGAACTTTATCCAAGAAGTAGAGAGAAATCAAACAGTTTTTAGAGCTTTCTGGTGGTTATCGAAAGTTTATTAAAGATTACTCAAAAATCACTAACACACCAAATTCGCGAAAAAAGATACTTAATTGGATGTAAAAGATCCAGAATATATCGAAACATTAAAAAGAACCATATCGAAGGACCAGATATTGGCTTACTCGGACTTCACGAAATACTTCATCCTAAAGACAAACGCTTTGGACTACAGTCTAAGCGCAGTTTTATCTCAAATCCAGAACAACATCGAAAAATTCATAGCGTTCGCCTCAAGATCATTAAATTCAAGATTTCAAATATAGATGTGATCATTTCGGAAGATTTTTTTTCCAATTTTAAACCAACAATTATCTCGAAGCCTAATTTTAAAAGAACAAGTATCACAACAGTAAACTATCGGCAATAATGACTCCGGAAGGTTTATATGGAAAAATTTAAACACCCAATAGACTGAGTTTCTCACAAACCGATCATTTTGCCTTCACGACAAAAAAATTGCCGTGGATGTTACTAGTGAAAGTAAAAGACAAAATATAATCATGCATATAAATGCACGGAACCTTACAATGCAATGCCTTACCCATGCAAGCCTTTCAACATTAAAATATCCCCACAGCGAATCACCAAGAAGCCGCTAGAAAGGTTACACATCAACATTTCTAACATAAACAAACACAATTTCCTATCAATAGTCGATTCATTCCCGAAGCATATGCAAATGATACCGCTAGACACGAAAAATATAACAGACGTAACTAACGCTCTGCAGCTCCGGTGGTAAAGTGGTCAACATGCTTGCTCCAGCTACCGGAGGTCCCGGGTTCGACTCCCGGTAGTTACAAGGAAAAAAGTTCACGGCTGGTTTAGGATCAATGAATTAATGAATTAATTAAGAGAGAGAGAGAGAGAGAGAGAGAGAGAGAGAGAAAGAGAAAGAGCGAACCAACGCTCGAAGTAAATATTTTGCACTGTATAGAATACCTCAGCTAGTGGCTGCACGCCAAAATTACTCCGTCGACCCGACCTACATTCAAACACTAACAGAAAACATATGACAGTCGATGAGTGTAGAATCTGAAGAAACTAGTAAAAATAATGCAAAAGCAAAATGTTAAAATGGAAGAACCTCCAACAAATTAAGAATAGAGTGATATAGTAAAAAAAAGATAAATTTACAGTGGTGTTGAACATATATTGATCACCTTTTTGCCGAAACTGGTAACATACAGTTCAAATTTTCAACAAAAAATTATCGGTTAAAATCCGAGATTTTTTTCTTATTTTATTCAAATTATTACAACTGAATACAATTCATATAGTAATTTTTATTTCTTAATTTAGTCACTTGTTCTCATTCACAAGTGACAGCCTAATAGCCAGCTCAATTTATAGGATATTCACTGAAGTAGTCTTTGCAGTGGTGTCCTTAATCCATTAAATCAATTGATTTTGTTCTCTGCAATCATCTTACTACATTTACGTGTTGATAAATACGTTGTCCATGAATTACTGCAAGTTTTTTTATTTCTTCTTGAAACGTCTGGGTATTTAGGGATCAATGAAGGTCATCATTCTTAGTGTACCACGGATCGTTAACTACACAACATAGCATTTTGTTTTCAAAGTTTTTGTTTTCAAAGTTTTGTATGTGTTGGTTTTCTTTGTACAGCCCCAGAGGCCGTATTCTTGACGTCAGTGGAAATTTCCCCAATACAATTTGCTTTGAAGTGCTCTATATTTTTCGAATTTTTTCGCCAGCTACTTTAATCATTTTTTTAAATTTGTTTTCTTTAAATTAAGAAACATAATTTTTGTTTTGAATTTTGATTTATAGATGGAAAATGTGTAAGAATCACAAGAATCAGTTTCGAACGGATGAGATTACTGATTTGAAAATCCTTCTCATCAGAATACGGTTGAAAAATAGTAAAATATACGGACCAAATACAAACACCATTACTATCTATAGAAAACATAAAGTAAAAAAAAAACAATAATAATTTTTACACCTACTAAGGGAAACATTCCGACTTTGTAAATCGATTCGAAATTATTCCTTTAGTAGGGAGACAAATATTAATAAACTTGAAAACAAATTTACAGATTACAGTAGCCGGCGAAAAATTCGAATAATATAGAGAATTTCAAAGCAAATTGTTTTCCGAGAAATTTTCACCGATTTCAAGAATACGGCCCCAGAACTGTATTCCGTAAGTCCATACAGGCTTTACCACCTGTTGATATAATAGCAATTTATTTTAGGGGGGGGGGGGGGTTCATCTGCGTTTCTGGTCGTTTTAACCCTTTTGCTTTCCATAGGGAATAGTCGGTATCTTTAGTTGGAGCTAGAGAACCAAGAAATTTCCCAATTGTTTCCTTTTTCACTCTTTTTTTGAGTGTTTACCATTTCTTTCGGACTTCGAAGTTCTCTTACTTTTGTTTGGGGGTAATTTCCCAAGTCGACCATTGTATGACATCAAGGAGCCTGTCTAGTTCCTCTTCTATTTCAGTTTCACTTTTGATTGGCACTTGAAGTTATATTTTTTCCTCTACTAACTGCTTAAACAATTCCCAATTTGTTTTGTTGTTGAGTTGTGGTGAACTTGTTTGTTCTATTACATTTTCACTAACCGTTATAATAGCAGGAAAATGATCAGATATTAGACTTTCATCATTTAAATCGAGTAAAATTCGTAGTTTGAGTATTGGATAGCTGCAAGTAATTCTATGCATTTTGGAGAGGTTAATCTTTTGAACCCCAAAAGGTATTTTTTGCATTAAAGTCCCCTCCGATAATGAAGTTACTTTCTAATTTCTGGAAAAAGTTAATTTAGTCTTCTTACTTTAGGTTATATCGTGGGGGATAATATATTGCAGATATATTACAGGTGTTGTTATAACCAAATTTAACCATGACGGTGGTTACTTACATGGATTCTTTTTCTATTTTTAATTCTTCATGATGATTAATATTTTCTAAATAATTCGTTATATAGAATGGCTGGTGATAAATCAATAGGTAGATTTTCATATTTATCGAATTTTAACAATTTATTTTGTTATCTTTTCAAGGGGAGTGGCAAGCCCAGCCTGTAAATGTGGCACCGGCACAGCATGAGAGTTTCCTCTCATCACACCAAACTGAAAATGTAATATTTCATTTTGTTCACCAGAATATAAATTTGAAAAATAATAATAACCGGAAAAGGATTCCGACCAGTAAAGGAAAAGAAAGTGAAACCAAATGCCCATGAATCACTGTACTATTTTTATTAGAGGTTCAAGAAAAGGGAAAATGAAAGGCATCAAGATAACAAAAAAAAAATAACGTAAATTAAAGTAGAAATAAAAAATAACCCAAGGAAAATAAACTGAGCATCTTCAAAATTATGGGGCTAGACCAACGTACAGCAAGGTCGCGCGTACGACCTCCATATTTTGGTTTTAGATCACAAAATTTTTAAATAAAAATTGAAACTGATAAAAGTGATAAAAATTTGGATAAAAAAATAAAACATAAAAAAATTGTACCTTGGTTTTCCTTCAGCAAGGTACCGCTGAAAAGGGTTGGGTGTCTATCCGTCTTTGGTAGAAATAATACGACTGGCCTCAACTGGCCGCCATCAATGTTAGACGTCTTCCCGCCGTAATATAAAATTTTGCTTGGCTGGGCAACTAACATTTTTGGGAATCCTTTCCCTGGTTAGGCAACTAAAATTGTTGGACGTCGTGTTTAATGTAACACCAAAAAAAATACAGTAAAAAACGTCGCCCTTAATTAGGTCATTGGATTCGTTTTTGATTATTTGCACCACCATTATTCGGGGTCCAGGTCGAAATTGCATATTTTAAAATGACATTTTTTAAAACGACATTTCTCAAAACTGCATATTTCAAAACTGCATAAGGTACAAAACGGCATAAGGTACAAAATTGCATGTTTCAAAACTGCATATTTCAAAACGGCATAAGGTACAAAACGGCATAAGGTACAAAATTGCATTTTTCAAAACTGCATATTTCTAAACTGCATAAGGTACGAAAGGACATAGGTACAAAACGGCATTTTTCAAAACTGCATTTTTCAAAACGGAATTTTTCTAAACTGCATTTTTTAAAAATACATTTTACAAAATGGCATTTTTTAAAACGGCATTTTTCAAAATTGCATGTTTCAAAACGACATAGGTACAAAACGGCATTTTTCAAAACGGCATTTCTTAAAACGACATTTTTTAAAAAGACATTTTTCAAAACGGCATATTTCAAAATTTCATTTTTCGAAACGACATAGGTAGAAAAATTTAGGTGAAGGAGAATATTATATGCATACTAAATCTTCAAATAATTTCTAATTTCCATGAAGGTCCTTTCTTATAACAACCTATACTAAACCTAAACATGTGAAATTAAATCATTGACATTTGACTTTATCCTAGAATTTAATCCAAGAATCGTTCACAAATGTTCAAAAATTTCATTCATCTCAAATTTCATCGTGTAATAAATAACCCTACCTGTTGGTCATATTCCAGAAATTAATGAAAAGATAATTCTAGATTCATAATCGATTAAAATATTTCATTCTGTCTTGTGCAGTTTTGAAAAATTCAGTTTTGTACCTATGCCGTTTTGAAATATGCAGTTTTAAAAACTGCTATTTTGAAAAATGCAGTTTTAAAAAATGCCATTCTGATTGATTTTGTAATTTATATGCATTTATTATTAAATCGAGGTGTCTCGAAATCGGAAAAATTATAACTCAATCTACCAAAATTTAACACCCGACCTTTTAACACTAACCAAAAAAATGAGACTGTAATTTTATACATTCAAAACGAGGAGCCTCATTCAACTAAAACAAATATTCTCGCACCAAACAAAAAAAGTTTTAGAAACACATATCGCTAAATTCACTCATTTCTAAGATATTCGGATCAAAATATTCCCAGTACTTCATATTTATATTATTTTGTATCAAGACATACATACTCTCTAATGTAGGGGGACGAAAAGTGATGTGAAACGGAGTAGACGTGTTTTGTTGTCGCTCCTTCATTTAATTTAAATATTTTTTTTTTTGTGTAAATAATAAATAAAATAATTATAATTATTAATAATAATAATAATCAATGTGTTTTTTACATTATAAAATAAGTGATTAAAAGATATGGCGTACACCTAGTGTTTTAAATATTGATTTGTGTATAAGCCGCGCGTGAAATTGTGTAGAACGTATACGTATATATAATTATTTCCGTATATGTTCTGATAATGATTGTGAAATACATACCAAAAATAATACCAAAAATTTACACTGTTAAATTTAAAAATATTCCAATTGGATTTGTTTTGTGGTGAAATTGAAACATTTTTATATAATCTTTAACATTTAAATTAGATAAGTCCCTAAGTTCCTAATAGTGTCGCTGTAAAGATCAAATAATTTTCTAACGATTTGAAATAAACAGGAGAAAATCGTAAAACGATTTACTAAACTTTTTTTAATTCTAAAAAAGGCTATTTTAGACGATGTTTCTACTTTTATATATCCGATCCTAGAGATGTTGACGGGGTCCCACCTATATGACCGAATAGCTAAATCAAAACCCCACGTGTGTAGTTAACAGGATTTAATTATGATGGTTTTTACAAAGTCCAGCGCATTTTTAATAAACTATGGTTTTTGATTTCAATCTATTTTATAACTTTCCTGTCAACGCTCCTACAAACATACACAGTTTTTAAAATATAATTTAGAATAGCGTAGACAAAGTTGTAACACTGAAATAGAAAAAGATAGTTTAAAATGATATTTACAGTGCCATACAGGCCATTTAGAAATTCCATAAATTTTAATAAATGTTCAAATTTTATTTCACCGAACCTAGAGATGTTCACGGGGTCTCACCTACATGACCAGATAGATCAGTCGAAACCCTATCAGTGTGGTGAATGGGATCTAATTCTGGTGATTTTTAACTTGCCCAGAGACATTTTTACGTTTACGGTTATATCCCGTATACCAGAAATGTTCACGGGATCTCTTTCATATATTCGAATAGGTCAGAAAATTATCTATCAATATTGTGAAAAAGGGACACGAATAATGATTTTCACTTTGTATTTCGAAATTTAAAACTTCTTCATTTTCAATTTTTTTCTCAATTGGAAATTTTAGTATTTTCTCCAATAGGATTTTGACCCAATTGACATTCCCAAATAAGCTACGAACCCGATTTATTGTGATAATAATCAAATAACAGAAATCCTAGAGATGTTCACGGGCTCACGTTTACACTTTTGAATAGTTCAAAGACGCGACTTTCGATAGTTCCGGACAGGGTTCGGTTATGGCGATATTTACAGTGCCATACACGACTTAGAAGTTTCATGAAATAATTTGAATACATTATCAAATTTTATTTCACCGAACCTAGAGATGTTCACGGGGTCTCACCTACATGGCCAAATAGATCAGTCGAAACCCTATCAGTGAGGTAAATGGGATCTAATTCTGGTGATTTTTAACTTGCCCAGAGACATTTTTACGTTTACGGTTATATCCCATATACCAGAAATGTTCACGGGATCTCTTTCATATATTCGAATAGGTCAGAAAATTATCTATCAATATTGTGAAAAAGGGACACGAATAATTATTTTCACTTTGTATTTCGAAATTTAAAACTTCTTCATTTTCAATTTCTTTCTCAATTGGAAATTTTGGTATTTTCTCCAATAGGATTTTGACCCAATTGACATTCCCAAATAAGCTACGAACCCGATTTATTGTAATAATAATCAAATAACAGAAATCCTAGAGATGTTCACGGGCTCACGTTTACACTTTTGAATAGTTCAAAGATGCGACTTTCGATAGTTCCGGACAGGGTTCGGTTATGGCGATATTTACAGTGCCATACACGACTTAGAAGTTTCATGAAATAATTTGAATACATTATCAAATTTTATTTCACCGAATCTAGAGATGTTCACGGGGTCTCACCTACATGGCCAAATAGATCAGTCGAAACCCTATCAGTGAGGTAAATGGGATCTAATTCTGGTGATTTTTAACTTGCCCAGAGACATTTTTACGTTTACGGTTATATCCCATATACCAGAAATGTTCACGGGATCTCTTTCATATATTCGAATAGGTCAGAAAATTATCTATCAATATTGTGAAAAAGGGACACGAATAATTATTTTCACTTTGTATTTCGAAATTTAAAACTTCTTCATTTTCAATTTCTTTCTCAATTGGAAATTTTGGTATTTTCTCCAATAGGATTTTGACCCAATTGACATTCCCAAATAAGCTACGAACCCGATTTATTGTAATAATAATCAAATAACAGAAATCCTAGAGATGTTCACGGGCTCACGTTTACACTTTTGAATAGTTCAAAGATGCGACTTTCGATAGTTCCGGACAGGGTTCGGTTATGGCGATATTTACAGTGCCATACACGACTTAGAAGTTTCATGAAATAATTTGAATACATTATCAAATTTTATTTCACCGAATCTAGAGATGTTCACGGGGTCTCACCTACATGTCCAAATAGATCAGTCGAAACCCTATCAGTGAGGTAAATGGGATCTAATTCTGGTGATTTTTAACTTGCCCAGAGACATTTTTACGTTTACGGTTATATCCCATATACCAGAAATGTTCACGGGATCTCTTTCATATATTCGAATAGGTCAGAAAATTATCTATCAATATTGTGAAAAAGGGACACGAATAATTATTTTCACTTTGTATTTCGAAATTTAAAACTTCTTCATTTTCAATTTCTTTCTCAATTGGAAATTTTGGTATTTTCTCCAATAGGATTTTGACCCAATTGACATTCCCAAATAAGCTACGAACCCGATTTATTGTAATAATAATCAAATAACAGAAATCCTAGAGATGTTCACGGGCTCACGTTTACACTTTTGAATAGTTCAAAGATGCGACTTTCGATAGTTCCGGACAGGGTTCGGTTATGGCGATATTTACAGTGCCATACACGACTTAGAAGTTTCATGAAATAATTTGAATACTTTATCAAATTTTATTTCACCGAATCTAGAGATGTTCACGGGGTCTCACCTACATGTCCAAATAGATCAGTCGAAACCCTATCAGTGAGGTAAATGGGATCTAATTCTGGTGATTTTTAACTTGCCCAGAGACATTTTTACGTTTACGGTTATATCCCATATACCAGAAATGTTCACGGGATCTCTTTCATATATTCGAATAGGTCAGAAAATTATCTATCAATATTGTGAAAAAGGGACACGAATAATTATTTTCACTTTGTATTTCGAAATTTAAAACTTCTTCATTTTCAATTTCTTTCTCAATTGGAAATTTTGGTATTTTCTCCAATAGGATTTTGACCCAATTGACATTCCCAAATAAGCTACGAACCCGATTTATTGTAATAATAATCAAATAACAGAAATCCTAGAGATGTTCACGGGCTCACGTTTACACTTTTGAATAGTTCAAAGATGCGACTTTCGATAGTTCCGGACAGGGTTCGGTTATGGCGATATTTACAGTGCCATACACGACTTAGAAGTTTCATGAAATAATTTGAATACATTATCAAATTTTATTTCACCGAATCTAGAGATGTTCACGGGGTCTCACCTACATGGCCAAATAGATCAGTCGAAACCCTATCAGTGAGGTAAATGGGATCTAATTCTGGTGATTTTTAACTTGCCCAGAGACATTTTTACGTTTACGGTTATATCCCATATACCAGAAATGTTCACGGGATCTCTTTCATATATTCGAATAGGTCAGAAAATTATCTATCAATATTGTGAAAAAGGGACACGAATAATGATTTTCACTTTGTATTTCGAAATTTAAAACTTCTTCATTTTCAATTTTTTTCTCAATTGGAAATTTTAGTATTTTCTCCAATAGGATTTTGACCCAATTGACATTCCCAAATAAGCTACGAACCCGATTTATTGTGATAATAATCAAATAACAAAAATCCTAGAGATGTTCACGGGCTCACGTTTACACTTTTGAATAGTTCAAAGATGCGACTTTCGATAGTTCCGGACAGGGTTCGGTTATGGCGATATTTACAGTGCCATACACGACTTAGAAGTTTCATGAAATAATTTGAATACATTATCAAATTTTATTTCACCGAACCTAGAGATGTTCACGGGGTCTCACCTACATGGCCAAATAGATCAGTCGAAACCCTATCAGTGAGGTAAATGGGATCTAATTCTGGTGATTTTTAACTTGCCCAGAGACATTTTTACGATTACGGTTATATCCCATATACCAGAAATGTTCACGGGATCTCTTTCATATATTCGAGTAGGTCAGAAAATTATCTATCAATATTGTGAAAAAGGGACACGAATAATTATTTTCACTTTGTATTTCGAAATTTAAAACTTCTTCATTTTCAATTTCTTTCTCAATTGGAAATTTTGGTATTTTCTCCAATAGGATTTTGACCCAATTGACATTCCCAAATAAGCTACGAACCCGATTTATTGTAATAATAATCAAATAACAGAAATCCTAGAGATGTTCACGGGCTCACGTTTACACTTTTGAATAGTTCAAAGATGCGACTTTCGATAGTTCCGGACAGGGTTCGGTTATGGCGATATTTACAGTGCCATACACGACTTAGAAGTTTCATGAAATAATTTGAATACATTATCAAATTTTATTTCACCGAACCTAGAAATGTGCACGGGGTCTCACCTACATGGCCAGATAGATCAGTCGAAACCCTATCAGTGTGGTGAATGGGATCTAATTCTGGTGATTTTTAACTTGCCCAGAGACATTTTTACGTTTACGGTTATATCCCATATACCAGAAATGTTCACGGGGTCTCTTTCATATATTCGAGTAGGTCAGAAAATTATCTATCAATATTGTGAAAAAGGGACACGAATAATTATTTTCACTTTGTATTTCGAAATTTAAAACTTCTTCATTTTCAATTTCTTTCTCAATTGGAAATTTTGGTATTTTCTCCAATAGGATTTTGACCCAATTGACATTCCCAAATAAGCTACGAACCCGATTTATTGTGATAATAATCAAATAACAGAAATCCTAGAGATGTTCACGGGCTCACGTTTACACTTTTGAATAGTTCAAAGATGCGACTTTCGATAGTTCCGGACAGGGTTCGGTTATGGCGATATTTACAGTGCCATACACGACTTAGAAGTTTCATGAAATAATTTGAATACATTATCAAATTTTATTTCACCGAACCTAGAGATGTTCACGGGGTCTCACCTACATGGTCAAATAGATCAGTCGAAACCCTATCAGTGAGGTGAATGGGATCTAATTCTGGTGATTTTTAACTTGCCCAGAGACATTTTTACGTTTACGGTTATATCCCATATACCAGAAATGTTCAAGGGATCTCTTTCATATATTCGAATAGGTCAGAAAATTATCTATCAATATTGTGAAAAAGGGACACGAATAATGATTTTCACTTTGTATTTCGAAATTTAAAACTTCTTCATTTTCAATTTTTTTCTCAATTGGAAATTTTAGTATTTTCTCCAATAGGATTTTGACCCAATTGACATTCCCAAATAAGCTACGAACCCGATTTATTGTGATAATAATCAAATAACAGAAATCCTAGAGATGTTCACGGGCTCACGTTTACACTTTTGAATAGTTCAAAGATGCGACTTTCGATAGTTCCGGACAAGGTTCGGTTATGGCGATATTTACAGTGCCATACACGACTTAGAAGTTTCATGAAATAATTTGAATACATTATCAAATTTTATTTCACCGAACCTAGAGATGTTCACGGGGTCTCACCTACATGGCCAGATAGATGAGTCGAAACCCTATCAGTGTGGTGAATGGGATCTAATTCTGGTGATTTTTAACTTGCCCAGAGACATTTTTACGTTTACGGTTATATCCCATATACCAGAAATGTTCAAGGGATCTCTTTCATATATTCGAATAGGTCAGAAAATTATCTATCAATATTGTGAAAAAGGGACACGAATAATGATTTTCACTTTGTATTTCGAAATTTAAAACTTCTTCATTTTCAATTTTTTTCTCAATTGGAAATTTTAGTATTTTCTCCAATAGGATTTTGACCCAATTGACATTCCCAAATAAGCTACGAACCCGATTTATTGTGATAATAATCAAATAACAGAAATCCTAGAGATGTTCACGGGCTCACGTTTACACTTTTGAATAGTTCAAAGATGCGACTTTCGATAGTTCCGGACAGGGTTCGGTTATGGCGATATTTACAGTGCCATACACGACTTAGAAGTTTCATGAAATAATTTGAATACATTATCAAATTTTATTTCACCGAACCTAGAGATGTTCACGGGGTCTCACCTACATGGCCAAATAGATCAGTCGAAACCCTATCAGTGAGGTAAATGGGATCTAATTCTGGTGATTTTTAACTTGCCCAGAGACATTTTTACGTTTACGGTTATATCCCATATACCAGAAATGTTCACGGGATCTCTTTCATATATTCGAGTAGGTCAGAAAATTATCTATCAATATTGTGAAAAAGGGACACGAATAATTATTTTCACTTTGTATTTCGAAATTTAAAACTTCTTCATTTTCAATTTCTTTCTCAATTGGAAATTTTGGTATTTTCTCCAATAGGATTTTGACCCAATTGACATTCCCAAATAAGCTACGAACCCGATTTATTGTAATAATAATCAAATAACAGAAATCCTAGAGATGTTCACGGGCTCACGTTTACACTTTTGAATAGTTCAAAGATGCGACTTTCGATAGTTCCGGACAGGGTTCGGTTATGGCGATATTTACAGTGCCATACACGACTTAGAAGTTTCATGAAATAATTTGAATACATTATCAAATTTTATTTCACCGAACCTAGAGATGTTCACGGGGTCTCACCTACATGGCCAGATAGATCAGTCGAAACCCTATCAGTGAGGTGAATGGGATCTAATTATGGTGATTTTTAACTTGCCCAGAGACATTTTTACGTTTACGGTTATATCCCATATACCAGAAATGTTCACGGGATCTCTTTCATATATTCGAGTAGGTCAGAAAATTATCTATCAATATTGTGAAAAAGGGACACGAATAATTATTTTCACTTTGTATTTCGAAATTTAAAACTTCTTCATTTTCAATTTCTTTCTCAATTGGAAATTTTGGTATTTTCTCCAATAGGATTTTGACCCAATTGACATTCCCAAATAAGCTACGAACCCGATTTATTGTAATAATAATCAAATAACAGAAATCCTAGAGATGTTCACGGGGTCACGTTTACACTTTTGAATAGTTCAAAGATGCGACTTTCGATAGTTCCGGACAGGGTTCGGTTATGGCGATATTTACAGTGCCATACACGACTTAGAAGTTTCATGAAATAATTTGAATACATTATCAAATTTTATTTCACCGAACCTAGAAATGTTCACGGGGTCTCACCTACATGGCCAGATAGATCAGTCGAAACCCTATCAGTGTGGTGAATGGGATCTAATTCTGGTGATTTTTAACTTGCCCAGAGACATTTTTACGTTTACGGTTATATCCCATATACCAGAAATGTTCACGGGGTCTCTTTCATATATTCGAATAGGTCAGAAAATTATCTATCAATATTGTGAAAAAGGGACACGAATAATGCTTTTCACTTTGTATTTCGAAATTTAAAACTTCTTCATTTTCAATTTTTTTCTCAATTAGAAATTTTAGTATTTTCTCCAATAGGATTTTGACCCAATTGACATTCCCAAATAAGCTACGAACCCGATTTATTGTGATAATAATCAAATAACAGAAATCCTAGAGATGTTCACGGGCTCACGTTTACACTTTTGAATAGTTCAAAGATGCGACTTTCGATAGTTCCGGACAGGGTTCGGTTATGGCGATATTTACAGTGCCATACACGACTTAGAAGTTTCATGAAATAATTTGAATACATTATCAAATTTTATTTCACCGAACCTAGAGATGTTCACGGGGTCTCACCTACATGGCCAAATAGATCAGTCGAAATCCTATCAGTGAGGTAAATGGGATCTAATTCTGGTGATTTTTAACTTGCCCAGAGACATTTTTACGTTTACGGTTGTATCCCATATACCAGAAATGTTCACGGGATCTCTTTCATATATTCAAATAGGTCAGAAAATTATCTATCACTATTGTGAAAAAAGGACACGAATAATGATTTTCACTTTGTATTTCGAAATTTATAATTTCTTCATTTTCAATTTCTTTCTCAATATAAATAATATAAATTATGTTAATAACATAAAATAACTAGAAATTATTTTGTATATCCCTTTTCCGGCAAGACAATTTTTTTTTCTTGATGTGTAAATATCTTTACTCGCGCCTACCAAATTTTTTGTATTAGAGTAAACTTGTAAATGAAACGAACGGAAATGACGTACCAACTTCGTTTGGAAAAAATGCAACAAACTCAATAAAAACAATTTTTTACTATACTTGGCATGCTTTTATAGTTGTATTTATATATATCATAGTAGGGAAAACAAAAAAACTAATTTAAAAAATTAAATAGAAACCATCGACATCTCCTTCGATCAGAAAAATCAAAAATAAAATTACGATACGAAATACGAATTACAATTACGAAATTACATACTCTTACGATTAAAAACACAGTCAACATTTGTGTATGTTGCTTTATCACGAGTAACGAGTCTCTATAGGAGCTGTTCATCACGTCGGCTATCAATGGTCTTGTCTTCTACTAAATAGGGTTATAATGACGTCTCGTTTTTAACATTGACCTGGCAGAGTCTCAGGTCACAGTCACGCAGGTATGCTCAATTCATTTGCTTTCCGATACTTGGCTGCGCAATCAGGAGCACGTTAATATTCCTACGTATGAATGCTGCGTTCAGTTCAAGAGAGATGGCGAGCGGGCTGCTGGAGTAGCAATTCCGTCAAAAGATCGATAAAATATGCATAGTGGACACAAATATTTTGTCGTACGAACTTCCACTTGTCATAGGTCGGCCTTACTTTCTCAAAACCAATATTGACGTAACTATGGGCTGTCTGAGGTATAGATACACACGCCATGTTTACACATCTACTTGAGAGTACTAATGGACTCACTCTTTTTTTTTCAATTTAAGTCCACCTTACTCAATGTGTATGTAAATAACCAAAGTTTGTAATAGCTCTTGTGTTTCTCATGATTCTCTATCGTAACGCACACAATTTTGATCGCAGGCGGGAAAAGGGATATTCATATTTGTTCGTCTTCCTTCGATTTCCATACCCATTTCCATATTTCTACTAAACAAATAACAGTAACAAACATCATCGAATCGATCGGCCCGATCTATACACGGCTTCAAAAGACCGGCTTCACCTTCGTCTTTTGCTCCTTTTACTTATAAAATCGATGTTAACTCCGACATAAAATTTTTCGGTGAAGCCGAACTAACGCAAATAGAAATGAAAAAAAAAAAAAAAATTAATAAGAGCGAGAACGACTACAGAAAAAATACATATTTTTATATTTTTAACAAACCATTTTTTTTTCTTTTCGTGTTCTTTGGAACACAAAATATTAAATAATTGATCTCATTTCATTTCTTCTAAAGAATTTGCCATTACTCTCCATATCGTCAACAGAAAATCATGCGAAGAAAAATTTGAAACATAAAAATTTCAAATTTTTCTTCGCATGATTTTCTGTTGACGATATGGAGAGTAATGGCAAATTCTTTAGAAGAAATGAAATGAGATCAATTATTTTGTGTTCCAAAGAACACGAAAAGAAAAAAAAATGGTTTGTTTATATTAGTTTAAAGGGAAATCAAAACAAACAACAACAAAAATGTTTTACACGTAAAAGAAAAAACACTTTTAATTACACCAAATTCACTTTAAATTACACAACAATTAATATTATTTATAATATTTAATTTAAATAAACTCTTAGTAACGCACGTTAAAATATAAACACCAAATTATAATGCCGATAATGAAAATGGCACGTCTTTTGTTTTTTTGTTTTTGGCATTGACGTATTCCTTATTTTTTTATCTTAAGGCTGTATGGTACTCAGAAAAAATTTCTGTTTTGATGTCGATATTTAAATGCTCAAGAATGTGTCCAAGCTAAACATTTTTTTTGTTCTTTTTCATCTAAACGATATATTATTATATACATACATACTTGTTTTTGTTTTATTTTGTTATTGTGCTCTTTGTGTATTGTATTGATTACTATGAAGCTCTGATAGTATTAGTTTTGCGTATATAAATGGGACGAAATTTTATGAACGAGAAACTAAAAGCGAAGCAATTGCAAGAAAATAATTCAAATTTCGTTTAGTAGTAAAATATGTATATTTTAAACATTGGCTTTTATAGATGTTTTTGATATTTTAAATATCGATATGAAATTTTAATTTTATTTTAAATTTTGTCAAACAGTCGCACAATAAAGTTTACTGTTTATAATAATAGTAATATAATCTAACTCTGATGATGTAGCGGTTATATGGGAGTTATATTTATCATAGCTGTGAAATAAACACAGCAATATGAAAATGGTCTTGATTATGATTTTACATTACTAACTTATTTTGAGCTATTTTCAAACCAAATTAATTGTTAATCCCTGTATGGTTGAATTTGAAACAAGGCAAGTTTGAATGGGATGCAATGAAGTGGAACCAGCTTCACCAGTACAAATAGACCGAAGTGTCTGGGTTTCATCTATGACAGAAAATTAAACTAGACACCTATAAGTTATTAATAAGCTGAACTAGTAATAATAAATAATACTCATTTGTTCTAAACATATCTCTAATACTACCGACTACTCCTCAAAACATGTTTTGATGAGAGATTTGGAACTCATATTTGGCCAAATTACACTAAAGAATTACGCTAGAATAGACAGCAAAAATTCACGGTAGCTTATTCTTATTTTAAATCGTATCATAAACTCTCTCGATGAATTTAGACAATATGATTGAAATATGAAAATTAAATTAGTGCCCGATTAATTGAATTTGACATAACAACCAATTTAACTTCAGAAGGATTTATAATAAGATAATTATTCAAAAGCCAACTGTGTTGACAGAATATACTTGCTACAGAGATTGTCGAAGATCGCTTTACTCATTATTGTATTGGTCAGTAAGTTTTTCAAAATACAACGAGTTACCGTCATTAGTGATGAAATAACAGTTACTGCACTTACTACATTTTCCACTTGGTCATGTGGCTTTTTAAATATTTATTTGAATAATAATTCATGAATCATTGTATCAACTATACCTTTGTCATTAATATCGAAGACGAGCTATATATTTTTATTAAAGCAACACTTATTGTGAACTTCAAATCTAATTTAAATCGATCAAAGCGCATGGTTGTCCTTAAAATATAATTTTTTAACAAACCTGGATTTATTTTGATTCTATTTACTCTATGGTGCTGTATTTGTTTAATTAAACACAGCAACCAACTCAATGTAACGGAAACGGGTCGACCGGTCCACCGTGTAGGACCTCCTAGAAGTTTGGCTTAAAAAAGTGCACATCGAGCCAAAGTTTAAGTATTACCAACATACAGTCAGTAACGAAAATGATGTACACACTGATTTTTGAGAAAATTTTACAAAATATAAGGATTAAGGAACTTATTTTGAAGTTTTTATTAATTAAATTTTACAAATTAAATCCAAAAATACAAAATAAAATGTCATTTACCGTTTATAATAAAAAAACAAAAAAAAATCAAGATTTTTTGGAACGAAAATTATCATACACTTATTGTATGATCCTTGAATTTTTTTTAAATTATTTACATAAATTATGAATGAAAATGTAATGATTGCGAGTTGTTTGGCCGGTGTTAGAAATCAAACTATAAACGGAGAACGCCAAATAGTAATTAATATGAAACGTACTGGAAAATCTATGTACGAAGTTGGCAAATTATTTGGCCGAAATTATTCTACGGGGGCATAAATAATATCCAGATTCAAGGTCGGCTGAAAACGGGCAGCGAACAAGGCGAAAAGCAACATTTTCCAATCGGGATGAGTGAAATATTTTGGATTTGGTGAGAGAAAATTCAAATTCAAGCGCTCCAAAACTAGCTTAAGAAATAGAGAAGGTACTTAATAAAGCTACCCGCCCCCAAAATATTACAAGGGTTTTGTGGAAACATGGATATCATGATCATTCATTTCGAATGTTAATTCCAAAAAAGAATTGAATTTGCAGAAAAATTAAAAATAGAAGACCTCAACTTCTGGAAAACGTTTTTTTTACAGAGCCGATTTTCAAAGCCGATGAATGAGGTACAATTCGGAGAAAACCCCAACTATTAAATATGATGGTGGTTCAGTTATGCTAAGGGGTTCAATTTAGGCGAGTGGGGTAGGTAAACTTGTTTTTATAAATTAAAATTTGGATCGCTGGAAATACATGGTATTCTAAAGGACAATTGGAAACCATCCGTGGAACAATTGAAGCCAATGCCATCATGAATCTTCTAGCAAGACAACAATCCTAAGCATACGGTACAAATACCGTACAAAAATACGGAAAGAATGGATTCTGAATAACGTCCCAAACCGGTTACATTTGCCACCTCAATCGCCTGGCCTGAACTCCAGTGAACATTTATGGGATCACCTGGAACGCCAAATTAGAAAATACAGGATCACCAGCAAAAAATTTTGTAAGAAACAATAATGAAAGGATTGGGTAAAATTTCACCTGAAGTTACCCAGAAGTTAGTAGAATCGTTTTTTGAATACTGAGTTCTGTCGCTACGTTTGGTTAATGTCTCTACTAGTCACATGTATAGGATGTTCCAACAAGAGCGCAGGATTTAATTTTAAAGAAAAACACATTTATTTTTCAATTAAACAAACATTTTTATTTCACCTTATACGCGTGCAAATGCAGATCTTTTACCAAAATTCGTTGCACAACGCTTCTGGAAATGTTTAATTATTGACCACGTTGCCGAGTGGAAGTCCATGGATTCTCGGCCACACATTCCCTTACTGTAGCTATATTTTCGAGTGACCAACAAGACGATGACGAACAATGATTTTCTGGTCCATCAACGTAATTTTGGTCGCAAATTTTGTAATTAAACGCATCACTGTCGATTAATTTGGTGCATTATTGCGACCGAAAACTTGACGTAAAACTTTCACCATTTGTGTGTGTTTTTACAATAATTAAACGTTGTTGGTTTGACTACTTCTCCATATTCTTAAATCGCGTGGTCTGTACGTGACAATTGTCAAAAAAAATCACCGTACAACTCGTATTAACAGAATGGCGGGAAATTTAAATCCGACGCTCTTGTAGAGACACCCTTTAGATAGAGGCATAGTTGTGCGAGAGTGGTTTTTTCTTTCTAGCAACATAAAAACGGAACAATTGAATAAAACTGTTTTAATAATTGTTGTTGTTTTCTCTCTATAAAAATTGCATTTGTATTGTATGTATATCAACATTTTATTACATAAAAAAATATTATTTTGAAATGTTACGACTGTTATTTCACTTACTCTTATTATATACAATTGTACAGGCTCTGATTGTACCATCAGTATATAACAAAATAAATATAAGGTTGTATGGAGTTATCATTGACAGAGTCTACACTATGCAAATTCACTGATATTTTCTATCAGGGTATCGATGTATGTGTGGGTATTTTATATAAATTTTGACGCTGACAGAAAATATCAGTGAATTTGCATAGTGTAGACTGTAGGACCCAGATGAATGAGGTAACCTTAGTTTTAATTTGTTTCGAAAAATATAAAAAATAAAATTTAGTAATTAATACAGATAGCATGTGCTACAGAATTCTTTGTCACATGAAAAGTCAAAAATATGTCATTTATCTTCCTAGAGTCGCTAACAACACAACAACGCGTTTTGATTATCCAAATTTATTTCGTTCAAAAACAACAACATTTCGTAAATTACGTGAGAGTTTTGGTCGATATGAACTTCTTACTGAGCGTACCATTGGCAAAACTATGGATCGTTTTGAAAAAACTGTTTCAGTGGAAGGTTGTAGACTGTATCAGCTTGTTCATCTAGTTCCTACTCTTGATGCAGTGCCAGCTGTTACTCAAAGTGTTTGTAATCCAAGCCCATCAACCAGGCAATGTTCACAAGAACTAAACATTTCACGAACCACATTACGACGCATTTTGCATGTTGGCCTTCATTTGCATCCATAAAAATTCAACTAACTCAAAAATTGAAGCAAGGACCATTTAAATCGTCGTCGTTTTGTTAATTGGATGCTTGAACGAAATGAAGGTTTTTAATCAAAAATACTTTTAGCGATGATGCAATGAGCTTCATCTTAACGGATATCCGTCAATAATGTACGTCCTTAATGGGTATAAGTCAAAATTGTCGAATTCGGGAAGCGGAAAATCCTCATGTTATTCAGGAAGCAGAAGTTAATCCTCCAAGAGTCACTGTTTGGTGTGGTTATGGGGCTTTTGTGACCGAAATTGAATAAATTGCGTGTCCACGACCTTTGGTTTTAACAAGACGGAGCGACATGTCACGCAAGTGGTGCAACAATCCATTTATTGTTAACAAAATTTACTGCACGCATAATTTCAAGAAATTGTGAAGTTCCTTGGCTACCAAGTAGCCCGGATTTAATACCACTTGATTATTTTTTGTGGAGTTATTTAAAAGTTAAGGTGTATGCTAATTCGAGAATATTGAAAACAGACCAATATACGGAACAATCACAAACACCATTACTATCGAAAACCTAAAGTAAAATGTATGCTAATCACCCACAAACAATTCAACAACTTAAAAACAACACTCGAGCTGAAGTTGAGGTCATTAATCCACTTTTATTGGAAAAGTTCATCGAAAAATATGATATTTGGATGCGAGGCTGTAGACGAAGCCGAGGTGGGCGTATGACCGATATTGTTTTTCATACATAAATGGCATTCAAGGTGGTTGCCTTATCAAGAAAAATGTTTGCACCTTTCTATTGATATATACTTATATATAAGACCTAATTTAGCCAGTTCAACGTTTTAAATTGAAAATCTATTCCTTTTATCTTCGATTTTATTATAAAACCAGAGTAAAAAGAGAAAAACTTTCTAAATTTGTGCTTATTGACATTGGTAGATAATTTACCTTTATTTGAGGTTAGGTTTCAGTGGTTTGACACTTAGGCCAATTTTGACCCATTATGATGATACCACGCATTCACGCCACTTCATTACCCCATTCGCCTACTCACCCACTCTCACAACTACAGTATACCACCTGCACATTGAAAGCTCCATGTTAACCTGTACATTGACGTAGACGGTGGATCGGCGCTGAATTCTGAACTCCATCAGAGGGTTTTAGTCGTGTTTATTAACATCACCGATTGTAATCGAATTTGCATCTAGCCTCTGATGGGATTCGAACCCAGTACCTCCCGGCAAGTGCCGAAGCTTTAACCACTGCACCACTTGTCCGGTGACCTTTCTTTAAAATGGGTAAACTTTTGAAACATAAAGTGTTTATTTCGAGCCTACATTAGAGCCTCCAAACTTGAAATAATTTAATTTTTGACACTCTTTTACTACAATTTAGTCACAGATATACCAGTAGATAAACAAACAATGACGTAAGAAATTTATTCCGTACATTATCGAGTGTTATTTTGACAAGAAAACAGACACGTATATTTTTGTTGGTTTGTGACCTTCAGTTATCCCGTTATACGGTTAGGGAATTCGTCGGTTTTTCCAATTTTTAATAATTTTATTTACCAGTTAAATTGAACTGATGTATTTCCGGTTTTACTGAAGAAATTGTTAAAATTAGTACAACTTTAGAAAGACCTTAGATGGTGTTAAAAAATTCAATAAACAATTTCATGAAACTACCATTATTTTAAGAGCTTTTGTGAAATGAATGTAGCCAAATGCTATGACGTGTAGGGGGCGCAACTGAATTCTATAAAGAAGTGTGACCCACCGTTCGTAAGGTGAAGGTTGTACCTTTCTAGATATTAACTTTGAATTTGTACAAGACCTAGTTTCGTCGGTACAGCTGTTTTTATATTGTAAGTATTTCAAAACTGGGGTATTCCAATTTACTTCCAACATTATTTTAATGTATCGGCTAAACTCATAAATTAATTTTATATTTATTAGTAAAATTTTATAAATAAATTTACTTTAAATTTTAAAAATAAAATGTTAATTACTAAATATAAAAAAAATCGAAAATATGTACATAAATTATTTAAAAAGTAACACTGTCTTATAAACAACACAAAAATATCTCGTTTTATGAATAAACAAAAACAATGACACGTGACTTGCATGTGCAGTAAAGCAATTCGCGCAACACAAATACTACTACCATATCTGCCCGGCTACACACATTTTGGAAAAAACGATATACAAAAATAGGAAAAGACGATTCAGGGATTTATATATGTATATTTATATGCCCATATAATATACATATAATATACTTATATACAATAAGGCACTAAACGCAAATGTTTTACAAAACGTACTTTTTCTTAAATTATATAACATTATTTATGATTAATTATAGAATTATCACAATAATATTTTAAATTTGAATGTGTTATGTACCTCAAATAAAACAAAAATTCAACATCTGTTTTCTTATTATAAAACCACCAAACGATAAGTTTCAAATCGTGTCTCCGCTAATTTTTTGTTGTAATATTAAGAATTTTTGAGTACGCCATCTATATTATAATTTAGCAATTAATTTTCAGCCGAGACATTGTACATGACAAAATTATCCTATCGTTATCAATCGATAAGTATAATGATGTTGATAGATTTTTAATTATATCTTTCTTATTTTAATGTTAATCTTTATAATCATGAATTAATCCCTCGTAAATATCATCCTGTACATGTCAATATAAAAAACAAACAAAATTTGGTGGAAAAAAATAGAATAAAACGATTCGTAAGATTGCAACATTTTTTAAAAATTCGTCAACTTTGAATAATAATTGCGGATTAAATATACAGAATTTTAAAATAATCATGTATTAATCCCTCAAAAATACCTTTAGCTTTGCGTTAAAACAAAAATTATGCCATTAGCTAAATTTTTGTAGCCACTAGGTGATTTGCGCGTAACCCTTATTTTGATAAAATGAGTACCATACAGCCTTAAAACAAATCCTCCAAAAATTTGTGATTTTGAAATTTGTTCAGAGATAAAAAAAAATCAATTATTTTCTTCTAAAGAACATGAAAAGGTATTTGTGATCAAACTTTTTTGATCATAATCAATTTTTTTTGTTCATTTTTCTTCTAAAGAATTTGATTTTAGACGCCTTTATGGTTGCGCTCGTTCGTTCTATCAACAATTTTTGTCGATCAATCATATTGCTCCTTAATGACGATTATTTTTCTTCAGCATTTTACACCCGAGATAATTGATTTGATCGAAAATAATTATTTGCATGAACGAACGTACGCAACAATAAAGGTTAGTTTTGTATCAAAAATGCATTTTGTTCGCAGGTTTCTATCATTTATTATTTAAATCGTTTAATATAGAAATCTATTTACAGTTATATGGTTTTAGTACTAACCAAATTACTCGGCTTTTAAGGTTTGGACCTTTGGTTTACGATTGTACACAAACTTTACATAACATTAGGCGTATGCCTGGTAAAAGTGGATTAGGATTTAGTTTTGGATTTGGCCCGTGAACATCTCTAGGATTTCTGTTATTTGATTATTATCACAATAAATCGGGTTCGTAGCTTATTTGGGAATGTCAATTGGGTCAAAATCCTATTGGAGAAAATACCAAAATTTCCAATTGAGAAAAAAATTGAAAATGAAAAAGTTTTAAATTTCGAAATACAAAGTGAAAATAATTATTCGTGTCCCTTTTTCACAATATTGATAGATACTTTTCTGACCTACTCGAATATATGAAAGAGATCCCGTGAACATTTCTGGTATATGGGATATAACCGTAAACGTAAAAATGTCTCTGGGCAAGTTAAAAATCACCATAATTAGATCCCATTCACCTCACTGATAGGGTTTTGACTGATCTATCTGGCCATGTAGGTGAGACCCCGTGAACATCTCTAGGTTCGGTGAAATAAAATTTGATAATGTATTCAAATTATTTCATGAAACTTCTAAGTCGTGTATGGCACTGTAAATATCGCCATAACCGAACCCTGTCCGGAACTATCGAAAGTCGCATCTTTGAACTATTCAAAAGTGTAAACGTGAGCCCGTGAACATCTCTAGGATTTTTGTTATTTGATTATTATCACAATAAATCGGGTTCGTAGCTTATTTGGGAATGTCAATTGGGTCAAAATCCTATTGGAGAAAATACCAAAATTTCCAATTGAGAAAGAAATTGAAAATGAAGAAGTTTTAAATTTCGAAATACAAAGTGAAAATAATTATTCGTGTCCCTTTTTCACAATATTGATAGATAATTTTCTGACCTATTCGAATATATGAAAGAGATCCCGTGAACATTTCTGGTATATGGGATATAACCGTAAACGTAAAAATGTCTCTGGGCAAGTTAAAAATCACCAGAATTAGATCCCATTTACCTCACTGATAGGGTTTCGACTGATCTATTTGGCCATGTAGGTGAGACCCCGTGAACATCTCTAGATTCGGTGAAATAAAATTTGATAATGTATTCAAATTATTTCATGAAACTTCTAAGTCGTGTATGGCACTGTAAATATCGCCATAACCGAACCCTGTCCGGAACTATCGAAAGTCGCATCTTTGAACTATTCAAAAGTGTAAACGTGAGCCCGTGAACATCTCTAGGATTTCTGTTATTTGATTATTATTACAATAAATCGGGTTCGTAGCTTATTTGGGAATGTCAATTGGGTCAAAATCCTATTGGAGAAAATACCAAAATTTCCAATTGAGAAAGAAATTGAAAATGAAGAAGTTTTAAATTTCGAAATACAAAGTGAAAATAATTATTCGTGTCCCTTTTTCACAATATTGATAGATAATTTTCTGACCTATTCGAATATATGAAAGAGATCCCGTGAACATTTCTGGTATATGGGATATAACCGTAAACGTAAAAATGTCTCTGGGCAAGTTAAAAATCACCAGAATTAGATCCCATTTACCTCACTGATAGGGTTTCGACTGATCTATTTGGCCATGTAGGTGAGACCCCGTGAACATCTCTAGGTTCGGTGAAATAAAATTTGATAATGTATTCAAATTATTTCATGAAACTTCTAAGTCGTGTATGGCACTGTAAATATCGCCATAACCGAACCCTGTCCGGAACTATCGAAAGTCGCATCTTTGAACTATTCAAAAGTGTAAACGTGAGCCCGTGAACATCTCTAGGATTTCTGTTATTTGATTATTATCACAATAAATCGGGTTCGTAGCTTATTTGGGAATGTCAATTGGGTCAAAATCCTATTGGAGAAAATACTAAAATTTCCAATTGAGAAAAAAATTGAAAATGAAGAAGTTTTAAATTTCGAAATACAAAGTGAAAATCATTATTCGTGTCCCTTTTTCACAATATTGATAGATAATTTTCTGACCTACTCGAATATATGAAAGAGACCCCGTGAACATTTCTGGTATATGGGATATAACCGTAAACGTAAAAATGTCTCTGGGCAAGTTAAAAATCACCAGAATTAGATCCCATTCACCACACTGATAGGGTTTCGACTCATCTATCTGGCCATGTAGGTGAGACCCCGTGAACATCTCTAGGTTCGGTGAAATAAAATTTGATAATGTATTCAAATTATTTCATGAAACTTCTAAGTCGTGTATGGCACTGTAAATATCGCCATAACCGAACCCTGTCCGGAACTATCGAAAGTCGCATCTTTGAACTATTCAAAAGTGTAAACGTGAGAACGTGAACATCTCTAGGATTTCTGTTATTTGATTATTATCACAATAAATCGGGTTCGTAGCTTATTTGGGAATGTCAATTGGGTCAAAATCCTATTGGAGAAAATACTAAAATTTCCAATTGAGAAAAAAATTGAAAATGAAGAAGTTTTAAATTTCGAAATACAAAGTGAAAATCATTATTCGTGTCCCTTTTTCACAATATTGATAGATAATTTTCTGACCTATTCGAATATATGAAAGAGATCCCGTGAACATTTCTGGTATATGGGATATAACCGTAAACGTAAAAATGTCTCTGGGCAAGTTAAAAATCACCAGAATTAGATCCCATTCACCACACTGATAGGGTTTCGACTGATCTATTTGACCATGTAGGTGAGACCCCGTGAACATCTCTAGGTTCGGTGAAATAAAATTTGATAATGTATTCAAATTATTTCATGAAACTTCTAAGTCGTGTATGGCACTGTAAATATCGCCATAACCGAACCCTGTCCGGAACTATCGAAAGTCGCATCTTTGAACTATTCAAAAGTGTAAACGTGAGCCCGTGAACATCTCTAGGATTTCTGTTATTTGATTATTATCACAATAAATCGGGTTCGTAGCTTATTTGGGAATGTCAATTGGGTCAAAATCCTATTGGAGAAAATACCAAAATTTCCAATTGAGAAAGAAATTGAAAATGAAGAAGTTTTAAATTTCGAAATACAAAGTGAAAATAATTATTCGTGTCCCTTTTTCACAATATTGATAGATAATTTTCTGACCTACTCGAATATATGAAAGAGACCCCGTGAACATTTCTGGTATATGGGATATAACCGTAAACGTAAAAATGTCTCTGGGCAAGTTAAAAATCACCAGAATTAGATCCCATTCACCACACTGATAGGGTTTCGACTCATCTATCTGGCCATGTAGGTGAGACCCCGTGAACATCTCTAGGTTCGGTGAAATAAAATTTGATAATGTATTCAAATTATTTCATGAAACTTCTAAGTCGTGTATGGCACTGTAAATATCGCCATAACCGAACCCTGTCCGGAACTATCGAAAGTCGCATCTTTGAACTATTCAAAAGTGTAAACGTGAGCCCGTGAACATCTCTAGGATTTCTGTTATTTGATTATTATTACAATAAATCGGGTTCGTAGCTTATTTGGGAATGTCAATTGGGTCAAAATCCTATTGGAGAAAATACCAAAATTTCCAATTGAGAAAGAAATTGAAAATGAAGAAGTTTTAAATTTCGAAATACAAAGTGAAAATAATTATTCGTGTCCCTTTTTCACAATATTGATAGATAATTTTCTGACCTACTCGAATATATGAAAGAGATCCCGTGAACATTTCTGGTATATGGGATATAACCGTAAACGTAAAAATGTCTCTGGGCAAGTTAAAAATCACCAGAATTAGATCCCATTTACCTCACTGATAGGGTTTCGACTGATCTATTTGGCCATGTAGGTGAGACCCCGTGAACATCTCTAGGTTCGGTGAAATAAAATTTGATAATGTATTCAACTTATTTCATGAAACTTCTAAGTCGTGTATGGCACTGTAAATATCGCCATAACCGAACCCTGTCCGGAACTATCGAAAGTCGCATCTTTGAACTATTCAAAAGTGTAAACGTGAGCCCGTGAACATCTCTAGGATTTTTGTTATTTGATTATTATCACAATAAATCGGGTTCGTAGCTTATTTGGGAATGTCAATTGGGTCAAAATCCTATTGGAGAAAATACTAAAATTTCCAATTGAGAAAAAAATTGAAAATGAAGAAGTTTTAAATTTCGAAATACAAAGTGAAAATCATTATTCGTGTCCCTTTTTCACAATATTGATAGATAATTTTCTGACCTATTCGAATATATGAAAGAGATCCCTTGAACATTTCTGGTATATGGGATATAACCGTAAACGTAAAAATGTCTCTGGGCAAGTTAAAAATCACCAGAATTAGATCCCATTCACCACACTGATAGGGTTTCGACTGATCTATTTGACCATGTAGGTGAGACCCCGTGAACATCTCTAGGTTCGGTGAAATAAAATTTGATAATGTATTCAAATTATTTCATGAAACTTCTAAGTCGTGTATGGCACTGTAAATATTTCCATAACCGAACCCTGTCCGGAACTATCGAAAGTCGCATCTTTGAACTATTCAAAAGTGTAAACGTGAGCCCGTGAACATCTCTAGGATTTCTGTTATTTGATTATTATTACAATAAATCGGGTTCGTAGCTTATTTGGGAATGTCAATTGGGTCAAAATCCTATTGGAGAAAATACCAAAATTTCCAATTGAGAAAGAAATTGAAAATGAAGAAGTTTTAAATTTCGAAATACAAAGTGAAAATAATTATTCGTGTCCCTTTTTCACAATATTGATAGATAATTTTCTGACCTATTCGAATATATGAAAGAGATCCCGTGAACATTTCTGGTATATGGGATATAACCGTAAACGTAAAAATGTCTCTGGGCAAGTTAAAAATCACCATAATTAGATCCCATTCACCTCACTGATAGGGTTTCGACTGATCTATCTGGCCATGTAGGTGAGACCCCGTGAACATCTCTAGGTTCGGTGAAATAAAATTTGATAATGTATTCAAATTATTTCATGAAACTTCTAAGTCGTGTATGGCACTGTAAATATCGCCATAACCGAACCCTGTCCGGAACTATCGAAAGTCGCATCTTTGAACTATTCAAAAGTGTAAACGTGAGCCCGTGAACATCTCTAGGATTTCTGTTATTTGATTATTATCACAATAAATCGGGTTCGTAGCTTATTTGGGAATGTCAATTGGGTCAAAATCCTATTGGAGAAAATACCAAAATTTCCAATTGAGAAAGAAATTGAAAATGAAGAAGTTTTAAATTTCGAAATACAAAGTGAAAATCATTATTCGTGTCCCTTTTTCACAATATTGATAGATAATTTTCTGACCTATTCGAATATATGAAAGAGATCCCGTGAACATTTCTGGTATATGGGATATAACCGTAAACGTAAAAATGTCTCTGGGCAAGTTAAAAATCACCAGAATTAGATCCCATTCACCACACTGATAGGGTTTCGACTGATCTATCTGGTCATGTAGGTGAGACCCCGTGAACATCTCTAGGTTCGGTGAAATAAAATTTGAACATTTATTAAAATTTATGGAATTTCTAAATGGCCTGTATGGCACTGTACATATCATTTTAAACTATCTTTTTCTATTTCAGTGTTACAACTTTGTCTACGCTATTCTAAATTATATTTTAAAAACTGTGTATGTTTGTAGGAGCGTTGACAGGAAAGTTATAAAATAGATTGAAATCAAAAACCATAGTTTATTAAAAATGCGCTGGACTTTGTAAAAACCATCATAATTAAATCCTGTTAACTACACACGTGGGGTTTTGATTTAGCTATTCGGTCATATAGGTGGGACCCCGTGAACATCTCTAGGATCGGATATATAAAAGTAGAAACATCGTCTAAAATAGCCTTTTTTAGAATTAAAAAAAGTTTAGTAAATCGTTTTACGATTTTCTCCTGTTTATTTCAAATCGTTAGAAAATTATTTGATCTTTACAGCGACACTATTAGGAACTTTTAGGGACTTATCTAATTTAAATGTTAAAGATTATATAAAAATGTTTCAATTTCACCACAAAACAAATCCAATTGGAATATTTTTAAATTTAACAGTGTAAATTTTTGGTATTATTTTTGGTATGTATTTCACAATCATGTTCTGATACCATTTCGTGAATGCGTAAATGCACATTTATGTTTGAATTACTAGGTATACATAATATACATAGTGGGTTTCAAATAAACAGTAAAGTGACGAGTTAAGTGATGTGTATGATGAAATGTGTTTATATACATAAAACCAGAGTTGAAATATTTATAACGGGATATATTTCGTTTTAATGTTTCGATAAACTGGTTATGTATAAAGATGCATTAAATCAGAGAAGTATCCTTTATATACATTTATATATATATATAATATATACATATATACATAATTTTATTTATGTACTTTTCATACTTCGTATATAGATTTGTGTGTAGCATCAAAATTTACCTAAATTAAATAATACATATAAATAGTTATGAGTGTGTGCTTCTGTGCGTTTAGATGTATATATATATGGTGTGTATATGCAGGGATGTAACAAAACCAATAATCGCCCCTTTCACACGGGATGTCAAAGAAGCAGCTTCTTTTTCGTCTCTTTCCCCGTTTACATATGAAACCGGTTGCCAAAATGTTTTTCGGTGAAGCAGCTCTAACACAAACAGAAGTGAAATAAAAAATTTAATTACATATTTTATTTTACTTTAAATTTGATTTTAAAAATTAATTTTTTTTTTTTTCATTCATTTTTGAGATGTACATTTTAGTTAAAATTTTATTTTCGAGAGAGTAGATTAAAACAATACAAAAACATTTTGGTTTAAATATAAAATAAGGTTTTAAATTAGCAATGAATCATCTATTACGACTTATTTTAAAGTGTGAACCAGTGCTTCTTTTAAATCCCGGGTGGAACGGATGAATAAATTTGATATGTTAATTGTTGTTGGTTTTGGATGTAGACTTATGTATACATGTGTGGATGGTATGTATATTTTTGTGGTTTATTATATATTTCCTTGTGAAGCGTGTGTTCTTTGAATCTAAAATTGATCTTCGTCTCTTTCCCTATTTGCCTATGAGATTGGATTTGATAGCGACTCCTTTTTGAACCAAATTTTTTATTGGTGTAGAGGCGCTGGCCCAAGCGAAAATGAGATGGGGGATTCAAGGCCATTTTGTTTTTTTTATATGTAGGTTTTGATTTGAATTTTGTTTTCGGAGAGCATAATAAAACCATGATGAAAAATCATAGAGAGGTGAAATATTCCCAAGTTTCATTTTCGTCGTTTTGTGCGCGTTGCGTCACTTATTATTTTTTTTTCTTATGTTCGAATATTTTAGATATTATGACACATATAACATTATATATAGTTACATATAAATATTAAAATATATTAAATAAAATTCAGCTCACAAATTCTTGTTAATGATATTATAGCTTTGTTCCTCGATTTACAATTTTCAAAAATATTCGTGATCTTAAGAATTCATTTATTTAAATAGATTATGTACTTTAAATTACAAATTAAAATTTATCTCGATTTTATTTTATTTGTTATTTTATGATTTCCGCAGTGATTAAAATTCAAATTTTTAATGATTTTAACTAAATTTTTATTTTCTGTCATTTTGCGTGTTAAAATCATGTTTTAGTATCTTGTTTTTATGTTTCTTATGGCGTTTTCTTTTAACAAAAAACTGGCAAAAATTTTTTGATGTAAATCACATTTTAGCGGAAAAAATAGCAAAAAAAAATTTTTTTTGATGTACATCAAAAAATGAAAATATAGATTTTTACTTCCATTTTAACTACCACGTACACATATTTATATATGCACATATAATACGTCAACCGTAAATATTGTCAAATACGTCAAACGCGTCATTTGAAATTTTTTCAAAATGGTTTGTTATTGTTTTCGGTATCCCTTTCGGGTTTGGACACGGGTAGACACACTACGCCACACATCAAATTTTTTTTTCATTTTCTTTTTAACTATCCGAAATTTGATTTACATCAAAAACGTAAAAGAATCCGCTATTAATAACTTGAACCGTGAAGCGTAAGTCATAAGTTTGAATATATTGAATACAATTAAGAAGTCAATAATAAGCATACAGTTTGTTTTCAGGTTTAATAAATAATACGAGTATATGTTTACTGACTATTTTAACGGCCAGTTTGCCAAATGCTAATGACTTTAGAGAAATTATTAATGATTTAATATTAATTATTAATATACATAATTCAATTTGTTATTGATGTGGTTCGGATAGCTGTGGGTTCGGAAAATTATATTAACTTACAATATAATTTTCTGAACCCATGGTTGTTTGAATTGTATTAGTAATAAATTGAATTATTGAGTTGTAGAGGATTAAATTAATAAATATTTATATTATTTAGGAAACCGGTAGATTAATTAAGAATGAATTTCAGAAATCTTTAGATGTTATGAAGAAATATTTCTTTGAAATATTAATTGCTGGTCGTGTAGATTAGAATTGTGCTGTCATTATGTTAATAACTATTGGCTTTACCTAGGTATTTGTAACCGAACTGATCCAATTAATCAATTAATCAATTTTGTTTAGGTAGCTGATAAGTATTAATGTAGAATTATATTACAGAAAATTTCCAGATGCACGTGAAATATTATTTTTTCTCAGGTTTTGATTTAGTGAGGCAATTGTTGACGATCAAAGCAATACCATCGTTATCCATTAAACCTATTAAGCCTTTATCCTTCCTCTAGTAGATTAGAAGTAGATTAGAATTGTGTTGTGCCGTACGATCGCTAGGTGTCTGCAACCGGATCGTTCTGTCCCAAAAAAAAAAAAAAAAAAAAAAAAAAAAAAACCTTTCCTATCCTTCCTATTGTTATGTGTAAACAGGCTGTAGGAATAGGCCCGGCGGTATCCGGGACTCTTGGCTAGCACTTGGTTCTACAGTCCAATCAATCAATCAATCAAGACATACATACTCTCTAATGTAGTTATTTCTAGCAAATTAGGTAAAATTCCATATAAAGAACCACTCAATTCGCGAAAGAAATTAACATTTTATAATATTGAAAACTATCCTAAGAAAATTTGCAAAATATTAAAGAATTCTAAAAATTAAAATTCCATTGCGGATGTAGGAATAGAAGAAAAATTAATTTACTAATCAGAATATATTCCTATTTACTTTTGAAAAACGTTGCTTTTACAAAAAACTTTGAGTGATATTTTCACATCGCTCTACTGAAAAATTAAAAATTTTGGGGTCTCTCTTGCGGCAAATGAGCTATATTTGGTTTTTGTATGCTTTCTTGTTCTCGTGCACATCAATCGCATGTAGGAAGAAAAAGAAAACACACAAAAATAATTGCCGCGTTTTTTTATTAGCGCCCGATTGATGTATCCGGAGCAGCCAATTTTCTTGTCAAAACTTATAGTTAATTTAAAAATCGATAAAAAATGTTTTGTTTTACGATAAAAAATGTTTTGCTGATGGAAATTTGAAAAGGCCTTTATTTTGTAAACCCCTGAAACCATTAAAAACTTAAACTTACAATAAAAGTTTAAAAAGCAGCAAGAGGAACTTGTTCCTAACGTCATGTGAAAATAAATATTAATTAGTATATTTCAAATGATAAATGTTTGTTTTATGTATACATTTATTTTTAATTTTTACGGTAGAGCGACACCAGTGAATAATAGCAGCAGTTTCAGTAGAAATTTTGCATTCGGCTCCGGATAGTGCCCGAATAATAAAATACGGCTAATATTTCTCTACCACCTCTCGGTCGTACACACCAATGCCTCCTAAACTACAGGCCGCTTACACCAAATGATGACGACACGCTATGTCGACGTTTTTGTTGTTTCCTCCAGGGGCACTATTCTTGAACTATTACGAAAATTTTTGGTACCGAGTTAGTGTCAAAGTATAACGAAAATCTTTAAATGGTATTCTTGAAATTGGATTCCGAAAATTTTCGCAACGGAACGTTACTAAAATTTTCGTAATGGTTTTTTCGTTCCTTATTTCATTTTCGTAATAAAATTATTTAGATTTTTTTAAATGTTCGTAGTTATTATTTATTTAGAGATGTAATGTAATGGACAACAAAATGAAGGTAGTAAAAACATTCTATTTTTGAAGTAAAACTTCTTTAGGCACGCTTGACTTGGGGACTAAGCTGGCAAATGCGTTACGAAAAGTGTAATCGAACGAAGCGAACGAAACAATAACAATACACAACAACAACAATAAACGAAATCATTTTCCTTTAGTATCAGAATGTGCCATGACAATTCATAAATCCCTAAGTAGGTGGAACATTAGTTGATACCATTTTATTTTAATAATTGGTTAAAAAAATTGGAAAATAAAAAAATATGAAAATTGGTAAATGGAAAATTGGAAATTTCGAAATTTGCAAAATTATAAAATTTGAGAATTAGTAAATTGGAAAATTTTAAAATTGGAAAATTAGAAAATTGGAAAACAGGTAAATGCAAAATTGGAAAGTTGGAAAATAGGATTATATGAAAATATGAAAATATAAAAATATGAAAATATGAAAATATGAAAATATGAAAATATGAAAATATGAAAATATGAAAATATGAAAATATGAAAATATGAAAATATGAAAATATGAAAATATGAAAATATGAAAATATGAAAATATGAAAATATGAAAATATGAAAATATGAAAATATGAAAATATGAAAATATGAAAATATGAAAATATGAAAATATGAAAATATGAAAATATGAAAATATGAAAATATGAAAATATGAAAATATGAAAATATGAAAATATGAAAATATGAAAATATGAAAATATGAAAATATGAAAATATGAAAATATGAAAATATGAAAATATGAAAATATGAAAATATGAAAATATGAAAATATGAAAATATGAAAATATGAAAATATGAAAATATGAAAATATGAAAATATGAAAATATGAAAATATGAAAATATGAAAATATGAAAATATGAAAATATGAAAATATGAAAATATGAAAATATGAAAATATGAAAATATGAAAATATGAAAATATGAAAATATGAAAATATGAAAATATGAAAATATGAAAATATGAAAATATGAAAATATGAAAATATGAAAATATGAAAATATGAAAATATGAAAATATGAAAATATGAAAATATGAAAATATGAAAATATGAAAATATGAAAATATGAAAATATGAAAATATGAAAATATGAAAATATGAAAATATGAAAATATGAAAATATGAAAATATGAAAATATGAAAATATGAAAATATGAAAATATGAAAATATGAAAATATGAAAATATGAAAATATGAAAATATGAAAATATGAAAATATGAAAATATGAAAATATGAAAATATGAAAATATGAAAATATGAAAATATGAAAATATGAAAATATGAAAATATGAAAATATGAAAATATGAAAATATGAAAATATGAAAATATGAAAATATGAAAATATGAAAATATGAAAATATGAAAATATGAAAATATGAAAATATGAAAATATGAAAATATGAAAATATGAAAATATGAAAATATGAAAATATGAAAATATGAAAATATGAAAATATGAAAATATGAAAATATGAAAATATGAAAATATGAAAATATGAAAATATGAAAATATGAAAATATGAAAATATGAAAATATGAAAATATGAAAATATGAAAATATGAAAATATGAAAATATGAAAATATGAAAATATGAAAATATGAAAATATGAAAATATGAAAATATGAAAATATGAAAATATGAAAATATGAAAATATGAAAATATGAAAATATGAAAATATGAAAATATGAAAATATGAAAATATGAAAATATGAAAATATGAAAATATGAAAATATGAAAATATGAAAATATGAAAATATGAAAATATGAAAATATGAAAATATGAAAATATGAAAATATGAAAATATGAAAATATGAAAATATGAAAATATGAAAATATAAAAATATGAAAATATGAAAATATGAAAATATGAAAATATGAAGATATGAAGATATGAAGATATGAAGATATGAAGATATGAAGATATGAAAATATGAAAATATGAAATTTGTAAAATTGGTAAATTGGAAAACTGGTAAATTGGGAAACTGAAAAATTTGAAAATTGAAAAATTGGAAAACAGGAAAATAAAAAAATATGAAAATAGGAAATTTGTAAATTGGAAAATTGAAAAACAGAAAAATTGGAAAGTCATAATATAGACTTCTATGTCACTGACTGACTCACTCATAGGGTGACCAACAGTTTTCTTTTCTATATTATAACATCTATGTCACTCACTAACTTACTCACTCCAGAACGCACAGGGTGACCAAAAAAAATTCGCCCATGTGATATATTTTATCTATGTATTTTTTCTATATTATACCTCCATTTCACACGAGGTATCACAGAAACCGATTTTTTCTTCGTTTCTTTCCCCGTTTGCCTATGATACAGGTTTTAATGCGACTTAAACAAATTTTCGATGAAACCACATTGTGTACTGTGGTTATACATAAATGAAATAAAAAATATTTCAAGGCCATTTTTACTATGCGAAGAGATTTCAAAAATGGTTTATTTGTCCATTTTGTGACACATACATAAACATTATCTATTACGACTAGTTGGCCTTGAAAAAGTTACCAAGTTACAAGGTTACCTTTTGTGGCATCAGACATAAACGGCTAGGTGACACTCGAGAACGCACTGGGTGACCAATTTTTTTTTTCAATATTATAATTTTTCTATATTATATTATAGGTATTAAATATATATTAGAAGTTTTACTTCAGCAGTGTGGTCTAAAGCACACTTAATTTTTTTTCCTTTACATTTTATTTCCTAAAACAAACAAGAGACATTTTTGTTTATACACGCGCATTCTTAAAAATATGGGAATATCTACGGTTGGTAATTTGGGATGAGTTTTTTTAGGTTTAACTATTTTTATCTTCTGTTTACTACTACTAGTTTATATTTGGGAATTCATAATTTTTATTTAAGCACAGCTGATTTAACTACAAAAATTTAAATATTTAACAAGTATTAATGAAACATTGATAATATACCGTGTTGTGATCAATAAATCTTTACGTTATTTTAGATTTTGTTTTTACTATGGATAGTAGAAGACGAGGTGGATCTCACATCACGTTCTGCCAAAAAGAAATTTTAATCGATTTTTTAAAATCAATAAATTTAAAATTTAGTAATAAAATATTTAAAATTTAATAATATTAAGCACAAAAATACACAACAATAATTTTTAAAAAAAGTCCGTTTCGCTTAAAGTTTTCAATTGTAATAACATTTTTAATCACATCATTGCGAAATGTCATTATTTTTTATTCCCCTCTTTCTTATTTTCGTAGTGGTTTCAAGAATATCAATTTATGATTTCTCCATTACGATTACGAAAATATTGTTACGAAAATTTTAGGTACCGAAAATTTTCGTAATAGTTCAAGAATAGAGCCCCAGTTGTTTTGTTAGTGTAAATATTTTAACATTATTATGGTGCTTTTTCGATTTAGACATAAATTGACGTCATGTGCGAAAAATTAGAGTAGTAAGAGGCCTGTAGTTTAGGAGGCATTGTACACACGCACGAGGTACACATTGATCTCACTCTCAAAAATCATTCGACGTTTACATAATACAAAATTGTAAAGCCCAATGCACAAAACGATTTTAATCCCACTAACATACCACAGATGGCAATGCTCTAAGCAAAATGCATTTTCAAACAATCAATGAAAAATAAAAAATTTGAAAATGAAACAGTAAAAGAAATTAATGTTATGACCAGTGAGTCGTTTTCTTACAATGCATTAATTTTATTTTTAAGGTTACCTCTCGGGCTTTAGTTACATCAAATATAGTTATATTAATTAAAATCAGGTTTTCTATCCACTTTTGTATCAGATTTTGCTCCGGATTGCATTTCCATTCACTTGAATACCGTTCGCACCCGATACCTTGTATAAACATAATTCATAGTCTATTTAACTAAATTACTTTTCCGAACAGTTATTAAACACATTTCCATCTAACAATGACGCTTTTCTTAAATCACATTAAATGAAATGTTTATTTATTTTCTAAAGTATTTTAAATTGTGTCTGCCTGCGTTTTACCTGTAAACTGTTCTGCAAAATAACTTGTTTAGAGCAGAAAGCTTTTAATTAAAGTTAAGAAACAGCATAGCATGATGTTGAATAAATGTTTGTATATACAGTAAGCATAAATACACCAGATACATTAATTAAACCGTTATTGCCAACAATAAAAGAAATGGGAAATGGTTAAAACTAAAACTCATACATAGCTAGGCAAACGAGTAGTGTTGTATTATATAGAAGCAAAAAGGAAAACTTAAATTTATGTTGAGTTAACTTTCTTTTAACATTTAACATATATAAAGATAATTTATACTGTCAACTCGAATTGTTGTTGTATATTTTTCATATACATACGCAACATACATCCATTGAAGCTGGAAAAAAGGAAAAGAAAATTTTTTGTTTACAAAATTAATTTTTTTTTTGTATTCGATTTGATTCCTTTTGAGAATTTCAAATATCCCTTGTCATTTTTTTGGTTCGTTCTTTTTTCCAGATAGTTAGAATGTCTATGTATGTACGAGTAGTAATAAAAAGGGTAAACTAGATAATTGATGTCAATCGTTTATTTCTAAATAGAGACTTAACGAAAGTGGTGGAAATATGATAATAAGCTTTTTGTATATTTGTATATATATATACACATACTTGTATGTTATGCTTTATACATACAAATATATCATATGGTATTTGAAAATCATCGTTCTTATTTATGTATTGTATATTTACATATCTCAGTTTGCAAATTATACATTATAACCTTTATATGCTCTCGTATTTTTTTTCTGTGGAGGAGACGGGTGGCCTAGCCTACCATTGTGATTGGTGGTAATGTAATATAATATATTAAATGTCAAATATATATCTTGTTAGCGGATCTTGCTTTAGTAAATAGAAAATGGGTTGACATTTTTCTTATGTAACCTTGAAATTTAAAACTTATCAATAGGATTCCTTCAATAATAAACTAATTGCATATGTAGCAATTTTTTATGTATAGTAATTTTATTAATGATGAGTGAAAGTATTATTAATTTACTGTGATTATCTTACCAAATTCTGAAGGTTAACAACAGGCATGAATTTTTATGAGCTTGGCCAAAAATATTCTTCCAATATCAGCACACAAAACTGACTGTCATAGTTTTTAATTGTACAAAACGTACAGTCTTTAAAGCTTTGGCGTTTGAATCAGATGGTACAGGGTTGGTATATGCAAAAGCTGTGCTAAAAGTATTTTTTATTATCTGATTTTAAATGATGATATAAATTGTAAATGAACACAATTATGGTTCGCTGCCAGATTGTAAAATTACTCCCTTTTCCCCGATTATTGATCCAATGTCTAGTTGGTTGCTTCTTGAACCTTGTATTGTTTTCCATATTCACAGTCTCTGTTCCTCTCGCTCGTTTTCAAGTTGCGTTTCTCGGGAATCAGGCTGCGTAAGAAAACGATCATTGTGTCGCTGCCAATAATCTCGGACGTAGTGACCTAACTTACAACATTTGAAGCATCTCCTTAGACGCAATTCTCCGGGACTCAGAACGCTATCACTACAAAGTCGTTTGGATTAAGGGTACCCACCAACATTGGTTCAGTGAATAGACCTCCCTTGTCAGCATTGTATCACAGCTTTAGCTTTTTCGTAAGTTAGTCTAGATTTCACTTTGACTCGTAACACATCTGTCCCACTTTTTTCTCTTGAAACGTAAAGTGTTTGGGCTATGTTTTACCATCGAATAATGGCGGTTTCAAATCTTTTCTCGAGCCCTTTGAAACAACGCCCTTGCAATCGGTTGACTATTCTTACCGTTGTGTTGATTTTCCTCTAGGCCGGTTATCTCGGTCGTCTCATATGTTTTGAACTTCTGGTATTTTTGTCACAAGAGATTCAATCACATCTCTCAGATTTCAATTTGCTGTTATTGCGCCCATATATATGATGCAGTTTCTCGCTCTGCACATTCTGTCATTTATCTAGCTCGGCAATGTGATCATCTTGCTCCTCCAATTTGGTATATAGCTTGTCTAGTTTGTAGCGGCTATTTTCGCCGCCAACATTGTATTCATCACGTCTCTAAAATCAAGTGCTCGTTTCAAAATTGTTCCTTTTGATTCACGCGCCGATTCGATTTCCTCACTTTTTAACTGGGTTCTGGTAAGTTGGACAATTCGATCTGTTGATGATACAACAAGTGTCATTATTGAAGCTGGTGAAGTTTATTGTGATCGTCCTTCGAACCCATCTTACGTTTTGCAGCCTCGACAATAGCACTTTCATATTTCCTTCGGCTGAAACCTCAGCAGCATTCCTTTCCATCTCTATAACTTTTAAAAGTTTATGCCTGAACTCATTTCTGCTGGTGTTTGAAAAATACCACTTCTGACACCAAATGCCACGAATTACGGGTATTCAATAAGGGTGCGTCAGTTGTGAAAGTTAAAAAAATAGAAACACCTTTCACTTCTTAACAAATTCATTATTTCAGTATTTATGGAGGAATACTTGATGCGGTAACATAGATGCATTTAAGAATATGAACTCTGGTTTTGAACTCGCGACTGTTGGGTTGATAACACTTGTTAGTACCTTAACCACTCGATTGCCAAATGGTAGCCACTCGATCACCAAGTGGTATAATTGTGTAGAGTAAAATTTCTAACAATATATTTATCATTGTTGATCCTATCGTTATCCAACCTACCATAAGCCCATGCGTTACTGTTCGGCACACAATCATATGTTCACCAAATTAACAAATATAATGATTACTTAGGAGTTAACTAGTTCTCGATAAGTTGGCTATAATCAGAATTGTATAAGAAAATTAGGAAAATCCCATTCAAATCTTTTTCCCTTTGCGGTGGAAAAAAGAAAAAATTGCCGACCAAACGGCACAGTGGTCAAAGCGATGGCATTTGAATCAGGTTAGGACGGGGTTCGAATCCCGATAGGTGCGCAGCATACAAAAATGTTTTCCATCTTCTGATTACGAACGGTGGAAAAACCGGAAATGATTTCACCTAAATTTGGCATCTTTGGCTAATTGTTTATTGGGGATGAAATTTCATACTAAAGGTTTTCCATAAATTGGGAGGCCATTGCGAAATGTTGTGGAAATCTGTGTACCGGAAATGGCAGCTTCCGTAAGGGCCTTTAAAATTTTTGCAATGATGTTGAAAAGTATAGCATTTACAAAAAACCGACAAGGAATTAACCCAAACGATGAGTAGAAATTTCAGCATTACGAAGACAAAGTAAAAATGAGGTAACCGGAGTGATGGAGCCAACCGAAACAACAATACCAGTACATTCATCTACTTCCGAACAACAAAAAATATTCATTAAGACGAGAGACATGATGAAGGCGATTTTGATTCAACCCAAGGGAATGGATGGTAAATTCGATCGAACTCCGAACAGAACAAGGCGATAAAGTTGATCAACTTCCCAAAGATACAAGAAACCAAATCCGTGCAGCAAAGTGCACAATTCCAGAACTACGAACAGAACAAGGTGAGCGTTTTGCCGAGTTAGACCATAAGCTCAACCAAATTCAGCACGCCCAAGATCTCCAAGTTAAAAAGCTAACATAAAAAATGAAGTCTTTCGTGATAAGAGTAGATAACCAGTTCAACGATTTTCAGGGAACAATCAGGGAGGAACTTCAAAATGCACTAATAAAAGAGGAGATAAGGAAACCACGATTAGTTTTTAGAGCTATAACGAAAGAAAAAGATCGCGTTCCATGTCTCGATATTTCCGAGGGCAACAACACGGGCAGTTCATGAGAAGATATGGATATAAGGTAAGGATATGATTCAGTTAAGCGTCAAAACACTTGTCTTAAATGTAATGGGTATGCATCCGGAAAACTAAATTACAAGAATTTTAAGGGGCGTAACCGTAAGCTGTTGGAAGAGAGAATATGCCTCAAGAAAGCCGTGAAAATTACACAACTAAGGGTGGATTACAAAACCGATTCTGTTATTGGCTTATTAGTATAGTGTTACTACACCATTATACTGAATGCCGGAGCTTCAAAATCGGTTGTTCGTCCTGATATGGTACATCCAAAACAAATTGATGCTACTGCCTTTATAAATTGCTAACAGCAACAGCTGAATCGCAACTAGAATAACAGATGAATACATCATCGGAATGGATATTATGAAAAAATACTTGATTTTCTGGATAACCAGGTACCAACATGGCGCTATGTAAAAGACCCCTTCAGTTAAACAGAGATGAACAAAATGCATTGCGGATTATAATCGAATGTAAGGCCGAGATACTCGATGTACTAAAAAGCCAACTACACCAATTGACGGCGACCTTGGGGATACCAAAATGCGAATTTTGGAGTCTACGAATGTCAATAATAACAGGTTGCTATGTGCGAGAACCTCACATAACAAAAGGTCGCTATGTGAGCTCGGGCGATAATCACAACTAATCCAATTTGAATTGGAACATGGTTAGTTGCACTAGGGAGAATAGACAACGGAATATCTGGGAGAAGAATCTGGGAATAGGTTAACGGCTAATAAACAGCAAATTCTACAAGAAACACACGTTTGAAGATTTGGAACACATTTAGGAACAAATAGAACCTTGAATAAGATAAGACGCCGGTTTTATTGGAACAATTGCCGCAAGGGCATTGAAGATTGGTGTAAAGTGTGTGCCCGGTGGGACTCAAACAAAGAATGCAGCAATGCAATGTTGGAGCACCGTTTGGACGACTACCAATGGATATCGCCAGCCCATTTTCAGAAACAAAAGGTGGTAATTGCTACATAATGGTGTGTATTGACTACTTCGGCAAGTGGGTGCAACCCTATCCGATTGTGAATCAGGAAACCCGGAGCGTAGCCGTTACATTTGTGAACAATTGGATTTGCAGTTTAAGTATACCGCAAGAACTACACCCGGATCAAGGTAGAACAGTCACCCGAGTTGCAAGAACTCTGCATAATTCTATTCATACAGAAGCCTCGTAGCCGACCAAATGGCACAGTGGTCAAAGCTTCGGCTTTTAAATCGGGAGGTACTGAGGATGTGAAAATAATTATGGTGTTATTAAAAGTGATTACGAAAACATTTTGAGAAGTCTTCAAACTCAAAAGGCGGCTTTCGATAATTTGGATGATAAGTTAAACAGTGTGTTGAATGGTATGAATAAATTGATTGAGAAAAGCATGGAGCAACTGGTTCAAAAGGCGCTAGATGGGTTGAAATGTGAGATGGAAATAGTAAAAGGAAATGTGATGAACAAGAGTGATGGTAAAAGTTAATCAAGTTATGCGGATGTGTTGCATGTGCGTACGGATATTCCACCACTCATTATTAAGCCGAAGGAAGGTGAGAAGAAAACTTCTTCGGAGAATACTAAAAAGAAGCTGAAGGAGGCAGTGGACATTGTGAGCTTGAGTATTGAGATAGAAAAGATGCAGAGTATAAATAAAGGTGAGGTTGTAGTGGAATGTAAAGGTCAGGAAGATGTTCAAAAATTAAAGGAGACGGCGGAGGAATCCATGAACAGTAAGTTCGTGTTAAAGATACTGAGCGCTAGAAATCCGATGATCAAGTTGCAACAAATAAAGGAGGAAGCTGATGTGAATCAGGCAGTTCTTGTTGAGGCAAATGTAAAGCAAAATAGGCTAGATAAGGCGAAGAGCGGATTTTGCTTAAGAATAGTAAAGGTGATGGAGAATAAAAGATTTCAGGGCATAGCCTTGGTTCTGGAAGTAGATCCGGAGACGCACAAATGGATGTTGAGCAAGGACGAGGTATACTGCAAGTGGAGCTGTGCCAAGGTAAAGGACTATGTGTTTGTGAGCAGGTGCTAAAATTGTTCGAGTCTAAAGCATAGAGCCAGAGAATGCCCCAGTAAAGGAAAGGCATTGTGTTGGGAGTGTGGAGACTCTCACTTGGCTAGTAATTGTAATAGGGAGCCAAAGTGTATAAACTGCGCGGAGGCGGCGGAGAAAATGAAGTTAAATGTAGACTACAAGCATTCAGCATGGGATGATAAGTATCCAGCGTAAGTAGAAAGAATAAGGAGAGTAGTGAAGCGGACGGCAAAATCAGATTGACGTGGGAGTGTGGGGGTAAGTGGGCATTAAGGAAATGCGGCGGGCATATTAAGTAGATTGGATGAGATTGCAGAGGTTGTGAGAGATTTTAAAATATCTGTATTGTGTGCACCAGAAACCCATGTTTTAACAGATGATGGAGATGGTATTTTGCGAATTGAAGGGTATAGTCATTATAGATGTGATTCTAGCTCCAGGCACACAGGTGGAGTTCTAGTGTATATGACCGAGAAACTAGGGAGTAGACTGATAAGTCAAGTTAGTAAGCCGATGGAGTACTGGTTGATAGCGGTAAAAGTGGGACGAGCAAAGAGGATTAATGATATGGGAATAATAATATGCTGTTACAGGTCACCAAGTGCTAGTGTAGTGCAATTCTTAACTGCCTTTAGTGAGTGGCTAAATTGATTTCTTCCATTGATGTTGTTGGGAGCAGTGAAGATAATAGTTATGGGTGATTTCAATCTAGACTGGGAGAAATCAGAAGAATATTATGTTAAGTGTTTAAAGAAATTACAGAATCTTTTAGGCTTAAACAGTTCGTGAAGGAAAATACCAGAGTAACGGATGCATCAAGAACGACAATTGATTTAGTATTTTCAAATAAGAAAGTGAATTGTGTTGTTGTGGATACCCCAAAAATTTCAGACCATGCGCTTATAATGGTCAAGGGAGAGGAAGTAATTGGGAAAAAGTTGATCAAAGAAAAGATAGATCTAAATGTTGTGGAAGAGGAACTTTTAAGAACAGAGGATGATGTACGAGAAGTCACTGGGAGCATTGAGAAGGAGTGTGGGAAATTAAATTTATGGGTGGAAGAAGGAGTGAAAAGGGGAAAAGATGAGTTAAGGATAGTGGATATAGCTAGAAGTTGTCCATCATGGTTCACCAACAGAGTGAAGGAGGTTAGGAAGGCAATAGATGAAGCGTATAAGAAATTTATAGTGATAAAGGAGAGAGAGGGAGAGTTGGGGATTGATACAGTTAAGGAAGGGTGGGTGGAGTATCAAAGGAAAAAAAATAGATTTGTTGCTGTGATTAGGAGTGAGAGGAGATTGTATTATGAGAGAAACATTGCTCAGTGCAAAAGGCAACCCGAGAAAGATGTGGAAAACATTAAAAAGGGTAATTGGATCTAAGGTAAGGAGTGATATAAATGGGGTGGATTTTGATGGAGTGATGGTGTACGAAAAGATAGATATTGCGAACAGGTTAAACAAGTATTTTGTAGATAGTGTAGAGGATATTATAAGCAAGACAATGTGGATAAAGCATATGATGGAGGAGTAATTGAGCATGTGGACATGGTGCAGGAGGACTACTTAGATAAAATAGTTAAAACGTTAAAATTGGCAGGATGTGAGGGGGTGTTAAGCTGTAAAATGTTTAAGAATTTATGGGGGGTTTTAAGAGAATATGTGTGTCGCATAGTAGATTTGTCTTTGGAATATGCAGTAGTTCCCACAAGTTTGAAAGTATCATGTGTAGTTACTGTGCCTAAAGTTATGAATAGTTGTCGGATGATAGTCCTATAAATATTTTGCCAATCTTGGACAAGGTACTGCAGTCAATAATTTTGGATAAGTTGCCCGGGCACACCGCTGAGAATAGTATGATATCTGGGCACAGTAGAGAGGGAGGATGGAAAATCGACAGTAGCAGTTTTCCTTGATTTTAAAAGGACATTTGAAACAATTGATAGGGCAAGGTTGCTAGGGAAAATTAAACAAATATGATGTGAGGTGCGAATTGTTAAGTTGGTTGGATAGTTATTTAAGTAATAGAAAGCAGTATGTAAAAATAAATTATGTATGCTCCGATCCTGTAGATGTAAAGTATGGAGTGCCACAAGGAAGTAAGCTGGGACCATTGCTATTTATAGTATTAATGATATGTCGCAGATTCTAAACAGATGTAGGATTCACTTGTTTGCTGATGATACGTTGTTGTATTTGTCGGGAAATGATTTGGTCGAGATCATACGTAGTATGAATGAAGAGTTGGTTGAAGTGGCAAAATGGCTTCGTATAAATAAGTTAATGTTAAATGTAAACAAAACAAAATGTTTGTATGTTGGGAATAATTTAGTAAATGTTAAATAGATTATGTTAAATCGGGATAGATATGCAAGAATCTGTCACATGTTGCTGGAGTTAGAGTTGTTAACAGTGGAAAATACGTTGTATATGAACGTAATGACTTTTATTTTTATTCTTGGTAAAAATTTGTTACCACAATATTTATGCCAGTTGTTGTGTAGGAGACAAGATGTGCATAGTCATGATACTAGGCATTAGGATAAGTTTTATTTAGAGTTTAAAAGACAATGTAGAAGTAAAAAATCGATATTTGACAAACGTATATCGATGTATAATGAGTTACCGGAAAATATAAGAAATTGTAGAAGCATTAAGGATTTTAGGGCAGAATTGTTAAAAGAAATTTTTATAATTATTAAGTAGATGATGTATGCATATTGTATTGTAAACTGGAAAATTAGCTTAAGAGCTATTTGAAAAATAAAATAAATAATAAATAAATAGCAACCACTGAAACCTAACCTAATTTTCCCCGAAAAAAAGTTTTTTCTTACTTTACTTGTATTTGTTATTGTTGTAATCGAATGCAGTTCAATAGGCCAAGCAATATGAAATATATTTTCTATACCTGTCAAAAATTTCTCCAGAAAAAGCAAAATATTACTCCAGGTTTTGGACACAGTCTAAATATGAAGATTACCCAACTGGTTCAACTGACTTTTGATAGATGATCTGTTATTACTGCACACGTTGGAGATTGGCTAAATTAAACTGATTAATTTTGTTTCGCAATAGTTAAAAATTTTGTTGTATCATATATCAATAAAATTCTTTAAATAAAAAATTAGAAGGATATTTTAATAATTTCCATAAACAGAAACAATTTTTCGAAAATTTAATTATGATTTCAGTGAAATACATTCTCACTGATTTTTTTTAGTTTACGGGTTGAAACCTTTATTTTGTAGTAAGAAAATAGCAGACAGATTTGACAAATAATGCGTTTTTAATTAAAAATAAATTAAGACTAATTCTAAAACCGCACTGCAAAACTAAACTGCAAGGTTTTACAAAACAACAATAAAATTATTTTACGTGATTCTCCTGCACTTTCTAATTTAACAAACAATATTTATGTGGAAAGAAAACCTTTCATTACAGTTGGATTCCCCTATTATTACACCGAACTTTTCGGTTCCATTTCAAAAATTGATAAAATGAGTATTTTCTTGACAGCAGTTTTAAATTGTTTTTAAAGGTTGGAAATGATTTCAATTTCCTGATATCTTTTTGAAAGATCAGTAAAAAGGCCTATACCATTTTATGTTAGCTCTTTATTTCTTTCAAAACCAAATGTAATCGAGTATTGAGAAAAATAAGTGAAACCCAATAATCTATCATACTGTCTTATCTCCTCGTCATCATAACGTTTCATCGAAAAAAAAATTATGCTAAACAGTTAATTTCTTGCTAAGCATTTTATTTATTTGTTTAATCTTTTAAAATATGTTGGCATTTTCTTCGAGCATCATTCGCGATAAAATCGATATAAATTCTATAAGCAATCTTATTTTTTGTAACCCCCATCCGCATGTTATTATGTATGTATGTATGTATGTACCATGTACGTAGATTCCCGCAAAAAATGTCATAACATCTAAATTGATTTCTTAATATAATTTAGATGTTAAAAATATAATAAAACATAACAAATAATATTACCACAAAGTTAAATATATATATTATGTATATAGAAGACGTCGAATAAGAAAAATATCAAGCTTTTCTCGTGTATAAGAAATAAAAAATTAATCAATCATCCCGTAACACCAACCAAAAAGAAAAAAGTTTAAATGTATAAAAAAAAAGTTTATCATCCATCATTTATTCCATTTTTCTTTCTTCTTCTCTATAATTTAAGGGTGTTCCAGTGACACAAAATGTTTCGTGGGGTGTAATCATATCAACACGATCATTAGTACTACAACGAGTACAAAGGATTCATTCTGGACAATATGCGTGCGCTGCGGCTAATGATCGGGGCGAAATTCAAAGTGTTCCTGTAAATTTACGAATTAAATGTAAGTGACATAATATTTATATTCTATTAAACTGATGCCTAGATATAGATTAAGTGAGCGATTACTATTACCTGACTTAGTGTGTAATTTAAATACAAATTTATGTATTACATTTAGAACATCGTTCAAAAATATGTCAACTTAATTAAAATACCCATTTCCTTTAATTAAAATAAATTGTTTGCTATAATTCCTGCTTAGCTCAAAATGTTTTCAGCATACATTATTGTCAACACTACGTCTAACTAAACATTACAAACACAAAAGATATTGTTATCGTCTAAACTTGCATATAAAAGACTTTTATTCTTTATGGTACCGTATTTCTTGTAACATGAATGCTAGAAATTTCCGTAAAGCACAAAAAAAAAACTTGGTATCATAAATTGCATCAATCATAAGAATATCATCATACAGTATTATATGTACATGCGGGGCTACAACAACAAACAGAGTGAACCATTAAAGTTGTGCACTTTTTATCTATCATGAACAAAATAACATAAAAAAATTTGAATAATGGCTGAAATACACGTACATAAAAAATTAAGTGGAAAAAATGGAAACAACAGACAGAAAATTTAATTTAATGGTTCTGATTTTTAATCATAATTTATTTGACTACATACAAGTTGTATAGCTAAGCGCTTCAGAAGCGGTTGGTTGCAAGAAGAACATTATATATTATGTGATTATCTATTTTTAATTTTATGTCTTGTGATAAAAATTTAGTTGTTTTACATTATTTGTCTATGTACACCGGAATGTGTGTAGCAAAAATTTATATTTCCGGTTGGTGGATATTCATGAGAAAACTCGTTGTTACACAGGGTGTACCAATTACAAGGAAAATAACATATTTATTATTATACTTTTAAAGAATGTCTGTTAAAAAGATTGGAGAGAGGACTAACTATTTCACAAAAGGCATTGGTGTTATTTGTGTTAAGGTATTCGAATTCTATACATAAAACGGTGTGCTGTTTTCAGAACAGAATATAAAGCGTTTTAGTCCTTTTGTGAATTAATTTAAAAAATGTTTAAAATATTAACAGACAAATCTTGATTAATTTAAAAAATAATTTAAATTTCCCGTCAAAATTTTTATTTTAGATATTTTTTAACTGATTCATTAACGTAGTAGGCCTACGAGAAACAAATTTTGAAAGTAGCTCAATGAATAATTAAACGGTCAGCCTCTGGCTTTTACCAAACTACGACATTTTTAGGCAACCATACTCAAAAACAAAAATTATGATTTTGCATGAAAAAAAATGTTTCTCAGTCAACCGCTCGGCGAGCTTTTTAGTACCGTAATATGGGCCAATGTTCGTTTGACTCTAGTAAATAATTATTACAATATTGAGCCCGAGCGCTTCGAAAATTCTTTATTTATATATAATTATCTAAAAGTTAAAATAAAAAAATGAACTTAACAAAAATATAACCATAAATAAAATTTTGGAAATTCAATCTCAACCATAAAAACAACGTTCAAATATGATATATAATATTTTGAGTGATATTCGTAAAAGCAATTATTCTTACTATTGAGGCATAAATGTACTTTACATTTTGTGCAGTAAATCTTTGATTTACCAAGCCATTTTGGCAATTTGCATCTTAATGCATTTCACTTTTCTTGATGTGTTGTAAATTGGAGACATCGAATCAATTGGATTGGGTAGCAGTTTTTGTAAATAGTTTGGTGGAAATCAATATCTTGGCAAGGTATCGTCTAAATTTATAAAGGTTATACATTTGATTTTTGTTGAGTGGATCGCTTGCTTTAAATTCATTTTTGTATTCGAGGTCCAGCAAGTGAGAAACCATTCTTATCGTTGATCCAAAAGGTCCACTTCTCCCTTTGCAAAATTATATTCGGCTACTATGCCTAGCTGTTCTACATCCACGTACCTTTTAACATTTTTGTTCCATCGGCTTACAGATTTCTCAAATCCGACACCCATGCAGTTGATACTAAATAAATTGGCTTATTGTCTTCCCACTTCACAATACATATGCTACCATTTACGCTGATCACTTCATTATAGCAACCTCACTTTTTACTTTAACTGCTTACAATTTACATGTGTGGTATGCGCAAACCGATTAACTCTTATCGAATCAGTTGCATTAATGTTTTGATTTTTTTAGTCTCCCAAATAACTAATAACTAGTGAAGTAGTTATCAAAGAAAAGTGAATGGCCGTTTTGTGGTATCTTTTAGCTGGTTCTAGCGCTGCTGGCCTTCGTAAATAAACAAATTATATGGTAACTCACTTTTCTCATAGAGCACGATTACCTTTATACGATGTACTGCTTTGTATTGATATGCCCTCTAAAAGTTTAAACGATATGATTTGCACGTATGCACTTTTAAACGCACGTCTATGCCACCGAATATCGCCTTTTGCGTATAAACAAATTCTTCATTTAAATCGATATTTTCAATGTTTACATCCGATCCCGTGTCATTTCCGGTAGCTACAGCCGTCGTTATTAATTCACTAGTTTTGTCATCCTGTAAAATTATTTATTCGGTTTCGTAACTCAATCGATCTTTATTTTAAGATTATTGTGATTGATTTTGATCCACACATTCATCGCTCTAAAATCAATGTGGTTTCAAAAAATTTCTTGGTAGATGAACGGTTCTTTGTATGTATGTTATTAAAATTCTTCTGTACGTGAGTTTGTGACTGAACTCCTTCTACACGGCTGGATCGATTATAATGAATTTTTGTTTGTGCGTTTGAGTGGGTTTCGTAGATTCACAATTGGAACCGGTAGGTAACACTGCGAACGGGGTCTAAGAACTTTTTTTTTTATTTTTTGACCAAATTTTTTTTTATTTTTTTTAGATTTCGCATATCAGAACAAATAACCTCAAAAATTCACCACCCTCCCAAAGATTTCTGTGCGTGTGAATGTAATTGAACTCCTTCTAAATGGCTGGACCGATTTTAATGGAATTTTGATTTTGACGATCGGGATCTAAGATTTTTTTTTTGTTTTTTGACAATTTTTATTTTTTTTTAGATTTTTCGCATATCAGAACATATAACCCCAAAATTTCACCACTTTACCGGGTGGTGGTTTATATATATATATATATATATATATATATATATATATATATATATATATATATAATTCTTCTGCACGTGAGTTTGTTACTGAACTCCTTCTAAGGAGCTGGATCGATTATAATAAATGTTTGTATGTGCGTTTGAGTGGGTTCCTAGATGGTTTAGATTTAGAATTAGACCCGGTAGGTGGCACTGCGATCGAGATCTAAAAAATTTATTTTTTGGTTTTTTGATGAAATGTATTATAATTTTTTTAGATTTTCCGCATATCAGAACATATAACCTGAAAATTTCATTACACCCACCACCCAAAAATTTTCTGTACGTGTGTATGTGACGGAACTCCTCCTAAACGGCTGGACCGATTTTAATGAAATATTGTGTGTGTATTTGAGTGGGTCCCTGGATGGTTTAAATTCACAATTGGACCCGGTAGGTGGCACTGTAATCGGGTTCTAGATTTTTTTTTGTTTTTGGACGAAATATTTTTTTATTTTTTTCTGTATTTTTCACATATCAGAATATATAACTTCAAAATTTCACCCTCCCCGCACCACCCCCAATATTTTAAAAAGTACAAAAAAACGTTGCGAATAATTGACTTTCTGAGAATAATTCATATTTATGTTTGTGTACCATATAGACTGCACTGATGTCGAATACTGTGGTGTTTGCCGTAGATGCGCAAGCCACTTGCGTCGTAGCTTGGCGTTGTTTAGATATTTCAAGTTCGGTTCGCTGTGTTTCGATATTCCATGTATGAAATTTGCGTGCATATTGAATGTATTATTCATCGCGAAATATATTGAAATAACGTTTTAGATCATAAGTGAAGTGTACTTAAACACTTGCATTGAAAAATTGTATAAGGTGCAATGTTGAGGTGAATACCGTATATGATCATCAATGAATTTCAATTATATATACATACGCATTCAATGGCAATCAATCTAACCTACTCTTCTGCATCGCATTTGGGCCGCTGCTCAACATCCCAATATCGAGTTTTTGCCACAAATATATAACGAGGCATTATAATATAGATTGAAGATATTTGCATTCTTAATTCGAATATGCCACTGATTCATTGCGGTATGCCACCGACTAACCCTCCAGCAACAGTCATCATTTACAGCGATGTTAAGCGTGAACAACAGTTTGATGCAACCCTTTTTGTTGCAAATAATGAAACGTATTATTTTTTTTGGACGCACTAGGCGACTCCTCATCTCACTGATACTTGCGCGCATTGGATTAAAAAATCAAATTGTGTTGGTAATTGTTTCATCTGGCATTTGCTTGAATTCAGCACTCAAGTTGCCATTGGTCATTCACACAAATCCAGACGGAATGTACAAGATATAGAAGAATTTCGGCATGGCTAAAATTTTGCAAAAATGCAAAATTATTATCTGGGATGAATGCACTATGACTCACAAGCATTCACTTGAACCTCTCGATAAACCGATGAAATATCCCAAATATAATAGCAGCGTTTTCGGCAGCGCTCTACTCTTGCTGTCCTGTTTGGTGATTTCAGACAGATATTGCTGGTTATTCTACGCGTTACATATGTGGACGAAATTAACGCATGTTTTAAACAATCATACCTATGGTGAAATGACAATACATTACACCTTAACATAAATATTCATGACCAAAATTTGTACAAAAAATTCGATAGTAATATTTATGTTAACCACTTGACAGTTTTGCCCGAGCGTGATTTGGGCTCGAAGTTCGATTGTGTATTGACTAGCCCAAGCCTTGCTCGACCAAAGCTTACAAAAAACATTAATGTACAACAAATGTAAAAAAAACCGACAATTTATGGACACTCTTTCTAGCCTAAATTAAACTGTGAACTGATTAATGCACTTATAAAATTTTTAAAATCACAAAAATTTAATTTACACCCTTAGAATTCACAGCACAAATTTACAAATTAAACAAATATATAAGAAGTTTTTTTTTTAAAATCATTCTTGACTTTAATTTATTTAAGATTTTTTTCGGTTTTTCGGACTAAATATTATTTTTAATGACATTCATACAATGTTTACGACTTTTCTAGTCATAGAAAACAAAGAGGCCATTTACTCACAATATATCCACATCTAAAAGTGGAAGACCCCTCATTTTTAGCCCCAGGGTACTTGTGTACACAAAGATACACAAACCATTACAAATATGAGAACTTCCTTAGGTCTCTTCTTGGCAGCTTGGTTTCGTACTGATAAAAAGTTGGTCTGCTCATTTGTTGACTTCATTTGCATCCTGATGAGTAGATCAACTTTTCATAATTCATATAACAAATGAGCCTTCTTTGAATTCTGTACCGTATGTACGTTTAATTCAAGGATGTGTTTCTACACCCGCGAGCTACTAAATCGACCCAAACCTTCAAGGCTCACAGAAAGGCGATTTTTTTTAAAACGGCTTAACCGATTTTCACAAAACATTATTTTTTATGAAAGCCTGAATTACTTTAAAATTTCACTTTTTATGAAAAGTTGTTTAGTATCTTTTTATCATGAGTTTTGAATGAAAACGCAACCAAAATTGTTGTAAACAAAAATATTGGGGGTATTTAAAACTTTAAATTACAAGAAAAAATTCAAACAAAAGAAAAACAATTTTATTGGTTAATAATTATTGCCCCCCCCCCTCCCCTTGCGTCTACAATTGTTCGAATGCGGTTCTCCAATGACCTTATTAAAGTTTTGACAGACTTGAGGGACCGTGGTCTACTTTTCATAAACGCAATCCTGATCACTTATGTTATATATTTATGTCCCATAAATGTTCAATTGGATTCAGCTGTAGACTGAGGGCTAGCCACTTCATCGTCTCGAATCCAACCTCATCCATGCACTGCCGAGTGGTTCGAAATCTTCCAGTATATGTCCTGTGTAGGGCACTACATGATCCAAGAAAATGTCGTCGATATAATCTTTCAGCGGCCAGACATCCTCTACGGCCTCCACCAGGTGCGAAAACAAGATCTGTTTTTCCCTCAAGCGGTATACCAATCCACATCATGCACGAACTGCCGCCCCACGAGACTGTTTCAGCAAAACAGCACTGCGAAAATTGCTCTCCTGGACGCCGGTGGACCCGGCCTCTCTTATCACTGCCATGGATACATATTCTGCACTCGTCAGTAATTAGAACGGACCTCCATTGCTCGGTGCTCTAATTGATGTGTGCGGGAGCAAATTGCAGTCGCTCCTTTCGGTGGCGTGCTGTCGAATTTTAACCTCTAGCGGGCTGTCTTGTGGTGAGCTTGGCTTTTTCAAGTGTCTTCAGTGAAGTTAGGACGATAAATCGATCATATGTGGTGTCCGATTAAAGGTATCAGTTTCTTGAAACCTTCTGGAAACTCTTAAGACAGCTGTTTGGCTCATGTTTAGTTGACAAGCGACTTCTTGTTGATTTCTTCTTGCAATAAAACAACAACTTGTGCAGCTTTTTCTGGGGCAGTATCCATGATTTTGAGAAAACAGCGAATGAAACTGGTAGAGATTTGTTCAGATCAACGTCTGATATGTGACTGATGACATATATCGGTCAGCGTGGTATTATACAGGTGATTGCAACACGCCAATTGTTTTCGCCAAAACATCGCATTTTGCTTCGATTGCTTTAATTCAAAAAATACTGGATAGATTTTAATAATAAAAATGAAAATCTATGTCAAAATAAAGTTGCTTCACGAAAATCGGTTAGGCCATTAAAAAAATATGCCTTTTGAAAGCCGTAGATTGAAATATGTGAATGGTAGAACTTTCGCTAACAGTTCTGACATCTAATCTAGAGTTTGGATTTGGCCGCTTTCTCTTTTGTTCTAACAGTTCCCTACCGGTATAATTGAGCTCCGCTTATTGAAGTTTCGAATGTGGTAATCTGGTCTACACATAGAAAATGCTTTTAGTGATTAGTTGTGAAAATTCCAATGTTGACTGTGGGCGAAATTTTGTTAATTCTCTATTCATCTATTTCATTATCTCTTCTCTCTTCCGGACATAAATAATTTGAAGATCAGATTTTAATAAACAAGTCTTATTTTACACGCAAACTCTTTTGGAAACATCACCATGAACATCCGTTTAAAGTTACTAAATAGGTTGACATGCAGGAAATTGCGTGCTATACCTTTGACTCCTACCTTTGCTTTACAGACTTTGATGTTCTTATTCGTTTTTACAAGACCAATATTTTATACTAAGAGGTGAGCTACGTATTTCCTCGATTAGAATTTTGCCAAAACTTTGAATCACTTTATCAAATTTACAACAACAACGACCTCAGGTAAGGCTGCCTTTACACAACATAATGTTAAATGTAGGTACTCTAAACCCTTTAAGACTGCGTACATGACATCGAGTGTTAGTTCGGAAAAATACCATGGTATCACACAAAATGTATTAAAACAACAACAAAGTTAAAAATATTTCAACTCGAGTATGGAACTAGTAGGCGGGGCTTAAAGGATTTCACGAAATTTAATTGGTTTTGAGTTCGGGAGTGAGTACGATGCTTTTTATTTCCAATATCATGTACGCAACATAAACCTTCAAACTTGGTTGTTTTATGTGGCCCAACCTCAATACATAAGTTTTTTGCGGTTAGCCTCCTAGAATTTCTCAATAAAATATGGGAAAATTGTACAAACACCGGATATAGATACTTACTATACAGTTACAAATTTAGGGAAGCTTAGTAGACATAATCTTCATTTTTTAGTTATCACACAAAATATAACCTTTAGCTACTTTCAATCGAATTCGCAACTACTGCCACATGGATATTCTCCAGTTTATGTAAAATGAAATTGGCGTGCTAATAAAAACGACTTACTTTCTTTTCTCTAAACTTATATGACTCAAATTTTAATTTTCAGAAAATTATCAGTACCACAAAGCGACAAAGTCGGAAAAATCAAAGTATTTGAATGTACTAGATGTACCTGTACCACATAACAATGCTGTTTAGGGTATCAATTTATTGACTAAATCGACTGCTTCTATATGCGGCTCGAAGAAGATTCGAGCCTTTTTGTTCTGATATAATTTGATTAAAACATAATTTTAAGACCAACAAAAAAATTTTTAAAACCTCTTTAGTTATTTGGTTTGTCTATGAAAAAAACATTAAAAATTCCGTCCCTCCTTTATATATTTCTGATGTAAAACCATTGTACAGAAAAAATTCCACTCATATTTATGAGACAACAAAATTCAGAGGAAATAAATTCCTATAAAAACATTGCGGAATGTCTTTTAATACAGTATCAAGGTACATTTCCGCTCCACCAAATATCTAATAAAGGTGAGAAAATCTAAAATGTTGTCAAATTTTTGTTTACCCCAATTATACATTGTGGTTTAATGCATGATATTTTCTCGTCTGTGGGTTGAGTCTGGTTTTCCTATCGGAATAGGAAATAGGAAAAATTTTATATTTTTATAGCAGTTTTGTATTTTTTCCCTATAAGCTTATTCTAGTGTGTCTTATAGGAATTTTTTCTTTCTTATTTGTCGCAGGTTTTATGTTTATCTTTCCGCACCTACTTTGGATACGGAAACATATTTTTTTTATAACATATACAATATTCTTTTAATTTAAATCTTTAAATTTTTAATTAGGCAAGAAAAATTATAATTACCTACAATTAATGTAAGTTTACCATTTCTTAACTGCTTACAGAGTCATGGTTTTCAATACTCAACTTAATCAAGAATTTGGAAAAAATATATTCCATTTGTACCAAAATATAACATAGGAAAGATTTTTTAGAAAAAAACTGCTATCAAAATTTTTTCCTAAATACAAAAAAAAATCCTATTTCCTAAAGACACCAGAATCGACCCACTGGTTTCTGATATTTTTGCTTCCATCATTTGAATATTTCAGAATTTTATAGTATTTTTGCAAACTTATGTAGCTAAGGAAGGTCTGTTACATTGTCTGTGAAATAATTTTGTAAAAGTAGACGTGCTCTTTACTGCCAATAAAAATTATAGGCAATTCTGGTTTATTTTTCTCGTCCACGCCTAATATTTTCAATCAATTCTTCGACAACAGATGTGCATTTAACATTACAATTTTTATTTTGTGATGGTCGGACCGCTAATAAGTAGAGTTGAGTAAATACACATATTTCTTCAAACATTTCCCATGCTTATCGATTAGAATTGATTGGAATTCCGACATTTTTAAAAAGAAATTATAAATATCTAGGATCATTTCCATATGACTTTTCGGCCCAATAGAAAGTAACATCATTTGCGTTTTTACAATCTTAAAATAGATTAATAAAAAATTCTATATGTTGCACGTCAAAAGGGTGTTAACATGGAATCTGACAGCATCTATTAAATCAGATTTTTATTACACAATTTTTAAGATTTGTTTAACTCACCTTATATGTAATACACAACAATATTACATTTTTTTTCTTGTGTGAAGTACTTCGCAAATCAAATACACAAGCATCCAGATTATCTTACGTTTTATCCGTATAAATTTTGATTGCAGCCGTAAAATATACATAAAATCTTTATCAAATCATGCTGGCACATCATTCTGAAAATAGATAAAACATTTTTATTTATTTATTTATTTCTCAGGTATGTACATACATATTACATACAAGCATATACATATATACAAATATACATACATACATATCTACATAGTTAGATAATGAAATAAAAACAAATTTACGATTTGTAACTCCTCTTGGTAATTTATGGGTATTATGGTGATTGGCAAAGTTCAAGATGGGAGGATATGCTTTGCATTACTAAAAAATCGACGAAAACTACTTCTAGTATTTTATTAGTCTCAAATTTATTTGATAAACTAACCTATATAGAGAAATTTTTATTGTCCCACTAAATCACATAAATATTGAATGACGTTTGAATATATTACGTAATATTGTTCAAGTTAATCCAATTATAGTTGTGTATGGTGAATTTGTTATAACTTACCTACTTTCGTATGCCTGTACAGAAATACAATTTCTAATATGGTTACGAAAATTGTGTCAATTCTTCAGATAATAACGACAAGTATTTGTTTTTGCTATATAACACTATGTTATGTTATTATATTAGGGGTCCTTAAACATGATAATTAAAACTTTGCTTAAAATTCGTAAATAAAAGGTTTTACTTAACTATCTTCGATTTTTAATGCTCTTCTAAGTAGTCTTACGCCACTCAACCGCTCTTATAACAAATTTTCTTTAAAATTGATTAATAACTTCTTACTTCCCTTAGACCCTTAAAATCTTGATTCTAGAGGTTTTCCCATTCATTTTGCTCTTGGCAGTTTTAAGCATTGTAATTTTAAACACGGAAATTGGCTGGTTTCGGTTCTGTTATCAAATCGTATACTATTGAAATGCTGGGTTGTTGTAACTTCCGATGCTGAAGCTCAGATTATCTTGTCGCTCGCGCCATAATACCATGCCTCTGAACTTTGACGCATAATTTACTATTATCTTGTCTCTAATTCAAATCGCCAAATAATGGCGAACTCAATCTTCAAAGCAACAGGGCGAACCAGAATAAATGTTTGAGGAAATAATAGTAACCGAAGACATCTTACTCCATCATGACTATAATAGGTAATTGACAAATATTATAATAAATAATTGATGGTACGGTAAACTGAAAAAAGTCCACAAATAAATGTAGTGCGTTATGCAAATCAATAAAAGAAAATCCAGAAATTCAGAACCTATTTTAAAAACATCAAGTTATTCGTGTATAACACAATGATACATCGGTAAGTAACCAAAAGGTTGCGGCAAATGTATTATACAAGATCCCCATTTTCGTTGGAGCAATCTACCAAACCATATTGCAATTTTGAATTACACCGATGATAGTCCGCAAAATATTATTGAAAGTTCCATATGTTCCATAAGATCAATGTAGTAATTTATCCCACAGAAAACAGAGACCTGCAATTAATTCTTTGAAGAACGTATCTACCCCAATAAATTAGAAGATCCAAAATTTGACAAATTTTTAAAGACGGAAGATTAAAATAAAGCTAGAAGATTTAAAATATTTAAAACTAAATTTTTAAAATTCTTAACACCCGCAACCATTTATTAACGAAAGCGCGATGTGTGCAAAATATTTAAACTTTTAAAGTTGGCTAAACGTTTCAAGTATGTATTCTCAATGGACTGCGATCCTCCTACTCCTGAAAATGGGTTTTTAATGAATTTTGTGCTCCTTTCGTACTGCAGAATACCAGAGCCATCTATGATTTTAAAGAGCCACAATGTACTGCGATCCTCCTACTCCTGAAAAAGGGGTTCTTAATGAATTTTGTGCTCCTTTCGTACTGCAGATAATACCAGAGCCATCTATGATTTTAAAGAGCCGTAATATTAAAATAAGAGCTTTAAATAAAGAGGAAACTTTTATTGAGTTACTATAAGAAATTGTGGTGATTGGACAATTTTTGAACATAAATTTATGAATAAAAAATTAAACATCTAAATTTTAATTTTATATTTTTAATAAAATATTCAACAAACACAGTGTAGTATTTAATTATTAAACTTAAACCAAAGATAAGAATATATTCTTATCTTTGCTTAAACTATAAATTCTGGTCCCATGTACATCAGTATTTTCGAGATGAATAATGGATTTAATAGCAATCTAAACGATCACATTTATACCAAAATTAAAGAGGGAAAACGTGAGCTGAAACGAGATTTTATGAATAACCATGTAGAAACAATAATTATTATATAACAAAAATTTCTCATCAAAATTTATTTACTGGAAATGTATACAACATCGCTGACTTCGTTGATTTTCTTAATTAAATATTATTACAAAAAATAACAAAACGTAGAAAACTTCAATTTTAGGCGATTGCAAAATCAAGCGTTCTGTAACTTCAAAATTCGTTTACAGATGTCTCTATAATAAATTTACTTGAAATTACAGAAAACAATAAAATAATTAAACAACTATTTACGAAAATAAAACAATATTAAGTTAAGCGCGAAATTTTTGATATAATAATTTAACATAATTAATAAAACTCAAAACAATTATAAATTTTATTTATAATACGGTTGGCATAAATAAAACTTTTCGTCGCAAAATATTCCCCATCATAGTTGCTGCGCACAATTTTTCCAAATTTTTGTTTTTTTATTTCAATCCAATGCGCTCATGTTGCGTTTTCTCAGTTCCAGGAGATCTCAGTAATCTATTGAACCAGGCAGTATAGATAATGAACTGTTAAATTTTCTAAATAAACATTTTGGTTTGGGAAATTTATACTTAGCGACATGTTTTGATTGATTGAAAGCGAAACGCTTTATAAAATAACAATGTTTTTATTTTATGAAGCTCTGTTTTTTTATACTACAGGATGAAACAATATATCCTGCGAATTTGTTGCGATGAAAAATCAAATTTTTGACATGTAACGAAAAAACAGTTTTCGAAGTTTGTTCATCAACAATGTTGAAATAGAATCCAAAACGCAATAACCTCCATATTACATTCCTACTCCAAAATCATTTTTAACGAAAGTTTGTTTTGCGAAAATGCTGAAATTTTTGATGGAACACTCTAATAATTTCCTATTTTCTTTACAATACACATATAAACAAATTATTGTTCCTATAAAAAAAAGATTGTGGTAGACAAATTTAAAAGTTTCTGCATTAACTCGACATAATATGCCTTAATTTTAAAATATGCTTTTCCTCAATATTGAACTAACCTAAATTGAAAATTCAAACGGGGCATTTATGCTCTTACATACAAAATGTATGAAAATACACTGATTAGTATGAAAAAGAACAAAAAACCTCCCTTCTATGGAAAGCTCATGAAAAAATGGCGGAATCTTACTCTTATATTTAGGAGGCTCTGATAATACTCGTAGTAATCAGAAAATATTTTTTTAACTTTAATTTTAATGGGTGCAGAGTGGCATTTAGACTGTCCTAGCTCCTTATTACTATCACAGATCCTGCACCCAACTCGCAATCCTTCAAGTAATGGTTGATTTGGTTCTGCCTTAAATTTGTTCATTTTAAAGTCCAATGGAACTTCGAAACGGTTCAGCGTTTCCTATTCTTGGATGTTCGATAAATTGGTTCGCGTTTGGCTTCCTCAGATTAAGGTCTTCGTGCTTCACCGTAAACCTAAGTGCATTGGCAATTCCCATTGTAGGTGTCTATCTAGATCTTATGTAAGTCTTTTATTGGTAACTACCAATGGCCAAATTTTATTGGCTTACCTCATATTAATTCAGTTTACATTTTGGAAAATGTATCAACTTATGTGCCATGCAGGACATTTCGAAACCATTAGTTTTTACCGCCGTAAACCGTTAGTTTACCGTTAGTTTCGAAACCGTTAGTTTATTCCACAAACTATGGAGAAAACAACCCAAATAATAGGTTGTCAAAATCATTCAACATCTTGGACGACCTATTTGGCTTTCAATCTAAGTGCAAGTTCAAAAATATCCTAAAGAATTATTTTTTAAATGATAAATCAAATTTTTTATTTTTGTTTCTTGTTTTAATTTTTTGTTTTAGTTTTAAACTAGACGTGCGGTTTTAAATCTGAAATCACACGTGTAACTCACAGAATATATTTCTTTATAAAATAAATGAAGACGATGGTTGCGTATTATGCGGATGGCTCATCGCTTAATCCTATCTAGTAATTAAAGGGCAATTCTATGTGTAAGTTCCACCACAAACTTGACAAAAAATTTCTATAACGATAGATACACAAACTTGCGATAGATAGGTCAAAAAGGGGATTACTGTAATTGTATTCAAACCTTCGTGGATATTCCAATCGTTAAGAAAAAATATGATAGAAAATTACGCAATCTACACAACACTGCATATCAAGTCGTTCGAGGTCTCAGAGCATTGGGCCCGGAAACAGAATCGCGTGAGTGACAGCTTCACATCTTACAGCCCAAGAATCGCAGGAAGCATGGTCCATCTCTATATAGTCGGAAAAGATTATCCTAAAATTTAAGATTTTCTTAAATTCATTGACAATCGATGTGATCGCATAATATTGTTTCTACCAGGTACAACTACGCCGATGCTGAATCCATGCCCCATGTGTAAGGAATTTCACAAACTTTATGACTGTGAATGTATGTTCGAAAACTCGAACCTAAGTTTAAACGGGATGAAGTATGCAAGGTGGAAGTTTGTTTTAACTGCCTTTCCTCATCACATAGAGTGAATCGATGACGATCTGGGCTTGGAACATCGAATTTTTCATATATGGGCAAAGCAAAGATAGAGATTCATCCTAGATGTAATAATTCAACTGTACTTCGATTGGACGTAATCATCCTCAGAAACATAATGACTTCCCAATACGATCGTATAGCGACATAAAATATTCCGAACAATTCGATGAGTTACAATTAGCTGATCCTAACTATGTTGATCAAAAGAATATTGACATTTTTTGAAGGTTAATTTCCAATATTCTAAAGCCAGATAATGCCTCCGCAATAGGATTCCCCTATACCACAGGACACAATATTTGGTTGGGTGATATTCGGCCAGTCACAACTTAGGAGTGAAAATAACCATGAAATACTACAAAATAAGCACATTCATATACAAGATGATATTAATTTAGAACTCGCACTCAAGAAGTTTTGGAAGCAAGAAGAAATCGTGTCAGTTGATATCAACAACAATGAACAAAAATGTGAGCACTTTTTGTTTTAAAGCTACGGCCAAAGCTGACGGTTTAAGGATTACAGTATAATCAATATTTAACAATGATACTCTAAAGCTTGGCAATACTTACATTGCAGCAAAACTAAAACATTGCAGCAAGACTAAAAGCCATGGAGCGCAAAATGGCATCAAATTTACATTTTGGTTAAATGTATCGAGATTTTGTAATGGAGTATGAGTCGTTGGGACACATGTTCAATTTAATCGCAAGAATTTCAAAATGGAGTAAATTGGTACGAGTCATCTGCTTCATATTAAGATACATTTTTAACACCCGCATTTCTACAACCAACCGAAAAGGATTGATCACCTCAGAAGAGCTGAACATTTTCGATGAAATTATGCTACCGTTTGCCACAAAATATATGATTATTATATACAACAAAGTTGCTACTAAAATCCTAAATTATCTTCATAAGAAGCTCTTGCATCCAGAGCCCTTTCTGCTCATATCCCTTTCAAGAACGAGATACTGGATATTAAGAGTCTGACATACCGCTCGGAGGGTGTACAAGAAATGTTATGCTGTCATTATGCAAGACAGGCATCTTCTCAATTAATGGGTAGCAACGTTCATAACTGCGCTAGTGGTTCACTTCACGAAAAAGAAGCACCAAATGAAATATTATTCGATAATGGATCGTACTTCCGAGGCATTAAAAATTTGTAGCTTATTTCAATCCGATGGATCGGAGGCTGAAGGCAACCAGTACGTATAATGGAAAACCAAATAACGTGGTCATTCATTCCACCACTGGCACCAAATTTTGCCGGAATTTAGGAATGTGTGGTAAGTTCATTAGAGGACACCTTGTCAAAATTATTAGCAACTCACATCTCACATGCGATGAACTGAATACACTGCTCGCACAGGTTGAGCGCATACCGAATCATCGCCCATTATGCACCATTAATAATGAGGATCCTGAAAACATAGATGCAAATTTTGAAAAAATGCGCGTAAATGACAGATATTTTTACGGTTATCAGGTTATCGCCGGAAGATCCTATTCCAGCCTCGACACATGCCTCCATGAAATGAGGGATTGATGTGAGACAAAGATCCAGAATATGAATTCTTGTAGAATTTTGATATAAATGTGGAACCAGTAACAGTCGGTGAGATGTAAGGCGCCCAGCATAATTCGTATCTTGTCGTATCTTGGTGATTCAACCAATCTTTATGGCGGACATTAATGTAATATTGTAATCCACTAAAATTAGTTCACTGCAGGGATGTTGGTTGCGAATATCACAGCATTTGTCTGACAAACCATCGAAGAAATTCATAGTTTCTGAATCCGTCTGGTTGTCGGACGCTTTCTAGTTGTATACACTATCTTAACACTTCTTATCTATTGGGGATTGTGTAGTAAATATGACTTACATATAAAGAAAGACGAAGTTAGTCAAGGAGTCTGAAACGAGTGTGGGGCTTAGAATCTAATATAAATAATATAATCCCAGCACATCTACTACTGCAAATAAGCTTTTTCTACATTTTTTTTCTTTACATACCAATGCAAAACACGTTTACAATTCATGCAACTTCAGTCAGTGTAAATAGGGCACCTGAACACACTGCTACATGCAAAGAATGCTGGTATGACTATGTAGTTTTCTGACAAAATAAAAATTTTCTTTTTGAATTTTTGAATCATATACATGGAATATTTGAAGTCGATGAAGTTAGCCCGAGCCCGAATTTTTGTGGATTTCTTGGATAAATGTAATCACCCAGAAAAAGTGTAAATACATTAAAAAATGTAGCATCATCCCGAAAAACAATTTATACTTGAGAAAAATAAATAATATGGAAAAATAATATTATTGTAAAAAAAAAAATACTGGTAAATATTTTTTTTTAAATTTATTTAACCCGAATAGCGTTTTGTGTATTTGTTATGGGTCCACATTAAATTTTATACCGCAATACCTGGAGATAAAGCCACCTGAGCCATCCTGAGAACCCATCACACATCATGAGACATTCCTTTCATTTGCACTACTACTGCAAGTTTATGCATGTAACGTATATTAGATTTGTACGTAGCGTTATTACCCTCGATATGTCCGATTTAGTCTATCTTGTTTCGGGTTTTGAAATAAACTGCTTTGGCTCTTCCAGCGTGGAACTCTTCTTCTGATCAGCGTTGATTTACTCTATAGAAAATGCAAACCACGGCTAACAATCTTAAAAATCACTATATAGTTGAACATTTATTTTCTGAATACCAAGATTTCACAGGATCAAGGATAACGCTTGATTCAGCTCGAACGGCATAATTTTTAATCGAACAAAGGTTCTAGCATCAAATTACATATCATGCAAGCAGTTTTTGATAAAGTACTCTGGTTAATAGAATTCAAAATACGTTTCTTTTTATGCAACTAAAACTAAATTTTGTCCATTTGTATACATTAAAATTGTAAAATTCTTAACAAGATCATAATTTTCGTCAGTTAAGATTAATTAATCCTTTTTTTCATTTCAATCTGTTGGATACTTCGAAACCACATTATTTAATTTTAAAATCCTATTAATATTTCTTTTTTGTGTAATACAAAACCTTTATATCCCTTGCATACTAATAATATGTCATACACCAAACAAATTCAACCAACCGCCACAGAAAATATGTCATTTTCCTACTTCTAGTCCTTTTATAATGTCAATCATTTTTCGATTTAATCGTAATACATATTTTTTACTTTACAATTTACTTATAAACATTTTTTCCGAGTTGATTGAGGTTAAAATGTAATTAATTTTATGTTTTTATGCTTTTTAAATTTAGCATAAAGTGCTCTAATTTCCTGCAACAAATATTTGTATTCATGTGCGTGCGTTTCACTGTAACCGCCACAAATACGATATCATTTTATGTGTTTTAGTGCTCGTATTTATTTGTATTTTATGTTTTTATGATGAATTAATTTATGCGAAACGTTTTAGTAATTTAATATATGTAATAGAAATTTAATAATAGCAATCATTATTTGTATTTTTCGTTTTATTGCTAATTAATTACAATTCACATTATTGTTGTGATTTGATTTAATTATTTAAGTTTATTGATTTAGGGACTTTTGTCTATATAAAAAATGTTAGTGTCGTGTAACGTTTTTCATCGCATAACTTTCCGGTTTTTCGTAGAAAGCTAATTTAACCGCCTAAATAAATTTTTTATGTAACTTACAGCTTGCATATGACTGCTGCAGAACACCTATACCTTTTTCATCCTATCGAAAGAGTGTGTAGTCTCATTTTAAGTGGTTAAGACGTGTTACATATCATGTCTTAAGCCAGTTACACTAACGCTTAATGGCATATCCAGAAATTTATTTTGGAGGTATTTAACCTTTCAGAAAATGTAGGCATGGAATACTTGATCAGTTTCGATAACTAACAAAATAAGTTTCCTTCTAAATTTACATTAGTTCAGTTGGATACGGATTATCTCTGATCAGAAGTGAGTATAGCGAAAAGTAAGATTTTATGTAATTCGCCGCATGCAGATTTTAATATGTTTTACATTGCGTCTATTGTCCTAGTACTGAAATGCCCTTGAGTATTGTAGATATTAATTAGCTAAAACAAAACAATTTCGTGAGACCCGGCGCTTCATTAGAAGGTCAGGTCAATGGGCTCCAGCCCATTGGATTGATTTTTATAAATTATAGTTCAAATCGGTTTAAAACCACTTTTAGAGCTCAACAGCGTTTACGAGAAGTGAGGCGATTAACCACATAATATTGCTGGGTGCACATAATATTGCTGACATTCATTTAAGATATCTTCTGATAACCCTTATTCCCAGTCTACGTCAGCGATAGCCCGCCTAATGGATCAATTAATTTGGTTAAGTCAAACAACATTTTTCTTTTCGCTATTCTTTCATCTTTGTTGTTGAGGTTCACCTTGAATTCAAACGTATCAGTGCCTTTACCTCAAATTCAGCCTAATGTTTTACTGCTCCATCAATAGATATGATTGCCTCGAATAATCTTAACTCTGGATCGCCACCTTCCACGAGTAGGGGATAATCAGCTTGAAAGCTTGAAATTGAAACTTGGCCAGGAATTCTTCTATTATTGACTTCTCTCGTGGATTGGCAATGGCCCTTTCTTATACCCTCAACGACCCGTGATCAAGCTTTTTCATAATAATTGGCGTAATCGTCTAATTCCAAGAGAGTAGGTATCCCCAAGTGTTTAATTGCATGCATATTTTTCGTTAAAGTATCATGCAGCAATTTAATTATTTCTGCTGATTCCAATTGCATCGTAGGGAACTTTAGAATGGTGTTGAAATGAGTTGTCGCCATTTGCCTCGTATTCTGGTACTTGTTCACCAACTGCTTCCAGGCATCTTGGTAATTTTCTCCTGTTGCCCCAAGGTGATTTATGAGTCTTCTCCGTGGTTCGCTATACTCTTTATCACCTGTATGCACCGTTGTTTCCTCAATACTAGTAGCATTTACCAAGATGTCGTGCAGTTGTTCGATTTGTGTGACTCTGGCATCATTCTGTATTGTAGTCGGTTTTTATCTTGTAGATGTCCGTTTTTTTCAAGAATTATTTTCTGAAATTTAAGCGGACATTACGATTTTTATAAAATATATGTGACTAATTTTATATCGTTGGTCGGTAACATCGCAATGTTTAGCTTTAGATAAATATCCATTATTTTAAAAGTAGATATCATTTGATAATTTATGTCATACAAAATGTTTTCGTTCGTTATTTTACAAAATCTGTGCAATACATATTTTAATACCCTATCCAGTGGAAGCATACATTGAACATACTTACATATACATATCAATTGATATAGCGCCGTGGTTAAAAAAATTGCTGTTTTCCCCGCACAGCTACGTAATTTTTTAAGCAGCTTCTTTTGGTATTATCAGGGCAAAGACATGACTTATCTTTTCTCTTATATAAAGCAAATGAAAAAAAATGAAACCAAACCAAAAAAAAAAAAATAATAATAATTCGAAGGAGCAGATATAAATTTTTGTTTTTTAGTAAATTACAAAAATAATTTATCATTTTTTAGTTCCAGTGAGAATGTAATTTATGTATAAAGGCGGAAGATTGCTCAATTTTCGGATTTTTTTTTAGTACTTTCAATGTAACATTTTCATTTTTTTTTATCGTAGAGATTTTGCGAAGAGTCAAGTTTTATTTATTTTGAACTTTAAAATATGAGAATATTTTTTTAATGTAATGTAAAATGGCAAAATCCTAAAATATGGTATATATGAAATTATGTATTTTATTAATATAGTGCGATAAAGTAGTATGCAAGATTGCAAGTGATTTAAATTGAAATTATTATAATCTCGAAGGAATTTGATTTGTCTTTATTGAAACAGACAATTCAATGAGATTTATGGTAATCGACGAAACAGCAAATGTTACAATTTTCAAAATTTACAGCTTCATTTGAATTAAATAAAAGAATTGTCGCATACTTATGATTAGTTTTATTGATGAACAATGAATTATCAAATTAGCCAATGTTCACTAGCACTAACATTAAATGAAGTCACATTTCATGTGTTCGAGGGGTCACATTTCATGTGATCACCGGTGATTATCTGAGAAAATTATAATAAAAAATGGAGGAGTGATAATGTAGTGGCCAACACCCGACATTCTTTTACCACGAATGTATATATAGATCTCGAATACACCATACTTGATTGACACCATTATTTCAAGTGTTGAAGAAGCTCTCATTGAAGCTGCTTCTTATTGCCTGGACTGTAGAGATACCGAATTTTAATGAAATTAAGTTTTTTTTTATCAAAATCCGTCATTTCTGGTAAAATGTAAAAAATGATCTGAACCTATTTTGTTTGAAATTATATTTACAATTTTATTGTTTTTAATCGTTTTTTTTTCATAAATTCTTAATACCTTTCAACATATTTCCAAAAAACGAAAGACCTTCTACGGAACCTGCCACTTCTAGTGGACCGACGTAGACCAAAAACCACTGGAATCTCCCAATTTATGAGAAGTGGTTTCAGTATTATGTTTCATCCTAATCAGTCAAACCGTCTGGGCTGTAGAAAAGGTGAACCACTCAGGCACACATAGACATTTTTTTAGACATAGACAAATTATTATTTCTGTAAGCAGTACGAAACAAGATTTTTCGTCATTGCAACATATACTACTATTTGTAAAAAGTCCCCAATTTTATGTGTGTGGCACAACATAGTACATATACCCTAAATAAGAAACATAAATTAATCAGATGGCCTGGTCTCATCAAACCATAAAATAATTAGATATACTATTATACTATAATTAGGGTATAGATGAAATATGAAACAAAAATCACAACCAAAAAACAAGTAAAACAATGAATCGGTATTCGTTTGAAATATGCAATCAATAAAATAACAATAATCACAAATAGTTATAACAATAATTAAAATTACCAAATAATAAAATTATAATTAAAGTTTTACGAGTTTTGTAGTAGTCGTGTGGTCGGTTGGAAAATAAACAAATATTAAATCATCAAAAATAATTTATATTTTTCATAAAAAATAAAATCAAATAAATTTACATTAAAAACTAATAAATTATTTTTCATACATATATAATTTTGATTGATTAAATTTTATGTATGGAAAATATTTCATTCTCAAAAATTTATTGCGTTCTGGTTTTAAATAAATTTTTGATGACATTTTATACTTTTCTACGATTATCGTATATCTAACCCGTAACAATATGATTTGTATTTTATGATTTTCTTAATTATATTTGTGGGTTTTGTTGATGAGTGCAAAATTAGTCATAAAAACCACTTAATTAGAAATAGGTTTTAGTTAAACGTCAATACTGTGATTGTTCTATAGAACCAAATGAAAATAAAGTAATCAACTTTTTGTTGATTTAGACAAAAAGTTGATTACTTTATTTTAAATTGAATTAATAATTGTATTTTTATTAACCTTTGCGTGTAGCAGCCGCTGTAAAAATAATATTCATGATTTTGATAGTATTGTAAGGAATTTTGGAAGTTCGATATCATTCGTTTTAGAATTTACAAATAATAACACTCGGCGTAATGTCCTAAACTTCGTATAATAAAACTATTAAAACTTCTTTCACAAATTCATTATCTTGCTTTTCAATTCTCACTTTTACTGTGCATCATTGTTCGAAATTACATATTCGATTTGTTGCATCCATCGTTGTAAATATAAATAACTTTTATGTACAGTGGGTCACATCCAAAATGATGCAAGCAATTTTTATTTTTTTTTAAAGTGAATATCTAAAAAAACAAAAATAAATATCCATTTTTAATTTACATTTATTATAAGCTTCAGTATTAATTGTTAAATTCATAAAACAAATAAAGAATTTCAATTTAAAACAAAATAGTAACAAAAAACAAAATTTCTACTTAGAAACATGTCACATCTAAAATGATGCACTCTTTTGTTGTGAAAATAGCGGTACTTTTTCTAAAGAAAATAAAATTTTCAATGTAAAACAACGTTGAGTATCAGTTTTAAACAACTTTTCGTGTGATTATAGTCAATGTAGTGCGTCACTTTATACAAATAAGTGAAATTTTTTAATACGTAATTGAGAAAATGGTTCGCCACACAAGTATTGAAACTCATCAATTAGTTATACAACACTTTAATGATCGCAAAACTCAATTTGAAGAAAGGGTGGAAGCAAGTTCTTCTACTGTTCAGCATATTATTGAACGCCTCATTTATCAAACACCGTGTTGAAAAAAAGCCTAGAAAAGTGCACAAAAAAATATTTTCCGAAAAAGATTGTCGATGGATTGTCCGAAAAATAAAAGAAAACCCAAATTAAGTGCTCCAAAGTGGGGCGAGGAAGCCGAAAAATATTTACATAAAAAATGTCATCCACAAATAATACGCAGAATATTAAGAGAAACAATGCTGAAAAAGCCATACATCAGTGTATTTAATCGTAAGGCTAGAAATAAGTTTGCTCAAGACCATAAAAACAAAACAAAGATGGAACATTCTAGAACACGGGTTTATTTACTGATGAAAGCAAATTTAACCTTTTTGGATCAGACTGAAGAATCTATGTACGGAAAAAAACTAATACGGAGCTAGCAGCTAAAAATGTACGAAGCACTGTTAAACGTAGGTCATGTTATGTTGTGGCCTTGTATGGCGTTTTGAACAAAAATATGTAAACGTCTTAAACAGAAATTTGGAGGAAAGTACTGAAAAGTTAAATATTAAGGATCATTTTCGGTTCTACCAGGACAATGATCCGAAACACAAATCTCGAATTGTCCAAAGTTGGCTCATTTCGAATACTCCTCATGCCATGAAAACACCTGCCCAATCACCGGACATGAATGTTATTGAAAAATTATGGTCTAAACTTGAAAGCGAAGAGTAGAGTAAAATAACTCCAGAGTACGTACACAAAAACACTCGTAGATTCGATGCCAAAAACACTCGAAGCGGTTCTAAAACAAATGGATATCCTACCAAATATTAATAAATTAATTATAAATTGTGATAATATTAGTTACAAACTTATAACTAATTTTTTACAGAATTTTTAAAACTGCATCATTTTAGATGTGACATGTTTTTACGTAGAAATTTTTATTTTTGTTACTATTTTGTTTTAAATTGAAAATTTTTATTTGTTTTGTTTTATGAAATTAACAATTAATACTGAAGCTTATAATAAACGTAACTTAAAAATGGATATTTATTTTTGTTTTTTGGATATTTACTTTAAAAAAATAAAAACTGCTTGCATCATTTTAGCTGTGACCCACTGTAGTTGTATTTGATCATTTCCAACAATCAATTCTCCTGTCTTGATGAACGCCACTGTTTATTCCAGTATTCCTCTTGATAACTAACGTCTCTATTTATAATTATTTTACTTCCTCAATAAAATTCAAAATTCTATTGTAACTGTAATCGAGCCTGAGACCATTGAGATGGTGACTTTTGGTGGTGTACGCACTTAACCATTGTACGATTCTTCCTGCGTCTCGGTCATTGTGCATTCTCCGCCGTACCTGTCAAATTATCCTGTGCACAACTTTTTCTGTACTTTCATACATTTCAGTACTCCTCCATCTTAACTCCAACTTGTGTCACCATAGCTCATGAGGCTGTTGCGTCCTTTCGGATCATTCTCTCCGAAATCTTCGGTTGAAGTCTTTCAATTTTTGAAAGTCGATGGATCCATTGATTTCGGTATTTTTATTCTTCACCTCCATTGATTTTCCGTATTCCCGATCATTTTTCGTCTTGCCAGCAAAATAACAATGTTGCCTTTCTCGGTATTGCTTAATTAAATAAATTTTTCCCTTGCCAGATTCGTAACCCTCTCCAACTTTGACATGGCTCGGTCGTAATTTCTCTGCCTTGGGGAGAGTTGGCAATACTTTGTTGTACTGGCTGAAACTATTGGCAGCATTTCCTCTTGAAACTGCACTACAAAGTCCTCGGATGGAGTTTTACCATTCAAAGTCGTAGGCTCCAAAATTGTTTTGACCTTGCGGCAACATCCCGTATCTTTTTATCTCTAAACCTCTCTCAGCGGTGTGAGAGAAACGCTTATCTTTCAGAAATCCCATATTTTTCCACGTCCTGGTGCATTTTTATTTCGAACTATTATATTAAACTAAGTCTTCACATCTGTTTTTAACTTTTTGCACGTTCAACATAAGTCGCCCCTCGCTAGTAAACTAGGTAGAGTACCTGCTCTGTAATTTATGGATGCCGGGTTCAATTACTGGTGGTGACCGCGGAACCCCTCGCGGAACCTCTCAGAATTAAAACGAGTAGAAAATTGGCGAAAAATATTCGAATCGCATAAGCCGTTCTTGTAATATCATTGGTACAGACATCTACCCATCCTTATAGCCAGAACGACGGACAAACTTTTTTTCAGATTTTTCGTTGAGAAAATTCTTTTTGGACCAGGACCAGATTTCAAAATTTTTATCAAAATTTCAACTAACCATTGGTCTTTCAGACCGACGTGAATAAGTGTTAGCAAACACAGAATACGATAGATCTCCAGCATTACGGAAAAATATAGAGTTGTGTGAATTTCACTCCTAGTGACCGCAACAACACTCAATAACATTTGGTAAACTCTTCTGTTCTAATCTGCTCCTTCCAACCAATGCCAGCACGGTGAAGTTGCTACATAATTATTTTAAAATAAGAACCAGCGAACTAAATTAGCCCTTGAGGTCGATCATACTCATTGTTAATTTTAATAACTTGCGTTTAGTTAGTCATTTTGTCCTTTTCGATGCAATCTTGGCAATCGCAAAAATTATGTGATAACCATGCACGTTGATCATCGATAATCAAGTTTATTTAAGAAGCAGCTGTGCTCACGAATATTTTCTTGATAGATTTGGATATTTTTATTTTTAATTAACTGCGCAATTGACTAGCAGCATGCAGCTCCAAATGGCAGAGGCATTCATTTAATGAACGTTCAGGTTTACTATGTTTGATATTATCACGCCACAAAAATCATTGGAAGCGGCAATCTTTTCTCTCAGCGTAGTTACCAGTAATGGCAACCGTTCCTTCGCAAAACTTAAATAACACATACAAGTAAGGTTTTACTAAAATTTCACCCTTCAACAATAATTTATTTATCAAACTGGCATTCACTTTAGCCGCTGCGTTTTATTCCAGCAGGCCAAATTCGCTACGCTGGCTACAACCATGGATATAAAATGTTCCATTGATATAAATTAATACAAATACTAATACACGTATCTTTGCATCTGGTGCGTAATAAGCTCACAAAACTCTGAACCAATAATCGTGCTGTTTTGATAATTCATTATGCATCCACGAAGGGTCAAAATCATGTAACGTTGACCTACCATTCGATGGATTTTTTCCATAATTTATATAGTACTACACTTTCTTTACGAATCGGTTCATCATTTATCTTATTCAAGAGCACACTGTGGTTTTATAAGCTGATTGAGAACCTTATCAACTTTGCAGTGAGCCTGAAGTCCGGGAGTTTCTGTCTGTTTATTTTATGCGAATATCTGTGTTGTAGATGTATTGTACAAGAAGTAGAAATTCTGTTGATGGGATTTTTTTTTTTATTTTTGTTTTCTATTTTCGTGCCCTGTTCTTTTAATAATTCATCAAAAGGAAAATTATTGAATGACAGATTTCCTCCCCACACAAATAATAAGATTTTTTCAATTCCTTTTTTTTTTTTTGAAAAATTAGATGTCATGTAATAAAAATCTAATACGCTCGTTTTCCACGTTTACGTCTAGTAACATTTCCATATTTTCAATAATTTTTTTTTTAGCTGTGACAGTAGAAAATAATCAGTGATAAATATTTCAGTTGGGAAAGAGCGATGTATATACATAAACACATAATACGTAAGGTTTTATTCCTAACTAGGGGTAAATTGATTATTGTGTTTTCACCGATGATAAATTTTACGAATATGATTCAATTAGAACGTGAACACTGATTGAATATTCTAAATCAAATTGGTTTAAAATATGTATGGCATTGGGTTGTACAATAACCAACGCGTGATATTGTGCGGCATCATCGGCATATATTGTTTCCGTCATTTTTTTGAAACCCGTTATTTTTTAGTTTAAGATAAGAAATATGGACAAAACAACGCGGTAATTTAATCAGGAAAACTTCAATTCAACTTCTTTGTTTTTTTAATACAAAAAACTAAATTTTTAGTAGTTAGTACTTGCACCGTTATTTAAAATAACTTCATAAACTCGATTATGAGTCGAGTCGTATAGCGATTTTAAGTAATTTAAGTAAATATCGCTCCAAGCCGATTTTATCGCCTCTTTAAGTTCCCCAGTGTCTTCGAACTGTCTTCATCCCTCTTAAAGTTTTCGTGCTAGACACCGCAAACATTTTCTATGATGTTCAAATCTGGTGAATATGGGATGGGAGGGACAAATATTAGAAAATTATTCTCAAGAATTGCTCTGTAAGATATTCCAGTACAGGCAGGATCTGTTGGGAAAACAAAATCAATGGTTCTATACCACGTAATAGCGCTCCAGACCATAATGTCGCCTTCTCTGCTGTGATGCCAACTCTTTCATCTTTTCCTAAATCGTGAAAATAATAATTTAAGCCATATCTAGCCCGTCTAAATGATACAAAATGCATTGTAGAGTGTCTCTTTTCAAAAATCCAAAAATCTCCTATGGAAACAGCCACTTCCGGCGTAGCGAACCGATTTCGGCTAAACATTTCTGGGATCTTCCAATTAATAGAAAAAGCTGAAGTATGAAGTTTGACCCCGATTAATCAATCCATATGGACTATAAGGAACCAACACATTTAGTTTGCACGTCACCACATACACACAGACAACTTTTTGGAAACCAATTTTTCGAACTGCGGAGCTCTAGAGAATGGTAAATGTGCAATAATCTCGAGGTCACAATTTTTCTTGATTGAATCGTTCATTACGAGTGTGAAACTCCTCGGTTAGATAGCGGAGTGGAAGTGAGGGCAACAAGGTTATATGCAGCATGTGAAGAGAACACCACTAGAAATAAATCAGGATAACCATAGACTCTTTGGTTATGCCGACTCAGAGTGTGTACTTAGTTGTAATTAGTATTTCTAACATATCTGAGTAACATATCTGCTGCCGCTCCCACTAGTTGTTTCTCTGACTAAGGGTCACTTAATTGTAATCTGTAGTTCGAGCGTTTTAGTAAAAACTTGTAAAAAAATCACACTGATGATCTCTAGATATAATCTCTCAACTAACTCGACGTTTTAAAATACCTTGCTGAAAGCCGAAAATTGCCAGCCGAAAATGAAAAAAACGCCGAAAGTTAAAAAAATTGTATATTAAATTTTTTCCCAAAAGTGACTAACCTACAAAATCAGCTGAAAACATATAACAAAACCGACCAAACAGCACAGTGGTTAAAGCTTTGGCGTTTGGATCGCGAGGTATTGGGTTCGAATCCCAGTATAGGCTGGCATGGAGCTATGCAATGTGCAGATTGTGATAAAATCGGATCTATAGCCGTACGTCGTCGATTTGGCGAGGAATGTGTAAAGTAGGATGTGAAAAGCGAACCGCGAAAGAGTTGGGAGTGCTTCGGCCCCAGAACAGATTGCATAGATTAAAACATAAAAAAAAAATATCATAACAAAAAACAAATAAAATTTTCAATTTAAATATTTAATTTATTGTTTCTTCAAAAATTTGTTAAAACTTAACGTTAAAAGTGTTATCATTTAAAGAGGCCTGTAAGCTGTATGAGAAAGGATAGTAATAAAAAATGCCATACCTGGTTCGTACAGCCAGAAAATTGTCGATAAAGAAGTTTAAAAAATATCAAGCATTAAATTATATGTAGATTATGCCAGATAGAAGCCGATCTGGGTACGCCACTTCAATGCGCCGTGAAATACATTTTAAACATAGTTTTGGATGGTCCTGATGAAGTTATAGGTTTTGAAATTTTGATTTCCCTCTTCTTCTGTCGAATAAATCATCCATCATTGGAGATTTTGTCAGACAAACGAAAATCTGACTGACAATTCGGTAGCCCATAACCATAGGTAGATTTTGATTATAGGTTTCGGTGAGTTAGATGAGGTTATAGTGGAGAAATTTTGAATTCCTTAATGTTTTGTGGATAAAATCGTTCGTGATAAAACGAACGTTTTTATCTACCAAACATCGAAAAACCAAATTTTACCTCTATAACCTCATCAGACTCATCCAAACAAATAATCAAAACCAATCTACCTATGACCATGGGCCACCGAATTTGCTTAGTCAGATTTGGATTAATCTGGCAATATTTCGAAACGCAAACCATTTGAACCACTATTAGAAACCGTTGAATGCTAGATATTTAATCATCTTCATCTTCTACAGATATCTGCTATGTATATCTTTTTAATTTCCATAATTTCTTAAGTTATTACTAAAAATATAATTATAAATCTAGTTTAGAATCGCTATTTAACTTCTGATTAGTAAAATTTATCCATATAGTAACATTTTTTCAAGGTACCATGCTCTAAAAAAAATATTATTAAACGTTTTAATGATAAAATATCAGTATATAGAAATACATTTCGTAACCTTTTCAAACTCGTACAGAGCTAATTTCATCTCCACGAACGATTTTATTGACGAAACATGTTGAAAATCAAAATTTTACCTCTGTAATCTCATCAGACCTAATTCGCGGGAACATTTTCCTAAACTATCCTAAAAATCGAAATAGGATTATTTAGGAAAAACTTCACGTGTTTGCACAATCGGCGGAAGTTTTTCCTAAATCCTAAAAATATTTGTAGGTGTGCGTGAGTATGATATACTTTTTCGGATAAAACGAAAAATCCAATAATTTAACCATTTATAGAAAGTTATAATAGCCAAGCTAGTTTTAAAAATTTGAATTCCGGAAAATTTTTGTAAAATCCATCAATAGAAGATATTTTGACGTATAGCTACACGATGTCATCATTCTAACTAGTTTATATGAGTTTAAGGTAAGCAAACGTTCGACACCTTAAATAATTGTGAACTGGCAATATAACAATGAAAGGCTCTTTATATTTTTGAAAAAGGAAGACCATTCTAAAATATATCGGATTCAAAAAAGTTTAAGACCTAAACTAATTTTAGATTGATTATCTTAATAACTGTCGCAGTGAGCTTTGTTTTAATAAGCAATTAATTTGTTTATGCCTTGGATTGATTTATTGAAATAAAATTACCTATTGTTTAGTGAAAACCAAAATAGTTTGAACTTTTATCTTTAGTTAATTTAAATAATATTCTTTAACAAAAAAACACTAAAATATTGAATATAATTTGAATTTTAAAAATTATGAAAAACTGTTGCTATAATTATAAAATATACTTTCTCAAATCTGTTTACTTTATGAGAGATTCCTAAATGACAACAAATAATTTAAAATTACTGCTATAACCATTTTAAACTCGGTATATATTTTTATCCTTTATGTCGGGTTCACGTACGTGATCAAAAAAATTTGATCACAATATGAAGTTAGAAACAAAAGCTATTGCTCTAAATATTAAGCTATTTTACTTGACGTTTCATTTGTCATTTTCAACCATTTTAATTTGTGTGTTGTGCTTGGCTGTGGTGACGACTGATAATTAAATAAAATAAAATAAAAACTTGAAGTGTGTATCTCTTGTTTTTGTACGTTGATTTTATACATTCTGAAGAACAGCCGATAGTTTTAATGCTTCTTACTTTTCACAAAAATTATTACACACAAATTAATATTATTTTTAATTTAAATAAACACTATTATCTTAATATGTATACGCACGACAAAATTAAAACACCAAATGCCGATAATGAAAATGGCGACTGTTTTGTTTGTTTGACATGAGTCATATAGAAATGTCAGCAAAACAGCAAAAATATATATCCCTTTTCCCACTTGCCCACACAATTGTGTGGGTATGACAAAAGTATCATGTCAAACATTTATTTTTGTATATGTTTTCAACAAACTTACACATTTCTGCATTCCTTTCAAACTTATTTTCATTCGAAAAAGAAAAAAACCATAAACACAATTGTGTTGGTTTTACTTCAAATGAAGCGAATTTTTTTATCAAAAACTTCATTACATACTATGATTTTTTTATTCACACATTTGTGTGGGTTCGACTTAAATTGAGGCATTTTATTATTTTTTTTTGGTTGAAAAAGGGTTAAATTGAGGCTATTTTATTTTTTTTTGTAGAAAAAGGGATATAATGAGCGTCATTATTGCTCATAATTTGTTTTTTCTATGTTGGATGCTTGCGATCAAAATTTGCCCAAAGATAAAAATATTTCATCTCAGGAGAGAAAATTCCAACGATTTGATTGGCTTGATTCGCGAATCATTTTTTGATCACGTTCACGTGAACTCGACATTAAAGGTTAAATTATATTCTTTGAGAAACAAAAGCCAAACTTGCTTAGTATGAAAATATTATTAAAAAACATATTTTAAGTAAATAATAAACAGTTGTCAAACATTTTCCCGTAAGCATTTTTCCTAATCAAAAAAACCTACTAACAAATTCTATGCGCACTTTTCCGAGCATTTTTTCTAGTGGTAGAAATACTGCTGCCAAATACTAAACGCACTTTTGAGTTGTTCTGGATCAAAACTAACAGATAAACACCGTTCCATAGAAAAATCTAGTAGCCCCGGGTGTTTTAGTAAATAAAATTAGTGAAGAGGTCAATTTGCGTATCGTATGGTTTTTCCGAGCATTTTTCCTAGTGGTAGAAAAACCGCTGCCAAATACTAAGCGCATTTTTGAGTTGTTCATGATCAAAACTAACAGATAAACACGTGGTAAAACTAACAGATAAACACTGTTCCATAGAAAAATCTATAGGCCGGGTGTTTTAGTAAACAAAAGCGGAAAATGTTTCTAGCTCAAAATCTGAATAGTCAAACGCAGAATCCGTAACAGCAGCACACGCGAAGACGATCAATCGATTGTCAGCTTTACTACCCACGGCTATAATTAAAGTTCTTGATATATCAAAGATGTCGTGTGTTGTTAGATTCTGGATCACAGGCGTCATATCAGAATCATGTGCTCAAAGACTTGCTTTACCACGTAAACATGCGAAGATTTTAATTAAAGGACTCACATCGGTTACTGAATCGTAATCGACAAAAGGTATGATATCGATTAGAGCAGAATCCTTATATTCGCAAGTAGTACCAATTGATGTCGATATGCTGATTTTATGAAAGTTAAAAAATTGTCTGCCTTCTTGTGAAATAAATAATATATATTTCCAAAAAATCGAGGAACTTCGTTTGGCAGATCCATATTTCAATAAACCCGGGGCGGTGGACATGATTATTGGGGCAGACCGATTTTTTAATATTTTGCTAGAAGGTCGTCTCGATAACCTTGAAGATAATTTAATCGCACAAAATACAAAGTTTGGATGGATTGTATAAGGTGAAGCGACCAAAATTAAAATTGATGCAGTGAACATTAGCGTTCATATTGGTCTAAACATCGATGAAGCTCTAAAACAATTTTGGGAAATAGAAGAAATTCCCAACTGTAATCCATTTTCCAAAGAAGAAGTCGAATGTGAAGAGCATTTTAAATCAAATTTTTTACGGCATAATAGCGGTAAATATATTGTGAAATTGCCATTCAAAAACGAATCTATGCCTTTGGAAAACTCACTCAATATTGCCAAAAAACGATTTTTTAATTTAGAACAAAGACTTAATCGCGATCCTAAATTAAAATCGGACTACGCTCATATTATAAGTGAATACATTATGTTGATCACTACAAGCAACTACTATTTACCACACCATGCCGTAACGAAGAATGAGAGTACCACAACGAAGTTGCGAGTCGTATTTGATGGTTCCAGCAAGACCACTAATGGTAGATCAATCAATGACTTACTCATGGTCGGACCGACTATACAACCAACATTATGGATGATTTTGTTAAGATTTCGTTATAACAAAATTGGACTTACAGCCGACATCGAAAAAATGTACAGGCAAGTCATCGTAGCCGAGGAACATCAAGATTATCAGCGCATCCTATGGCGAAATAATGGGAATGAGTCTTTACCTCACTATAAGTTAACAACAGTTACCTTTGGGATGGCTAGTTCAGCTTTCTTAACTATAAGATCTTTACAACAGACTGCGATTGATTTTCGACACGAATATCCGTTAATTGAAATCACGACCAAATTTTATATCGATGATTATCTTTCCGGTGCCGATACCATCGAAGAAGCGAAATATTTGAAACAAAAAATGAATTTCGTACTGCAATTGATAGGGTTTAATTTACGAAAATGGAGACTTAGTATTTGGCTGCTCGGAAAAATCATACGAAACTGCTCGGAAAAATCATACGAAAACACCCGGGGCCCCTAGATTTTTCTATGGAACGGTGTTTAAATTTACTTTAAATTTACCTCTTCACAAATTTTGTTTACTAAAACACCCGGGGCCCCTAGATTTTTCTATGGAACTGTGTTTATCTGTTAGTTAAATGAGAAGTTTCTCAGTTATTTGAAGTGAATATGAAAGGGTTTCTGTTAAATTATAGGCAATGAAGCTATATATATCTCAAATACGAAAATATATAAATCAGTATGTTAATATAATATTTACAGAACTCCCATTTATTGTGAATATTCGTTATAAGCAGTTTTACAAATTCCAGTCAAACAAAATTAATGTTTTTGTTCGTTTAAGAATTTAACTTTTCAAGGGATGATGATTATCGGTTGAATTGGAACTTTATTAACTCGAAAGTACACATAGGATTTCTTTATTATAAAAATCGTGTAAAGCGTTATTGTAAACTTATTTATATCATTTTATATAAATTATAATTTACTCGTTTATACGAAGTATTACGTATACATCGAAACAAAAATGACTAATTTAGATTTTTAGGAAAGTTTAGGAAATACTTCACTTTCATTCAGACCTACCCCAAACATAAAATTAAACTTTACATACAGTCATGGACTATGGAATCGGCATAGTCAGATTGTCCATTTGGAAGTCACGATTGATGGACGATTTTGTCGATAGGAAAAGGGAAACCCTAAAAGTTTACCCCTATAACCTCATCAGACCTACCCCAGAATCAAAATTTACCTATAGTCATGGGCTACCGAATTGACATAGTCAGATTGGTACTTATCCGAGAAAAACTCGAATGACGATCGATTTTGTTGGTAATACATGGGGAAAATATTTCACTAAACTAAACCGCAACCTATCATTAAAATCTATCTATGGCCATGAGCCATCGAATTGCAAGAGCCAGATTGGTGTCTATCTGACAAAATCTCGAATGACGAACGATTTTATCGTGAAAGCATGGGGAAAATCAAAAATATACCTCATTATTTTAATCACATCCCGATACGAATTTTACGAAAAAATATATAGAAAATGAAAGTTTCACTCCTATAACCTAACACAGATCCAACCAAACCTATAAACAAAATCTACAAATGATTATGGGCCATTAAATTGGTATAGTTAGATCGGTATCCATCTCACAAAATCCCGAACGACGTAGAATTATATTAACAATACATGTGGAAAAACCAAAATGACACCGCTCAACCTTCATTATACCCACCCAAAACCTATAACCCAAATCTTCCTAGGATCCTCGAAAAGCGAAAGATCTTCCAAAAGCGAATTATACACGAACCTTCCAGCCCAGAATTTAAATATACCTAGAGTCATATTTTATAAAGTTTCCAGTCAGGCAGACACCGGTTATGTAACCTCATCAAACTCACTCCAAACATCAAATTTGTTCAGTCAAATTGGCGTTCATTTGTCAAAATCTTGATATACAAACCTTTAATCAGCTAAACATGACTGTTGCATGGCTAATATAAAGATGTTTGTTACTGACAGATTGATGATTTACTTGCTACTTTTAAATCTGTATTGCCGGCATTTTTCGGTTGAATATTTAAGATCTTCTTTATCGACACAATATGCATTATCGATACTTTACTATTTATGTGCCCATTTTGATCATTTCAACCGACAATATCGAGGTTTCGTGTAGGGTTTCAGTTGCATCTAAATTATCGACATTTATCGGCTGAAGATATTCGGCTAACTATAGCAGTATGTTTAAAATTGGGTATAGGAAACATTCACTCTTCGATGATTTAGAAAACTGATTCTTTCTGAAATAAGCTATTTTATTAATCTCCAGATTTTTATATATTCGTTGAACCATAAATTTATGCCAGAATTTATCTAAATTTTAGATCTGCAAAAAAAAATGTTAACATTTTGACCATAAACTAAACATCTATCTCTCTTGAAAAGTCTGAAATTTATCTTATTTATTTTCTTGACTAAACAAATAAAATATCAATTTCCAACCATTCAATATTATTTTTTTTATCTTTTATAAGATTGAAAATAAAAGTTTATTTTCGTATTTTTTTCAAATACTACTTTATTTTTATACATCTAGAAACTCATACAAAACATAAAAAGCCGACAAGATTAGCAAAATTAACATTTCCCGAAAATAAATACATTTAGTGTGATATAATTCTGAATTTAAATTTTTATGTTGTTTAGAGTAAAAGGCGATGCCTTAGTTACCATAAAAGAGAGTGGATCTTTATCTTGAGCAATTATTATTTAAATATATTTTTAATTAACACAGTAAGAATATTCAATTATTTTATTTAATTTTTTTCGTTTGCTCTCTATTGCGCTAATCCGTGGTATTTTATTGTCAACTTTCTTATAATAAAAAAACATTTAGGAGATAAAATAAAATAAAAATTAACTTAAGAATTTCAAATATTCCAAATAAGTTACAAAAAAAAAGATCGGAAAAGAAAATTTAATCAACATAAAACTATGTAAGTATGTTGTATGTACATACATATATGATATATTCACAAGTAGAAGCACAAAAAAGCAAATATATTTCGATGTGTATCGTACGTAGTATGTACGTTGATATTGCAGATAATTTTCGGATCTTTACAGCACAGCACACAAAAAAAAAATTAAATGCCCTTAAAAGGCTTTCAAATGACCGGATAAATAAACGCAATAAAAAATAACACAAGGAAAGCACAACAAAAATTCTTGAGTATTTATTATATTCTTCGGCTCCCATTTATTTTAATTTATTTTTTAATTTTGTTTGTTCCTGCGAATTTTATTTTTATTTGCTTCTATATAAATTAACGAAAATTGGAATATAAGTAGAAAATAGACCTAATTAAGACGTAAACCGAGAGATGGAAATGTATATACTCGTATACAGCACACAGCAAAATTATAATAAAAATAAACGTTAACATGAAACGAAAATAAACTTACCAACACTGGATACAAGAAATTTTTCTTTTCTTTTTTTTTTTTTAATATTGCAAATTAGTATTCTAGCTAATAATGGTTATGTTGTGGGTTATGATAATGATGACGAAAAAATTTAGTTTCATCGTTGTTTTGTTCTCAGTTTTAATTGATATTTTAATTTACATTTTTCAGCTTTACAGTTTTATATGCTAATGTTATTAAATTAAATAAAATTTCTTTCGTTTTATGTATTTTTTTTTTCTTGTTGTACTCGTTCACTAGAGAAGCTTTATAACAAAAAAATGTACGATAAAATTGTTCGTTCCAAAAACATAATATAAATTAGATTAAACTAAGTATTATAATTTTTTTTTTGTTTTATAACAAAGTTGTTAGATTTTGTTTTAAATAACTTAGACGAAAGAGAACTTTTTCATTTGTTTCTTTAAAAACCTTTAAACACTTTTTCATATACAAAATATCTAAAGTAATAAAAACATAAAAAACTATGCATTTTATATGATTAAAAAATTATTAAACCGTAAATTATATTTATGAAATAAAACCGTAACAAAATGGAAAGAAAATTTAAAACCAAGACGATAAATGAGAAAAAAATATAATTTAATTTTTCAATAAAGATTTATTTATTATTATTTTTTGTAAACATTTTCAGTTTTCATTCAGTTGGAAAAAAAATAATAAATGGGGTTTTAATAATTTTTAATAAAATAATAATATTATTACGTTATTATAAAACACCATTTTTCAATTTATTTTTTTTTATCACTTTCAATCAAATACAAAGGCAAACATAACAAAAAACGCGAAAGTTTAAGCAATTTTTATTATGCTCAAGATTGAAGTTTAGAGAATGAACTAAACCATAGACACACACACATAGAGATTATCTTTATATTCTGCACAAGCGAGAAAACGATTTGGGTGAATTGAATTAATAAAGGCATTTTTGAAATATAGAAACATATTGAAAAATTTAATTTTTTCAAAATAAAAATTAAATCTCAATATGGCAAGTATGTGTGGTAAAAACTGGATTTAACGACATATTGATTTTGTTTTATAAGACGTTCCCTGTTATGTTCGATTCATTTGAACTACAATTTACTTTTATTTGATCTAGATTCCTAATTTTGCCTTAGTTCAATTTTTTCAGTGGGTTATTTGTTTACACACCGGAAAAAGTGACTTTTTAATCCATTCCGGAACCTCTCATTCTTAAAAATATTCCAAAGAAACACTTGCTCAGTTTTTACGAAAAGCTTAATATAGTTTTTCGTTAACGTCTCTCGATTCGAATGGAGTTCGCTAAGCCTCTTTTCTTTTATATATAAGTAGGAAAAGATCAGAAAAATTGAATCTACAGGATTTGTGATAAAAATTACTTGTTTGAAAATTTAATCTTCATTGCAAAATTTGAAAAAGCTCCTACAGAAGCTGTCACTTCTGGTAAACAGATGTTCACCACATTTCTCATGGAGCTAATAATATATGGAAAAAGCTTTAGTACGAAGTTCTACTCCGAATAGTCAATCCGCTTAGTATGTAGAGATTTGTGGTGAAATAAAGTTGTTTTAACAAAACTCATTTCCGGTAAAATTTAAAATATAAATTGAACCAATTTGCTTTTAAATTTAATTTAAAATCATTTTATTTTAATCTTTTTTTTGTAAATGCTATATAGTTTTCAAAGTATTTGCTAAAAACGAAAAATGGAAGCTGCTACTTTCGTCATAACGATCTCCACCAAAAAGTACTGGGATTGCATAATTTATAGAAAAAGCTTATGAAGTTTCATTACGATTAGTCAATCTATATAGAAGCATGTAAATTTATCCCAGTTATTCATCCTAGGATTTTTTCTTATTACTTATTTACACGAAACTATTTTATTCCATGATTTCAATTATAAACACAACAACGAAATATCTCATCCCAGCTTTTTTTGTTTATTTGTTGTTCATGTAAAACAAATACTTGGAAATAATGGGTTGTGTTTTGGTAATATTAATTCTATATATTTTAAGTTCGAAATAATAATGGGCCATATTAGTAGTTTAAAATATTAAGCTTATCTTATAATAAGCACCCCATGCCTATGATTGGCACTTTAATATGGCCCCTTTGGTGTTCAAATTTGCGGGAATTGCCAAGTTCAAAAATCTCAGGTTAAGGTGAATACTAATTTCTATCTCTTAAGAACTTTTTAGGACGAAAAGGGTTTAGGTTTTAAGTTGGTAATAATAAGGGTAAATTATGGTGAGCTCCCAGTGCCAGTCGTATGTTAGGATTGGCACAGTCTTCCAGCATCAATATGGCCCCTTATAAATAAGTGATTGCTGACCAAGTGGCCAGCACCAGGCGTATTTTCAAATTTGAGTAAATGGCCTAATTGTAATTTTTATTTAACTTAATTTGAGATATTAGAACTAGGCCATTTACTCAAATTCGAACATACGGCTGCTGCTGGCCACTTTTACAAGAACAACAAAACAAGCTGGGATGAGATATTTTGTTGTTGTGTTTATAATTCAAATCGTCTTATAGAGGTGGGATGGACTAGAATTGTTTCGTGTAACTGCGATGGAATAGAATAGTTTCGTGTAATAATAATAAAAGAAATTCTTGGTATGAACAACTTTACTAAAAAAACAGATTTTTGACAAAAATAGGACCGGTATTTCTGCAAATTTAATTTTGCATGTGTTACTTTATAACCGTTTTCTCGTAAATGATATTCAAAATACATACAAAAGACGAAAAACTTCCAGTGGAAAAATGAAAATTCTCCTTTGGAATCTGTCACTTTTGTGGACCGATTTCGGCCAGAATTCACTGCAATTCCCCATTTGTAGTTAAATCTTATATATAAAATTTAATCCCGATCAACTAGTCTTTCTGGGCTAGTTTTTTTTTAACGTTTTTTTTTTAATTTTAGACTTATAGGATGGCAATTATGTAAGAATCACAACAATCAGTTTCGAACGGATGAGGTTATTGATTTGAAAAAACCCACTATTCGTATTTACGAATTTTTATATTAACTTTCCAAGTCTGGTGTGTATAGGATTAATTGCAATGATTGTAGTTTCTCCTATATTGGACAGATTGGACAATCAATGAACTTTCCATATTTCCCTGCACACTTTGGACATATTACACATACAACCCAAAGGCAGACGTTTGAATACCTAAGAATCTAACGAAATTCGAAAATCAATATTCATCAACCAAAATATCCTTAACGAACAAAGAGAAATCCGTTTCTTACCAATTACAGACCCCGCCGTTTTCTATTCTCACGTTCGTAATAATTTGACTAATACGTCGGGTAGTTAAATGTACTTCAATATACCGTGAATTTTGTTACTCAGCCGATGACTAATCGCCTACCTGCTATCGTCCTCCGCCTTTTTCATTAATATTTCCGTATGAGTAACAGTTGGTTGGGACGAACAATAGATTAACTTTTATTGCCTATTTTTTGTCACTCCTTCTTTTATTTATTTTTATAATCTACTATATAACAATAATTTTACTTTAACAATCAGTAGATACTCCTGATGATGATCTAACTAGTCGAAATCGATCGAGTGATTTTTTAAACTTTTTGAACAAATTTTTTCATTAAAATATTCAAAAATCTAATTTCGCGAAATAAAACACAAGTGTTTAATAAATTGTTTAATAAAAACATTTTATTGCACATAAGTATTTTAAAAGTCTACCATTTCCAAAAAAATGAGGCGGGGGGGGGGGGCGAATAAGTTGTGGCCAATACACGATTTTCTTTTGCATTTTTTTCCACGAATGAATACATAGGTCCCGAATACAAAACACTTGATTTCTTAAAAAATTTAAGTTACCGGTTTTTTGGTAAAACTGTTTTGTACAATAAAAAATTATTATACTTCTAAAAACATTTTGCAAGGATCTCTACATTTATGAAGAAAGCTTTAGTATGAAATTTCCTCCCAAATAATAAATAAATCTGGCTGGTCTAGAGATGCCAAATTTTATTGAAATAATTTTTTTAATCGTTTTTTACTCGTCCTTTCCGGTGAAATTTAAAAAAATGATCTGAGCTATTTTTGTATGAAATTTAATTAACAATCTTATTGAGAAGTGGGAAAACGAAAAAAGTAATTTGAAAACCCGTAATTTTGAAATGTTACTCAAATCAGTCAATCGTTCTGGGCTGTACAGAGGCCAAATTTTTGTTGAAAGATAGTTTCTAGTTAAGAATCGTATTTCCGCTTAAATTTTTGAAACTAATGTGGATGATATTGCTGCAAATTTTATTTATACTGTGTGCCTGACGCTTTTTTCGTCGAAATTTCCGACGAACTAAATTGATCGTTAGTTCACCCAGGTATTGTTAGATGTCTCTAATATTTATAAAATCTATCCGATATTTAGTTCTAAACTGTAAACTTAGTTTCGATTTATCAATTAATGATTAGAAATGTTTTGTAGAATGTTAAATTTGTTGAATGTTTTATACAGCAGATTTTAATTAAACATCAGATGCGGTTTGTTTTGTGCCATCTTTGAACGATTGGTATAAACTAACCATCAATTTAGTTAGTTGGAAATTTAGACAAAAAAATCGACGTCAGGCACACAGTATTAGACAATCAACTAGTTCAGCCATTTTTATAATAAATGATGCTTTTCAAAATTATGTAAATCTTTTATATGCGTGATATTTATATTTGTTAGGTTTTTAGTATTCTAAGTTGTATTTTATTTTTGGTGATATGTTTGTCCATACATAGAAATCACAAAATCACCATTATCAAAATTAATCAAGAAAGTAGCAGAGTCCATAACAGAATCAGATCTTCAGACTTACAGTATCAAATGTACGAGGTGTAGTTCCATATGCACTACCAAAATCACATAATTTAGGACAAAAATATGACCAATAGCTTCAAACATAAATACACCAACATCAAAGATTGCAAATTGGATAATAAACAACTTAAATACATACATAAAACATCAGCTTCGAAATAATAAATACTATAGACTTGGTCAATAAAACAAAAGCGGAAACCGTGAAGAAAAAAATACAACAGAAAAAACAAAATAATATCTGGAATATTGACTATTTACAAAAAAAGCAACAGCAAACACCACCAAATCCGGTTTCCAGCTTCATCGCAAACCTATACATGCCGTTTATTGAGAAACAACTTAGTACAACATCAACCTTTTCGACAATATGACGATATTCGACGATGTTCTCGCAATTAGTAACACAAGAAAAAGAAAAATTTTCATGTACAGCCAGCAATTAAATTCACAGTAGAAGAGGAACAGAACAGACTAAACTTCATTGAAAAAACTATCATTAGAAATGAGTGACATTTAAACCTCAGTATGTATTTATCGGAGACCAACACTCCGACCTACAATCTGCATCACATTAGACTTATTCCACAATATTTAATATAAATATTGAATATAAACAGCAGCATTGAACAACATGGCAAACAGCACCAACACAGCAAACTACAAAAAACAATTAAACAAAATATATGAAGTAGCCAGCTTAAACAAGTATACGAATAATTTTATATAATGCACGAAACAAGGGGAATATTTAGAAGAAACCACAACATTGAAACATCAAAAAACGGAAAACAAATTCTTATCAATCCCATATATTCTATCCACAAAGTTCAAATAAAATTATATTCAAACATCATAAAAATCTCCGTAGCCACCAGAACCAATCTCAAAGTATAAACCTAAATAGGCAAATATAAAGACAAAAATTGAAGAACTTCGAGGCTCAGGAATAAATGTACAATCTGCGACAAAAAATGAGTCAGCAATAGTCGAACATATGATCTCAAAACCACCGTTTTGAAATTTCCAATTTAAAATTAATAAAAAGAACAATAAATCATAAAAAATTAAATACCGCTGAATCCATTCCTCTTATGAAATCAAAACAAAACCATAAACAGAGCTGGCGGACCAGTTCAAAACAAAACACTAATTATGTAGTTTAATTAAAACATAGTTTAACTTGCTTTATATATTTTGACTTTGTATCAAATCAGACCCACTAAAAAAGTTTTTCGAATAGATACTTTACGAGAAGGGTAGAGGCCTTTCATGCTCTAAACTTCAAACTGGGAACGAATCGACTGACTATGTGAATTGAATTTATCAACCACAATGTTAGCAATGTAGCTATCGAAATCTAGATCTACGAAAACAAAAAATTGAAGTGTGAAATATAGGTAGGTGTTTTAATTGTTGTACAAAACTGAAACAAAAATATAAAATTTAGTTTAATGTATCTTTTTTTTTCCTGGCGCTACATCCCATGTAAAGGTTTGGATACCTCATTATCAAGGTAACAATCAAATATCCTTCGGATTGATTGTAAATGGGTTGGTTGAATCTTAACCAGGTCTCGGAGGTGCTGGCAAGTGCTGTAGACTTCTGGTTAACAGGAGTGATTTGGTTTCTGCTGTTTCCGTGCGGTCACCCAAATTTGTACTTACTCAAGCAACGGATGCTTGGCTATGATATTGTTTCTCTTTCGTGTTCTATTTTTTCCGTCTCGCGCCCCCTAATTATATGTACATATAACAAAATTATTACAGCAAGAAAATTGTAAGAAGCATATTCCAACATACATTGATTAAAGTAATTAACAAAATAAAACTCTTAAAAACGCTTTAGTAAACTAAGGGATTTCAATAGTACTTTAATGGATCGCTAGTATCGCTGAAGTTTCTCCCATATATTCTGAGAAGAAATATTACACATATATAAGTACTAGTATTGTCAATTTAACCACCATATTTTTTGATACATGTTTATCCAATTAAGCATTAAACCGTTATTATTTTTATGGAAATAAAATTTTCAATTGCATTTATTTTACCCATCATCAATTTTTTGTTTGCTTGTGCCTTGTGGTCAATTATGGAAGTTTCAAACTATGTTGTGTATTGTATGTCGGCGGGGATCCGACATGTACTTTTCACAATAATATTATGTAAAAATATAAACTTTTATTTCAATTATATGTATAGTAAGTACATACAGTACATTTCCAATTATTTTTTATTTTTCACTTAATTTTACATAATGAAATACCAACCACAACTGTTTTTATTTTATTTTGGCTATAATTATTATTCTGATTTCGTAATCACATAATCTGTACTATTAACTGAAAAAATTGTGCTTTAAAGACAAAAATAAATAGGTGCATTACTGCATGAAAAAAAATTTAATTGTTCAAATATCACATATAAAATATGGCATTCCTACGGGAATTAACTCGTGTGCGTGAAATTTAAAAAGATATACTTTGAACTATAGATTATAACTTCACCAGTTGAGATGCATACAGTATATGTAAAAAAAAACACATTTGTTTTTTAAACATTTTACTTTGAATTGCTGAACTTTCCGCAAATGACATAGCATAAGGTTTCTTGTCAAGAAATGAAATAAACTACAATAAAAACAAACATTGATTTAAGATTTATAAAAAGTTAAGGAAAACCTTCGAGGTGGTCAAAACTTCTGTTTTTCACTTACCTTTCACTCAGAAAACACGTCGCCAAAGGAATAAGGAAAATATTGTGAGGTTGTTGTCAACAGGAAATAGTTTCCTTTATTTATAAAAATTAATTTCAGGAAAATCAAACCTACTTTAAGTAAAGGGTGTCACAATAGCCGGTTCAGATTTGACAGATCAGTTATTTTGGCTCTAACAAAACTAATGTCATTCTTTCTTTGACAGAATACTGAGTTTCAAGTTGCCGAAATGAGTCGCTTAACGCTTCAACAAAAGTGAAAAATTTTGGAAATTTACTTCCATAACAAAAAAATTGGTTCGAAATCGTAAGACAATGTACAAAATTTGGTCAAAACGCGGGTCAAAACAAAGGGGTATCAAGAAGTGTGTGCATAAAGTGATACAGGACTAGTCGACAATCTAACGCGTACATGTACTCGTCGTGCTCGTTCAGCCGAAAATATTGCCGCGAAAATGTGCACCACCGACCGAGAACATCAATTCGTCATCGTGCATCAGAAACGAACATCAGCCGTCCTTCCATGCAACGAATTCTGCGTAAAGATCTTAGTTTGTGGCCCTATAAAGTTCAATTGGTCCAGCAATTGAAGCGCCGTGATATCGCTTCGATATCGATTCGCTGTGTGGGCCTGCGACAAACTCGGAATTGATGAGGATTTTGCTCAAAAATCACCTTTTTGGAGGAGGCGCATTTTCATCTCGATTGGTTCGTCAACAAACAAAATTGTCGCATTTGGGGATCGGAAAATGCACAAGGATATGTGGAAAAGCCAATGCATTAATTGCGTGTTACTGTTTGGTACGACTTGTTGCGTGGTGGCATTATTAAGCCATATTTCTTCGAAGATGAGACCGGCGCGACCATTACAGTCAACGGAATCAACTACTGCTGCATCTTAAGTTGTTTTTGTGGCAATATTTTTATTATATTGGTTTGGTCGACATTTGGTTCCAGCAAGATGGTGCGCCATGCAACACATCGGGCGTTACAATAGCAAAACTGCGTCAAAAATTCGACGGCCGCATTATCAGTCGAAATGCTTACGTGAATTGGCCAGCAAGGAGCTGTAATTTGACGTCTTTGGATTTTTATTTGTGGGGTGCCGTGAAGGACAAGTGTTATACGGACAATCCACAAACAATTGAGCATTTGAAAGCCAATATTGAAGCAACCATTGCCGAAATAGATCAACACACAATTCAAAATGAACTCAGAAATTGAACCGACCGGATGGTGTACGCTAAGGCCAGCCGCGGCTCCCATTTGAATGAAATCATTTTCCATAAATAACCAGGAGGATTGTACTTTCAAACAAAAAAAAATAAATTTGGAAATATGTATATTAAGCCGTTTTTGTTTTATTAAATTTTTAAATCTGAACTTCTTATTGGGACACTTTTATGTATCTCGTGCAAGAGGAGGACAACATTTGGGCGCGTAAATTACGAAATGTAATTTACATGATTTGTGTCGTTACAATTGTGCTATCTTGAACCAAATCTATAAATTATCGGAAAATTTACTGTGTATTCGACAAATTTAATTCAACCACTAAGTCATACAAATTTAAAATTTTATCATAAAAGTTACTGTGAGTTGCTTATATTCACAGAGTTTGCTTAGCAGTTATCACGCATGGAAAATTGGCCATGAACGGCTGCAATAAAAACTATTGAGTCTATTTTTGCTAATACCGATTGTGAATTTAAAATACAATCTTCTGTTTGGCTGGAATCTAATCGAATAAATATCTATATTTTTCACGTAAACCGTAAAAATGGTTGATAATACAGTGGTAGTCAAAGGTAAACAAGAAGAGAGAGAGGAACTTCCATAAACGTTTGCTGTAAAGAACTCATCAGTTTCAACGAATGGTATGCTTACAATCAAGGCCCAATCAAGGTTCAAGCGATTAAATTAAACAAGCAAGCGATCAATAAAATCAAAGTAGTGGAACAAATGTCTGAATAATTTATAATTAAAAGCCCTTCCCATTTAAAGTTTAATTTATTTTATTGTTATTTTTTGTGAAGATATTGAGTTTGATTCAAATGAAACATGTTCGAAGAATTTGAACTTTCTTGGGCGTATCCATCCTTGATGACAAACTAATCTGAAGTTTATCGTTCTATTATTTCATTAGAACTGATACTACTCCATTAAATACACATATCATTATTTTTCCTTTTGATCCAAATCGAGCTGATAGGTGGTTATGTGCATGAGACATGCTTCTATTTGAGTCAAGCATGGTCCGATAGGGTCTGCATTTGCGACAGCTTAATTTAACTATCTGCATTATAACTTTTATCTCAGACAGTTGCAGAACGATCAAGAATTTTAGCCCGTTTAACTTCGCGTTAATCGACTGCAAAGCAGATGAAAGTAGCCTAATGACGCTCTAAGTATATCATTCAATCCTTTGGGCAAACAAACTTCCGTGACAAATTTCTTTTTGTACCGCAGATGTGATAAGTTCACGGCCGTACTGTTAACAAGTGAACCGAGAATGAGACTCACTTCAAATTTATGTTCATCGTAATCCGTTTCGAAATCGTGTGCAACTTTGATTACGAATGTGTGGAATATAAAATGTATTCCACATATTCGTACAAACTGGAAAATATTTATAATTTGGAAATTTTACAGTTGAATTTAAGTTAAATTCAATGTAATAATATTATTTTTTGGTTAATAATGATAATTGGTTGGCTTCGGTTGACAATTGTTTTTGAAGATAACGACAACGCCAAATTGTAACTAAATCAAAACAATTCCCGGTACACTTAGAAAGAAATATACACTTTTAATTTTTTTTTCCAAATAAGTTCTATTCAAATAAAGCTAGATGCTAGTAGATATTTATTCTATCATATTTTGGAGCTTGTTCAAGACGAAAACAGATGGCATTGTAAACGGATAGAAGATTATTGTTTTCGAAATATAGATAACTAAAATACTTTTTACACTATTTGCCGTAGGCACTTGGCGGAGCACACTTATACTTAATAAATACGTTTTATTAAACACTTGTTTTTTATTTCGCAAAATTAGATTTTTGAATATTTTAATTAAAAAATTTTTTCAAAAAGTTTAAAAAATCACTCAATCGATAGATGTTAGGTCATCCTCAGGAGTATCTACTGATTTGAAGAAGAAAAAATTTTGTTATATATAGTAGAAAAAAGCAAAAAATAAATAAAAGGAGGGAGAGGAACAAAAAATAGGCAATAAAAATTAATTTATTGATCGTCCAGCCAACACTGTTAAAATTAATAAAAAAAGGGGGATTAGCGATTAGTCATCGGCTGAGTAACAATAGCCATTTAACCGTAGAGGTAATTGTGGTTCGTCTAGTTTCGAATTTCATCCACGTTTTTTGAACTTGTCTTCAATCGCTTTCTGATAGCTTCCATTGGAGTTTTCTTATTTTTTTCTCACAAATTTTGTAAAGCATATCATTTCATGAAAAAGATTGTGAATTCAAGAATTTCAAATAAAGATTGAAAATAAAATATGCAACAATAATGTATACTGTTCTAGATTATTTTTCAAAAATTTAATCGGAAATGACGAATTTTGACATAAAAAAAAACATTTTTCAACGAAAATTCGGCACTCGTACTGCAAAGATGATCGAGATGATAATTTATACATAACGTTTTTCCAAAAATAGATCCCACTGAATTTTGACCGGCAGACATTTGACCGATTTATGTCTGCCAGAAGTGACAGCTTCCATGGGAGCATTTCGGGTTTTTCACCTTAAGTGAGAGCTTCAATAGAAGCTCTTTCGTTTTTTGTTTGTATTTTTAAAAGCTCTTTTTCTGTAAAAAAAAATTGATCTCTGTAAGGCCCATATGGATTGATTGATCAGGATGAAAATTCATGCTTAAGCTTTTTCCGTAAAATGGGGGGTCCCAGATCTGTCTAATATTTTGAAAAATATATAGCATTTACGAAAAAATAATTAAAAATAAACTGAGTGTAAAATAAATTTTAAACCAAATTAATTCAGGTCATGTTTTAAATTTTAACCGAAATGACGAGTTTTGTTGAAAAACATTTTGTTTCACCCAACACACACTTTTGTTGAAAGTTTCGAAAAAGGAAATGTAAGCACGAGTTCCACATAGCAGTTCTTGATTAACTAAAAACTCTAGAACAAACTGTTGTCACAGACGACTAATGAGCCTGCTCAACTTACCCTTACCTTAGTAAACAACACTCTTAAACAATTTTTACATTAAATTTAAAAAGATTTCACATTAAATTAAATACGCTGTCTTGTTAAAGTAAAGGGACTGGGACCGTTCCTTGAAAACGTGGCTCGGTTACCTCCGTACTCAACAAGATGCATGGATTACAAAATATGCACGCTTGAAAATAGACGACTTCTCTTTTATTGGTAGCGGCTTTTATTGGTCGTTTTGCTTGGTCACACTGGTTCAGCTTACATCTTGTGAATCAATTCAAGTGACATGCAGAACATTTTGAAACCATGAGTTTTTAGCATTAGAACACAATTCAACAAACTATTGAGAAACCAAGCAACAGTCTATATCATTCAACATCATCGACGACCTATTTGACTTTAATTTATCAAAGTTGTCTTTTCCAAAAATATCCTGAAGATATCCTGAATATTTTTTTTTGTATTAAAGCTTTTAGTTTTAACATAATATTTGTTTTTTAATCTAAATAATTTGAAATCATACATGTTAATCACAGAATAGATTTCTTTAAATAAATAAATAAATTACTGAAATGAAATGAACTCAAGTAAGACCACACGCTAACTCGAAGGGGTGACATTGAGAATTCAAAGCTGTTTTCAATTGGTCACCTAGTTTGACGTACAAATGTCGCCGCTCGAATTCTTAGGATTGAGATGACCTATTTTCTAAGAACAATTTGCTTTAAACGAAAGGAACAAAAATGTTTAGATAGTCTTTTGGAACATTCTTTAACTTAATTCTTATTAAACCGCAACTAATATGAGTGAGTCTGATACCACCAACATAAACGAATTCTGATAAGGGGATCATCCTAAATTGTAAGTTCAACGAGGCTGAAAACTGTGGAAAACGAATCAAAATACTTGTTAAAATGTTAACTGTATCCAATTTAAATTCATACATATTATCCAAACGACATCGAAAAATTTGGATTAATTTTTCAGTCAAATATCTTCAAAATTTAAAAAGAAACATTTTCTTGAACTACTTAGACTACTCGTCTATCAAATTAAATTTAACAAGTTCTTAAAAAAATTATTGACTTTTCGTTCTAAATGTTAAATGTTAGTATTTTTAAAGTTCAAGATTAAGATAAATTAAATTATACATTCGTCTCTTCAAAAACGAAAAGTTTTACGTACATATGGAGAAAAGATATGTACAAAATTACCACCCTTCAACAGCTTTTATATTCTCCCATGTTTACTGTTGAATTTCTCTACTAATTTAATCAATGTATTTTCTAAACAAAAAAAACTTTTCCATTTTATAATTTATTTACAACAAAACATCTAATACATTATCAACACTGAGTACATACTAATATAGATATACACTTAGAGTCACTAGATAAGTTTTTGTAACTACTTAGAACGAAAGCTCATAACTGTAAAGAATTCTTATTTTTACAACCAGTTACATTTTATTTTATGTATTTTAATTTTATTTTCGTGTTTTTAACTGTATAACAAAAAAACATTAAAAATAAGCAAGAAAAGTTTGTAATTTTCGATTGTGTACTTTTCCACATAAATTTTTTTTGTACAAGTGAAATGAAATTTTAAATCACAAATAAATCTGGTGTTTTATATATAAAAGTATTGGTTTTTCAATTTTATATTCAGTTTTGTCATTTGTCGTTTTCAATTTTATATTCAGTTTTGTCATATATGTGTCGTTACGAATCTCAACGTATAACATTCTCAATTTTCATTTGTTTTCTTGTAGATTTTCACTACTGTAGCATTTCAAAATTTATTCTTAAGGCCCCTGATGCAAGATAAAACTTGGTTGATTTTCGTAGCTAAGACACAATAAAAACTTGCTTATTTTGTCTAAGAGATGGAGCGTACACTACCACTGTACCAAAGTGGGTGTTGGTACAGAAGGTGCAATAAACTTGGTGTTGGTAATGGGTAATTGCTGATATGTATTAAAACACAAGTCTTTTCCACTGGTTTATAATTCACAATTTTTATATTCACAATTTTATAATTTTTATTAAATTGGTGTAGATGCTTTGGTGGTCTCAATTGAAAAAGAAAGTATTTCGTAAAATAAATTTTTATGTTGTGTGCAGTTCATCTAACCGCCGATAGTTGTTGTAAAAAATGGTTTTTGCATGGAACGTACTCATGCTTATTCTATTTGAGCTACCAAAGTCTAGTACAATTTTTTGTTACCTTTACAATATTTAAATGGCGATTAAATCTAGTTGTCAATATTTTGTTTACATTTTATTGTAAACAAGATTTACTTAAAATTAAATAGTTATTTAAATTTAATATGATAGTGATATCAAAAGTGATTAACAAGTGATTAACAAATAGGTAACTATAATTATCAATATACAATTAAAATATGTTTGTGTTTTATAGTTAAATCTTTATATAATATAAAATTTGTTTGTTTAGGTATAAACATAACAGCAACCAAAAATTTGTATCAAGTTCAAGTTCAAGGTTAAATTACATGAATTTGTTTTGTTTACAAATTATTTGGATATTGGTTTTGCTGTCGCATAGATAAGCAGTGTTACAAGAAGTGGATAAATCTCTAAAGGTAAGAACTATATAATATTAATTTTAACAAATAATATTCTAATAAACTATATATTTCAGGTGATGGACGTAATTAATGTTAAAATTATAATGGTAAAAGGTATAGTATGAATTTGATTAATTAATTTATAATTCTTATTTCTAGGTTTATATGCTATGATGTTTTATGTGTTTAGGTTGAGAATTTTGTTTGATGCGGTAAGTATTCCAGGTAAGTATTTCATGATTTCTCCAACATACGCATCAACAACCACTTTGAACTTCTCATTCTAATTGTCCCGTTCGTAATTTTTTTACCTTTTCGTTATTGTTTTTTGAGATGCTGGATCAAAAATAAACGCATACAGCAAAAGTACAAAGTACCTATCTAGAGAGCAGTACCGTACAAGTGGCGCAGTGGTTAAAGCTTCGGCACTTGGGCCGGGAGGTACTGGGTTCGAATCCCACCAGAGGCAGGATGTAAAGCGAATTTTCTTCATCGATTACGATCGGTGATGATAATAAACACAACTTAGATCCTCAGTTGGAGTGCAGAATTCAGCGCCGACCCACCGTTCATGTCAGTGTGCAGGTTGACATGGAGCTTGCAATGTGCAGGTGGTATACTGTAATTGTGTGACTAGGTGAATGGGTGGGTGTGTGCGTGAATGAAAAGGGGAGTATTAATTGACCTTAAAAGGACATTAAATCCATTGGATGATTAATACTTTCTTTTATTCAAAAAAAAAAACGTAGTAATCGTATGCATATAAAATATTTTAACTATAAACTTAGAATAGTTGCACTGAAGTAACAGATGAAAGGTCCGATAAGTAATTGTTTCTCATTTTAATATCCCACAGTTTATTTTAAAATGAATAAACCAGGTCGTCCCATTTAAACATGCGGGCATTTTATATCCAAGTACCCTTCATGAAACTCATGAAAAGGATCACAACCACAAATGAAAATCAAGCTGAAGAACAAATTGACAATGAATTCGATTTTGAATAAATTAAAATTGAAATTTTGTATTAACAAACTACTTTTTATTTTATCGATTTTTATTAATAATATTTGCTTCGTCAACCTTGCAGATACAAATCAAAGAGGTTTTATCGCTCCTATTTCTTCTTCTGATAGTACCACAAATGTTAAAAACCAACTTACCACCAAAAATTCTGTATATTTAATCCGCAATTATTATTCAAAGTTGACGAATTTTAAAAAAATGTTGCAATCTTACGAATCGTTTTATTCTATTTTTTTCCACCAAATTTTGTTTGTTTTGTATATTGACATGTACAGGATGATATTTACGAGGGATTAATTCATGATTATAAAGATTAACATTAAAATAACAAAGATATAATTAAAAATCTATCAACATCATAATACTTATCGATTAATAACGATAGGATATTTTTGTCATGTACAATGTCTCGGCTGAAAATTAATTGCTAAATTATAATATAGATGGCTTACTCAAAAATTCTTAATATTACAACAAAAAATTAGCGGAGACACGATTTGAAACTTATCGTTTGGTGGTTTTATAATAAGAAAACAGATGTTGAATTTTTGTTTTATTTGAGGTACATAACACATTCAAATTTAAAATATTATTGTGATAATTCTATAATTAATCATAAATAATGTTATATAATTTAAGAAAAAGTACGTTTTGTAAAACATTTGCGTTTAGTGCCTTATTGTATATAAGTATATATTATATGTATATTATATGTGTATATAAATATACATATATAAATCCTTGAATCGTCTTTTCCTATTTTTGTATATCGTTTTTTCTAAAATGTGTGTAGCCGGGCAGATATGGTGTAGTAGTATTTGTGTTGCGCGAATTGCTTTACTGCACATGCAAGTCACGTGTCATTGTTTTTGTTTATTCATAAAACGAGATATTTTTGTGTTGTTTATAAGACACTGTTACTTTTTAAATAATTTATGTACATATTTTCGATTTTTTTTTATATTTAGTAATTAACATTTTATTTTTAAAATTTAAAGTAAATTTATTTATAAAATTTTACTAATAAATATAAAATTAATTTATGAGTTTAGCCGATACATTATTTTAAATTGGAATACCTCATTTTTGAAATACTTACAATATAGAAACAGCTGTACCGACGAAACTAGGTCTTGTACAAATTCAAAGTTAATATCTAGAAAGGTACAACCTTCATCTTACGAACGGTGGGTCACACTTCTTTATAGAATTCAGTTGCGCCCCCTACACGTCAAAACATTTGGCTACATTCTTTTCACAAAAGCTCTTAAAATAATGGTACTTTCATGAAATTGTTTATTGAATTTTTTAACACCATCTAAGGTCTTTCTAAAGTTGTAATAATTTTAACCATTTCTTCAGTAAAACCGGAAATACATCAGTTCAATTTAACTGGTAAATAAAATTATTAAAAATTGGAAAAACCGACGAATTCCCTAACCGTATAACGGGATAACTGAAGGTCACAAACCAACAAAAATATACGTGTCTGTTTTTCTTGTCAAAATAACACTCGATAATGTACGGAATAAATTTCTTACGTCATTGTTTGTTTATCTACTGGTATATCTGTGACTAATTTGTAGCAAAAGAGTGTCAAAAATTAAATTATTTCAAGTTTGGAGGCTCTAATGTAGGCTCGAAATAAACATTTTATGTTTCAAAAGTTTACCCATTTTAAAGAAAGGTCACCGGACAAGTGGTGCATTGGTTAAAGCTTCGGCACTTGCCGGGATGTACTGGGTTCGAATCCCATATGAGGCTAGATGCAAATGGAATTTTCATCATCAATTACAATCGGTGATGTTAATAAACACGACTAAGACCCTCTGATGGAGTTCAGAATTCAGCGCCGACCCACCGTCCATGTCAATGTACAGGTTAACATGGAGCTTTCAATGTGCAGGTGGAATACTGTTGTTGTGTGAGAGTGGGTGAATAGGCGAATGGGTTAATGAAGTGGCGTGAATGCGTGGTATCATCATAATGGGCCAAAATTGGCCTAAGTGTAAACCACTGAAACCTAACCTCAAATAAAGGTCAATTATCTACCAATATCTATATCAATAGGCCCAAATTTAGAAAGTTTTTCTCTTTTTAAAAGGAATAGATTTTCAATTTAAAATGTTGTACTGGCTAAATTAGGTCTTATATATATTTGTGCAAACGAGAAGAAAGGTGCAAACATTTTTATTGATAAGGCAACCACCTTGAATGCCATTTATGTATGAAAAACAATATCGGTCATACGCCCACCTCGGCTTCGTCTACAGCCTCGCATCCAAATATCATATTTTTCGATGACCTTTTCCAATAAAAGCGGATTAATGACCTCAACTTCAGCTCGAATGTTGTTTTTAAGTTGTTGAATTGTTTGTGGGTAATTAGCATACACCTTACCTTTTAAATAACCCCACAAAAAATAGTCATGTGGTATTAAACCCGGGCTACTTGGTAGCCAAGGAACTTCACAATTTCATGAAATTATGCGTGCAGTAAATTTTGTTAACAATAATTGGATTGTTGCACTACTTGCGTCGTTGACACGCAATTTATTCAATTTCGGTCACAAAAGCCCTATAACCACACCAAACAGTGACTCTTGGAGGATTAACTTCTGCTTCCTGAATAACATGAGGATTTTCCGCTTCCCAAATTCGACAATTTTGACTTATACCCATTAAGGACGTTCATTATTGACGGATACCCGTTAAGATGAAGCTCATTGCATCATCGCTAAAGGGATTTTTGATTAAAAACCTTCATTTCGTTCAAGCATCCAATTAACAAAACGACGACCATTTAAATGGTCTAATTGCTTCAATTTTTGAGTTAGTTGAATTTTTATGAATGCAAATGAAGACCAACATGCAAAATGCGTCGTAATGTGGTTCGTGAAATGTTTAGTTCTTGTGAACATTGCCTAGTTGATGGGCTTGGATTACAAACACTTTGAATAACAGGTGGCACTGCATCAAGAGTAGGAACTGGATGAACAAGCTGATACGGTCTACGACCTTCCACTGAACCAGTTTTTTCAAAACGATCCATAGTTTTGCCAATGGCATGCTCAGTAAGAAGTTCATATCGATCAAAACTCTCACGTAATTTACGAAATGTTGTTGTTATTGAACGAAATAAATTTGGACAATCAAAACGCGTTGTTATGTTGTTAGCGACTCTAGGATTGATAAATGACATATTTTTGACTTTTCATGTGTCAAAGAATTCTGTAGCACATGCTATCTGTATTAAGTACTAAATTTTATTTTTTATATTTTTCGAAACAAATTAAAACTAAGGTTACCTCATTCACCTGGGTCCTACAGTCTACACTATGCAAATTCACTGATATTTTCTGTCAGCGTCAAAATTTATATAAAATACCCACACATCCATCGATACCCTGATAGAAAATATCAGTGAATTTGCATAGTGTAGACTCTGTCAATGATAACTCCATACAACCTTATATTTATTTTGTTATATACTGATGGTACAATCAGAGCCTGTACAATTGTGTGTAATAAGAGTTAGTGAAATAACAGTCGTAACATTTCAAAATAATATTTTTTTATGTAATAAAAAGTTGATATACAATACAAATGCATTATTTATAGAGAAAAAACAACAACAATTAAATTGTTCGGTTTTTATGTTGCTATAAAGAAAAAACCACTGTCGCACCACTATGCCACTATCTAAAAGGTGTCTCTACAAGAGCGCCGGATTTAAATTTGCCGCCATTTTGTTAATACGAGTTGTACGGTGATTTTTTTTACATTTGTCACGTATACAGACCACGCGATTTAAGAATATGGAGAAGTATTCAAACCAACAACGTTTAATTATTGTAAAAACGTATTACAAAAATCCTGAAGGTTTTGCAAAAACAGTTCGCCAATGACGTCAAGTTTTCGGTCGCACTAATGCGCCAAATGAATCGGCAGTGAAGCGTTTAATTACAAAATTTGAGACCAAAATTACGGTGCTGGATCAGAAGATCATTGTTCGTAGTCATCCTTGTCGGTAGCTTTATTAAGTACCTTCTCCATTTCTAAAGCTAGTTTTGGATCGCTTGATTTTGGATTTTCTCTCACCAAATCCAAAATTTTTCGCTCGCCCTGATTGGGAAATGTTGCTTTTCGCCCTGCTCGCTGCCCATTTTCAGCCGATTGTGTGACGTTGAATCTGGATATTATTTGGGCCGCTGTAGAATGATTTCGGCCAACTAATTTTCCAATTTCGCACATAGATTTTCCAGTACGTTTCATATTAATTACTTACTATTTGGCGTTCTTCGTTGGAAGTTTGATTTCTGACACCGGCCAAACAACTCGGAACCATTACATTTTCATTCATAATTTATGTAAATGATTTTAAAAAAAATTCAAGGATCATACTACATATAAGTGTATGATAATTTTGGTTGCAAAAAATTGGTGATTTTTTTTTTGTTTTTTTATTATAAACTGTAAATGACATTTTATTTTGTATTTTTGGATTTAATTTGTAAAATCTAATTAATAAAAACTGCAAAATAAGTTCCATAATCCTTATATTTTGTAAATTTTTCTCAAAAATCAGTGTGTATTATCATTTTCGTTACTAACTGTATGTTGCTAATACTTAAATTTTGGTTCGATGGGCACTTTTTTAAGCCGAACTTCTAGGAGACCCTACATGGTGGACCGGTCGACCCGTTTCAGTTACATTGAATTGGTTGCTGTGTTTAATTAAACAAATACAGCACCATAGAGTAAATAGAATCCAAATATATCCAGGTTTGTTAAAAACTTATATTCACAATGAGTGTTGCTTAAATAAAAATATATAGCTCGTCTTCAATATTAATGACAAAGATATAGTTAATACAATGATTCATGAATTATTTTTCAAATAAATATTTAAAAAGCCACATGACCAAGTGGAAAATGTGGTAAGTGCAGTAACTCTTATTTCATCACTAATGACGGTAACTCGTTGTACTTTGAAAAACTTACTAAGCAATACAATAATGGGCAAAGCGATCTTCGACAATCTCTGTAGCAAGCATATTCTGTCAACACAGTTGGCTTTTGAATAATTATCTTATTATAAAACCTTCTGAAGTTAAATTGGTCGTTATGTCAAACTCAATTAATCGGGCACTAATTTAATTTTCATATTTCAATCATATTGTCTAAATTCATCGAGAGAGTTTATTTGAAATAAGAATAAGCTACCGTGAATTTTTGCTGTCTATGCTAGCGTAATTCTCTAGTGTAATTCGGCCAATTATGAGTTCCAAATCTCTCATCAAAACATGTTTTGAGAAGTAGTCGGTAGTATTAGAGACGTGCTTAGAACAAATGAGTATTGTTTATTATTACTAGCCCAGCTTATTAATAACTTATAGGTGTCTAGTTTAATTTTCTGTCATATATACTGATAAACAGTATTATATTATATTGGAGCTATATTGGAGGTTGAACCCAGGTTCAACCTGGGTTCAACCTCCAATATAAACACCAAAAGTTATTGTAACTTGGAGTTAACTCGACTCAATCCAAAAAATTTCTTAGGTCGAGTTAACTCTGGTTTATATAAACGCCCAGAGTCGAGTCGGAAAACAACAACAACAAAAAATCAATAAATTTAAAAATAAAAATGGCGATTTTTCATATTTTTCTTGTACGAGCGCGTCTGTGTTTAAATTCGGCGGCATATGTTTGTGTTTCTTTCGATTTTTTATTATTTTCTTATTTTTTTAAAATATTTTTCTTTGTAACTAGTTCGAAAGAAAAAGTTAGAATGATTTTTTGAAGGAAAAAATTAGAATGATTTTGACATTTATAACCTGGTTTCGACTCAACCTTAAGATAACTCTCAAATATAAACACTAAGAGTTAACTTCAAGGTTAACCTGAAGATAACTACAAGTTGACTCGATTTAGGTTCAACCTCCAATATAAACAGTCTAATAGATAAAAGCCAGACATTTCGGTCTATTTGTACTGGTGAAGCTGATTCCATTCCACTGCATCCCATTCAAACTTGCCTTGTTTTAAATGCAACCATAGCGGGATTAACAAATAATTTGGTTTGAAAATAGCTCAAAATAAGATAGTAATGTAAAATCATAATCAAGAACATTTTCATATTGCTGTGTTTATTTCACAGCTATGACAAATATAGCTCCCATATAACCGCCAAATCATCAGAGTTAGATTATATTACTATTATTATAAACAGTAAACTTTAATATGCGACTGTTTGACAAAATTGAAAATAAATTTAAAATTTCATATCGAGATTTAAAATATCAAAAATATATATAAAAGCCAAACACCATTGTTTTAAATATGTATACATATTTTACTACTAAACGAAATTTGAATTATTTTCTTGTAATTGCTTCGCTTTTAGTTTCTCGTTCATAAAATTTCGTCCCGTTCAGCTATGCTACACACAATTTTGGTTTCTGGATTCAAACTATTGCGCAATAGATTTTAATTTGTAATTTTAAACCCTTATTTTAAATTAAATCATTAAATTTTTTTGTCTTGTTTTATTCTTTTCTCTCGAAAATAAAATTTAAACAAAAATCTACATCTCAAAAATGTCCTTAAATTTTTTTATTTTCATTTCAAATTTTTTCATTTCGGATTCACGGTCAAAATTTTTACGTCGCAGCTGCGTAATAAAATTTTTGTCCGTGAATCCGAAATGAAAAAAATTGAAATGAAAATAAAAAAATTTACGGACATTTTTGAGATGTAGATTTTTGTTTAAATTTTATTTTCGAGAGAACAGAATAAAACAAGACAAAAAATTTAATGATTTAATTTAAAATTAGGGTTTAAAATTAAAAATTAAAATCTATTGCGCAATAGTTTGAATCCAGAAACCAAAATTGTGTGTAGCATAGCTGGTTTATATACGCAAAACTAATACTATCAGAGCTTCATAGTAATCAATACAATACACAAAGAGCACAATAACAAAATAAAACAAAAACAAGTATGTATATAATAATATATCGTTTAGATGAAAAAGAACAAAAAAAAAATGTTTAGCTTAGACACATTCTTGGGCATTTAAATATCGACATCAAAACAGATATTTTTTCTGAGTACCATACAGCCTTAAGGTGTTTTGAAAAACTAGAAAAGCTGCCGCATTTTCGAATATCCAAAGGTAAATTGTTAAAAATCATTGGTGCAACGATATTAAAAAAGTTTTCCGTAGGTCTAATCTAAATTTTTTATTATGTTTTAAAAAGGTATGATTCGACCTGAGATTATAACCTGCATGAGTCACAAAATTATTTCCACTTTTAACGTAAAATATTCTTAAAAACGTATATATGCCGTAGTTGCAGTATACTGAGAGTTTGAAATAATGGCCACGATGGCGAAAAAATGGTTTAAAGCACATAATTCTGATTAACTGCTTTTGTCGCACGTAGATAGGATGTAGCGTGGCATTGCACGCACTACCCCAAGATGATAATCCATATTGCAGAATTGAGTCCGCTAATGCAAAGTAAATCATTCTAAGTAAATATTGCGGAGCAAAAAGTCGTAGAACATACATTTTTCTAGAGACCAATAATAATCTAGACTTTAACCCTTGTGTATGCGCTTTCCAATTTAAATCTCGATCAATAATAATACCTAGATATCGAAATTCATCAACTGTGTTCACTAGGAAGCAATCATTAGAAGGGCATTGCACGTTACAGTTTTTGCTACATTCGAAGGTGTGATATGTTGTCTGACGACACGACGATGGAGTATCCCTAAAATGCAATAATTTCGTTTTGTGACTCAAAACAAAATTATGTGCTTCCAACCAAATAGATAAAGTGTTTAACCCATTCCCGCAAATGACGGCTATAGCCGTCAAATTTTTGTTGATATATATGCAAATGACGGCTATAGCCGTCATGCATATTTTAATGGTTCATCTATATGTTTCATTTTATAGACGTAATATTTGAAAAAATAATCCGTCGAGATATATTTTTCTAGCCGTCGGCAAAATAGGGATAGAATAATTTTGAGTACATAACATAAGCTATAAAATTGTTAATACATATGTTCACTAACAAAATATTATCTGTGGCTATTATGAAATATTATATACTATACGAGTATATAAAGAAATTCAATAATTTGTGATATTGTTAACAATATTATATGTAGTTATGTTTCTTGATTTACCATTTTCAAAAATATTCGTGATCTTAAGAATTCATTTATTTAAATAGATTATGTACTTCAAATTACAAATTAAAATGAATTAAAATATGCAAAACGGCTTTTTAGCAGTCATTTGCCTACATATCATCAACAATTCGAAGGCTATAACAGTCATTTGAGGCAACGGGTTAATTAAAATATTCAGGACTGCTATAGCCGTCATTTGCCTACATATCACCAAAAATTTCACGGCTATAGCCGTCATTTGCTCTGCAGAGAAAAATGATGTGATGAGCAAATGACGGCTATAGCCGTCGAGAGTTTTCATGGAAAAACTGTGAGAAAATGTAATAATTTTCACTTCCAAATATATAAAGAATGCTCAATTTCATATGGCAGTCATAATCAATTGAAAAAAAGTGTGTTTCTGAGCACGGTCATCGATATAAAAGTGTGCGGGAATGGGTTAAATAATGATCTATGAGCGCAATATTGTCTTGAAAACTTGGACATGTAAACGAAAAATCATCAGCAAAAGCAGGCCCTCGAAATTGTTGTCGAAAAATTCCATTTACATACACTAAAAATAATAAAGGTCCTAAGACAGAAACCTGTGGGACTCCCACATGAATCGATAACTCTTCAATTAATTGTCCATTTACTCTTACAAATTGCGTTCGCCTATTTAAGTACGAGTACACCCAATCCCGGGTTATTCATCTGAATCCACAACAATGTAGCTTTTTTAACAATGTGTTATGTTGGACTCTGTCGAAAGCCTTTGTTAAATCTATAAACAGAGTAGATACTTTGAACCCATTATCAATATGTTCAGTAACTTGTTCTAGGAAGGACACAATAGCTTGTTCAGGATTTTTATTTTTCCCTAGACCATACTGGTCGGGAGAGAGAAAATCTATTTTATCTAGGAACGAAACAATTCTACTTTTTATAGCCTTTTCAAATATTTTCGAGAATACGGAAAGTAGTGAGATTGGCTGATAGTTGTTCATGATTATTTTATCATTATTTTTAAAGATCGGAACAACTAAAGCTTGCTTTAACGAAGTAGGAAAAATCCCAGTTACCAAGCTTAAATTGAAAATAAAAGATAAAACATCAACTAAAAACCAGGACATTTTTTAACAACATTGGTTGAGATGCCATCCAAACCAGGAGTTGAATTATTTTTTAGCGAAAGAATGGTAAAATACAGTTCTCCAGATGAGGTTTCCGAAAAACGCAACTATCAATAGATTGGTAATATTGACATATTAATCTATTTTTGTCGGCTTTATCCAAGAAGAGACTGGTAGCATTTGCGTCACCAACACTCGCAAAGAACTCGTTAAGTTCATTTGCGATTTGAACTGGATCAGATATTATGCAGCCTGTTTGATCAACGATTTCTTTAATTTCAACTGGATCAGGCTGTCCGTTTATTATTTCATTAACTGTTTTCCAATTTTTGCGAGCATCATTACCATTGTTGATGAACTTTTAAGAATAAAAGCTTTTTTGGCTATTTCAATTTGCAGGTTAACAGAGTCACACAGCGTCAAGCTATACATTTTCAATCTACGGTTGCTGTTATGTTTTTTTGCAAGGCGACAAATATAATTTCTTTTACGTATAAGTCTCAATAAATCATCAGACATCCATGGCTTTAGCTTCGTTTATCTATTGGCAAACAACTTAATTGAAGTGCATTTTTTAATATGCCCTTTAAAGATTTTAATAAAATTAACGTAGGCCTTAGAAAGATATAGGCAAGAATAAACATCAGTCCATTCTTCAAACAATAGTAGATCCTGTAGCTGGTTGAAATCGACCTGAAAAACTTCAGAGGTTCTCCGAGATGTAGATTTTGTGTTAAAGGCAGTACCTGTTAATATAATTTCAATTAGACAATGATCTGAAATTTTTAAGTCTAATAAATACACTGTAGGAAACTACCGGAAAATACCTTTGATTAAATCTATGGAGTACATTATCAATACAAGTAGCTGTGATATTTGTAATTCGTGTTGGTTCAAGAATATTATCTAACCCATGTTCAGATAATAAAAGCAGCAGCCTATCCAGCATTGCATTCTGCTTGAGAAAATCCATGTTAAAATTACCCATGATAATTAAGTTAGGATGGGATAGATCCTCCAAGAGCACACTAAATTCATCAATGAAACTGGAGATTCTGTATACCCAAGACGATATATACAAATAACACAAACTAATTTAGAACTTATAATGAAGGTCAGACCGACCGCGTTGAATGTTTGGAAAAGTAGATTAAATTGTTTGCAATTCAGACTGCTATTGACTGCAAACCCCCTGCCTTTTCAGATTTTATACAATTCTTGAAGTGCCAAATTTTATTTCGAATTTTAAACTAAGTAAAAAAACTTTCATATTTATCACTTTAACCAAAGTGGTTTGGTAATTATATATAATAACCGGTTAAAATGATAAATTAAAGGGTAATCATTGATCATCACAAATTTACCGAACGCACTGAGGAATTATATATCCTTTTTGTACATAGAATCGTATCTACATGCTTTTTCGTGCATTCTGAGGAACGAACACACCTGAATTCTAGGTTTCGCTGTTGAGGGCTTCAATCCGTTATTGATATTATTTTGATCATAACACAACACAAACAAAATGTTTCACAACAATTCACTAACAATATAAAACTCATTCTTCGTGTACCAAAATTAATCTGGACTGTCCAAATGTAAGTTGGAAAATTTTTTGATAAAGTATTTTTTCTTCTCTATGTAACGAATTAAAACTGTTACCAATAAAATATCCTATAAATGTGTCAATCCCAATAATTTTTTATTTCTTTTTATGGTTGACTAGATGGTAGATGGATTCTACATTTTAAAATTTTAAAAACGTTTAGATAACGTAAAGGCAACAGTTTGTATTGTATAAGTAAAGGAAATGACGGCGAACATCTAGTGAAAATTTCATCATTCTTAAAACAGATTTTTGAGTCGTAATAAAAGCCTAATATTTGAATAGTAAATCCCACCCCGACATAATAAGCCATATTGAATATGTGAATCAGATAGAGCATAATCCTCAGTACTACATAGTTCCATTTTCACGTTGTTTACATGATTTTTAAAGTTGAGCTGGAAATTCAACTTCAATCTTAAGCAGGGCATGTAATTTTGTAGATTTTTTTGGAAAAAATCAAAAACTCGGATTTTTTGATTTAAATCAGATTTTTTTGATTTTAATCAGATTATTTTGAATACAAAATTGTAATGTTGAATTCAAATTGTAATAAATTCCCGAGAACAATTATTAAATACTTTTAAAGGAAAGGAACAGAAACGAATTAAATAAAATAATTTTAACATAGAGGAATTATGATATTTAATAGATTTTATTGCTTCAGTGTTAAAAACTAAATTACAAAATTTTAAAGTAATTTAAAAATTAAAACCAAGTATTTCATAATCGTATGACAGAATAAAAAGAAAAACGGTTATCATTTATTCAGCTGCTTTGCCAAAAATGTTAAATTTGCCGTTTTATCTTTCCATATGCTATTTCTTAATTTTGTCCGAACTAACCCGCAAAGGTCGAAAAAACTCGTTCGACTCCAGCTGATAAAGCAGTAGCTGTTGTTGAATTTTATATTCGTCTAACGTCACTATCAAATCCTTGGTGTAAAGCAAATATCGATTGCCACCATTCAAAGGACGTCATATTTTTTATGTCTTATTCTTGCATAACTGGTCCCGCAAATGGGGGTTATTATTTTCCTTCAACTTTGTTTTGCTTTTTAAAACGTAAAATATAAAATAATTGACAATTTGACAGTTGGTATTTTAATAACTAATTAAATTTTTATTTTTATCTTCTAAGTTTTGAGTTTTTTAGTGGTACCATATTTACGAAATCAAGTTTCTTCGTTATGTTTTAGAGTGGTTTGATTTTTGACTGAATTCTCATACATTTTATCAATATGATTTAAATCAATGATTTTTTAAAAAAATCAATTGATTTTAATCTGATTTAAATCAATGATTTAAATCAAACATGCCCTGATCTTAAGTATCTACAACTGACCGTTTCGAATTGTACGCACAGGGCGTTACAGATAGTTTCATTGCCAACCAGTGAATAATAAATCAATGAATCAGGCACTATGGTGGTGGAGTTAGCATTAAAACATCTGAGTTTGGGCTTAGAGCCAACAACCATATCATGAAGATGAAACTATTTTTAACTCTTGCAGATTGAATTTCAAGATATCCTTCATTAAATCCGCGCCGGAATTAGAGTAGAGTTTGCAAGAGCACGAGTTTGAAATCTGCCTTGTTACACTATTCAAAAAGGACTCTATGCCAAATGAGCAATAAAAACATAAAAATCATCGTGACTCTTAGAATAAATCCAAATGTATGTCCCCAAGTAAAATTTTATGTTTTTATAAATTAAAATAAAACAATACTTGACATTATCAAGGTGAATAGCAAAATCGAATCAATATTTTCTTTAGATTTATGAGTTTTCAGTAATGATAGTTCATGCATAGCTGTATTTCATAGGAATATTTAACATGTATCGTAATAATTCACTAAGGCATTGTGATTATGCTTTGTATGAAAGCTCTAAGTATTTTCAATATTTTTTGTAGTTTGGTCACTGCAGGTCTGATGAGACCACCGGATTTTTTAATTTAAAAAATTCACTGTTTCATTAGTTCAAAACCAAGCTTCCAATGGCTTGGTAACCTCACCTCACCTCGATGTATAAGTACGATCTGGCCCAGAATAACCCAAAAATTGTATATGTAATACAATTTAAATCAAATTTTGTTCGGTGCAGCTGTATGTGTACGAATATTGTGTTGCGTTTAAATTGACTGTATTCGAATTTTACTGTTTTACACTCGTCGACGATCACCAATTTTGGTGGCTGTTGTATTTAAATAGTTTAGGCGTTAAGTTCAACTTAGTAGGCACTTTGTAAAAGTTTTGGCACTGAGATGGCCAATACTAAAATATGGCCAGACAGAAATCATTTGTGTTCTCATCAAATTCTCTCTCACACGACTCTCATCACAATTGAGCCAATTTTCACACACAAAGTTGTGTCAGGTAAAATAATCTTATACAATTTTCGGTAGAGGCAATACAGTTTAAGGTGTGGTTACATTTTCTAACAAAGACGAATGCCTTCTAACTATATAAGTTAAATACAAAATTTTATATCAAAGTGTAAGGTAAATGCCAAAAAACAAAACAGTTTATTTATACACGTATTCCCATTCTTTGGAAATTGAAAACAAATTTTTTATGTTGGTTTAGCATATTGCAACGAGTTCGATTAAAAAATTCAAAATGCAAAAATAAATGTTATCATCATGTTATCATAAGTAAATATTCAAAATTTAAATATATACATATATTCCTTTATTGCTGACTGATACTTCTTATTAAGTATAAGGTTTCATACTTAAGAGTTTTAGTAAAAATATTCCAACAAATGTTAATAAAAATCGGAATAAACCTGCATTCGTTAAAAGATCAACAAGATGGATGGTCAGGATTTTTTTTCTACCTTATTTTCCTATCAAAATTGCGATGACAGATAATGTAATCTACTAACGAATGTACTCAACTTTACTCTACGTCTTCTCTATATATTACTAAATCTTATTAATTTAACAGTTTTGAATTTATGATGATGGCATTGAACTAGAAAATCAACTTGTACATAAAACTAAAGATTTTTACTGAACACAATTTTTTTGTCAATTTAATTGAATAATTTATTGTGACTGAAGATAATTTTTATTTTTATTTAAAGAAAATAAATAGAAATCAAACGGTTTAATTAAATAAATAACGAAGCATTAAAAAATGTGATTTCACTATAGCGAAATTCCATCGCATCACATGAATAGTTAAATAGATAAGAAAATATTTTTTGTCATCTTCAGATAAAATAATGGTATATTGATCCAAATGATAAATACTTAATGATATACAATTAGCACATAACGTGTAATGTGAATTATGATCGTTTGATACGGTTCGATAACAAATTGATAACACCGAATATTTATAATCAGATTGACGCTTACTGAATAAAGTGGTATATGATTCGAATACAAAGTGTCTGTATCTCACACATCAACAATGGTAAATGGTGTTGATCCATTGTTGTTGTTAATTAGCTATATAGTCGCGTTTTGGAAAAAATGTTTGGAGTTGGAGGTTAGATAGTAAATTATTGGTGATAATTTTTATATTTTTATTTCAAAGTTTAAAAGCTTTGATAAATATACAATTACAACCAATTTATGAAAATGCTAATTTTTATTATGGAAAAAATGTATTCTTGTTCAACCAAATATAGACGCTAGATAGGAAAATTTTACTTCAAGCAATAAGTGGGCCGTATTGAGTATGCATCCATATTTACGATTAGAGGCGAAAAATTTATCAACCACGAACTTTATTCGAGAAAATTAAAATATTTAAAAACCGTATTGGCTTCTACGGAAACTTTTACCTTCGGGCGATCACCAATTTCCTCTAAATATCATTTATGGAATTTGAGCCAATTTCGGACCAACTTCGTTTCAAATTTAATTTAAAATCCTTTAATCGATTTTAACGTGAATGTGATGCTTTCTGGTCATTTTGTATGCGAGAAGATGAGATTACCATTAATGTTGGGTGGTGTTGGTTTATTAGTGGCAGTATTCTGGCTTTCCAGAGCTGGCTTTTTCCCTATTCCCAGGGAATTATATATAATCACCGGATTATACACTTTGACCGTAACATATATACTTTAGAAAAGAACCTAAAACTATGTATAAATATTTTAATATTAAGGACTTAACTTGATCACGAATACAAGACATTATTATTGGTAACAACGTCATAATTTAGCGGGCCGAATAATTATGTAGTAGTAAATTTGGCACGTGCATAACTCATGACTTTCCTTGATTAGACGGTTGGTTTTATAAGTAGCTCGATCTAATTCCTTCAACAGCAATTCGATGTTGTGTAAGTACCGATATGATCTGTGTTATGCAGGATCTGTCGAGCTAAAACAAGCTAAAGGCTGCGCCTTTATGCCTATGCGTATGGTGGATGCATATTTTCGGTTTTAACTGAAATCAGCGCAGAATCGGTATCACGCAACAGCCTTAGGATATTTTAAGGTTAATCCAGTCCAACCAATCAAAGTTTATTGGGGTGATAAATATTACAATATATTACAATATAATAAAACAATTTGCATGTGTTTGTTAAGTTACGGTGTTTAATGTTCAATGACTGGGTTTTGACTGGAGATTTAAAAAAAATAATATTGATGTTCGTAGATCAAAAATACCTGTCTATGTATATAGTAGCACACTATTACAAAATAAACAACAGATTGAAATTATATCAGCTGTGTTTGTTAGTGTGAGCCGATTCATCAGGGGAAATCGTAAATGAATACATTTACCACACAGTAAGAATGCTATCGAAAGAGGTATGCACCCTACTGGAAGGTAATCGATGAACTCGATGAACTAATCAATGAAGTCGCAAATGAACTTTATTCTGTGCCCGTTACTAAAGTAATTTATATATTTAATGAAGTTTTACGTGATCTAACGAATGATGTTCATAAGGAATTTGCTTTATAACGCGTCGATGAATTCATCGACGATTTTTGTAAAGAAGTCATTATGATAGTAAAAAGGCAGTTCTTACCGAAATTCATGTAAGTATTGTGCTATAATCTTTTAAGGGGCATTTTGTATGGTTCCTTATGATTTTTTAAGTAATGTTTTAACTATAAAATGAAACACGTCTTCATTTTTGTAAGACACTTGTAGTTCAAGTACACATATTGTATTAGTTTTTTTTATCTTAGGTTATTAAAATAACATTCCATAATTAATCTAAAGAATTGCCAAAAGTAAATTAAAATTGTCTGTTTAATCACTTCTATAATTTTTACTAGAGTAACATGTTTATACAAGTAAAAAAAATTAAATGGTTTCTCTGAGTTTTACCGTTAGAGAGAAAAATAATGGCAACATACCTTTTGACCACTATTTCATCGAGAAGTTCACTTATGTTGTCATCAATTGCTTGATTTATAAAAAATTCGGCCACATACAATCAAATAAAATTTGAAGATTTTTCAATACTACATCAAAAATCCATGTAATTCGTATGTTTGTGAGAGTTTTTGCGTTACTGTGTTTGAGACCTGATGGACATTTCCCGGTAGGGTTATTACAATTGCAATTGAGAGATAATAAAACATTATTTGGAAGTACAGGTAAACTATGAGTAGGTTAAATAAATTAGAATAAATTTTCCATTGGTAACTTTCACCTTGAGAACGTTTTAGATCTTTACAAGTAACCCTCGGAGGCTAATGTTCAGCTAGTGTTGGGCGCTTGCTTTATGAATTAATTTTCAGTGAATATTCCAAAAAACACACATACACTCTGAACTTTGTGAAAATCACTTCCGGATTCGAGTTCGGATTTTAGTTTCCAGAAAAAAAATTTTATTTTTAGTTTTCATCATTTACAAAGATTGATAAGTTGCTAATGCAAGGCATCGTTAGTTATGATAAACATTCGTATTCACCAATAATTTATTTCCGTCAATGCATGCAGTCCACCCGCTTCATCCACAACAGCCAAATTATCTAACGCGTGTAGCCTACACAATGCAACCATTCAATACAGTTTATCAGCCTATTTGATCTAGTAAATTTAGATCATGCTACCCATCCGGTCAATTCACTCCAATGCATACTTATCATAGAGCTCCTGTAAGGTGGGTGTACCGTTATTTTGCGTTGACGACTTTCTAGCGAATCCATGTTGGCCCAGTTATTTTAATAAAAATATTTTGTACTCTGCTGGGTTCCTATAATCAAATAAATTGCTTGCTTCTTAAATATGCAGATAGTAATAAATCGAGACACTTTATGAAATTTTATATTCCGAAATTTTCCGTAATCTAAACAAAAATTATTAGGAAAACCCGCCAGATCAAATATATCAGAAAAATTTCATAAATAATTTAATTTATTTTATGCTCTTTGTGAACGATCTGCAAAAATTTTATTGGGGTCATTTAAATGTGATGAAAAAAACTCTAGAATGAAAAATAAAATAGATTTATGTTATCGACGATAGCCTAACATACAAAATATATAACGGAAAATATTTTTTTTTAAAATTATTTAATGGATTTAAAAAAATCTATTTGTTAATCTATCATTCTATTAACATGGTCTCCATGAATCACCATGTTTTAGACATTCCTAAAAAGAAAATTAATTTTCAATATTTTATTAAACGGAAAAATTGAAAACAATACTTATTCTAATAAAAATTTACAACTCAGGGTGGTCATTTTGTGGTGTTTTATCACCATTGGTGATAAAAAGTATGATATAAAGAAATTGTCGTAGCTTCGTCCATGAATGAATTGAATCATTATGGATGAATTATGTCACGTCGTTTATAGATGCGAATGAAAAAGAGCACAATATCTTCCATATCGTTTTCACCAAATATAAAAAAATTATTTTGACGTTTGTGTCAAAAATGTGTATCGTCATTATATAACTTAATATTTTCGCCATCAAATAATTTTTTATATAGAGCAAATATTAATCATAATTTAAAGAAGAATTAAAAAAATAAAACATTAATAGTGATCGACATAAATATTTTTTTTGTTGTTATTTATATTTTTTTATTTTTATCACACGTATGAAAATCATTTCATATAAAACATTCATATAACTAAAACAGAAGTGTCAAATTATCATTTTGAGTTCATTATTTCCCCTCAAAATTCATTTTCCAGGGTTGTGTTTGTAGACTACTTTGTTTTGAACTTTATCACCAAAAAAACTCTCCACTAGTGTTATAAATTGGTGATAAAGCACCACAAAATGACCACTCTGTTAAATAATATTATTTCATAAACGGTTTTGATATTAAGATCGCCTTTTGAAATTTAAAAAAAAACGCAGTGTTATTTTGAAAAGTTCTAATGTTTTTATTGTAATCAAGTGGCCGCCACGTGACTGATGGCACTCGTTGGTCCTTTTGACAAAGTTTCCGATGGCATTTTGGATTAGTGTAGGCTCAACTTCATCAACGGAGCATCGAATCTCGTCTTTCAATTCAAATATTGCTCTTGGGTTATTGGCATATACTTTTTTTTTCAAAAAAACCCAAAGAAAGAAAACTAAAGGCGTCAAATCCCATGATCCTTGTGGCCAATTCACGTTGCCGCGGTTCGAGATAACTCTCTCTTCAAGTTTCTTTTTCACCAATTCCATTGTGTCGTTCGCTGTGTGGCATATTGTGACGTTCTATAAAAACCACATGTCTTCGAGATCCATTTCTGTAGTTTGAGGGCAGAAGAAGTGGTTTATCATCTCACGGTAACCAGCGCCGTTGACGGTAATGAAGAAGAACCATCCAATAACTCCGCCAGCACAAAATGCGCACCAAATAGTGGCTCTTGGTGAATGCATGGAACCTTGAAAGATCACTCTAGGGTTCTCAGCTCCCCAAATGAGACAATTCTGTTTTTGACATAGCCATAAAGTTTGAAATGCGCCTCATCGGAGATGATGATTTTTTTTTTTAAATGTTCATTAACTAGTAGTTGCTCTAAGATCCATTCTGTGAAAAGTACGGCACTAGTCTACTGATTTCAAATGTTGTGTCAACTGAATCTTGTAAGCAAGCAAATGCAGATCTTTAGTCAAAGTTTGCTGTAAACTAATTCGTGAAAATCTCAATAAGAACGATGTTCCGCCATGAATGTGTGTTATGGTGACCGAAATATTCAAGACAATTGTTTTTCATTTTTAAGACGCTTTTCATTCAGAATTTTATCGTTTTGACGTCCTTAGTTTGACTATATCCCGTATAATAGCATAATGTGTATGCATGAGAGCAGATGACATAGATCAGAAAAACGGTTTAAAATAACTACTCTTCATGCATACACACAAATCATGCTCTATATACAGGCGTCTCTCGCATAAGACGGTTAATTCGTACCCGTGCGGTATCGAAACCGTGTTATACAAAACCTTGAAATAATATAAATAGAGGCAATGTGTACCGTGGTATATCGAAACCAAGTCTTTAAGTGTATAATATTATGATAGCTGAAATTTCGTTCCAAGTATGTACTCATAAATGAAAAAGTAAGTTAACTTCAAGTAAATATTTAAAAAAAAAAATTAAAAATATGTACAACAAACAATATATTCAAAAAATAATAATTATAATTATTATAAAACAAATACAAACAGCTTATTACGATCACAAAATTAATTTTCATCAAAAAATACAGCTAATCTATTTTTTTTTCTCAGGCTTGGTTGAAACTCCTCTTCACTAGTTATTTCTCCACCAGTACAAAAGTTATCTGACGTTCTTACAATTAGCTGCTATTTCGATCTTGCAATTCAACTGTAGGACCTTTTTCACCTAATTTTTTTCTAATTTTCAGCTTAAGGTATTCTTGCAGATCAATAAGATGTGAATGAGAAACCTTTGAAATATTACAAATGTTTCCGGAATCATCTGCTTAATTAAATGTGGAGGTATTTAGTAGTTCTTCAAATAGTTCCCAAACATCATCAATGTTCATATCTGAAATTCTTCCCCTTCCCGATATTATTCTGTATATTTAGTTAAATTCTGCTTTCTCAAATGGGACAAAATTTCCTCTCTGAACCATTTGGGGTAAGAAAGATTGCCAACACGCACGAAGGCTGTTTTTATTCCTTGCAAGCAAAACCTAGTCGTATGTAGTATGCCTTGTTTGTTGCAAAACTTCCTTGATCTAATGGTTGGACTATGATGTACAATTTGGAAGAAAAACAATTTTTAGGTTATGGTGATTCAACTCTTTACTATACCTGCGCTTAAATAACGTTTCTTCAAAAACTTTTGTACTTCTACATAGAATAACACAAATTTTAAAACCAGTCTTCAAACAAATTTTGCATCATTCAGCCCCTTTTATTTGCTCGCCAGAGGACTGATAGATGAGATTTATTGACGTTTTTCAATGCTCTGGGTTTCAAGGAACGTTTTATTATCATTGATTTTACTATAAAATTTCCCGATAGGTTACTGCACATGTGAAGGGTAACACGATCTTTACAAGGCTTACAACCTGGTACGTTCTTCTCATTTTTTGAAATGAAATCTCAAGACAGCAGTCTCTTCCAATATAAAGCTGTCTCAACGGCGTTGAAAATATGACCTGCTGAATATTCTTCCTCTTCAATAATTCGTGATATTTTCATTATAAATGTTTAGGCATCCTCTAAATGTGCTTGTTCTCCTTGAAATTTTACATTGCGCAAAGAATTTGTTTTTTAATTTGCAAACCATTATTTACTTACCAAAAATGATAGGTTTGGTTGGTCTTTAGAAGAAAGTTCATTTTTCTTTAAATTCATTTTTCTTTAAATTCTGTACGGTGTTTTTATTAATAATTGTGGTCAAAGGAATTTTTTATTTTTTTTTAAATTGTAAGAGTCTCTTCCGTTTTTACGATATTTATGTTATATTTCGTTTGCGGGATATACGTCTCGCACCGTGCGGACAACCAAAGGCAACCGTTTCATTTTTTCAGGGGAACAAAAAAAAAGTTAAAAAAGTGATGTTTGAAATCAAATAGACATTTGATTTTAAACACCTTTTTTTAGGTGATGAAATGAACATCCAAATACAGGGCAAGAAATCTCCTTTTTTATTGAAAAATTATGAAAAACTGTGATAATGGAAATATGCTACTTTTTGAAAGGATTACTTTTGATTGAGATAATCAAACGAAACAAAATAACAACCAGTTTTTGTAGCCAAACGGTTTCCTCAGTAACGGGTGCTACCTCCACGAGCTTTCACAACTGCTTCCGTTTATCTCGCCATACTTCCGTTAACACTTTTGATCGTTCCTTGCGATAAATTCTCCCATTCGTCCAAGAGTACATTTCGAAGTACTGCTGTGTTTCAAACTGCTAGATTTCGAGCTCAGACCTGTCTTCCTAACATGTCTCACACAAGTCTCTATCGGGTTAAAACCTGAAGACCGACTCAGCTTGTTTATTCCACACCCAAACAAAAAGGTCGTTATAGAGTGTACAGTATGCGGTCGGCTATTATCCAGCATTAAAACAAAATTTTCTCCGATAAATGGGGCAAATTTTACCACAAGTTCTAGCAGAATATCGCTAACATATCGATCAGCTGTAAGGGATCCGCCATCAATAAACACTAATGCTGCACTGGCGCGCCTAAACAAATACCTTCCCAACCAAAACTGAGCCTCCACCATAAGCGGCGGTTGTCGTAATGTTACATTGAGGATACCGGTCACATATGGTCGTCTCCTTACTCTTTGCCTTCCATCCGTCGAGTTCACTAAAAAACCATGCTTGTTTGTGAACAAAATATGACCCCACCGGTTCAAAGTTCAAAATCGGTGTTTTTGAGCAAAACCCAACCTTGTTACTCGGTGATTTCTTTGTTGAAGAGGTCCTTCGGCTGGAACATATTATATGATCTTAAAACGACTTCTTTAAACCTTCGTCTCACAATACAGGTTTGAGTTAATGTTTGCCGCCTGTTTCTCAAAGTTTCAAGGACAATGAAACGGTCATCTCTGGGGCGAGTAAAACGTTGTCGGCCTTAGCCTCATCTTCTCTCTCAAGAACCCGTTTGCCTGTATCGTTGAACAGACCGATACATGTTAGACGTGCACACACTGAACCTTCTGGCCACTTGGCAGTAAGTGTGTCCATTCTCAATCATTGTCAAAGCCCTGGCGACATAAGTGGGTTCCATGTCGCTCATTTAGAATTAATAACTCTTTCTTTAAATTCTAATGGCGAATGAATTGATATTCACACATTATACAGTAAATTCATATTAAATACAATTAAATAAAAAAATGCTTTACCACAAAAAGAGTGTGATATCCTGTTAATTGTTAATAATTTAAATTTGGAATTAAAATATTGAAAAACACAGCCGTAACATTAAAGATTATAAATTAGAAAAAAAAAGTTTTTGTATGTTCTTTTGGTTTTTCGTAATAAATCGAGTGCTACTTGTGATGGCTTAATTGTGCAGCTGTGTGTTGTTCTAATAGTATCTTCGTTTAAATTTCATGATTTTGCAATCGATGTAGGCTTTTCTCCACAATTTATACGATCTAAAATTCCAATTTTTTCTTCCGGTGAAATGTATTTTCCTTAAAATTTTTGCCTCTTAATCTTGTCAAACATTATCTAAATTTAGAACTTAATATTTTACATACCTCAAATTAAAATTATGATGGACTTTTAAACTTCCGAAAGAAGGCTATTATTTACTATGTACTTCTTTTCACTTTTTACTATTTACTTTCCAAAATGTTGTCCAAAGCAAAAACTTTATCAACTTCATTTACAAAGAACAAAACGAATACTGTCACTTCTCACCAAAAAATGAGAGATTTTTCTGTACCAATAAAGTTGGGTGATTTCCCTTATTGAACGCAATTGAAAAAAAAAATCAAATTTCCAACGCATATTCGATTTTTCGAAATCGTGTAATATCAAAACCGTGTTGTATCCTTTTCCGGCCAGAAATGTTTTTTCTTTTTTGCTTCAATTCAATGTAATGGCGTTTTTTTTCATGATTCTCTTTCGTACACGATTTCTACGTATACAATTATATGTACGCAGGCCGAAAAAGCGATGACTGACTTTCGTCAACATTTTGCGACAGCTAATAATATTTTCTGTCTATTGGTGATTACAGATCGATTGTGATGAGCCTAACAATTAATTTTGACGCTTGATGATTTTGAAAAAAATAAAATATTTTTTTTTTTCCTTTTAGAGGATTTTAGCAGATTCTCCAATTAGGTTTTAATTTGACATTCTCAAATAAGTGATGAAACTATTTTATTAATTTATTTAACTATTTCGAATACTAGATATGTTCAAGTAATCTGATCACTGTTTTGGAATGGCTAGGAAATAGTGATATAAGTGGCGAGGATGGCATAACTCTAATCGATACTGTGATTTTTACGTATTTGGAAGTTTCTGTCTATTTTAACGTATTTTACAAAGGTCTATGGATGTTCCTGGAGATGTCCTCGACTACTGGCCTATATTTTTGGCTTCTTGTTTCTACAGAAAACAAAGTTGTTCAGTACCTCGATAGAACAATTATTCCACCCTTATGGTGATCGGAATTCGATTATTATGAACTACGTTCTGCTTACAATGAAATTCGTGTTCTATCAAGTGACGTTTTCATTTCGATGTGTTGTTGAAAGGTGCTTTCTACGAATATCTCAAAACTGTTTTGAGTAAAAGACCCAAACAACAAGTTTACAGCGACTACAATTCTCCAATGGTCAAGAATAACTAGTGAGATGAAAATTTTTATGTTATTTAGAATAAGTAACGAAACATTTTCACACACAATTGTTTCGAGCACTGTCGGACTCGCTCTTCTTCTTTATGATACGAATTCCGAATAGTATTTAAAACAGTATATAATTCGACAGTATCGTTGACTTTAAAGTAACTATTAGCAAAATTATAGCTTCTTGCTTTATGCTACGATTCTGCCACCCACATAGTATGTTATGATGTTCGCCTCAATACTCTATGTGCATGTGTAAACTTTTGTTGTAATCAACTTTGTAACACGAAACAATGTAATATTTTTCGGTTAAGAAGACAATACCTACTTATAACGAAAATTTATAATAGGTTTTGTTAATTTTTTTATAATTTCATTTGATATTTAAAAATAAAAAAGTTTTTTATAATTATTTTTATTAAAAACTATGTAGTTTTTATTCCAAAGTAACAGAAAACTTTTTATTCTCATGAAATTATCATTTAGCAAAAAAAAAGTCTGTATCTCTTTTTAGTGAAAATCGTGTGGTGTGAAAAATGAATAAGATTCCTAAAAAAATTTTAACTTTTTGTAATAATATTTAGTTATTTTACATTTATATGTAAGAACACTCTGTATGCTCTAAATGTTGAAAAAGTTTTCTTTTTATTACAGTAACATTTTAAATAAAATTATTTTATACTGTACGAATATAACAAAAATAAAAGTTTTTTTGGAATTTATACTATTCGTACTCGTAGTTATTCTTTAAAATAGTTTAGCTTCTCTTTCGCTTCTGTAACGTTTAAAAATACATTGAATGGAATTATAATCAGCTAAAAGAATACTGGGAAGTGTAAATTTTAACCAACAATGAAGAATAATTAAAATGTAATATGAATTTATTTTAATGCAGATTTATTAAAGATTAAGACGTCAACTGGATTTTGATTTCTGGCACTTAAATTATTATACCAATCAATGATAATATAATATTTAGATCTTACTGTATTTACGGTCACCTTTACTGCTTTCAAAATGCAAATTTCTAAATTATTATATTGCCCAGAGGAGATTGGTTTAAGCTGGTTTTTATTCGGTCAATTTGAGTTGGTGTTCCTTACAACAAGCCTGGATAATCATAACAAAAATGGCTCATAAAGAGTATATGTATCCTTAACTACAGAATAAATCATTCATAGACAACCCAGGATTGCTGCTAGCAACTTGCTTTTGATCCGCTGTCCTACATTTTTGTTTAAATTGCTTTCGTAACCGGTTTATGCTAAGAAATATGAACTGGCAGGTATAAAGCGATTTTAGAACAAATCTGCCATTGCATTTTGATTTTCGAGTTTTAGTGTAGATAATGGATTCCATGGCGATGCAAGGTAGTTGTTTGATAACTCTAGACAAAGGTAGATGTTCTGTTTGAAGGTTTAATTTCGCGGCTGCCCGTCTATCGCTGAGAACGATTGAAATTTTTAACTCCAAATTTTTATAAATAAAATTGTTTCGACAGTTATAGGTTATGTAGATTTCAGTGGTTGCTATCGCATACTTAGGCCATTTTATTGTAAATAAAAAAAAATGCAATTAGAATGACACCAAAAGCTATAAGTAGCAGTTAGTACGATTACAAATCAAATCGCAGTCTTGATAAAGATTATTTGTTAATATAGTCAATGTTCGAGTTTTACAAAGAAAAAACATATTTTAGAAACACATGTCCAACCAATTAAGTTACAATATTGCTAAAAGTACGCCATCCGTAAAATCAGGTAGTAAATTGGCCAAACGAGTATGATCTCCCCATTCAGACAATGTTGACAAAGTTGCTTTCTACTCGTATAGGATGAAAATTATACCGAATCAATATACAAATAAACTACTTAATTGGAAGTAGTTTTGAAAAAGTATCTGGATTAAATAAAAGTTATTTGGTTCGGAAATACACAGTACGAAGAAATCGGGGGCCGGTGTATTCAAAGCCAAGCGTTCTAAAATAGAGGGTGTTCCAACTAAATTAGTCATTTTTGTTAATCATTTTTTTTTGAAAATGCTATATACTTTTCAAAATATTTACAAAAAACGAAAAAGGTCTTATGGAAGGTACCACTTCTGGTAGATCGGTTTCGGCCAAACTCACTAGGATCACCCAATTTATGGAAAAACCATAAATACGAAGATCCATCTCGATCAGTAAATCGATCTGGACACGGAACCCACACCCACACACAGAGGTTTTTTGAATAGCATATTTGCAAAAAACTCGGTCACAATTTTTATGATTACTGTTCTCTATTTGACTGTGTTAGAGAAAATAAAAATCTTGAAGGACTATACTTAAAGTCACCTTATTTGACTGGCGTCCAAGAGAAAATTGAATCAAATCCAAAATAACTTTTAAAATACTTTAGGTCTAAACATGAACTTTTGAGATACGAATTGAATTTTTTCAACTCCTGAACTCGCATCAATAACAAGTGCTTATTTAGAGTAGAGATGTCATCAAGACGAGAGCTGTCTGGAGTCCTATGTAATTTCTCGATAATTTGTTGGCCTCTTCATCACCATTAATGCCTCCATGACCGAGCACTCAAAAAGCTTTAACTTCCTTTTCTCTGTCAAGCCGATTTAATTTGTAATACTCGCACCCTAAAAAGTTTCAAAAAGAAAGTGGTTGAATCAACACAATTAAGGCGGCGTTGCGATTATTGTTCTGGACCTGAGCATGAATGGCATCATGCCACATTGCAATGGTGGGTCTCATGCCGTGGCTTAAGGTTACTGGAATCATGAGTGCAAATTAGTCAGAGTGCAAATTATTCGTTATGCCGCGGTTTTGCAATTCGCTTTATGATTTCATAAAGCATGATACAGCTATCAAACGATCTGGCCTTCTGGTAGGCATGTTATGTTGTCTATGAATTTCACACGATTTAAGAGAATTATTTTTTATCCACTAGGCGTTCTAAACATTTCAGTAATAATGAGAGCAGACTTATAGGGTGGGAAGTTTTAGCAAATACGATACCTGGGACTGATGTGTTGAACTTGGAAATAAAGAAGCTATATTGGTATCTTCCTCTAGTCTGCACCTTGGTTGCCAGTCGCTGGGATTGGTTTTCTAAGGATAGATTTCTTCTGGCATTCTTGGATCAATATTTCCAAATAAATGGGTTTCTAATAAAATCTCTAGAGACATTTATCCACTCTAGAATTCTGATAGTGATTTTATGGCCGCTCCCGAAAGGAAATTAAATATAATGATGATCAGAGATAATTACTTCATCAAAGACCTTCCAAATAAGGATCTTCTCACTAACAATCCGCGGGCCAAGAGTAATGACAATTAATTCTTGTCTTCAGAAAGTTTTAACTATACAGTTAGTATTCCAAACAGATTCCAAAAGGGTTGAAGACATTTTTGAGTGCTGCAAATTTATCTGTATAAACTGGACGCGAATATATTTATAAACCCATTACAAAAGCTGTATTTTATTTTTGTAAGTTGAAAGGTAGAAAATTACATTTAGTTTTTATTAGCTGCGCGGTAGACAATGACTGCTCGCTTATGCACAATGACTGCTCGCGCCTACAGAAAATTTCCAGTAAACATTATTTTTATGAATTGTCAGAAAAACAATTAAAGCTTTAGTACTAAAAATAAAAACTTAATCACAATATTTTTACTAAGACAGTTTTAAAGTCAATGTTCGGGGTATAAAAATCGATTATGTAAATTGTAAATGACGAATTATTTCAAAATAAATATTTTGGAATTTCGCGCTACTCGAGGGATGATGATGACAATTGTGGTTTGCCATAATTTACGATTTTATTTTATTTTTCTTGCAACACTTTTTCCTGGTTCAGAAAATTACTTCATCAGCTGGGTTCTAGAAAAAGAATAGTGGTTCACTCAGCAATTAAATAAATTGCTAAATTTGCTTTCGGTTTCAAAATTCAGTATACCGTACTGTGTATCAAATTCAGTATTATGTACCATCAATCTACAGGGTCGAACAAAAATCCTGGAATGATACTCATGGTAGATGGCGCTAAAGTCGCTAAAATTAAGATTTCGCTTTTGACATCACATCGTTAAAAGGAGAACTTTTGATGAATCGTCCTATATTTACACAAAATATACATGATATCAAACGGGGATTACTAGTGATATCATGTAGCTTTTGTCCAACCTTGAGGAAGGGCGAGTGTAACTTGGACTCTTAAACGGAAACTCATTTTTTTTGCAAATTTGGATTCTATGTAATAAAATACACATACCAGGGTCCTTTCTTCATTAAATGTACAACGGGAATAACGAAGTGAGCGTAGCAGTATTTTATTCCAATCGGGATGCTACAAAGCAAAGTCACAATTGAAGATACACTCCATTGGAAAGGTGCTGTAACATCTTCAGAATTATTTCTGACACTGTACGAATTCTGTCTTTCAATTTCTCTATCTCGATGAGTTTGCTTTTCAAATATCGCCAGTAGAAGAAATCAAGAGTCGTCGATTCGGGCAAGCCTGGTGGCTATGATTGGAATCTCTTCAAGCAATCCACTTGTCAGGGAAAGAGTTGTACAGCACATTGCGAACAATTTAATAAATTTTGATTTATAAATATATTAAATATATTTTATGGAGAAAGCCGACAACTATGGCTTGAGATATATAAGACAATACACAATGTAATACATTAAAAACGCCCAGTCGTAACTTTTTGTCACCACCAGGAATCGAACCCGGGACCCTCAAATTCCAGAGCAAGCGCTCGACCAGCAAATAAATGGTTCGCGCGCTTTTGTTCTGGAAATATGGATATCAACAATGTGCGACCAACCACTGGAAATGTGAATGAAATCATGCAGAAAATTGAAGAAGACCGGCATATAAGCAGCTATGCAAATGGCAAAGAACTAAATATTGATTACAAAACAGTTTTAAACCATTTGAAAATCGCTGGATACAAAAAAAGCTTGACGTTTGGATACCACATGAATTAACAGTTAAACATTTAATAGACCGAATTTATATCTGCGAAACGCTGCTCAAACGGAACGAAATCGACCCATTTTTAAAGCGAATGATTACTGGTGATGAAAAGTGGATAAGATACGATAATGTTGTGCGAAAAAGATAATGGACGAAACGATGTGAAGCTTCCCAAACGGTACCAAAGCCTGGATTGACGCCAAGGAAAGTAATGCTGTGTTTGGTGAGATTGGAAAGGAATCGTGCATTATGAGGTGCTGCCACCGGGCCAAACGATTGACTTTAATATTTAGTGTCAGCAACTAACGCGTTTTAGACAAGCAATTCAGTTAAAACGTCCAGAATTGATTAACAGAAAGGGCGTTGTGTTCCATCATGATAACGCCAGACCACACACATCATTGATGACCCAGCAGAAACTGAAAGAGCTTGGCTTGGAAGTTTTGATGCACCCACCATATAGCTCTGACCTTTCACCATTGGAATACCAGTTGTTCCGGTCCATGCAGAACCATCTTAATGGTTTTACATTAAATTCAAAAGAGGCCTTCGAAAATAAGTTGTCTCGATTTTTCGCCTCTTAACCACAGAACTTCTGCTGTGATCGGATCATGGCTCTACCAGAAAAATGACGAAAAGTCATCGATCAAAATGGCACATATTTGGTTTAATTAAGTTCATTTGAAATAAAAAAATTCCTTTTTTCAATGTTACCCAAAAACGCCACGAGCTTTTTCACTAACCGTTTATTTTTATTTACCTACTTTCAAAATCTGCTAAATCGGAATGACGACGTGACCCCCATTAGAGCAATAGCTCCTCCAGGTGACGAGGTCTTTGTCGAATATCCCACAGTGGAGGAAGTAGACGCAGCTATTAGTCGATTGAAAAACGGAAAGGCACCCGGTCTCGATGGAATCCCCGCAGAATTGATTAAACTCGGAGGCGCTACTCTTGCAACAAGTCTATACGACCTCGTCGTCTGTATTTGGGACCAAGAAGAGCTGCCTGAGAATTGGAAGACCGCGCTCATATGTCCGCTGCATAAAAAAGGCGACCGTCTCAAATGTGAAAACTATCGTGGCATAGCTTTATTGAACGCTGCTGACAAAGTGTTGGCTAATGTTGTACTTGCCAGACTCATCCCTTTCGCCGAAAACATCATTGGCGACTATCAATGTGGTTTTCGACCCAACCGATCAACCACGGACCAGTGTTTTACCATGAGGATGATCTTGGAAAAATGTTGGGAGTACAACATAACCATACATCAACTATATATAGATTTCTGGCAGGCATATGACAGTATAAACCGCGACAACCTATGGGCCGCGCTCATATGCCTAGGAATCCCAGAGAAATTCGTTTCGCTGTGTAAATTAACAACGTCTGGGTCTGTATGTAGAATCGTAATTGAAGGAACTGTGTCAGACTCCTTTGAAATAACATCTGGCGTTCGACAAGGTGATGCACTCGCGCCTTTGCTGTTCAATTTGGCGCTTGAGTACGTAGTGAGAAAAAGCAACATCGAAACTTCGCGCTGTATATTTAATAAATCCGGCCAAATTCTTGGATATGCAGATGATATCGTGCTTCTTGGCCGAAGACCAAGCGATATCAAAGACAGTTTCATACCGCTCGATCGCTGCGCAAGAAGACTTGGTTTGGAGGTGAACAGCAGTAAAACCAAATATCTAACAACACCCAGGAACATCTCTAGTGCAAATCTCGGAATTGGCGACCACAATTTTGATGGTGTCGAAAACTTTAAATACCTCGGGTCAGTTATAACATCACTGAATGAAATGCAGGCAGAAATAAAAGCCCGAATCGCTACCGGACAACGAGTTTTCTACGCCCAATCAAGATTATTGCGTTCGAAACATCTATCGCAGTCGTGCAAGCTCGCACTTTATAAAGCACTAATAAGACCTGTGCTGACTTTCGGAAGCGAGAGCTGGACCATGACCTCTAACGATTGTAGATTGTTATCTACATTCGAAAGGAAGGTCATCCGTTCAATTTTTGGTCCAATAAAAGTTGCGAACAACGAATATCGGATTCGTATGAATCACGAAATAAAGCAACTCCTCGGAGGCAGCGATATCATCGGATTCATTAAATCCAATCGAGTGAGATGGCTCGGCCACGTTACAAGGTCCCCACAACAACGGATGATATATAAAGTGTTCCACCAACAACCAGCCGGAGTACGTCGTAGAGGAAGACCCCGACTACGCTGGCGTGACGACATTGGACAAGATCTGCAAGCATTAGGATGTCGAAACTGGAGGACGAGAGCAATGGATCGGGATGGATGGAGGGCCATTGTGCGGGCGGCGAAATCCCTTCATGGGATGTGAAAGCCAGAGAGAGAGAGAGAGAGTTTATTTGAAGCCAAATCTTTGCAAATTGTAGAGAATTTATTAAAATCAAAATTTTCCTTCTACATTTTCTTCACATCTTGTGTGTGCGTAGTTTTTATAAATTCTTAAATAAACAATGAGACAGCGATGCAAAAAAAAATCTCAAATCTAAGTAGCGCATGATTTTATCGGGGCATAAGATTTGAAATTTCATTTGTTCACGTCACAATATGATTTTGTTCTAAAGGTTTGTCCTTTCTTTACTTGCGACTCTAAATTTGAATGTGAAATAACAGTTGCAAGAACTAATTAAACAGTTAAAATTGCAGAAAAGTACAATTTATTCGTCATTTAGTTAGAAAGTTTATTAAATGAGACTGTCCGAGACTGTCAGTTTTCAAAAACATCAAAAAATATTGAAGGAAGGCAAATCAGTAGACGAATTATTTCCAGAAGTGTTAAGGAAGGTGGTATGTTAAACGATACATAATAAAATCACTGACATCAACAAGAAAAAGCGAATGAACGTTGCTTTCCAACATGTGAACAAACCATCGGATTGTTTTAGAAATATTTTGTGGACTAATGCAAGTTCGACTGTAATCCATAGAGGTGCAGCTGTTTATGGTGACAATCCCATTGGGGGAGAATCGTTGTTGCTGCAACAACACAACGCACCAATTCACACCACAAAGATATGCTAATGGCTTCATTGTTTTAGACTGGCCTCCACAAAGTCCAGATTTAAATTCATTGGAAATGTGTTCGGAAGAAGTCAAGCGAATAGTGGCATACGTAACGAGCGATTGCCAAAAATGAAATCCGTGAGGTTTGGATCAATTTAACTTTCGAATATCTCAAAAAAATTACAAATTCAATCATTTTCAGACTGTAATAGGCGCAAAGAGAGATATCACTCGATATTAGAAGTTTAAAGGAATCCGAATTATATTATGCGTAATAATTAAAAAAATTGAAATTCCAAATACTTACCTTATTTAAAATAATGTAGAAGTAAAAAAAAAGAAACAATGAAGTGTTTTCTAGCATTTCGTTTCTGTTGTTATATTTTTTTAACTTATGATTTCTCTAGACATTAATTTCAAATTAATATTTTCAATTAAGGTATTAAAAAATTCGTGATTTTCAAGATTTGCACAATTTTCAAATACTTTTGCCCATGACTGCATGGGTAAGTACAAAAAAGATCAAGTAGTGATGGGCAATCCAATTTGTTTTCTTTTGGATGTTTATGATTTCTCTTTTTGTTATAATCAAAAAAAATAAATTGATGCAATGGTTACAGAGGTTAACAATAATAATAATTTTTAACAAGGAATACGAAAAATGTTGTAGACAAATGAGTTAAATTACTCCTGCGGTTAAGGTTGGGGAAAACATGGTTAAAGCCGAGGGGACTCACCTAAAACTATCAGTCCAATTGCGAGCGAGGGATACGGTGGTTCATATAAAAAGTAGTACCCTCATGTGACTACTACTTCTAGGGAGACTCATGTGCATTTAAAAAAGTAAACAATAGTTACAGATGTCTTACAAAAAACAAAAAGGGGCCAGATGACAACCGTGAGTACTTGGCATGAAGGCCATTTAGGCAGATATCCTTAACAGTTTATATTATATTGAAAGTTAACTAATTAGATTATTTTTAATGACAGGCGTTTATGGGCGGCCCGGTTTTATGCCTTGCCGAGTAGTAACAGAGGCAGCAAATGATTAAACTTCGGATCCGGAAAGATGCAGCCCCCTTAAAAGAATTTAAAATAATTGCAAGTAGTTATTTCAATACTTAGAAATGTTTGGCCGAGAAAGTATCCATTGCAATTTGTGTCTGCTAGTTTGAAAAACAGTTGTGAAATTCCATCAAATTCTAGAATTTAAATAAATGGCTTCAAGTTCTCACCTTATGAAGATGAAAATGGCTCATGTGTATTTGAAAAAGTTCTAGATGTCTTAAAAAAAATAAAAAGGGGCCGGATTACAGTCATGAGTACTTGGCAAAACGGAATTTATGTAGAATAGTTTATATTCTATTGAACGATAATTAGATTAAATATTTTTATTGGCAGGCGTTTCTGGTTCTACGACTTCAGGCATCAAGTTTTGCAGGTGGTTGGTCAACGATCATCATTTCCAGTATGCCATTCAACTATATTCCTGCGGCAATTGCATACCATGTTAAGAATTAATGTTGCACAAACTTTCACATTTAATGCAGCAGCGTATAGCCACAATCGACACGATGAAAATTTAAATGCAGCATCTATTCATACTATTCATTCACGTCGTTTGTTGGGTTACCTGGATTGTAGCAAATATCGATTGTGATTTAAATGGTTTTTAGAAAATATTAAACAAAATGATAATGGTACAGAAATGGCAACAATAGACTATTTTACAAAATTTTTCAAACGGCTGGAACAAATAATGTATTGGAAAGTGTTTTCTCTCTCACAACAGTTATAACTGTTTTATTAATTGTAAGAAAAAATTGTTATACTTTACAGTTTTCTGCATGTACATAAGTGGAAAATTCGATTTACTGTCAGTTTATCGTGAACAATTTATCGTGAGCAATTTATCGTAGAACAATTTATCGTAGAACAATTTATCGTGGAAACAATTTATCGTGGAATCAATTTATCGTGGAACAATTTATCGTAGAACAGTTTATCGTGGGCAATTTATCGTATAACAGAGTATCGTGGACAATTTATCGTATAACAGTTTGAAACAGCTTTAGTATCGCAGTCAAGTTTTTTTGACAGTCTGAGCGACGGTAGCGCCACTTTGACCAAGAGCGGAATAGTGGATAACTAAAAATGTGCCTTTGTTTAGCATTTTGGACCTAGCGCCATCTATTGGAATAAAAACGAACTAAAATTTTAAAAAAATACGTTAAGACGTGCTAAAAAAAATTTAATAAAAAATATTGAATCTCATTTAAAAATAAATGAAATTTAATATTTTTTTATGAATATATTAAATTGAGAGTGGGAGTCGCACTGCGTGTCGCACGTAGGAGCAGATTATATAGAATCTATTAATGACACCTACGCTCCTCCCCGTAGCCCTGCGGGTCTCTTTAGATTTTAATTTCGGGGGGCGTAGGAGCCGGGATCTTCAAACATGTCGCACTGCGTGCCGCACGTAGGAGCGGATTATATAGAATCTATTAATGACACCTACGCTCCTCCCCGTAGCCCTGCGGGGCTCTTTAGATTTTAATTTCGGGGGCGTAGGAGCCGGGATCTTCAAACATGTCGCACTGCGTGCCGCACGTAGGAGCGGATTATATAGAATCTATTAATGACACCTACGCTCCTCCCCGTAGTCCTGCGGGGCTCTTTAGATTTTAATTTCGGAGGCGTAGGAGCCGGGATCTTCAAACATGTCGCACTGCGTGCCGCACGTAGGAGTGGATTATATAGAATCTATTAATGACACCTACGCTCCTCCCCGTAGCCCTGCGGGGCTCTTTAGATTTTAATTTCGGGGGGGCGTAGGAGCCGGGATCTTTAATCGGTTAAGAAACTACCGAGTTCCGTCCCACATGGCCATATTCCAGAACTTCTTCCAAAAATCATTCAATAACCCCATTTCCATCCAACATACCCAACCCCATCATAATCGGTTAAGAAACTACCGAGTTCCGTCCCACATGGCAATATTTCAGAATCTTCCAAAAATCATTGAACAATCCCATTTCCATCCAACATACCCAATCCCATCATAATCGGTTAAGAAACTACCGAGTTCCGTTCCACATGGCAATATTCCAGAACTTCTTCCAAAAATCATTCAATAATCCCAGTAATTTTTTGATACCACGCATAAAACCTTTCTACGATAAATTGTCCACGAAAAACTGTTCTACGATAAATTGTCCCACGGTAAATTGTGTCCACGGTAAATTGTGTCCACGAAAAACTGTTCTAAGATTAAATGTTCACGTTAAATTGAAACACGATAAATTGTTTACGATAAAGAGACCGTCACCCAGCAAAACCATGGAAGCTTAAGTTCCCAATAATTTTTTTTCTGCATTTGTTATGTACGAGTATTGTGTAAAATATATTACGGACGCATAATTGGTTCTGAAAGTTTAATTTTAAGAGAATTTAAGATACAAAACAGCCTAATAATCATTCAGTTATTTATTTAAACATAAACTATTACAAATGATGTGTCACCATTAAGCTGGTAAAATATTCCAAAGTTAAAAAGCAAATTTTATGTAGAATTTTAATTTGGAAGACGTTAGTTACTTTTATAAAATTTGCAAAATATTTGTGAAATCGGTATCGTTTTACCATAATTAATGAAAGTATTGTTTGTTCGATGGGATGTGATATGGGATGCGACGGAATGTACATTCTGTATTACGTAATATTTCCTATTGATTATATTTTAATATGTCATATATGCTTTTTTCATTTCCCTCTTTTTTAATCAATTTGAAATGAAAATTCAAAATTGATACTAGTTTTGTTGTTTTGCTGTGTCCAAATGGAACAAAAAATATTTTTATCAAATATTTCTATCTTAAAAATCAATAGTTTAAATTAAAATATACATATATATAAACACATTCATGTTGTACATAAAACTAAAATCCAACAAAAAATAAAAATGAAATATTATGAATAAAATATAAGATAAAAAATTCAAAATTTGAATGGTCGTACTCTTATATGGTACAACAGCTATGTGTTATTGTTTCACAATTCTACATCGATATATAGTCATGCTTGTCATATGTACCAATTTAAAGTAGTGACTAGTATAGCAATATCTACTAAAATATCAATAAATTAGGTTTTTTTATTTGAAATGTTATTTTCGTCAACAGGATATTATTTAGCAGTCACATTTGGCTGTATGATGACACGATCTGATAATCTTGTTTGCTTCTATGATGCACATAAATTTTATACAATAATGAAGTTAATATAAACATTAAGATTTGCTACACATATTTTGCTGGGATATGTTGAAACGAGAGGAACGATAACCAGGCCTGATTTTTCGATAAAAAGAATAAGAACCGGTCGATAAAGAAGCAGAAGAATTATTAATTAAATCCAAACTATTTATTTAATTGAATTTTAATGAAAATACGAATTTTCCTGGAATTAAGTCTATTTTATTAAATGTATTTCACAGTTCTTTCTATGTTGCGTATATACACTGCAGTTTACTTTAAACTGCAATACTTTAAAATCGTTCTAACTTTTTTTTCCAAGATTTTTTTTTACAGGATGAGCGCTTCTTCAAAATGACAAAATATTTAATAATTTAGTAGGCCAGAAGCATTTTATTTTATTTTTTCTTTAAAAGTATATTTTTTGTTTGTTTCACTTGAATAGGAACGACCATAGTTTATCAATAAAGTGAAAGTGTTAGAAAATTTAAACTTGAAAACAGTAACCGTTTTAACACAAAAAAATAAATAACATTGTGGAGTCATTAAAAAATCAAATCACCTTATTCGAAGAAAACTTCAAAAGAAACCGCCTCTAGGAGAGGAAGAAGAAAAGATTGCATTTCTCGAGGCTACATATGACATGGGCTGAAAAATGGACACGTTTCGTTTTATCTGATGAAACGAAATTTAACCTCGATGGTCCTGATGAATTTAACTATTATTATCCCGACCTTCGAAAAAAAAGAAAAGATTTTAGCAAAACACCATACCCCCCGTGAAGGAGGCGTTATGCTGTGGGGAGCGGCATTGTTATATGGTCAGGGAGATTTGTCATTTCCAACCAGAAAAATAACATTTTATTAAGATTTGTTAATAGTTATTATTCAAGTGAACATCCAAATTTATCAAGTTTTATCATGTAAACAAACATTTTTTCTTCTTTAATATTTACTGCTGTTTAAAAAACTTATAATTCTACGGAAAAAGTTATTGAAAATATTAGGCCGGTTTTAAAATATTCCAAAAGAACGGTCGTTCCTAATCAAGTAAACTGTAGTGTGAAATACACCAAGAGCAGCACAACAAACTCTAAACAATCCACACTAGCGGCTGCGTATGGCCGTGCACACCAAGCAAAGCAGCACATTATTTTGTTTTAAGGATGACACACCAAGCAGCAAATTTACATATTAGCTTTAGCGACATCAATAGGTTTCACAGCCAGCAGCATCATTTTACTGCTATTTGCTGCTATTCATAACCGATAAAATTGAAACAATTCGATTTTGCAACAAAAACAAACCAAACTTGTTCAGTCTCATCGTTTAGTTGTAGAATGGTGCGATGAATTTTATATTTTGAAATTGTATTTTCCTACACTTTTAACGTCAGAATCTACACTTTTTAACATCAGAAACGTAAAATCGTTTACATTTTTATGTTGTTACTTTTTCTGGTCACCCATACTTTTTAAACTTTAGAAACTTTGCAAACGTTTAGTTAAGAAATTGCCCAGATCCATTCTGGGTGGTCATATTCCAGAACTTCATCCAAAAATTATTTTATAATCATGTTTCCATCCAACATACCCAATCCCATCATAATCGGATATGAGATGGCTGAGCTACATCCCAGATGGCTATATTCCAAAACTTTTGCCAACCAGCTATTTAGAATCCAGTTTTCATCCAATATTCCCAATCGCAAAAGTAGTTGTTTTGTGCCGGTTCTGGCATAAATCCCATCCCAAAAATTTTTTCCATAGTAATTGAATATTGAATACTGGTTTTTCATTTCATCTTCATATAACATGAGAAATATAGTAATGTCTTGATAACTAAAATCTTAGTTATCAAGACATTACTATAAACTTATAATCGGTTAAAAATGGTTGTCCACAGTGGTCATATGCCAGAACTTCTTCCAAAAAACATTTTTAGTCACATTTACATCGAAACGTACCCAACAACATGATAATCGGTTAAGAAATGGCTGAGTTCTATCCTAGGTGGCCAAATTCTTGAACTTCTTCCAAAAATCCTTTTATCATCAATAGGTAAAAAAAATGTTCCAGATCTGTCGCAGGCTTTAAAAATGCATTTTAGAATCCCTTCCCAACCAATATACGTAACCCCATCATAATCGGTTAAGAAATGTTTGAGGTCTGTCTCGTGGCCATATTCCAGAACTCCTCAAAAAATCATTTTAAATACGATTTCCTTCCAACATACCTAATTTTTTCATAATTGGCTAAGAAATGCCACGCTATTTGTTAATATTACGGGATTTTAAAATATGGGATTTGCAATACGGGATTTAAATAAGAAACAGGATTTTACAGTACAGGATTTGAAATACGGGATTTTGAAAACGGGATTTTAAATATACGAGATTTCGACCCACAACATTTTTGTATGCGTATGTGTACAGTAGGAACAAATGGGATAAATCATAATGAGCAACGTTACTCATTTCCATGTAATGAAATACATACGCTAACACGCAAAACGGATGCGCTTCAGACACTGATTGTTCAAGTGTTCCTTAAGGGAAACCTACGCATCTACAACCATTTATTGTTTGATGTCTGGTGGAGTCATCGGCTTTCTTTGAAAAGGATGTCAGTAAAGCTATTACCGTGAACGTTATCGAGACGTAATACGTTCCTTTTTATAGTCTAAATTATATAACGGACTAGATAATGGGGGGAGTGAATAGAAAGAAGTAAATGCTTAAACTTGTGTTTTTTTTCAAGTATAAGTTTGTTAGCAAGTAAATAAAATTTAAGTACTAACTTGGTCGATCAGTGGATACTTAACGTTTAAGTAACTACTTTTTTATAAGAAAACACTTAAAAATTTCCCAGTACCCACTTAAGAAACTGTGAATAAAAAAAGTAAACTCTTTTACTTCCTACATAAATACTTTTTGATTTACAAGGCTGCATCCAAGCAGACTGGAATTTAGTTTCGAAATATATTTTGTAAATATCCGTAAAACAAAAAATTATCGTTAACACCAGGAAATAGATCCAACCAAAAGTAAACAATTTTTGAGATTCGACATTGAGAACGTAAAGTTTATAGCGGGTTATTTTTTGGTTGAACATTTGGAGAGCAGAGATGGAGGGCTGACTGCATATCAAAAAATTACAATTTTTTTACACCACCTAAGTAACCCAGGATATCAAAAGTGGTATTGCTGACGATATGGGAGTAGACAGAACTACCGTTTTTAAGACCATTTTTTATGTCACCGAGGAAATAATTAAAAAATCCCACGAATGGATAAAATTTCCTGAAACAAAAAGAGTTCGAGGAAGCTGTAGCAAAATGGCAAACGCGTTTCAAAATTTCAGCAGTTATTGGGGCATTTTATTGTAGGCATGTAGAAATATTGAACACGAAACATTTTGGATGGAAAATTTTGGACAGATATATCAACAGAAAAGGATATCCAAGCTTAAATATACAAGCAATATGCGATGCGGATGAAAAATTTACCAGCTTAGACGTCCATTGGCCAGGAAGTGCTCATGATAGTAGGGTTTGGAAGCGTAGCGCAGTTTATCAAAAATTAGCGATATTCAAAGGGTCTGCTTCATTACTAGGGGACAGTAGATATGGATTAACACCATGGTTATTAGCTCCGTATAAGAAGCCTTCCCGAGAAGAAGAATTAAGTTTCAACAAACTGCATTCGAAAGAAAGGGTGATAAAAGAGAGGTGTTTTGGTCAAATCAAGAAAAGATTTCCCATTTTGGGAAATCAAATTCGCCTGGGAGTTATTGAAAACTAGGTTTTCCTCAAAATTCATCAGCTGCATTAATTCTTTCTCCCATTCTAAAAGCCTAATTTGTCTATTCCCTGTTTGTTTAAATCTGCTTTTATTGAGCTGGGTGTCATGGAACGCTTCAGATGTATTGAGTGGTCTTTCAGCGCTCTATCATCACCGCTTCGAGCATCATCACTTTCTTCACACGATAACATATTGTAAATTTATTAGTAATATTATAAGACATATAGACAACTAATTGTAGTCTCAACTAAACGATACTAAATTAAATTCACAGACAATTTAATCACGTCATTCTATATAAATAGAATCGTGAGAGCGACTCGATTGCGGATTGAAAACAGCATATAAAAAAAACATAAAACAAAATTTTAAATCATAGTATCACAGAAATTCCTATTTATTTATTTTATTTATTTATTTTTATTTATTTTTATACAATTTACAAATTTTGTAAAACCGCACACCCAATTTTGAGCATCAAAGCTCATTCATTCATAACGAGGGTGCAGTTCAAAGTTTTCTCCAAAAGTTGTATATGCAATTTACAAGGTCAATTATAAAGTGGATGTAACTCATTCATTATCGTCTTCAAAAGTTGGCAGTTGCTCTGAATTACACCAGAAACATGCACGACCGACATGCATAGCCATTGTGTGAATATGTGCCAATAGCTGAGGCCAAGTGCAATTTTACCTTTCTTCAAATTCACGCGGCAACAACATTTTTCAAATATACAGAGATATCTAAATATAAACGACATTTTACGTGTCACGCGCTTCTTGTCAATCTGACGTTCGTTAAATACTCATGTAGTGTTTTAAGAAGCTGCTTCAAAATGTATCCAAATAATCCACACAAGCTAGAGTACTTCAACATTCTACTGGGGGGCACTGTTTCACTGTAGCAATAAAAATACAATCTGAGGTACTAAACGACAAGTACAAATTACTAGTTTTTTCCATTTTGTGTTGAAATAAAAACTATTAAAAAATATATAACGAGGAAAACGAAACGACTGGCTGACGCGAAAGTCACAGCAAACTCCCACTATGGATTTTTATACAATTAGTATAGAAAAACTTGTTTTAGATTCGCAATTTTTTTATTGCGTTTGTACGGGGAATCACAAAAACAATTTGTATGGAAATGAATACCAATTTTCTTAGCCACTTTGATTGAGAGCAATTGTTTTCTATTTTATTTATATGCATTTGCCAATCCTGCGAATTCTATAATCGACGTGATTTTTATTAAGACTAATGATGTAAACAGATGAGCAGATTTTCTGCCGGCAGCGTTGCCATCAGAATTTCAAGTAAACTACATGAGCGTTTTTTTGCAAGGAGAATTTTTTTTATTGATCTATCTTCCACTTTGATAACTCAATGGTAATACGTCCAAAAAAATAAAATAAAAAACGAATGTACATACGTAGCGCAGCCTACTACGAGGCAGAAAAATTAGTAATAGAGACATGAGTCAGAATTCTGTTCGCAACGCTGAATACATGTATTTCAGACCATAAAAACGTGTGTATTCCTATTTTTCTGCTTTCAGAATTCTGCCCATGTATTTCGTGCATAACTGTATTGTATATTACCATCAAATTTAAACAAATCGGGTTACATACAGTGACTCACATATTTGATCAAATGTTTACTAGTTTGCTTTTGTTTTTATCATTTACCGTTAGGTCAATAACTGTTTAGTTATTTTTTTTACTATTTGTTAGCAATTAGTCAATTCATTCTAAAACCAGGGTTAAATGAGAGATTATGCAATTTACGGTGTAAAAATTTAAAAATTTGTGAAAGTGCGCATTTGATCAAATTTGTTAGTTTGAAAACTCAATGTTAAAATTTTTCTAAAGTAAGTATAGTTTTGCCTTTTAAAATGAAAAATCTTTATTTTCGCGGTAAAATATAATGAATTAAACAAATTTATAGAAAAAATACATTCCAAAAATTGTAATTGCAATTGTAATTGTATCACCCATTGGAAGGCAACTCCCATCGCATAATTGCGAAAAAATTGAGTTTCCGTTGGCACCGTCAGCAACTGCCGAGGAAATATGGAAGCTGAAACCATACCCAAAGTCAAAAGCGGTCCGAAGCCGCTACTTTCTACTTGTCTCCGACGCAAAATTGTGCGAGCCATTGCAACAGGGGCAGAAGGACTCTTCTCCAAAGGACACTCCTGCGAGATTAAAATGTAAGTGTCAGCGCAGAGACTGTTCGCAGAACGCTCAGAAACGTCGGCATGAAAGGGCGAGCCAAACTAAAAAAACCCTTATTAACAGAACGGCACAGAAAACTACGACTGGCTTTCGCAAAAAAATATAAAAATTATACAACCGATGACTACGCTGGTGTGGTTTCCTCAGACGAGACCAAAGTTAATCGTGTGGGATCGGACGGCAGAGAATGGACCTGGCGAAAGCAAGGTGAGCCTCTTCGGAAACGTATGGTGAAGCAAACTGTGAAATTTGGCGGGGGTTGTTATGGGTCTGTATGAGGTCGGAAGGCGTTGGGTTGTGCCAGAGAATTCTAGGAAGAATGACATCAAATGAATACTTACAGGTATTGCAGAATAACCTCATTGGAAGCCTGGAAAACTGGGGCAAGAATACTTCGGACATCATATTCCAGCAAGATAACGATCCGAAGCATACTGCCCGGATCGTGAAAATGTGGATAGAGGTTACTGGGTTCAAACTCTTGGATTGGCCACTACAATCGCCGGATTTGAATCGTGTTGAATACTTGTGGCAACATCTGAAGCGAAAAGTTGTGAGACACCCAACTTCGGCGACAAATTTGGACGAACTATACGCCAAGGTTGCGAAGAGTGGAATCAAATTCCATCGGAGGTGTGTCGTAATTTAGTTTATAGTATGACGTTTTGAAGGCACGTGGAGGCCACACCAAATACTAAAATGTAAACTCACAAATCTGATCAAGTGAGTTCTATATTTTGTTCTTTCATTTTTTTATTTCTTTTGAATGAAATCATTTAAAAGTTATGAATTTATATTTCTTAAAAATTTTTTTTACTAAACTTATACAAAAATTTTAAATAATAAATATAAATTTTATGAAATCAAACGTTTTGTTTTTATTGTGAAGGATTTGATCAAATATGTGAGTCACTGTATAATTGTATAAACAGTAATCAGTTATAAAATATAAACAAATCATCTGATTTGTTACAAAATATGGCCACCAAATTATATTGTTTTTACGTACAAATAAATATACAAAGAGAATTAAATTGGCAGAAGGATTACCTTATGAATAAGTAAAGACTTATGGTACTATTCCATCAAGAAAACCGAAAATTTTGCTGAACGTTTGAGAAAGAAAACATTTACATTAGAGCGACTGAAACACAACATTGTTATTTTATGGTAGAAATAATGTTGACATCAACAAAATGTAACCTATAAATTATTTAAAAAGCACGAAAAATTTTCATTTTGAAGTACTCACTCGAAAAATTTACTAAAAAATATAATATTATTTTTAAGACGAACGGAATCATGTAATTTTAATATTTTTTTAATTTTCGAAAATTTATAAAAAAAAATGATCTACCATAAATATGTAAGGGGAAAATTTTAGCATCAACAAAATTTAACCTATAAATTATTGTAAAAAAATTAAAAATCTTTATTTCTAATGTTTGACAATAAATAATATCCCTAAAATTACTAAAAAATTAAATAATATTTTCGGAACAGACAGAATCATGGTATTTCATTTCTATATTCAATTCTCGAAAATAACTAAAAAGTGCTCTGCTGTAAAATACATAACCTACAAAATAACAAGTGCAATCGCGCATAAAATTATTTTTAATAAAAAAAAATTTCTTCTCATACACAAGAATTTAACAAATTTCTTTATCTAAAATAATTTTTTTGACTTGAATCAATTTTTACACGTATATATGAGATGATAATATACGTGAGCGCAATGTTTTATCCATAAAAATATTTTAGAAATAAAATTGAAAAGGAGTGGGGATGGATTTTTCGTTTTGCTTGCTTTAAAAAATACTAAACTTTATATTTTTTATGAAAAATTATGGCAACACAACAACAATTTGCTGAGCAAGCTATAATCGGATGCGCCGCCTTTCTCTCAAGTCGATCTACATATATTTTTGTCTCGTTTTAGTTTTGCTGAAAGATTTGCTGGTAATATTTTTTTCCCGTAGAATAGTACCATTATAAGTATATGAAGGTATTACTTAAAAATTTCCCAGTTAATACTTGTAAGTAAAAGGTAGTTATTATTCAAATCAAAATAAGAGAAAACGTAATCTTTTACGAAAAAGGTAATTCTAGTTTCAGCTTAACGCGTGAAACAATGGCTTTATGGCGGTCGAAATTCTCTGAATGCATTATCTCACGAAACGATAACATCAACATTGGTTTAATTGATTGCGAAAATTTAGAGATATCCGTTTTAAATCTTTCGAGACAAAAAAAACCGAAAATAACAGGCTCTTTATAGTCGGCTTTTTAATTTGTGCAAAGATTCGAATTTATTCAAAGAATCTGAAGAGGTAATTTACTAAGGCGGCAATTCTATTTTTGTTAATACTTAGATTCATTAAATTGAACTCGCTAGAATTGGGTGGTACCAAAAGTTCATTTCTGTTATATCCCGCCCACCAAATGTGGCAGTTTTCTTAAGTAGAACTTCTATATTTCGAATAATGGTTACGTTAATCGAATTAACAATTCTTTAGTTTTCACAACAACCTAGCTTTACAGTGGAATCGATCATGAATTGATAGATTTTTGTTAAATTGTGAGATTTAATGGACGAGAGACAAAATTATAGTTTGTTAGAAATAATTTAACTTACAAAAAATAATATTTCCATGTAATATATTTATACAGCAATTTTCAAACTTTTAAGAGTCGTAAAATGTTTTGCATATAATTCTTTCTCTATTTATCTTATACAGTCACTGATCATTTTTATAATAAGGCGGTTTTAATTATGCAGAGGACCAAACTACTGCTGAGATCTATAGAATACGTCCGTCATTTTTGACGGGTACTAGGTAGTTACACAATGAAATTTAATATCTAATTCGGGTATAATGTTGCAAAGTTTGAAATAAACGACGGCAAAGATAAAAAGTTTTTCCAATTAAAGTTTTGTGTATGTATGCGGAAATTTACTAACGAATGGAAATTCCAACTTTTATATTTTTGGTATTATAAGTTTAAAAAAATTATATAAACACATACTGCTTAGAATAACTGGAAAAAGTAGGTATTAGAAATAAAATTGAATATAATTTAAAGTTCAGAATTTTAAATTGTATTTCAAAGAAAATACCAACAAAAATCTGAAACATTAATTTTAAAATAAATAAATTAATTTGTCACTGTACAAATTATAAAAACTCTGTACTCGTGTGTATGTCGAAAAAACTTTTCCTAATTTTGCAAACTTATTTATATTTGAGATTTAGGAAAAACAAAAAACTAAAATTTGTGTAACATATAAAAGTTTAAGTTGTGTTTGAGGGGTACATAAATAAAATTAACACTAGTAATACAATTAATTTATTACTGTCGTTCTAATTAAACGTATTTAATGTTCAACTTTTTTTTTATGATAAATCTGGCAACCCAACCAGGCAGTTCCTTCCAGGTTACACGTAATTATAAATAATGTCTATATTTTATAAAATATTTAAAATTAAATAAACGTAGCTATACCAAATTTTAATTAAGCGGATAAATTATTTTTAAATTCACACATTACATAAATTTATTTTACATACGCCTCGTAGTAGCAATACTATTTTATTGGCCCAGCCTATAGGTACTCGTATTATGATTATGTAAAATTTTAAATCTAAATCTAATTACATGTCATGCCTCAATACGTATAAGTACCTAATTTAAAATACTGTTATCAATTTATTACTAAATGTTAGTTTAGTCGATAGTTGATGCATCATATATATGTGATTATTTTTAAACATTTTCTGTTGAATTTTTTTGAAACATGTTTTAATTTAATTATACATACATATTTAAAATTATGATGTTATCGGGCAATAACATAATAGTAATGTATTATTTTATTTACGACTGAGGCTATACATTATGTACTGCAATATTGTAGTTTTAGTTTAGCTAACCGAAACCGTTATTTATTTCGGTAAATATAGGATGGATCACAATAAATTGAATTCAAATATTAAATCATTCTGTATATTTTGTTTAACCAATAGAGTTATACTACAGAGTAGAAACTTTTTTTTCCCCCATATAAAATTTGATATTTCATTTGAGGCACGTCAGAGCAGGATGGTTATATAAAAAAGCATATGGCTTACTCATATTTCAAAACGAAAAACCCCAAATCAGATGTTTATTTATGTGCGCAGTGACAACCTATGGTGACGACTTAATTTTGTATTTTAAAAATTATTAATTAAAATACATTAAAATAATAAAAATATTTAGTGGTTTATGTAGTAGTGCGTGGTAGCGCAACATTTGATAAAAAAAATTACAAACTTTTAATTGAAATGAAGTGTATGGTCAAAAATTGTAAACATACGCCCAACAAATTTCAAAAAGGCCTATCTTACCATCAGTAAGTTTACTAAGTGTTTATATAAAATAAAATGTAAATTGTGTTGAGAAGAAAATGATTTGTGGTAAATTCATCCTTAATTTAAGTTCTAAATCAGAGGAAATTAAGTAAACAATTTTGATTTCGGAGTGGGGTTTTTCATTTTGTGTTTGTGTTTGTAAACATATGTTATATTACCAGTGTCGCACTCCTCTTATTACTACGTACATATTATACTTGCTTTTCTTTTCATAATTCTTTTTATTTTGGATTACCATAAGTATAATTTTTTTTACCGAAAATAAAAACAATTAATGCGTACTATATTCGAATAAAAATAATTGTGAATTTGAGAAGTTTTAAATTTCAATCGAGCAAATTCTAAATACGACCCGTTGATTTATATGCTTTCTCTTTTACCCTCCGAATTTGACTCACTTGACTCGCTACAATCATTCACTCTGTATTTCTTCTTACTTTAAGGTTTAACCATAGAGTTATCATTTGCAGCACATATCAAATAATAATAATTAATGAGCGGTTGGCGGATAGAAGTAGAACAAGGAACATAAAAATGTGTTATAACACAGATAGTGTTAAAACATAGATGTTCAAAAAAATTTTCGAACAACGCAGCAACTGAGTTTCTTGAGTACATGCATACTACCACTACTCATTCGATTATCACCTAATTATTAGAAGACTTCTGCTACATAAGACACAATTTGGTGCCCGAGCTGGCTATAGGAATCTTGAACCTGCGAGGGGCATTAATAACTGCAGAAACAGGATGTAATAAATGTTCTAACTTGTGAGAAAACCTGCTGAACGAACTGCAGGTTGTACTGTATATGAAACAGGACCTGTTGTTTTGGTAATACATGTAGAAATCCATTTAGGCCCGTACGAATAATTACGTTACGAACAGTTCTAGCGGTTGCTCGTTAGAATTTTGCTTTTTGAACTCGAACGTTATTTGGATGCAAGTGGTTAAAATATATGCGAAAACGGCAGTTAAAGAGTAGTTAAGCGGATGATCTGCCAGTCGCTGCAGAAGGTGTTGCGTGGTTATGATGAAGAATTTGGACAACAGTTTTTGAATATTTCCCGAACTGTCTTTCCTAAGGAAGGTTCTTCGTTACTTTGCCTATTGATTCCGCCTGTCTTTTCGAACGAGGATTGTGAGACCTATACTATTTGTATCACACATTTGAATGCTGTACCAATATCACTCATAATGGTCTCGGGAATTCTATGACTGGCCAGTATTTTACGAAAAGCTTGTATGATGCAAGCAGCGGATGTTGTAGGCACCGAAACAGCTTCTAACCACTCTTGATGCGATCCAGGAAAATCGATGTGGGGTCTTGACCGTGGTTTAATCGTTTCTTCTCATGGGTGTACTGGAGCCTGTAGCATTTCCAAACGGCATGACTGATTTTTTTTCCACATTTGGAAGGCCACCTCGATGTAAGCGTCAAGTTTAGACCACCAGACCTAAGCTCTCGCTAGCGATTCCATACTCACAATTGTCAGGTGAGTAGTGTGTAAAGGGTAAAACATCTGGGAACGGTGACATCGTGGAATACTTACCGGGTGTTTATTTCAAAAGAAGAATCCAAAATGTGTGGTAAATTTCATCTGGTCCACGATCTAGCCATCCACTCAGAGTCCATTGAAGAACTTGTGAAAGAACTGGGTCATAGGACCCTCTTGTGTTCCCAATCGAAGTGACAGGATTACACCAATTCCGTAAGGAGAAGCATAACATACTAAAAACACTGCATACTTATCGCTAAATGGCATTAGAACGTTGCTTGACATAAATTTTCAAAACTGGAATCCGTGTTGGTAGTGAACTTGTTTAATAGATATTCCCAAAGGCTCGAACCATTCAACCTCAAGGGCACTGATTTTGTCTTTTGTGATTACATATATGTACATATAACTGTATTCTGGATATTGATTTACTAAGGTGTATCTCATAGACTACTACACAACCCAATATGTTGATTAAATTGCTTTGAAAATCTCAACTTTTTTGAGGTATGACGGTATTCGGAATATGGTTCGGAATGTTTTCACGGAGATTATGGTGTGTTTCGACCCAGATTAAAGCTCAAGACGACACGGAACCTAGATAATAATGACGATAGCACATATATTGATCACATAATAATCAAAAACTGCTCTATTTTCTCTATAACGTCCTTCACATCATTGAATTCTTCTTTATTGTGTTTCGGTTTATTGCGGCTGTTAGTTAATGCACAGCAATCTCACCGAAGGTATCCCGTTATGCCACAAAATTACCACGTGGTAGTTCGGTAGCAGCATGTAAACCAACTTAAACACTTGGACGTGTAACAACACTCTTTACGATACTGCAACGAAATACCCCGTTTGGCACCACTCAATTGAAACAAGAAAAGTTCCAAGTTGGACGCCTCTGTTTCGAAGCACCCCATTAACAGTTAGGGCATCAGCGAATAAACCGCTTAAAAAAATGAAAATTTATAAAGAAATAAAATGGAAAAATCTCTTTTTAAGGACTTTTTTAAAGGCCGAAATTACCAAACCGAAATTACTCAACCGAAATTAATTGAGCGGAACTTGAGGAAACCGAATATAAAATAATAACTGGGTGCGCTCATTTTGGAACGACGAATCTCCCCGAATGATAAGTATGATGTCTGACCCCTCCAAATGACCCATCGACCCCTGACGTCACCGCCAGAAGCTGATGTCCAGCCAGAACGTAGCAGCACTAGAGAGTAGGGACGTCTCTCCATCAAACAAAGCCGCTCTTCACCCCAAGAGACCTCTAGAAGTGGTCCCATATTACACACTCCGATAGCTTGCTGAAGTGCCACTGGGAGACCGTGAAGATTTTACGGCCGTTCCCTGATGAACATTAAAGATGGTGGATCTATTACCCCCACCTTGAGGTGACTAGATAAGGGATGGATGCGAGTAAAGATCCCAGTCTGAAAAGTGGAACACCGACACGAAGTGAAAAATGAACCGTCACCCCAAACCGAAGAAAATTAATAATTCATTTTTAATATCAAATACATAAGAAAAACAAATATATATGGCTGCCGGGGAAAATCGTAGTTTTATTTTTATTACGTAGGTAATAAGAGTGTGTTTCAATTCGTTTAAATACCGCATAAAAAGTTAAAAATTGATAAAAATCGTAATTTTTAATTATAAACGGATCGTAATTGAAAGATATACATATTTTGAAATAATATTAATTTTAGTTATTTTTCATTTTTTATACGTTCATAAGTTAAATAGCAATGCTACAAATGTAACATAAAATGTTAATCAATTCAAACATTTAAAAACTTAAAAAAATTACCACAAATAAATTTTTAACTTTTTATGCGGCATTTAAAACAATTGAAACACACTCTTAGCGTTTATCGAGTAAAACACAATACGTCACACGCGCGTCTTATAATTGTGTTTCGATAAAAGAAGAACACGAAGACCAGTAAACGTAAGAAAAATAAATCTTAAGCATCTTATACATCCTAAAAAATATCAACGTTGCCGCTGTGCCCGTCCGACACAGGTGCTAAAACCCGTTGATATAAAATGTACTGCCTCATTGATGCACCAGTTATTGTAAAGTCAACGTTGTTGGCTACCCGTTATCGTTGCGGCCTCTGGTAACCGTACAATGTGAAGGCGTCCACACCGATAAAATAAATCATGTAGCCACCAGTAGCGATTTCTTCCCACCGATATCAATATTAGGCAAATCACATGCTGGCTTCCTTATAAAACGGGGTTGTGACTTTCCAGCCATCAATGAACAATTAATATCCAGGCGATTTCCCACCGAATACAAAAAATGTAAAATGTGACTTGCGTAAAAATTAGGCTACTTAAATAGATAATCGTCTCGTATCTAATACACAGTACTCAAAATAAATTGACAAGGACAAGGTTGAAAGGTAAAATCACCGAGTCAAGATCACCTGAACAATTCAAGAGAATAAAAGAAATCCAAATGGTGACACGCGATGTAAATGCTTTGCACTATTCGATTTATTAAAATTTTGCCTTCCTCATTTAACTTTGAAAAAAAAACATATTTCTTGACATTTTAAGTGTATAATTATGCTTTTATCTTATTATAATTATTATAATGTGTACGCGGCGAGATGCCGAAAATACAAGTTTTTCTTAATATAAAAAAAATCGACTTATAAAGATTTAAAAACCGACTACTTTACGCGATTCCACCAAACAAGACAAAAATTTGTCACACCAAAAAAATAATCTAGGATTTGGTTTTGTTATTTTGTGTCCTTGACTCCCTTACTCATTCTCTCCACGCATCAATCAATTGCGCCATTATTTTTTTACATAGTATTAGATCGAACACACGATACACACGCTCTCGCTTTTAATTTTAATCGACGGTTACCAGTACCACTACTAGTAAAAAGAACAATATCGAAAAGAGCACAAGTATTTATTTGCTATGCAAGAGTGGGATTCCAATACAAACTGTGCTACATAAGGAAACAATTCGAAACAAAATCTTAGTAAGACGAATCTGAGTCGGAACAATACGCGAAATTTTTTGTTTTGAATTTTCCGTTTGGTTGTAAAATGTAAGAACTGCTTTTAGAATATCAATGCAACAGTATCAAAAATTTATGTTTGTTCAGGGATTGCTGAAAAGAGGAGATATTGATCTTCCTATGTATAATCCTATTATGCCAGGAGCAGAAATAATAAATCTTTTAAATAAAACACTTTGGCTAGACCGAGATATTTTAGAATGCCTCCTTGTTTCGACAACAACAATTGTAAACTAAAGTTTTTAGTGACCGTTTAACCCAAATTACTAGTCTTTGCTTCCAATTTAATAGACCAAAATTTGAATGTAAATATTTCTTTAAAACGGATGCACAATATTGAGAATGTTCACCATTTTTTTACTGTCACTGTATGTGCTGCCCTATTTCAGCAGTTAAACATTACATCCTTTATGAATTAGGCACTTTATTTTGCTATTTTGGCATATGTCACTTCGATCTTTTACCAAAATGGGATTAAATTAATCGAGATTATTAAAGGGCTTCTTTACCATAACGTGGTTTTATTATTACAGGAATAATTTATTATGAACGTGTAGTATTTAGTATGAAAATATAATTACCTAATAAAGTAATGAAGAATTTTCTGATACCTTCCTAAATTTAAAATCGTTTGATAGTATTAATGAATCTTTCAATTATTGCTTATAATAAAGCATTTAACAAAATAATTGAATATAACAATAAAAAATTCTAGCTATAACTATTAATAATCGAGAGCTTTCTCGATATCGCGAAAGAAAAATCACAGTTAAAAAATCTTGAATAAAAAATTAATATTATCAATTATTAAGAATAATTTTATAATCGTCCGTGAATTTAATTTGTTTAAGAATTTTTTTCGGCTTTTCGGACAAAATATTATTTTAATGGACACCCATACGATGTTTACGACTATTTTAGTCGCAGAAACAAAGAGGCCATTTATTAACAATATTTCTACCACAAAAGTAGAAAAAATGCGCTCCCCTCCCCCAAACCTTTAACCCCAGGGCAATAGTGTACACAAAGATACACAAACCCTTACAAAAATGAGAAATCCCTTAGGTAACTTCTTGGCAGAGCGCATTTTTTCTACTTTTGTGGTAGAAATATTGTTAATAAGTGGCCTCTTTGTTTCTGCGACTAAAATAGTCGTAAACATCGTATGGGTGTCCATTAAAATAATATTTTGTCCGAAAAGCCGAAAAAAATTCTTAAACAAATTAAATTCACGGACGATTATAAAATTCTTCTTAATTATATGTGTTGGCTGTTACACACACATACATAGTGAGAATTTCCTGTGGTTTCTGATTTAGTGATATATAATTCGCTAAATCGATATGTTCTTGTTTTGTATTATCGGTACAAAGCAAGAGTTGTATTTTTGCAGTTTGGTCGTTGCAACCTGATGAGTAGACCAACTTTTTTATCAGTACGAAAACAAGCTGCCAAGAAGTTACCTAAGGGATTTCTCATTTTTGTAAGGGTTTGTGTATCTTTGTGTACACTATTGCCCTGAAGTTAAAAGGTTTGGGGGAGGGGAGCGCATTTTTTCTATTTTTGTGGTAGAAATATTGTTAATAAATGGCCTCTTTGTTTCTGCGACTAAAATAGTCGTAAACATCGTATGGGTGTCCATTAAAATAATATTTTGTCCGAAAAGCCGAAAAAAATTCTTAAACAAATTATCAATTATATTCTAAAATTATTATTTAAGCTAAAACGTCACCGAAGAATTGAAATGTACTGTTAGTTCAAATAAATTGTTTTGCATTCATAATTTTACTTTCCTAAACTACTTTAGAATTCGAAGGCATCAAAAGCGAATATTTAGTACAGAGAATAAGGCTATTCAAGAAAACTACAATATATAAATTTTTTTTGTATAGATTTATTTTTTATAGATATAGAGAACGTTCCTTTTACGTAATTTAATAAAAAAAAATTACTTTTTAATTTGGCTAAATTTGTCTTAATATCTCGCGGTCTCTATAATTTATTTTTGTAAAACGCGGATAATGGTCAATAAAATTTATTTTCTGTAAAATTTATTTCGCTTCACATCAGCACTTTTTAAACTAGATCGCACCTATCTACAATACAATGTACACACACGTGCTCTAAAATAGCTATATGTCTCGTATTTATCCTGTGTTGCACACGCTTTCTGTTATAAGGCTGTTTTCCAAACACTAACTTATTTGTGGACACCGAATTATTCAAATAAGTAACCTCCCGAGTAGTGTTTTTTGAATTAGTACGTCTACGTCTACACAGAAATGTCTCGAAATTTGTGTCTTGGGTAAATTTAATACATGCAGTTTTTATTTTCGAATCTAGTGACAACGACCAACATGTCAAGGTTTTTTTTCTTCCATTGGCTGGTAATTCCCTGGGAATAGAACTGGGGAAAGATTTTACATAGCGTTTATCTATAAATCAGTTTTTTTTCTGGCCTACTGTGAAGAAAAGTGTGATGTAAATATTTGTAAATGGGGAATAACCTTTCCATAAGTTATTCCTAATTTTATTTTGTTTTCAAAAAAATTACCACTAACTTTTTACAGTAGGATGCCAGAAAAAAAATTATTTAAATAGAATTTATATGTAAAATATTTACTCAGTTCCCTATTCCCAAGGAATTACCAGATAAGGGCCACATATAACAGAAATGTCGTTGTTTGTTGTTATTACGTCACAAATAAAGCAATATAATGGATTGGAATGAATTGACGGACTTATTTAAAATAGCGCTAAATAAGCCAATAAGTCTGCAATAACTCGGTGTCTAGAAAACTCCCTAAATAAATACATATTATATTGTAAAAATTCTAAGAAAAAATGTACATATATTGCATTTTTTCTGATTTGCAGAAGTATTTAAAATTAAAGTTCAATTAAATCTTAATTTTGTTAAAAATTTGTTGATTGTTAATCCTTTAGGAAATTTCAGTACCTATATTTACGAGTAAATACATATTATATTAAATTGGAATTATTTTAACTCTAAGAACTATTACTTTTTAATTGAAGTTGGTTTCGGCATTATTATCCCTCGCCACGAAGACCAAAAATACAAACAAAAAGAACCGGTTATGTGGTAAAGTTAACGGAATCGGATGTGCTATTTGTGGTCAAGTTTTATTTTTCAATTGAACTTAATTCCGCGAAGCTCAACTATTAAAATGCAAGAAATATGCAAACAATTAAATGTAAAGAGAGAACATCTTAATTTTATAATCGGTTATTTGTCACTGAACACAATAGTGAAACATTTACTGAAGTCACTACTCCGAAATCCAAAGTGTGTACTTAAAAATTTTGTTCCGTTGCCTTATCTATACAGATAAACCTCGATTAATGAATGCATTGTGTCGTTGAAAAACCGTTCGTTAGTTGAGGTTTCGTTGGTAAATAATTTTATCCGCCATTTTTGGAAGGAAAATCATTATACAGTTTACTTAGTTATGTTTACGTACATAAATAGTTTACTATTTATTTACATAAACATACCTAAGAATAAAAACACTACATATAACACGCCTCTTATTTTCTAATAAATTTAGGCAACTAAAATAATAAAATAAATCTTATTTGAAGTTCAACTTAATATTTGGAAAACTGATTAAAGTGAGTTGTTTTAATTGACAAACTTAGTTTCCAAAGTTTATAGAGCATCTGTTGACGTTGACGCTTCTCTAATTCTTACTGTTTTAGCTCGTTCCAAATTCTAATGTTTTTTCTTTGATGATTGAACCGGATATTGGACAATTACGTTCATTTTTATAATTTATCCAATAATTTAATATTTTCTACTTTTCTTCAAGTTTGTGTCGCTTTTGATGTATAATTTGATTTGAACTCGCCCTTTGTATACTTTCTTTTATTTAACTCGGTTGCTTGAATATAGTCGAAATCATCTACTTTGATATGCCTAGTGCATTGGCAATAAACATTGTTTTTTCCCCGGTTTCTTTTCTTTTGATTATGTCTAATTTTTGTTTTAAACTTATCACTTTGCGTTTCTTACAAACCGCTCCAGAATTATTTTTTTTGATACACTTTTATCTCTACTTGACGACATTTTAAAACAAAATTTTAATTACTATGAGCACAACAATGAATAAGCAATACCAAATTCACATACCATTCGTCACTAAAATGTATTAACATGTAACTAAATTACTAATGTAAAAAAAATAAAAAGGTAGTTTACCGTTTTATAGAAACATAAACTAAAATAGGAAAAAAAATGTAGATAGATAACTAAAAATAATTTACTCTCTCTCTGAGAATATTTTAGGATGGTTTTGCTTTTCTAATTTGTATTTTTTTTTTGGTTTATGTATTTACTGCAAAAAAATGATTTAAAATATCGTTAATTCGAAGTTTTTGGTTCGTAATACAAGGTTTTGCTTAAATTTTGAATGCTCGTTAATTCAAGGATTCGTTGTTTGAGAGTTCGTAAAATGAGGGTAAACCTCGTTGGTAAGTAGGTAAATTACATAACTTGCTGCCATTCCGACAGTTTTTTTTGTGGCGTAAGATAATTACTCAACGCCAATAATCCACTGTATTTTGATTTTGGTGTTCTAATTTTTTTTACTAATTTTCTTCCAAAGTTTGTTCTTTCTCGTCATCTAAAATTTGTTTGCGTTCCTTTGGTGACTCATTTAAGACTGGTTGTTTTGAATGTTAGAAGATTTTGAGATTGTAAGTACGGTGCCATGTTTGCAGCCTCTTGAATTAGAAAGTTTTTGTCTCGAACGGCATCTAACGGTCTAATTTTCATAATAGGCGCGTTGATGAGGTTATTTTTTAATAAGTTGAACATTTGCGTTCGAAACCCGATGTGATTAACCAAATTACTGTAGGTAAATGCCGCCCCATAACGGTAAATAGCAAAATATATATTACGAAATCTTTCGCATAATAATCATTTTGATCAACGACTTTTTCTGATTTTTTAATTTTCAAAAATGTATTTTGCAATATTGCATAATACCGCTTGTAATATGGCGACTCGGGGCATTTATTTTCCTCCTTAAAATCGTACAACTCATCATCATAAGTTTTATTAGTAATGGTTTCGAAATGGTCGTATTGGGATACATTATTTTCTACCATTTGCAAGAACTCTTTAAAAGTAGACTGGAACAGTTCATTTTTATATCGGGATAAGCAAACTATTGAAAATATTTTATATAAATTGTTTATTTCCAATAAATCTTTAGAATGTAAAATCTTCAAAAATAAAATCATAATAAAATAATTTAATTTCTTTGAACTGTTGTATACCCCTGACTTGTCAATCATACCAACATTATTTAGTATTAACTCAATACATATGTACCGAATTCTCTTATAAAAGCTGCTTCATTTTTTAATTAGTCAGTCAGAGAGTTCGGGTATAATGTAATTGTTACAACCTCAAAATAATAAATAAAAAGTGTAAATTATAAATTAAATTAAAATTATAAATATTGTAACTTGTACATTTATTAAAATTAATAAATTAAATACTTAAAAATTTAAAACTAAAAGTGAATTATATATTTTATTAATTCTCCCATAAACCACAACAAAAATTGGTGGCAGCGGAGGGATGGTAGTGTTACGCAAATAATTATCTACCATCTTGTATACGAACTCGCATTGTGGTTTCTTAATAAATAATTAATAAAATATCGTGCCATTTAATTATCATAGTGCATCTAAAATATGTATCTCTGTGCACATAATTATCATACACATATCCTTAATAAGAGACGTATAATAATTAAATCGTGAAAAGTGTATTACGTTATCAAAATCGTAAAAAATTAAAACAAAGTTACGTCTTACTCGTATATACATATCATACCAACGAGTCAGTTAAGCTCAGTAATCGCTTTTAAAGGACGCAATATTTAAAAAAAAAAATCAAGTGCATTTGTGAATATCTAGTGTAGTAAAAGTGACACATAACTGTCTGTTAACAGTTACCAGTTAACTACACATAAGGCAATCTAAGTGTTCAATTTTCGATTGTCTTAAGTGCTTTAATCATTGATATTATGTATAAAAGTGCTAATCAAATTATAGCGGCGAATACCAATTCAAATCGATATCGTCTTGCATTCATACCTTCAAATTAGAATGCACTTAAACTAACCATCGTATGTACATAATATTTCACGTGGGGTAGTATAAATTTATATCTCCACCAAATTCGAGATTACATGATCCTGATCAATGCCGTACAACCATTTTTAAAATCCATAAACGTCATCAACCATATCAACGAATAAGTGTCTACGGTTAATCATCAAAATATCCGATCGTCATTGAAATATTTTGTGCTACAATTAAATAATTGCCGATTGAACGAATATCGACCTTCATCAAAAACATCTTTATTGGTGCAATAAAAAGCAACTCCAACTAATTATAAATTCGTATCATCATCATTCATCAAGTTCTACACAATTACCCAGCTGATGATTATATATTATACATCATATTATCCGACCAAAAAGCAACCTTGATGACAAATCATATTGGTTCAACATTATATATTATAACCGTAAGTTTATTATCTTTCCAACAAATTGAAAATTATATATATAAAAAAATACTTTTATTATTACCAATCAAACATAACATTGCAACCATTATTAAGATTATTTAACATTATTTTTATTATTATTATTCCTTCGTTCTAAATTATTATTATTATTAAAATTTTATTGCTATAACCAACTAGTTTGATTATGTTTATTAGAGTTCATTTCATTAAAATTACATTCTATTTGCATCTACATAATATTTATTCAAATTTTAATCGAAAATTCTTAAATGAGTATAAATTCCGGGACTTATAGAAAATTGCGAAATAGAACCATTAAAATTGTGAAATCGGAAGAAAATCAAAATATAAATTCGGAATTAAAATCAGTTAACAACGATATTCAATCAATTACAAATCCAATAACATCAATTTTACCTTACTACAATTTGAAACTACCGCTTCTAATTGATACAAAAAATTTTAACCTTGCTGAAATAAAAATCTTAAACCAAACATCCAATAATTTTACCTCTACTATGTCAACCTTTAACTTTGATAGAGCCATTAAATTAATACCCGAGTTCGATGGAACTCCTGAAAAATTGCTCAGATTTCTACAATGTTGTAATCTCATATATAAAGATGTAAAAACAAACGAAGATATATCGCAATTTCTAGAATTAGTACAAGTAAAATTACTCGATAGCGCATATAATAAAATTGTTGTAACGGGTTCTTATACCACATGGGCCGAATTAGAAAAGGAACTTAAACAAAAATTTTTATCGGTAAGAGCATTGGAAAACATACAAGTTGACCTTGTACAAGCTTGTCAACGTTCGGACGAAAGTGTAAGAGATTTTGGAATTCGCATAGAAAATCTTCTCGCTGACCTGAACTCTTCATGTATTTCTGCTACTTCCGGAAAAGGGATCCTTGATGAGAAAGTTAGAACTATAAATTCGAAAACAGCGTTACGTGCGTTTGAGGATGGACTTAGGGAACCTCTTAAATTGCTGATTAAGGCATGTCGATTTGGAAATTTAAAGGATGCAATTGCCAAGAGTATAGAAGAGGAAAATTCGAATCGATTCCATACACTTAACACTAATAAATCTTCCACTTCTAAAAATCAACCTATCAAATGCCAAATTTGCTTTAAAATGGGACACACCGCTTCGCAGTGTTTTAATAGAAATGCTAATCTTGCCCAATTCCGTAATAGTTCATCTAATTTAATGTACAGCCCTAACCGACCGAATGTTACAAGAACATTTTCCCAAAATGGAAACTTTTCTAAAAATACCGTTACTCCACGAATTAATCATATCGAATATCCATGTGCTTATTGCAAAAAGTTTGGTCATCACATCAGTGTTTGTCGATCTCGTGAAAGGGCAAATCGTACGAGGAATCAATCTATTGAAAACCGGAATATGCCGCAAATCCATCAAAAGGAAAACTCAAGCGAACTTCATCAAGATTCGAAGGATGTAGGGGTGAAAGTTCAGAATATTTAAACCTACATCCAGTGTCGCATGCTAATCATAATACGTACACAAAAATTCATCCAATTAATAACAAAACAAACAAATTATTCCATTTCAAAATTAATTTTTATGACGGTGATATAAAATTTGTACAACTCGATCTTGACATTTTACACAAACCTGATTTTTTTTTAGTTGATACTGGGGCGGACGTTAGCGTTATTAAGAAAGGACTGATTAAGCCTGATACTTGTTGTTTCCCTAACTTAAAATTAACTATAAAAGGTATTACAGCTGAATCTATTGAAACCTTGGCAGTCTGTTCTTCAAAAATTAATATTTCAAACAACGTAATTTTGCAAAACTTCCATATTGTACCTGACGAATTTCCTATCAATTGTGCTGGTATAATAGGAAATGACTTTCTTCGTAAAAACAAATGTAAAATTGACTTTTTAAAAAACCAGATCCAAATTCCTACAAGTACAAATGACATTGGTTACATTAATTTAACCCTTTCTTCCAATAATCCTGCAATCGTAATACCCAGTCGCACAGAAAAGATTATCAATATGAGATTTAAAACAAATTGTGATAATGAGTTTTTATGTCCTTCACAAATGCTGGAACCAGGTGTTTACATTGCTAGCGCAGTCATTCGCATCATCAACTCATTTGCTACCGTTAGTGTTATTAATACGAATGATTATGAAGTTAATTTGAATGATATGTACGTTGAACCAGCTGCTTTAGAAAACTACTATATTTATAAATTACAACCTTGGTCAAATATTTTAGAAGATAGATTAACCAACTTAGAAAACGAAATTGATACAAACCATATGAACCACGAAGAAAAATCGTCTATAATTAAAATTTGTCGAGAGTTTAACGATATATTCCATTTACCAGGTGATACACTTTCAATTACAAATGCCGGAGTTCATCATATACCACTAAATTCTGAGACTCGACCTATTCATATTAAACCGTATCGTCTTCCTCATTCAGCAAAATCCGAAATAAATGCTCAGGTTTCAGAAATGCTGGCGAACGGTGTAATTGAAAACAGTAAAAGTCCCTTCAACTCTCCTTTACTTGTAGTTCCCAAGAAATCAAGCGATGAATCCAAACGATGGCGCGTTGTTGTAGATTTTCGTCGTTTAAATGACGTAACTATAAATGACGTTTTCCCCTTGCCAAACATAACTGAAATCCTAGAACAATTGGGTGACGCTGTCTATTTTACAACTTTAGATTTAGCAGATGGCTATCACCAAATCCCACTTCATAGTAAGGACAAAGAGAAAACTGCCTTTAGCACCCAGACTGGACACTACCATTTTACAAGAATGCCTTTTGGTCTGAAGGGAGCACCGGCAACCTTTCAACGTATAATGAATAACGTGTTGTCAGGACTGAATGGTCTTAAATGTTTCGTGTATTTGGACGACGTTGTAATCTATGGTTACAATCTCAAGGACCACAATAGAAAGCTAATTGATGTTTTCCATACATTTCGACAATATAATTTAAAGCTTCAGCCAAGAAAATGCCACTTTGTACGTAAAGAAATATGTTACCTGGGTCACATAATCACTAACTACGGAATAAAACCGGATCCATCAAAAATAGAAGCCGTTAAAAATTTCCCAACACCAACAAATCAGAAAGAGATTAAATCTTTTCTGGGTTTAATAGGATATTATCGCCGGTTTGTTGATAAATTTTCTGATTTAGCACAGCCTTTGAATACTTTACTCAAAAAGAATGCACGATTCGTTTGGGATGCCTTCTGTGAAGAAAGTTTTCAAAAGCTAAAGGGAAAATTAATCGAACCACCTATATTGCAGTATCCTAATTTCAATAAACCATTTTACGTAACCACTGACGCCAGCGATACAGCACTGGGGACAATTCTTTCACAGCGGAATAGCAATGATGACGATTTGCCTGTAGCTTATGCTAGTCGGGTACTAAATAAGTCTGAGAAAAACTATTCCACTGTCGAGAAAGAGTTGCTTGCCATTGTTTTTGCTGTAAAACGTTTCCGTCCGTATTTGTATGGCGTAAAATTTACGATTATAACGGATCATAAACCTTTAGTGTGGCTTAATAAAGCGAAAAACTTGTCATCCCGATTAATGCGCTGGAGGATAGAGTTAGACGAATATGACTTCGACATCATATATAAACCTGGTAAATGCAATGCTAATGCTGATGCACTGAGTAGAATTGAACTACAATCTGCCGATCAGAGTAACAACATTAACATTATCACTCGTTCACAAACTAAAGCTAATGATGCATCATCGGATCTTAACCAGTCTTGTAATAATAATAATTCAAGTATTGATAAAAATTCCTATCAACTAGTAGATCCTCAAAGTTCAGTTACCTGTCTTGATAATGAAGATGACATTCTTAACATAATCAAAGAATTTCACAACTCTCCACTGGGAGGACATCAGGGTATAGAACGTACTTTTAAGAGACTTAAATCTTATTATTATTTTCCCAAAATGTTATCCACAATTAAAAAATTTGTACAGAAATGTGAACTTTGTCAAAAAAATAAAATATGTAAACTAAATAAACTCCCGATGGTAATAACAACAACGTCAAAACGACCTTTTGAAAAAATATTTTTGGATATTGTTGGTCCCTTAAACATTTCACATAATAACAACCGATATATCCTTACCATACAGGATGATCTGTCGAAATTTTCATTGGCAATTCCAATCCAAAATCAAGTTTCTGAAACAATTGCTAAAGCCTTAGTTGAACATTTTATATGTAGATTTGGTGCTCCATCATGTATCCTTACTGATCAAGGAACAAATTTTGTTAGCGAACTTTTCCACAATATTTGTAAGTTACTAAAAATTAAAAAACTGCAATCAACGGCTTACCATCCGCAGACAAATGGAGCTCTTGAGAGGTCTCATCGTACCCTCGTTGAATATTTGCGAACCTACACAGAAATTGATCCTAGTAATTGGGACCATTGGTTACCATTTGCTATGTTTACATACAATTCAACTCCGCACTCTGCAACCAATCTAATGCCTTTTGAGATAATTCATGGATTCAAACCAAACATACCTTCCTCATTAAAAAATAAGTCTAGAATATTTTATAATCCCGATGATTACTTACAAAATTTAAGAATAAAACTTGCAAGTTCATATGAAACGGCAAGACAAAATTTAATTGAAACAAAACAGAAATCAAAAACATACTATGACAAGACAAGTAAAAGTATTGATTTTAATGTTGGCGATAAAGTTCTTTTAAGAAACGAAAAATCAAAAGGTAAACTTGATCCACTTTGGACGGGTCCGTATGAAATTTCAGAAATCAATAGCAATGTTAATTCTTCTATTCGCATAGGCCGTCAAATTAAGGTTGTTCATAATAACCGATTAAAACATTTTTTTGATTAAATTTGAATTTATAATAGACATTAAGAATGAAATAAAAAAAAAAAATAATAAAAATGTAAATAAATAAATAAATCTAAAACATATATATTTAAGTTAATAAATTTCTGATTAAAAATGCTTTTGTTATTTTATACATACATATATTTGTGACTACCTATTATATTGTATTTTATATTATTGAATTTTGAAATTTAATTGTCATGTACATTCTATTTAATATATAAAATTAGTTATAAAAAAAATAAATAAATAAGTTTATCTTATTTATTTATTTTTCTTCTTAAGGGGTGAGGTGTTGTATACCCCTGACTTGTCAATCATACCAACATTATTTAGTATTAACTCAATACATATGTACCGAATTCTCTTATAAAAGCTGCTTCATTTTTTAATTAGTCAGTCAGAGAGTTCGGGTATAATGTAATTGTTACAACCTCAAAATAATAAATAAAAAGTGTAAATTATAAATTAAATTAAAATTATAAATATTGTAACTTGTACATTTATTAAAATTAATAAATTAAATACTTAAAAATTTAAAACTAAAAGTGAATTATATATTTTATTAATTCTCCCATAAACCACAACAGAACAATTAGGAACTTTTGAATTTATTTTCCTAATGATAGTCGCACCAACCTGCGGGCAACAAATAAACACACCAACGGTATTAGAATTATTATTATAATTATTGTATAAAACGAAATCCATATGAATATGAAAGTTTTAAGTAATAATTAAGAGTCATCGTATTAAATTCCTGTAAAATAGTATTTGTGAAGACCCACGACCAATCAGATATAAAATAATTAGGTAAATGTACGTTCGGTTTTGCGTGTTCAATTTCAAATATTTTAAAAAGTTACCGATTGTTGCAGAACGATTTCGACAGGAAATTGGTTCCGCGAGTGGAACAATTTGGTTATTACGCTTAATTACACAAGCATAATATAACATTCTAGACTTTGATGATGCTCGCAACAGTTCGGTTTTCGAATTAATCCTCCAGCTACATATATATGTACGCAAATGTGATCCCCTGACAATATTTGGAGATTCGATTTGGGTATCAAAATGTGATGGTAAGCATCGACTATTTCACACTTGGCTACAAGATTGTTCTCTGATAACTTTTCGGATCGCGCTTTCCGTAAATTGCAAGGCTTTACTATTTTTTGCGTATTACCGGTCTGTAATAGAGGCTTATCAATTTCATTAAATTGATTTCAATAGAAATTTTTAATTTCTTCGTACTGTTCTCTTCTTAATTGTGTAAACTCCTCAATGTGCTCGTGAAATTTTAAATCGTTTCCAATTGTAAAAATTTCGTCATATATTACAACGAATTTATATTTTTCTTTGCGAGTGGAATTTTTACAAGGGATCGGCACTTATGCCCGTATTTCAAAATGCCAAATGGAGAAAATCCCGTAGATCACAAAAATCCCGTATTTTAAAATTCCGTGATTAAAAATTCTGTATTTCATTTGTTTTCAATTTGTTCAATTATTTGTTTTTTACGGAATTACGGGATTCATTAAGTTAAAAAACAACATATTTTACTTTTATTTGTGTAAAAATTACATGAATTCATTTATTTTATTTTTTCTTTAATTCATTATAAAACAATTGTTATTTAATTTAAAACTATATTATTTGCTATTCTTTTGCTTTCAAGTTTGTCTGTATTTTGATTAAAAGTGTTGTATATTCTAGTTAAGTTTTCGCGCTGTTTATATATTTTTTTTAGTAATTTTTTCTCCGGACTTGACTTTTCCCTCTGTCTTGGAAATTATTAATTTATTGGCCAGTTGCATAATAATCTTGTAAAACCCTGAATGACGCTTTCCAATGATAATTTTGATACGGCGATGCCAATGTTTCACATTATTCGGTACGATGCCAATGTTCCACATTATTCGGAACAATTTTTTTCCATGGCAACAGCAACTGTCAAAAGCGAGGGAAGTATTGTGGGTTGGTGCCAATATGACCAACGACATATTTTTTTTAAACCATTTACTAATTTTTTTTAAATTGGGGTCGTTATAACTTCTATGCAGTGCATTGTAGTAGTCCTTCAATTTGGGCTGCTGGCACTAAAACTGCAAGAATTACCATACTTTTTCACTAATCCATTTTATAATTTGTCCAAAATGGAAGAAATATCCGCTGTACAAGGCTGACGTAAAATATTCTCTTGCCATTATTGTTATTTTTTTTCAAAATCCGTTTTTACGTGAGAAGGATTTAGGTTTATTCCCCAATCACAAGCAACACGACACACCTCAAAAAACTGTTCATTGTAAACTTTTTTTGATTTTTTCGTCATAAGACAACACAATAGTGGTACAATTTGACCCTCTACAGCTCCGTTGCGAACAATTGCTTAAAAATGGACGGAACGACATAAAAGTCCCATCCATCAACCAGCATTTCGATTCCTCTAAAAGTTTTAGACTGGAACGTGTTCTTATTAAAATTATTTTTTCGTTTTCAAATTCTTTTTCACTTAATATAAACAGTTCGCCTTCTAAGTAAATTAAATGATCTGGAATCTGGATTTCTTTAAGACTCTTTGGTTCTTTTTGACGTGAAGCCGTCACTCGCGTTATTTTAACCTTTTGTGCTGTTTTGTCCGGAAGGAAAACTCTGCGGGTAAATGACTGTGAGTGCTTGAAGTTTTCACGACCATATGGAGTGTATCTACTGTTTTAGTAATTACTGTACCTTTGCAGAGTAAAGCTTTTTGTTGAGAACAAGCTCAATTGTGCGTGTATTTTGTTTTTCTGTGCAATAAATACGAATATCCATCGATAATCAATTTATCTTTCTCTTTATTGGACTTAACAATTGAAATATTCATTTTGATGCGATACTCTAATCGGAATAGCCCTTTACAACAATTAATTATGGTTGATAAAATATTTACGTATTTTTACTCTCTGTGGGGTTCACAATACCGTTTTATATCATCATACAAAGGCTTAGGGTAAATAAAAACCGCGCGATTTTTATGCTAACCTATTACCGTAAACTCAAAATTTATCGCGATTTTCAGTTATCTAGATTGAAAATTAAACTATAATAATCGTGATACACAAATTGTGGTGACAGTCAGAAACCCGATTTTTGCGAGGGTGCCTAATTTATCGGGATAGATTGCATTTGGCTTGTTATGAAAACATAATAATTCTGTTTTGAAAAAATCGTGTACAGACAGAAAGGCAGAAATAACTTTAATAATCAAAATAACGAGGTGATCTAGTTTGTGTCTGTCTAAGGTATAATGCTGTGTGCCTTATACCGTAGACAGACACAAACTAGATAACTTCGTTATCTAGATTATTAAGTTATTTCTGCCTCTGATTTTTTCAAAACAGAATTATTAAGTTTTCATAACTAGATAAATGCAATCTATCCTGATAAATTAGGCACACTCGCAAAAATCCGGTTACTGTCTGTCACCACAATTTGTTTATTACGATTTTTATAATTTTATTTTCAATCTAGATAACTGAAAATCGCGATAAATTTTGTGTCTGTCTACGGTATTAGGTCGATTATTTCCGCTAAATTAGGTACTAAACTTTTTTCAGGTGACCTTACGCTATTTGCCGCCAGGTTACAAACGAAACGTATCATTGTGAGGTAACTTTTCAATTTAGTTGTCAAATGTCATTATGGTATTTAAAGCAATATTGTGTACAATATTTTTAATTTTATTTTTATTTATTCAAAATTATAAACAAGCATCTACTGTTTAATTTACAGAAATGGCAAATTGAATATATTCTGTGAAAATTATGTAAGTCGAACGGAAAGTCGACAATTTAGTATTTCGAATAGTGAGGCATAGCTTGTTTTGTTGATGTTACAGCCAACTATGAATGTTTATTGTGAATTATTGAGCAATTTAGTTTAGTTCGTAATTTAGTCGATAAAATCGACTACACAGCATTATAGCCTTGGAATGATGATATAAAACGGGATTATGTAATACAGAGTTTTGAAATACGGTATTATGTTTACGGCATTTTGTAAACTGGATTACGTTATACGGGCAAATGTACCCAACCTATTTACAATGAGCGTACACTACCTCATTGTTCTGCTTGACGTTAATATTAATTGTCCTAAATGAGAACACAGGGATTTCCTGAGGCAGTTTGAGCATCCACTAAGCTGTTTCTTAATAGTTCATTTGTTCAGTTCTGTGAAATATCGATGGAGATGTTCACAATTCCTCGTTTGACCCATTTATGTAATGGTGGACTTTCAATTGAGGACCTATGAGTTTTGACCTAAGTCGGTTCACCGGAAATGGCAGCGTTCATAAATTTGCTTTCGGTTTTTAACATGGAAGATGTTTTTTGGGTCGCTTTATAAAGATAGAAAAATGCAACGAAATTTTGTACCAACAATATGCAACAAAATAAAAAAAATAAAGTGAATACGAGAGAACAAAAACACTCTGTTGCGCTAATTTTGTTTTGTGCTCATTCTATGCTCCTATTTCTCATCTACGATATCAATTAGTGAGCGTAATATACAAATAAAAAAAATAAAGTAAATACGAGAGAACCAAAACACGCTGGTGCGCCAGTTTTGTTTTGTGCTCACTATATGCACCTATTTCTCACCTACGATATCAATTAGTGGGTGTAATGTTTAAATTTTTTTATTTTCTGAAATTTGAGCAGGAATTTTTAATGACTCTGCCGTATAGATTTGGCTAAATTTGAGCGATGGTATTGGTTATGTTGGCTTTAAGGGCATCGGTCGATTGCGGCTTATTGACATAGACCTGCGACTTGAAGAAACCCCACAAGAAAAAGTCTAGCGGGGTCATCTCGCATCGGTCATCTTGGTCGCTCTGCGAGAGATAACCCTACCAACAAATCGTTCATGCAGAATGTCCATCGTTGCATTTGCTGTGTGGCACGTTGATCTCTCCTGTTGGAAATACATATCCTCCATATCGTTCGATTTGGGCCAAAAGAAATCGGTTCGCATCGTTCTTTCTTGAGCAATGATGCCGCCGGCCCAAAATCCGCACCAAACAGTAAATTTTTGTGGATGCTATTGCCACCTGATAAACCTCGTGTGGGTTGGCGTCGTCCCATAAACGGCCATTTTTTTTGTTAACATAACCATTCATCAAAAAATGCGTGTCGTCGCTAAATATGATTTTTCGACCACACTCTAAAACATTTTTGTTGGATTTTGCTTCAATAATTGAGTGTAACTAATTACACTCAGTTATTGTAATAATTTTAAACTCGAAAGAAATATTCAAATGCTTGTTTAAACGTCAACTTTTTAAGGAGAGAATTTAAACAAAAAAGTCATTAAAAATATTTTGAATATTGTTGAATTATTAACAAAATGTGTTTACCTTTAAACAATATAAAATTATATTTAAACACTTTTTAAACATATTTACGATTAAATTGAAACAAATTAATTTTGATTTTCAACAATAGTTGATGAAATTGGCATGGAAAATTGTTGAATTTTTTGAAGATATGTATATGTTGAATTTTTCATATAATTTGTTTAATTTCAATCAGTCGTTCGAATTTAAACTCAAAATTCTTTATATTTTATTTTAGTATTTACTTTTATTTTTTAAATTTATTATATTTAAATTAAATTGTTATATATTATATAATATTTCATTCAAATAACAACTAAATACTTAGATACATTTACCAGTTACACATAGTAAATTTATAAAATTTCGAAATTTTTATTCAATACAATAGTACTCGTATAGGCATACAAATTCAATTCAAAATGAAATTTTAAATAATAAAAGTGGAAGATTTAAATAAAAAAAAAAAAAAAATATTCAGGTAGATTGAATAAAACCAAAATATAACTTGAGTCTCCCAGCCATTGCATCCAGTTTTCGACCCAAATTACTTATTTTGGACCACAGATACATGGATTTTTTAGGTCCGCGAGGTTTTGCTGGAGCAGAAATCCAACCATAATATCGAAAGATTGTGAAATATCCTTTGGATACTGTATATTACAATTGTAATAAAATCACTTCGATAATCAATCCAAATAGTGATGTATGTGTTGCTGACTTCGTATTTTCAATAAAAATGTACCCGATTTTTTTTCAGAAGTTTCATCTAAGGAGTAAAAATATACGTTTTACATTTTACATCGAACTAGAAAAACATCACTTACCAATTATTGCGATCCATGGACTATTCGTGTTAATGGTCTTGTAAACGTCTTCCATTTTTGTACCCTCCTGTAATGATAAAATTTTAATAACAAACACAATTGTTTTAAAACAATTTTTACCGCAACTTCTAATGATCTGACACGTATTAAAAACGCCTTTGTTTAATATTAATACTAAATTTTTACTAAGAATTATTACAGTATTTTAATAACATTTTTTATCGTTCTTACCTTTAAAAAAATATCACACAAACTACTTAAATTCCACTTTCATGATTATTAACTTTTGATGTTCGTTCTGCAGTCCTTGTGGCTTCAGTTTTAATGCATTTATACAATATGGCATCTAACTCTAAATGAATTTTGTTTTATTTTGTTGAATTTTCAACAATTTTATGTTTAATATTTATCACAAAATGATTTTATTCAACATTTCTACTGAAAATTTATCAATTGATTAAAGTTCAACAAACGTATTGTTTAGTTTCCAACAACAAGTAAATTTGCAACATATTTGTGATGAAATTTAAACAACTAATTGAAAAAAGTCAACATTTTATTGAATAATTAACAAAAAATTTCATTCATTACTGCATTTATTGTATGGAAATTGCTAAAATAATTAAAATAAAATTAATTGCTCTTTAGTTTAGATTTGATCAAATTTTTTAGAGTGAATCCTCCAAAGCCTAGCCATTATTTTTGAGCTCCTGGGGCAGTTGGATCTTGTACGGGTATAAGCCCCAGTCCCGATGCAAAATTCGCCAAGTTGAAGTCTGTGAAAGAACAAGTTCTTGTACACGGCGAGGTATTGACTGCCCCGGGTTCTCCCCTACACTTTCATGAACCGCGGTAATGTTTTCGACCGATCTGACATTCCTTTCACGTACGGGTGTTGGCTGATTGTTCACTGAACCGGAGATCTCGAAATTAAGCCACCAAACGTTAAGATTTCACATTTCTATATAGGTCTGAAATTTTTGCTAAACTATTCCTAATTTTTCTTTTTTAGTTTCTAGGAGAGGTTTAGGAAAAAGTTAACGTAGGCTAACGTAAAATAAAGAGAAAACTATGAGCAAATTAAATTGTAATACTATTTCCTAGTTTGTCGACGTTCTCATCGACAACCACGTAGATTACATTGCGTAATCTACCTTGCTCATCGCTGACAGCTAGTTATTCGTATTTTGTTGGAGTAAGTGTTTCCGGTAATTCCAGGTAATTACTACTTGTAGTGATGTTCTTCGCACTTGAAACTAACCTTGCTCTTTATTATGCATTTAGGATAAAATGAAGTGAGTTATGCTTAGTAGCAATATTGTACTGGTCAGTTTATTTAATATCTCTGCTTATAAAAATTACATGATTTTTATTACATACATAAATAACTTTAAAATTTAAAATTATTAATTGTACGCTGGTCTAGGTCGCAAGACACGTATGTAGAATGTATATCCTACAAGTTACCGAATTATTGGCATACGAAATAAATTTTAATATCGTTTATATGGCAAATTAATAGCTTTCACCAAATCTCTATACATACACTCGTATATACTTTATTATTATCAATTTCTGTCAATAGCAAAACGAACAATAATTTCCACCAAGCTGAAAAAATAAAAGAAAATCGAAAATAAATATAATTTTCTCCATGCCATTAAAATAATAAAAAAAAAGGAAATTTATTATATTCAACTTGATTCTTTTGCTACTTTGGGAATACTCGTAGAAGAGGATTGTCGTCCCAACCGAAAAGTATATACAGCAATACATTATATAGATACAGAATTTAGATAACAAAAAAAAAGATTCTGTTCCACACACGTACGTATGTATGTTTAAGTATAAAACCATATATGGAAAGATATAAATTGCATACAAGTACTTTTTGTTGTTTTATATGTGTGTATCATAATGAAAACAATTTTTAAAATGATATACATAATTAAAACAAAAACTATTTTAGTTTGTTATCATAATAATAAATTGATAAGAATTTAAAATGCTTGTATGATTTACAATAGTTTAATTGATATGGTTATCTATTTTAATCTATACAGTAAATCCTTTTTTACATCTATGTTGTTTATGTATGGCATTTATCAGGACTACATTATCATTTTTTTGTGATTTGAAGATTCTGGGATCATTTTATATTTTTCCAATGTGCTTACTAAATTTTCTCGTTTCCGAATATAAACAACTGTCTTTCAAAACTAAACGAAGAACATAAAGTACAATAAAAATCTATATATATGGAAAAAATGACCTGATGGAGAAAAGTGTGACCTTCTGTCAGATACAGAGAGTAGTACTTATATCGAAAAGTAGAAAAAATGTGAGTCTTTAACTTATTCCCAGAAGAATTGAAAAATTTATATGCTCTTTATATGGGGATGAAAAATAAAATGAGAATGTGTATAGTAACTAAAATGGAGTAAAATGATAATAAACTATGTGTATAGAGTACACACATACACACACAAACCCAAGAAAAAAATAATGATAATTTGGAATTGGTAATAGATGATTACATATTTAATGGTATCTCTTATCTAGCTATAAAATAAAACACAACTAGAACAACAAAAGTCATTAAATGTTACTGTCAATGTTGTGTTACACCATAAAGTATTACGCTCGAGTAAAGTTTCTTTTAAATCCGAGTTGCGGAGAAAATTAAACCTCAATCCTCACCTTATCGTTTGGAGTTTTATTTTCGAAATATGTGTTTAAAACGTAGCTGAGCTTGGAAAACAAATGCTTGGCTTACGTTGCGTGCCGTTAAACCGAAGTGATTAGAAAAATTACTTGAAGAATTACTACTGCAGTTCTTAATATTGGTGAAACATGCGTGTCAATTTTCTGCTGAAGAGAAAATGAACTCAAAAAGTATAAAATTGTTGTTACTGTACATTTTATTTATTCGAAATAATATCTAAAGCCTTTGCACCCGAAAATTTTCTTAGCATGGGTAGTCAGCTATCCGACAGCTGTTTTAATAAAAAAAATGAGGACTTTAAATATATGTATTTTATTTCGATGTTTCATGTATACTGCACTGGGAACATAATATTTGAACATTGTGCTTTATATATTTTCATCGTGTAATATTTTAGGAAGCTCTCTCTAAGTTGTAACCTTCAGGACGAGTATCACAAAAATATACAGTTTCGTGCCTTCCACAATTTTTCCGGTCAGAACTCACCCGACAAAATTTTCTTGTTCCTTGTAGCATTACATGTAGCTTATCATTCAATCGGACATAGCCATCGGTAGCTGCAGATGTAGAATCGTGGGCACCTCCACGGATTTGTCGATTATATCCTTTTAAGTGATTTACTAATAATTTCACATATTTTAAATGGCTGATTAGAAGCTTATCTCTGCTTTTTCGCCATTTTATATAAAATATATGAATTGATCACGCACTTCTCCAATCCTCAGTAAAATAACTTGCGCCAAAACTTCAACATTTTCCGCAAAAAACATTGTTGCTGCGCAACATGGGCAACATTTTCCACAACATAAAATGTCCAACCTGAAAATTACATAACACATAATGCTGGATTAAAACACTAAATTTAAATACTGAATTAAAGCACTAAATGCACAAAACTTTATTAATATTATTATTTACACTAATTTTCTACACATATTCTTATTATTATTAATTGTAGTTAAACAAAAACTTGTTGTTATCCAGTATTTGCTTCCAGTATGTTCCTAGAATAGAAATATATTATTAGAATTTATCGATTATCTATATGCAAATACTTATCTGTTATTAATCACAGGCAGAATAATTATCTATAAAAAACATAATAATTATTACTTTAGAATTTAAGCAGAATTTAAGGGGACATAGCACCTTCAAAGTTGGAAAAAAAAAAGTTTTTCAAAGATTTTTTTTTGGAATAAAAAGAGGTATCTTAATTAAACTTCCCATTGACATTTTATTTAACTGACAGTGTACAAAAAAATTTTTTTTAGATTTTTTTTAGCACACTGTCGTCTGCTACAAGGGTTTTCCAAAAACTCTGAAAATTCGCGGCGTGCATCATAACTGCTCCTAGAAACGTCTGACAAAAAAACGGGGTTTTATTCAGCATTAAATCGCCCTTGGAATGAACTAAAAGGAAAAAAATTGGTTGAAAAATAAAAAAAATGCCGGGATTTTTTCGTGCAGATTTTGAGAAGAATTGTATTTTAAATCTAATTTTTCAATTGGATGTTTGTTATAATTTACATAACAATATTATTTTTATCATCGAACAAACGGAAAGCATATAAAGCATTTTGCTTTTGAATAACACAAAATTTTATCGGTCGTACCTCTACGGAAATTTTAAGAATATATATCCTTTAAATTCAGGAGCCTTCGGTTCGCTTTTACATTTTCTGTACCACAAAAATCGCAAGGCGAGAAACGAACGACATCATTTCAATAACAAGATAACAACGCGTAGTATTTTATGGCGAGCAAAAGAGCCAAAATATTTTTTGTGATGTAAAGATGTAAGTATTTTAAATCGTTCAATATCGTGTAATTTCATATTAATATAATAAAAAAAAGAAATGTAATTTAAATAAAAAAAAAACATAATAAATTGTAAAGTATTGAAAATTTTAGCTAATTACATATCAAATACATAGATATAGGTTATGTTCATAATTGAATACACAAATATTTGGCCCAATAATTAACATTCTGATTATTTTATAATATTTTAGGGTAGCGAAAAAACAAAAATTTGCAACACGAATCAAAACTAATATCGGGAACTAGTTGAGTTCCTAAAACAAAATATTAATTTGGAGTGAAGACATTGAAAAGTTCAACCTTTGGTTTTTTGGACCGCCGTTATATAACGTGATGGGTTGTAAACGAATAAGATATTTACAGTTTTATTATATAAATAAGAAATATAAAAGTATAATTCAAATTTCAGGTCTAGAAAGATTGGAAATACAAGATTCAACAAAATTATTCGAAAAACAAGCCTGAGCAGACTGCCACGGTTGCACTCAGAAAAAAAATATGATAAATACATGATTGCATTTACCATAATATCATCATTGTATGTTAAATACAATTATTTAAATGATTAATTTTATCATACTATGATATTCTTCTTGATCTTCTTCATAACAATGATGATCTCTCAAAAAAAAAATTGAGTGATCATTATTGTTATGATGAAGAAGATCAAGAATATCATAGTATGATAAAACCAATCATTTAAATAATTGTATTTAACATACAATGATGATATTATGGTAAATGCAATCATGTAATTATCATATTTTTTCTGAGTGTGGTGGACCGTGTGAATCATTTACCAAATTAGAGAAAAGCGTGATATATATATATATATATATATATATATACATATATATATATATATATATATATATATATATATATATATATATATATATATATATATATATATATATATATATATATATATATATATATATATATATATATATATATATATATATATATATATATATATTAGAATTATCAAAATATGAAAAGGATCGGGCCAAGGATACCAGTTAATAATTCACAAACAAATAATGCGTCATACCAAAGTGAACACGGCGAAATTATTTCCCAGTCTAATGTCTTCAGTACCAGAAGGTACTTAGCGGTAAACATCTAAAAAGCCACAAGCGAAAAAGCTTTGAAAACAAATCATCTTTTGAAAAGCCAAGTATCTATACAAAAAAAATCGTTCGTAATTCGCATATAATGATTTTAATTTTTGTATTTCTTATGTTATTTATTACCTATGTATCAATGTTTATGTTAAATGTGCAACCGGAGTTTTTAACATAGTGGCGAATCATGATTGTTTTTTAAAACAATGAATAATTAAATAAAAATTTCTCCAAAACTATTACATATTCTGATGATGCCAATGACGGCCAAATATTAAGTAAACAATAAAATTATAATAAAAACATAAGCTGAGCAAAATGTTATATATTTTTAAATATATTACAAAAAAAAGTAGAGATATCTATAAAAATTAAAATTTTACAATATGTTTAAAGAGAAAACCAATTGTCGTGGGTGTTGTTTAGATTGGAATAGAAGTTAAAACACCGTGACCCATCTATACAAAAGAGTTTTTAAAATAATATTAGACTTGGAAAACAGCTGGTAAGGCTTTTGATTGGAACACTTTACTTATTTCTGGTTTTCTTTACGAACACATAGAAAAACTCTTTTGATAGAAAATTGTAAATTTTTCTGAAAGTCTAACTTAAATATTCATAAAATGATTGATTTTTAAAATTTACTATATCTAAATATTGAATTAATTATTGAGAATTGAAACTGAGGCCCTATTCTTGAAATCGTTGGAAATGTTCGTAATCGGAATAAAAATTTTCGCCGGCTACTTTAATCATTTTTTCAAATTTGTATGCAAGTTTTCTATTATTTATTTACCTAGGCTGCGGGTCAATAGTCGGGTAAACCGTTTACTATGGTAAAAATCGGATTTAGAAAAAAAAATTCGATCACTTTGCCATAGAGCTTTTGAAAATTCACTTTTACCTACTAAGCGAATAATTCCGTATCGATTTACCCAGTCGGAATTTTTCCCTTAGTAGGGGGAAAAAATTATGTTTCTTAATTTAAAAAAACATAAGAAATTTAAAAAAAATGATAAAGTAACCGGCGAAAAATTTTAGTAAAATGATCATTTAAGTTTTCAGTTACAAAACTGAATTGGGTGTGTGAAAATGACTCCGCCCTTTTTTATTAAAATAAAACACATTTGCTTGTTCAGGCTGTGTACCAAACTTAAGGTAAACGTCAATTTTAAGAAAATGTTTCTGTAAACTAAATTATTTTTCAAAAACTCTTTGACAAACTGATCGTAAAATCGGTCCTAAAACCGATATTTACCGTAGTAAACGTTTTACCTTGAGTTTGGCACACAGCCTAATTTTAGAAAATAAAAGAATTATTTATTGAAAGGATGCTTCATCTGCAGTCGCAACTTCCCGACATTTTTCAGAAAAATTATGGATTACCTCTGTGAAGAAATCTGGCGTGTGGAGGCGATCCAATCAATAAGCCAATTTTCGATCTCTGCGCGAAAACTGAACAGCTGTTCAGAAAGAGACGACTGTAGAACTCTCCAGTTCTATTCTTTTAAATAATTTTCCACAACGTTTGCAACATGTGGTTTTGCATTGTCGTACTGAAATATTAATTTATTGTGTCTATTCACCCATTCTGGTCGTTTTTGATTCCAGCAGTTCAAAATATACCACACGTTTCTGATCCCACCGTATATTGATCATAACTTTATTGTAATGACTACCTCGTTTTGGTTGCGATAGACGAGATTCATCAGGTTTCACTTAGGGTTTTTTGCGTTTGGGATTCTTTTAATAAATTCATGTTTCATCTCGAGTAACTATTCGATGCAAAAAACCTTTTCTTTGTTGTATTTGAAGCAGTGTTTCACAAAAGTTTTCGAAGTTTGTTTCTTTTAATTTATGTGGAACCCAATTGCCAGCTTTTTGTACTATTTCGATTGTTTGGAAATTTTTTGATTCAAAACAGTTGATCGATCAACATAAAATGCTACAGCCAATTTTGATTTTGTTTGAGCAGAACTATCAGCCAATGTTTCCAATTCAGCATCTTCAAATTTTTTGGGTGGTTTTTCAGCTCTTTATCTTCAATCTTAAAACCATCATTTTTAAATAACCGAAACCATTGTTATATTCGATGGAGCATTCTCACAGTAAATTTCCGCTGAACTTTTCCCTACAATAAAATGAAGTAATAAAACTTCCCGCAAATGACATTTTGTTGGAAAAAAATTTGACATACATCTAACGTATGTTTGACAAGCCAGAATACCAGTATTGTCCATTCATAGTACATGTAAGCAGTGCTAGTAATGACACCTATTGGGACAGGGCGGAGTCATATTCACACACCCAATATTTCAAAAATTATCATTCTCACTAATGCTTATGAGAAAGAACACAAACTGTCCCCTTTATTTAAAGCTTTCGATAAAAAATGGAGGAATCCTATGGCTCTTATACATAGGTGACTCTGATATTACATATTATCATTATACATAACTGTTGTACGTTTCCTACAACCTCTGAAGTTTCAAACCACTCAATTTTAAATAAAATTAAAAAAATAAATTTTTATTTACGCCATGTATAATGGCGGAATGGTGTTCGTGTATCGTGGTGTGTCTGCATCGTAGTGTATGGCAATGTTGACCGGCGGCGTCTTGTTTGTACCGCTGATGCAGACGAACTGCCTGGTACAATTTATTTTCCGTGCCACATAAATTCTTATCAAGTAACTCTATGTGCCCCAACCCCAACTAATAAGTTAAACTGTTTTAGGTCGCTAAGAAGAAAAATACACCAGATGTTATTTCCAAAACAGATTACACGGTTGTTAGCTAAGAACTGTTTGCTTATCATTAATGAGGGGGGAATATGACGGATGTTTAAATTAATTAAGCAAATTAATAGTCGATCAGCTACTTTGAGAACAATATCTTTTGTGGTTCTTCCTGTTATAATTACAAATGCAACAAAGTAGGTTTTACCTAGACCTATATAGCGATTCAGAAAAATTTTGTAGAAACAAACTTAACTCAATTTCTGTCTATAACATTTGTTCCATGAATGATTTAAAATTTATTCTCAACTTATTCTCAAATAAAATTTGTCGACTATCAAGCGGAGGATTTTTAAAACTTACCTGATAGTTTTTATGTTCGCTTGTTCTTTAAATGATTCTACCTTTTGATAAATATAAGTGTCAAATTTTTAAATGTCAATGCACAAAACAAATCACAAATTTTACACCATCTACATCTATATTTGCTCTCGAATAGATGTTAGCAAAAATAAATAAATCAATAAAGTAAATAAAAATTTCATATTTTCATGGAAAAACTAATAAACAAATTCGAAAAAATTAAATAAACAAAAACAAACGAAAATTTTTTTCATGTGATTCACAGGAATAAGAAATCAGCTATGTTTGGTTGGGAGTATAACCCAATTTTCTTTTAGTTTTTCATGTACAAAAATTGTGTGTCGTTGTTGATATTTAATGTTACAAGTTATTTTTGTTTTTTTTGTTCGCTCCCGCAATATCAAATAACTTTGTAATTTTTTTTTCAGTTCTCTGAAATTTCTTCGTTTTGATGAACAAGAAAGAGTAGGTAAATTGCTTTTTGTTTTCAGTGTTGCCGGTTTTCGCAATACTGGATTTGAAATAATACTTTTAAAATCGATTAGGTATGCAACGTCCATTTGGAACTAACGTTTCTTCCTTAAATGTTGTTAAATAAAAGATTATTCGCAACATTGGTCTATTGGACCCATGACTGTAACATGAAATGATTTTAGCAAGACCGCAACGTGTGTATACATTTCTCTAATATTGTAAATAAGTATTATGTCTGCATACGGTTACATTACATTATAAACGGTGTACCGTACATACGGGCTATAAAAGCATTTATATATAAAAGGAAATGTTAAATGTTTTCCATTCCACTTTATTTATTTATTTTACTTTTTAAATGTGTCAGAAGTTTTCAAATAACAGGAAATATAAGGAAAAACCTTTACTATGTGTTGGTATATACATTATTTACAAAAATAAACCTCGGGATATAATGGTTTGAAGCAAGTTTTCGCTGTAAATATCAAAGGATAAACATACGAGTGTACACGTACAGTAAACATTATGGTAAATAAATGTTGTTGATGGAAAACTAAACTGAAATAGAAAATTCAAAAAGCCATTTAATTATTTAGATTCTTTTATTTGTATAACCAGAAAATTAAATCGTTATCACCAGATGAAATCTAAAATGTATATTTTTTGTTTGTATTTCTTTTAAGATGCACCTGTTTGTTGGACTGCCACCATGATAGTTGTAGGTGCATCAATGGATGAATCAGTGTCGGTGCCGTGTCGTGTTAATGCTGATCCGCCCGATGTGAAATTTGAGTGGACCTTTTCGAGTAGTGGTGAACGATTTGAAGTGCCTGCTGGACATTATACAACCTCACAGGACTTTAACAATCTTAATATACATAGCTCGGAAATTGATAGTAATGGCGAAGGAAGTAGTAGCGGGATTAATAATAGCATTGTGGGGCAGAGTGGAGAGTATACGAATGGTGGAGATTTCAGTGATTTTCATAATGAAGGTATGATTAATTATTATTTTAGAACGAGTATGTATTTGTGAAGTTTTGAGGCTTGTATTTCTTTGAAATAACTTTTTATACATTTATGTTTAACTCAGGATAAAATAGTACATAATAACATATACAATACACACACGCACACACAATAAGATATACAACATAAAATGAATGAATTTTGGAAGGTTTCCAGGTACAGTGCCCCATCCTCAGTGAGAGTCCTCCCGATGGTGTTGTTTACCATCGAAAATTATTTGATACGTCTATCGTATCATTGTGACGATGAACGATCGTCATAAGAATTATTAATTATTTTTTATAATTTAGAAAAAAAAATGTTTCATGTCCACCAGCGATTGCGGTTGTCGTTTAAAGTTTAGTGTTTGAGTTCGGTGACGTATGTGTTACCCGAAAATGCGGACAGTTTCCTTCGCGCCCGATATTCGGGCGAACTCAAAATTCCATAGACTGGTTTTAGTTTATCAATCAGATTGTTGCTTGACTCTGATTTGTAATATAAAGTGCTTACCAACTCGTCGTATCACTTTGTAAGGACCTTCTTATGGTGGCATGAGGCCAGTGCGTACTTTCTCTATTCGTACGAAAACGAAGCAACCAGTTTGCATCAACTTTCATACGAATATGTCGTTTTGATTTGTTTTGCGCGTGTTCGTTGGTATGAGTTTGTTCATCGTAAAGCGCAATTGATCTAACTTGAGGTGTAAGTGGGTGTTCCACAAAAAATATCCAGGAAGTTTAATGGTTTCACCGTACACCAGTTTTGCTGGTGAACATTTTAACTGTTAGGCTTCTGGCCACCGCATAAAACCATATACGCAAGTTAAAATGTATGTGAATCTATTAAATGGTGGAAGTTGTTCAACAATATCTATACAGGGTGTTTTGAAGGTAGACCGATAACGTTTTTTGGCAGATTGATAGGTCATTGGGAAGCTTTCATCCCATGGAACCGAGCGATTGTTGTCTTTATAGTTATTTCACATTAAATTGTCAAATGGGCTAATGGAAATTTATCTAATTTCCACTTGGAAGATCGCTAATTTGTAGAACTATATAGAGTAAGTCTGTTAGTTCTGAATCGCAAGCTTGTGCTCTTGCGATTGTGATGATATCGAACGTGTTGCTGTGGAGGGAAGCTGGTGATCGGAAGTCTGAGAAAGTATGTTTGCAACCATATTTTCCTTGCCTTATTTTTGTCACATGTCTTTAGTGAATTCAGACACAAATTCTATGTATCATGCTTGCCTCGACTTGCGCTCCGCTTAAGAGGAAATTGCTCTAGTAAGTGGCTTGTGGTTGGTGCATATAGTGAATTCCCGATCTTTGACCAAATAGAGAAGGTGTTTAAGTGCTTGGAAGATTTCAAGTCGGCATCTGATAATTTCTTGAAAAAAATCTAAGAGGTTCCCAACTCTCTTTATTTAGTTACTGGAAAACTGTGCCTATAGCTGTGTTAGATGCACCAGTGTTGATGCTGAACGAATAAATTTCGACATTCTTCAGGCCAAGAAATTATTTGGGGGTTTTTGGGTTTCTTGAGAAGCCTTGCCAATTGTGTATGGATTGGGGTAAGTATCTCTTCGAGTTTTGGGATGAATCGGTGGTAGTAATTTACTATACCGACAAATTGTTGAATATGAATTTGAATTTGTTTATCTTTTTACGGTGCTGGCAATTCTCTAATTTCATTAGTTCGTCCTTCGGAGAAGGCAGAATGTCATAAGGTGTAGTTTTGTGACTACGAAAGACAAGAATGCTAGTCCCAAACACTTAGTTTGGTATATTAGTATTGACGGTCAGGAATTGTAACTGCGTTAAATTTTCTGTAGTCCACACAAGGCCTGCAGTCGTTATACTTCTTCGTCATTATGTGTAATGGGCATGATTGTTCGATGGACCTGTTAAAGAAGGAAATTTCCTTAACAGTGTGCCTTAGCCATTGTGGATTATGTAAAGCAATAGTGATGATATGCCAAGGGGTGCTGATGTGGCGTTGATTGCGAGCATCAATCAATTTCGATTTTTCAGATCCAATAACAATCCGAAATTCGTTTAAAAATTCCTGCCAATTATAGGACGATTGACATTAGCAAGAATGAAGGCATGCTTAAATGAACGTCTTAATCCAATGCCAAAATTTAGTAATTTGATACCATAAGTGATACAGGATACCGCTTAAATCAGCCCGGTACCAATCAGGAGCGGCTATGCTACGGTTAACTTAGGTCTGCCGCTGTGACCTTAAGACTTATTGACAACTTAACAAAATTGCATGGTGTGATGCATTTGGACGCTTTGTTACCAAATGTTTCATAATATACCAGCACCAGTATTATCAATATTGATATCTTGGTGCGTCTTGGTTACTTTTGCAAATGAAATCTCCCTGTGTTGATGATGATCTCAATTTTCTCGATGGGTTTCGTCCCCAGGGTGATTATGAACGCGAAGGCTGTCGATGTAGTACCTTTTAAAGAGGGATATTACTTGTACTTGACGTATGTATCTCTGAGCTCCAGAGCTTCTAGCACGCGTATCGCCTTTAATTGAGCTCAAACTCGGAGTTCGCTTTCCAATGATGTCGTGCAATTTATCGACGAATTCAGAGAGATTCTCTTCCAGTTTTTCCGGATGCGGGATCAACACCGCTTGAATATAATCAGAGAGTTGCCTTGTCCATAATTTTATAATTCTAATGACTGAAATGTTTTGCCGGCTAACGATTTTATTACTGTTGTAAATTTATTATTTCAGAATATATATCAGAACACAATTACGAAAAAACACATGTATTTCATACAGAAGAAAAACTAGAAGTGGTAGTTTTATTCAATAATATACAAGAAAAAGATACATGACATGACCCCAGACGTCACACATTTCAACATTTTTCTCTTCTTTTTTTTCCTTTTTCTTTTTATTAACAATTCCTTAAAAAACAAAAAAAAAACTAAAGTTGCTTTTGATGACTAAACGATTTCATTTTTCCGTACACCAATCCTTTCACAAAGAGAAATAAATCGAACACTTTCAAGTGGCTTCATCAATAAATCAGCTGATTCTTTCCAGCAATGTGCTCTAATTTGGTTTCACCATTCAAGAATCTCTCCCTGCATACCGATATCGAATTTCAATGTGTTTTGACCTTCGATGAAATTCTGGATTCTTTGCTAATTTTAAAGCACCAGCATTGTCAATATAAAGTATCGGAGATGACCCCGAGGCATTTAAATCAATTCGAATAATAAACGTCGTAACCAAATCGGTTATCGATATTGCTATTACCCTCTGCAGCTGACTAGTCCACGATATGGCTCCACCGTAGAACATTGCAACTATTCCAGTCGTAGAACGTCTTGTCTTCTTTGTCGTATGTTATACCGTGCTTCACATTACCTTTCAGATACTAAAATATACGTTTAACTTGATTCAAATTCTGAACGGTTGGGTTCTCTATCGCTCGTGTAGCTTTATTTACTGCAAAAGCAATGTCTGGACGAGACGCTCAAATCAAACAACCCACTGCTTCACGATAAGGTACATTATGTGAAATTACTTCGTTGTGATCAGTTTCTCCACGGCCTATTGAAGTTGAGACAGTGTTTGATTCTGTCATTTGAAATTTTTCCAGTATTTTCCTTGTGTACTTTTCTTGGCTCAGAACAATTGATCCATTTTCTCGATTCTCTATTTTCATACCAAGAAAATTATCGAGGGAACCAGTCGTCGTATTAAATTTTATCGTAACATTCTTAAAATCTCGGCAATCTCTTTCTCTTCATTACCGACTATCATCGACATAAATTGCTACAAACAATCGAACGTTATTGCTTTTTCGATAAAAGAGACAAAGATCTGCAACACTGTTTTTAAAATCTGCTTTCTTCATGAATTCCATGAACTGTTTGTTCCAACACCGTAGCGCCTGCTTTAACCCGCATAAACAACTTTTTAACAGAAATACTATTTCAGAACCGGCACCAAAACCTTCTGGTTGTTCTAAATACACACCTTCTTTCAGATTCAGGAAGGCAGTTTTCACGTCGAACTGTTCCAGTTTCATTTTATTAGCCGTCGCTACAGCTAACAAAGTTCGTATAGTGTCATATTGCGATACAGGACTAAATGTTTCTTCGTAATCGATTCCCTGCTTTTGTACATAGCCCTTCGCTAATAATCGAGTTTATAAACGAGTACTTCCATCACTCGCGATCTTCTGACGCAAAAGACAGCGATTTTTCAAAACTTGTGCCTCCGTTGGTCGTTCAACTTATATCCAAGTTTCATTTTGTTTCAGAGATTTCATCTCTTCATGAACCGCCTGCATTCAATATACTACCCCTCATTCAACTTCAGTATACGGATTTTGTCTCCAAATGTGTGAACGAAATGAGTGTAACCGGAATGATATAGTAGTAGCATTTGTGTTTGTGTTAGTTTCGTGCGTATGATTGTTTTACTGCATATGCAAGAAACGTGTCATTCTTTTTTTGTTTATTTATATTAACCCTTTGAGTGCCGATATTATTTCGGCTAATGTATTGAGGAGCACGATTGCAAAGAGTTAACCATTGTAAACGCCATATTTTTGTGTCGTTTATGTATTTTCGTTTTTTTTATATTTAACATTTTATTTTTAAAATTTATTTAATTTAAAATAAATTTATTTATAAAATTTTATTAAAACATATAAAATTAATTTATGATTAAAAAAATGTTAAATATAAAATATATTAGCATGTTAAATAATGACACTCCACAGCTCGAGAGCAGACCTAATGTGCTGAGAAAAGGAAATAAGCACCATAACAGTTAAACCGATTTGCCCGGATCGCGTTATTTTGATACTGTTCATCTTACAAATGACACAAATACGAACAAAAGAAAAGTACAAATACAAAGACATAATTGTGTATTATACACAATATACGTATTCGATTTTTTTTTGCTTTTTTGGCTTTTCTCTTATTTCAGATGACAATTTTGACCGATTTTGGTCCAGAACCTCTTCTCGCAAGATTGCGGTATTTGATGCCGCAGTATCCCTGCGCAAATTGCAAACGACTTCTGGCCTGAATTTCATGTCACTGCTCATAACTACTTTCTTTTTAGAAGGGATCCAGACTCGAAAACCATCTTTGTTATTGACATACCCAACAAGATGTCCGAATATTGATTTGTTATCAAGCTTCTAGCGGAAATTCTTATACGAACGTAGCATCCAGAGCCGAAAATTTTCAGATGATCAAGTCTTCCTACTGGCCGATTTTACCACAATTCATAAGGGCTTCATTCTGAACTGAAGATTTACCAGTGCGATATAAATAAGCTGCGGTGATACAAGCTTCTGCCCCTAGTCCTTTTGGTAATTTGCTTGATTCAACATAAACCGTGCTGCTTCAACGATAGTTCGATTTTCGCGTTCCGCTGCACCATTTTGTTCAGTTGTGTAAGGCGGTGGAATCCATTGTTCTATTCCTCAGCTTGCGAGCAATACAACAACTCTCTTATTGTCAAATTCTTTACCTCCATCACACCTAAAATGCCTGACAACATGCCCATTTGCTTTAGTTTCATTTAAAAATTGTTCCAGCACATTACATACTTCACTTTTGTGTTTGAAAAAAAAATTCTCCGAAATTTGCTAAAGTCATCCTTAAAACAACGTAGTAACATTCTTTTCCAAACGACTCTGTGGTCATTGGTCTATTGACATCTGCGTGGATCATTTCTCCAGTAACTGTCGGATGATTCACCCGTTGCTTGAATGGTAGCTTATGCATTTTTCCTAGAGCACATCCATCACAGAATTCTTCATTGCAATTTTCCACTTTAATGTTCATTTGTTTCAAAACATTATTTATATGCTGTTTATTTTGATAGCCAAGCACTCGTGATACACTTGCATTGTTTCGAATGATTTCACTAAATTCACTTGTATGTTTGTTTTTGGTTTTACAACACGCATGTCAAGCATATGCAATCCATTTTCCATATAATCAGTCATTACGATATTTCCATTGATTTTTTCACAAATTATAACACTTCTGTCATCGATTGTCGTCTTTTAACCATTTAATACTGCTGCTTTGAGAAAAAACAAATGCGCACTCGCCTCAGGAACATATAAAACCTTTTCCAATTTAGCATTATACCAATGGTTGTTTTGTCGAACTAGAATTTTTATTGTCCTTTGACAGGTGTGACAAACTCACCGTGCAACATAAAATATTCCTTCTTGGGAGTGTATGCTTCGTAGCGCCATTATTACAATACCACTTATTTGCGTCGATGTTTTTTTTAAATGATGCGCACATGACTGCCCGTAGCGTTGATGTTTTGTTTTATTCGTGTTTCTTTCCGTTTTATATTCACCGGATGCGGTTGTTTCTGATTCAATTTTTCTTTGATCACGTAGTTCAATCGTACATATTTTCTCTATGAGTAGATTCAAATTTGTTTTTCTCGTGTCCCAAAGGTTCTTAAAATTATCATATCCCTTTCCCAAGGTCGATAAAATCCGGCCAACCAATATTCGTTCAGACAGGATATTTTCGTTATGTTTTGTTAATTCGTCATTTCTTTCTCATCTCGTTTTACTCGAAAAAAGGCTTCAATTAACATCCTGAATATGTTGCGTACTCCTACCATAGAAAAATAAGTTTATCATAGATTTCTCATTTGTATAAAACGAGAGATAAAAATGAAATTCCAATGTCATGATTGTATTTGTGATTTTTTTTCAAATCGCGCACGTAATTTATGCCAGATTTCTTTCGCATTGTTACAAGTCAACACGAGCTCAGGTTTGCTTAACGCACTTGCAACTTTTGCATCGTCCTTGTGCCACTCCGCGTATACAGCTGTTAACTTTTATTGAACACATTCGCGCTTGTCATTAATAATATCTTCAAGTGCATATGAGAGCAACACCATAGATATATGCCATTTCCATTTTTCCCAGTCGTCAGGCCTTTCTAATTTATCGAGATTAAGTTTACATTCTCCGCTGGTAGCCATTTTTTTCTAGTTTTAATTTTGATTTTAACAAATCAATTTTTTTTATTTATTTTAACTTTAGACACACGCTTGCTTTATACTTCTATTAATTTCTTTTTTTTATGTCACCGCGTGTTCTAGGCCCATAACCTGTTGTAAATTTATTATTCCAGAATATATATAACGTAATTACGAAAAAATACATGTATTTCTTACAGAAGAAAAAATAGACGTGGTAGTTTTATTCAATAATATACACCCTATATATGCAAGTACAAATACAATTAGTTTTATATTAATCTACTAGATGTCACACATTTCAACATTTTTCTCTTCTTCCTTTTATAGTAACAATTACGTTCAAGATATCTGATAGTTTTTGATCACCAATATCGATTTTGCTTAAAATCTCATCAAATTTACGCTCCTTGGAGATGGGAGTAGCGATCGATTAGGACTTTGTTAAGGTTCTCGTATTTGACATTTGCCAGAGGGTCTTGCATAATGTGACCTTCTCCGCCTGTGCTACCGCAAACTTCTGCAAGTCGCCTCGCCGGAACAAGATTTCGCGTCGAACATTATTTCGCCTGATAAGAACCAACTTTCCGGATTTGTCTCCCGCCCGAATGCTTATAGCCGTGTCAAATGTCTTGACGTGGCTATTTCAGGCTGGACGTGCACGTGTTGCTGCTGATTATCGTTATCTTGTATAACGTTTTTGTTCTCAGCTTTATTTGCCATGTTATATTTTGTACGAGAAAACAAAAATGAAACTGTTTATTATGGTTTTTTTTATTTATACAAAGTATTCACACACACTTAAAAAAATGTTGTTGCACTTGTACAAAAAATATTGGTTTGACATGCGGTTTTCGACCATAGAATAGAAATATGAAAGAATTTTTAGAATTGGTGTCGGAATAGACACGTATTTCTAAAACACTACGAGAGAATTTTGACTATTTGTGAAATAGTGCGCTTGGTTACGTTGCGGGCTTAGTCCACTATTTTACGAAACTCGTCTTATTATATTTTAAATTTGTTAAATATAAAATTCTTCATGCATTTTTTTAATATAAAAAACTTATTCCACTTTATTATTGTTAAAAAGAAGCTCATCTGATTAGTGTATTCCTACGAATTATAAGTGGGCTGCCTTTTTACCGAAACGCGCATTCTCCTTCTTTTTGCAAACTTATTTTTTCTGAATTTTCAGTAAAATGATATTTGTTCTTAATCCGTAGTGCCTTAAATGCTGAAATTATCAGTTATCTTTTTTGTGCGGTAAAATTCACTGTGCACAGGTAAAACCAAGCATGTATATTTGCAAGGCTGTTTTACAATTCGAGTTGGTGTGGTTTAATCGTCAATATTAACATACTATTGTGCAGTTTCGCGATGAACGTGCTGCTTCCATAATCGCGGTCCCTTTTTAATTTTTGGTAATGGCGAACAATCAGATCATTTTCTAAATATTTTAATAAAAAAAAATCAGCTGTAACACATTTTTAACAATAAACATAATTTTGTTTTACCAGTATACTGATAATCTGATGGAATGCTTAAAAGATTTTTATTCGATGACCCAAGAAGGATATGTACAAAAACGATACTAGTTATATCTGTAGTGCATAAACATAGGAAAAAAATGTATAAAAAAAACTTTTTAAAATACCACGTTTTTCTAATGAACTAAAAAGAAGAAAATAATTTTTTCTGGAAGTATAGAATTATCTGGGCATTTATACTTAAAACTAGCACCAATTTTCTACAACTAAAAACGTGGGGCGCACTTTAGAAAAGGAAATTTATAAATGTGATTTGGATAACTTCTTATGGTATTTTTAGAACATTCTGCCAGCTTAGAACCTTCCTGTACCTAATTTATGATTAAGGTGTATGTGTCCCGAGTGAACACTGACGTATTTGTCTAATAAATATCTAGTTGTAAGGACGACTATTGACATGCTTATTCAAATAAGTCACCTCGCGAGGAGACTTATTTGAATAAGTATGTCTACACAGAAATGTCTACAAAAATGTGTCTTGACTAAATGTAATACATGCAGTTGTTTTTCAGATCTAGTAGCAACGACCAATATGTCAAGAACAAATTTTCTTCCATATAATGGAAATTGCGTTTTGTTTTTTTGTTATTACGTCACAAATAAGTCGGTACAATCATCGAGGAACAAATACATAAGAGAAATCAAGTAGTACAAATTTTATAAGCCAATTTCTCCGAGGTTAATCTTATTTTATAGTTTTGATGTATTTATATACACAAATTTAATTTTTTTCTATATTTAATCCATAAATACGTATCTTATATATCGGTATAGTTATTTTATAGTTCATTGTTCTTGTCATGCTTATACAGACTGCCAATAGTAAAATAGATTAACCTCGGAATGTCTACATGAGTCCTCTTATGTATATTTTGCTCTATGGTACAATGAATTGGACCAAATTGACTTACTTATTCAAGATGGCGTCAAATAAGTCAATAAGTCGGTAATTGGAAAAGGGCCTTACAACTAGACATTTACTAAACAAATACATCCAGTGTACACTCGGGTGTGTGGTAAAATAAATTAGGAAAATATAATTTTTTATTAAGCTTTGTTTCTAAATATTTCTCAGTCGTCTCGATATTCAATCTTGTACGAGATATGCAGGGTACACGAGAGATTTTGACGAAAGTTGACAAATATAAGATGCTAGTATCAAAGCCCTAAATTTTCACATTAAGTACACCAAGAACTTTTTTTTTTTTTTATAAAAAATTGATTTACGGAACTTTTACTATTTTTTAAAGTATTAGCATATATGATATCAATTTTCTTTTCTAAAATGCACCCCACGCTTTTAGTTGTAGAAAATTGGTGCTAGTTTTAAGTATAAATGCCCAGATAATTCTATATGCCCAGAAAAAAAAATATGTTCTTTTTAGTGCATTAGAAAAACGTGGTATTTTAAAAAGTTTTTTTATACATTTTATTTTACTCTTTTTAGTTGTACGAATTTTGAATCTTGTTATCAATTGAAACAATTTTTTAAAATAGATTTCATCTCTTTATTCAAGTAAATTTATACAATTTATCATAAACATTTAACATTAATTTCCAAACAGACAATCAGTATATAACATTATTCAAGATGTGTGCTAAATTCGTCATTATAACAATTGTCTGTGAGGAATTTCATGCCTTCTTGGTTTTCAAATTTGGAGTTCTAGGCTTATTGCGCCCAACACAAACACACACAAACATTTATACAAACACCAACAAGGACAAACACACAAAGAAAACTGTAACGAAACTTAAAGTTAATCAAAAGAAGTTAAGGGCCTAATAGAGGTCGATATTGTCGCATTCTTTCCATTTCTCTGATTGCACTAGGGTTGCAAGGCTTCCTTCCTGATAATTTGCTACAGTCCAATTCCTCAATTTGCAGTCGATTTAAAGATCTCACTCTGTTTAATGCGATGTAAGCTTGGCCGTCTTGAAAAAGCGATCTTCCTAAGTAAACGACTCCATGATCGACGGTATATCCCTGCATTTTGTGGACTGTACATGCCCAACAGAATTATTGGTAATTGTCTACGTTCAATTAAGCCATAGTTATATTTAGCAGGAAATTGTATAGCTTTGGGCTCGATAAATTGAATGTTCTCATTGATAAAATCTATTATGATGGAACGTCAGTATCGTACATTTGATCTCTGCGGAAATGCGGCCAGATAATCTCCTCCTGGGCAATCCTCCAGTTTTATTTACATCTGCTGGCACGATATTAACCATGTTGACATTATCAACATTTCTTGTTACATCAATAATTTGATCCTGTGTTCGAATTTTGAAAATACGCGCTTGTTGAGCTCGATATTGCTCAAGTACAGCAAGATTATGGGCTTCATTGCAACAACAATGAACGATTGAGTCACCTTCGAGAAACACATGCTCAAAATTTTTCAAGCACAGAAGAGTTTTATTGAGCAATAAACATGTTCTGTGATAAAACTTGTGAAATCTGCACAAAGCAGTGTTATACAAATCAGATAGTAAAGTACCATTTGGTGACTGCAAAGCCTTATCTACCTGTGGAGCTTGCAAGCAAAGATTTTCTTATTTTTTGCCATCGATGTAATACACATCTTAAAAACATTCGCAAGAATGAGGCTCAACCTAAGGCTTACTGGAACAATTTAAATCCAGGTGTCATTCCTGATGTAATTCAATGTTTGACACAGTCTGAACAGAGACTTTTGTCTTGCATAGTCCCGTTCATTAAAGTCATCAAATTTGATAGCCGCTCTGGACAGTATGGCTTTAAGGAACATGCTACACTTTTTGCTCTAGACATTTTCGAGGTTGACGCGAAACTTCCTAATATACTGCCAACAGCTAGCAATGACGCTGGTATTGTAGTAGTGACTGAGGCCCTCGAGAACTTGAATGTCTCACGGGACTTCACAATATCCCGAGATCGCATTTATACCGCACTTCGTTATCACGAAGATGTCACGATCAATCATTTTGCCAGAGTTGATCCACAAGACATTATTCGTGGCATTCCACCTGAACAACCACAGCAACAAGAACATGTTATTCATGAACAAGGTAATGACGTAGAAATACGAAATGCCTACGTTGCTCTCGATAGAAATGTTAACATTTCAAGAATTGTTAGAGCTACTTGGAATCAAAGCAATAGCGAAATTTTCCAGTCTGGATACGCTGGTTTTCAGTGCTTTGCAATGGTTTTTGCAAACATTGTAAGAGCTGTTATTTCTCCAAGTCAATGGAACACAAACATATTGAATAGCAAGATGAATGCGGGAGACGAAATGCTTTAAAACGACATCTGACTGACGAAAATAACGAAAGAGCTCATCATATTCCAATAAGTGGAATTGCATTTAATATTTTTGTTTCTGAAAATAACCCAACGCGAGCAAATTGGATTGAAATAAAGAAAAAAAATTGGAAAACTTGTGGAATGTTTCTATTATTGTTTTACAGCGCACAGCAACTATGATGGTGAATATTTTACGATGAAAGTTTTATTTACGCCAACCGTAAAATGTTAATATCGGTTTTCTAAAATTTGTATTAGATTTTTGTTTCGAATGTTTGATTATATGAAATTGTCAGGTGAAACAACCAAGTGAACAAAATTTCAGCGAATCGAGTGATGAGAAGTGCTTCAAATTTTTACCTCAAATTTTGACCCAAACAGGTAGGCGGACAAGAAAGCAAGTTAAGAAAAACGTGGTAAAAAATGGTTGTCCAGATTCAGACTTAAAAATTCTTTACTAAATCAAAATGTTCAAATTGGCGTTTACGACAAACCAATATTTGATCGACGATTTGTTGAGTGATTCCAGTTGATCATTCTTTACCAATGGTACTGCCAGGTTTATTTTTTAAAGGTATAGCCAAGTCCTGGCTCCACCCGACCTTCTTATTATTGCTGGAAACATTTTTAATTACAAAGAAATAGATTAGATCAGGTATTGAGATTAAGATTTACAGTTGTTTTCTATAATAGCCTTCATTAATTTTTTTTCTTTTGCTAGTAAATTCCCTCCTTTTGGAATCAGTTAAGATTTTTTTAGTGGTTCTATTTCCAATTTGCAGACTAATAAATTAGTTATTACGTTATTTTTATTTATGTCTTCTTCGCTGCGATAATAGAACAAATATGTCTAGCGGTCTCTCATGTCCCGAGCCAAATTTGTTGGCGTTCTATACTAAATTAAATTTGTTGTTGAGCCTAACCTAAAAATTAAATTTCAATGTGTCCATTTATAAAAAAAAAAAATTACCATTCTAACCTACCTAATAAAAAAGTCAGTATTTGCAAACCAAGCTATCCCTAGCCCGCTAGCAACAATTTTCTGAGTACGTTTTCAAATTTTTTTTTCGCAAATTATGGGTAATCTGTTTTTAATTAAATCTTTTGTATAATATAAAATTAAAATATTGAAAAACAAACAAATAGTCGCGGGATTGTGGATTTATTTTTATTATTGCGAAAAAATCTGAGACTATTATTGTTGCATATCCCCTCCACAACTTCTTCAAGTTTCAGTGCTGTTTGAGATTTTAATTTTGTCGTCATTCGTTTACTTTTAGTAAATGATTTTTCTGAAATTTTCTGTTTCATTATATCATAGGAATAATGAAAATGTTTGATATCGCCGACAACAATAAGTGGTATTTTTAACACTCTATTGTGGTGTGGATTCAATTATTTGTTGTTTTTGTTGCTTCTCTCGAGAAGGAATATTATTCAATTTTCTTTTCTTACTTTTCTTCCCTCGACACGAATCTACTCTGTCTCTTTTGATAAATCTTCCACATCAAAGTGATTCTCGTACTCTACTTTGGCATTAGTTTCCTGCATAGAAATTTCGAGGTGCTTCGTAAGCATTAGTTCATGTCTTAATTTGCCAACTTGTCGTAGTAAATTGAGAATAATAACACTGGTTGGTTGCTCTCCTTCGTGGCTTTCTGCGATTCATTTGACGCTTTCAAGGCACCCAAAAGTTGTTAACATGTTGAGTTAAATCGTAGTAACCGTAACGAAAATGTTTATTATTTAGGGACCTGAAAGCGCTCATTGTATAATTTATTTAGTTTTTTTCCAACTCTCTTGAGCGAGCATGTTGTTACCTTTTGGTGACGCTGATGTACCTTTATGTTGCAATGTATAGTTCTCTCAGGAAACATCTTGATTTTGAAAATAAATTTTGAGCTTAATCTGTTTTTTTTTGTGTATTGAAAGTCCCTCTGCAGAATCCGTAGGACCAATCTCCACGGAGGGATTATTGTTCAGTGTGCTAACTGGAGCTGAGGAATTTCCTCCGTCGGTTGAGTTAATTGTATGTAGACTTATTGGTACGCTAATCGAACTTTATTCCTCTCCTACCCTCCGATTCTGGTTTGTAAGCATTTCTCGATCGGCCAGCTAGGGACACGCCACCCGATGGGGGTTAAAAGTTCCCCTCACGAGGTCAAAATCGTGAAGTGAAATATTTAAAAAGCAATTTTTCGATTTGTGAAGCTCTCATACATTAACCAAACCCATTTACTGCCATAAATGAATTACATGTTTCACTCCACTATCGATTATTTTTTACCAATAAAATCGGTTGGCATGGTAATGTAAATTGTATATTTTTTCTTCCTCTATTATTATTTATAAGAAAACTCGATTCGAATAGAAAGCATAGGAATTATGAATTATTGCTCGAAATGCCTTAAAAATTAAAAGAGAAGTTCGCGCTAGGAGAAATATCATTACCTCTGCTACAATAATTCTTACCGGTTCGAATGCGAACGGTGTCACCTAGTAACCTCTGTATCACAGCATCACTGTACTATTTATTTAATGGTAAATATACGAATATCTAAAATTACGCGTAATAAATTCTTACGGTTATAAATCGAATTCGTTCGGAACAATGTAATCACCACGCTATATATAATTTATAAAAATTACGAGTACAACCGAAATGGTTAAATCTTCATCCATTTCCAATTAAATTCAAATTGATTACCACATTAAAAATAGATTTTCAAACCAATTTAAGTTTTATTTTTTGTGTTATTGTTCCCTCTTCTATATAAAGTTTGACATTCATTTCATACTAATTAATCAGTCGATTTAGCAAAAAAAAAGAAAAAAGAAATTCAAAGTAAGCAAAGCAAACAAATAAACTAAACAATAGCGTGCTAAAAGCTTTTTTCTTTGGTAATTGGAAAAATTATAAACTACAGTGCACAAGCATTTAAATAGTTGTGTTTTACTTAACAAACTAAGCACATATACATACTCGTACATTTTTATTATTGTATTTGTAGTTCTAGACTTATTAATTTATACTGGTTTTGTGTGTGATTTGTTTCATTTACTTAGATAAAATGGAAACAGTTAGTGAACTTTTGTACACACCAAAAAATGATCGAGATTATGGTACGTTGGCTTGTTGGGGAAAGAATACGATAGGAAAACAAATAGAACCGTGTATATTTCAAATTGTGCCTGCAGGTAACGTAATTTTTATGCCTCGTATAATGTAGATTGATTATTTTATTTTTATATTGAAAATATACGTACTTTAAAAAAAAACCTAATAATTTTGTTTGTATGTAAATTTTTACAGCAAAACCAGCTCCATTGCGAAATTGTACATTACGCCCATTTGTGTCATCCGCGTCAACATCATTAAATTCAATAAATATAACAGGAGCAGTAGCATCAACAACAACATCATCAAATGATAATCAAAATATAAAAGAGATAAATTATATACATAGCATACAACAACAATACAGCAGGGATCGTAATATGATGATGTCGAATGATAAAAAAAAATTTAATATTACAAAATTTCATATTAATAAAAAATCATATTTCCATAGCCCGATAAAAAAGCGTGAGATCAATAATATTATAATAAATAAAACAGCGACATATTACGAATATCAACATAATTTAGATAAATATAATAAAAATAATAACAAGAATAAAAATAATTTTGTTAAAATAAAATTTTCTGACAGCGATCCCAATCTAAAATCTAATTTCACTCAAACAAAATCAATACGAAAATCTATTCCATCAACATCATCGTCGTCTTCTTCATCATCACAGCCAATTTTTATGTCATCATATCATAATGAAATTTTTTTAAGGAAACGTAATATTTTACAAAATACAACACGCAACATAAGTACTAGTAATAATACATTTAGTGATAATAATAATAACATTACAAATAATAATATTAATAATAATGTAACACGGAATTTTGACAATAAGACGTCGTCGTCGTCGTCTATCGATCATATCGTATCATCAACAAATTTTACACTGATACCTGTAATACATTTAAATGAATATTTAAATTTTAATCAAACCGCGCCATCATCATCATCACCGTCGTTATCTATAAGCCAAAATGAAGATTTACCAAAATTTGAGTTTTTTAAATCGGAACGGTACACGTCAAATTTGAATAATCAAAATCTTAATAATAATAATAATAATAATTTATATAATACTAATGATAATTTTATTGATACAAATCCAACAAGTGTTTTGGAATTGGAATGTGTGGCGGGATACGACGGTGGCCTAACCCAGTATTTTATATTAGAAGCGTATGATTCGCGAACAAAAAGATTACGATTGAATATTTCAAGTGCCTTTAGTGATATACCACTATTTCGAATTGATTTATCAGGTAAGAATTCATTTATTTAGCTTAGTATTTTTCGCTACCATTCCACAAATTAAATTTTACGGAAAACAATGAACCTTCGTATGTCGAGTGGATGAACATTTTTTTCAGGAATTTGTTTTACATGTATATACGTACAGTCCGTTATAGCTCTTTAAGTAGATAGATTTTTTTTTTCGAAAACGCAATGCAAAACATCATTGTGTTTAATCTGTGTGACACAGAATCGTTTTAAAAAGTGGCGGAACATAAATAATCGAATTTGAAAGTATGTTGCAAAGCTGCACATTTTAGTATTTTTCGAATAAATATCCCTATTCCGATAGTTTGTAATGGCGTTTTGTTTTTTCATGATTCTCTTTCGTACACGAAAAGAGATATCAAAAAAATGCATTTTTTCAATATTATTTTTCTGTTTGAATAATAACCATCATACATGATACTGAAACATTTATTTGGACATTGAATTGCAAATAAACTACCGATAGACAGTATTCCAGCCGACAATGAGAAATAGATATCTAATAGATGTCGATAATGACAATTTTAATTTAATCAAAATACTGTGCAGAAGAAAAAGTCAATAACGTGTCTCAAGATGCAAATGATTTAAAATTATCTTTCTAAAATTAAATTTAGTTTTGACTAGAATTGAAATTTAACTTTTGTAATTAATTTAAACTTCCAAAAGTAAGTGAGCTTTTGGATCTTACTTTGACCTTCTGATACAACCTACTTCTATGGTTGCCGGGGGTTCTAATTTACGAGAATTTTCGGAACTAACTAATAGAATGTTCTGCTACTTCAGGATTAACTAATTGTTTATCGATCTTACTATGTATGGCTTTCTAAAACGGGTGTACTATGAAATCTCGGTTTTCAAAATCTCGGTTTTCAAAATCCCAACTTTTAAAATCCCGGTTTCAGAATCGCGGTTTTCAAAATCACGGCTTTGAAAAAAGCGGATAATAATTCATTCATAAATAACTAAAAAATATTAATTCACTTTTACAAATATATAGTAAAATAAAATAAAAAAATCCAAGTTAAAAACAAATCTAATTCATTTTCCAATTCATTTTCGCAATGCCATATTGTGCCATATTGTGCGCTATGTTTATTAAGAAACTATTTTTATCTATATTCTGCCTTTGTTTTATAACGTTGGAAATTTTTATATTTCGTGCTATTAACTTTTTTTTTACTTGGCAACGTGTGCCGATACCAATCTTCAACGGAGTCCCGCGTACGCGAGAATAAGCGGGTTTTCCTTCTGTTGTGTTCTTGGTTTTTATACCTGTTAAATAATTTTTTTCGAACCATATTCCGCGTTTACGAGCATCCATCCGAATCCATCGATCTTGTTAGTTCGCTGTAATACACCTTAACTTTATTTGCTGGTACAAAAGCTAAACTGTTTAGCATCCGAATTTCCAATGAAAAGTGTTTGTCGTTCCCATATTTAGTAACAAATCCTTGCAGCTGAACCTTTCGCCAAATTATCTGTCGAAAATGGAACAAACCACCTTTGTACACTGCCTCTGGGAAGAACATTTTTAAAGCAGATACACTTGCCTTTTCGAAGTCCAATATTATTACTTTTGGCTTCAAATGTACATTCCAATCGCATGCTAACTTACAAATTTCGTAAAAAGTTTCGAAATATGCGGCTTTAGTTTTTGAACTCATCACTCAGAATAATGGCATGTTAAATTTTGCCATGCATAGTAAATAGTTGGCGCATAAAAACTGGAACCACCTCGAACGTTCCATCCACATTCTGCTTCTCCCAGGAGTTTGAGACTTGAATGGGTTCCTAACAAAATAATTTTTTGATTGTCGAACATCTTTTGCGAGACTACAAATAATTCTCCTTCTACATATTTTAAATTTGCCGCAATAGCAATATTAAAATTTTCATCAGGTTGTCTTATTGCAGTACACCTGGCTCTACTAATTTTTTGCTTTTGAGCCTGTTTGCTTGGCAAGTAAACATTTGATGACGTTATCTCGAATAATTTGAGAAGACAAATTAGTTGCGTTTATTGCGTCATTTTTCACGTTTCTATTTGTTTCGAATACTGATTTCTCATAAAGAGACGGATCATGGTTATGGTTAGACGGTCCCTTTTTTATTTTATGTAAACCATTTATAATCGTGGTTACCACTCTTGCCTTACAAAATAGTGATTTTGTGTCGACGCACATCCATTGTAAAGTATCGCCTTTCCTTTGTAAATGATACGCATATCCGTCGATTATTAATTTGTCCTTCCCCTAATTTGATTTTACAATATTGAGATTGCACCATGAATATAACTTCAAAAACACCTACTTTTAGTTTAACTAACTTCACTAACCTATACTATCACTAATTACTTTATTTTGTATATCACTTCACTGCTATCACTTGTATCAATTTAGTTTATCACTTATTTTTCACAAAATAACAGTTTAATAAACGATTATATTTCATCACTTAAAAGAACAGTATGCAAGAAGTAAAAATGTTTTCATCTTGGGAATTCCCGACATTTAAATTTTATATAATAAGGGGAAATACGAAATTTCCCCTTTTTAAAACTGTTTCCCTTTTATGAAATTTCTCATATGTAATTCATTTCAACATTACAATATTATATTTTTTTGTAATTTTTAACATACGAGTGTCTTACACATATCAGATTATTTTAAAATCTTCATTTTCAAAATCTTAGTTTTGAAGGCGCGTGCCCGAATAAATAAGAATGGCATTGTCAAAACTAAGATTTTGAAAATCAAGATTTTAAAAAAGTAAGATTTTGAAAAAGTAACATTTTTAGGAAAAGTAAGATTTTGTCAAGAACGATTTAGTATCCAATCCGATTTTGTACTTGCAACATTTTGTAATTGCAACATTTTGTAGTTGCAAGATTAATAAAAAAAACAATTCATTGTTAATGCAACATTTCGAAATGCAATAATTGTAGAGGCTGACGGTTTCGATAACTCTCACGGGCACTTGACCCTCCATCCAAATTTCATCCATATTAGCCATTTTCTAGAACTATCGCAAACTCATTTTTGAATGTTGTCAAAAAATCAGTTAAGAGTCCCATTTTTCCACATGCCAAATTTTAAAAATTCAAACCGGGATTTCCTAAAAATCGGGGGTTTTTTTTATACAAAACCGGGAATTTGAAAACAGAAATTTTGAAAACTGGGATTTTGAAAGCCAGGATTCATAAAACCGAGATTTTGAAAACCGAGATTTAGAAAAAAACCGAGATTTCGTTACACACCAGTTTAAACGGGGTTAAAAAATATGTTGTTTACGCTTTCACAAATCATCTTTCACATGCTAAATTTTAATGTGGAATGTCAACACTTTGAAACGCCGTAGTGTGTCATTGGGCGCTTTCAGGGCACCCAAGAGTTGAGAATAAGTTGAGTAAAATCGCGGCCAACTGCTATGAAAATATTTAACACTATGAAATTTTCAAATCAACTTTGCGATGATTTTACTAATCATGATAGGGGACCTTAAAGCGTCTATTGACGATTGGAGCCGTGATTTTAGACTATTTTTTGTTTGCTCGAAAGCTATAAAATATCTCCGGTATACCACTTTTAAGTCGTACTTTAAGCACTGGCGGTCATTTATTTTTGGTCGTACAGTTTTATTTTATTCCGATAGGTAGTGTTTTCTCTCCATTTCCAATCGTCAATTGTAAAGGAATGTTTAGTACTAAAGTTACGCCATCTCTGAGAAAATCCAAAAAACTAAGTCATACACTAACACCCACCCGAAACAGTCGGATAACAAATATGTTAGCGAATCTCCAACCACGACATAGATATTCTACGTATACAACAACCATACTCGGTCAATAAACAAACCAGCGGTATGCCTGCTACAGCCAGAGTAGCCAAAGGCTACTATGCAAAAAATGAAAAAGCGATATAAAACGAAAATGCGACAGTTTTTTTTCATACTCGATTCAAAAAAAAACTAATTTTGTCGTTATAACAACGATTATTATTATTTGTCTTCGTTTTGTATTTTCTCTCATATGTTTGTACGTATGGAAGTACGCGTGTGTGCGCCTGCGTGTTACAAAGCTTTGGGAAAATTAAAAATATTTTATTACACATTTTCATTTATTATCATAGCGTAGCCGTGATGTGTTATATTTCTTACCGTTCTACAATTTTAATAATTGTAGATATGCCGAAAACTAATGCCGAAATGTGTCGCGAATATCGGGGGGGAAATCACTTCATGAAAAAGGTTGCAAAGACCTCTACGGAACGTGTACGTCAATTTCGTGCATGCCGAAAGGCATTATTAAATGTACAAAATAATATTTCTATTCCGTCCACTGTACAAAATAGTGACTACAATCTTTGTTATGTTTCCCTAGTGGACGTATTAAATGTGGGAGAAATATGTGCTTGCGAAAGCAGATTAGACCATGGCACATTTGTAATTATTGCGGCAATTTACATTGCTCCATACCAATCGATGGAAAATATTATTCAATTTATCCACGAGAATTTGATAAAGTATACGCCAAAAGTATCGCGGATTCTGAAAAAAAATTATGATAAAATTCCAATGATTTTGAGTGAGGATTTCAATGTGAGTTTTGCATTAGATACGGCGCTCCCTTCGATTCAATTCCTCAATACGGAATTAAATTTAAAAATGTGCAGCAGTCGTACTGAATCGACAACGCGATCAAAGACTGTTATCGACGCAGTCTTTCGACGATATGTTGATAGAATTCAAACTAGAGCATTCGTGTCCTATTGTAGTTACCATAAACCACTCGTGTCATTCGTTGAAATAGAAAACATGGAATCGGAATAATAAAATGTTAAGAAAACCTTCGAAATTTTGGTTGTTGTTTTGCATTATGATGAATAAATCTTCTAATAATCCCACTCCTGATACTGCGTTCGTCTCATTCTCTCGCTGCGTAGATTCCGGAAAGTTTCACTTCTGATGCGTGTAAACTGCACACAATATTTTTACTAAAATAAAACAAATTTGCTTGTTTTGAAAATGAAAGAATTATTTATTGTAAGTGTTCTTTGCAATAAAATAAGGTAATAAAACTTCTCGCAAATGATGTTTATTTGGAATAAAATTCGACATTATCTAGGAGCTAAAATATTAGTTCTTTACACTTCAACCAAATGTCGCATACTGCGTTTGAAAATGTCCATCTACGTAATAAGTATTAAAATTGCCTCGAACAAAAAAAACTACCGCAAACTCACCTATATATTTCGTTGGATTTAATCAGTTGTACCAGTCTGTATATGTGAGGTATATGTGTCGTTGTTTGTACTTCGTTGCAAAAATTTTTTGTTCTAGAAATTAAATTAAATACTCGAGAAATCATAATTGAACTGATTGATTTTCTTCTTCGAATGCTGTCGGAGTATACTGAAAAAAAAGTTGCACAATCGATTAATTTTATATTCCTTAGATTCTGCTACAAATAATTTTTTTATCCTCTGTCGTTATTTAACCGTGATCTCACGAAGCAGAAAATAAATAACTTTATAAAGTTTATTGATTTGTTCGGAGTTTTAAACGAATTATTTAACTGTTTGCTAGTTGTTGAATTTTTTAAGATTATATTAACAATTCAGTTTCCACATGGCCTTTTATGGGTTTAGATGACCATATTTTAATACGCCACGCCGCTTGCTATAACCGAGCAAACTCAACAACTATACAGAACACGTAGATGGTCTACGCGAATGCTGTATGACACAATAAAATAACATTTTAACGGATAATTTAATAGCTATTAACAATTATTTGTTTAGATAAAAGTAATTGAACCGTAAAAAACGAAAAGAACATCGGGTTGTCAGTAGCAAAAAAGTCAACCCTTAAAAGTTCCCAAGCCTTCTCGAAACACATTTTTCCTTTATAGGGCTGGTAATATACTTGAAATACCGATATTTCGGTATTTACCTTCGGCAATACCGGAACTTCGGTTTTATACCGGAATTATACATTTTAACACCAACTTTCTGAATTCTAATTATTTGTAAACCGTTTCAGACATATTAATATAGCGAAATCTCAAATGAGTAAAAACTTCAGTCTCGTAATTTTAAGCCCAATGGGCTTGTATAATATAACAAACCTCATTTTTAAAAAACGATGTTGTTCTTTTTAAGAGGCCATTTCCTTGTTGTGTTCAACAGGGTAGGGTCAAATAAAGTCTACAAATTTGAAATTAATAAGACAAGTTCAAAAATTACTTTAAATAAGGTTATCGAACCTTAAAACTAACTGGAACTAGTTAAAGCTTGCGCTCGGATAAACAAGCCAGGTTCACATCCTACATTCCCTATTTACTCTTTCTAAATTGCAGACTGAGCAAGTACGAAATAAGGTTAGTCACTGATTAAGATGATTCTGATTGTATTCAATTCATATCCTGTTATCTTGCCTTCAATGAAGTTCTATTGCAAAGACTATTGATGTCATTTACGAATTGTGATTGATAACACGATTGTACCTTGGGCCCAGTGTGGGTTGAGTGGAGAACCCTTCAAAATGCAGTCAACTATAATAATAACTTTCACCATGCGTTGAGAACCAAGAATCATATTTTAACATGAAAAATCACTACTTTCTAATAAAATAGAGAGATGTCGTTCATGAATGGGGCAATATAAGGACTCAGCGTAGTGAATATTTTTTAAACTAATGTATATTCAAGGTCTGTAAATGTATTTTTTTTACATTTTTACCCCAACATCCTCCTTCATCGAAGACAGTCTTCTGGTTTTTGAAATCCGCGAGTATTTTTTTTTCCAAAAATTAATCCATTTATTCAAACATTATTTTATTTTAATAGCTAATATATACAGGTTGGATGCTGGATCAATTAATGACATCCTTAACATACCTAATAACAATGAAAAAAGACGCCCGCTGTCCCAAAATTGGGCACTCTGGTACGTCACCTAACCTTAATAAAAATAATGTACAGTGTATTTTATTGCGTGGAATACAAGAAAACTTAACATATCAAAACGAACAATAAAAATTTATAAAAGTTATATTTATTCTATTATAATTATATTGATTTATAATTTTATATTAAATTTATAAATTATTTTATTTAATTATTAATTGAATTTAATATTTGATATTTTAAATATTTATTTAATTTATTATATTACATATTAATTGAATTTTATTAATTCATCCACCATGTACAATGGCTGAGCGATGCGCGTGCATCGTGGTGTGCGGCGGTGGTGTGTTGTGCTGCTTGTGCAGCGTGTTGCTTGAGCGGCTGCGGTTGGAGACGAACTGATTGATAAAGAGAAAATTATTTTATTCGTTCTGTTTTGGCTTCGTCTTCGTCGTGTTGCTTTTGGAATGCTCGTTGTGTTATTTCCGGCTCATGTATATGTCCATCTGTTGATGCATTTACTCTGTTTAGACGTACAGAGTAATGATGAGTTAGCGATGAGTTTGCGAGATGTTAAGTTTGTAACATGTACGATTTGAATATTGGTTTGCAATATTATAACGGCTACAAATTATTATATAATGCAAAAATTAATTAATTAAAAGAATTGACCAAAAAAATGTTAACAAAAAAAATCAATTTAATCTCGCGACACACATACACATAATACGTACAAAATGAAAAACTGAACTAAACAAAACTTAGTATAACTTAATTAAACTTGATACACTGATAAATATTACATCTCTATACTCTATATACATTATATATATACAAATCATTCATTGATTGGTCAACCACCAATATTTGGCCCACTTTGCCTCCAACTCTCCCGGCTGCTGCTTCCTCATACTCATGTCATACCGCAGAAATTCACCTGGGTTCTCGAATTTATTGTTGTCGAACCATTTTTCGTTTGGCCGCCGTTGTATATGGTAAATTAGGGGAATGCCCGTTCCCCTCTCATGCACATAACCCTGTTTGTCCAATTGTATAAATAAATTTGGTCCTGGTATCACACCCTCCCTCAGGTATTCCTCCGCCAACATTGTATCCACATTATACGGTCCATATATCAGTGAATTTTCTGTATATTGGCACGCCCTCAAAATATGATTTCGCACCAACGTTAAAATGTGTAGATCGATGCGTTCCGAATCATAATTATCGTAATGGTTTTGATTTGATACGTAATGCGTAAAGTCTGTGTCTTGCTTTCTGTGTACGCCCCGACAATGTCTGATACATTTCCGCTCAAATACCCTTAACCTCTCCATGTATCGTGGTACCTGATTGTACCATATCGCACATCCATATGTCAAAATTGGCCTAATGAGTGCCATGTATGCAATCATTTTTACCCGTTCCGTAATATGTTTGCTGTGAAAGAGCCGTCTCGCCCCCATAAATGCTCGTCTCGCCTTCTCCAGCTGCACCGTTGTATGATTGGCCATGTAACACATGTTATCGATGTTGATGCCCAGATATTTGACCATCTCCTTTAACATAATGGGTTGTTCGTATATTTTTACATTTAATTTCTTCCAATTACGTTTCAGTTCTCGATTTGCGTTGCGTAACGGACCTCTAAACAATATCGCTTCACATTTCGTCACATTCATCTCAATTCGCCACGTATGTAAATACTCTTGTACATAGTCTAGTGCTTTTTGTAGTTGGATTTGTATGTCGCCGACCAAGTATTTACTACTATATAATATCATGTCGTCTGCGTATGCACACGTTTGAACATTTTCTGAATTTATAATTTCGCTGGCCACCATCTCTGCCGTATACAAATTAAATAAAATTGGTGCTGTTATAGTGCCTTGTTGTACCCCATTTAAAATTTTGAAGTGCCTGGTCGAATGTATGCCGCCCGTTGTCACCATAAATTTTCGATCGTATAACAGCTCGTATATAATTTCGATGAGGTCCATGTTAAAGCCAAAATTTTTTAATTTTGTCAGCAAACCGTCTAGCCAAATTGATTCAAACGCCTTTTTAATGTCAATCATAACCGCTCCCGTTGGATGTTTAAAATTTAGTTTGTGGCAAACGTCCGAAACCAATTTTGTTATTGCGTGTACTGTACTGTGCTCTTGTCGAAAGCCAATCAGTTTTGTCGGGCATCAATTTGTTTCGTTGCACGTGTTCCAAAATCTTTTCAAAAATTACAATTTCATACACTTTGCCGAGGTTCGAGAGTAGGCTAATGGGTCGATAATTGTCTGGATCTTTTGAATTTTTCTCCTTCTTTAGTATTGGGAATATACGTGCCACCTTCCAACAATTTGGAAACGCTTTATTATTTAATAAATGGTTGAATATAATATAAATTTCGCGTATAATTGAATTTGGAAGATGTTTCATTATGATGTTTGGTACTAGGTCGGGGCCGAAAGATTTTTTATTATTTGCTTTTTTTAGAATTTGTGCTATATACTCGGTTGTGATGAAATATTGTGCATCGTCGTCTGGTTGCGTTGGTGCCACTGTCCGATTTGTTGCCGAAAATTGTACTTTTGTATGTTTTGATAATTTGTCTGCCTCGTGTTTCCTTTTGATTGGCTCCACCGTCTCATTCACTTGACGCTCATGTTCAGGTTTGCCTAATGTTGGATTTCGTCGCGTATGTTTTTCAATATGATGTCTAGATTTAGTTGTTCGTCCAAAATTTGAATTTTGTTGTTGTTGGTTTCGTTTCGTGTCATTTCCGCCCATGGTATATTTAAATGTTCATACTCGTTCATCTCCCGGTCGTCCACCTCAATTTCTCGCACATTAATATCCGTTGCTTCCTGTCGCGTTAACTTTTTAATTTCAGCCCACATTTTCATTCCCGGTTTTAAATTTTGCATTCGATTGATCCAATATTTTTCGATTTGAATTTTGACGTTTTGTTCGATTAGTTGTACTGTCCGTTTAACTTCGACTTTCCAAATGTTTATCTGCCGCTAATTTTCGCTTGTTATCGTTGTCGTATAGGTATTATGCTGCTGATGATGATGATGATTGTTTCTTGCCAAATCCCGCCGGAACGTTTTAATTTTAGTGATTAGTAGACTTTTGTGTTTATATAGCTTTTCAATTGTGTCGTTCGTGTAACAGCTCATGTTGTTACACCGTCTCTGTTTCGCTGGTTCGTTCTCTTTCACGTTGGCCAAAATTAATTTCGTTATTTCTTCAATGTAAATTTTGATCTCCTCCTCGTCCAAATTCCGTGTGTTTGGTGTTAATGTTTTTGCTAAATCATATTCATCATCATTATTGTTGTTGTCGTCGCCGCCGCCGCCGCCGTCACCATGTCTCCCCTCCTCTATAATTTGTTGCCGATACGCCTTTTCTAATTTTGCCGTCCATGCCATCCAATTCGTATCTGTGAAATTATACCATAATCGTTGTCCTACCGCTTCGTTTGTTCCCGTTTCCAGGTCACCCACCTCTCTCACCACAATCTCAATTGCCTTATGATCGCTGTCGTATCGATGCGTTGGAATTTCGCCCCTTCCGTTTGTCCTAATGTTAATGCGATCGTCCGCAATGGCCAAATCTAAAAAATTTCCTCATCGTATCATGGTCGGTGTGTCACTTTTATAAATTTTGCATCTAAATTCCATTTCGTTCTCACTCATCCATCGATTTAGCCGGTTGCCCCTTGAATTGTTTGCCGAATTTCCCCAATTTATGTGTCTCGCATTTAAATCGCCCGCTTTTATATAAAAATTGTTTGGATTTTGTAAATTTAGAATATTGAAAATTTTGCTCCACTCTTCCAAAAATCGTTCATCTGTAATTTCGGTTGCATTGCCCGTACAATAAATCGATATCAAAAATAAATAATTTCGCGTATTTTTAATTTTGAATTTGATGATGGCAATCTCGATCCCGACACAATTGCTAATTTCCTTCGGTACAATTTCCTTATATTTCAGGCCATTCTTGACGAGTATGGCTGTGCCTCCGCCCTGTTTCGCGTTGATCCGGTCCCTTCGTACCATCTCGTAATTTTTGAATTGAATTTTGTGCCGAAAATTTAATTTTGTCTCATTCACCAGTAGGCAGTCTGGTGAATGAGTTTCCAAAAATTTCAATAAATTTAATCTCCTCTGGACGCTCACTATGGAATTTGCATTTAACGCTATAATTTTGAAGTTGCTTACCATGAGCCAATAATTTGCAAGAGTTGTGAAATTTGTTCGCTTTGTTGTTGGATAGTGCGGGCCATGCCGTCCATTCTCGCTGTCAATTGATTTATTGTTACATTAGTTTGTGTATCGAAATGTGTTTGTTGTTGCTGTTGTTGCTGCTGTTGTTGTTGTCGCGCTGGTATTGGTCCCTCTTTTAGCATATCGGCCATCGTACCATTCTCCTTTGTTACCGGTATAGATGTAAACATTCTTGGTGGTGGTGGTTGTGGTGTCGCCTGTTGTCGCCTTTCCTGTATTTTTTGTTTTAATCTGTGCATCATTGCCTGATACACGGGACAACCCTTGTACGATGCTGGATGGCCCATCTTATTACAATTAATGCAGAAAATATCTTCTTTCGTGGCTTCTTGCTCAATCTTAAATTGACCTGGTTCGTGGTGTTCTGCACATTTCACACACCTAAATTCGAGTCGACAATCCGCGAGTATTTTAAGCTCTGTGTGGTCTGTCAAGGCGTCTTTATTGATTGCTATGTCCAGTTTGTTATAAGTAAAACTTTCATTCGTGTTCAGGTCCACTGATGCATTTGATGAATTAGGGAAAGTTGGTTCCTATAATACAACGGTTTCGAATATATTAACAGTTTAATTTACTGTTTTATTACTTACTGTTTTAACTGTTGTTTTGGTTAAATTACTTGTTTTCATCAATTGTTCAAATCTTACCTCAAAATTACTATCTTTGGATGTGTGTTGCACACTTTTATGCAAATTTTGGAAGAGGCTCGAATATAATTAGTCAAATATTCACTAATAATTTTAAGTAACGCAACTTTAAACTAGTTACTAAGTTGTCAAGACATCACCACACAATTATTTCATTGGCTATTATATTTTCATTACTGTAGAAATAGGTATTCGGTATAATAGGATTACAGGGCCTTCTCTGAACCAGTGTGGTTGAGGTATGAGGATATGCATGGTTCTTAAAAGAAAAACGGTAAATAAGGCTTTCTTCTCGAGGTATCTGGAAAGGATGAGAAGAACATTTACAACCATAGAACTATCGATAAACAATCCAATTTCGAAATTCATTTTGCCCGTCAAAGGGCACTAATCTCTAATGTATTTAATCCAGAGACTTATCTTATTTCTCCAATCAACAGAGATTTTCCAGAGCCTAGAAATCAAAATAGGGAACTAATGACTGAAAGATATGTATTCTTCCTGTGAAACGGCAGATATGTTTTCTTCCTGAATAAGGCCTGAATTGTAAAATTGTTTTAATAATTTCATTATTTCTAAAACGTCGCACGAACATCTATAAGTCAATACTTTCAAAATGTGTTATTTTGCTTGAGGAACCACAGAGTAAAATCAAGTGCTTTATTTCTCGGGACACAAGTATTGCCCTATCTAAGAATACCTGCTAAGCTCGAGGCACCATATACTCAGATATTAGTAAAAAATATTATTTCAACTAGATGGACTCTGTGTCAGCCGTTATTAGAATCAGGCATGAAGTCACCGAAAAGCTTCTGATCCTCCAACGTAGGTAGGTAAATATCATAGATTAATGTGTGATGTTTTTTCAAAATTTATCCCGAAAGCTCTGATAAGCAGCACTCTTTTGGTTTATTTGAGATTTTCTGATTTGACCCTACTAAATATGGCCAATAGATAAGTTTTTGTCATATAATCTCTTGTTTAAATTAGAAAGTCTTGAAGGTTTTTCATGTAAAATGCTTTCTAATCAGCTTTCTATTTTCATATATTTAGTTTAGAATAAACCTGAAAATTAGGAATTCGAAAAAGTTAAATTAGGTTCTATACATCAGATCAAATGTCTACCAGTCAGTCCGATGGTCAGGCAGCGGCAGTCAAAAGATGCGTATGGAATAGAAACTTCTTTGAAAAAGCATATAAAAAATTAGGGAGTGAATATGTTGTGACCAACATCCGACTTTCTTTTATCACGAATGTGTACCCCACACTTGATTTCTAAAACATAAAATTAAACTTACCTAACTTTTAGTAAAACTGGCTATCAAACTTCAGAAAACCATCAAGATCAAGCCTTATTGGTTATAAATTTAATCTTTAAATTTATTTAAATCTTTGAATTCGTTGCCGTTGTAAGTGCTAAGCTTTTCAACATCATTGCAAATATTCAAAATCCTCCCATTAGTGGCAGCTTTAGGCACTTCTGGTACACAGATTTAAAGTGAAAGTTTAAGTGTGAAGTGTTAATCCGAAAAATCAATCCGCCTGGACTGTAGAGATGCCGAATTTTTGGCCAAGCACGATATTTTTATCAAAAATTTGAAATTAAACTTTCAATATTTTAGTTCAGAATCATTTTTTCGTAAAAGCCGTAAAAATAAGTTCTTTCAAAAATATTTGCAAAAAACGAAAACCTCCGATGGAAAAAACCACTTAACGTGGACCGATATCGGCCAAAAAATTTGAGATCTCCCAATTTATGGAAAACGCTCAAATATGAAGTTTCATTCCCAGTCAATCCGGATTTGCTTTAGAAAGATCGAATTTTTCCTGAAAAACAGTTTTAAGCGAAAAATCGTCATTTCTGTTTAAATTTTGGAAAACTGTTTAAAAATTGAAGTTCACCCCTATCAGTCAAATCCTCCTATGTGAATAGAGGTCTCTTTGATGCAGTTTAAAATTAGTTTAGAATCTGTTAGTTCATAATCGTACACAGAAAAAAATGATTCTTTAATATTAAACAAAATGTAGTCCGATATCAACAAATATTTTCTATGATTTTTAGCCATACATTAAGTTTCTTTGATAATACAAAACAAGATTCTTTATTTTCGCAGCGAGCCGGTTTGCTGAATCGAGGAATTTTTTTATGATTTTATATAAAACATTTTAATATTTAAAGAATATAAAATTATCGGATTCAAACAATTTATGTTCAACTTTCCCTAATTTATTAAATTAATTCATTGCATATGTGAATTATGATTTGCAATATCGGATAATTTATTTACAAAAGGGTAGATTTTTTTATTTAATTCATCTAAATTTTTCCATGATTATGTCAATTAAGATTCTCCATATTAGACATTTAATTACCAAAAACAAAGATTTGTTTATTAATTTCATATAAAACATTTAAAATTATATATACAATTAAAATTGTCCGATTTAATGAATTTGAGGGCAAGATTTATTGATTTTAAATAAATAACAATCCCTCCCCCCACCTCATTTTAACCCCAAGGTACTTGTATACAGAAAAATATACAAACCCTTACAAAAATGAGAACTTTCTTAGGTCTCTTCTTGACAGCTTGGTTTCGTACTGATAAGTATAAAGCAAGAACTTATCGATTTGGCGAATTATATCACCAAATCAGAAACTTCAAAATACTGATACTGAAAATTATAGAAAGTGTATTTGCAAATTTACAACATTCTTTCTATGTTTCCACTAATATATTTTCAAGATCAAAGAAAACTTTTTCTGATATTGGGAAACTAAAGCACACAAAATAATAAATCAATTTGGAGAATCAAGAGCGAGTAGGTAATATAATAATAGCAAAATTTGAGAAATTTAAGAATACGTGTTTGCAAATTCAAACATTTGTATTCTATATTTCTGAAACTACATTGTTCGAATTAAAGAAAGAGTAATTATCGAAAACATAGAATGCGTGTTCGCAAATTTAAAAAATTGTATTGTATGATGCATGTAATATATTATTTAAAATCAAGAAAGTTTTCTTCAATACTTCAAAATAAAAATCAAAGAATGTAGATTCTTTGACTTTACTAATTTTGTTTTTTCAGTGTACAAGAAAATGTAAATGATATACTTTTCAAAATTCTTGCAAAAAAGTGACTCACATTGCTCCTACTTCTGGTAGACCGATTTCAGCCAAAAAGTCACTGGGAATCTCCCAGTCTCTAAAAAAGGCTTAAATATGAGGTTTCACCTGATCCGTCAATCCTGAGCAGTAGAGCGAATACAGACATTTAGCCTGCACGGAACCCGGAACCACTCACGCACACACACCGAGCACTTTTTAAAAAACACTTTTTCGAACTTCGGCGATATAGCGAATGGTAAATTGCAATTTTATACTTTATTTTACTACGTAAAAGAAAGTAAAACGTATCCGAAATCCAAAAACATCGAAATTGAGATCTTTTTGTGAGAGACCTGTTCAAAGAGGCAGAATCCCTTTTTATAATGTAGAGAGAGATGGGATTTTTGCATGTATCTAGCATGTAAGGTTTTTATTGGACACCCATTTTCACTTCCAGGCATCGATCGAAAACAGAAGAAAAATTTCTGATCGGCCAGAAAAAAAATTTTGAAGCTTGTTGCTCCAATCTTTCAAATTTCGTTTCTGGCCGATCAGAAATTTTTCCTTAGTTTTCCAACGAAAAGTTGGAAATGAAAAATCACAATAAAATAAAAATTACTATAGAGCAACGTTTCTTTCTCCAACTTCAAAGTACCATGTTTTGATAGTATGCTTCATACCCTTCTTCAGAAACCCGAAATTTGACATAGCTAAAAAATTTGAACTTTTTATTCTGTTTAAATAATTACGTAAATGGTTAGGCATCATAGTGTGGTGGAGAGCATTACATGGAACATTTTTGTAACTTTTCCTCTTCATCCTAGACTATTTGTCTTCCAAAATGGTAACTGAGACAGACTGACGTAACGTGAACTCATTTGCCGACATGAAAATTACTTGATATTAAAGAATTTACTCCAACATTCTTTAAAATTGAAGGGTCTATATGACTTGGTCAAAGGTATTAAGATCCTTAATGTTTTTTTACTATACATATACCAAAAAGAGAATTTACAGGGGAAATAGGAACCTGAACATAAAGTTTTGCAGTTTACTTTATAGATTTAGAATGTTGGGTGTTTGCTCTCAATGACACACCACTTCCTATCAAGCCAATTAAAGTAATTTATCTTCGATAAACTTTAAAGAACCCGAGAATTATTAAATTTTGTGCAAAGACCAAGCAATTCCAAAATGGAAAACCAAAAAGCTGATTTTTAGACTGATGGTTAAAATAGCCGCTACACGTTTTCAATTTTATTACCTTGGCGATCTGATAGTTTGAAGCTGAATCTCAGATAGTTTGAAGCTGAAGTCTGAAGCTCAGTGAACACCTTGAGACTTTATCTTTTGCACTTGCTATAACTTTACGTCTAAACAAAAAAGTGATACCAAACTTGGTACCAGTCGCTTTTTTTTCGCTCCTTCTCTATTGGAGAAAATTGTTTCGATTAGCTAAGAAGCCTCAATGGTCTTAGACGGGCCAAAAAGCTACTATAAACAAATATTTTAATAAACCTAAACATATTTCATAAAGTTTTAAATGTTGTCTGTAAAATTTATGATGTTTATTAGTGAACTATTATACTTTACATAATAAACAACGGCATTTTGTGGCCGATTGCAGGAGGGATGGCCCCCTAATTCGTTCTACTGTTTAATATTTACTGTAATTAATAATCTCCCTAATTAAAATCGCGTGTATTTATAATTATAGAAAAATTAATTTCCATTTTTAACCGGATAATGATTTCTAATCGGATTATTGTGTATAAAATTTTCTGAGCTGATTTTTCTTTGACCTAAATTATTTTAAGAATCACTTAAATTTTTCCCAGGTGTACATTTTTAAATTTACTTAAAACAAAACGGAATACGTAAATAGGAATTTTTTTCGTATAATTTAGCATATTTTATTCGGTACCAAATCAAATTTTATTTTTGACCGGAACATCTAACGACGGTTAAATATAATTTTATAAAAACTGGCCCAAACCTTTTAAATCTTATTAAAAATTAAATTTGGTGTTATTTTATTTATGACCAATTTCACAGAAATGTTTAGCTTAGGAATAGAATTTCATTTACTAACAAATAATGAAACAAAAACTGTAATGGTATAGTTTCAATATTTAACTCCCAAAAATCGGTTAGTTCACTTTAGCCGATACAATTTTAGAGTTGATAACCCGAGCATTGGCCAAATTAATAACAGGTAATAATTTTACAACAATTAACTCTTAAAAAGGAATAACGGTCCTTGCAAGTTTCTTTATGGTACTAGGCGCAAACAAATTTGCCGTATCGTTAGTTAGAAGGACTTCGAAAAATGAAACGTGGTATAATATTCCCATATTTGCCTTTATTGTAAATGCCTGGAGGCATTTACAATAAAGGCAAATATCTTCCAAAAACTATCAATATGTTATATGATTGCAACTACAGCGATGTCGAGAAATTTCAAAATGAAAATGAATTTTTCTTTTTCTTTTCCGAATGGGCGCTTCAGCAGCTCCTTCACAGCGGATCTTCATGAAATTTTTACCATGTATACGTTGCATCTTTAGAATCAAACTTATGATATGTCTACGGATCCCAATACAAATTTTGAGTTTCGGAAAAGGATTTTATGAAATTAGTGGCATGCTCGAATTCGAGGGGTTCGTCCCCTGGTACAAGAGAACTCTCCCTATATGTCTCCACAGCATTCATCCAATCGGATTCAGTCGCTAGAAGTTGCATGTCCAGAACAAACCATACGATATTTTTGATGTTGTTTTTGGGTTGAATCCCGGGTCTAGGGGCCCGATGCAAATTTTTTCTAAAATATCAATTTTTTTCAGAGGAGTGAGTTTAGGAACGGGCTTATATGAAATTATTGACATGCTCGAATCCGAGGGGTTCGCCCGCTTGATCAATGGGATCCTCCTTATAAGTTTCCTACGATTCGTTCAATTAGATTCAGCCGCTCAACCGTCATCATGGAATGTTTACCATGTATTAGTAACATGTCCAAAACCAATCTTACCACATTTTTAAGGGGGATGTACCCCGGGGTCTAGAAAATAAAAATTTAAATCATCTGATATTATGTACATAATTCAAGAAACAGATTTGAATATTTACGTATTTATTACAATGAATACTAAAATCGAATAGACAACTGCAAACGGAATGATATTTACTACTGAATGAAATTTTAAGATTAATCCGCGTCGACATTGATTTGGCTGAATAGAAAACTTGGCGAAAATTAAGCCGCCAAAGTGGATCAAATGTCAATGAAAATTGAATTTTAGAAAAACGCAAAATTTGAAGTTTAATCTAGGTATTGGGTGTATTGGCTTGTTGTACCTGGCTAGAATGTGACTTCTTGTATGATGAAAGTCAAATGTACGACATGATTTGCCCTTTTACTTATATGTATGTCCTATCTATCGTCTGTCTTGCTAATACAAATTTGCCGAAAAACTATGTTTTGAAATCCAGAATTTTTCGGCAAATAATGGGATTGTGTTTTATCGTTTACCTCATCTATTGTAAACATAGGATATACTTTATATTTATTGGAAATGGTTTTATTAATTTTAATTTTTAATAGTTTATTAATTTTAAAAATTGTTTAACTCTTTGAAATTTTTTTATTATGTTTGATTTGAAGTTTTACAAACATTTTAAATAATCCCTTCTTCGCCATTTAAACATGGAACATGACCTATTTGGTTGAAAAGATATATGGTCAGGTCATCATTTCCATAGAGGGGCATTATCAAACATTATCTGTGGTTTTAGTTCATAACTCAATCTGAGATTACTCAAGCAACTCCAATTAGAAATTGGCAAAGGGGCAATTCAAAATAATCTCTGTGATTTTTATTATAACTAAATCCTAAAGCACCTCAGGCAGCGCAGTTCTAAGTTTCCTACAGAATATTTAACAAACATCCTGAGTTAAGTTTATTGCTGTTTTGTGGACAGACATACTGGTGTTCGTCACGCCAGCAGAAACCAAACCAACTATGACACAAGTTAGAACCAAGATGTATTGTGCATCATTGTGCACTATATTTGATTTTTCAACCGAAACATCAAAATTTCTGCCGGAACCTTATAAAGACAGCCGGAACAATACTCTCTACAGTGGGAACCGCATACTGGAGCCAACCCATTGTACACCATACGACTGTTCATCCGGAACCGTATAATTCCACTTTACAATTCCGGCCAGAATCTTAAAAAGGGCACCGGAACAAACCAGCTGGATTCTTTCCAGCCATCCAGAACCGTTTAAAGCCAGCCAGAACCAGAGTTGTATCTAATGGAACCATTAGGAGTTTACACAATGAGCACAAAAAGCACTTGCATAGTTGTAAAACATGTACCTAGAAACCACTAAAATAGCAGCCGGAACCATACAAAGCAATCGGGACGCTACCCTCTACAGCCAAATCAACTATGGCACAAGAATAACAATGTTTAGAAAGAATTTTAAAATTTCAGCTGGAATCTTATAAATCCAACCGGGAAAAAAAACGATGACACAATAGTAGCACAATGAACTGTGCATCATTGTGTGCTATCTTATTTTTCAACCGGAACCAATAGTAAGCCGTCCGGACCCAGCGTTGTATCCGCGTCAACCATTAAGAGTTTGCACAATGCGCTTAAATAAACCATATAACCTTTCACCCGGGACCATACCCTCAACAGCCAAACCAACAGCTATGGCATGAGAACCACAATGAATCGTGCACCATAAGACTTTCCAGCCTGACCCATATAATTATTATAACCGCCAACTAGAACCATAAAAATCCAGCTGCAACAAAATGTTTACAAGAATCATTTTGGCACGTGCGCAATGGTCGCAGTGTAATTTGAATGATGAATTTGGAGTGCAACATATGAGGTTTCAGTCGGAAAATTATTCTTGTAAACATGTTGTTTCGGCTGGATTTTCATGGTTCCGGCTGGTATAATTTGGTCCCGGCTGTAAAATCTTATGGTGCATAATACATTGCGCTTTTTATGCCATAGTTGGTTTGGCTGTATGGTATGGCTCCGGCTTGCTTTATATGGTTGAGTGTCCTATTTTTTAGTTCCAGCTTAGTTGTTTGTACGGGCTCACAGCATAGATTCATTTAAATGTATTGTGCGCATTGTACAAACACTCTCACAATGATTCAAAATACACTGTGCTTAGAGATAACTGCTTTGGTTCCCGCTGCTATTGTAATTTTCGTTGATCTTGTTATGGAATCAGCTGAAAGCTTATATGTTTCACAACCATTTTATTACATTGTGGTCATTGCGCAAATTGCCAGCGGTTCCGGCTAATAAACTCTGGATCTGGCTGGTTTAAAATGGTTCCGGCTTTCTTATTTGTGGTTCCGGCTGAAAAATCAGAAAGTGCACAATGATAAAAAATGTATTGTGCTACTTGTGCCATAGTTTGTTTAGTTTCAGCTGGCCAGGTTCCGGATAACTTTAGAAGATCCGGCTGAAAATCATATCGTGCATAATACATTGTACTTCTTATGCCATGGTTGATTTCGCTGTATATGCGGTTCCGAAAACTTACATGTTTTACAACTATGTATGTACATGCATATTGTGCTCGTTGTGTAAACTCATAATGGTTCCAGTAGATAAAACTTTGGTTCTGGCTGGCTTTAAGCGGTTCCGACTGGCTTAATATGGATCACGGCTAAAAATCTGTCAGCACACAATAAAGCCTGGCTGGCTTTATAAAGTCCCGCCTGGAATTATAAAGTTCATGCTGAAAAACCAAATATTGCACAATGGCTTCGCCATAGTTGGTTTGGCTGTAAAGGGTGTGGTTCCAAAGCACCTTATCAGATTCTGGCTGGCATTATAAGTATAATCCCATTGTACTTCTTGTGCCATAGTTCGTTTGGCTGTAGAGGGTATGATTCCGACGGGATCTATAAGACGCTGGCTGAAAAATCATATAGTACACAAAGATGCACAATGCATGTGCTACTTATGCCATAATTGATTCCGTTTCGGCCGATATGGTTCCGGCTGCCGTGATGGACACACATATTGCCATAATTTCTTAAATCATCATTTCAGATTTTTAAAGCAGTTTAATCCTTCATCGATTATAAATAACTAGTTTCGATTTTGTCAAAAAATTGTTTTTCTCATTCCCATCGAGGTGCACAAACTTTAGCATTTTTGTTTTCACACTAATATATTTTGTAGGTTTTCCAAAAATTCTCATAACATACCATTGCAAATCTAAATACGCGGCAAAATACGTAACGACACTATGTAAATGTCTTTTATAAGGCATAATTGTGCGTCTCTGAAACAACAACCCATTCCTCAAAGTCAAAAATCACCAGATATCATATTGAACACGAAACGATCAGTTAACAACAGTGATACATATTCAATAATAATTTGTAAAGTAGGTAGCATATTTCAATTCACCCTCGTAACCTGAAATACAAAAAACTAATTCGATATTAAAACATAAGGATACGGAGAATTCTTTGTATTTATTTTCTGCTCCTGATAAGAAAACGGCAATTATTTTAGTACTCCAGAAAATTATAATAGAATCAAATTTCTTATTTGATTAGCAAAGTGTGACTGAGAGATAAAATTAAATTTCACAAATTTTCTTTTTTTTTATCTTAAATTGTATTATCATTAAAAACGAAATCAACAATGAACAAGATAAAGTCAAAAGATATTTTTTTCCGTGAAAAACCATTTTTATCACTTATAATGTTAATTTAATTATTTTATTTAATATGTATTTTGTGTTTTTTTTTCTCGTTTGCAGAATTGCTCCCCTCCGATTCATCGTATATAGACGCATCACCAATGTTACATTTAGTAGCTTATAGTGTAAATCAAAAGGGACGATCAGAACCAACTGTATTGGAAGATATAGAAATTAATGAAGCGGAAAAAAGAACAGGTACCGTATTTTTATTTTTCCTTTTTTTTTATTTTGGAAACGACGAATTTTACTTTTAATGTTATTATCGTTCAACGATTATTCTTCATTTGAAATAATGAATTATATATTTGGTTCCTTGTGATTTCTTTGAAAGGCTTTTTGCGACGATGAAAATGTAAACGAATAATTTTCAAGCAGGAAAACGGAAAGTGTATAATATAAAAATAAAACGAATGTACAACAATTATTATTCGTCCTATACTCGTACATTTTCTATTTATAAGGTTGACAGATTTTCTAAGGATTAATAATTGATAGCCATTTAATTTATGTGTGGAATTATATATATCCCGTTGACATATGATATTTTATCGTTTAATGAATAATAAAATCAATCAATTTAACATAATGTGTGTAACATTTTTGGCAATGTTTATGTTTGATTTGTTTCATATATAGAATTGTAGGAGTTAAATACATTTATAGGATTATGTCTTTATCCAACCTTCAATCTTTTGGAAATTAAAAAAGGTTTTTTTCATGTTATGTATATATGTTGAAATAAAAAATATATTTGAGTTTATGTCGAATTTATAATTGACCGTAGGGGTATAAACTTTAATCGATTTAAGTCTTCTTCGAAAGAGGTGTTACCCAAACGAATAAAAATAACAATATCACCAAATGTGGTGTAATCTGTCTACTTAATTTTGGGCTTGATGGAAATATTAACCTCAGCTTTCTTGATTTAATTTGCCTTTGGTAAAGAACTTGAGTTTGTACCCCCTTCTTCACAACATATCGTCGCAACCCCACTGAGAATGCACTTTTACGACCACAAAAGGCTCCCCCCAGTTAAAATTTGTATTGAAACGAAAATATATCTTCCCATTTTCTGCAAATGGCTTAGACAAATTAATATTAAAACAATTATGTGTATCTTTTACTGGAGGTGAACCAAATGTTAGTTTCAACTGAGATGATCAAATACAGGCTCAAATACAGCCAAATAAATCAATATACAGCCAAAAAAATATTTTTTTGTTTAATGAAATAGGTCTATTTAGTCATAATTAAAATGGTTTTCATGCCCAGGCGTTGCTTCTAGAATTTCAGAAATATAAAGGAACTTAAGTGTTCCAATATGTTTCAAAGAACACATCCACTTCTTTACAAAATATGTTTTGCTATAATTTATATCCAGATTTCAAAAATGTACAAAAAAATAATTTTAATAATGGCACTAGTGAAAATTTTAACAATCGTATTTTCCTATGACGACAAAAACTAGTCGAAAAATATGCGATTTACAATACGCAAGTTATATTTTGTTTTATCTAGAATGATTAAAATTCTGATGAATTTTTCACAAAATGTGAGAAGCGAGTGTATAGCCGTGCTCTTTTCGTCACATGATCAGAACATACACAAAATTAAGCAAAATTAACTATGATAATTAGTAAATGTTTAGTTAAATATTCAAGCACCTACAGTGAGCCACACTTAAAATGATCCACCCTTAATAAAAAAAAATTGGTGAAAAATTCTTAAAAACCAAATAATGTAAGAAGCAAAAATGAATATTTTTAAAAGTTCATTTTATTCTAATTTTAATAAAACAAAAAATTTATTAATTCAATATCAGTAACAACAAAAAATAAGAAATTAAGGAAAATAAATTAAAAAATCACATCACAAGAAAATGGTCTATGCATTTTATAGTTATAAAATGTATAACAAAAAAAAATGAGTGAGTCCATTAGTACTCTCAAATAGATGTGTAAACATGGCGTGTGTATAGTACGTGGGTACAGTTTACTTTGAAGGAAGAAGGAATGCAATTTTACTAACCAGAGTTTTTCATTTGTTTATTATCGTTAAATTGGTCTATTACTTTTTCGGTATAATCGACGCAATTGGATTTTGGTAGCTAAAATAAGATATATTATATACTGTCGACTCTAACTTTAAAAATTTTCATTGAAAAACTGCACAATATGGTCGTCCCATATCTAGTAGTAAATACATATATTTCGATCTGAGTTCATGTGCAAATCGAATTCGTCTCGCAGGAAGTTTATAAGTGGTTCAGCTTGAGGAACAGCAACATTAATATTGAAATCCCTGCTCATAATCACCGGCAAAAGATGATAGTCTCCTTGGAGAATTTTTGAAATTCTTTAGGATATGGGGCAAGGACGAAATGTATGAACTTCATTATGTCTTCGAAAGATTTATTCGGCGAGGTTAATACAACTACAGAAAGCATCTTATCCCCATTGAGAAGCTGAAGTTCAGCCGTGTATATATCATCAATGAGTTGTGTTGTTACGCTCATACCAGTTGTTTGTCCAACGATGATTTCTTTATGCGAGGTGACTGTATGGTATGAGTATTCTATTTGAATTTTTGTATATTGTTAATCCGGCAGCTCACTCACCGTCTCTCTTGAACTGAACGCAGATCTGGAAAAGCAAGAAAATTGAGCATCCTTGCGTGACTGTGTTAGTTAGGTCGAGGTGATGTGTATGACCTAAGACTCTGACAGTTCAATGTTAAAAACCAGACGTCATTATTATCTCGTACAAAATTCGCCATTACAACGGATAAAGCGGATTTGTAGTGAGGCGCGATAGCTAATTTTGAAGAAGACCCATTGAGGTCCCATTTTTACGTTCATGGTAGACGACATGATCATCGATAGCCGACGTAATGAACAGTTCTTCGAGACTCGTAAGCAATATACACAATTTATTAACTGTGTCTTTTATCGTAAGAGTATATACTGACTATCTCGTTATAGGTACCACCCTGTGATGCATGAATTGTGGTGGCACATGAAGGTACGACGTTTTACATTAATTGTTGTTTATGCTTAACATTAATTGTTGTTTCGATTGTTGTTTCGTTGAGCTTTTTCTAGAAATGGGCACCAAAGATCGGTCGATATTCGTTTTCTGCGCCCATCCAGCTTCAAGCCACCTGACCTTCTTGCCAACTTGTGAATTTGAACCGAAATCCATCCAGAGTCGTTTTTACTGTCGACGTTTTCATCGTTCTCGTTGTCCTGGTTAGGATGCCTATGCATTCGATATACTTTAGACAGCCCATAGTTCCATTTGTTACGTAAATATTGGTTTTGAAAAAGTACGGCAAATTATTTGTGTCCACTATGCTCATTTTATGGATCTTTTGACGGAATTGCTACTCCGGCAGCCCACTGACCATCTCTATTGAACTGAAAACAGCATTCAAACGTAGGAATATTAACAAGTTCGTCATTGCGCAGCCAGGTCTCGAAAACCAAATGAATTGAGCATACCTGCGTGACTGTGACCTGAGACTCTGGCAGTTCAATGTTAAAAACGAGATGTCATTATAACCCCATTCAGTAGAAGACATGATCATTGATAGCCGACGTGATGAACAGTGCCTAGACTCGTCACTCGTGATAAAGCAATATACAGCAGTTGTTGACTGTGTTTTTAATCGTATGAGTATGCAATTTCGTAATCGTAATTCGTGTTTCGTATCGTAATTTTTTTTTGATTTTTCTGATCGATGGAAATGTAGATGGTTTCTATTTCATTCATTAAATTATTTTTTTCATTTTCCCTACTATTATACATATACATAAAAGCATGCCATGTATAGTAAAAATTGTTTTTGTTGAGTTTCTTGCTTTTTTTCAAACGAAGTAGGTATACGTCATTTCCGTTCGTTTCATTTACAAGTTTACTCTAATCCAAAAAAATTGGTAGGCGCGCGTAAAGATGTTTACACATCAAAAAGTCCAACACTACTTCAGTATTTTGTTGGAAACCTTGTCTGCTTAGTAACTAGTTTAAGCAGTTTGGAATAGGTTCCACGATTTTTTTGGTGTATTCGGGACTAATTTTATCCCATTCTTCCAATAAGACCGTTTTACATCCTTTTTATTGGATATATTATGTTTTCTAATTTCACACTCCAATTCATGCCATAAATTTTCAATTAAATTTAAATCAGGCGATTGTGGTGGTGATTTGATTATTCTAGAGTAATTATGCAACAGCCATTCTCATACAATTCTAGCAGTGTGTTTACTTTAAATTTTATGAGAACTTCTAGTTCAATTGGTAGATTACGATCATATTTAAAATTGAGAAATGTTACAACTTGGACGAACGTGGAAAAAATAAGTTTCCATACAAAATGCATGTAGGTAACTAATCACTCAAATTAAGATATTTTTTCTTCACTCACATGAGGGTTAAATTTTCTTTTAATTGTATTTAAATTTTGGTATTTGTCCATGTTTCCGTCAATAAAATAAAGTTTCCCAACTCCAGCCGCCGAACACGTACCCCAAACCATCACCGCTCGACCGCTACCATGTTTAACTGTGGGACGCAAGCAATGTGTATTTATTTCTTGGTTTGGTTTTCGCAAAAGGTTTATCCTGCCATCAGAAACAAAAAGGTTAAATTTACTATTACCCGTAAATATGGCATGTTTCCAGAAAGAAAAATGTTTCATTCGATAGTTATGGGCGTACTCGAACATCCCCTTCTTATTTTTCTCACTAACGAAGACCTTCTTCCTGAAACTTCTACCATGTAAACCAATTTTGCGTATATATGACTCTTCAAACCGTTTCAGCATTGCTCATAAACGAGTTTCAAAATATTAACAAAAAACAAAAAAGCTCATATGAAAGCTGCATCTTCCGATAGACCGGTTTTCGCTAAAAATCACCGGGATCTCCCAATTTACGAGAAAAGCTTAAATATGAAATTATATCCCGGTCAATCAATCTGTATGGGGCCATTTATTTCATTGAAAAAGTTTTTTTTGACAGTTCATAACTGTTTTTCTCGTGCATTCAAAAAACTTACAAAATCGCAAATCTCTTAATGAAACGGTCTCTTCCCAAAATCTAGGCTGTACAGAGGCCGAATTTTGATTGCGAAACGTTTTGTTGTTTAATCGTCATTTCCGCTTAAATTTTGGAAAACTGATCTTTGGCGATATTGTTTAAAACTTAATTTAGTACCTTTTAGTTCATAGCCGTTTTCATCGTAAATGATCTACTTTTCAAAATGCAAAAAAACGAAAAAGTTTCTATGAAACCTTCCATTTCCGGTGGACCGATTTCAGCTAATAATTAATGGAATTTCCCAATTTATGAAAAAAGCGTAAGTATTAAGTTTCATTTCGATTTGTCTATCCATCTGGACTGTAAAGAACAAACAGGCATTTAATGGGCACTGCACAATTTACACACAAAACTACTCGTTTTTACTTCGGCAATGCAGCGAATACTGAATCTGCAAAAATCTCGTGGTCAAAATTGTTCATGATTAATATACTCGTACTCACATCAAAAGAAATTAATAATATAACGAAGTAACACAAACGTATTGATTAACTAAACACTTTTAATAAACATTACAATGGGATCAATTTTTTTGAAAAAAAAGAACAAAAATAAAAATACTTGTTTTCGGTTGTTTAAAAAAAAAATGAAAAACTATATTTGTGAAAATATTACACTCGTGGACTTACTAGCAAGCCCGGACAAGGACGTAAAAGAAGCATAACCGAGAATGATGACCGTATTTTAAAAATTAATTCATTATGAGATCGAAAGCGTACTGCTAATCCACTGAAAAATAAGTTGCTTAGTGCCCGTCAAGTGAATATGAGTGCCAGTACAATTAGACGAAGATTAAATGAAGTGAACCCAATTCCACGACGGCCCGTAAAAGTTCCACGGCTTCTTCCCCGTCACAAATCCAGCCATTTAGAATTTGCTCATACTCATGCAAATTGAGGAACTGATCAATGGGACACTGTTCTCTTTTCAGATGAGACCAGAATCCAATTTTGGAAACCAGATGGACGTAATCTTGTATATAGAAGAGTTGCGAAAATGCTACGCACTGTGTAACATAGTGCAAAATGTAAGCTGTGGTAGTGGTTCAATAATGTTTTTAGGTGGAATCAGTTAGGAAGGCCGTACGGAACTGGTGGGGATTGGTTTGAGGATGAATACAGACTAGTGTGCTCGCAACATTCTTGATGATCATGTTTTGCCAAATGTGGGCTTCATAGTTATGAAAGTTTTGTATTAATCCATGATAACGCTCCAGTCCACGTAGCTGCAACGGTACAACAACATCTCCAGGATACCGGCATTCATGCACTTAAGTGGCCACCAATGAGTCCAGATCTTAGTCCGATTGAACACATATGGGACATTCCAAAGCCGTCTTCCGTATTAGAGCTAGAAATCCCGCACCAGATTCGATAGCAGAGCTGAGTGTCGCACCTCCAGAAGAGTGGAATCTCATTCCGCAAGAAATGATACAGAGCATTCTACTCAGTATGCCCAGAAGGATGGAAGCTGCCCTTATTAGCACGGAGGAGGGGGGATACTCATTACCAAATTAATCAAACTAAATTGTAATAAAGCTTGTTTTAATGTTTATAATCCACTTTTGAAAACTTAAAAAAAATTCAACACATTTTAACATTCCATAACGCCACGTTTGTGCCTCTTTCGAGAAAAATATAAATTTGGGATCATTTAAAAAATATGCGTTAATTTTGTTCACGAGTGTATGTTTAATGTTAAAACTTTTCCTGTTTTATTTAAAAAGTATTTGCAGCAAAATTTAAACTACTACACTAAATTAAACATTTTCGTGTTGTTTAATTTTCAAAAGAACAAAAACAATCTGACAAATATGGTTTTTTTGACAAATTTGGAAAAGGTGTTTGAGACCCAAATTTGTTGAATTAGGATCAAATTTTTCAATATCACATAAAAGTTTTAAAATAAGCTTTTAAGAACATGAATTGCAAGAGAACATTTCAATTTTACAAAATTTAATCACGTTTCCTAAACCACTAAGAATTGTTTACTCAATCACCAGCTAATAAAATTTGATAAGATCAACTAAGACAATAAGACCTAATTGAGAATTCGTGGTTGGTTCAAATCCAAAGAAATTCAGTAGTATTCCCTACTAGTACGCAATCCAAACATTAGAAAATTCTCAAGTAGGGCTGAATGTCTGATTTGATCATTAATCTTGTCAACATTTTTTTATTTGATGAATGGGAGGTTTTGTTATTTAATACAAGCGTAAGAAAGTTAAATTTTATAAGATTGAAAAATCTTCAACTCTTTGTTAAAGTATTTTAGAACTAATAATCGATTGATCAATTTTTCAGTATAAATTTGATTTTAAATTTTTTTAGTATAACAGTTTGGTTTTTAGGGTATACATTTATATGGTAATTCACTCCAATATTTTGATTTGTTAATAATGACCAACTTTGACATAAATTGATCCATTTTCTTGTATGTGAAATATAAAGTATGTGAAAGGATCGAGGACTTGTCGTGCATGTTTCGCTTAAGACATTGCATATGAAAGAAGAAATGTATATGACATGTCTCACACTTGTCATCGAATGTGAACAGTTATGGAACGAGTCACTTGAGAACCTTATGATGCTGTAACCAATACTATCGGTTACTTTCAAATAGTTTAGGTCATATTGAGACTGCATGGAAAATTTGGGGAAAATTTATGAATTAGAATTTTTACTATAATTTTTTGATTTTCTTTTCTTTCAAAAACTTGCACTAGTAACCAATACTTTCGAGTTTCAGGAGTTTCTCAAATAGCTTAGGTCATACTGAGACTACATGGAAAATTTGGAGGAAATTTAAGAATTTGGATTTTCACTATAATTTTTTGATTTTCTGCGGCCATGTAAGTTATTTTCAGTTAGTTCAGTTATAGTCTCGTTTTAATCCATAAATTTTGTCTGGCTTGTCCCTGAATGCCATATAAATTTTACAATTATTAATTAAGAAATTGCCGAGTTTTCTCCAGTTTAAAATCCATTTCAATCGTGTAGAATGTATAGGGATACCATTTTTTCATCTAAAATTTATATTTCAATAAAAAATCTATCTAGAAAACAATTTTCATAAGGATTGGTTATGAAGTAGCCAAATTTATGGTCCAACATGATCAGATCCTAGAATTTTGTCAAAAACTTACTTTAAAATTCCTGTTCAATACTACTATGCGAATGTCATCGTAATTCGTTAAGAAATGACGGAAAGATGGAATAATGTTAAATTTCAAGATTTTTTTACCGAGTTACTTCAGTTCGGAGATCAATCTATTTGTAATTTTAAGGATAATATTTTATTCCGCTGGCATGTTTTATTTAGTGATAAAAGTGATACAAAATGAATCAAAAATTTGCGCTGGTAATTATATAACAAAATGTCTCTTTTATGATAGTGCTGCCACTTGCGGCGAGTTGCATAATCTCTTATTTTCCGCTGTCAAATTTCCACTATTTTACAGCATAATCTTATGTGACTTGTCATAAATTACTCATTTAGTCAACATACCACTCAAAATCACCAAAAAATATATTTGTATTTTTTTTCATACCCATTTAAGTAAGAAATAGAAACGTGTCTTTCGTAAAAAATTATTCACATACGCGTTGACAAATCTCGATCTGGGACATTTACATTTTACACATTTTACATCATGAGATAGCAACAAAACGATAATTTTTAAATCACCAGTAAATTTATAATAGTAATTCAAATATTTTGTAATACAATAATTTACAACAATAAAATAAATGAGTGCACATTTTAGAATTCGTTTGACAAATATATTAATTGAACGTATGGATTATAATGAGATCTCGATAGGAGGTTATGTCAAGTCACCGTTTATCACGTGGGTTAAATAATAACCAATTTTTTACTAATTACAATTTATGAAGTTTTGGGTCAATTCTGGATAATAGCCAGATAGTGTTTTTAATCAAGGTGAGGTTACCAAGATTTTGGGGAGGTTTGGTTTCGAACTAATGAACCATTGAATTTTTTGTATTAAAAAATTCGGTCGTCTCACCAGACTGCAGTGACCAAACTACAAAAATTCGCTAAGGCATTGTGATTATACTTTGATTAGTTCAAAGTATTTTCAAAATTTTTGTAGTTTGGTCGACCGATGTGTGATGAGACGACCGAATTTTTTAATACAAAAAATTCAATGTTTCATTAGTTCGAAACCAAACCTCCCCAAAATCTTGGTAACCTCACCTTGATTAATTACAATTTGTTTTGCTTATCTCATTTGCGCCAGTGTGTTGTTGATTGCCTTGTATTGTTTCTTATTTATAATATCTTAAAAAACCTTAATACTTTTTCGTTTTTTTTTTTTTTTTTTTTTTGAAAATATAAATCTTAGTTTTGCGTGTAAATAATAACCTTTATTAAAAAAGCCAGCCCGCAAAATAGTACAAAATAACAATCCATAAAGTTCTGCTACGGATCTCAAAAATTTGATCTTCTAATTTTCAATCTAAGTGTGTGGCAGATTATTTAAACTTCAATAACAATTGCTTTAATAAATTCCAAAATAAAAAAAAAATCTTCATGTTTCGACAAATGTATCTCGGCGCTTGGACCGGGAGGTACTGGGTTCGAATCCCACCAGAGGCAGGATGCAAAGCGAATTTTCGTCATCGATTACGATCCGTGATGTTAATAAACACAACTATGACCCTCTGTTGGAGTGCAGAATTCACCGCCGGCCCACCGTCCGTGTCAGTGTGCAGGTTGACATGGAGCTTGCAAAGTGCAGGTGGTATACTGTAATTGTGTGAATGGGTGGTGTGTGCGTGAATGCAAGGGGGTATTAATTGACCTTAAAAGGACATTAAATCCATTGGACAATTAATACTTTCCTTTAAAAAAAAAAAAATAAAGCCCTACAAAACAAATGCAGCATATGCTTAATAAGACTAGCAGTAAAACGCATCCACATGGCCATTGTGAATGAATTTTATTGATGGCCTTATCAAATAAATAACATATTCCGTTATATCTGCAAGCTTCTGTGAAACAAATATGTTCGTTTTCATATATCGCAAAGTCAAAATCGTCATCGTTATCACCCTTATCCCCATCGAATAGTAATGGCCATGCGGATGTGTTTTACTGCTAGTCTTATTAAGCATATGCCACATTTGTATATAGTTACATATAGGCCTGTGTGGACACATTGAGATACATTTGTCGAAACATGACCCAAGTATTTTTACTTTCAATTTTTCTGGCGATATTCGTACTTAAGTACTAAACTTAGTCTAGTATTTTTCTAAGTTTGAGTTGCAATTTATTAAAATAAAACGTATGAAGCATGTCGCGAAAGTCCGAAACTGGACGAAACTCATTATAAACATTTTATTGCATGTGTATACGTATTGAGAAATATTTGGCGGGAACAATTGTGCTTGTGTTTGTTTAAACGGCAATTTCAAATTTTGGTTGTAAAATTAAATGTTTTTAAAGAAATATTTTTGTTTTTGTAATATAAAATGATTTATTAAATTCATTATTTTAATTCATTATTGATTACTTTGGACATACATATATATACATTTCGATTAAATTATTCAGTTTTTTAATTTATAATATTTACACTAGATTTTTTTTTAAAATAATTTTCCTTGTTTGTTTTTTATATAATAAAAGTAATTTGTGGATATTAAATCGGTTTCGATGGAGTTCGTAAATTTTTCCATAGTACAATCTAAAATGTTTAAAATAATATTATAATTATTAAATTTAACACGGAGTAACGTAAACCATACCTCACATTATCTTTATTGACCGTTAAACGTGAACTTGTTGCAGCTAAGCTCTTTGGTGAACAGCTCTGTAAAGTTTGCCCTAATGCACTTTTTTAGTTCGTGGCCATCTTGCTTCATAAATAATGATTTCTAAATACAAAATAGGAAAACAAAATATAATAGATTGTACCAAATTATCTCGAATGAATCTTTACATTACCAATTGTTTTACAGCCTTCCTATCTTCAATTAAATTAATATCAAAGTTGACAAATGTATCCGCATCGTTAAAAGTTACTATAAACTTAGCATTCTCACAATAAACTAAATAACGCCATTTGTAGACGCATATGTATATAATACGTATACGCTACAAACACTATCATTATAATGTGAAGTTTAACTTTCGTTAATTTTGGATGAAAACGAAGGAAAATACTGTGCTCAATTTTTACTTTCGTTTTGTTATACTTGGGGAAGGTTTTTTTTTTTATTTTTAATTTATTATAGCAATTATTATTGACTTTTTAATTATCTGCCACATACTTAGTTTGAAAATTAGAAGATCAAATTTTTGAGATCCGGAGTAAAACATTATAAAATTTTTTCGGGATGGATTTTTATTTTCTGTTATTTTTCGGGCTGAAATACTTAGGGCTATTTAGAATAAAATATTTTTTAATTAAGCGAGGACGTAAACATTTCCATTAAAAGGTTATTTTCGGGATGGTTTTCGGGCCAGCTTCAGATACATACGTGGAAATACGTATATTGAAGAGCTTACGGATTGCAGGATAATACGCATATTGTTACAAAACATTTTTGCACATAGCGTGATGATTGTGATTGGCATTTACCTAAATTATTTAAGTATCATGTAATGGATTATAATCGAAAGTAATCACTAATCATACTTAATTGATATTTATATTTCTTTTACAAAAAATAAAAAAAAAATCCTTAATTCAATAAAATCCTTCATGCTGAGTTGATTGTTAAACATCAATTTATAAATTTTATATTATGTAGCGTAGTAAAATACAAAAACAAAAATTATTTGCAAGATATTTTTTGTATACTTCTAAATCACTTAACTTATTAAATAAAATAAAAGATTTGTTTTATCGTTTCTCTAAACATTCGATGTAGGTGGTCCACATTTAATTGTATTAATAATTTTATTGTCATTATTATATTAAAGTATTATTTCTAATTTAATTTGATTAATTAGATTTTTTTACTTAACTCTAATCTTTCGAGTAAACAGCGTTACCAAAACATATAAAAAATACTTTGCTCATAAATTTAATTTCGATAATATTTTTAATTAACTAAAATAAATAGTATGTACTATACAATATATTAAATTGTTCTGGTTTGCCTTATTTAATTCTCTCTCGGTCGGTCGGGATATTTATGTACGGATAATACAATAACCGGAAAAACCAATAATTTTTCAGCTGATAGCATATTAAGGTCGTACACACGTTTTTGTTGTGTATTGTGTTTTGGATCGCAATCTAATATAGAGAGAAGAAGTAGTTCATATAAAAATAGATCTTGAAATCCATGTCTATTTGTGTTCATGGGGGTTCTGTAAAAGCAATAAAATGTGATTTATCTACAAAACAAAATAAAACAAAAAAAAAAAATAATTTTCCTCCTTCTGTTTTTGTTGGTTTGGTTTTCCGATATATAAACTTTAAGGAACCATACTCGTGTATACTCGTAGTATATTATGGCGAATAATAGAAGCAACAACAACCTCAACTCATAATAATAATCAAACCTATTTCACCAAATATTTAGCTGATTTAATATCATTTAAACAACCGAGGGCTTTTTATGGTTGTGCTCTGTTACACGTACCTTACGTATGTGAATAAAAGTATAAACTGTAACAAGGACCAACTGTTATTCTTGTGCTTTAATTTTTGTTTTTTGTTGCTTCCACGGTTGTTATTGTTTCAGGTCCCTTCCTTAAATAGTTTATTATTTTTCTATATGAAAACCCGAAACGCTGCGTTCGGTATACGCAGCTATGGACTAAAATAAAGAATGATGAGACAAATAAATAAATAAATTCGGAAATGCGAGAAAATAAAAAGCTTCTTGAACAAATATTTAAGCTATTCCACATTAGTGTTTGCTTTTTTTACTGTTATTTCAATATAAGGAAATATATGTATGTATTCATTGTTGGTAGGATCCTTATGTTAGGTTGGATTTTTTTTTTTTTTTTTTTTTTTCGTTCGCTTTAAGAAAATAGAACACTCGTTATGTATAAATAAATAATACAATACTATTAAACCAAATAAGAGAAGAAATTAGTGTAATAGTTACTACTGAACATGATAACAATATTAATATAACATGTACATAATGTGTGTGTATAGATAATAATGTTTTTACTTTTGGTAATCAATATATGAGAATTTTCTATAGATAAACATATTTTTATGGTTTCCCAGGAACATTAATAAGAATTAAGATTTTTTTGTTTTTGTGATTGATTTATGGTTTATTTCAATGGGTCAGTGAAATTTAGTGTTGTTGAAATAAAATATGGACTTTTTTTTATTTTTGATAATATTTTAACGGTACGGTACGTACATGCGGTATTTTTTGACACTGATAAGATATATTAACGTATGAAATGATCTTTCATGGCCAGTGAAATGGTAAAATATCAAAAATCTGGTATAAACTATTATCGAATTAGTAAAATCACAAATAAAATAAAATCACAAAAATATATTCAAACTAGAGAAATTAGAATTATTTTTAACTTCGGATATTTTGTAGGAAATCTCTCGACGTTGCAACAATCCCCATTATTGTTGATATTTTGATCACACATATTGATATTTTTTGGACGATATTTGCCTTGATTGCAAATGTCTCATTAAAGGCGAGCTTTGGAATACGAAAGCAATTTGATAAGTCAGCTACTTTTTGAGTTTCACGCGCTGTAACTTTAAATGCAACACTACTCCCGCCAACTGCCATCTATTAATAGACTCCTGTCAAATTTTGAGCAAGCTGCGTAATTTATTTTTTGTTTGAGAGCCATTGAAAGCATAGAACCTCGTGAATTTTAACGAAAATGGAAAAAAGTGAATTTCGTGTGCTGATTATGTATTATTTCCACAAAGTAGATTATTGCTTTTTATTTGAATTTGTCATTCACAGTTTTCTAGTTAAAATTACTAATTTTTACTATTGCATGATGTTAAAATTCAATTTTTACAAAACAAATCTTCAAGATATTTTCCAATTTTTTATTTGCAATGCCAGGTGCTTTTCATTAACAAACTTTAGCGCCACTTATTGCATGCAATACTGGCAAATGGGTAGCTACTGATGTCATTTTTTGTTTTTGGTGATTTTTTTTTTTCAAAATTAAAAGAATTTCGAAAAACTATAGTCGAATTAATAGTCAAATTGTCAACTGGCAGATAAAAAACACAAGATTCAGTTGCCTCAGGTATTTCAAATTAAAACTTTAGTTTAAAATTGTTTACGGTAAAATTTAATAGACTGTTTGGCTTAGACCTTTCTTGAATTTTCGGCATTTTCTCTTCATCTAATTTTTAATTTGTTGTGGTCCACTGTTATACATGGCGTCACTTACAGCAAGAAACCCACTTATTATAAGTAAATGAATACTTTCGATATCGATCATTTGGGCACAATAGCCGATGTAAGGTCCTCATACACCTGCAAGCACGCTTGACAATCATCGTATTTACGCAATCATTTTGAGAGTGTATGGTAATGATTAGAGACTTGCGCAATCCTGTAAAAATGATTGACGAAATATTCAAACATTTTTGATTTTTTTCCTTCAAGCATTAGCTGCTTGCGCAATCATGAGTGAGAGTGTATTGTTGTACTTGTCAATCTTATATGACAGTTGCATTATTTAAATACATAGAAAATTTTATTCTTTTTTTGAATAAATATAAAACTTTTCCGGCATTAAGGCAAGTAAAAAATGGTGACTACGAAGAATAAGAATAAAAAGAAGCGAATATTATTTCGGTTTAGTCGAAAAATTAAAAGCGATTGAACTGTAATATGGTGCGCAAAAAATACAATAGTACAAACCATTGGCGCGAATTAATGAAGGTAAATTTATTTATTTATTTAAAGAAATCTATTTTGTAATTTACATGTATGATTTCAGATTTTTTACAATAGTTAAAACAGTAATTTCAAACAAAAAACTTAAAAAAAGAAAATATAAACCAAATTTTAGTTTGACAATTAAAAATTTAAAAAATTGTTCTTCAAGATATTTGTAAAGTTGTTCTTTGATAAATTAAAGTCGAATAGGTCGTCAATTAAGTTGAACGATTTAGACATCCTATTAATGGGGTTGTTTTCTCTATAGTTAGTAGAATGGTGTTCAAGCGCTAAAAATCCATGGTTTCGAAATGTTCTGCATGGCACGTGAATTGATATGTTTTCCAAGATGTGAGCTGAATCAACGTGACCAAGCAAAACGTTACCAATAAAAGCCGCGCCCAAGAGAAGTCGTCTATTTTCAAGCGTGCATATTTTGTATTCCGTGCATCTTGTTAGGTGTGGCGGTAAGCGAGCCACATTTTCATGGAATGGTAAGTTGTGGTCGTAATCCCAGTCACTTTTCTTTGACAAAAATCAGGAAATTCTTTTGAATGCTTTCAATTCTTTTTATGTGCACAGCATAGTATGGATTCCAGACCGTTACAGCGTATTCCAGTTAAGATCGAACATAAGCGAAATATAGTGAACATAAGGTATGAATATCCTTAAATTCACCTGTCCATCTTTTAACAAATCCGATCATGGCATTCGCTTTCGCAATACAATTTTCAATATGCCTATTGAAACTGGCGTTTTCGACAAATTTGACACCTAAGTCTATAATCTCATTGACTCTTTGCAGTACTTCATTGTTGACTGTAATGAAGTAATAACCCGATTTCTTTTACGATGAAAAGACATGATTTTGCATTTCTTAATATTTAAGTATAGTGAGTTTCGATCACACCACTCACTTAATCTATCTAAGTCTTCTTGAAGTTTCTCCGTATCTAACAAACCATTAATAGTAACTTTAATAACGTTTGATTTCTCACTTCCCATTATTACAAATTGTCGCCGGTTTGATAGGTATAACTTAAACCAATTTATGTAATCGAGAGAAAACCCAAAATCGAATAAACTCTGGAGTGCTTTATGATGACAGATAGAATCAAATGCTTTACTGAAATCCGTGTACGCTACATCAACTTGACGGTGCTTTTCTATTTTGTTAACTAGTTTACTGGTGAATTCAACCAGATTAGTCGATGTGGGTCGGCCAGGCATAAACCCATACTGGTTTATTGATATATGACGTGCAATTGTGGATTTAAAGCTGTTGCATAATACTAACTGAAATAATTTCGGAATTGATGATGTTGTTGATATTCCTCTGTAGCATGTGATATCATCACGCTTACCCGATTTAAAAATTAGACGAGGGTATATCGTCAAGACCGCAACCATCTCCAAACCTCCTTAAAGCCGATAAAATGTTGTCCTCAAAAATAATAGGAGGAGTTATTGATGTGTTGTTGTTGCTGGGTTGTTCGTACAATCCACTAGTAACGCTTGGTCTATAGACTGATTGAAAGAACAACGCGAACATGTCAGCTATATCTTTGGTGTTTGAAGAGCAGGTATTGCTGTAGGTCATATTAGCACGGTATCCTTCAATTTCGCGTTTATTTTTAAAGTATTTCCAAAATTGTTTTGGATTTACTTTGATTTTGTCTTGAATTTGATCAAGATACGACCTGTATTTTGATTTGAAATAAATTTCAAATTCGTTACTATGTTGTAGAAACATAGTGTTGTCCGCTTCTAACCCGCTTTTTAGCATTTTGGCGTACGCTTTCGACTTCCGATTTTTTAAATTAACTAGTCTGTCATCGAACCAGTGGGGATGAGAATTTTGTGGTTTACAGCACATAGGTACATAAAGATCGAAGCCTTGAAGCATAATGTAATTAAATTTGTCCACATTTTCGTTAATATCATTGAAATTGAGAGTTATTTGCCAGTTGATGGATTCAAGGTAATTTTGTAGCACCACACGGTTAGTTTTTTTAAAGGTGTATTTGATTGGTAGTGTGGGTGTTCTGATCTTGCCATTTTAGTTAAGTCAAATACAATATCCAAAGATTTGTGATTGACATCATTTATGACAAAAGGTGGTAGGGATTAAGAAATTTTAAAGGTGCCAATGTCGTTGCTTAAGACAAGATCCAATAATCTATCACGATTATTAGCAATTGTGTTTATTTGGTTCAAATTATAACCAAGCATGGCGGACACAAATAAAGATTCCGCATCTGTTGTTATATTGCATGGTAAAATACAGTTTAGTTCCGGGTCCAAATTCCAAGTTATATTTGAAAGATTAAAATCGCCAAGCACAAGAACTAAATCTGACGAGTTTGTTGTATTAATAACTTCATCAATCGCATCGATGCAAGTTGCATAATGATCACTATTTGATTGAGGTGCTATATATGCTGCGTAGATGATTAGATTGGTTTGGTTGATTTTGATTTTTACACCAATTTGTTCAACTCTCGATGGGGCTAAAGTTACTGGAGCATTCCAGAGTTTAGAATATACTGCTATCAGTACGCCACCACCCGATTTCTTTGAACTAGTTTCAGGAGACCGATCGCATCTATAAACAACGTAATCATGACCAAAAAATTCGCTGCTCCTTATGCCGGGTTTTAATGAAGTTTCACAAATTACATAAATGAGGTAGTTTGATTTTAAAACGAAGTTGTATAGAATTTGGATGCTTTTGATGCCATTTTGTTTACGTTTTGATAGTAATTGAGATTAGTTGTTTATCAGCTCTGGTAAAAGTTAGATAGAAAGCGTTCTCTAACACAGGTAATGATGCTAACGTTGGTGACAGGTTTATAAATTCGGTAGAAGTTTCAACTGTGTTCATAGTAGTGATGTTAGGGTAGTATTCTGTGAGAGCAGAAGTAACATCAGCGGGACATCTACACGTTACATTGAAGTACTCAGTCTTTGTTACGAAAGCACTTGCATCGGACTTTACATTTATATATCTCAGTAACTATCGTATCGGGCAATTCTTGTGTTTGAAGCGTAACATTTTAACTTGCACTTTGACAGACATTAAAACCGGCGAAGTGAATAAAAAGTTACAACATTTAATGGGGATTAATAACGAAAAAATTCGATATCTTTCGCAATTTTATTACGACAGGCTCTCGTAAAAATTTGTGCTGTTTATTGAGAAGGTGCTTTATCAAAATCAGAAGCAAAGAAATGGTTTGCGCGCTTTCGTTCTGGAAATATGGATGTCAAAGATGCACCTCGCTCTGGCCGACCAACCAAGTCGATGAAATCATACAGAAAATTGAAGAATCCCGGCATATAAGCAGCTATGCAATTGATAAAATACAAAATATTGATCACAAAACAGTTTTAAACCATTTGAAAATGGCTGGATACAAAAAAAAACTTGTCGTTTGGGTACCACATAAATTAACAGTTAAAAGTTTAATAGACCGGATTTCTATCTGCGAAACGCTGCTGAAACGGAACGAACTGTCGTTTCAATGTCACCCAAAAACTGCCACGAACTTGTCCCTACCCCTATCTAATACCGACGTAAACACTCGGCGTATCACTGTTGTCCGTCCAAAGTGTCTGGGCTCAACTACGAATTTAATTTAGATGCTTTTGATCTTATTCGTTTCCATAGATATTTAAAAAAAAAATTGAAATAAACGGAAAATACACAACCACTTTGCGCCATGATACTAACAAATAAAATAAAATAATTGCGTGCGCCCAAACTGATATGTAATCAATGGTCAGCGAGCATATATTTATTTTTACTTATGGTGAAGTATAACTCATCCTCTTGGTGTCAGATGTTGATAAACTAATTTAGTTAATTGGCAAAGGTTTACAGATTGCAATGTCAGGTTAAGTTTCGCGGAAACAATTCAATGCTAAATTTAATGAGCTCATAAATATTTTCTTGGAAAATTGGGAGCATAACCGAAACAAACGATATTTATACCAAAAATTCTACAGAATTCTAGTAACGAAAATTATTTCATATTTTCTGTTACACCGTTTCAGCATAATAAGGTATTGCATATTTTTAAACACATAAATAGGAACGAGTGTTTTAAAAAAATTATGTAATTGTTTTTAATTTGTTGGATTTCGGTTGTACATATTTGCATAGAAAAATTAATATGAAAAATATAAAAAAATTGTTTTATTTTTAATGTTCTGATGTGGTTTGTGGCCTATTTAACAATAGATGTATATATATTTATATTTTATTTGGAATGGTGGTAAATGTGGTTAATATGAAATACGAGTATGATGTTTACGTAACTAGAACTTAAATCTGTTACTTTAAAATTAATTTACTCCGGAGGAACTATTAAATTTAAAGTAAAGTTAAATTTTAAACCAATGGCAAGAGGTTACGATTGACTATTTTAGGCTTGAAAACTTTTCGGGCTTGCCAAATTTTATGAAATGCGCGATGTAATTTCGATTAAGTTTATCGGGTTGTAATTTCAATAAATTTACTATAAAATCAAAATTACTAAAAACTATACATTTAAATTTTTTCGGAACAATTAAGGTGTTCCGCTTTAAGAAAAGGAAAATCAATGGTGTACATTACATAATTTAATTGTTTACATAAAATGTATTTACCATAAATTAAATTTTTTTAATTATAAAGTGCTTAATTTAATCTATATAATCATGTAGAGCCACTGGCGATTTGAATAATTTTGATTTACCATAAAACACATAGATACATATAAATTTACATAAGTATGTTACAAAAAGATTGTAGGTATCTGTTATCTATTTTATGGTTGTTGCTTATTCTGTAGATAAAGAAAAACATTTATTTAATTAGTTTTCTGAGTATTGCAGATATCATAAACGAATACGAAATAAATATGTTATTATGTTTATGTTCAAAATTTAAAATTGTAATTTACATGGCGGCCTAATTTTTAATCTCAAACCAGTCAAATTTGAGCGGGATTGTTTTGGCTACAATAAAATTTGTGAAAATATATTTTTAAATTAATTTACTTGAAATATTTCCACAAGAATGCATTGCGACGGAAAAATCGAAAATTAATCTAAAATAACTCTTAAACATTTTGATTATAAGAAAATTCATATGTCATATTTTTCACCGATCGGCAAGCTTGTCTCTATAATACTATGGTTACATTACCTCGTAACACTGGCCGAAATGTTAGGTAATCCCTGTGAAAACCTCCACAAAAAAATATCTTAGTAAACTTTTGATTGAATAGCTTAACACACCGAGTCTGATACAAATCTTATTTCCAGCTAGAAAACAAATAGGGCTACATTTTTTGGATTCTTGATAGCCAACATTACTTTGTGTTCCGTGGTGAAAGTAATTGACAATTTATGTCAAAAACGAAAAATAAGAAAATGTTTTGCTGAATATTTGATTCAAAATCTCACGTAATATAAATAAAAATTTTTTTTAAATTATCAGTAACTTTTCAGTTCAAACAAATAATGAATCTACTCCAATTTTTTCCTCAAATCTACTCCATATTTTTTGCGTTGAAGAAGTCAAAATTTGGGCCAGCCGAAAATATCAGAATGCAGTTTTCAGGCCAGCCGAAAGAGTTTTAGCAAACACACATTTTTTTATATTCGAGCCATTGGAAACGGGTTGACCTTTGTTTACGGCAAAACCGGTTTCATAGATTCGTCCCCACCCATTTTTGTACCCTGTGCAGCATTGGTTCCCGCAGTTCAATATGGTCTAAGAAACGGTCGTGGATTTATAATGCGCATGCGAGTAACCTAAATTACCGCATAACTTTTAATGGAAGAATGCTTAAGATCTCTAGAATGATCTTAGCTTCAAATGCGAATTTAAATAAATTAAGACCACGAAATCAATCTACTTAAGTAAGCTTGCAGTTTCATGTCGAAAGCGGGGGATATTCGTGAAATTTGTGATGAACCAACATGGGATTTTAATGTAAAATTGTTAACGTCTGTGAAGTTGGCCCAAAATTCTAGCCCAAAATATTTTATTTTTTGTCGCTGGCAATACCGTCATAGTATTTGATAACTATCATGACAGTAAAACTGTAAAAACATTGAATTTCACATAAATTGAATATAAAAAATGTGTTTTAAATTTCTAAAACTATACTAATAATAAAATAAAAAATATACACATTTAACGCAAACATATTCTTACTAATTGGTTTCACAGTATTCTGTTTACGCTATCACATGATGGTGCTTTAAATGATTTATCAAAATTCTAATAACTTTTTCACACAAAAACTATAATTTCTGTCACGTATGAACTGTCAGCCCAAAAAAATCATGATTTTTATGATAGCAGCCCAAAATAACAAAAATATTCCGTTCGTTATAAATTTTTGAAGTAAGCACAATTTTTTTTATCTTGACGAATACACTCAACCCAAAATTCAATTTTTCTTGAAATACAGAACCATTGTAATCGTGTTTAATAAATGTAAAACGGCCAAGAAAAAATTCTTATTATTTCAAATTGGTTCATGAATATATAATTTTTAAAGAACAATAATATGTGGCCACTTGACATATTTAAAATTCTAAATCGAAGTTTCGGGAATTTTTCATAACTAAAAAATCTATGACGCTTTTGTTAATAAATTCCTCATATATAAACACGATTCACAGTTTTATTTTAATACACATATAGTACAATATATAAATCCTAATACTGAGAATAACCTATATTCGGCCGCTTTACGAACAACCATACTATTTAATGGAAGTTGAGATTTTCGCTGTTGGTCATCGGTCTCACTATGATTTTCGGACAGAACTGGTTCTAGCCTTTACGAGTAGGAAGTTTCAGGAGGTTGTGGTGGGGTCTTCATGCCGAGAATGGCCTATATTGGGCCGCTTTACGAACAACCATACTATTTAATGGAAGTTGAGATTTTCGGTGTTGGTCATCGGTCTCACTATGATTTTCGAACAGAACTGATTCTAGCCTTTACGAGTAGGAAGTTTCAGGAGGTTGTGGTGGGGTCTTCATACCGAGAATGGCCTATATTCGGCCGCTTTACGAACAACCATACTATTTAATGGAAGTTGAGATTTTCGCTGTTGGTCATCGGTCTTACTATGATTTTCGGACAGAACTGGTTCTAGCCTTTACAAGTAGGAAGTTTCAAGAGGTTGTGGTGGGGTCTTCATACCAAGAATGGCCTATATTCGGCCGCTTTACGAACAACCATACTATTTAATGGAAGTTGAGATTTTCGGTGTTGGTCATCGGTCTCACTATGATTTTCGGACAGAACTGGTTCTAGCCTTTACGAGTAGGAAGTTTCAAGAGGTTGTGGTGGGGTCTTCATACCAAGAATGGCCTATATTCGGCCGCTTTACGAACAACCATACTATTTAATGGAAGTTGAGATTTTCGGTGTTGGTCATCGGTCTCACTATGATTTTCGGACAGAACTGGTTCTAGCCTTTACGAGTAGGAAGTTTCAGGAGGTTGTGGTGGGGTCTTCATGCCGAGAATGGCGTATATTGGGCCGCTTTACGAACAACCATACTATTTAATGGAAGTTGAGATTTTCGCTGTTGGTCATCGGTCTCACTATGATTTTCGGACAGAACTGTTTCTAGCCTTTACGAGTAGAAAGTTTCAGGAGGTTGTGGTGGGGTCTTCATACCGAGAATGGCCTATATTCGGCCGCTTTACGAACAACCATACTATTTAATGGAAGTTGAGATTTTCGGTGTTGGTCATCGGTCTCACTATGATTTTCGGACAGAACTGGTTCTAGCCTTTACGAGTAGGAAGTTTCAGGAGGTTGTGGTGGGGTCTTCATGCCGAGAATGGCCTATATTGGGCCGCTTTACGAACAACCATACTATTTAATGGAAGTTGAGATTTTCGGTGTTGGTCATCGGTCTCACTATGATTTTCGAACAGAACTGATTCTAGCCTTTACGAGTAGGAAGTTTCAGGAGGTTGTGGTGGGGTCTTCATACCGAGAATGGCCTATATTCGGCCGCTTTACGAACAACCATACTATTTAATGGAAGTTGAGATTTTCGCTGTTGGTCATCGGTCTTACTATGATTTTCGGACAGAACTGGTTCTAGCCTTTACAAGTAGGAAGTTTCAAGAGGTTGTGGTGGGGTCTTCATACCAAGAATGGCCTATATTCGGCCGCTTTACGAACAACCATACTATTTAATGGAAGTTGAGATTTTCGGTGTTGGTCATCGGTCTCACTATGATTTTCGGACAGAACTGGTTCTAGCCTTTACGAGTAGGAAGTTTCAAGAGGTTGTGGTGGGGTCTTCATACCAAGAATGGCCTATATTCGGCCGCTTTACGAACAACCATACTATTTAATGGAAGTTGAGATTTTCGGTGTTGGTCATCGGTCTCACTATGATTTTCGGACAGAACTGGTTCTAGCCTTTACGAGTAGGAAGTTTCAGGAGGTTGTGGTGGGGTCTTCATGCCGAGAATGGCGTATATTGGGCCGCTTTACGAACAACCATACTATTTAATGGAAGTTGAGATTTTCGCCGTTGGTCATCGGTCTCACTATGATTTTCGAACAGAACTGATTCTAGCCTTTACGAGTAGGAAGTTTCAGGAGGTTGTGGTGGGGTCTTCATACCGAGAATGGCCTATATTCGGCCGCTTTACGAACAACCATACTATTTAATGGAAGTTGAGATTTTCGGTGTTGGTCATCGGTCTCACTATGATTTTCGGACAGAACTGGTTCTAGCCTTTACGAGTAGAAAGTTTCAGGAGGTTGTGGTGGGGTCTTCATACCGAGAATGGCCTATATTCGGCCGCTTTACGAACAACCATACTATTTAATGGAAGTTGAGATTTTCGCTGTTGGTCATCGGTCTCACTATGATTTTCGGACAGAACTGTTTCTAGCCTTTACGAGTAGAAAGTTTCAGGAGGTTGTGGTGGGGTCTTCATACCGAGAATGGCCTATATTCGGCCGCTTTACGAACAACCATACTATTTAATGGAAGTTGAGATTTTCGGTGTTGGTCATCGGTCTCACTATGATTTTCGGACAGAACTGGTTCTAGCCTTTACGAGTAGGAAGTTTCAGGAGGTTGTGGTGGGGTCTTCATGCCGAGAATGGCCTATATTGGGCCGCTTTACGAACAACCATACTATTTAATGGAAGTTGAGATTTTCGCCGTTGGTCATCGGTCTCACTATGATTTTCGAACAGAACTGATTCTAGCCTTTACGAGTAGGAAGTTTCAGGAGGTTGTGGTGGGGTCTTCATACCGAGAATGGCCTATATTCGGCCGCTTTACGAACAACCATACTATTTAATGGAAGTTGAGATTTTCGCTGTTGGTCATCGGTCTTACTATGATTTTCGGACAGAACTGGTTCTAGCCTTTACGAGTAGGAAGTTTCAAGAGGTTGTGGTGGGGTCTTCATACCAAGAATGGCCTATATTCGGCCGCTTTACGAACAACCATACTATTTAATGGAAGTTGAGATTTTCGGTGTTGGTCATCGGTCTCACTATGATTTTCGGACAGAACTGGTTCTAGCCTTTACGAGTAGGAAGTTTCAGGAGGTTGTGGTGGGGTCTTCATACCGAGAATGGCCTATATTCGGCCGCTTTACGAACAACCATACTATTTAATGGAAGTTGAGATTTTCGCTGTTGGTCATCGGTCTTACTATGATTTTCGGACAGAACTGGTTCTAGCCTTTACAAGTAGGAAGTTTCAAGAGGTTGTGGTGGGGTCTTCATACCAAGAATGGCCTATATTCGGCCGCTTTACGAACAACCATACTATTTAATGGAAGTTGAGATTTTCGGTGTTGGTCATCGGTCTCACTATGATTTTCGGACAGAACTGGTTCTAGCCTTTACGAGTAGGAAGTTTCAAGAGGTTGTGGTGGGGTCTTCATACCAAGAATGGCCTATATTCGGCCGCTTTACGAACAACCATACTATTTAATGGAAGTTGAGATTTTCGGTGTTGGTCATCGGTCTCACTATGATTTTCGGACAGAACTGGTTCTAGCCTTTACGAGTAGGAAGTTTCAGGAGGTTGTGGTGGGGTCTTCATGCCGAGAATGGCGTATATTGGGCCGCTTTACGAACAACCATACTATTTAATGGAAGTTGAGATTTTCGCCGTTGGTCATCGGTCTCACTATGATTTTCGAACAGAACTGATTCTAGCCTTTACGAGTAGGAAGTTTCAGGAGGTTGTGGTGGGGTCTTCATACCGAGAATGGCCTATATTCGGCCGCTTTACGAACAACCATACTATTTAATGGAAGTTGAGATTTTCGGTGTTGGTCATCGGTCTCACTATGATTTTCGGACAGAACTGGTTCTAGCCTTTACGAGTAGAAAGTTTCAGGAGGTTGTGGTGGGGTCTTCATACCGAGAATGGCCTATATTCGGCCGCTTTACGAACAACCATACTATTTAATGGAAGTTGAGATTTTCGCTGTTGGTCATCGGTCTTACTATGATTTTCGGACAGAACTAGTTCTAGACTTTACGAGTAGAAAGTTTCAGGAGGTTGTGGTGGGGTCTTCATACCAAGAATGGCCTATATTCGGCCGCTTTACGAACAACCATACTATTTAATGGAAGTTGAGATTTTCGCTGTTGGTCATCGGTCTTACTATGATTTTCGGACAGAACTGGTTCTAGCCTTTACGAGTAGGAAGTTTCAGGAGGTTGTGGTGGGGTCTTCATACCGAGAATGGCCTATATTCGGCCGCTTTACGAACAACCATACTATTTAATGGAAGTTGAGATTTTCGGTGTTGGTCATCGGTCTCACTATGATTTTCGGATAGAACTGGTTCTAGCCTTTACGAGTAGGAAGTTTCAGGAGGTTGTGGTGGGGTCTTCATACCGAGAATGGCCTATATTCGGCCGATTTACGAACAACCATAATATTGAGTCCAATGTAGGGGAAATCTGTGAACCGTAATTGGCAGCAACTCCTAATTAAAACTTCCTCGATTTTTATAGATTTTCAAAAATATTTCAAAATATAATAGTAAACAAAAATATTCTAAATATAATTTGATATAAAATCGGTTCAAAATCAAGCTAAAATGTTTTTCAGACAAATTGACTGATCGGTATTAAACTTTGTACGCAGTGTTTTCCAAAATATGGTTAAAACGGTGTTCTGGGAGTGGCCACCTTTCGAAGAATATTTTTTGGTAAGTTGTATTTCTCACCTTACAAAACAAGTATGATGTATTCGAGATTTATAATGTGTACATTCGTTTTAAAAGAAAGTCGGTTGCTGTATTTTATATATGTATTAGGTCTGCAAGTACAAACTGTGCTTTTTTCGGCCAAATTCAACTTTATTGAAAATATGATTGTTACAAAGTTTAATTATCGAGATATTCGCCATTATCATCTATGGTCGTTTGTCATTTATCAGGTAGATGATGAATACTTTCGCGATAGAAACTTCTTTCGTGGTTTCGAAGCAAAAGAGTCATCGAGCCAGTTTTGCACATCTTCAACTTTCCTGAACCGCTGGTCTTTCAAATATGATGACATCAATCTGAACAAGTGGTTAGAGGGAGCCAAGTCTACAGATGCTGTACGCCGCTTGCTGTAAGACCTCCCATCCTAAGGAGAAAATGGGATTCTGGGTTGATTTTACTGTATGTGTACGAGTGTGTTATCATGCTGCAATATCACGTTCCGCCGTTGGCCCGTAAATTGTCTTTTTCCTGCAAAGCATACCTAATTTGATAAATTGGGCCTGGTAACGTTTAGCTGTAACAGTTTGACCAGGTTCCAGAAGCTCGTAGTAAATGACTCCTTTCCAATCCCAACAGGTGCACAGTAACACTCTCGTGGCATGAATATTCATTTTTGCAACTGATATTCATGGCTGGCCTGGTTCAGCCCATGGTTTCCTGCATTAAGAATTGTCGTATAAAATTCACTTTTCATCACCCGCAATGATTTTGTGTAAAAAAATCTTTCCTTTGTACGGAGAAAGCAAATTTAGGCCCAATGTTACTCTTTGACTTTTGGTTTCGTCGGTCAATTTATGAGGAAGCCATTTTCCTTCCTTCTGTATTTTTCCCATTGCACGCAATTGAAGTGATATTGTTTGGTGAGTAATTCGTAGCGGTACACATACAGTAAAATCAACCCAGAAACTCATTTTCTCCTTAGGATGGGAGGTTTTACAGCAAACGGCGTACAGCATCTGTAGACTTGGCTCCCTCTAACCACTTGTTCAGATTGATGTCATCATATTTGAAAGACCAGCGGTTCACGAAAGTTGAAGATGTGCAAAACTGGCTCGATGACTCTTTTGCTTCGAAACCACGAAAGAAGTTTCTATCGCGAAAGTATTCATCATCTACCTGATAAATGACAAACGACCATAGATGATAATGGCGAATATCTCGATAATTAAACTTTGTAACAATCATATTTTCAATAAAGTTGAATTTGGCCGAAAAAAAGCACAGTTTGTACTTGCAGACCTAATACATATATAAAATACAGCAACCGACTTTCTTTTAAAACGAATGTACACATTATAAATCTCGAATACATCATACTTGTTTTGTAAGGTGAGAAATACAACTTACCAAAAAATATTCTTCGAAAGGTGGCCACTCCCAGAACACCGTTTTAACCATATTTTGGAAAACACTGCGTACAAAGTTTAATACCGATCAGTCAATTTGTCTGAAAAACATTTTAGCTTGATTTTGAACCGATTTTATATCAAATTATATTTAGAATATTTTTGTTTACTATTATATTTTGAAATATTTTTGAAAATCTATAAAAATCGAGGAAGTTTTAATTAGGAGTTGCTGCCAATTACGGTTCACAGATTTCTCCTACATTGGACTCAATATTATGGTTGTTCGTAAATCGGCCGAATATAGGCCATTCTCGGTATGAAGACCCCACCACAACCTCCTGAAACTTCCTACTCGTAAAGGCTAGAACCAGTTCTATCCGAAAATCATAGTGAGACCGATGACCAACACCGAAAATCTCAACTTCCATTAAATAGTATGGTTGTTCGTAAAGCGGCCGAATATAGGCCATTCTCGGTATGAAGACCCCACCACAACCTCCTGAAACTTCCTACTCGTAAAGGCTAGAACCAGTTCTGTCCGAAAATCATAGTGAGACCGATGACCAACAGCGAAAATCTCAACTTCCATTAAATGATATGGTTGTTCTTAAAATGGCCTCACATTCTCCTAAAACTTTTTTATTTTAGTTAAATATTGAATTTTTAGAAGTAGCAATATTTTAATTTTTGGGTTGACAACAATAAAATGTTGTGACATACGATTTTTTGGGCTGCTGTTCATACGTAACAGAAAAATTTATTTGTTTTTGGGCTGACATCATTAAAATATCGTGACATACGATTTTTTTGGGCTGACAGTTCATACGTGATAGAAAAATATTTTTTTTTTTGGGCTGACATCATTTAAATGTCGTGATATACGATTTTTTTGGGCTGACAGTTCATACGTGATAGAAATTATAGTTTGGTGTTGCCACTGCGTTTTTTTGGGCTGACATTTGGGCCAACTTCACATACATAAATTGTTACACCCATTGTTAACGAAAGAAAATTAAAATTTTGTCTGATAGCGGCCTAAAGCCGAAAACTGGTGTTAGTAGGCTATTTTGTTTTGGTTGTTGAAGCGTCAGCGGCGGGAGTTGTTATTATTTATACTTACCAGAAAAAGAATGATTCCGCATATCTGCAAAAAAATTAAATTAAATAAAAAAAACGTTAGTTTCTATTTTTTAACAAGACAAAATAACTTTATTAAAAAAATAATAAACATTTTAACAAAAAAAAAATTTAATTCGTTTAACTCTTTGTCGTTTATTGTAAATGTTTAGTTTTTCAACATCCTTGCAAAAATTTGAAAATCTCCCTTGGAAGCTGTAGTGGTGAAAAGTACCGGTACACAGATTCCTACCAAATTTCGCAACGATCTCCCAATTAATGGAAAAAGTTTAAGTGTTAAGAATTTTTTCGGCTTTTCGGACAAAATATTATTTTCATGGACACCCGACGTACGATTATAAAATTCTTCTTCACATACATAGTGAAAATTTCCTGTGGTTTCTGATTTAGTCATTATAATTCGATAAATCAATATGATCTTGTTTTGTATTATCGGTACAAAGCAAGAGTTGGATTTTTGCAGTTTGGTCGTTGCAACCTGATGAGTAGACCAACTTTCTATCAGTACGAAACTAAGCTGCCAAGAAACTACCTAATAGCGGAACCAGTCAGAAATAAAAACTTAACTTAATAAAAAATTAAGAATGGGATAAATGGCATTTCAATGTTATTACCCAGTCAAACTTAATTTTCATGTAAGAAACCGAATTACCCTTCGTTAAATTACAGCTGTCACTTAATTAAAAAATAGTGCGCGCAATTTCTCGCTCGAAAATAAGAGATATGTACGATTTGTTGTTGTGTTTTATACACAGCAAAAGAAGATAAATTTTTGATACGGGTGGAAGCCATATTTATTTTGTGTACATTTTTTTGTTTACTATTTTATTTATTAAATAAAACTATTTTAATATTTTTTCATATTATGTGATTAGTTTTAATAATGTGTGATAAAGTAAAAATGGTGTTTTAGTGAATTTTGAAAAAAATTAATTTGTTAATGGTGTGATATTATAGTCCTAGTGTAAACGCTATTTTACTACTATAATATTTTAATTTTGTTTAGTTATTTCCTTATTTCCTTTTTTCTTTGTTATGTAAAAGCATCTCGTTTATGTGTACATTTTTAAATACGAAATTTATATATAAAAATTTATAACAACATGAACAAATATGAAATTTCTCTAAAAGACATTTCACAATAAAAAATAGGCTTTATTTTTGGCTGGTTGGAATACCAAAAAAAAAATACAATTGGGTTCGGTAAAATTTGTTTTTTTTTTTTTGGTTAGTTCTTATTTCTGACTGGTTCCGCTGTAAGGGAGTTCTCATTTTTGTAAGGGTTTGTGTATCTTTGTGTACACAAGTGACCTGGGGCTAAAGGTTTGGTGGAGGGGTGTGTATTTTTTCTATTTTTGTGGTAGAAATATTGTTAGTAAATGGCCTCTTTGTTTTCTGCGACTAAAATAGTCGTAAAATTGTATGGGTCCATGAAAATAATATTTAAAAAAAATTCTTGAACAAATTAAATTCACGGACGATTATAAAATTCTTTTTAAGTATGAAGTAGCTTCGACTGTAGAGATACCTAGTTTTGGTGAAATACAATTTTTTTTTATTAAGACTCGTCATTCCCGTTAAAATTTAAAAATGAAATAATTTTGTTTGAAATTTAATTTACCTTTTTAATCTTTTTAAAAAATGGAAAGCTCCTATTTCCATAGGAGCCGGCCACTTACAGATAACTGATATTTCCCAAAACAACTGAGATCTCCCAATTCGCGATCGCTTATTAAACCTATTTTCAAATCCGGGATTCGTGGTAATATTGAGAACTATAGAGGTATTTGTATAATTTCAGTCTTACCCAAGTTATTTGAGAAACTTGTTAAAGATCAAATTATTCTTTCACGTGAAAACTTTTATCACTCCAAAAAAGCATCGTTTCTTTCCAGGCAGATCAACTGTTACTTACTTACTGTTGCTTACAAATTATGTTTCTAATGCCTTACTTAGGGGTAAAATTGTGCAGGTTGTGTACACTGATTCCTGTAAGGCCTTTGATACGATTGATCATGACTTGCTGTTGACGAAACTTGATTCCTTGCATTGTAGTTTTCTCCCACTGGACTGGATAAGATACTATCTTGATTCCAGAACTCAGATAATAAAGATTGGTGGTTTCACGTCCAGAGTTATTGATGTCACTTCGGGAGTGCCTCAAGGTAGTCATTTGGGTCCTATGCTTTTCATACTATTTATCAGTGACGTAGTAGATTGTTTGAGGTATTCCAACATCCTCATCTATGGACGACATTAAAATTTTTGAAAAATGACACAAGAGACATCCAATCTGACTTAAATAATTTCAGTATGTGGTGCACAGCTCAGAATTTGACCCTAAACATTTCCAAATGTAAAACAATCCATTTTACCCGTGCAATCACGCCCACTAGTTTTAATTTTTCCTGGATGGCTGTATTATTGATAATGTTGATACGTTTATGGATCTAGGTACAACATTTACGTCGAACTTATCGTTCAATAAGCACATAGATATTCGCATTTCTAAAGCGAATTCCATTCTTGGGTTTATTAAAAAGTTTTCGAGGGATTTTCAAGATTTATTTTATTAAAATATTATATATCTCGTTTGTGCGTTCGTTGTTGGAATATGGTGCAGCAATTTGGAATTCGTTTTATGGTAACTGTTCAAACCGAATAGAAAGGGTTCAAGAGCGCTTTTTAAGGTTTTCTCTGTGAATGTTGCCCAAAGATGGGGACCTACCCGCTTTTATACTCCCACCGTATCGAGGTAGATGTAAATTAATAAATATTGAGCCGCTCTTTATCCGCAGAATCGAAATTGGTGCGTTATTGGTTAGAGACTTGTTGGTGTCTAAAATTGACTGTCCTGAGATTTTGGTATTGTACGATATATATACTCCGTTACGGACCCTTCGCGTTAGAGATTTCCAAATTAAGCTGCCTTATATTAGGCATAACTACGGTAAATATGAACCTGTTTATCAATCTACTGTTTCTTTTAATAAAGTTAGATAGGCTTTCGACTTTAATCTATCTAGGGATGCATTTAAGAATTTAATGTCTAATGGTCTTTTAAATTATTGATAATTTTTCATGTTTGTTTAATTTTACTTTTTTCTTAATTAAATTCTTATATATTAATGTATTATTGAAATTGTAGCCAGATTGTATATAAGTATAAAGTTGGTAATAAATAAATAAATAAATTTCTCTATCAGTCTGGTCTGTACAGAAGTCTAATTTTTGTTGAAAAGTAGTTTCTTGTCAAAATATTTCCGATTAAATTGTGCAATACTGTTGTGATCCGATATTGTTACTTAATTAATTTGTTATTTTTTTATGCAAAAAATAGTACTATTCCATCGACTGGTTAGGTTCGGGAGGTGTGAAGTTCGTAGTATCGCTCCTTAAATAAATATCACAAAAAATAAAATAAAATTCCGAATATCTGGAAAAAATTTATGTCTGAAGATTCATTTCGAATAGTCAATCCGCCTGGACAGTAGAAACGCGAAACTCCGGCGAAATATTTCAATTGTCATTTCCGGTAAAATTTAAAAATTCTTCGAAACGAATTTTATTTAAAATTTAATTTACAAAGATTTTGTTTTTAATCGTTTTTCGTAAATAATTTATTCTTAAACATATTTTGAAAAAACGAACAACCTCTTATGAGACCTGCCACTCCCGGTGGACCAATTTCAGCCAAACATCACTGAGACCTCCAAATATATTTAAAGGGCTTAAGACTTTTATCCCGCCCAAACGGATTGGGCGTACTGAGGTAAAATTTTTGTTACGAAATGCTCTCTCACAAACAACTAATATTTTTACTTTTTTTTACTTAAAAGTATAGTAATTATGAGTAATTAATTATGAATATTTTGGACGTCGAGATTTTTGCGGATTTATCATTCGCTATATGTTATTCGCTATATCGCAAAAAAGGAGTTTTAAAAAATCTCGGTGTATATTTGATGCAGACTTAAAGTTTCTACCGCCTATTTACAGCTAAGACTCGACTGATCGGGATGAAACTTTAAACTTAAGCTGATCGGTCGAGAAGAAAATTCATTCTTATAAGTTTTTTCCTGAACTTGGGAGGCTTCAAAGATGTTTGGTCGAAATTTGTTCACCAGAAGTGCAAGCCTCCATAGGAGTCTTTTATTTTGTACAGATATTTTTAAAACTTACAAAAATTAAAAAAACTGCAATAATAGCGGTCTAGATCAATTTTCCAAAGTTTGAGCAGATTTGTACAATCCAAACGGATTTGTGAGTGATCGGGATGAAACTCTCTCTCTCTCTCTCTCTAGCATTTACATCCCATGAAGGGATTTTGCCGCCCGCACTATAGCCCTCATCCGTCTCGGTCCATCGCTCTCGTCCTCCAATTTCGACATCCTAATACGAGTAGGTCTTGTTTATTTATTTATTTATTTACCAACTCTATACTTATATACAATCTGGTTACAATTTTAAAAATACATTAATATAGTATACTAAAAATTTAATTAAAAAAAATAAAAAAAAGTAAAATTAAACAAACATGAAAAATTACCAATAATTTAAAAGAACATTAGACATTAAATTCTTAAATGCATCCCTGGATAGATTAAAGTCGAAAGCCGATCGAACTTTATTAAAAGAAACAGTAGATTGATAAACAGGTTCATATTTACCGTAGTTATGCCTAATATAAGGCAGCTTAATTTGGAAATCTCTAACGCGAAGGGTCCGTAACGGAGTATATATATCGTACAATACCAAAATCTCAGGACAGTCAATTTTAGACACCAACAAGTCTCTAACCAATAACGCACCAATTTCGATTCTGCGGATAAAGAGCGGCTCAATATTTATTAATTTACATCTACCTCGATACGGTGGGAGTATAAAAGCGGGTAGGTTCCGATCTCTGGGCAACATTCGCAGAGAAAACCTTAAAAAGCGCTTTTGAACACTTTGTATTCGGTCTGAACAGTTACCATAAAACGGATTCCAAATTACTGCACCATATTCCAACAACGAACGCACAAACGAAATATATAATATTTTAATAGAATAAGGATCTTGAAAATCCCTCGAAAACTTTTTAATAAACCCAAGCATGGAATTCGCTTTAGAAATGCAAATATCTATGTGCTTATTGAACGATAAGTTCGACGTAAATGTTATACCTAAATCCATAAACGTATCAACATTATCAATAATACAGCCATCCAGGAAAAAATCAAAACTAGCGGGCGTGATCGTACGGGTAAAACGGATTGTTTTACATTTGGAAATATTAAGGGTCAAATTCTGAGCTGTGCACCACATACTGAAATTATTTAAGTCAGATTGCAAGTCCCTTGCGTCATTGGCGCATGAAATGGTTTTAAAAATTTTTATGTCGTCCGCATAGATGAGGATGTCGGAATAACTCAAACAATCCACTACGTCATTGATGAATAATATGAAAAGCATAGGACCCAAATGACTACCTTGAGGCACACTCGAAGTGACATCAATAATTCTGGACGTGAAACCACCAATCTTTACTATCTGAGTTCTGGAATCAAGATAAGATCTGATCCAGTCCAGTCGGAGAAAGCTACAATTCAAGGAATCAAGTTTCTTCAACAACATGTCATGATCAATCTTATCAAAGGCCTTACAGAAATCAGTGTACACAACCTGGACAATTTTACCCCTATGTAAGGCATTAGAAACACCATTTGTAAGCAAGAGTAAGTTAGTAACAGTTGATCTGCCTGGAAAAAACGATGCTGTTTTGGAGTGATAAAAGTTTTCAGGTGAAAGAATAATTGATCTTTAACAAGTTTCTCAAACAACTTAGGTAAGACTGAAATTATACAAATACCCCTATAATTCTTAATATTACCACGAATCCCGGATTTGAAAATAGGTTTAATAAGCGATCGCTTCCAAAGAGTAGGGAAATATCCATCTCTTAGACTTCTATTGAATAGAAAGCACACCGGGGCGGCAATTGCGTTACCGATCAATTTTAAAAATAAAGGCGGTATCGAATCAAAGCCGGCACTATGGTTAATGTCAAGATTTGACAATTCCGATAAGATTGTATCAATTTCCAAACGAAACATTGAAAATTTCTTATTACTCGTGACATTATTCAAGCTGCAGAAATTTGAACCTGAATTTGGATTATAAACGCTCTCAAAGAAATCAGCAAACAAATTAACCTTATCTAGATTGTTATCACAGAACCTGTCTTTCAAATACATTGTGGAAGGAAAACCATCAGATTTTCTTTTATAGTTAACAAAATGCCAAAAGTGATTGGGTTTCGATTTAATTTGTGATTCCACCTCCAAAACATAATTACTGTAAAGAAATCGGTTAAGAAATATATACTTTTTACGTAAGACCTTAAATGAGTTGTAATTTGCTGTATTCGGAGATAGTTTATAAAGTTTATGAGCCTTATCCTTTCTATTTTTTAAATTTATCAATTCATTGTTATACCACGGTTCCTTCTTGGCGCCTGAAACAACCAATCTAGGAATGAATGTTTCAATGCCCATTTGAACAATTTTATAAAATTCGTTCAACATATCGTCTATATTATTACAATTATAAAATGAAGACCAATTATACCCATCAAGAAATGCATTTAAAGAAACATAATCGCCCCTTTTAAAGTTATAGATGACAGAGTCGGTATTATTTTCAATTAGTTCACTGTATTCAAACAAGACTGAAATATTCAGCGGCAAATGATAAATACTTGAAGATCCAGCTAAATCATCGCAGGTTGTGACGGTCATCTCATGATCAATTGGCACAAAGGCTAGGTCTAACACGTTGTTACTGCAATTCTTGACATTGATACATTGTTTCAGTCCCAACGAAAATATTTCAGATATGAACTTTTCCACATCATCGTTCATGTTAATGGGAGTTAAATTGGTATCCATGTACTCCCATACAATACCTGGCAAGTTAAAATCACCTAAGATAAATAAGAGGTCCTCAGGTTGAAGGAGTGCACTAATATTAAGTTTCACGGTGTCCAAAAACATATTATAAACCGCAACGTTTGAATGACATGGTATATATGTGACACAGATGATCAGCGAATATGAATAAAACCGTAAGCGCACAGCAACAATTTCAGTGCCACAGTTGGTTAATGTTATCGGCATAGATGAGTATTTGTTAGAGACGGCTATTATAATATCACCCCCCACGGCATAAGTGTCCTGCTGTAGATGTCTGTCTCTCCGATAAACTGCATAAGTTGGTGGAAAATACTCCTCGGTTCTGTAGTGGGCAGTCAACCACGTTTCCGTGATGCAAATCACGTCGTAATTCTCCTCCAAGATTGACAGATATAGAGACTTAGATTTAGTTCGAATGCCGCTCGAATTATGGTAATATATATTTAAGAATGAATGAGGCTGGGGATTTGTTCCGCAGTTGAAAGGCTTAAAAGATGGTGTGATGGCAGGCGCAGATGTTATTGTTTGGTTGGGAATGTTACCCCAGTCCGGTTTTTTGTTACGCGTGGATAGCTAATGGATTGTTCGACGTCGTCACGCCAGCGCAGTCGGGGTCTTCTTCTACGACGCACTCCGGCTGGGTGTTGATGGAACACTTTGTAAATCATTCGTTGTTAAATCATTCACCTTGCAACGTAGCCGAGCCATCTAACTCGATCAGATTTGTGAAGCTGATAATATCGCTACCTCCGAGAAGTTGCTTTATTTCGTGGTTCATGCGAATCCGATATTCATTGTTCGCAACTTCATTTTTTTTACCGGAAATGACGAGTTTTGATAAAAAAAAACTTTATTAAAATTTAACATCTATACAGCCCATTAATTGCAAAATCTTTACGAAATATTGTGGACATTTGTATGCCGGTAGTATCAGCTTACACGTGCGCTTTCTCAATTTTTGCAATGATTTTGATAAGTATAAAATGACAAAGAATTATAAGATTAAATTTTCAACAAGTTTTAGCCTATTTGGTTTTCTAAAATGTAAGTACGAATAATAATTTTTGATTTTACAAGTCATTTTATGTTTTTTTATATGCAGTTTTCAATCCGCAATCGATTTGCTCCCGCGAATTCTATAATCGACGTGATTATGTCCAAGGTCATGCCGTTATGGTAATATAGTATTGGGTAAAGCGGAATGTGATACAAGACGTTCACATTTAAAACGTAATCATCCTTTATGATATTAGGTAAGATCAAAATTAACTACGATCTGTAAGATTCAGTTATTGAAATCCTGATAAAAATGATGAACAATTACTCTGGCCCAAAATCACCAACCACGACGATTTGTGGTTTTCTTTTATTTTAATTTTGTGACACGAAAAGCTTTTATGATCTCTACCTCAAGTGGCTCGGGTACCTGCCATAGGAAATCACTCAAAGTACCACCCAATATCACGATATTGCTTTACATTATTCTAATATATTGCTGTAGTACATCGTTTGAAAGGTCCGGATCGATACAACTAAAGTTGAAAAATCAACCGTTTTAGCGTTGGTAGTTAATTTATAGTTGTTTCTAAAATACATGCTCTACATACCTTTGTACTCAAAACAATCATTGTGGCGCTGGAATCAGTTACAACTTTTGTTATTCCCATATAATCGTGTGGTATATCATGTTTAAAGTTTTGAAAAAAGCAACAATTTTGTAATCAGCGCTTTAGTTCATAAACCCACCGTTTTGGGGCTGGTATGTAATTTTTCGTTAATATAGAATGTATACTTGTCGTATATCATTGAAAATGTTTTGAAGAATGCTGTACATTTTTCTGAAGTACTATAGTATTTAAAACTACCGTTGTGGCGCTGGAAGTAGTTACAATTTTTTCAATTCCTATATAATCATGTAGCATATCATTTGAAAGGTTTTGCAAAAAGCAACCATTTTGTATTAGCGCTTTAGTTGATAAATCGTTCGTAATGGTGGTGAGCAGCGGTATTTATTTAGCTCATTCCAATAAAGTCATGTGACATATAATTCATTTATCTTACCTTAGAAAAGCAACAATTTTATTACCAAGGTGACAAATTAATCCTTTAGTGTAGAATATATCATAATACTATAATAAAACAAAATATTTGTAAAACAAATTTTTCCAAAATTAATGAAAATCAAAAAATTTTCTAAGTCGTTTTGTGAATAATTTTTATTGGAAATTTTCAATTTTCATTTTATGCAATGGTAGTTATTCTAAGAAAATTTTTTCTTCATATAAGTACATACATATACATATGCCTTACCAAATTTTAAGCAAATCAGAACTGTTTTAATTTTATCATTCATTTTGTATCATCAAAAATTGTTACAGTTAAAACTGGTTCAATTTTCAAAACTAATGAAGATTGTATATTTAGATTGTATATGTTTCCCTGAGTCATTTTGAGACCGAAACTTTTTACTTTTGGATCGAAATTTTGTTTATTTAATTACAATTGATTTTGTTAGTGCTTTTATACTTTTGTTTGTATCCAGCACCGTCCCATTATTCAGAAGAAGATTGTAAATTTTGTGTGAGTAAAACCCAATACAGCTGAACTATTTCTATGAAATTGTTTGCACATTGTCAATTATGGCACTTCTAAGTACGTATAGAATTTTCAGATTCACAATTACAAATGTTTAGGTATGTAATACTTTGATTTATTTACATATTGATTATTTTGGCTTGTTATTTCTATATTTTTAAGACTGATGATGAAACTTTGGTTAAGTATACAAAATTTGTTCATACAATTTTCAAACATCGGACATTTGCGTGTTAACACATGAAAAAAAACACTCAAATATAATAACGTGTATAAATATAATTTTAATTCCGATTTAATCAACCTGCAGCAAAATGAACGTATTTTCACTAATGTTATTTAATATTCACAGCATGACGTCGGTGTTAATGAAAATAATTTGGTGTTTATTTATTTCGAAAAAACTAAATAGAAAAATTAATAAATAAATAGTGGATATCCCTTTTCCTGCCTGCCATAACAATTATGTGGGTAACGCAAAAGAGTCATGTCAAACATTTATTTTTGTATGTATTTTGAACCAACATACACATTTGTGCATTCCACTTAATTTGTTTTCGTCCGAAAAATAACACTATAACTATAAAAATAGTAAAATAATTAATATGTTATCAAAAACAAATAATTAATATATTATATTATTAATTATGTGTTATCAAATTATACTTTTGTTTTTCAAAATCCGATTTAACTAAGATCCGTTAAAACCCGGAAAACGTTACAACCTGTCATTTTTTACACACACATTTTTGTGAACTTAAATAACAGCACAAATTTTTTTTCTGTAGTAGAAAAAGGCGTATGGAATGAATTAGTACCTATGTACGACGATTATACATATAATACGTTACGTTAAACTTATAATCCATGTTTTATATGGGGTTAAACACGTTTATAGACCAATACAGTGTGGTGTATGTATTAGTGTTAATCAGCTTTTAGTTCTTATAATTATAGGAAAAATTACGATTTATATTCTATGATTTTCATACTGCACCTTAAATGAAGTTTGTATTATTTGTGGTGAACCCCACGACTTCAAACAGTATGACAAGTCTTGGAATGACCCATCTGTGAGACGTTGTAATAACTGCGGTGATCATACTGCACACTACACGGGTTGCGCAGTGTATCTGGACTTAAAACGAAATATAAACCCTAAAATGGGAGCTGAGCAACGAATGCTCAATATGCAATTTAATCCGTTACCAAAAAAATACAATAGTCACTAAACCAACGAGTGCAAATACACAAAATCATACCTTGGAGACATTTGCCAGCAGTTTTGCACAGCCAGGTGTTTCTTACGCAAATGTCCTAAAAGGTAACAAACCGAAACCCAACGTCCATTCTAACGAGGGGGACCTAAACATTCATACCACGGTAAATAAATTAACCGAGACCATCCAAAGTTTCATCATGATGGTGGAAAAACAAATGAGCATGATGATGCAAAATATGAATACGCTTACGCAAATTATAGTCAAAAATGACAGTTCTAAAAATAGTTGTTTGGAATGCAAACGGGCGCTCGCAACATAAAGCTGAGGTATAAACCTTTCTTATCGAACAAAACATAAACATCATGTTAATATCTGAAACACACTTCACAAAACAATTTTTTTTTTAATATTACCGGCTATTCCGTTTATAACACCAAACATCCGGATAGAAAAGCACACGGCGGCACTGCAGTCTTAATAAAAAGAAGATTAAAGCATTACGAGCTCAGAAATATGCTAAAGATCACATCCAAGCTACAACTATCAGTTTGGAAGAATGGTCTGAGAAATTTTTAATATCGGCTGTCTGCTGCCCACCGAAAAATTAGAAACCAGCAATTTATCGATTACTTTAATCAGTTGGGAATCAAATTTTGTAGCAGGGGGTGATTACAAAGCTAAACATGTGCAATGGGGTTCGAGGTTGACATCACCTAAAAGCAAGCAACTCTACGAAGCAATAAACGAGTAAAAACTAGATTATTTATCATCTGGACATCCCACATATTGGCCTACAGATACAAAGAAAATTCCTGATTTAATAGATTTCTGTGTAATGAGGAATAGTACGCAACAATGCTCAAGGCGATGACTGTTATGATTTATCATCAGATCACTCACCAGTAGTAGTAACACTAAATACCCAAGCATTAAAAAAACAACAACTCTAATTCGGACATGTAAACTGGTTTTTGCTCTCACGTTCGTCCAAATTTTTAAATGTGATCATAAGCTATCAATTAAACAAGATGTTCACATAAATTTTAAAGTTTTTATTACAACTGAAACACACAAAAATAGACGACTAAAAGTGCAAAAGATACCCAGGTCGTCGCTCACACTAGGGTTAACCTTCACCGTCTCGGTATATACCCGGCTAAATAAAGTGATTTTCACATTTGAATTTCTCCGTTTTCTTTTAACCAATTATAAATCGGTTCCGACTCAGTGGCTCAATTTGTTTGAAATTTATGAAAATTCAGCTAGTTTGAAAAATTATGTACGTTTAAGTACTTTTTTTTTAAATTACACTTTTTCCACCATATTCACAGTATATATCTGGGTGATTGCTCCATATATTTTGTGAGAAACTTCTTGTAAGTTTTATTAAATGGATTCCCAATTTAATTGTTATATATAAAGCCTGCAAATTACTATTGATCTTTCAATAAAAAAAGTGAGTATATTTGAATTCTGAAATATTTAGAAGCAATATAAGATTTTGTTATCTACAAAATATTTTTTTATTTCAGTAGTAATAGTATTCAAAATATAGCGTAAGAAAAAATAAATAACTCAAAAATTATAAAAATACATGTATGTGCATAAAAAATTAATAGCTAATTGTTAAGATGGCATTCTTGGCATTCGGCGTGCGAAAGGCTATGTGTTTGGCAAATTGGCTTCAAGGACTGGATACAAACTTTTCTTGTAGGTCTCTTTCTTTTTTCTTCCTTATAGCATGTACCTTTGTGTGTGTGCCGACCAGATGCATCTCTATCCATTAAATCATCTGATATGAATGGAACGCTATGGGACGCTCGAAAATCCTCAATAAAAAACACCTAGAACACATTGTACGACACTTCTTGTTGCAAAATGGCTCACAAACCTTGGATTATGAGCTCTTTTTTAGAATAGGTATATAAAAGTCTTCCCCCAAATTCTTCAAGAAACTGCCTACGTCGACCAGTTTTAACGTTGTGGCCGACAGATGGATTATTGTTGGTGAATATTATGTAAGCTGCAAATCCCGCAATGACAATTATGTTAAAGAACATTGCAAATGGCCACCGCTTGGTCTTTCTCTTTGTGGTATATTAGAAAATCATTTTGTCCATGGTACCCACTGCACCTTTAGTTGATTTGCAATATAAAATTATATCAGGTTTACATTTTGGACCGGAAACGGTAGCGTCATTATGCTGTGTAGATATAGTAACACAACAGATTTATTATGTTTTGGAACGTATCAAATAATTTTTTCTCCAAACCCACATTTCGACGAGAAAATCTGCCTAGTTATCGATGCTTTGAATTCAGGAGGGATGCATGCCTTGTTATTCTTCATAGTACTACCCTAGTAAAATTTCGCCTAGAGAAAGCGATGTAAAAAAAGTTGTCGGTAGGTACGTTCCTTCCGGTGTTCTTGTATGGGGCAACTAAATGTTTCACGATGCGTTCACCTTGATTTTTCTCTCTGATGTTTCCAATTTTACCGGTATATATGTTCGTTTACAGGGTGCGCCGTTTCGGAATCACGTTTTGTCTTAATTCGTCATTGGCTCTGTCCGCCATAACATGATCCTCTTCAGTCTTCACCATCCGATTCCTCGACATCATTTGCAGGAAAAAAATCTGGGTCGATATCCTCGTCTTCACAAGGATCAACTTCAGATTCTAAAGCTAAATTTACCACAACATTTTGCAAATAATTTTGCCGTTCCTCGTACGAGAGTCTAATTAATAATCAAAACGTTTTACATAATAAATTTTGGGTAATATTTTGGCTTATATAGTATACAAATTTAAATATATTTAATTATCTTGCGATTTGAGCACTCGAAAGATATTTTATTTCTTTTTTCTCCATGTCACTGTTTTAACCCGCAAAATTAAAAAAAAAATCTTTTAATTTTTTTCGATCACTCTTCAGACACTAAACACTTTTTTTAAGCAATTATTAGATCACTCGTATCTTCTGATTTGTAAAAACAAAAGTTTATTTATATATATAGGAGGAAAAAGCAAAAAATGAAATAAAAGAAGAAGGGAACGAAAAATAGGCAATAAAAATTAATCTATTTATTGTCCTAACCATCTATTGTTTGTATGGAAAAATTAATAATAAAAAATGGGATACGATTAGTCATCGGCTGAGTACCAAATTCAAGTTATATTGACATTTAATTACCCGACGTATTAGTCATATTATTACGAACGTGAGAATATAACAGGGTGGGATCCGTAATTGCTGAGAAACGGAGGGTATTTTGGTTAAGTAGAACACCAGTGGGTAAAGAAAGTCCCGTACGAAATATGCCCAGAAAAAAATAAATAATACTCACTTTTACAGTTACAGAGAACAAGAAAAATATAGACTATTAGCTTGTTTTAAAAAAAAATCCCGGACGAAATACATTCAATTCACATTTATATACGCGGGTATTTGTAGTGACGACTAAGGATTTTTAACTGGTGTGAAGGTGAAGGTTAAAACATTAAAAATCGGTTAGGTGTTTGTGGTCGTCATTGGATCAACACCTGATGCGTTTGACCTTGAACTTTGCATGGCCTTTTGATTTTTTTCCATTTGACAATGTTGACTGCAACAGAATGTCATTGTATTTTAAAAAGCACATTGAACGATGCAAGATATTTAAATAACATTTTTTGGTGCTCAGGATTTGTATTTCTCTTGCCATTAATTTTTAGTTTTAAAGAATGTGAGAGTAGATTTGTGGTTGTGCTAATCAGTCACTGAGTTTTATTTATTTGTTATTTAAAATAATTTAATTTAAAAATGTTGGAAGTTCAAAAAGTAAGTGGCGCAAACAAAAAATCAATTCAGACTGGTCTACTACCCTACAAAAATTTAAACGTTGGCAGGAGAAATTTTGAGTTTCAGATGATGAATTTCATTGCCTTTGTGCTGTATGTAAAAGAATGCTGCTGCAATACATGGCAGTTACGGGATCTAGACTTGTCATAAGCCCACTTTTCCACAGATTTAAATACGAAAGATTACTGATTTGCAGATGAGGCAACCATGTATTCCATGTATTCTACTTTCATTGTGTAGTTGGTAAATGTTTTAGATATTCCAACAAATCGTTCAATTTTGCAGCATGAAAACATAACAGTTATTTGCGTTGATTTTCATCGTCTGCCTCATCAGCATCGGAGTAACCATTGATACTTGAAGTTGTTATTTTAGAGAAGTGTGACTTTGAGCTAGTACTTCCTCTTATATACAGCATAAATCTCTTTACTGCCAACCAATGCGCTCTTCCGAGATCAACGTTGAATCTGTTTGCACTGCGATGACTGCATAGTTAATGTTTGGTCGAGAATCTTGAGTCGCGAACTGAATGCCCACTACTTGCTAATTCTTCATTTGGTTATATCCGAAATATGTTTCGGCACACATTGTTCTGAGGAGTTTCACTTTTCGCTTAGCATGTACATTTCTTCCTTAAGTTCACCTTGAAGCACAGTGTTTGCAGCATCGTTCTGTTCAATGTCCAAATGGCATTTGCAAATATTACTGAATATCATAAGCAGTTGCTACAATTCACTAGTAGATTGATTTTATTTACTTTTACCATTTATCGCCACTTATTGGTGCCAGTAAATGAACATTTTCTATTTAGGGATACCGTGTGATAATTTTAATTGAATGGAATTTAATTTTAGAGCTGTGATGATTACGGTTGTCACGTAGTCTTCCATATTTTTACAACTTTCCAATTTTCTCCAAATTAATGATCACAACAAGCCAACTCTCCTTGTTGATCTTTAGCTTGTCACACGCGGTTGCCAACTTATCCCAAACTTCTTTTGCCAAATTCGCAGTTTTTAGAAGAATATAGGTGATTACTGATTAGTTTTATTAGCAGAATAATTTTAGACCTTTTTTATCTTCTGGTTACCAAAACACAATCGAATAGTTCTTCCTAATAGGGTTGACTGCGAATTTCCATGTGCCATAAATTCTCACTATTTTTCAATTTCCCGACTGATGACGAATATTATAACTCGACTTTACTTTGGTCTTTAGTCATTTAGTTATTGAAATCTTGGATATTTGTACCGATGATATCTCAAGAATCGGATCCGCTCGAAACGCGATATTTCAAAACGCGATATTTTAAAACGAGATATGACAAAACGAGATATGGTACAAAACGAAATATTTCAAAATGCAATATTTCAAAACGCGATATGGTACAAAATGCGATATTTTCAAACGCGATATTTCAAAACGCGATATGGTACAAAACGCGATATGGAACAAAACGAGATATTTCAAAACGCGATATTTAAAAACGCGATATGGTACAGAATATGCGTTGCGAAGCGACGGGAGCGCAGCGACCCACCTGATATCGATCCTATGTACTATTGTTCCTATCGACTTTTAAATTCCTATAAACTGAAATTAAATTTCCCCTTCACCCGCCTGATATAACCCGATCCTAAACTCCCGTTTTGTATCATATCGCGTTTTGTACTATATCGCGTTTCGAAATATCGCATTTTGAAATATCGCGTTTTGTACCGTATCGCGTTTTGAAATATCGCATTTTGAAATATTGCGTTTTGATAATTCGCGTTTTAAAATATCGCGTTTCAATTGGGACCCCTCAAGAATGGTCTACGTGATTCATTTTTTATATTTAATTCGGAGTTTAAATCAACATTTGGCACACCATTTTAAATGTCTTGGAAAAGCAACAATTTTGTAAACAGCGATTTGGTTCACAAACCCACCATTTTGGCGGTGGTAGTTAATTTTTCAAATATAATTGAAATATGATTGTATATAATTGAAAATATGATTGTATATAATTGAAAAAGTCTTGAAGATTTTAATTGTGGAAAGTTGGATTTTGAGGAACATTAATCAACAAGAAACATAATATTGAAAATTTAAATATAATAGACTCAAGAATAGACGCAAAGTGGAATCACTGCTCAAAAAAAATCAATCGACAACGTACAGTCAGAAACATTCCGATGTATACGGTATATCTTTTTATAAAAGTGTTAAAATTTAATAAGAAATTGCAATGTTTTTCAGATTTTTTTTTATAATTTTAGTTTATTTATTATTTTAGACAATAAAAGCAAAAAAATAACAAAACAAAAACAAACAATAAAGGATTTACCCTTGAATATTCATTTGAAGATCATAAAACTTACGAACATTCAGATACTTTTTACGCTATTTGCCGTAGGCACTTGGCGAAACACACTAATACTTAAAAAACACATTTTATTAATCACTTGTTTTATATTTCGCAGAATTAGATTTTTGACTATTTTAATTTAAAAAATTCGTTCAAAAAGTTTAAAAAATCACTCGATCGATTTCGACTTGTTAGGTCATCATCAGGAGTATCTACTACAGTGTAGATACTCCTGATGATGACCTAACAAGCCGAAATCGATCGAGTGATTTTTTAAACTTTTTGAACGAATTTTTTAATTAAAATAGTCAAAAATCTAATTCTGCGAAATATAAAACAAGTGATTAATAAAATGTGTTTATTAAGGAACATTCAGATGTATACGAGGGGTTATAATAAAACTCAATTTTATTTTATTGCTAAGAAAAAACACAAGTACATTTTTTTAAATATTTTGTTGGGTTCCCTGTGTTTTTTCTAATAGCCTTTAATTGATCTGGCATCGATTCTACTAATGTTTTGTTGTTTTTGTAGGAATTTTATGCCATTCCTCAATAATAGCTGATTTTAATTTTTTTTTGTTGAATTGATTGATTTTCTTTCATTTTCCTTTTGAGATGCTCCCACAGATTTTCAATTCGATTGAGATCTGGGCTTTGAGGGGGGTAACCCAATCACTTTTGGACACTTGAAAAGACACCACATTCTAACGATCCATGCTTTATGTTTTGGATAATTGTCCTGATAAAAAGGAAAAGTATTTTCTATATCCAGTTATCGAACCGATTCTTTTAAATTCTTCTTTAACAAGTTTTAATATTTTTCCTTGTCCATAATCCCATCAAATATTTCAAATTTCAAACTCCTTTATGACCCATAGTACACCAGAACATTACATTATTTCCACTCTGAAACATAGTAAATTGACTTTCATCGACAAAAATCACATTTTTCCAAAACTCGATACTTTCATTTTAATATTTTAAGGCAAAACCTACTCTTCGTTTTATTTTCTTTACTAATAAAAGGGTTTTTCCTCGCTATACGTAAAAATTCTTTTAACTGTAATTGGATTTACATCTTTATCACTAAACCTGAAGAGCATTTTAGCTAATTCCACTGCAGTTAAACTTAGGATTTTGCCTTATTTCGCGCTTAATGAACTTTTCATCTGATGGTGTTATTTTTCTCAGACCTTTTGTGCTGGGCATATTTTCTTTTCGGCCTTATTTAAAATACTGATTCTAAATGTTTTGTACTGCTGATTTAAAAATGTTAAGTATTATCGCGATTTCACTCGAAGTTTTCCCTTTTCTTCGGTGAAAAATCACTAACGATCTGATATTAACCGACGTACTCTTACCCATTTTGAAAGACTACAATCAATTAAATTACGGGTGTGAAATAAAATAGATATTGAACTGTACTGATTAAATAATAAACAAAACACCAAAATAGAGAAAAAATACGCACTAAAAATTATAGCTCAAGTGCTTTCCTTATGCTCAAGTGTTTTTCCGTGAACTCGTATACATCTGAATGTTTGTACGTTTTATGATCTTCAAATGAATATTCAAGGATAAATCCATTTTTGTTTTGTTATTTTTTTGCTTTTATTGTCTAAAATAATAAATAAACTAAGATTATAAAGAAAATCTGAAAAAAATTCATTTCCTTATTAAATTTCAACACTTTAATAAAAATGGTATGCCGTATACATCTGAATGTTTCTGACTGTAAGTAATTTTGAAATTCGTTTGAGTATGTTTTCCAAAATTATTAATAATTTTAACATTATTAAGAATGCTAAATTTGGGCGTTCTAAATGTGAAGAGATAAGATAATTAAAAACGTCATTCGCTCATGAAAAAATACGAGAGTTAGTCAAAACTTTGAAAGTAACCAAATTGTCGGTATTGCTCGATTTAATACCGTTTGGTACCGGGTTTTGTAGCGATGGAGCTAATGTACGAATTCCTTTGTAACCCGATTACTTGAAGATATTCCAAATATAATTACTAAATGATGTATTTACCATCAGTGCAGCAATAATTGTAAACAAAGCTTGTCTTATTTTACATCGAGCTCCTGAAGACCTCTTAACAAAAGTAGGGGTTTAGGTTTGTGCCAGCTCTAAACGTTTTAACCTAAGAAATTCAGAAGCTTTTAGGGGAGAAACAAATAAAAAACTTTAACCTCAAATACACGTTGGCTATCACATCAAGAATGCGTAGAACGTATTATTGATAATTTAAACGTGTTGCCAATTATTCTTAAGAAGTCATAAATTTGGATAAGCTCAAAAGCCCCGAATTGATTTTGCAAGAACTACGCCACGTGTGTTCGAAAGCATAATTAAAAATTAAAAACCAACCTAAATTTCAATTCACCGAATTTTGTTCTTTCGAAAAAATCAATTAACCCTGGTGCAGAATGTATGGAAATAATTAAAACCATTCCTAAAACTGAAGCAGGCAGGCTGGATTATTTACAATTTTACGTTGTCGCACTGCAAGAAATGCAAACTCGAAAGTAACTGCAGAAAGTTTCAGAAAAACAAGACTGCGCTGAGTATTAAATGGCGCTGAGCTGAGAAGTCTAAAAATTTGTCTATTGCAAATAACCTGTTAAAAAATTCTGGAGGCGAATATCAACATTACAAAACTTTATTGTTTTATAAGATTCTTCTAAACTATCACAACTGACTCCCTTATCGCTTTTACAATTAGCATGTGCTCAATTTTTTTGATAGTGTCAAATGTGAAATGTTTCGTAAATGCTACATATATGCACCGTTACCCAAATCATTTTAAAATAATGACTTAGTAGATTTGTACGATTAACGTTAATTAGAAATTTTATTTTAACTACTAAAACTACCAAACATAAATGACGAAAGGTGAAACTGCTCTTCTCTACTGCAATTCGTACTGTAACATGTAGAGGTACTGCTGCTGTTTGATAAGCTTCTAGGAAATTTAAGATTGCAAAGCAATAGTTTGAATCGCACAATATGCTGTGGCACAAACATCCTATGGATTTTGTAGGGTAATTTAAAAATTTGATTTGGCATTACTGTCTCTCAAAAGACTAGTGGAGCACAATTGGTTATACCTAATAAATCTAAAACGGATTTAAGAAATTCGATTTTGATTTTTGAACGATGAACAGATCATTATGATGTGTATATGTGTTGTATTTATATCTAGTAATATCTTTAGAAGCTGTGCGAATCAAGATACGGAAGAAAAATCAACTATACTAATCCGAATAGTGTAAAATAAATATCCCCCGTCATATAAAATTATACACACACACACGATATTGTTAAAAAAAAGCTTCGTATTTATCGTTGTTGATTAAATTGAATGTATGATAAACAAAATAATAAAGTATAATTTTGTACGATCATAATCCTTTTTTAACTTTACATAATAACGTTGATAACTTTGATGCAAAAAAAAATCCATTTTTCATCTAATCATGCCTATATCCAGAAACCCATACTAGTCGTATTTTAGATGATAAAAATATTTTTTTTTCTGGTTCTTATCCTTAAATACATCACCATAACACATACCAGACAACAACAGCACAACAAAAAGTAAATCTACTCCACATAAAGAAGATGAAGAGAGAAGCTAAGCAAGGCACACAAAAAAATCACCAACTCATCCCTTGCTTAAACTAATATGATATTTTTCCACTTGTTTTGTTATCCTTTTTTTGACTATCAAATGTAGTTAAACAAAGTTTTCTTATTTTATATAATATTTTTATTTTGGTTAGAGAACGCGATAACGCATATCCTCATGAAAAAATTGCTCCATTGGGAGGTTTTAACTTAAAAAAAAAAATTACGAAGAAAACGAGTTTGCTGATTTTTATTTTATTTTATAATACATAGAAAAGTTGTGCTTTTTTGTTGCTTTTATTGTATTTTTTTTTTCATCAGCTTAGTTTTTTCCCGCTTTTCTTATATCAAAATGATATTTCTTCTTCGTTTTATTTATTTTTTCATTGCTTAACTTTTCTTTTACATATCCCGACAAAAAAACGAAGAAGATAATTTCTATCTTATTTCACCAAATTTCTATGTCTGTTTAAATATAAGCTAAAATAAAACAGTAAGTTAAATAACAGAATGAGCAGCAAGACGAAAAAAAGGATATCAAACAGCTATTTTGTAAAATACTTCTGATAGATAAATATGTGTATATGGATAGTAAATGTTTATTTTTGGCTTCAAAGTGGATTTAGAAGGCTTATATAAGAAGAAAAGAAATGAACGAAAATCAACTGAAGTCAATGTGCTTGTCTGTATCTATATAGGATACACTTTTCAGTTAAAACCAACCCTTTTTTATAAAACAAGTTAACAATTTTATTGAAACCTACATGTGAACAAATACAGGAACGAAGGATTCGTAAATATATTTTGTCTGAAATTAAATTGATATTGAGCTTATTGCCTTAATTTATCGTAGATTTTGTGTTTGCGTTTGGATAACTCGACTAAATTGCAACACATATTCTGATTGATAAAGTATTCTGGTCCTACCTTGTAGTTTTTTAACATTTTTAATTTTGCAGTGTTTTAAAACCATCAAAAAATTTCTTAAATCGAATAGATGCACCATCAAGCAATATACAATTACATTTGGGTAACAAATAGTAGTGTAACAGATGATGCCATACATTTGTATTATTGTTAATCGGTTTGGTAACGAAATGTAACTTAGTTGAAATTTGATATTTAACATTCTAATGTTGAGGTTAAGAATATTGGAAGGCATTTTTAGCATGTTGAATGAGGTATTGGCATGATATTGACTCTGTCTTTAAAAGATAATCAATTCAGTATAATTTGTTGGCTTTCACAGTTACTCTCATTTTAATCTGTAGAACTGTAAAAATATGATGGCAACACTAAACAATATCATTACCCTGGTAGAAAAAATGACACTATCGTGACAGTCGACATGATACAATATCATGACATTTATAACATTCAGAAAATACTTTTATTTACTTTTAAGATCCACCTCTTGCTTTGCAGCCTAGTTAGATCTAAATTCACTATTTAATTATATATTTCCAGTCAGGTATTTAGTCGAAAACCCGATAGCAACATTTAACTATCATTATCGGGTGAGTTTTCTATTCCAGCCCGAAAAAATATCACTCACGACATTTGTAATATTCATCCCGAAATCTAATAAATTACTTTTCTCAATTTTTAAGTTATCATTCAATTGCGGGGTAGCCTAGATAGCCCTAACCTTAGCTGAAAAAGACAATGAGGAAACTCAACACTACATGATTGATCTTCATGAATCTAGCGTGATTTTTTTTCTCAAATAATTTTCCTGTGAATTGCCTGAGAGCGAGATTCAAATAACTATATTTAGATGTTTCCACATATAATTGTTCTGGAAATATCTCCATTTTGCAGTCAAACTTCAATGAATAGAGTGGTATATCAATTAGTCGTAAATCGTCTGTGAGGCGATATTCAAGATCCAGATATAATTTTTCTGGTAATATCTCAGATTAGGAGCCAAACTTTCAACGAATACGGTGGAATATGTCAACTCCTCGTAAATAGCCTGTGTGGCGATATTCAAGCGGCTATATCCAGATAATTCCAAATAGATTTTTTCTGTAAATATCCCAGTTTTGTAGTCAAACTTTAACAAATTCAGTGGTATTCGTCGATTGCTCGTAAATCCTCCGTCATGTTCAAGCGAATATATCCAGATAATTACAAAAAGTTCGCAGTATAATTCACAGCAATCAGAATCCTAAAAATTATATTAAATTATCTGAAACAAAACTTATAATATTTCAAGTGCTCGTTTGCGGTCCTATAAGGAATACTAAAAGAATGGCAAATACTGAAGTATTAATTATTTAAATTAAAACAGTTTAATGAAATGATTATCATTAATTAACCCAATTCAATTCTCCTGACAAATATTATTTAATATTATTCTAATTCAAACCACCAAACAATTAGTACAGAAAACCCTCCAAGAACACGATTAATTCGTTCCTTATTCTTTGAAACCGTGTTGTTCGAGACTACAAAAAATAAAAATAAAAAAAAACGTTACGTTTTAATTTTTTCTGTTATGGTATACCGTGTAATTCGAGGGATATTTGTGTTCTTCGAAACCGTGTTCTTCGTATACCGTGTTCTTGGAGGGCTACCTGTATATAATAGTACTCATCACTGCCATCATCACAAAATCTAATATCTATAAAAACTAAACAGAATCAAAATTATCATTACAGGAACTTTAACTTCTTCTAAAAACTTAACAGAGTAAAACCAGAAATAATGATTCCTTATCTTTTTACATTGGTAAAACATTAAATAAAAACCTGTTAAAATATAATTCAGTAATAATATAACAGCACTCCAAGCACCATTGCAAAATCTACTTAAATATAAGTCCTGCTCTAACTCTCATTGATATAAAAAAATCTACCAAATAGTGTTTTGTGTGTGGGTAATAAAATGTGTATTAAAACAATGAAAAAAATGAAAAAACACTTATCTCGTGCATCCCTTGGAATCAAAAAAACTCCTAGATTTTGAAAATATACATATAAACGAATTTTGTGGTATACAGGTAAATTGCTGGAGAATCGTATTTTATGCAATATTCAAGAAACTATATCATCAACCATAATTAGAATAATTCATCTTCTGTAGTTTCTACATTTCAATTAAAAGAAGATAATTTTTGTATAGAAGAATCTAAGGTAGAAAGGTTCATTTTTTATTATAACGACGTTCAGTCGGGTTGGGCTTGATATCTCCAAAAACAAAATCCCCAAGCATATAACCAAATTTGGGGAAATTTTGGGGATTTTTCTTTCAAATAATCCACTTTGCCCATATTTTCACAGATCACGTTTCTTATCTTTTTATACCGGTCCAGACTGGTTTAAAAATGGATATTTGAATAAAATTTATTAATTATTTATTTATAAAACAAAAAACATCATTAATTACAAAGGTATATATTGTATGCAATACATTTTAAATATTCAATTTTACCCATATTTTTACAATTTTTAATTACCTTTTTTAACTTTTTATAACGCTTTACACTTGTTTTATTAGGACTTATACCTTCGCCTGACTGCATTTGTTCCAATTTCGTTTTAAAAACAATCATTTCTTTTCCAAGCTCTTTAATAATTTCGTAGACGCCACAATTTTTTTCCCAACAACAACTTTAAGCCTACTTAAGCTTTTTCAATAGAATTTTGCGTGCGTGGAAAATTGTCTTTAAAAAGTCCAAAACGCACCAAAATTCCGGATTATATTTCGGTCCCTTCGACTAACTTCTTCCAGTGATATAATTTTGCTTGAACCAGATGCTAATTTTTTTAAATTCACCATCTTCGTGATCACTAAACGAACGACAAACTTTTAAGCATGTGGACGTTAATGTTAAAATTTTTCGTTATTACTATACTTTTGGGCAAGCCGTTCTTTTTTTGCACATGCCTCTAAACAATCTGCCCAAAATGAAATAGGCATCCTCTGTACTGGATGGATCGCCCTCTAAGTATTTAAGAAATTCAGGTATACAAACTTCGGATAAATCTTGCGGCTCGTTTATGTTTTCATTTATCTTTCTGATTCGGGATATTTTAAGCTTTTGTGCTCGTTTCGACGGGACATAAAGTCGACAATCTGGCTGACAGATAACAATGGCTTCTCGAATGATTTGGGAAGATTTAAGTGCAGATGACCTACCCATTTCCTTGAGATTGTTATTGACTGTTTACACGGGCAACATATGTGCACCGGGGTCGTGGTTATGGCAAGAAGGTGAATGCTTAATATGGTGTTGCTCATCAGTTTTTTTGTAACTACAATACTTTTACATAATAACGGTCTTCTTTGTGCACAAGCCCAGCGACACTCGTCTTTTTATTTCTTTAGTGGAAGTGATACCCATATCCATCCACGAATTATTTTTCGTTTCCTTTATTCGATTTTTCAATTATTATATTCATACATAATTTAAATAAAGACACAGGATAATTAGTTTTATCATTTAACTGCACTATTTGTGCATTGAAAGTGATATTACTTATTTTGGGAAGATGCGCAAATTAGTGTCTGACAAAATTTCATGCTGTAGACAAATCAATGTATAGGTACAAAATGTATTTTAATTGTCTTGATCGGCGTTCACATAACTTCACAATAATTATTTTTGAAATAGATAAAATTGTGAGTACTACTTACAATAGTTCAGAAATTAATAAAATCGCGATAAGTTAAAAAAAATGAATACTTTATCCTGATAACTAGAGTAAAATAAATATTTATTACTAGTTGTAAATAATATGCAAGGTACAAAATCCCCATTGCGTAACTTTTTGTTCGTGCGGATTTTGATTTTGGGGTTTTTGTGTTCGAGGATAATTCAACATCAATTTTTAAAAACCTTGGGGATTTTGTGCTTGGGGATTTTGTTTAAGGAGATTTCATGTCTCTCCCCGTTCAGTCACATACATCTATTCAAGTTCAAATAAATTGTTTCTATCGATTTGGGATATCATAGTTGATGATTTTGTTTTATGCTACTAAACTTGTAAAATTACTTTAGATCTTTTAATCATAAAATTCATAAATTGTCCTGTTAAAATAAACAAAAACATACCAATTTTAAACTTCACCTCTAATCTTAATTCTGTAAAGAGATAATCTTACATTTAATTCCGCATAAGTGGAATTATTTTTATCATTTCACTGAACCGAAACTTGAAAATTCCGATTATCGGAATTTTTTGATCAAACTTCTATCTCATCAAAAAATTCCATTAAACGGGGATCATGTGGAGACGTATACTACAGTCCTTTTAATACGTTTCAGATATCATATTGTATGTAGTATTAATTAACCATTTTCGAAATTTCACAGAAGATGACACTTCATTTAGTTCGAGAAGTGAGAATCGAGAATCTCGAAAATTAAAAATTATTTTTTTCTCAAGATTAGGAGAGTAAAAAATTATAAAATTTTCTCGAGATGAGATTCTTCAAGGAGCCTCTACTTACTGTTTTTTTGGCATTAGGTCACTTACATTTCGTCTAATTTTTTCAACGTTCCCGACCATCTATGTATCAAGTGTGATGAAACAAATGTTACTTATGACGAATTTGGATAAGATGATAAAATAAAATTACTAAGTACGTACTATGAAAGTTATGTTGGATTCCGATTATGAGAAATATTTCAAATTTTCTCGGGATTAATATTCCAGAAATCTATTAAATTGAAAACAATCTCATTTAAAATTCAAATGATAATATTTTAAAGAAATTATCAGAATTCATGATGTTGTTATCATTTATACAGTCGCCTCTTCATGAAAATCTCTTTTAAATCGCATTAAATACTGACCTAACCTAATACACCTAATGATAATCCACCGTAAGTTTTTAAATAAATGCCAGGATTTTATCTCGAAAACGGTGCAACATAGCAGAAACTTACTTTTAATAAAAATTGTTCAGTGTAGAGGGGACGATTAGTGGTGATCTTAAATAACCATGAAACGCATTAGTTTGAGGGACATCAATTGATGTTTATGTATAGGAAAATTGATTTGTAAATCTATAAGTGTCTTAAAAAGTACTAGTTAGAAACTGATGAAGTTAAGGAAATGACAATTTTTGATAATGGAAACGCTCTAATTTTTACCTTTATACAAGGTGGCGAAAAATTTATTACTCGGTTTTATTAGGTCATTAGCTTGTTTGTTTTGTAAATAAAAAGGATTGGTTCTGTTATACGTGTAGGTCTTGTTCGACGTTATTTCACCAGCGTAGTCGAGGCCTTCCTCTAGGATGTGCTGCGGCTGGTTTTCGCTGGAACACTTTTTTAATTATTCTTTGTTGTGGGGACCTTGCAACGTGACCGAGTCATTTGATGGCTGTACTTGTTGGGTGAAAGTCAAAAGTTTTAAAAAATTAAAATAACGGTTATTTAGCTCTTTTAATATTTTATTTATTACTACTTAAGCTTTCGGAAGCATTTCGGTTCCATTCTCAAAAGTATGTAAATCAATTTTACAAAAAAAATATTAAAAGAGCTAAATAACCGTTATTTTAATTTTTTAAGCTTATAAGCTCATTAAACAATTTAATTCAAAAGTTTTGTTCGTGCATTTATACATGGCTTTAGGGCATTTTTATATTTGTTTTTTGAAGCATAAATGCTAGAAACCTATTTTAAGAGCAACACATTTTTTTTTATTTCTATCCCATATTTCTTGCTAGAACAAAACTGTAAATGAGTTAAGAGGGCAACGTACGGGAGTAGATAATAAATACAATGTAACTGTAATTTATTTGTATCAAGCAACTGAATTTATTGTATAAGAGCCACCCAATATAAGCTGATAAAAAATCAATATTTGAAATCAAACGAAATATCAAGAGATTATGACTAACGCTAAAATGAAGACGTACCACACAATATATTCGTATATATTTTTTGTAACCTGAAATTAATAAAACATCTATATACTCGTAGCCATATACTGATAAGGAAGTTCAATTAAATGCTAATTCTGTTTTATATTTATTTATGTTGGAAATTTATTTTTTGTAATGGAAAAGGGATTCAAATAAATTTACATGATAATTTGATTAACAAATCTATATTAGTTTTTATATTCCGCTTCTGGTTATACACCCAACAAACACATAACATACATAGTGGAATATGATATGTAGATTTGAAAGCGCTTTCTCTTAACTATGTAGATTATAACGTGTATACACATTCAGTATACACCCACCCGCAAAGTGTTTTTCCATTTTGTTTATGTAAATTGCTCAGATATTGGAAACTGTTGGTACTCGTATCTGATTGAATATATCTTTTTACTATTTCTTCGCACACAACATTATCATTTAGAATAGAATTTAGATGAATATTTTCTTCAGCACGTTAAGGATGATTTAGTTAAATAATTTTTCTGAGTAACGTTTTCGAGACCATTTTTATTATATTATTATTGTTATTTGCTATGGCAATTGGCAATAGACCATTAGGGTACAATTTTATTGAGCTTGGAGCTAGCTTATTTTGCAAGCGGAATATTTCACTAAAGAAAGCATCTATCAAAATTAAACAATTTGCCATTAATGATTAAAATAAAATGAGATTCTTTTAAATTAAACAGTTTATTAAGCTATGTGCCCACTTCCCAACATTTTGTTAGTTATTGTTATCGAAATAGACAATGAGAAATACGACGGCTTATTGGAGAGTTCACTTAAAATAAAAATAATAAAATAACAATAACAATTCTGTAGAGGTATTGACACTTTAACCAATCAGAATCTTCTTCAGGTTAGGGGGCGCTGATACACTCCCCGCCATGAACCCGGGGGATTGGCTATAATGTGTTCAGAGATCACTGAAATGCTTTGAGATTTTTCAATTAAGGTATGCTTAAATAATTTTAATTGCACATACAGTCGTGTGCGAAATAATAGTAGGGAATGAATAATTTAACTTTATTATGAAATTTCCAATCTTGTACGAGCTATTTCGAAACTTAGATAAAATTAAAAATTATTAAAAGTTTGGATTGTAGTTTGGTTCACATGTCAGGTGTAGTAAAATTTTGCTACCTTTATTTTTTGAAGGAATTTTTGTTATGTGGGAAATAATAGTAGTATTTTAAAACAACTAAAAATCAAAAAAATCATTTTACAGTAATCCCTTCTATAACACGGTAGATTGGTTTCGCGTTATAGGAAAACGTATCGTACGAGAATGCTCGTAAAATGCGCTCGTATGGGGGTTTAAATCGGGTTTTAAGGAAAAACTATGTTATGAACGAATATGTGATTTTATTATTAGTACACAAATGTAACGCAGGAAATCCCCGCTTTATATGGGAGAAAACAGGTGTTATATGAGGGACATGAAATTGCGTAATATGAAAACGCATTTTAGAGTACCGTGTTTTAGGGGGGTATTATGTATTTGTTAAATTACATACTTGCGACTAATATTTGTGTGGTATATCCTTTGGTATTTTAAAAGAGCACTCATTCATCTAGCCATATAATTTATTAAATTTTGATATGTTTCAACGGGAATGATTTGGCTATTTCCCATAATTGCTTCGAGTTTTGTGGGTTGGAGTTGGAAATGATTCTTTTTTATATCAGCCCACAAATCCTCAATTGGCTTGAGGTCGGGCGATTGGGCAGGCCACTCCATAACATTAACTTTATTCCGCAGAAACCAACCCTTCGCCTTTTTAGAGGTATGTTTCGGACGTTGTCTTATTGCAAAACCCATTTACGCGGCATTTTAGATTTTGCATAAGATAATATAACGGTTTCGAGTAGTTCCATCCATTTATCCGTATTCATATTTTCGTTAATCCAATATATAGGCCTAATTCCAACTCATGAAAAACAAGCCTAAACCATTATGTTTTCCCCTTTATGTTTAATGGTCTTTTTCGTATTCTGCGGTCGAAATTCAGACTTCGATAGTCTTCGTACTGATGGACACCACCACCACTAAAGAGAACCATTTTGTACTCGTCCGTAAATAAACCGTTACGCCTTTTTTGTATTGGTCAATTTTGATGATTTCTGGCATCAGGTATACGCGTGACGCTTATTTAACAAGGGAATCTTCCTAGCCCTCAAACCTTTTAATTTTTTGCTACTAAGGACGTTTTCTTACTTTTGATGTATCTATATCTAAATTAAGTTCTTGTTTGATCTTATTTCAAGTTGAAAGGGAGTACATTTAAAATAAAAATCTTACACGTTGATTTCGCTAGTTTTATTGGTGTCGTCACAGTTAATAATTTTAATAATTCATTCAAAATTATACATATAATTTAAAAAATAATAATTATAATTTAAAATAGAAAATATCACATTCAATTATGATCACAAAAATAAATATCACTTAAAAGTACTTAGATTAAGCACATAAAATATATGCTTAAATTATAAATTATTTTTTAAATTTAATTAATAAATGTTTAGATGAAATCCATTTGCTAGCATCTGTTCTTTTTAACAGTTCTTTTGCCATAAGAATTGAGTTAACTGTACATACGGCTAAAGAATTCCGTTGCTTGTTTTTAATCAATGTTACCTGTGAAAATACACGTTCAGCCGTTGCACTACTATGCGGAAAACCATAAAAGTGTCCTACAAAACTACAAAGGTTTGGGAACATTTTATCACTGGTCACGTTTTTTAGTTTAAAACTTCGGCCCAGTGCTCTTTAAAATCTGAATTAATATCAACCCATTCTTGATTTAAGAAATGTCTCCATTCTTCATCCAGTTCTTCAATCAAATGTTCGTCAATTAGGTTTGGAAACTGTTTTATTAGAGGAGCAAGAGTGGGAGCTTTTTGTTTTGGGTCTATAACCCAAAATTTCCCTATAATGTAATTTCCCTACACAGTTCTATATAATAATCACGACATATAGCTTTTAGGTTTTGTATTTTATGTTTCGGCACCGTGTCCACCTTAACTAGCATTTCCGCTTTTGCGCCGATGCATATTTGATTATGATCTAAAAAACATTCATGATTTGAGAAATCAACAGAATTCAATGAATTTTCATTTATAAATTTGGGTTTATGAAAATTTGTTAGAATCGTTTTATAATACGACTTTATAGCTGGCAACAGCATATGAAAGCAAGCTTCAATATTTTGTGGCGTTCAACATTAAAATCTTGAAATTCTTAATAATCGTGTGCGTGCTGCCGTTTTGAACTATGGGTGAAAAATGAATATATATTCCTAGCCAAGTGCTCAATATTTTGTGGAATCATTTTCGATTTGGCCGACGAACATAAATGAATCGAATGGCAAGTGCATCCGATTACATATACAGTCATACCCCGCCTATCGTCGATAATTGGTTCCGAGAAATCACGACGTTAGGCGAAACAACGTTATGAGGGGTAAACGAATTATTTGATTTGATTTAATTATTTGATTCCATAGTAATACGATGAATAAAACGATATTTTTTGACAAAACAATCAAAAATATATTTTTAATCAAATTCATTGCCATATATGTACTGTAAAAAATATCACAACCAAAGTTATTAATTCAGTTAAAATTAAATAAAATAATAATATTCCATTAGGTAAATGTATTTACCATATCAAATAAAATAAAAATAAAATTTTAAAATATGTATCACAAAATACATAATACATACTTATGTAAATAAATCCATATAAACTCGATTAAGAGTTTTTACATTAATAACATGTAGTTTCTAATCCGATTCAGAAGAGTCCATACTAACGTTATTTTCCTTTTCGCCAGCTGAAAAATATTTATGTAGTGTAATTTGTTTTTTATCTGGTGGCACTAATTTGGATGAACCAACGCTAGCTTGTTGCACTGACTTAATTTTTTGACTAGTTGAAAAAAATGTGTCTAATGTGACGAATTGCAGGTTTTTTTAATTCTTTGTACAGCTCTCTATAACAAATGATAGCTCTTTCGATTCCTCGATTTGCGATGTTTTGTCGCTCTACGTTAACGTCATGCTCTGAAAAAATTTCTTTAGCTTTATCCAAATGATCTAATGCTTCTTTAATTTTTTCAGAGCTTATTTCGGTTTGCACCACCTCGTTCGATACATCATTCTCGTCGTCTGGGATCTCTTGTTCTATAGCAATTAATTCCTCATTTGTTAATTCATTATCATGCGAGTCAATCAAGTCTTGAATATCGCTTGTGTTTAGATCTGCAAAACCTAGCTGTTTCCCCATTGTTACAATGCATTCTTGAATTATCGGAGTATGTAGTTTCTTCTGTTTCCTCATAACCTTTTGTGCATTCGACCCACAACTTCTTCCAACATACATTCAAGCAGTTTGTTGATACGTCTTTCCATGCCAAATCAATAATTTCAATAGCGTCTAATATGTTATGATCTTTCCAAAACTGAACAATTGACGATTCGGTAACACCTTCTGTTACAGTCAATGCACGGGAAAATGTGCGTTTTAAGAAGTAATGTTTAAACATTGCTATTGGTATTTGGTCCATTGACTGCAACAACGATGTTGTGTTTGGAGGGAGAAATACGACTTGAATATTTCCATTGGATAATGATTCTAAATCATTTGGATGTCCAGGTGCATTATCCAATATTAACAATGCCTTATTGGATAAGTTATTGTCATTGCAGTATTTGGTTACCGCTGGCACGAAATATTCTTTGAACCATTCCTGAAACAATGATTTTGTCATCCAGGCCTCCTTATTCGCCTTCCATAGCACCGGCAATTTATGTTTATCAATATTTTTGAGCGCTCTGGGATTCGCAGATCTGTAAACCAACATTGGTTTTAATTTAAAATCGCCCGCTGCGTTACCACCCAATAATAACGTAAGTCTGTCCTTAGCCGCTTTGTGTCCTGGCATTGATTTTTCGGCTTCGGAAATAAATGATCTCGACGGCATCTTTTTCCAAAATAAGCCCGTCTCATCCACATTGAACACTTGTTGAGCTGTGTAACCACCATTTTCTATAATTGCTTTAAATTTGTGCAAAAATTCAGTCGCTGCTTCTGTATCGGCACTTGCAGCTTCTCCCATCAATTTTACATTATGGATTCCTGATCGTTTCTTAAAACGGTCGAACCAACCACGACTAGCAGAGAACGTTTCAGATGTTGAAGACTCACCACCATCTGTTTTTAAATCGTTATATAATTTTAACGCCTTTTGTTGAATGAGCATTTGACTCAAAAGCATACGACGGTGGGTTTGATCTTCGATCCACATGATCAATAATTTTTCCATTTTAACAATTAAGTTACTTCTTGGTTTATTACCTTTAAACTCCATCGGGATTGCATCCATCACATATTTTTCATATTTTTCTTTGTTTTTGAGAATTGTCCTTATTGTTGTAGGTGGAACCGAAAGATAATTAGCTATATCAGATGTCCGTTCACCACTTTCGGCCCTTTTGATGATATCCAATTTGACTTACAAAGTAAGGTGTTTCCTATTTCTTTTTGAAGGGATATTTGCCGAAGCAGTTTTTCTTTTATTGATTGAAGCCATTGATCCTAGTTATCTAAATACATATCTACATACAACAAACTAAATTAGTAAAACAATAACATTAGAATAAAAATCATTGAGAAATACTTACAGATGTATATGATAATTTACAAATAATAAAAACAAATTATCACAGTTTTAGTTTTCAAAAACACAACCTGAGCATTTGGCGATATCACATTGAATGTTGTACAAACATATCTTCTAAAAAGAAATGCATCAAATAAAACTGTACATTTTCTATGTATGTGTGTGTTTATGTATATTTATGAATACAAAGGGATAGACGAAAAAACTTCAATGTCGTTTGCTTTTTACGTAAATATGTTTGTCGCTTATTTATTTTTGTTTTTTTCCATCCAAAATACATACACTATACATACACAATGCGAATACAGTAATGTACAAGAAAAAGAACGACGTTATTACGAAGCACAACGACGTTCAGCGAGGTATGTTCGCATTTTACTAACGACGTTACAGCGGAACAACGATGATTGTGAAATACATACCAAAAATAATACCAAAAATTTACACTGTTAAATTTAAAAATATTCCAATTGGATTTGTTTTGTGGTGAAATTGAAACATTTTTATATAATCTTTAACATTTAAATTAGATAAGTCCCTAAGTTCCTAATAGTGTCGCTGTAAAGATCAAATAATTTTCTAACGATTTGAAATAAACAGGAGAAAATCGTAAAACGATTTACTAAACTTTTTTTAATTCTAAAAAAGGCTATTTTAGACGATGTTTCTACTTTTATATATCCGATCCTAGAGATGTTGACGGGGTCCCACCTATATGACCGAATAGCTAAATCAAAACCCCACGTGTGTAGTTAACAGGATTTAATTATGATGGTTTTTACAAAGTCCAGCGCATTTTTAATAAACTATGGTTTTTGATTTCAATCTATTTTATAACTTTCCTGTCAACGCTCCTACAAACATACACAGTTTTTAAAATATAATTTAGAATAGCGTAGACAAAGTTGTAACACTGAAATAGAAAAAGATAGTTTAAAATGATATTTACAGTGCCATACAGGCCATTTAGAAATTCCATAAATTTTAATAAATGTTCAAATTTTATTTCACCGAACCTAGAGATGTTCACGGGGTCTCACCTACATGACCAGATAGATCAGTCGAAACCCTATCAGTGTGGTGAATGGGATCTAATTCTGGTGATTTTTAACTTGCCCAGAGACATTTTTACGTTTACGGTTATATCCCGTATACCAGAAATGTTCACGGGATCTCTTTCATATATTCGAATAGGTCAGAAAATTATCTATCAATATTGTGAAAAAGGGACACGAATAATGATTTTCACTTTGTATTTCGAAATTTAAAACTTCTTCATTTTCAATTTTTTTCTCAATTGGAAATTTTAGTATTTTCTCCAATAGGATTTTGACCCAATTGACATTCCCAAATAAGCTACGAACCCGATTTATTGTGATAATAATCAAATAACAGAAATCCTAGAGATGTTCACGGGCTCACGTTTACACTTTTGAATAGTTCAAAGACGCGACTTTCGATAGTTCCGGACAGGGTTCGGTTATGGCGATATTTACAGTGCCATACACGACTTAGAAGTTTCATGAAATAATTTGAATACATTATCAAATTTTATTTCACCGAACCTAGAGATGTTCACGGGGTCTCACCTACATGGCCAAATAGATCAGTCGAAACCCTATCAGTGAGGTAAATGGGATCTAATTCTGGTGATTTTTAACTTGCCCAGAGACATTTTTACGTTTACGGTTATATCCCATATACCAGAAATGTTCACGGGATCTCTTTCATATATTCGAATAGGTCAGAAAATTATCTATCAATATTGTGAAAAAGGGACACGAATAATTATTTTCACTTTGTATTTCGAAATTTAAAACTTCTTCATTTTCAATTTCTTTCTCAATTGGAAATTTTGGTATTTTCTCCAATAGGATTTTGACCCAATTGACATTCCCAAATAAGCTACGAACCCGATTTATTGTAATAATAATCAAATAACAGAAATCCTAGAGATGTTCACGGGCTCACGTTTACACTTTTGAATAGTTCAAAGATGCGACTTTCGATAGTTCCGGACAGGGTTCGGTTATGGCGATATTTACAGTGCCATACACGACTTAGAAGTTTCATGAAATAATTTGAATACATTATCAAATTTTATTTCACCGAATCTAGAGATGTTCACGGGGTCTCACCTACATGGCCAAATAGATCAGTCGAAACCCTATCAGTGAGGTAAATGGGATCTAATTCTGGTGATTTTTAACTTGCCCAGAGACATTTTTACGTTTACGGTTATATCCCATATACCAGAAATGTTCACGGGATCTCTTTCATATATTCGAATAGGTCAGAAAATTATCTATCAATATTGTGAAAAAGGGACACGAATAATTATTTTCACTTTGTATTTCGAAATTTAAAACTTCTTCATTTTCAATTTCTTTCTCAATTGGAAATTTTGGTATTTTCTCCAATAGGATTTTGACCCAATTGACATTCCCAAATAAGCTACGAACCCGATTTATTGTAATAATAATCAAATAACAGAAATCCTAGAGATGTTCACGGGCTCACGTTTACACTTTTGAATAGTTCAAAGATGCGACTTTCGATAGTTCCGGACAGGGTTCGGTTATGGCGATATTTACAGTGCCATACACGACTTAGAAGTTTCATGAAATAATTTGAATACATTATCAAATTTTATTTCACCGAATCTAGAGATGTTCACGGGGTCTCACCTACATGTCCAAATAGATCAGTCGAAACCCTATCAGTGAGGTAAATGGGATCTAATTCTGGTGATTTTTAACTTGCCCAGAGACATTTTTACGTTTACGGTTATATCCCATATACCAGAAATGTTCACGGGATCTCTTTCATATATTCGAATAGGTCAGAAAATTATCTATCAATATTGTGAAAAAGGGACACGAATAATTATTTTCACTTTGTATTTCGAAATTTAAAACTTCTTCATTTTCAATTTCTTTCTCAATTGGAAATTTTGGTATTTTCTCCAATAGGATTTTGACCCAATTGACATTCCCAAATAAGCTACGAACCCGATTTATTGTAATAATAATCAAATAACAGAAATCCTAGAGATGTTCACGGGCTCACGTTTACACTTTTGAATAGTTCAAAGATGCGACTTTCGATAGTTCCGGACAGGGTTCGGTTATGGCGATATTTACAGTGCCATACACGACTTAGAAGTTTCATGAAATAATTTGAATACTTTATCAAATTTTATTTCACCGAATCTAGAGATGTTCACGGGGTCTCACCTACATGTCCAAATAGATCAGTCGAAACCCTATCAGTGAGGTAAATGGGATCTAATTCTGGTGATTTTTAACTTGCCCAGAGACATTTTTACGTTTACGGTTATATCCCATATACCAGAAATGTTCACGGGATCTCTTTCATATATTCGAATAGGTCAGAAAATTATCTATCAATATTGTGAAAAAGGGACACGAATAATTATTTTCACTTTGTATTTCGAAATTTAAAACTTCTTCATTTTCAATTTCTTTCTCAATTGGAAATTTTGGTATTTTCTCCAATAGGATTTTGACCCAATTGACATTCCCAAATAAGCTACGAACCCGATTTATTGTAATAATAATCAAATAACAGAAATCCTAGAGATGTTCACGGGCTCACGTTTACACTTTTGAATAGTTCAAAGATGCGACTTTCGATAGTTCCGGACAGGGTTCGGTTATGGCGATATTTACAGTGCCATACACGACTTAGAAGTTTCATGAAATAATTTGAATACATTATCAAATTTTATTTCACCGAATCTAGAGATGTTCACGGGGTCTCACCTACATGGCCAAATAGATCAGTCGAAACCCTATCAGTGAGGTAAATGGGATCTAATTCTGGTGATTTTTAACTTGCCCAGAGACATTTTTACGTTTACGGTTATATCCCATATACCAGAAATGTTCACGGGATCTCTTTCATATATTCGAATAGGTCAGAAAATTATCTATCAATATTGTGAAAAAGGGACACGAATAATGATTTTCACTTTGTATTTCGAAATTTAAAACTTCTTCATTTTCAATTTTTTTCTCAATTGGAAATTTTAGTATTTTCTCCAATAGGATTTTGACCCAATTGACATTCCCAAATAAGCTACGAACCCGATTTATTGTGATAATAATCAAATAACAAAAATCCTAGAGATGTTCACGGGCTCACGTTTACACTTTTGAATAGTTCAAAGATGCGACTTTCGATAGTTCCGGACAGGGTTCGGTTATGGCGATATTTACAGTGCCATACACGACTTAGAAGTTTCATGAAATAATTTGAATACATTATCAAATTTTATTTCACCGAACCTAGAGATGTTCACGGGGTCTCACCTACATGGCCAAATAGATCAGTCGAAACCCTATCAGTGAGGTAAATGGGATCTAATTCTGGTGATTTTTAACTTGCCCAGAGACATTTTTACGATTACGGTTATATCCCATATACCAGAAATGTTCACGGGATCTCTTTCATATATTCGAGTAGGTCAGAAAATTATCTATCAATATTGTGAAAAAGGGACACGAATAATTATTTTCACTTTGTATTTCGAAATTTAAAACTTCTTCATTTTCAATTTCTTTCTCAATTGGAAATTTTGGTATTTTCTCCAATAGGATTTTGACCCAATTGACATTCCCAAATAAGCTACGAACCCGATTTATTGTAATAATAATCAAATAACAGAAATCCTAGAGATGTTCACGGGCTCACGTTTACACTTTTGAATAGTTCAAAGATGCGACTTTCGATAGTTCCGGACAGGGTTCGGTTATGGCGATATTTACAGTGCCATACACGACTTAGAAGTTTCATGAAATAATTTGAATACATTATCAAATTTTATTTCACCGAACCTAGAAATGTGCACGGGGTCTCACCTACATGGCCAGATAGATCAGTCGAAACCCTATCAGTGTGGTGAATGGGATCTAATTCTGGTGATTTTTAACTTGCCCAGAGACATTTTTACGTTTACGGTTATATCCCATATACCAGAAATGTTCACGGGGTCTCTTTCATATATTCGAGTAGGTCAGAAAATTATCTATCAATATTGTGAAAAAGGGACACGAATAATTATTTTCACTTTGTATTTCGAAATTTAAAACTTCTTCATTTTCAATTTCTTTCTCAATTGGAAATTTTGGTATTTTCTCCAATAGGATTTTGACCCAATTGACATTCCCAAATAAGCTACGAACCCGATTTATTGTGATAATAATCAAATAACAGAAATCCTAGAGATGTTCACGGGCTCACGTTTACACTTTTGAATAGTTCAAAGATGCGACTTTCGATAGTTCCGGACAGGGTTCGGTTATGGCGATATTTACAGTGCCATACACGACTTAGAAGTTTCATGAAATAATTTGAATACATTATCAAATTTTATTTCACCGAACCTAGAGATGTTCACGGGGTCTCACCTACATGGTCAAATAGATCAGTCGAAACCCTATCAGTGAGGTGAATGGGATCTAATTCTGGTGATTTTTAACTTGCCCAGAGACATTTTTACGTTTACGGTTATATCCCATATACCAGAAATGTTCAAGGGATCTCTTTCATATATTCGAATAGGTCAGAAAATTATCTATCAATATTGTGAAAAAGGGACACGAATAATGATTTTCACTTTGTATTTCGAAATTTAAAACTTCTTCATTTTCAATTTTTTTCTCAATTGGAAATTTTAGTATTTTCTCCAATAGGATTTTGACCCAATTGACATTCCCAAATAAGCTACGAACCCGATTTATTGTGATAATAATCAAATAACAGAAATCCTAGAGATGTTCACGGGCTCACGTTTACACTTTTGAATAGTTCAAAGATGCGACTTTCGATAGTTCCGGACAAGGTTCGGTTATGGCGATATTTACAGTGCCATACACGACTTAGAAGTTTCATGAAATAATTTGAATACATTATCAAATTTTATTTCACCGAACCTAGAGATGTTCACGGGGTCTCACCTACATGGCCAGATAGATGAGTCGAAACCCTATCAGTGTGGTGAATGGGATCTAATTCTGGTGATTTTTAACTTGCCCAGAGACATTTTTACGTTTACGGTTATATCCCATATACCAGAAATGTTCAAGGGATCTCTTTCATATATTCGAATAGGTCAGAAAATTATCTATCAATATTGTGAAAAAGGGACACGAATAATGATTTTCACTTTGTATTTCGAAATTTAAAACTTCTTCATTTTCAATTTTTTTCTCAATTGGAAATTTTAGTATTTTCTCCAATAGGATTTTGACCCAATTGACATTCCCAAATAAGCTACGAACCCGATTTATTGTGATAATAATCAAATAACAGAAATCCTAGAGATGTTCACGGGCTCACGTTTACACTTTTGAATAGTTCAAAGATGCGACTTTCGATAGTTCCGGACAGGGTTCGGTTATGGCGATATTTACAGTGCCATACACGACTTAGAAGTTTCATGAAATAATTTGAATACATTATCAAATTTTATTTCACCGAACCTAGAGATGTTCACGGGGTCTCACCTACATGGCCAAATAGATCAGTCGAAACCCTATCAGTGAGGTAAATGGGATCTAATTCTGGTGATTTTTAACTTGCCCAGAGACATTTTTACGTTTACGGTTATATCCCATATACCAGAAATGTTCACGGGATCTCTTTCATATATTCGAGTAGGTCAGAAAATTATCTATCAATATTGTGAAAAAGGGACACGAATAATTATTTTCACTTTGTATTTCGAAATTTAAAACTTCTTCATTTTCAATTTCTTTCTCAATTGGAAATTTTGGTATTTTCTCCAATAGGATTTTGACCCAATTGACATTCCCAAATAAGCTACGAACCCGATTTATTGTAATAATAATCAAATAACAGAAATCCTAGAGATGTTCACGGGCTCACGTTTACACTTTTGAATAGTTCAAAGATGCGACTTTCGATAGTTCCGGACAGGGTTCGGTTATGGCGATATTTACAGTGCCATACACGACTTAGAAGTTTCATGAAATAATTTGAATACATTATCAAATTTTATTTCACCGAACCTAGAGATGTTCACGGGGTCTCACCTACATGGCCAGATAGATCAGTCGAAACCCTATCAGTGAGGTGAATGGGATCTAATTATGGTGATTTTTAACTTGCCCAGAGACATTTTTACGTTTACGGTTATATCCCATATACCAGAAATGTTCACGGGATCTCTTTCATATATTCGAGTAGGTCAGAAAATTATCTATCAATATTGTGAAAAAGGGACACGAATAATTATTTTCACTTTGTATTTCGAAATTTAAAACTTCTTCATTTTCAATTTCTTTCTCAATTGGAAATTTTGGTATTTTCTCCAATAGGATTTTGACCCAATTGACATTCCCAAATAAGCTACGAACCCGATTTATTGTAATAATAATCAAATAACAGAAATCCTAGAGATGTTCACGGGGTCACGTTTACACTTTTGAATAGTTCAAAGATGCGACTTTCGATAGTTCCGGACAGGGTTCGGTTATGGCGATATTTACAGTGCCATACACGACTTAGAAGTTTCATGAAATAATTTGAATACATTATCAAATTTTATTTCACCGAACCTAGAAATGTTCACGGGGTCTCACCTACATGGCCAGATAGATCAGTCGAAACCCTATCAGTGTGGTGAATGGGATCTAATTCTGGTGATTTTTAACTTGCCCAGAGACATTTTTACGTTTACGGTTATATCCCATATACCAGAAATGTTCACGGGGTCTCTTTCATATATTCGAATAGGTCAGAAAATTATCTATCAATATTGTGAAAAAGGGACACGAATAATGCTTTTCACTTTGTATTTCGAAATTTAAAACTTCTTCATTTTCAATTTTTTTCTCAATTAGAAATTTTAGTATTTTCTCCAATAGGATTTTGACCCAATTGACATTCCCAAATAAGCTACGAACCCGATTTATTGTGATAATAATCAAATAACAGAAATCCTAGAGATGTTCACGGGCTCACGTTTACACTTTTGAATAGTTCAAAGATGCGACTTTCGATAGTTCCGGACAGGGTTCGGTTATGGCGATATTTACAGTGCCATACACGACTTAGAAGTTTCATGAAATAATTTGAATACATTATCAAATTTTATTTCACCGAACCTAGAGATGTTCACGGGGTCTCACCTACATGGCCAAATAGATCAGTCGAAATCCTATCAGTGAGGTAAATGGGATCTAATTCTGGTGATTTTTAACTTGCCCAGAGACATTTTTACGTTTACGGTTGTATCCCATATACCAGAAATGTTCACGGGATCTCTTTCATATATTCAAATAGGTCAGAAAATTATCTATCACTATTGTGAAAAAAGGACACGAATAATGATTTTCACTTTGTATTTCGAAATTTATAATTTCTTCATTTTCAATTTCTTTCTCAATATAAATAATATAAATTATGTTAATAACATAAAATAACTAGAAATTATTTTGTATATCCCTTTTCCGGCAAGACAATTTTTTTTTCTTGATGTGTAAATATCTTTACTCGCGCCTACCAAATTTTTTGTATTAGAGTAAACTTGTAAATGAAACGAACGGAAATGACGTACCAACTTCGTTTGGAAAAAATGCAACAAACTCAATAAAAACAATTTTTTACTATACTTGGCATGCTTTTATAGTTGTATTTATATATATCATAGTAGGGAAAACAAAAAAACTAATTTAAAAAATTAAATAGAAACCATCGACATCTCCTTCGATCAGAAAAATCAAAAATAAAATTACGATACGAAATACGAATTACAATTACGAAATTACATACTCTTACGATTAAAAACACAGTCAACATTTGTGTATGTTGCTTTATCACGAGTAACGAGTCTCTATAGGAGCTGTTCATCACGTCGGCTATCAATGGTCTTGTCTTCTACTAAATAGGGTTATAATGACGTCTCGTTTTTAACATTGACCTGGCAGAGTCTCAGGTCACAGTCACGCAGGTATGCTCAATTCATTTGCTTTCCGATACTTGGCTGCGCAATCAGGAGCACGTTAATATTCCTACGTATGAATGCTGCGTTCAGTTCAAGAGAGATGGCGAGCGGGCTGCTGGAGTAGCAATTCCGTCAAAAGATCGATAAAATATGCATAGTGGACACAAATATTTTGTCGTACGAACTTCCACTTGTCATAGGTCGGCCTTACTTTCTCAAAACCAATATTGACGTAACTATGGGCTGTCTGAGGTATAGATACACACGCCATGTTTACACATCTACTTGAGAGTACTAATGGACTCACTCTTTTTTTTTCAATTTAAGTCCACCTTACTCAATGTGTATGTAAATAACCAAAGTTTGTAATAGCTCTTGTGTTTCTCATGATTCTCTATCGTAACGCACACAATTTTGATCGCAGGCGGGAAAAGGGATATTCATATTTGTTCGTCTTCCTTCGATTTCCATACCCATTTCCATATTTCTACTAAACAAATAACAGTAACAAACATCATCGAATCGATCGGCCCGATCTATACACGGCTTCAAAAGACCGGCTTCACCTTCGTCTTTTGCTCCTTTTACTTATAAAATCGATGTTAACTCCGACATAAAATTTTTCGGTGAAGCCGAACTAACGCAAATAGAAATGAAAAAAAAAAAAAAAATTAATAAGAGCGAGAACGACTACAGAAAAAATACATATTTTTATATTTTTAACAAACCATTTTTTTTTCTTTTCGTGTTCTTTGGAACACAAAATATTAAATAATTGATCTCATTTCATTTCTTCTAAAGAATTTGCCATTACTCTCCATATCGTCAACAGAAAATCATGCGAAGAAAAATTTGAAACATAAAAATTTCAAATTTTTCTTCGCATGATTTTCTGTTGACGATATGGAGAGTAATGGCAAATTCTTTAGAAGAAATGAAATGAGATCAATTATTTTGTGTTCCAAAGAACACGAAAAGAAAAAAAAATGGTTTGTTTATATTAGTTTAAAGGGAAATCAAAACAAACAACAACAAAAATGTTTTACACGTAAAAGAAAAAACACTTTTAATTACACCAAATTCACTTTAAATTACACAACAATTAATATTATTTATAATATTTAATTTAAATAAACTCTTAGTAACGCACGTTAAAATATAAACACCAAATTATAATGCCGATAATGAAAATGGCACGTCTTTTGTTTTTTTGTTTTTGGCATTGACGTATTCCTTATTTTTTTATCTTAAGGCTGTATGGTACTCAGAAAAAATTTCTGTTTTGATGTCGATATTTAAATGCTCAAGAATGTGTCCAAGCTAAACATTTTTTTTGTTCTTTTTCATCTAAACGATATATTATTATATACATACATACTTGTTTTTGTTTTATTTTGTTATTGTGCTCTTTGTGTATTGTATTGATTACTATGAAGCTCTGATAGTATTAGTTTTGCGTATATAAATGGGACGAAATTTTATGAACGAGAAACTAAAAGCGAAGCAATTGCAAGAAAATAATTCAAATTTCGTTTAGTAGTAAAATATGTATATTTTAAACATTGGCTTTTATAGATGTTTTTGATATTTTAAATATCGATATGAAATTTTAATTTTATTTTAAATTTTGTCAAACAGTCGCACAATAAAGTTTACTGTTTATAATAATAGTAATATAATCTAACTCTGATGATGTAGCGGTTATATGGGAGTTATATTTATCATAGCTGTGAAATAAACACAGCAATATGAAAATGGTCTTGATTATGATTTTACATTACTAACTTATTTTGAGCTATTTTCAAACCAAATTAATTGTTAATCCCTGTATGGTTGAATTTGAAACAAGGCAAGTTTGAATGGGATGCAATGAAGTGGAACCAGCTTCACCAGTACAAATAGACCGAAGTGTCTGGGTTTCATCTATGACAGAAAATTAAACTAGACACCTATAAGTTATTAATAAGCTGAACTAGTAATAATAAATAATACTCATTTGTTCTAAACATATCTCTAATACTACCGACTACTCCTCAAAACATGTTTTGATGAGAGATTTGGAACTCATATTTGGCCAAATTACACTAAAGAATTACGCTAGAATAGACAGCAAAAATTCACGGTAGCTTATTCTTATTTTAAATCGTATCATAAACTCTCTCGATGAATTTAGACAATATGATTGAAATATGAAAATTAAATTAGTGCCCGATTAATTGAATTTGACATAACAACCAATTTAACTTCAGAAGGATTTATAATAAGATAATTATTCAAAAGCCAACTGTGTTGACAGAATATACTTGCTACAGAGATTGTCGAAGATCGCTTTACTCATTATTGTATTGGTCAGTAAGTTTTTCAAAATACAACGAGTTACCGTCATTAGTGATGAAATAACAGTTACTGCACTTACTACATTTTCCACTTGGTCATGTGGCTTTTTAAATATTTATTTGAATAATAATTCATGAATCATTGTATCAACTATACCTTTGTCATTAATATCGAAGACGAGCTATATATTTTTATTAAAGCAACACTTATTGTGAACTTCAAATCTAATTTAAATCGATCAAAGCGCATGGTTGTCCTTAAAATATAATTTTTTAACAAACCTGGATTTATTTTGATTCTATTTACTCTATGGTGCTGTATTTGTTTAATTAAACACAGCAACCAACTCAATGTAACGGAAACGGGTCGACCGGTCCACCGTGTAGGACCTCCTAGAAGTTTGGCTTAAAAAAGTGCACATCGAGCCAAAGTTTAAGTATTACCAACATACAGTCAGTAACGAAAATGATGTACACACTGATTTTTGAGAAAATTTTACAAAATATAAGGATTAAGGAACTTATTTTGAAGTTTTTATTAATTAAATTTTACAAATTAAATCCAAAAATACAAAATAAAATGTCATTTACCGTTTATAATAAAAAAACAAAAAAAAATCAAGATTTTTTGGAACGAAAATTATCATACACTTATTGTATGATCCTTGAATTTTTTTTAAATTATTTACATAAATTATGAATGAAAATGTAATGATTGCGAGTTGTTTGGCCGGTGTTAGAAATCAAACTATAAACGGAGAACGCCAAATAGTAATTAATATGAAACGTACTGGAAAATCTATGTACGAAGTTGGCAAATTATTTGGCCGAAATTATTCTACGGGGGCATAAATAATATCCAGATTCAAGGTCGGCTGAAAACGGGCAGCGAACAAGGCGAAAAGCAACATTTTCCAATCGGGATGAGTGAAATATTTTGGATTTGGTGAGAGAAAATTCAAATTCAAGCGCTCCAAAACTAGCTTAAGAAATAGAGAAGGTACTTAATAAAGCTACCCGCCCCCAAAATATTACAAGGGTTTTGTGGAAACATGGATATCATGATCATTCATTTCGAATGTTAATTCCAAAAAAGAATTGAATTTGCAGAAAAATTAAAAATAGAAGACCTCAACTTCTGGAAAACGTTTTTTTTACAGAGCCGATTTTCAAAGCCGATGAATGAGGTACAATTCGGAGAAAACCCCAACTATTAAATATGATGGTGGTTCAGTTATGCTAAGGGGTTCAATTTAGGCGAGTGGGGTAGGTAAACTTGTTTTTATAAATTAAAATTTGGATCGCTGGAAATACATGGTATTCTAAAGGACAATTGGAAACCATCCGTGGAACAATTGAAGCCAATGCCATCATGAATCTTCTAGCAAGACAACAATCCTAAGCATACGGTACAAATACCGTACAAAAATACGGAAAGAATGGATTCTGAATAACGTCCCAAACCGGTTACATTTGCCACCTCAATCGCCTGGCCTGAACTCCAGTGAACATTTATGGGATCACCTGGAACGCCAAATTAGAAAATACAGGATCACCAGCAAAAAATTTTGTAAGAAACAATAATGAAAGGATTGGGTAAAATTTCACCTGAAGTTACCCAGAAGTTAGTAGAATCGTTTTTTGAATACTGAGTTCTGTCGCTACGTTTGGTTAATGTCTCTACTAGTCACATGTATAGGATGTTCCAACAAGAGCGCAGGATTTAATTTTAAAGAAAAACACATTTATTTTTCAATTAAACAAACATTTTTATTTCACCTTATACGCGTGCAAATGCAGATCTTTTACCAAAATTCGTTGCACAACGCTTCTGGAAATGTTTAATTATTGACCACGTTGCCGAGTGGAAGTCCATGGATTCTCGGCCACACATTCCCTTACTGTAGCTATATTTTCGAGTGACCAACAAGACGATGACGAACAATGATTTTCTGGTCCATCAACGTAATTTTGGTCGCAAATTTTGTAATTAAACGCATCACTGTCGATTAATTTGGTGCATTATTGCGACCGAAAACTTGACGTAAAACTTTCACCATTTGTGTGTGTTTTTACAATAATTAAACGTTGTTGGTTTGACTACTTCTCCATATTCTTAAATCGCGTGGTCTGTACGTGACAATTGTCAAAAAAAATCACCGTACAACTCGTATTAACAGAATGGCGGGAAATTTAAATCCGACGCTCTTGTAGAGACACCCTTTAGATAGAGGCATAGTTGTGCGAGAGTGGTTTTTTCTTTCTAGCAACATAAAAACGGAACAATTGAATAAAACTGTTTTAATAATTGTTGTTGTTTTCTCTCTATAAAAATTGCATTTGTATTGTATGTATATCAACATTTTATTACATAAAAAAATATTATTTTGAAATGTTACGACTGTTATTTCACTTACTCTTATTATATACAATTGTACAGGCTCTGATTGTACCATCAGTATATAACAAAATAAATATAAGGTTGTATGGAGTTATCATTGACAGAGTCTACACTATGCAAATTCACTGATATTTTCTATCAGGGTATCGATGTATGTGTGGGTATTTTATATAAATTTTGACGCTGACAGAAAATATCAGTGAATTTGCATAGTGTAGACTGTAGGACCCAGATGAATGAGGTAACCTTAGTTTTAATTTGTTTCGAAAAATATAAAAAATAAAATTTAGTAATTAATACAGATAGCATGTGCTACAGAATTCTTTGTCACATGAAAAGTCAAAAATATGTCATTTATCTTCCTAGAGTCGCTAACAACACAACAACGCGTTTTGATTATCCAAATTTATTTCGTTCAAAAACAACAACATTTCGTAAATTACGTGAGAGTTTTGGTCGATATGAACTTCTTACTGAGCGTACCATTGGCAAAACTATGGATCGTTTTGAAAAAACTGTTTCAGTGGAAGGTTGTAGACTGTATCAGCTTGTTCATCTAGTTCCTACTCTTGATGCAGTGCCAGCTGTTACTCAAAGTGTTTGTAATCCAAGCCCATCAACCAGGCAATGTTCACAAGAACTAAACATTTCACGAACCACATTACGACGCATTTTGCATGTTGGCCTTCATTTGCATCCATAAAAATTCAACTAACTCAAAAATTGAAGCAAGGACCATTTAAATCGTCGTCGTTTTGTTAATTGGATGCTTGAACGAAATGAAGGTTTTTAATCAAAAATACTTTTAGCGATGATGCAATGAGCTTCATCTTAACGGATATCCGTCAATAATGTACGTCCTTAATGGGTATAAGTCAAAATTGTCGAATTCGGGAAGCGGAAAATCCTCATGTTATTCAGGAAGCAGAAGTTAATCCTCCAAGAGTCACTGTTTGGTGTGGTTATGGGGCTTTTGTGACCGAAATTGAATAAATTGCGTGTCCACGACCTTTGGTTTTAACAAGACGGAGCGACATGTCACGCAAGTGGTGCAACAATCCATTTATTGTTAACAAAATTTACTGCACGCATAATTTCAAGAAATTGTGAAGTTCCTTGGCTACCAAGTAGCCCGGATTTAATACCACTTGATTATTTTTTGTGGAGTTATTTAAAAGTTAAGGTGTATGCTAATTCGAGAATATTGAAAACAGACCAATATACGGAACAATCACAAACACCATTACTATCGAAAACCTAAAGTAAAATGTATGCTAATCACCCACAAACAATTCAACAACTTAAAAACAACACTCGAGCTGAAGTTGAGGTCATTAATCCACTTTTATTGGAAAAGTTCATCGAAAAATATGATATTTGGATGCGAGGCTGTAGACGAAGCCGAGGTGGGCGTATGACCGATATTGTTTTTCATACATAAATGGCATTCAAGGTGGTTGCCTTATCAAGAAAAATGTTTGCACCTTTCTATTGATATATACTTATATATAAGACCTAATTTAGCCAGTTCAACGTTTTAAATTGAAAATCTATTCCTTTTATCTTCGATTTTATTATAAAACCAGAGTAAAAAGAGAAAAACTTTCTAAATTTGTGCTTATTGACATTGGTAGATAATTTACCTTTATTTGAGGTTAGGTTTCAGTGGTTTGACACTTAGGCCAATTTTGACCCATTATGATGATACCACGCATTCACGCCACTTCATTACCCCATTCGCCTACTCACCCACTCTCACAACTACAGTATACCACCTGCACATTGAAAGCTCCATGTTAACCTGTACATTGACGTAGACGGTGGATCGGCGCTGAATTCTGAACTCCATCAGAGGGTTTTAGTCGTGTTTATTAACATCACCGATTGTAATCGAATTTGCATCTAGCCTCTGATGGGATTCGAACCCAGTACCTCCCGGCAAGTGCCGAAGCTTTAACCACTGCACCACTTGTCCGGTGACCTTTCTTTAAAATGGGTAAACTTTTGAAACATAAAGTGTTTATTTCGAGCCTACATTAGAGCCTCCAAACTTGAAATAATTTAATTTTTGACACTCTTTTACTACAATTTAGTCACAGATATACCAGTAGATAAACAAACAATGACGTAAGAAATTTATTCCGTACATTATCGAGTGTTATTTTGACAAGAAAACAGACACGTATATTTTTGTTGGTTTGTGACCTTCAGTTATCCCGTTATACGGTTAGGGAATTCGTCGGTTTTTCCAATTTTTAATAATTTTATTTACCAGTTAAATTGAACTGATGTATTTCCGGTTTTACTGAAGAAATTGTTAAAATTAGTACAACTTTAGAAAGACCTTAGATGGTGTTAAAAAATTCAATAAACAATTTCATGAAACTACCATTATTTTAAGAGCTTTTGTGAAATGAATGTAGCCAAATGCTATGACGTGTAGGGGGCGCAACTGAATTCTATAAAGAAGTGTGACCCACCGTTCGTAAGGTGAAGGTTGTACCTTTCTAGATATTAACTTTGAATTTGTACAAGACCTAGTTTCGTCGGTACAGCTGTTTTTATATTGTAAGTATTTCAAAACTGGGGTATTCCAATTTACTTCCAACATTATTTTAATGTATCGGCTAAACTCATAAATTAATTTTATATTTATTAGTAAAATTTTATAAATAAATTTACTTTAAATTTTAAAAATAAAATGTTAATTACTAAATATAAAAAAAATCGAAAATATGTACATAAATTATTTAAAAAGTAACACTGTCTTATAAACAACACAAAAATATCTCGTTTTATGAATAAACAAAAACAATGACACGTGACTTGCATGTGCAGTAAAGCAATTCGCGCAACACAAATACTACTACCATATCTGCCCGGCTACACACATTTTGGAAAAAACGATATACAAAAATAGGAAAAGACGATTCAGGGATTTATATATGTATATTTATATGCCCATATAATATACATATAATATACTTATATACAATAAGGCACTAAACGCAAATGTTTTACAAAACGTACTTTTTCTTAAATTATATAACATTATTTATGATTAATTATAGAATTATCACAATAATATTTTAAATTTGAATGTGTTATGTACCTCAAATAAAACAAAAATTCAACATCTGTTTTCTTATTATAAAACCACCAAACGATAAGTTTCAAATCGTGTCTCCGCTAATTTTTTGTTGTAATATTAAGAATTTTTGAGTACGCCATCTATATTATAATTTAGCAATTAATTTTCAGCCGAGACATTGTACATGACAAAATTATCCTATCGTTATCAATCGATAAGTATAATGATGTTGATAGATTTTTAATTATATCTTTCTTATTTTAATGTTAATCTTTATAATCATGAATTAATCCCTCGTAAATATCATCCTGTACATGTCAATATAAAAAACAAACAAAATTTGGTGGAAAAAAATAGAATAAAACGATTCGTAAGATTGCAACATTTTTTAAAAATTCGTCAACTTTGAATAATAATTGCGGATTAAATATACAGAATTTTAAAATAATCATGTATTAATCCCTCAAAAATACCTTTAGCTTTGCGTTAAAACAAAAATTATGCCATTAGCTAAATTTTTGTAGCCACTAGGTGATTTGCGCGTAACCCTTATTTTGATAAAATGAGTACCATACAGCCTTAAAACAAATCCTCCAAAAATTTGTGATTTTGAAATTTGTTCAGAGATAAAAAAAAATCAATTATTTTCTTCTAAAGAACATGAAAAGGTATTTGTGATCAAACTTTTTTGATCATAATCAATTTTTTTTGTTCATTTTTCTTCTAAAGAATTTGATTTTAGACGCCTTTATGGTTGCGCTCGTTCGTTCTATCAACAATTTTTGTCGATCAATCATATTGCTCCTTAATGACGATTATTTTTCTTCAGCATTTTACACCCGAGATAATTGATTTGATCGAAAATAATTATTTGCATGAACGAACGTACGCAACAATAAAGGTTAGTTTTGTATCAAAAATGCATTTTGTTCGCAGGTTTCTATCATTTATTATTTAAATCGTTTAATATAGAAATCTATTTACAGTTATATGGTTTTAGTACTAACCAAATTACTCGGCTTTTAAGGTTTGGACCTTTGGTTTACGATTGTACACAAACTTTACATAACATTAGGCGTATGCCTGGTAAAAGTGGATTAGGATTTAGTTTTGGATTTGGCCCGTGAACATCTCTAGGATTTCTGTTATTTGATTATTATCACAATAAATCGGGTTCGTAGCTTATTTGGGAATGTCAATTGGGTCAAAATCCTATTGGAGAAAATACCAAAATTTCCAATTGAGAAAAAAATTGAAAATGAAAAAGTTTTAAATTTCGAAATACAAAGTGAAAATAATTATTCGTGTCCCTTTTTCACAATATTGATAGATACTTTTCTGACCTACTCGAATATATGAAAGAGATCCCGTGAACATTTCTGGTATATGGGATATAACCGTAAACGTAAAAATGTCTCTGGGCAAGTTAAAAATCACCATAATTAGATCCCATTCACCTCACTGATAGGGTTTTGACTGATCTATCTGGCCATGTAGGTGAGACCCCGTGAACATCTCTAGGTTCGGTGAAATAAAATTTGATAATGTATTCAAATTATTTCATGAAACTTCTAAGTCGTGTATGGCACTGTAAATATCGCCATAACCGAACCCTGTCCGGAACTATCGAAAGTCGCATCTTTGAACTATTCAAAAGTGTAAACGTGAGCCCGTGAACATCTCTAGGATTTTTGTTATTTGATTATTATCACAATAAATCGGGTTCGTAGCTTATTTGGGAATGTCAATTGGGTCAAAATCCTATTGGAGAAAATACCAAAATTTCCAATTGAGAAAGAAATTGAAAATGAAGAAGTTTTAAATTTCGAAATACAAAGTGAAAATAATTATTCGTGTCCCTTTTTCACAATATTGATAGATAATTTTCTGACCTATTCGAATATATGAAAGAGATCCCGTGAACATTTCTGGTATATGGGATATAACCGTAAACGTAAAAATGTCTCTGGGCAAGTTAAAAATCACCAGAATTAGATCCCATTTACCTCACTGATAGGGTTTCGACTGATCTATTTGGCCATGTAGGTGAGACCCCGTGAACATCTCTAGATTCGGTGAAATAAAATTTGATAATGTATTCAAATTATTTCATGAAACTTCTAAGTCGTGTATGGCACTGTAAATATCGCCATAACCGAACCCTGTCCGGAACTATCGAAAGTCGCATCTTTGAACTATTCAAAAGTGTAAACGTGAGCCCGTGAACATCTCTAGGATTTCTGTTATTTGATTATTATTACAATAAATCGGGTTCGTAGCTTATTTGGGAATGTCAATTGGGTCAAAATCCTATTGGAGAAAATACCAAAATTTCCAATTGAGAAAGAAATTGAAAATGAAGAAGTTTTAAATTTCGAAATACAAAGTGAAAATAATTATTCGTGTCCCTTTTTCACAATATTGATAGATAATTTTCTGACCTATTCGAATATATGAAAGAGATCCCGTGAACATTTCTGGTATATGGGATATAACCGTAAACGTAAAAATGTCTCTGGGCAAGTTAAAAATCACCAGAATTAGATCCCATTTACCTCACTGATAGGGTTTCGACTGATCTATTTGGCCATGTAGGTGAGACCCCGTGAACATCTCTAGGTTCGGTGAAATAAAATTTGATAATGTATTCAAATTATTTCATGAAACTTCTAAGTCGTGTATGGCACTGTAAATATCGCCATAACCGAACCCTGTCCGGAACTATCGAAAGTCGCATCTTTGAACTATTCAAAAGTGTAAACGTGAGCCCGTGAACATCTCTAGGATTTCTGTTATTTGATTATTATCACAATAAATCGGGTTCGTAGCTTATTTGGGAATGTCAATTGGGTCAAAATCCTATTGGAGAAAATACTAAAATTTCCAATTGAGAAAAAAATTGAAAATGAAGAAGTTTTAAATTTCGAAATACAAAGTGAAAATCATTATTCGTGTCCCTTTTTCACAATATTGATAGATAATTTTCTGACCTACTCGAATATATGAAAGAGACCCCGTGAACATTTCTGGTATATGGGATATAACCGTAAACGTAAAAATGTCTCTGGGCAAGTTAAAAATCACCAGAATTAGATCCCATTCACCACACTGATAGGGTTTCGACTCATCTATCTGGCCATGTAGGTGAGACCCCGTGAACATCTCTAGGTTCGGTGAAATAAAATTTGATAATGTATTCAAATTATTTCATGAAACTTCTAAGTCGTGTATGGCACTGTAAATATCGCCATAACCGAACCCTGTCCGGAACTATCGAAAGTCGCATCTTTGAACTATTCAAAAGTGTAAACGTGAGAACGTGAACATCTCTAGGATTTCTGTTATTTGATTATTATCACAATAAATCGGGTTCGTAGCTTATTTGGGAATGTCAATTGGGTCAAAATCCTATTGGAGAAAATACTAAAATTTCCAATTGAGAAAAAAATTGAAAATGAAGAAGTTTTAAATTTCGAAATACAAAGTGAAAATCATTATTCGTGTCCCTTTTTCACAATATTGATAGATAATTTTCTGACCTATTCGAATATATGAAAGAGATCCCGTGAACATTTCTGGTATATGGGATATAACCGTAAACGTAAAAATGTCTCTGGGCAAGTTAAAAATCACCAGAATTAGATCCCATTCACCACACTGATAGGGTTTCGACTGATCTATTTGACCATGTAGGTGAGACCCCGTGAACATCTCTAGGTTCGGTGAAATAAAATTTGATAATGTATTCAAATTATTTCATGAAACTTCTAAGTCGTGTATGGCACTGTAAATATCGCCATAACCGAACCCTGTCCGGAACTATCGAAAGTCGCATCTTTGAACTATTCAAAAGTGTAAACGTGAGCCCGTGAACATCTCTAGGATTTCTGTTATTTGATTATTATCACAATAAATCGGGTTCGTAGCTTATTTGGGAATGTCAATTGGGTCAAAATCCTATTGGAGAAAATACCAAAATTTCCAATTGAGAAAGAAATTGAAAATGAAGAAGTTTTAAATTTCGAAATACAAAGTGAAAATAATTATTCGTGTCCCTTTTTCACAATATTGATAGATAATTTTCTGACCTACTCGAATATATGAAAGAGACCCCGTGAACATTTCTGGTATATGGGATATAACCGTAAACGTAAAAATGTCTCTGGGCAAGTTAAAAATCACCAGAATTAGATCCCATTCACCACACTGATAGGGTTTCGACTCATCTATCTGGCCATGTAGGTGAGACCCCGTGAACATCTCTAGGTTCGGTGAAATAAAATTTGATAATGTATTCAAATTATTTCATGAAACTTCTAAGTCGTGTATGGCACTGTAAATATCGCCATAACCGAACCCTGTCCGGAACTATCGAAAGTCGCATCTTTGAACTATTCAAAAGTGTAAACGTGAGCCCGTGAACATCTCTAGGATTTCTGTTATTTGATTATTATTACAATAAATCGGGTTCGTAGCTTATTTGGGAATGTCAATTGGGTCAAAATCCTATTGGAGAAAATACCAAAATTTCCAATTGAGAAAGAAATTGAAAATGAAGAAGTTTTAAATTTCGAAATACAAAGTGAAAATAATTATTCGTGTCCCTTTTTCACAATATTGATAGATAATTTTCTGACCTACTCGAATATATGAAAGAGATCCCGTGAACATTTCTGGTATATGGGATATAACCGTAAACGTAAAAATGTCTCTGGGCAAGTTAAAAATCACCAGAATTAGATCCCATTTACCTCACTGATAGGGTTTCGACTGATCTATTTGGCCATGTAGGTGAGACCCCGTGAACATCTCTAGGTTCGGTGAAATAAAATTTGATAATGTATTCAACTTATTTCATGAAACTTCTAAGTCGTGTATGGCACTGTAAATATCGCCATAACCGAACCCTGTCCGGAACTATCGAAAGTCGCATCTTTGAACTATTCAAAAGTGTAAACGTGAGCCCGTGAACATCTCTAGGATTTTTGTTATTTGATTATTATCACAATAAATCGGGTTCGTAGCTTATTTGGGAATGTCAATTGGGTCAAAATCCTATTGGAGAAAATACTAAAATTTCCAATTGAGAAAAAAATTGAAAATGAAGAAGTTTTAAATTTCGAAATACAAAGTGAAAATCATTATTCGTGTCCCTTTTTCACAATATTGATAGATAATTTTCTGACCTATTCGAATATATGAAAGAGATCCCTTGAACATTTCTGGTATATGGGATATAACCGTAAACGTAAAAATGTCTCTGGGCAAGTTAAAAATCACCAGAATTAGATCCCATTCACCACACTGATAGGGTTTCGACTGATCTATTTGACCATGTAGGTGAGACCCCGTGAACATCTCTAGGTTCGGTGAAATAAAATTTGATAATGTATTCAAATTATTTCATGAAACTTCTAAGTCGTGTATGGCACTGTAAATATTTCCATAACCGAACCCTGTCCGGAACTATCGAAAGTCGCATCTTTGAACTATTCAAAAGTGTAAACGTGAGCCCGTGAACATCTCTAGGATTTCTGTTATTTGATTATTATTACAATAAATCGGGTTCGTAGCTTATTTGGGAATGTCAATTGGGTCAAAATCCTATTGGAGAAAATACCAAAATTTCCAATTGAGAAAGAAATTGAAAATGAAGAAGTTTTAAATTTCGAAATACAAAGTGAAAATAATTATTCGTGTCCCTTTTTCACAATATTGATAGATAATTTTCTGACCTATTCGAATATATGAAAGAGATCCCGTGAACATTTCTGGTATATGGGATATAACCGTAAACGTAAAAATGTCTCTGGGCAAGTTAAAAATCACCATAATTAGATCCCATTCACCTCACTGATAGGGTTTCGACTGATCTATCTGGCCATGTAGGTGAGACCCCGTGAACATCTCTAGGTTCGGTGAAATAAAATTTGATAATGTATTCAAATTATTTCATGAAACTTCTAAGTCGTGTATGGCACTGTAAATATCGCCATAACCGAACCCTGTCCGGAACTATCGAAAGTCGCATCTTTGAACTATTCAAAAGTGTAAACGTGAGCCCGTGAACATCTCTAGGATTTCTGTTATTTGATTATTATCACAATAAATCGGGTTCGTAGCTTATTTGGGAATGTCAATTGGGTCAAAATCCTATTGGAGAAAATACCAAAATTTCCAATTGAGAAAGAAATTGAAAATGAAGAAGTTTTAAATTTCGAAATACAAAGTGAAAATCATTATTCGTGTCCCTTTTTCACAATATTGATAGATAATTTTCTGACCTATTCGAATATATGAAAGAGATCCCGTGAACATTTCTGGTATATGGGATATAACCGTAAACGTAAAAATGTCTCTGGGCAAGTTAAAAATCACCAGAATTAGATCCCATTCACCACACTGATAGGGTTTCGACTGATCTATCTGGTCATGTAGGTGAGACCCCGTGAACATCTCTAGGTTCGGTGAAATAAAATTTGAACATTTATTAAAATTTATGGAATTTCTAAATGGCCTGTATGGCACTGTACATATCATTTTAAACTATCTTTTTCTATTTCAGTGTTACAACTTTGTCTACGCTATTCTAAATTATATTTTAAAAACTGTGTATGTTTGTAGGAGCGTTGACAGGAAAGTTATAAAATAGATTGAAATCAAAAACCATAGTTTATTAAAAATGCGCTGGACTTTGTAAAAACCATCATAATTAAATCCTGTTAACTACACACGTGGGGTTTTGATTTAGCTATTCGGTCATATAGGTGGGACCCCGTGAACATCTCTAGGATCGGATATATAAAAGTAGAAACATCGTCTAAAATAGCCTTTTTTAGAATTAAAAAAAGTTTAGTAAATCGTTTTACGATTTTCTCCTGTTTATTTCAAATCGTTAGAAAATTATTTGATCTTTACAGCGACACTATTAGGAACTTTTAGGGACTTATCTAATTTAAATGTTAAAGATTATATAAAAATGTTTCAATTTCACCACAAAACAAATCCAATTGGAATATTTTTAAATTTAACAGTGTAAATTTTTGGTATTATTTTTGGTATGTATTTCACAATCATGGAACAACGTTATGGAGGGGACGTTGTATGGGGTATGACTGTACATAATTTTGGATTCAAACGTTGTAACATAACTTTGACGCCACCCTTATTTCCCATCATTCCCATCAAGGGAAACCTATTAAATTTTTTAATGGCACATTAACTGACTCGAAATATTTAACAATTTGATCATAAACGTTTTGGGAATCAGCATTGTCTAATTGAATAAGACCGAAAAAACTATCCGTTACTTTACCAACAACATAACTGAAATATCGTACAACTAGAACCAAACATTTTTTGGTACTTATATCGGTGGTTTCGTCGATTATTAAAGAAAATTTCTGCTGTCGAAGTATCGTCGTAATTTGTTCTAAACCTTCTTCTAGAATTAATGTATTCGTTGTATCTGTCGCTTTTGTTTTATCACACTTCAAAGCTATACTAGGATCTACAGCAATAGATTGAATTAGTAAGATTAATGGCATTATTAATGCAAAAGCGAGATTGTCTTCTAGAAGAAACATCATAATTTTTAATTCTGTTGTTTTAACCTGCGTGAATTTCGATTGCAATTTACTTTTAAATCAACAGGTTGACGTTTCAATGAACATTGTACTTATGTGTATCTCCGAATTTTGGTGTCGTTGTAAATGACCAGCGGTATTACTCAAGAGCTTATTACAATATTTACAGAATGGTTTGTCCAGTGAATTTCCAATAGATTTTTTTGCAACCCACGTAAATTTGTCCTTCCAAATTGCCCGAAAATTTTGTACTCGTTTTTTAAATTTCTTAACCGCTTCGTGCTGGTTATTCTCAATTTCAGTAGACTTATTTAGATCGGATAATTCTTCATTACTGACCTCATTGGATTCATTGCTTTTTGTTTTTCTTGGTAAGCGGTGAAGCTGTGATTATGGACGAATTTTTTGAGGTTATCGTTGACGAACTTGGAACTTTATCGGTTTTAGCAATATCTTTCGATCTAATCAAAAACGTAATGAAAAATTATCTTTATTAGTTAGTATAATTGATTAACAATTTACACAATCATTGTTCTCACCTATCCATATTCAAATTAATGTAATCGCGCAATGACCAAATTAAAATCATATGTAACAGTCGTTTACTTTTTCTTGAATAACAACTACAAGAGAGACACTTGTCAAAAGGAATTAAAGAGATAAAATAGAATTCGATCGAATTTTGAAAACAAGAGAAAAAGTATTACCAACAAAACCATGTATAAAATAAATCGTATTACCAGATGCAAACAAGCAATTGCTGAATTCGAATAGTTAAGTTTCAGTGATTAAAAAGTGGTTCCGTGGTTTTAGACACATTTTTTATGTTACTAAATAGTATCTCAAATCAACAAAGTATTTGAATATAAAAGAATATAAAATTCAAAAAATTCCAGAGGAGTACAAAATGAATTAGCGTAGTACAGGAGTACAGACAAGTCGAAAGTAGTATAAAACTCCGATCGTTCTCACTTCGACAGCACTGGATATCTATCTGTAGGCGGACATCCCAATATCTACTCGATAAATTTATAGGTTTTTTCTTTTTTGATTAGTTTTCTTATAAGATTTCTTCGCTCTTTAACACTGCTTTGCTCGACCCAATATTACTAATTATTTCTAAATCGGTTACTTTATTAAATAAACGAATTACTGACACTTTATTATGCAATATAAAATAATTTTCTAACATTAATCAAGACACTACTATATTTTCGAACAGCAAAATTTGAATGACACTCAATTGACACTCCTAAAGTTAATTGATGATCATGTCGATAATAGCGTTTGGTTTATGTTCAGTGGACACTTGATAGATGTCAGTCAAATCATGAAGAAGAAATTGTTATATATATTATAAACATCTATGTCACTGACTCACTCGAGAACGCATAGGGTGACCAAAAAAAAATCGTAGCACAGTGTCGCGGGTTACTTAAATTTTTTGTATGTTTTAATTGAATACAAGTACTGTGCACGTTATTAATAGCTGTGTTCCAATGGAGAAAGCAAACTACTCACAAGTACTTGTATCTACTCGCAGCTACCCATGCTCAAATGGTGGTGTAGATGTTGAAAGTAGTTACGCATAAAATTAACGGTAGGTATTTTGGTTCAAAAAATTCTAATAGATGGCTTTGTGAGGGGTAGGCTAGGTTGAAATGTCAGGACAAACAATATTTTTTGTTTACTTCTGTGAAATACCAAGCGATTTTTGACATATTCTTCTTTTCGGCCGGCGTATATCATAATCAAACCGTTGCCTTCATTATAAGACCAGTTCTTTGAGATTTTTGAGATTTTATTGTGGATTTTAGTTAAAAAAAATTAATTATCCAAAATAACACGGCAGCAAAATTATACACATAGCTAACTTTGTGCACAAAAAAGGTTATGTTTTACTTCTGTCGTAGTTTTAGCTCGTTCCATTGGTTATCTACTTGCAAGTACTTGTGAGTAGCAAATTTGTCCTATTGGAACACAGCAATTGTTAAACGTCATTATGTTTATTTTATTGTTAATTCAAATTATTTCAAAAACTACTTAAACTGAAACAAAATGGAAATATTATAACCGTCATGTCACTGGCTGACTCACTCGAGAACGCACATTAGTTGATTTGGCAATGGAATTTTTTAACATTAAATTAATGTATTTTTAAATTAATAAAAAGCACAACAAACCCTGATGATGGCGTAATTGCCAAGAGCTCGGAAAGTTTGGTTGTTTAATTAGTATACGGGTGCAAAGCACCACGTATTTTTATAACCTAGTAGTAATTAAATACACAAAATATAAGTACACACTACTATTATTTCGCACACGACTGGACATCAAATTTCATCAGCCTGAAAATGTGAACATGATAAAATATATAAAGGTAAACAATAAAAAATTCTATATAACCCTACCGTTGTGATTGCCGCCACAGGTTCATACTTGAATGAGCCAATAGATTTATTTAACCAGGATTTGTCTTAATAACTCCTTCAAACAAAGAATTCCAGAAAGCAAACCAAAGCTGGTAGTAACCATGACCGTTACTGACCATAAAAATTTCAAGATAATCCTACCGTTGTGATTGCCGCTCCAGGCTCATATTTTGAATGGGCCAATACATTTGTCAGGGATTTGTTTTAATAACTCCAGTTTGCAAAGAGTTCCGGAAACCAAACGTAGTAGTAACGACTCGTCATTATACTCGTCATTATACTCGTCATTATTAAACCTGCTTATAATCTATTGTCATTATGTGTATTGCCGACTATACAAATTTCACTCTAATCCTACTGTTGTGACTAGCGCTATAAGCGCACATTTAATAAATAATTATTTGAAACGTTTTCGTTCAAATATGTCTAGGTTATGAATATATTTTTTTTATTTCTATGCAATATGTTTTATTATAAGGTTTTAATATTTATTAGGCTGAATTAAAGTCAATTTAAATAATTTTAAGAAATCCTAGGTTGGTATAAACATACAACTTTGGTGTTGCCTGATTTAATAATTTATTTTAACATCCAAGATGTTTTTGCGGTCGCATTATATAGAAAAATGCAACGAATTTTTTTCCCAAGAATATGCAACGAAATAAAAAAAAAACAAAAAAATAAAGTAAACACGAGAAAACCACCTACGATTCTCACCTATCTATTAGTGAGTGTAATATTTAAAATTTTTTATTTAAGCATTAACAAAATGTCATAGCCGAAAATCAATTTTTGGGCTCAAACTTTTTTATTTTTGGGTATACTTTAGCCCAAAACAAATCAGTAGGCCTAAGCTTTTTTATTTAGGCATTAAGCAAAATTTCAAGCCCCACATCGAAGTTTAAATTTTTCGCCTTAGGCACAAACTTGGGATTTTTTCTGGGATGACTTTCTAAGAATGTCAGTGAAAATCACATTTTTCGTGCACAGATTCTGACCATTTGATTCAATCAGTCGCGAATGTAGTAATAGCTGGAAACGTCTGACCATATTATTATTCGACTACGATCTCGCCGGTAGTGCTACAGATCAGTTAGGTAATTAAAATAATTTAGTCTAGCCAAGTTATAACCTGGCACTTATGTTGCCCAATCACATCAGTATATTCTAGAAATTCGATTGAGGAATCTGACCTACTAGAATCACTTAATTTTTCTTGAAGAGCTTATTATACACGATTTAAATTCCAATAATTATTTTTTACGTCTTAACTAAGGCCTTTAGCATTACAGCTTCAAAATTATTTATTAAACACATCAAAAGTGTAAATGGAACACATGCTCATTGTCACATGGTTGCCATTGCCTTGAATTTGGTTTGATTTTTGTTTTGTTTTTTGATTCTAGAAGATACATCGATTGCACAAACAATATCAACAAAATTTCGGAGATAACGGTAAAAAGGTTATTGTACTATTCAAAAAATTGTTTTAAGCCTATTTGAGTTCATTGGTTATCTCAGACTTTATTCAGCTTTAGCTTCTAAAAGAATGATTATAAATTTAAAATTTAGTGTAGAAGTATGGAATACAGCGCAAACACATGATAATCTAACTCATAATGAAATGGACGAAGTAGGAATGCTTCGAAGTAAAAGAAGCCAAGCAGATGTTTCCCGTAGCGTTATATGTAGGTTATGGCAACGGTAATGTATGACTAGGAGTCCGGACGCGCAGCCTCCAGGTTGAGTAAGAATAACAACTTCAGCGCAAGCACGTTATACACAACTGCAAGTCCGATGAGAGGCACGTTTAACTGCCCGACAATTACAGTCACTCTTGTGGACAATTGTACACGTTTTTGTTAGTTACGGAAACATCATGAATAGGTGCCACCGATATGAACATGCAAATTGAGACCTTAGATATGATAGGTGTGAAAATCATAGAAATTGAATAGAAGAGTAATGGTCCAAAGTTTTGTTCACTGATGAGTCAAGATTCGGGTTTCATCCAGAGACCTGGAGAACAAGAATTTGTAAACAACCCGGTAACGCCAAAAGATTAACAGTTGTACAAGAAGTGCGCAGATAACTGGAGGAACCATTATAGTATGAGGTGGTGAGATACTGGAAACTGTTTTGCTTCCATGTATGCGTCACAACTGGAAACTGTATGCGTTGAATACAATAAAATTCGAGGTTACAAAAGGGTTCATCATTGCGTAGCGAAACATAATAATTCGCTAAAGTATTGTGATTATACTTTGTATGTAAATGCATAGTATTTTGAATATTTTTGTAGTTTGATCACTGCAGTCTGGTGAGAGAAACGAATTTTTTAATTTAAACAGTTCAATGTTTCATTATGGAATATGGACGGCTGTATGATACTCAACTTGTCAAAAACGATGTTTACTAAAATTAGTTTTTGACCATAAAATATTACCAATTGACCAAATTCTTACTTTAGTATAAACTTAGACGTATAATTGAGAGATTTGAGTTTGTCTACGGTTAGGTTTCATAGTTTATCGTTTTTTTTTAAACTAAACAGCGTCAGCAAACTAATTTACTTCAAATCGAGATATTAATACATGATTCTATCTCGATCGATAAATTACGTCAAACGATAAGTTTATTTGTTTTTACACCGCAATGCCGATTATTTTTGGAAAACTTACTTTCGTTATTCGTGATTTGCCATCACGAAATGAAAATTGTGTCCAAGATAAGTGGTTATTTATTTTATTATAATATGCAATGTTTATAACAGAAATAATGAAAAATAGTAAACTTATTAATTAATTTTACACATATAAACAATATTAAGTAAAGTTTAATAAATGAAATTTTGGTACTCATATTTATTAAAGAAACGAAAAAGTTTAGATACATTTAAATATCGATACTAAAAAATAAATTTGTTTTTCCAGTATCATTCAGCCTTAAGTCGTATCCAAACTACCAATGTTTTGGAAACCTCACCTCTTGTAAGTATTGAAGCACCTTGGTACTCAAAACTACCACTGTGGTGCTGGAAACAAAATAGTATCGCAAACATTTTCGTCCCAAGAAAAACGGTTTTTAAAAAATCATTGATTGAATGTGATGAAACTTCATACCTAAGTTTTTCCACAAATTAGGAGGTTTTAGTTAATTTTATCCGAAATCGGCCCACCGGAAGAGAGAACTATAGGAGATAGACGCTCTTCCGGGTTTTGAAAAATATTTTACGTAAAGAAATTTGGCTATAAGGGCGGATTGATTGATCGGAATGGCACTTCATGCTTATGCTTTTTTTATATTTTGACAAAATTTGTCGACCGAGAAAATCGAATATGCACTAAAAGATTCTAAAGTAATTTACAACAATATCGGTTCAGGTCACTTTCCCAAAATTTTAAGCGGAAAGGTCGATTTTTGAACAAAAAACTGTCTTTTGTATTGTAATCATGAAAATTGTTGATCCTCTTCCATTGGAGCTTTTTCGTTTTTAGCAAATATTTTCAAAAGTATAAAGCATTTAAGAAAAAACTATTAAAATAAAAAGATTGTAAACTAAACTATAAACAAAATAAGATGTTAAAATCGCCGGTTATCCAATTCGAGGTTGCTAAAGTAGAAATCTGTCTACCGACATCTGTCAAAGATAAACGTAAATAATAAATGATAAATACGCTGTAAATACGCGTAAATGATAAATACGCTGTCATTTATTTAGTTGACATTCTGCCATTTAAGAATATGGAGCATTTAACAATCGACCAACGCGTTAAAATTATTAAAGCCGTCAATGCTGATTTTTCGAACAAAATTTTCTTCAGTGATGAAGCTCATTTTTCGCTTGGTGGATACGTTAATAAGCAAAACTGTAGAATTTGGGGCTCAGAAAATCCACAATTGATTGTAGAGAAGCCATTACACCCGGAAAAAGTCACTGTTTGGTGCGCATTGTGGTCTGGTGGTGTGATTGGGCCGTATTTTTTTGAGAACAACCATGGACGAACCGTTACCGTCAATTCTGAGCGCTATGGCCGCATGTTAACGGATTATTTTTTTACGAAAATCGAAGATTATGATCTTGACGATATGTGGTTCCAGCAGGATGGAGCAACCAGTCACGTAACACGAGCAAATCGAGATCTTTTGCAAGAGAAATTTCCTGGACGTTTGATTTCGCGATTGGCTGATGTCAATTGGCCTCCAAGCTCCTGTGATTTAACGCCTTTGGATTTCTTTTTGTGGGGCTACGCGAAAGATCGTGTTTACGCAAACAATCCTCAAACTCTTGACGAATTGAAAACTAATATTCGTAAGGTAATGGCCGAGATACCGCCCGAAATGTGCCGAAAAGTCATTGAAAATTACCTCAAAAGAATCAAAGCCTGTAAGAAGTCCCGTGGAGGACATTTGAATGATATCTTGTTTAACTAAAAATGGCAAGGATCAATCTGTAAAATGAAATAAAAATTACAATACATTCCGAATATTTTGTGTGTTTTTTTTAAGTTTACTTTATCAACCTCGAACTGGATAACCCTTTATTTTAAATGAGTTTTGATAATAAAAATTGGAAAAAACAGCATTTCCATATATTGGGCGATCCATGCACAATTTTGTGGATGTCTGTGTATTAGAAGTGACAGCTTCCCTCAGAACTTTTTCAATTGCAAATGATGATTACATTTTTAACGAGGGTTTTTAACGAGGTTGATCTTGCTGGTTTTCTGATATTTAAATAGGAATAATGATTTTTGATCCATTTACAATTCATTTACAATTACAACAATCCATTTACAATTACACCCCTTCATTTGTTGTTTTACATAAATTTGCTGGCTTGGTGCAATGGTAGTTATATTTTTCGAGAAGTTCTTTTTCATATACATATATTTTTACCAAATTTTAAGCAAATAATGTACAATTTTTCAGGTCTAATTATTTCAGATATTACCACTCCATAGAAAACAAAATAAAAATCGTTAAATAGGAAAATTTAAAATGAATTTGAGAAATTAAATTTTGATGTATTTTATCCCAACATTCCAAACCACGGTAAAATGAGGTTTAGCTTAGAAGAGATACTTTATTAAGAAAAGCCGGTTCTGTTAAAGTTGCATTTAATAAAAATCTTATAGTTTTTAAAAATGCAATTTAAAATATGTACATTGTTTTGTTTGTGGTATAATGTAGTAACAGTAGTAACATTCCAGTTCAGTGCCAACATTTTACAACAAAGCACATTTTTATTTATTTATGTTAGCTTTTCTAGTCCAGTAAATCTAAATATTCACGAAATTGTATAAAAAATACAAAAACTATGATTATTTTTTTATGTTTTGTATTAAAACATTTTTGTGTAGAAAATAAAATACATTTTTTTATTAAACAAGCTAACCCGCAAAGAATGGGAATTATTATATCCGAATATATATTATTATTATAAAAATTTCTATGGATATAATGAAAAGTAAGATTTTGGAATTTCAATCTTATAACCTTGTATGTGGTAAGTTCTTTTCTTATTAAATTTGCCTTCTATATGTAATAATACGAGTATAACTATACGAAACCAAAATGAAGTAAAGAAAGGAATTGTGTATCTTTCCGATATGTATACTATTTTTGTTACATATTTTTTGTTTTGTTAAACTCACTTCACTAACATGGTAAATTTATTTACGTACACAAAAATTTCTACTTTGCATTTCTTCCGTTTATTTCCTTTTTTTCTGGTTAAATGAAAAATAATATAAAATTTTGTTTTTTTGTAATAGCAATGTACGTACAAATTTTACCTTCCATACTTTCTATTATTCAAGTTTATTGTTGCAAAATAACAAAAACCGAAAAAATTTATATGAAAATGGGAATGATCTTCGTAAATTTTATATAAAATTTTTTTTTTCGTATTCATTGGTTAGAGAAAAATAAATTTGTCATTTTATGATAAATGAGTTCCGAATACGTACAAATATATCTAACTACCTACCTACTAAAAACGTTAAAGTTTTAATTTCTTTATACATATATAGTCATACAAACAAATACATTTCGATATGTATGTATACACATACATAACTCTTTATTATTACTTAGCGAATAAGCTAAGCAGAGCTTTCTTGCTCTGTACTTTATTTTATCATGTTAATATGCGAAAGTATAAAGTTATACATTTTTTATTTTAATTTAGGATACCATAATGTGTCAGTTAAAATGATTAATGTGCAGAAGGTGTGCACCAGGTAGATAAAACAGAACTTTACGACATTTTTAAGTGTTACATAATTACCATATTACTTGTGAGTGTTATTAAGTGTTAAGACAGGTAGAAGAATTGTTGATAATTGCAATATGTTTGACCGATAAAATAATATTAGCGATTGTCAAGTAACTTTCGAATAGCTATATTTTTAATCTGTGATTGTTGTTTGCAACATTGGATGCCTTTATAATGTTAAAAGTTATATTTTAAGTAATCATCGAACCGAGTCTTTAACACTTTTTTCGATAGTAAATCTCAAAATCAAAATGGACAATCTAATTTTTATTTGCACTCGGAAAATTTTCGAACATGAAATATTTTTCTTCAGAAAATTTATGCAGATTATTGTCCAAATGAACACAACTTTTACAGTAATTAATTATTTTTCTGTTTTCCAGATTTTGTCAGAAATTAATAATAAGCAAACCCTTTTCAAATTGTGGAAAAATTACAAACAATTTCATGATTTTTATTCCGGACCTTAACTAAACCTAAATTGTGATAACATACAACCCAACAGACACGTGCTTCTTACAAAGCTTTGAAAAATCTCTGTAGTTCTAAGGCTTTATTTGTTTGTCGGTAAAAAATTAATTCAATAAGAAAGTGTTCACGGGCTGATTCCTCACGAAGTAATTAAAAGTTATGTCCGAAAATTCTCGGAAAAATTAGAGAAATTTGAGAATATCTTAAATTTTAACTAAGAAAGAAAATTGATACGATCATTTAGCAATCTACACTGCTCGTCAAAAAATTCCGGACACTTGAGTTTCTTCATAAATATTTATGCATTGTTTAAGGGCACTGTAATATAAAAACATAACCGAAAATTAGGTGTAACAGAAACCGTATTTTTTAATAAATGAAAAAATATTCAAGATTTGAATTGTTACGTTTCTAAATAAAAGAACATCAATCAATTATTTTTAAACGTTTAAAGTAGCATTTATTGTTAGTAGTAATATTGTAGTTCACGTTGACAGTGCTTAGTTTTCATTATTCGCAAATATTATAATTATGTGACCAGAAAATGTCGCGTGCGTTATATTGCTGCCCACCTAAATTTTCTCGAAGGACAGTTCAAGACTCTAGTAAACGATATCGTTAAAGTAGTCTGTATCAGTGAAGGGTAGGATCCGGTGGTAAACGAGTAAAAATCGAGCGGGATGATCGGTTTTTAGACGATTAAAGTTGTTGCTTTTCGATTGGCACAGGTGGTGTCAATATTTCAGTCAGCACAGCATCGGGATGGTTAAATGAACATGGATTACAGTCCAGGATGGCTCAACGATAATTAAAGTGTCCCGGATAATGCCGGGCCTATTCCTACAGTCTGTTTACACATAACAATAGGAAGGATAGGAAAGGTATTTTTTGTTGGGACGAAACGACCAGGTTTCAGACACCTAGCGATCGTACGGCACAACACAATTCTTAACTACTAGAGGAAGGATAAAGGCTTAATAGGTTTATTGGATAACGATGATACTGGTCTTCAACAATTGCTTCTCTAAATCAGCAACCTGAGGAAAACAATTTATTATTTCACCTATATCTGAAAATTTTCTGAAATTTGATTCTAAATTAATGCATCCCGGCTTCCTAAACAAAAGTGATTCATTGAATCAGCCTGGTTACAGACACCTAGCTAGTAACACAATGCCAACGCAATTCTAAACTACCCAATCAACAATTAATATTACAAAGAAATATCAGCCGTACCTCGCGACATCCAATGCGATCCGGCTCAGTACAAATTTCATTTCATCTAGCTTACTAGATTTCATTTCGAAATTTCCAAAACAAAATTAGATCTAAAAACAAAATTAGATTTCCTGAAATTTAAATCTAAATTAATATTTTCCGGCTTCCTAAATAATATAAACTTTTATTAATTTAAACCTCCTGTAATTCTACAACTTACAATAGAATTTCCTGAAACCATAGTTATTTTAAAACAAAATTGTCGTACTGGAAAGCCTAATAAATGCCTTGAAGCCCATGGTAATAACATCATCTTTGCTTCCACACACATTGCAGTGCACACGAAAATCTTTTATTTAAAAAAAATTATTTCTCATAAAAAGTAAAAATGCAAAACTGCAACGTAAGTTTTAAATTTTTTGCAAACGAAATCAATATGATTTTTAATTATTAATTCACGACGGAAATGCATTTCTGGCACCCGTTTTAAGAAATATGAAAAATATTGTTAAATCAAGAAATTAATAAAAAAAAAAAATTACGACGGAAATTTATATAAAATTTCAAACACGTTCCAAAATGCGCGAACTACTTAATAAAACTATAATAATGACTTTAGAAAGTTAAATAAGTTAAGTTGTTTCTGACTCTGAAGAGATCAGGTTTAAATAAAACCAATCTTGCAAACTGTTGTTTTAAGTGTAATTAAGCTTATACTATAGTTTAAATTAAATTAAAGTTTAAGTTAAATTGTAAACTATTGTAAAGGAAGCGAAATAAATCATTTTTTTATTACTTCTTAAGAAAGTAAATATTTAAGTTGCCTTTCTTTCCAAACAGCGATTTCAGTATTTTCGGAATTTGGGATTTTTCCAAATTATTTTTTCAGTAATTTTATGGGAATATTTTCGGGATAACGTAACCCGTTAAAATAGAGGTACCATGTACCATCATATTCCCGAATGTTTTCGAATCATATCAAAAACTAGAAACTTAAAACACCGAAAACAGAAATAACTCAAAATACTGAAATAAAAATTTCACGAAATATGGACAAAAATAATACTGAAAATCAAAATTTCGAAATGTATAAAAGTAAAACACAAAACGCTGGTAATATTTATATACTTTTTATTATACTTAGGTGCTTCATAAAGATGAATTACTCAGTGCATACATGTAATACTAAATTCCCTTAGACCAGACGTATCACTTCATGCGGCGTGACTATGGATCTTCCTGGTTACTAGAATTTAAAATCAAAATTTACTAAATAATTTTGTGCAAAACTCTCAATGAAGATTTTTTAAATCTTAGTTGGCTGCATTTGTTTGTTTTTTTTATTTATTTTCACGTCAAACTTTCAAGTGATAGAAATTTTCGTTTGAAGTGATAGGCGATAGCAGTCGCAAGAAAATATTTATAAAACAGCATACTAAAATTTAAAAAAACAACCAGAACGACTTTATTGAACAATTATTTTGTAAGTTTCGATTTAATGATCTAGTTACCAGGAAGATGAGTAGTCACGTCACTTGAACTGATACATATATGTAGGTAGATATATACACATAAATATACGCACACGCACACATCCTTAGTTGCGCGTTTACATACTGTGTTAATATGGTTCATTAAATGTTAATATAATTTAATATTTATTGCGATTCCTTTTAAAAAACTAATGCCGAGCGTTCATCCCTTTCAAGAATAATATTTTCAATAGTGCTTCTTTTCGTTAGTACCTAAATTTTAAAGTTTATGTCGTCCTGGAATAATTTGTTGTGTTTTTGTTTTTAGAATTTTTTGTGCATCTCCTAGGATACTTATTAGGCTGTACAGGCCTATATATCTCTTGCCAGCTAGGACGTTATTCGTCTGTGCCAAGCATCCACACTATTTTGTGCTCTTGGTAGACTTTCTTGTATATACTAAATCTGATACAGACAAAAAAAACGGGTGAGTATAATGCTCTGTGATTTTAGTATTGCCCGATCTTTTACTGGTTCGGTCTGAACTATAAAATGTTTAGACCCGAAATATTATAATGTATTATGATCAATAATACCATAAATATAGTTTTTTTCAAACCATTTCCCAATTTTCTCTTCGTCTACAGTAAATGTTTTTTTTTTAATTTCGTAATATTTTTTGATATTTTCCGGATGAATGAAATCCGAGCTTTTTAACATTCTAATTTGTAAGCTTACAGAAATAAAAAACAAGGATTTTTTATATAAATTAATAAATGAATTTACCTTCGTCGTTAAATAATATGATTTGAACGCTAAATAATTTGACCAAAATAAGGTAAACAACCTTTTGGTATAGTGGAGAGGGAAAACATTGAAATTGAGGCAATACTTGCTCTATCGCAATCGGATTTAAATATTGCGGATTTAATATTATGTCATTTTCACGTGCGATACGGCAAAGCTCCATAAACAATTCATTATAGTTTGTTTTATAATTATTGTCATAAGGCAATATACCAGAGGTATAGTTTCCTCTTCGATTTTCCCATGTATTGAAAACAGTTGTCTACCAGTTGACTACTTTGAACGTTCCGTTCAATAGCTACAGTTTGCATTTGCTTTATAATATTTATGGTCCCCAGTATAATATTAATGTTGTCATTATTAATTTTCTTTTCCCTGAGTACAAATAATTCACCATCCACCATTTTAAGTTGTTCGGGAATTTCAATATCTGCGACACAATTTGGTTCTGTTGGTTGATTTTTTTGCTTGTACTATTTATCATTTGCTTATGGGCTAATGGACTATTTAAATACACACGGCAAAGCTCTTGACAGTGTGATCGAGCGGGCATTTCTATTATGCTTGACGACGAGGAAGGTCTTGAAGCTGCTAACGGTTTTATTTCATTATTAGTTTCTAAAACTTCTGAGTCATACGCATTTGGATCATGCGAACGAGTTCTGGACTGTTTTTTCTAATATAGTTTTTAATTACAGCATTAACTCGGGCCGGACACTGATTTTTTTTTTTGAATCGCATGACTAATAACACACATTACCATATTTTTTTCCATGTGGTACATGTATCTGTCACATAACAGTTTATTACCGCCTTATTTGATTTAATCGGAGAGATACGTTCATCGTAAGTTAACTCAAATGTTAATAAAATTAATTATCGAATTTTAATTCAAAACACTTATACACAATTGTATGAACACTGTTTGGCTTCGTATAGTAATAATAAAACTAAATGCTGTCTATTTGTAAATTTTGTCGATTTCCAAATGTGAAATAATATATAATATTTAATTACTATAATTAATTACTACACAGATAGACAGCACAATTATAGTTACAAATCTTAGTAAATACCAGTTTTCTACACCAATTCAATCTGCAAGCGTGAAATTGAGTATATTTAAATAATAATAATAATCATAATTGTAAAAATGTAAGTTTGAGATATGCATACTACCTCATCTCGAGCGAATATTGAATAATAATGTAATCATCTGTTTATTACATTATTTTTCAGGACTATTTTTTCAGTATTTTATTTTTGGGGTTTTTATTTTTCAGAATAAAAATGTTCTGAGCTTAGAATTTTCGGGTTTTTTTTCAGTATGTTTTTTCGGGATTTTTTTTTCGCAATTAAGATTATCGGTATACCGATACCATCCCGTATGTTTTATTACGAAAATGATGTTTTCAAGATCAAAAATTTACTATTAGGCTGTATCTCAAATACCAAATTAAAGTATTTCTGATTTGTTGGTATCTCTTAATATTTTTCCCTTCTTGGAATGACGATACCTGCTTTGATTACAATATAATTTATCAACGGTGCCAGGCTTTAGTACTGCTTTCAGCCTTTGGAAAATTCCTGTTACTTATGTCGAATTGTTATCAAAAACCAGAATCATTTATTCTCGTGTCTGCATTGATAAACTTTTCTTAATTCAATGTTGTTAAATGCTGGTCACGTTTATGCTTCAATGTTTTTTTGTTTTTGTAATAAAACACTGCATCTAGCTTCTTATTAGTTCTGCAGATTTATTTCTTAATTTTTTTTTACAACTGAGTGTAATAATTTGTAACTTTTCTTGAAGGACCAAATGCTAAGCTATTTGGAATCCTTATTTTCAAACTAAAGTTTTCGGAGTTTAACAAATTGATAATAATTGATGATTCAGAGATTTTTTGCCATTAAACAAAATATCACTGGTACAATTTCTTCTTGTAGACTTTGACCATGAACAACAAATAGTTGGCGCATTAGTTTTGGCGCAACACAGAATGTGTTATTTATAAGTCAGCATTAAGTTTCGCTGAAAGTCTCCAAACTCGCTTTTGTACCTGAAAGATAAATGAGAATAATTCAATTTATTTCTAAAAATAAAATGTTGGGAATAAAATAATACGTAATAAGGATTACCTAATATTATATTTATTGCTTTTTTAAATTTCGTCAAAAATAACGATATTCCAAGGATCGTTATTCAATTAAAATTCGGAAATTTTCTAAACTTTAATGTTCTTTCCACCTATTGTTACAACCTCGCACTTTTCGAAAGGTTAATTTTTGCTCTACCGTGCTTGGATGGATTGCAGCATCACTTTCCACCGTAACTCTATTGATAATTTAAGGTGGCTGGTAGTTATGTTGATTTTTATATTAAAGTTTTAATTCCATTTTTACTTACGTTCTTATCAAAAATTATAATGAGGAGACCTTTACATTTATTATTTTTTCGCTTATCACAGCCCCAATAACTGTTTCTTTCGTTTTATCCAAGTTTTAACCGAAATCGCTTAGAAACTTTATCTCTACCTTTATTAAATTTTAAAAATTTTAAAATATTTGTTAATTAAATAATTTAATGTCGTTCTGATATAATTTTATTAATTTATTCTGATATAATTCGTAATATACTATAAAGGCATATTGAGTTTTTTTAATTACTCAATTTTAAAATTTTACAACAATTTTAAATTTGTTAAAATCATGTTATATATTTTCTCAAATAAAACTATAACATAAAATTTACATTTATTGGCTTCGTTTCTCAGGTGGCTATTGGTTTCCAAGTTAGAAATAATCCCTTATAAATAACTTTCTTTTCTTTCTGTGTTCGTCGTACGGACTTAATAAAGGAGCTAAAATATAATAGATCCACAAAATCTATTAATCGATTTGAACTATTCCGAACGCCAAAACCATAAAACTACTTTCGACTAAACTTGAAAACGACTAAATTTTCTCTTACAAAAAAAATTATTTCAACTCAATCCCATTTCTTGAAATCCGCTTAAGATTCTCAAAAATATTTTCTGCGAAATTTTGTGAAAATAGTTTTATTTTTCTCAAAAACGTAGGTAATAAATATCACTTTGTGGCTTAAGGATAGAATTTATTTATAAAATATTGTCCTAACTATCCTGTAACAGGAATTTTTTTTGTTCCATCTTAGAATGACGATGCCTGCTTTGATTACAATATAATTTATCAACGGTGCCCGACTTTACTACTGTTTTCAGTCTTTGGAAAATTCCTTTTACTTATGTCGAATTGTTATCAGAAATCAGAATTATTTCTTCTCGTATCTGCATTGATATAATTTTTATAAAACCAATGTGCTATTAGTTCTGCAGATTTATTTCTTAATTTTTTCCCCAATTGATGGTAATTTATAACTTTTCTTGGAGGAACAAATGCTAAGCTCAGAATCCTTATTTGCAAACTAAATTTTTCTGAGTTCTCATAGTTTTTTACCCGACCATTGTTTAAATCTGACATCACATGCCAAACGGAAAAAGTCATACAAAATTGATGATAAGATTCTAGGGTTTTTTGACATTAAACAAAATATCAATGGTACAATTTCTTGATGAATTTGCAAGGAACAACAAATAGCTGGTGCATTAGTTTTGGGACAACATAGAATGTCTCATTTACAAGTCAGCATTTAATTTCGTCAAAACTCGCTTTTGTGCCTGAAAGATATATCAGAATAATTCAATTTATTTTTAAAAATAAAATGTAGTTATAAACATTACCTAATATTATATTTATTCCTTTTTTAAATTCTGACAAAAATTAACTATATAAGCTGATGTTCCAAGAATCGTAATTCAATTAAAATTCGTAAATTTTCTGAACTCAAAGTTCTTTCCACCTATTGTTACGGCCTCGCAATCTTCGATTGGTTAATTTTTGCTCTATCGTGCTTGATAAATAGCAATGGATTGCAGCATCACTTTCCACTGTAACTGTATTGATAATTTGAGGTGGCTGCGTATCAGACTCAGCAAGATGCTTTAATTTATTTTTAGCACGTGCAATGTGTATCTCCTATACCATTGGATTAGTGGTTATGTTGATTTTTAATTTTAGTTTTAATTCCACGTTTCACTTACCACAGCCCCAGTAAATGTTCCTTTACCGTTTTATCCAAGTTATAACCGGAATCATTTAGAAAACGTTATCTTTACCTTTATTGGATTTAACAAATTTTAAAACACTTGTTAATTAAATAGTATAATCTCGTTTTAATATAATTTTATATTAGAATATATGAAATATTTAAGTATTGTTGTATATAATGAGATTCTAAAGAGATAAAATCCCTTTAGCTATCTCATGACACGTAAATATGTTTTGTAAAATTCAATGATCTATTATGTTTACAGAAAGTATACAGTATTTATCGACTGCAGTATTGAAAACTCCGAATGATTTAAACAAAGGTGCATTTGAAAAATATCTTTAGAAAATTATCTAATAATTAATTTTTTTCAAATCTTCCCAAAATTAAACCAAATAATTTTTGTGGTGTGCTTTGGGATTAAAATTTTCTTAGTCAGTCTCAAATAGTCAGTCTCAAATCAGCGTTTAAAAGTAGTTGATAGAACCAACCACACAAATACACTTGGATGCCGCCAGACGGAAGAACTAAATCGAACATGTAGTGAGAATAAGAAATATTTTCTTCCTTACCACGTATAAAGCGATTACCAGCATATAAATAAATGGTTTCAACATAGTATACAGCCAATTCAAATTTGCGAACTTATTATCAATGAGGGATACATCTAGAAAATATTTTGCCTGAGCATAATTAAATTTTCCGAGGTCTGAAGTAATAATATTTAAAGGTCGATAGGTTTATCGAACTTCATTAATTACTCAATTTTGCAATTTTAGAACATTGTTAAATTTGTTAAAATTCATGTTACATATTTTCACAATTAAAACTGTAACCTGACTTGTTTCGATTCTTAGGTATCCACCATTGGTTTCCAAGTCAGAAATAATCTCTCATAGTCATTTTTTTTCTTCCTGTGTTAATCATACGGATTTAATAAAGGTACAATACTAAAACCTAATAAAGCCACAACATTTTTTCTCTAAAAAACGTATGGTCACTTTGTAACTTTAGGATAGAATTTATTTATAAACTATCCTTTAAAAGCCTTAGAATAATGTGGTTGTATTTGTACCACTTTACGCAAAATACTAGCACACATCTTTTTGTAGTACCCTACATTACAAATCAAATATCTATAAATCATTAAACCAGCAACAGGTTAAGAAGTAAAATAATCCTTTTAATCGAGCTTTTTGATAAATGAAAAAATTCTTTGTGTAGTAATTTCAAAAAATATTTTTTTTAATATTTCACAAAATTTTACTTCATTATACGAGTACATGTGGTTTCTCTGTTACTGAAGTATTTCGAAGGAATATTTTAAATTAACAAGACATAACGTTTGAATTTTTTTCTACGTTTATTGTACATATTTATACCACCTTAAGCTAAACAAAGGGCAAAAATAACAACAACAAAATACTTAAATACTCATTAACCGAGTATAATACATGAGGAGAGCGAGCTCCTCGTATACATTAAAAGTTCCTAATTTCAATTAACAAAGCTTAAACGATTATAAATAAAATTTTGTTTTCCATTTTACTCGTTTAGATAATTTTTTTATTCTTCAACCCTTTCAGTTCATTCCAAACAATTTAAAATTCTTGTTGTTTTGTGTTTATAACCAAAAGAATGTGTATGTACATTACATTATTGTGTTTTCTGTTTTGTTACGTATTAAATTGAATAGAAGTAATGTCTACACTAGATAACTTAATAGACAATAGGTTCCCAAGTAAATTAAGTTTTCGTAAATAAGAAGGGGCTGCTTTCGTTCTAAAAATAATCAACGTATTTAAATATTACATAACAATAAATCATGTGAAACAGGAAAATGTAATGATAATTAATAAAAATTATCATACTTGTGACAACATTTCAAATTAAGCGTTTGTAAAATTTCGGTAGCCCGCACATGTTAATTCCTGAGGGAATATCAAAACGGCGAAAAAATTCGTTAGCAATATCAGCACAATATAGACCTTTTTCTTTATCTATCAAATTACCAAATTTTGGCTTGTATGCCAGAAAAAATCACGAAAATAATGTTCGAATTTTAATGGTGAAATCATAATCATTATCAATGCCTCCTAAACTACAGGCCTCGTACTACTCTCATTTTTTCGCATGACGTCAATTTATGTCTAAACTGAGAGAGCGACATAATAATGTTAAGATATTTACACTTTACCCCCACATTGCGCTGAGGCCAAACTTTAAAATTCTTGCAAATTAGGAAATGGCTTACTTTAAAGTTTCAATTAAAATATAAAATTAAAGTAAAATTTATTTTTTCCAAGTTCAACGTTCTTTTCACAACTTTAAAATTTTTTTAATTATCTAGAAGATAAATAATTCAAATTTTAATTTCCAGTAAAGCAATGTGTAATAATATTTATTAATAATACATAAAATAAATTAAAGTTTTATGCCATTTCGAATAGCAATTTCAAAAATGTTTGGCCCAACTTGTAACACGCCAAAAAAACTCTTCTTGCTTTGTTTAATTATTTGACCCTCAATAGATATGTACTCCGCCCCGGTGGCAAAGTGGTCAGCATGCTTTCGATTCCCGATGGTGAAAAACGTTTACGGCTGGATTACCCGATGGTGAAAAATGAATTAATCACTCATTATCCGAAATGAAAATATGATTATGAAACCTCATTTGAGGCGCCCAAGTCCCTTGTGGGATATAGTGCCAGAGAGAGAGAGAGAGAGAGATGTATTATACACATTCACAAGCTTCCAAACAAAACCGTCAAATATTTCTAAAATGACATACTTGTTTGTGGAGAGGAGACTTACCTATTCAAATTAGCAACCTGGTGAGGTGACTTATTTTCTGTCTTAATAAACACATTTTTATTAATCACTTGTTTTTGTTTCGCAGAATATTTTTCAAAAAGTTTAAAAAATCACTCGATCGATTTCGACTTGTTAGGTCATCATCAGGAGTATCTACTCCGTCCAGTAGATACTCCTGATGATGACCTAACAAGTCGAAATCGATCGAGTGATTTTTTAAACTTTTTGAAAAATATTCTGCGAAACAAAAACAAGTGATTAATAAAAATGTGTTTATTAAGTATAAGTGTGTTTCGCCAAGTGCCTACGGCAAATAGCGTAAAAAGTATTATTTTCTGTCTGTTTCTAACAAAAATATCAAAATTTATTAAAATTTGTTTTCGTTAATTACCCATAATCTATTTGAAATCAATTAATTGATGACAATAGAAAAATGTTTAAAATATACAATACATAACCATAATTAAAATTGAAAATAATATATTATTTCAATTCTTGTATATTTTATATTTGACTTTATATTCATACAAACAAAACGGAAAATAAACAAAAAATAGAACTGAATATTTTTACATTATTTATATAATTTGCTTTCATTATTTTGCCTTAATTCGATAATTAATTAATTTGACATAATAACTTCACTGAAAAGCATTTTTAATTGATTTCAAGCGAAATAAATTTTTATTTAATGCTTATGTCAAAATGATTAAGAAGAATAATTTTGGATGGCTTTGCATACCGTTTCAGTAAAAATAACTGAATTTTCTTTTTTGTCGAGATTACAATAATAATGAAAAAAAAAAATTTAATAAAATTTGTTCTTCATGACTTACGATGCTAGATCGGGTTTTTTCTCTTCCATTTTTTAAAGAGTTCATTGAAAACTTGGAAAATGCCATTTAAATTTGACGTTCAAATTGGTAAACATCGCCACAATACTCCCTCCCCAATGAATTCGGAAAAATTTATGAAAATGCAAGTGTACCGAGACCGAAAATAAACCAAATAAAAAAACCGACAGTGACCCCGAAGCTGCTGCAGTTAAAACGAAACGGTGGTCTAATTTTTCTTCCAGTCGTCGTTTGTACTGGTTCCTTTGATGGAAGATTGAAGCGAACCTTTTTTAACACATTAGCACCATCAGAACCGGACCCGTGATCCAAAATTCTCTCACTCAGCAAGGCCGCCGGAAGCAATCCCTCGATGTCTGCATTCTTCGCGAAAGACGGTTTGAGGCGATCCAGAGATACCACGCTTGACCTGCCGTTTACGTTAATAGTGAAGAACTTATCCCCTCTTTCGAAAACTTTAAACGGTCCTCAATAAGGTGGTTGTAAGGATTTCCTCATAAAATCCGACCTTAAAAACACGTGTGAACACGTTGAAAGTTCTCTGCTTACGAAAGATTTTACATTGGAGTACCTGGTAGCCGGAGACGGTCTTATCTGATCGAAATGCTTTTAAATGTTATTGTCAAAATCTGTGTGAAGGATTTTATCTGCCGAAAAAGAATTTAGAACTTCACCAGGCACCGCAACGCACTTCCGTAAACAAGTTCAGCAGGAGAAGTTTTAAGTTCCTCACTATGTAACGTGCGTAAACCTAACAGTAAAGGTTGGCAAGAACATTAGAAAATCAGCTCGTTCGTGACACATGATTGCGGTTTTTAACGTTCTGTGCCATCTCTCAATCATACCGTTGGACTTTCGGTTATAAGCCGTCGTTGGTGGTCGGTGACTATAACGTTTGGTACCCCGAGGCGTGAAATCCATGTGGAGTATACCGCAGAAGCGACAGTAGTAATATCAGGGCAGTAATATCAGGAACTGGAACTGCCTCAGCCCACTTCATATACCTATCGATTAATGTAACGCAATACCGCTGATTACCAGAAATAGGTAAAGGACCAATGCTGTCTAAGTAAATTTCTGCGAAGCATTGCGAAGTTAACTGATAAAATCCAAGAGTCAAAACGGTGTGTCTTGAAATCTTGGATTTCTGACAAGCTAACCAGGATTGTGCCATAGTTTTTGAATCTTTTGTGATAGAGGCCAGATGACATTTTTCGTCAATAATTTAGTAGTTAGTTTAATTCCAGGTTGTGAAAGATTATGAAAGGCTTCAAAATTTTATTCTCGAAATTCAGTTGGAATAAAAGGTCTTTGATTAGCTGTCGAAATATCACAATATATAGTTTTGCTAGAGTTAAAACTCAACGGAACTTGGACAAACTTTAAAGTTAAATTGTCGCGCATAAGATGTTTTAGCTCGGCATCATTGGTTTGGGCATTCGCAATTTGTGCATAATCTATACCTCCAGCAATAGAAACTAAATTAACGCGGGAAAGTGTATCTACGACGACATTATCTATGCCTGATATGTGTTGGATGTCGGTTGTGAACTGCCGAATGAAATCCAAATGTCTGACTTGACACGGTGATGCCTTTTCCGGATTCTGGCAAAAAGCGTAGACAAGTGGGTTATGGTCCGTAAACTGTCATCCTTCCAAAATATATCTGAAATGAATGATGCCAGAGTACGCTCCTAACAACTCTCTGTCATAAGTACTATATCTTTGTTGCCTTTCATTAACACGAACCGAACCGAGAAGAAACTGAGTGGTTGCCAAATATCGCCGATATACTGTTGAACTACTGCACCGATAGCCGTGTCCGAAGCGTCTACCATAATAGAGCGAGTTTAGCCGTAGATGAAGGGTGTGCAAGAAGAGTAGCTTTACACAACTTCTCTTTACAATTGTCGAAGGCATCAATGGACTCTGCAGACCAATTAATTGGAACTTTAGTATTTTTCTTATAGCCTTTAAGAAAATTTGATCATGAAATGTCTGTAGAAATTAATCATTTCTTATCGCCCAAAGTCAGGTCAGGACATTGTTTAAACGTGCCATCTCTGACTCGCCCAACACGTGAATCACTTCCTCTTACTTCCTCTTTGAACACCAAACAAGTCCAACGCTCCCACTGCATGAGAGGACCTGGTGGCTTCCGACCTTATGTTCGCGACAGCGAACTGCGATTCCAGAATTGAAAACCAAACGGACGAGTTCTGACCGTATAACGGTTCCGGAGGTCGGAATTGTACCGCTCCAATCTCCAAATTTGGATTTTGGACACCAGTATTACCAAATCCTGAACCAGACTGTTCCGATGACTGAGCAACTCCTGGATCCCGGAAAAAAATTTTGCGTTTGCAGAAACAATTGACACTGCTCCGACAATAAATTTTTAACTTGAGAAGGATTAGATACTTCTGCACAATTTGCATCCCCATAAACCTCGTCATTGGCCGGGGAGTTGGTATGAATATTGGGCTCCATTAACAAATTTAAGGAGAAACGCGAAACAAAACGAAAAAATTGAGTAGAAGTAAAAGAGAAAAATAAATAAAATGCCGGAATTAATTTTTATTTTTAAATAAAATTTTATTTTTGAGAATTTAACAGAAAGAACTCAATAAAAAAAATGAAAAAAGAAATTACTCACCTCAGTCTACTTACGTTTACAATTGTTGTGAATTTTATTGTTTCCTGTGCTCTGCTAATCCCGGAATCCCCACACTGCCGTTCAATCGTGCCGTTGAAGTGTTTGGGTGCATGCTGAGAAACCGCTGCTCAATAGTACTGCAAAATCAGGACAAAACATCTCTCATATTTTTGAATTACATAATGGTATGTTTGCTGTGCCAGTGCAACCACAAGCGACATTTACGATGATGAAAATGATTAAATAATGATTGAAGGAAATGATTAAATAAATAATTAAATGAAATTTGTAAATATGTTTAAACTAATAAAACCTGAATTACAGACAAGGACACTAAACGGTTGGGTGGACGCATTTTGCGACGTATAGTAGCTTCAAGTGACATGAGACATTGGCTTGGTGAATTTTTTAAATTTGTATTCATATTCCCCCGGCGATTCATATTCCCCCGGCGATTTTACTCTTGCTGCTTTTTGGGACAAAGCTGCATAAGTGCTAAAAATACAAGAAAACGGGACGTCATAATCCCAAATGTGTTTTCGACATGTATTCGTACTGAACTCAAACGTTGGTTAAAATGTAATTCATTTGTCCAACCGACCAACCGCGTCATCTGCATCTTCAACAAACAAAAATAGCAAATGAGGAAAACCAGAAACACTCTCGAATGCAGAAGCGACTTCTTTCCATCCTTCGCTCAATATCGGCCGACCGCTTCGTGGCAATAACTCCTATCTGCAAAAACTGAATTGTTCAGGAAATTCAAAAAACTTCGTTGTCATTCTATATGTTTCCTCTAGTTTTGATGATTTCGATTCGATTTAATTTGCTTTTCTTGTAATACAAACTTATTTTAATTATTTGTAAGCCTGCGTCTAATCTTGCGTCAGCCTTCTTTATCAAAAGCTCATTTTCACAAAATTGTCAGATAGGAGGTATTGTCACGAAGCGGGCGATATACAAAGATATTCATGAGAAAATTGTCAAATAAATGTATTTAAAGCACTTATAATCGACTCACACGTTTCGCTAACAATTTTCCCAATATATTGAGCCGAAACGGAGATGGAAAACTTCAAATCTTCAAAAGAATTACTCGTTGCCAAAAAACGCAACGTAATTCCAAGCCTAACTTTGGCCGAAATCGCATCTCACATTAATGTGTCTTGTTTTTCAATTTCTAATTTTATCTCCCATTCCACACAGGGTTTTTTGTATTTTTTTGAAGGCAAACTAGTTTTATTTTGTTTTGTTCTGCTCTCTCTTAAATAAAATTTAAACTAAAATGAGTCAAAAATGTCCTTGAAATATTTTTTATTTAATTTTGAGTTGTGTGATTGCACAGAAAATTTGTTTAAGTCGCAATTAAAACTTGTATCATAGGTAAACGGGGAAAGAAACGAGGAAAAATCCGGTATTTTTTTTACGTGTGCCATCAGCCTATGAGTCACAATAAATTATTATATATGTGTTCATCCATCTGCATATAGTTCCTGTAGTCTACTGGTTGTTTCTTTGAATTTTCGTAGATGTGGTTGATTTTAGTACTTATCACCTAACCATTCTTTCTGTCAAATTCTTTTTTTCTAAGGAGTGTGATTCTGTTGCCGATCCGGTGGCAAATTGGTCAGCATGCTTGCTCCAGCGACCGGAGGTCCCGGGTTCGATTCCCGGTGGTGACAAGGAAAAAATTTCACGGCTGGTTTAGGATCAATGAATTAATCACTCATTGTCCGAAATGAAAATATGATTATGAAACCGAATTCCGCCTTAAATCTAGAGAGAGAGAGAGAGAGACAGACAGATTATGTTCACTTTCTTCCTCTTGATTCAGACACTCATCAATTATTGTTAATCCAAAAATTTCGCTTTTGTCCGTTTTAATTTTGGATTATCTCTTTATTTATGCCTGTTGTGAAAAATATCACACAACGAAACAGAAGTTATGTCATCTGTCATACAGTTGAGTCTGTGCAATAAATTAGAGCGTCTGTGGTTAAAGCTAATTGAGTTGTACAACTGAATCGTCTTTGTGGGCTGCATAGTACATGCCGTTTTTAATTTCAAATGACAACGAGTAAAATGTCAAGAATTTAATACAAATATAATAGATGTTTCGTTTTTTGTTATTTCGTCACAAATAAGTCGGTACAATTAGAATGACTTGACCGACTTATTTAAGATGGCACCAAATAAGTCAATAAATTTAAAATATATAAGTAATTGGAAAAGGGCTTAAACTAACTTAAACCTAAACAAAAATAAAAACTCTTATTAAAGACCAGTGACTGTGCTTCAGAATCGGGGCGGTTTAATCCCAAAAGACTCGTTAGTCAAATGTAATCTAGTTCATAAGAAGAAAATAGCATTTGTTGATTCTAAATTTCACTGGTTTTTTTGGCATTGGATCAAAAACCATGATTCCGAATAATAAGCCCCAATTAACATTGCTCGATAATTGCAAACAATAAAAATAATTTAACTTTCAGAATAAAAATATAAACTCTCTTCTTAAACATGATTACACCAGCATCAAATTCTTATTTTTCAATAATATATGAATTAAACATTCTTGGTATAAATATTTTCTGTCTCAGCCACCCTAAACTCTAAACATTTATGGTGTGAATAAAGTTGGTATGAATACCAAAAATGTAATATGAATGCGGGAACGTTTAGTACAAAAATACTTGCTGAATAAAAAATAAAATCGAAAAAATTTAAGAATAAAAAAAAGAGAAATAAATATTTATTTCCAAAACGAGACATAATTTTTCGGTTATTAATTTTTAAATTGGTTCTAAAACCCCATTAAATTCCAATTTAAATATCAAAAAAATATTTAGTGATAAAATTATTTTTTTGTTAGAATTTGAATCCAACAAAAAAAAAAAGAATCGTGGTTTGTTTTGTTCTGAATTACAATTTTATGAAATAGGTACAAAGAAAACCATAAAGTTTATTTTACATTAAAATAGAGGGGTACGAACGAGGCTTAAAGAATCAGATCAAGAACTAAATTTTTTTAAATAATCTATTCCTATTATGATACGAATTTAACTAATTTAATCGTGTGTTGTGCGTACAGTTCAGAAATAAAGGGTGTTCCATCTGTCGCTTTCAAGAAAATGTTTATTGTGCGTGGGGTACATTTCGTAAATTACGCGATGATTTTCGCCAACATGGACGTTCTACAGGCCCTGGAATTCGCAAAATTGTTGAACGTTTTGAAGAAACTGGATCAATTGCGGACCGTAGAACATATGAATCCCATCGGCTAGTTCGTACTCGTGAAACAGACCTAATTTTTTCGAAAATGAGCGTCAAGATGCTGTAACAATGAATAGTGAGCGCTATCTTGGCATATTAATCGGACTTTTATCGTCAAAATTGGATTCAAATGAGTAGATGTTTTTTAGTTACAACAAAGCGGTGCTACATGTCACACAAATCGTGAAACACTAGACTTATCGGCAACCAAGTTCGATGATCGCATAATTTCAAGAAATTCAGATGTCAATTAGTTTTTAAAAAAGTAAAGTGTATAGCAAAGATCCACAAATAATTCAAGGTCTTAAGACCAAAAATTGAACTAAATTTGAGTCCATTGAACTACTTTTCATTGGAAATAGTCAAGAAAAATTTTGATGTTTGATTTCTTTTTTTGTTTTTTATCCTTTTTATTTTTATTTAAATAGTGCAATCTTATCGCATGGTAATTCCATTACTAATGATGATAACGCACGTATTTTAAACTAATAATTGGAGCGAGTGTGGGTTTACAAGCAATCAATATTCTGCTCCCAATAATGAATCTTTATTTAATAGATGACTAGCACATGCGGTTTAATTCTTTTAACAAGGAGTTGTATTGATTCACTGTTGGCAAATTCCTAGATCACTTCATCAATCATTTTAACATTTAGGTCGTTGTGTAATTCCTCGTTGGTTACGTAGCGGTAAGCATTCGTTACTGCTCGTAGAAATTTGTTTTGACGACGTTGAATATTTAACCGATTTCATTGTTTAATACAGAGTTGGATAACATACGTCCAAATGGGTTTAATTATCGATTCGTAGATATACATCTCACCTTGTTTTATTTTCATTCGCTCTGCTTTTTGTCTAACGTGTTATTCATAGTTCAATCTTGAATTGAGATGCAATCCGAGATATTTAACAGATTCAACTTGGAGAATTTGTACCCCATTGAGTGCTTGCTTTAAGTATTCTACTGCTTGGTTCTGCGATTCGCTTAACGTCAATACTGCGGTCCATACATAAATGACATAGAACCAACTATCATTTCGAATAAAAATGAATTATATACAGCATGTACGGCACTGACTGTTTCAATTTGAAAGCCGTGGTAAAAATATGGATGTGTTGTGTTAGTTTGATCCAATCATGAAATATTTGTATATTTTTCTTAAAATATGAGTAACCGTTCCTAACGCCGGAAAAATTATACTCGTGCTTGGTATAAAATATTAGAAGCTTGAAAAATGATGATGGTTTGCATACATTTATTGAGCAGAACTCATTAATTTGTGATTATTATTTTAAGTTTCTTCTTAGTTGATCCCGCTCCTTAATTCCTTCAAATCCTATCTGCAAACAAAAAAATCTAGGAGATGGTGTTATACAAGAAAACTGCTATATAAAAACCGCGGATATTATCTTTACATATATAATTCTTCTGTACGTGAGTATGTGACAGAATTCCTCCTTAAATGGCTGGGCCGATTTTAATGAAATTTTTTTTTTATTTGAGTGGGTCCCTGGATGATTTAGATTCACAATTGGACCCGGTAGGTAGCACTGCAATCGGGTTCTAGGACTTTTTTCATTTTTTGCCGAATTTTTTATGTTCTGCGTATCAGAACATATAACCCCAAAACTTCCTCCTCCCCCACCACCCCCAATATTTTATAAAATGAAAAAAAACAGTGAATAATTGACTTTCTGAGAATAATTCATAGTTATGTTTGTGCATCAAAGGCGGCGCTGGTGTCGAATTTGTGTGACGTCCACCATCAATAGATGCGCAAGCCACTTGCGTCGTAGCTTGGAGTTGTTTGATATTTCAATTTCTGTTTTACGTGCATATTGAATGTATTATTCATCGACAAAACATATTGAAATAAAGTTTCATATCATAAATGAAGTGTACTTAAACACTTACATTGAAAAAATTGTGTAAGGTGCAATGTTGAAATTAAATTATATGCATGTGCATTCAATGACAATCAATCTAACCTACTCTTCTGCATCGTTTCCGCATGTGCTGATCAAGATTCCAATACCGATTATTCGCCACATGAACCTAGTGATTCAACTGTGAGCCTAATAGGTTGCAAACCATTTATTATTTATTTATTTATTCATTGCCATTACAAATTTTGGTAAAGGAAAAGCACATATGGAAGCAATATAAATGAACAAAAAAAAATACTTCCATTATGCATAAAAACCTCAGATTTTTTCAAAAAACAAATCCACTCCATGCTAGTACCCTCCGTATTGAGCTCAAGCTCATTCGTTACAGAATACACTGCAAGAAGTGAATACTTATAGACTACATACAAAAATAATACAAATAAATACAAAAGTATTATTACAAAAATAGAACTATATGCATTGTCATTCAAGCGCGCCACGCTAAATAGCACGCTTTAAAAGATTTAGGCGAAGCTGACCTCTTAATATCTAATGGAATAGAATTCCAAAGAGAAATACCCCTAACAGAAAAGGACGTATTTAAAGATCTGCACAGGTTTATAGGGGGAAGTAAACGTAAATTTGAAGAATGGGACCTACTGAACAATAACTTATTAAATAAATAGGAAGCTTCGTTCTGAGAAGCTTAAAAATAAAAAGACATACACGAAGTTCATACAAATCTACCAAACTACAGCCAAGGATCAAATTTAAAAAGGCAGAAATATGATCATATTTTCTAATACTCTTTGGAGGACATTCATATTATCCTGAAACATCTTTGGAGGACATTCATATTATCCTGAAGCATTCCAAACAAAACAACGTCACCATAAATAAAATGTGGAAGAAGGTGCGAGAGGAACATACGCTTTTTAAAATTAGTATCAGTGAACCCTACAACTTTATACAAACAACTAAGCATTCCAAAAACCGTTTTACTAACCTTAATCAAATGATCACCCCAAGTAAGAGTTTTATTAAAAATTAACCTTAAATTTCTAACAGTATTAGAGAATGGAATTAAAGAATCACCGAGAAAAATTCCAGGAAAAGAGGAAGTATCTATAGATTTTTTATAAATTATAATGGACTGGGATTTACTAGCATTAAGAGCGAGTCGGTTAGATAATGACCAATTATAAATTCTTACCAAATCATCGTTAATAAAAGAAATATTAGAGTGAATGGAATCATTATCCAAGCGACTACTCCTATATATTTGGACATCATCAGAAAATATATGAAAAGAAGAATGACGAATGGAACATGCAATGTCATTAATATACATTGAGAATAGTAAAGGACCAAGAACCGACCCCGAGGAACTCCAGAAGAAACAGGTAAGAAGTCAGAAAAAGAATTGTCATAAAAGACTGCCTGAAAGCGACCCGAAATATAGTCAAAAATCAATTTAGCAGCAGGGAGAGAAAAATTAAAGTTCGAAATAAGCTTATTAAACAAAATTTGGTGATTAATTGAATCAAACGCTTTAGAAAAATCTAACAGAGTAAGACAAGTCATTTCTCTTTTACTCATACTACAACGAATATCATCACAAACATTCAGTAAAGCAGTGGTAGTACCGTGGAACCTTCTGAAACCCGATTGAAAAAGACTAAGCAAATTAAAGCTACCGATATGAGATTGAATTGGGTTTTTTACTACCACTTCAAACGCCTTGGACAGAGAACTTAAAATGCTAATAGGTCGGAAATGGGAAAGCTCAGAAGGATTGCTAGTTTTAGAAATAGGAATAATTTAACTCATCTTCCACTGAGCGGGATATGAAGAGGTCGTTAAAATAAAATTGAAAATATGTAACAAGTACCTTGATACAAAAGGAAAAATACGCTTAACTAATTTTAAACTGACCATATCTAGACCAGTGGATTGCGATTTAACATCCCAAATTGCAGAATGCAAATCAACAGTAGATATATTGGTAAACGAAAAAGAATTAAGGGGTTCGACGGACACTAAATCAATATTAGAAATATCATGGGAAAGACTAGAGTTAATAAGATAAAGATTAAAGTCATTAGCTTTGAAATCTACAGAAGCAGCTCCTTTGCAACTACCAAGGCCCAAGTTGCGCACGTTACGCCAAAATATCTTAGAGGGAAGTGAGGGATCTAACTTATCCTTGAAAAATTTTGCTTAGCAATACGAATTAAACCTACCACTCTATTTCGAGATTGCTTATAAGCTAGATAAGACAAAGAATTAGGGCTAATTTTCCAAAGACGATATTTGGAAAAACGAACAGAAATATCACTCAAGATCTCTTGCGAAATCCAAGGGGGGGATCTAGGTCTGAAATAAACAGTAGTGAGAAGAACGCAATTATTAAATACATAATTAATAGAGGAATTAAAATAGTCAATTTGATCGGTAGAATTAGAAAGAGAAAAAATATTGTCCCAACAAATAGAGCCACAAGTTGATGAAAGGTGAGATTCATCAATTTTAGAAAAATCCCTAAAGCTGAAACTTTTAGGTTTAGGTCGCGAGCAAAAATTAACAGAAAAGACAAGAAGATCATGGTGAGAGCCATGACCAAGAGACAATTGATTGAAAAAACAAATGGAATTATCAGCAGAAGCGACAACGTGATCAATGAGTGAATAAGAACCACCACTTTCGGTAGCGTAAGAGTAAGTGGGCCCTTCAGTATTATAAACCGAGAGGTTAATGCTACTTAAGATATTTAAATAGCTACGAGAAAATAAAGTCTCTTGAGAAATATCAAAATTAAAATCACCCGAAATGAAAACCTCATCATACCGAGAGGAAAAATAACTAAAAAGACATTTAATGTCTAAAAGGGACTTTTTAAATCGAGCATACGACCTCTTATTCGTTTTAGGAGGATTATAAACCACGCCTAAAAGAAATTTCCACTTATCCACGAAGACATTTAAAAAAAGAAACTCAAGGTCAGAAACGAGCTTCTGAGAAATTAAGGGGGGTACGGATACAATACTACATTTAATACGCTCATTAACGTATATAACTACATAACCCACCATAATTCACCGGTGGACATAACCCACCATAATTCACCCTATCTCGCCTGAACAAATTGAAGCTACTAATTGCCAACGCAGAATTGGAAATATCAGAAGACAAAAAAGTTTCCGATAAACAAATAACATCAATTGGGACCCCATTAAAAGTGTGACGAAGTTCGTCAATATTTAAAAGAAGACTTTGGACATTCAAACTAACTACATTAAAATTGTTGGACCTAGTCCGAAGCATCGATTTTAATACAAGCGAGGGCAAAGAAATACTCACGGTGGGCATCGCGAGCCGTGGCGCACTTCAATAACAATACTTACATGCAAAAAAAAAAAATTCAAATTAAAAGAAGAAACTTCCTTCGCGGACACCAAAGGCACACGACTCCAAGTATCAAAATCTAAAAAGAAACAAACAAAAAGAAGCCAAATAATATAGGTAACAGAAAACTAAGTAAGAGGAGCGATACCTATCATTTAAAAAAATCCTTGAAGCCAAAATCCAGGGAGAAAGCCGCAAATTAAAATTAATCAAAAAAATAAATAAATAATTTGATTTTACGACAGGAAAACAAGCACAACCATCTTCTAAGCTGACTAGTTTCATATTTTTATTATCTCATATTTATCTCACTTCCGCTTCTGAAAAATTCCAATCATATTTTATATCAATTAAACCTTTTCTAATGCACGATCTGAGTTGATAAAAACGTTCAACATGTGTAATAAACAGTTCCAACTAGTTTGGGTGTCTAATATTTGTTCTAATCCACTGTTTCTTCCAAATTCTTTGTAAAATTTCATTTTTTATGGTACTTAGTCGAAATATGTTGATAAACTTCTTAATTTTTGCAATAACAACATTTAAACCTTTGTACGAAATATAGTGCCCATTATTAACCAATAGTCCTCTAGGTTCACCTTCAAATTGTACATAAATGCAAATCTGCAAATTTTCATTATTCTTCGTCCGACGAAGTGGATTGCTCGAATGAATAAATTAATAATTCAATTGGTTTTGGTATGAAAAAAATTACCGAATTACCGGTAAATTATAAAAATATATACCGGTGTCTCGATAAGAGAATTTTGTCGGTAAAACCGTTTAGCCGATTTTGCGTAATATTATGCATCTAAGTTGGAACCAGCCTGTTAATCACGGAACGCGGCTGGACGATTACTGTGTCAGTGATGACTTGGGGTGTAAGTGGATGTTCAATAGAGAATTCCCCATCAAAGTTACCACAAAACGATTTTTTTATAGTTATCCCAAATGTTATCCCATCTCAAAACCATATAGCCTTAATTCGACAAATTTATACTTTTAATATGCCAAATTTAGATGTAATCTTAGTTTAAATATGAGTTGTACGAATATATCCGCCCCCCCCCCCCTAGCAATCCGATAAATTTATACTTTGAACGTGTCAAAATTTAAATGTAATTTTAGTGCAAATAGAAGCTTATGGATATTGATGACCCAGGGCCCCATTTCGCAAAGTTGCCACAGAACGATTGTTCTATAATTTTCCTACAAGTAATGCATGACATACCTACCACATATCCTTAAAATCCATCAAATGTATGATCGTACCAAATTTAAATATAATTTTAGTTCAAGTACGAGTTCTATAGATATAAAGGTTACATGACTAAAATTTACAAAATCACTGAAAAAGACTGAATTTAATTTTTGTATTTGACGCTACTCTAATAAATTCTGGGACTTTCCAAATTACTATCTATTTATAATCAATTTACACTAATTCTAGGCAGGCTAGCTTCACACAAGAGCATACACATGTCATAGTATTTTATGTCATAGTATTTCATGTCATAGTATTTTATGTCATAGTATTTTATTGATTAGTGTTGACTGATGTTTTTTTTTTATTTTCTGGGATACAATCGAGTGATAGCTTAATATACGTTTAATTGATTAAAAAATAATTTAATGTTTGCCATTTTACAGTAAAACTTAATTACGTAAATTGATAGGACTTTAATAAAATCAGAAGGAATGTGTAATAATTAACAATCTTCTCTAAATACCTAATATCAATAAACTCGATAGAAAATTTAATTTTAATAGCTTATTGCACATAAACCATAAAATAATTCTATTATCAATTGTTGCTTTCTCACAAATGATTGATTTACATGCTAGTGCATAACAACTACATCATTTTTAAGCAAACAACAAATCTATGTTATAAGTAATTAAGTTTATGTACAAAAAAAAAAATAATTTAATTTTTCAACAATTTACATTTAGCATGTAAAAAGAATGCAGTCAATTAAATAAAAATCCAGCAACACAATCCATAAGTTAAATCGACAAACAATGAAAGCTAAAATTTAATTAGGATTTTATTTCCTCTGGTTTTTATTCACATATTTTCCAGCCACACACATACATACATACATATGGCAAACAAATCTTCACTAAATAGCGGTAAAACGAAGCAAATTCAGAACATTTATACAATGAACAGAATGATTCTTAAAATTTAGTTAGTTCATATTGACTTAAAGTCGAAATAAAATAAATTCAAGAGGAAAAAAGCACAATTTTGTCATTAATTTACGATAGACCTTTTAAAATAAATAACAGCAAAAATAAAAAGTTCTGGGGAAACACAAAATAAATAAATAAAAGCTGTTAGGAAAAAACCAGAAAAACAAAAGGAAAAAAAATAAATAAATGCTTTTAAATATAGGTTATGTATATGGATGATGATGGGGAGCCGGCACACAAAAAATACTAACAGTCAGCATTCAATCTTTCTAATTCAAACAATATAAAAATAAAGTGAAGAATAAAATAAAAATTATATCCCTATATGTAGATTATCCCAATAACAAACACGAAAAAGAGTTTATTATTGGTAAAAAAGGATTTTCCTTCCCATCGACTGTGTTTTAAACAATGGAAATCAAATGGTGTGAATTTGAGTACACAAAACTCTTTCTAATACGATTTTTTTATGTATTTTAAAAAAAATAAAATGTACATAACAATAAAAAGGAATAAATAAAATAAAAGAATACGGACATAAAAATAACAAAATAATGTAAATTATGTTCCTATTGTTTGTGTGTGTGGTGCTGTGTATTCATGTTTGAATTTTGTATTGTGGTGTTTTGTACATCTTAAAACCCGCTTATCTTCAATTGAAATTTTCTATTTGTTATGTTGTGTGTTTGGTACAAAATACTAAATAACGTATAAAATTAATTAATAATTTATAAAAGTTTTCTTCTATCTGGATGACTTATCTACTCCTACAATATCCGGAGTAACCACAAGTTCATTTTCCTACGTTTTATTGAATGTCTTGAGTACATTTCACTTGCAAATGCAATACTAAATTTGTTACAGCAAATTTTAGTTTGCATGCTGAATACCAGCTGAAGTTCCATTTTTTGTTTTCAAGCTTCTGAGAGAAGGGTCATAATAGACAAAAACGTTTCCAAAAAAAATGAAGAGGTGAATATGTTGTGGCCAACACCCGACTTGTTTTTCCACAATTGTATACATAAATCCCGAATGACTTCCTAAGCGAGAAATTAAACTTACCGGACTTTTGGTAAAACTGTCGTAAATAATCAATAAACATTATCCCTATAATTTAATTTTAGAAAACCAACAAGGTCAACTTTTTATGGTTGAAAATTTAATTTTTAAATTTATTTAAATCTTTATTTCTTTTTTCTTCTGCCTGTTCGAGGCGAGTTCGATAATCGGCATAACAATCATCATAACCATTATGAGGATTGGAATCTAGTAAGAATTCGGGAAAATAAACACCGACAACGACTATCAAGCAGTACTTTTCGAGTAACAGGGACTCAAACCTAACCTAAACCTAAAACAATTAATAAATCTGATTGATGGAGGGATAAGAATTTTGATCAAGAAACATTTACCATAATATTGGATACGGTTTACCTGGAGGTTATAGTACAAATTAAGCCAAGTCGACTTATGGAATGTGTGACTAGGGATTGTGATGCAGCAATATCTGGAAGAGTGGTAGAATGGGGAAATAACTAAATTGCACAGTAAACACATGAAGGATATCGCAGTGCGCCAGAGGCAGAGAAACAGTTGTAAGACTCTAGACTGTGATCAACAGGTTTATTTCTCGAAACAAATGCAGAAAGCGCCAAACATGGAAAGATCTGTGTAATGAGGTTGGCGAAGATCCATCTACCAATTGATGCATACGGTTGTCTTTGCCTTTTATTCAGTGTACCATATGCGCCTGTGTTGCCCATGGTTATCAGAAATAGCCAAGGTCTATGTGGTTGATATGCCACTACATATTTATCTTAAGTATCGGCTACATAAAATTTTATATTTTGTCTTAATATGATTAAAAAATTGCTATAAAACTATATCTTATCGCCATGATATGCATCTACGTGGCCCAGGGTTACTAGGTATGACCAGTAGAAGACTAATTTTTCTCTAGTATAGTCTCCAGAAAATTTAAAATTTTGTCCTTTTAAAATTTAATCCTTGCCCTCGGTCGTTTAAATCTATTAAAAATGTATAACTCTTTTATTTATATTATCATTTGTTTTGTTATTTGCCATATTTCAGGGCACACATTGATCCTGGGAAACCTATATAGGAACCATGCGCAGATTTAAGCGAAAGAAAACTAGATATATTTTTTTTCGATAAATAGAAATAAATGAATGCAACCAAACTGTTATACAAATTTTGTGCATGCAATCAACAAAAAATTTTATCTAAAAGAAACAAACGTTTTTTTCCATTATTGGTTTCGCAAAAACAAAAATTCGGCTTAGAAAATAATATTACATTGCATAAAACACATAATACATAATCGACACCACAGAATTCATTTTATTAATTAATTATATAAATATTTATATAATAGTTATCCAAAACCAAAATATATTAAATATATTATAAAAATATATTTATAACCTAAAATGTTGTCTTTCTTTAAATGTTCAATTATATATTTAATTTATTATTATTTTTTATCAATAATAATTACCCTAATTTCTTGCGAATAACTCGCGGGTTATATGAAAAAAAGTGTTTTTTTTTTGGAAATTTAGTGGTGCGGGTTATACAATAAGTATCTATTAGCGATCTAGTAGCGCCTTTGCGTTGTTTCATGAAACATGAACTGAACCAGATCAGATGAAGTATAAAAAAGACAGCTATTATTAAAATTCGGACTAATAATATGGTAATAAAATAATGCCAATTTTTTCATGAAAAATGTGTCTACACTTAGCATACATTCCGTTTCAACTAGTCGCCATAATTCGTCTACGTTTTTAGGAGCCTCGCCATATTCGTTTAATCGACACTTGATGAAAGCCTATTAATTCTCTGTAGGATTCATATCCGGACTTTAAGCAGACCATTTCATAGTTTGGAATTTCCGATCTTTTAACCATTTTTGCACTGTCTTAGCTGCGTGTTAGGGGTCTCCATCTTGCTGAGAAACAATTTCTTCCTCCGGACAAGCACATTTATCTGCAAACTCCACTAGGTTTTCTTTAAGAATATTAAAATATTCTTCCTTTCGCATAATGCCCTTGATCCTCATTAGTGGGCCAATGTTCTACCAGGTGAAGCATCCCCAGGCCATTATCGATCCACAACCGTGCTTCATCGTTGCCGTAACATGAAGTTTCTTTATTTTTTCATGTGGCCATTTCCAGTAGTAGCACTTCCCATTTGACTGATATCGATTTATTTTCGTTTCGTTGAACCAAATTACCCGTTTCCAATCGTGAATAGACCAATTTTTATTAAATTATTTGCGAATTCGGGGCGCGCTTTGATATTTTTGCTGGACAAGGCTGGGTTTTTTCTTCTTTACGTATGAATGCAAACCTGTTTTTTGCAACGCCCGCCTAGCTGTCGACTCACTAACACTCTTACCCAACTTCTTAGCGGCTTTGTGGGGTGTATTTATAAGTTGGTTGTTGAGGTATCTCCTTTTTTTCTTTTAAAAGTCGCTCAATTGCACGAGAATCCCTATTATTTAAAAGTTGTAGACGTCCTTTACAACCATTTGATTTGCCCAAATTGTTCCTGGTTCTTATATTGCATACTGTTCTATGACAGACATGTAATTGCACGGGAATTTTCCTCAGAGAATATCCTTTTTCGCAAAGAGAAATGATATTTTGTTCCAACTGAGCTGATATTCTCATTTTTAATTTTTTTTAATTAAAATACAACAACAATTCAAATTTTGAATAAAACTTGAGGAAAGAACAAGTTAACGTTGAAACGTAATTTCACTTTATCAATAGTTGAGTAATCAATCAACTTTCCATAACCATTTAACTTTAGAAAATCATACAGCTAGCTTGAAGAATTTAGACATATTACATATACAACCTAAAGGCAGACGTTTGGATACCTTAGAGTCTTACGAAATTCGAAAATCAATATTTCTTAACCAAAATATCCTTAACGAGCAGAGAGAAATTCTTTTCTCACCAATTACAGACCCCGCCCTTTTCTATAATTTGACTAATACGTCGAGTAATTAAATGTACTTCAATATACTTCAATATATAGAATTTTGTTACTCAGCCGATGACTAATCGCACACCTGCGCGATCAATAGATTAATTTTTATTGCTTTTTATTGCTTATCTCCCCCTCCCTTTATCTCCCTCCTTTTGCTTATTTTTTGCATTTTTCTTCTATATATAAAATTTTTACTTTTACAAATCAGTAGATACTCCTGATGATGACCTAACAAGTCGAAATCGATCGAGTGCTGTTTTAAACTTTTTGAACAATTTTTTTTTTTTAATTAAAATATTCAAAAATATAATTTTGCGAAATAAAAAACAAGTGTTTAATAAAATGTGTTTATTAAGTATTAGTGTGTTTCGCCAAGTGCCTACGGCAAATAGCGTAAAAAGTAATAGTTGAGTAAATATAAAAACCAAAAAACAACAACTGTATTTAAAGGGTACGCTAAAACGGGCATATTTGGATACATATGACCTAAACAATGAATTTTATTTAATATATCTTTTTAATTAATTAAATTAATGTTATTTTCTTAAGTAAATCTTATGGGTAATATTACAAACTTGTATCCTCAAGTTATTTTTATTCTCTAAATAATAAAATATTAGCTACAGAAATTAAAAACTTAAAATGTTATCATTATGTATCCATTTTTGCATGCCACTGTATATGGGCTCCCGAGATGAGACTACAATTTTTAATACATATTTATATTTTTTTCGGGATGACTACACTCATAGAGCAAAATATACATAAAAGGATTCATGAAGAAATTCCGAGGTTAATCTATTTTACTTTTGGTAATCTGTATAAGCCTAACAAGAACAATGAACTATATAACTATGTCGATATGTTTATAAGATACGTATATATAGAAATATAGAAAAAAATAAGCATAAATATATCAAAACTATAAAATAAGTAAGATTAACCTCGGAAAAATTGTCTTTTAAAATTTACACTACTTGATTTCTCTTATATATTTAATTCTCGGTGCTACATTTCACCGAGGAAACCTACCAAAAAATTCAGGATGATTTTTCAGACCAACTTCAACGACTTCATACACTTATCTTTAAAATAAAATCACATTCGAGACGATTAAAATTATTTTTCTGTTTTAGCTAAATTCAAAATTCTATACCTCGAATTGAAACACCCTTTATAACTAAATATTGCGACTGTGTTGCTTGATTTTTGCTGTTGTCGTTCTTTTGTAGTTGGACTTAGCAGAACTGCTTACCTAATAGTTGCACTATTTTGAAAAGAGTCGGTCTATTGGGTTTTCCTCTGTGGAGAAGTATTTGACCACAAAATATAAAAGACCATTATTATTTTGAGTACGAGGCAGGTTTTTCTGATTCTCATGTTGAAGCGTAGTATGATGTAAAATTTGTAATTTTTTATTGTTTTAAACAGTCAATCCGTGCGGCATTGCACTACCACATGTCTTTATTAATATTGTTGAAATTGTTTTTGCTTCTAATTACAATCAGATTCTATGTCTCTTAGCTTATTCGTTGAAGTTAATAAGTACTGAATATATTTCAATTTTTTATTGCTTAATATAAGACGGGATATAATTTTAGGTTTGGCCAATGTTATTGTTTCTATAATATACCGAATATGGGAATGCCAGATCTTGTTATTTTAAGGAGACGTTGATCCATTTCCCAAACACTAATTAGATTATGAGTGGTATTATTTATTGTTCTACTTTCATATTCTAATGAATTTTCCTAGATTGATCATTAACATATTTCTTAATTTCATTAAATCTATATTTTGTTATTTAGTACTTTATATTTTTGAAATCACTAATTTAGATCGTCTGTTATGTTTTTCGTAAGCTATTTCGTTTTCATTAAATTCAGGTGCGGTGTTCATTTAATTTTCATTTAATTTATTTATAATTTGCTCTTTCCGCATTTTTCGTCTCGGTGAGATTGCACATGTTTTCGAACTCCTTTTGGTGATTAATTAAAAGCTGGTCCAAATTGAAATTTGGACTCTGGTCTAGAAAAACTTATTTTCTAGTATATTATTTTAGTACCGTTAGGTCATCGCAATGGTCGAATGTTTGAATTGTTGTATATAATTACTGTATCTGTCATTAGCTCGCTAGGATTTTAATTCTTATTTAAAAAAAATAATATTCTATAAATTTTTTGGATAGTTGAATGGAATCTTTCTACTGGAGAGTTCTTTGTAGCAGTTTTTGCTGTTGTGAGATTAAGATTAATTTTGTGTAAATCACAGAAGAATTTACATACAACAGAAGTAAATTCAACTCCTCTACCAGTATCTAGTTTTGGAAGTGTTCCATGAATAGAGATGAACATTTTATAACTTCGACTGTGTTTTTGTTTTTTAAGGCCATTACTGTTCCGAATTTAGAGAATTTATATGATTAAATGTTTGGAATTGTGGATAGTGGAAATGTCTACATGTACAACTTCTAGAGGTTTTTTTTTGTGTTTCTGTGATTGTTGAAAGTTTTACTGAGTTTGACATATTATACATTTATTTACAGAAGAAATTATAAAGTTTTTTATATTTGAAAAATAATACTTCCGCTTTAACTGTAGTACATTTTCCGTGATTCCTTGATGATTTCCTTCAAAATGTTGTTTGCCGATTTTATTATTTTGTTCGTTTTCGCTTTATATTTACATCGAATAAGTTTAAGTTTGGTATTTTTATAATGTTTCATACATTAATTTCCAATTATTCTGATTTTAAATTTCATTAATCCATTGATTATAACTTCATGTGCTTGAAACAAGGGTTCAATAATTTTGGCTGGGTGAAATTTTGGTTATCCGTGAAGGATAAATATACTCCGGACTGATAAAGGATCGATTTGCCCCTGTATCAATTAACATATGATAATAATCATTGGATTAAGTTTTATATAGATACAGGGCAGAAGTCCAAATTGATGTGAATTTCTGTTGATGAATGCGATGGGTTCTTTTATCGACATTCTCCGAGTGTTGTCTATTTCGTTTATGATTTCTAATTATGGTGCATCTTCATGCAATCCAAATTAGGATAGCAATTGGAATCTGGGGAATAATCATATGATCGGCTATTAGGGTCAATTAAGGCCGGGTTATCAATGTTGAATAGTTTCAGCTAGTCAACCTTGGAGGTCCGGTTTGATGGAATGAATTAAATGTTCCAAGCCTAGGTTGGCATCGGTGGTATGCTGGTTGGAAAGTTTTGTTAAAATTTAACGTTGTATGCATTAGTTCCATGGCACCTTCTTGATTTGGGAAGGTTTTAGTAAAAATTTTTGTTGAGGTTTATATGGTTTTGTAATTTGGTGGAAATAGGTGACTAGAGTTGGTCTCGAAAATAGTGTATAACCATATTGCGTGTTAAATGAATTAGACTGTCTAGGAATTATTCCCATCTGATGTGTCCTTAGGCAAGTTTATAGGAAGGTCACATAGGGAAAATGCTTCGGCTATGGTAGCTAGATCTCAAACACAAATCATAGATACTCGTTGGTTCTTTAATTCCAGCTATAAAAGTAGCTAGGCACGTTTCCTTGTATAGTGGTTCCTTCGCCGCTTTTGCTGCAATGTATTTTCGTTCAATTTAACGTGTGGATTGTATATCGATTATTTTTGTGAAATAATTTTCAAAGGTTTCATTGCCTTGGTGGATACCGTGTAGGTCTGTGATACATAATGACCACTTCATCCGCCTCCCCTGTTTTTTATTTCGGATTGCTCTTAAAAATGTGGTGTGTAATGGTGTATTTCCTAATATTTCCTCACATTATTTAAGAATTTCATCAACATTGTGGGTAAAAAGTAAAGTACTTGCAGCAGAATATCGAGCTAATGTTCAGATGTGACACGAAAAAATTATTCTCAGATATGTTCAATCCAGTGATCCCTGGCTTGCTAAATCAAAATATGGATTTTCAGTTCATTATACCTGACCAAATTTCAGTTTATTCAAATACCAAATTTAGATTTAATCCCCAAGTTCAGCGTTAGCAAATTTGAATTAAAGCAAGGATGACACTTCTTAGATTTTACCACTTAAATTTAGCACAAAATAAACGCTTGAACTACAGCTGCAAATTTTATTTGTGTTGCATGCACACATCTCTACAAATAAATAAACCTTATGTAAATTAACCTTATTTAGCTGTTTTAATATATTTGCAGCCCTAACGAATTATTAAATTTAGCTGACCAATACCAAAGCTTCGAGCTACGTACTTGGGGTGCTAAAACTTTTTTATAACCTTAAATTTTTTTAAAGCAATTTAAAACAAACCGGTTGCTGACCAATATCTATAAATAACTGGCCAATTGTGACCAAATAGGCTCAACTTTTGTTTTGTTTTACAAAATTTGCATGATGAAATGCCAGATTTATGGAAGTGGTTTTGTGGTTTCTATTTAATAAATGCAAAACAAATATCTTCTGTTTACGGCTATTCCACTCTAGGGGCATGATAGGCTACAACAGCAATCTTAGACTGATAATTAGTGTTGTGCTGTATTACGAATATTGCATTACTGTATTACGTTCACTCGGGTTTGACATAGAATTATACGGAGTAGAATAGAGATTGAGTAGATCTAGAATTAAAGTCGCAAAAAATATCATAATAAATTTTATCATTTTTACATTTAAGAATCGACCAAACGGCACAGTGGTTAAAACTTTGGCATTTGGATCGGGAGGTACCGAGTTCGAATCCCGATAGGGGCAGGGTGCAAAGTGAAATTTCATCAACAGATTACGATCTGTGGTGAAATATAACACATCTATGAGCCCCTGTCGGTGTGCAAACCCATTGGCCGATCCATATTCCATGCCAGTATAGGCTGGCATGGAGCTTGCAATGTATAGATGGTCTTAAATCGGTCCTCGGACCGAATCAGACTATATTCCGTAACCATAGTTATTTTCTTGTTTACTGAAATATTTGTGTCGATTCAATCTGAACCTTCTACTTTTCTTTTCTTCTATGCTGCTATTTTTACTAGGAAAACTCGATGCATTTAAGCAAGCAAGCTATAAATTTAAATTGAAAATTTTGAAATAAATATCGAGTTGTTTTTGAAATAATAGAAGAATAGAATCGACACTATTGTTTCATGTATTTTAATTTTCACTAAAGCGTAACGTAAATTAATATTGAAAATTCGCGTTTAATTTCCGAATTCTAGTAGAACAGCTTTTACTTCTGAATACATCAGAATCATGTCGCTAGGGACGAAATTCAGCTATCGGTTTTTTTTTATAATGGGTTGCGTAGAAAAAATAAATTTTTCTCCGTATTACATCACGGTTTACACTAACGAATTGGAATATATATTTTAAAATCTGTCACTTGGTTGTTAAAAAACTGATGCTTAACATTTGTATCAAATGTTATTAGTCGTTTGATACAGAATGGATGTACAACGCGTACATCACACAAATCTTAGATAATCATTTACAAAGAAAAATGTTCAGAACTGAAACTGATGTATATCTACTCGTATGAGAAGAAATTATCATATCATATTCGTACACGAAATACGAAAGCGATCATCCCAAATGTTCAAGATTTGCAATAAATCTAGATTTTAACAAAAAGTATAAAATATAAAATATTGGCATGCTGAATCAAAATATTTGTTAGTTCAATAAATAAAATGAAAACTATAAAAAAAGATGAAAACAAATCCCTTTTTCCGATTTTCGTTTCTAGAAATTTTCCTCACTTTATTTCAATTGACTTCAATCAAAAAGATGTTTATCCAGAAAATGATGAAAAGAACGAAAAAAAATCATCTGAGCTCGAAGTAAAAATCTTTCGATATTACTTTTTCATTCTTACAATTTTTTGTGTTGTGTGTAAAAAAAAATGAAAATACAGAAGAAAAATCCAATCATATCAAAATTTGATTGTACAGATTTCTTCTTATTATTTTTATTTATTTTCGCATATCAGTTTTGCTCTCCCATTCTCAAATAATTTAAAAAAATAAAAACACAAAATGGTATAAAATAAATTGAAACATTTTTTTGATTTGGTTTTCGATTTTTCATTTTTTCCTCTTTCAGATAAAAGCGGAGCTCTATCAATATTACCTATAGCAGCACTTTTAACAGGAGCTCTATTAACAATTGGTATTGCGGTATTATTGGTTGTTGTTTTAGCTATTAGGAAGAAACGTGATCCAATTTCACGTAATATATGTGATGGCAAAGATAAACATTTAGGTATGGATATGACGGTAACAACACCACTGGATATGGGCACCGGACAACAACGATTTGTTATCGCATATACTTTAAAACAGGGTGTGGAACGGCAACCGGATATATTAAATGCACAAAAATGTAAGTAAAGATTATCTAGAATGATTTTAGTTTTGTAAATAAAATAAAAATTTGTATGCTATCTACACGAACGATTGAATGTTCAATTTTATACTTCAGTTCACACTATATCGTTTTATAAATTTGATTCATTGTGAATAATTTAACGTGAAGATACATTATTGTTTGTTGTCTAATCTCATCTCCTTCTCGCGATTATAATTATAAAGCTATTATTGTATTCCAAATACTTCGAAAAAATAAATTATATTAAGTAAAAAATTATACTCATGATATATAATTCATATTTTATTAACCTCGTTTATGGAGTCCTCAAGTAGGTCACTACAAAAAGCAGATAAAAACCATAGTCTAGTTGAAATTGCACGATATATCCTCGTGGATGCTGGGCTAACCGACCAAATGGCACAGTGGCTAACGCTTTGGTTTTTGGATCAGGAGGTACCGGGAACGAGTCCCAATAGGGGTAGGATACAAAGGAAATGTTCATCAACAGATTACGATCTGTGATGAAATAGAACACATCTATGACCCCCTGCCGGAGTGCAAAACTCATGGGCTGATCCATCTTGCATGCCAGTATAGGCTGGCATAGAGCTATGCAATGTGCGGTGGTGATAAAACTAGACCTATTTCCGTACGTCCTCGAATGACTGGCAAGGGCTTAAAAGTAAGGACGGAAAAAGCAAACCGCGAAAAATTTGGGAGAGCCTTGGCCCCAGAATAGATTGCAGGGATAGTAAAAAAAACAAGAAGAATTCCGGCTAGAAATTTTGGAGTGAAGCCGTTACAATCGTTAAATATAATGAAACGGTATGTCAGTAAAACAATCAATCGAATGGAACATTTGTTTTCAGCATTTGGTGAAATAGTTGCATAAATAATTTGGTTTAGGGGAAATGAAATCGATACAATTCCAAGATTGCGTCTCAAATATGTAGTTGATAATAGGCCGGATCATTCAAAAACCAATAGTTTACCTCCACTCCAATGATAACTTTGGTTTTCTGAAAAAAATTTTAAGTGATATATTATCTGAGATTAAGATGCGCCAAGGTGTGGCACGTTCTAAATTAGTATTATATAAGTACTTACTTTAGCAAGCAAATTGTTAATTCCGAATTTTTAAATACATGTGCGTCATGCAGTGCTCCGAGCTATTTACAGCTAGCATCCCGTAATCTGTTAAATCAAAATGATAAAATTTAGCATTATAAAATTTTACCAAGGATTTTAGGCTTACATATAAACAATATCCGCCACTATCTGTAGCTTATAAGAAGTTCAACCCTTCCTATTAATAAAATCACCATGCTCTTTTTGTGCTGCCAAAGTTGGTACACCGAACATTTGTTTATCCCCATGTTGTTTCCGATGACTCGATATTCGGCACATGATGCGATTTTATAAAGCGATACCGCCACTCCTCAACACTTATGGGTTCTTTTGGCTTTAACATTGCAGGTTTTGGTTTCAAGTCTTCTCGTACAATAACACAGATTCCGTTAAATGTCTCGTTAACAACTCGAAAATTGTCTAACCCAGCGAACACACGCTGATAGCAGAATGAAATAGATGGAAACATTTGCACACGTCGAAGCAAGAAAAAAAATAAATTTACTTCGGTTTTTTCTATGCACTGCATTTTTACCCCCACCTAATATCTTGTTTATCAATTTCATTTCAAAAATTGTTATTTCATTTCTATGAGTCTCCAGATTTCAGCTGAAGGTAATAGACGTTTGTATTTTGTAAATGTTTTTCAGATGGAAATACATGGATAACATATAAAGTAAGTATACAAAATTAAAAAAAATTGTAGTTGTCTCTCGAATGACAATACGCATTTGGTACATACAAACAAAACCAAACACAATCAATAATATATGATTGTGTTTGGTTTTGATACAACAAAATACATCAAAAAAATATTTTTTTCTGGCAAACCAACGGTTAACAGGTACATATTATACTCAAATCGAAATGCAAGAGAGACAAATTAATTGTTAGGGGAAACAAAGCCGAGTTTTCGGTCGACAATAATACGAATAGCATGGAATTAGGTGCATCAATTTGAAGTAAAAATTGAGCGCTCTAATTATATGCTGTTTATGCGCTGATTTGTATTACTGGGAATCAATTGCGGTCGTCAAATGTTTTTAAGACAACATCGGTCCACCAACAGGAGCTTCAATATTTTGTCCATTTAGCTCGCTATTTTCTTTCCCGCGCTCTTCTGATGATAGCTTTACACATCGATCTGTGAGTATTTGCAAATATTGTTTGAGTCTAGATTTTTCTTTTACGTCATTCACGATCATTCTTCATCATAAATTGAGCAAATTCTGCAGCAGCCACAGTTAACCAGCCTAAATTATCGAGCAAAACAACTATTTTACGCAAAAATTTAAACTTTTCTAAGATTTTTTTTTTTATTTTTTTATTTAATAAATTTATTTATTTATACAATATTACAACTGATTCAGAGATAATCTAGTAATTTATCTAGCATAAATTAATTTCTCGGATTAAGATGAGTAACCAATTGGTTACTCATATATAATACTTTCATATTCTAATTCAAACTGCCCAGCTCCAGCGGTCTCTGTCATTGGAGTCTCCTCACTCCGTTAGTGACGTTATCCGTCTTCAAGTCTCTTTGGAGGTTGTCGTTCCTAATGTACTAAGAGGCATTCACAATCCCTCGAAGCACTTTATTTTGGAAGCATTGTATCATTTGTACATTGGTTTTCTTGGCTCAACCCTAAAGTTGGATACCATAGGTCCATACTAGTTTTAGCATTTGCCTGTATAGAAGCGATTTGTTGTGTATAGAGAGCTCAGAATTTCTACCCATGAGTCAGTATATTTTTCTATATTTGATGTGTAACTCTTTTTTTCTGCTTGATGTGTTCTTTCCATCTTTTAGCATCGAGGGTTATGCCAAGGTATTTAGTTGTATTTGCATATGGAATTTGGTTTGAGTTGCGAACCACAGGAATACAGTTTCATTTTGATTTGTAAAGTTGATGTGTACTGATTTGGCTTCATTTAATGAGATACGCCATTTTTGTCTAGTTGCTCACCGTATTAACTGCATTTAAGTTTGCTTGCTTCGACATATCTTTTCCTACTCTTATCTCCTTCGTTTCATTCATATCTCGATTGTCAAAGTGTACACAAGTTCAAACTGCAACTTGTATTTAAAATAAAAATAAAAATTATTAATAAATTGTTCTCATTTACACTAGTTTTTTGGTTATTCTATATCTCGACAATTTCTATAAATAAAGTGATTTTGTTAAAAACTAGTTAAGTTTACTAAAAGAAAATACATAATTACTACGTGTGTTCCGAGTTAACCAATTCACTGGATACGGCTACCAACATTAGTTTTCCAAGTGCGATTAAATTTTGCGAACACAAAATTACATATATTGGAAGCCGTTCAAGATAAACTGAACCAATTGAAAAATGCCTCCAGCATTACCATCAGTGGTTTACCAATAAAACGTGATGATATTCGTGGCGTTGTAGTGAATGTAATTCAAAAAATGTTCAACTCATTTCAATCTGACGACATATTATCCGTCGAACCAATTCACCGATCCAGTAAAACAACTGTAATAAATAAAACCAGCGCAATGATGTATTCAAAGGGTTTTTTTATTATAAAATTAAAATCCACCGAATTAAAAAACAAAATTTTGTCGCAAATGCGCGTAAAAAAATCTCTTCACACCACAGAATTGGATATAGCCTTACCTCAAAATCATCCAAAACAACGTATATACGTCATGCACTATTTGACTCGGTTCCAGTCTTAGCTTTACAGAGATGCTAAAATCATCAAATTAAAATATAATTACAAATATTTATGGTGCAAAGCCGGACAAATTTGCTTACGAAAATCAGCTGAATCAGATGTTCACCGAATACAATAACTCAATGATATTTTTCGGATTAAAGATTCTGCTCATCCTCATCTAGTTAGTTGATTAACGTTGACCTTCGTGCAAAGATTCTGAAATTGTTTCGTGCAAAGATCCTGAAATCGTTTCGTGCAAAGATCCTGAAATTATATAAGTTTTTGTTAAGTATTATAGTTTATGTACTTTTGCATGCTCAGTTTGTTAGTATATTTCTCAAATTAATTATTTATATAATACTTATCTTTTTGTTTGTACTAAATTTTAGATTTGTTTTCCATTTCAATTTTAATATTGTAGAATGTTTTTTATTTTCACACTTGTTTACAAATTTTTTTTATAACGTTTTGAGATTTCATTTAACATTTTATTATTTTAAGTTGGTATTAAAACCTTCCAATTGCCACTTTGGCATTGTAAAAGAAATATTTAAGTCATACAGTTGTCAAAATTTTGGTAGGGGTGATATTATTTTTATAGTAAGTTTTATATTATTGGGTACTAAATTTTTGTTTTGTTATGGTATATGGACTAAGTTAGTACTTTTTATTCATTTTTAAACAAATGGTATTACGGTTTGTTCCCATGGTGCTATAATAACTTATATTTTAATTTCAATTGCATAATTCACGTACTTCTTTCTTATTTAATTTTTTCTTATTTTATTTTTTGTTGTTATAATTTCTTTCTACAACATAACTTGCTGATTTTACTTTTATATCAATTTCATATTATGTTCTGCTTTAGTATAATATCGACAACAAATTTTTGTTACTGTTTTAATATAAAATTTCGATGAGCCAGCCAAATATTTGTAATTATAACTTTTTATTACAAAACATCAGGAGCCTCCGTAAAAATTTCGATTTTTTTTTTGGCAAATATTAATTCGTTAATTAAAGATCTGGGTATAATCCTTCTAACCGAGACGTGGATTTCGACCTATGAAATTAACTATTTTGATTTATCTGATTTTACGTTTATCGCTAATTGTAATGATTCATATAGGTCTGGTGGTGTTGGGGTCTTTATTAGATCCACTTTTGATTTTCATTTTACCGCATTGAACTTATCATCAGCTGATGTTATCAAGCTAACAGTTCGCATTGACAATATCGATTTTTTTTTCTAGTCTATAAATTGCATTTTATTTCTTCAGATGTTTTTTTAAATGAATTAACTGATTTTCTAGTTACTGATATATCGAAGCACAGAATCTTACTTGGGGATTTTAATATTGATTTATTGAAAAAATCACTTGTGAAAGATGATCTTTTGTTGTTGTGCTCTTCGTTTGGTTTAGATTCTCTTCAAGAGAATCAAGATATTCAAGATATTCTCTTCAAGTAAAAAGTGTAAATCTTCAAGTGACGGATCATAATACTATCATGTTACATTAAATGATTGATTACTATAAATTCTTATGATTGGTCTTCTGTATTCTCTGCTAATGATCCAAATTTATCTTATTCCATTTTTATTAATAAACTGACTGGGGAGATAAATAAGAACAAATCGATAACTAAAATAAGAAGGTCTGACTTCAAAATAAAACCCTGGGTAACCGCATCACTACTGAGTTTAATTAATTATAAAAACCATTCAGTTAAAAAACTAGCAAAGAACCAGGCTAATGTGATGTTGAGTAATAAACTTAAAAAGATTAACGGTAAATTAAAACGTTTAATTCCTCAAGCAAAGGAAAGGTATTTTAAGGCCCAGTTTACTACTGCAGAGGATTTAAAATCGAAATGGAAGGAGGTTAATAGTGTTCTGAACAACACACTGAGCACTAATAAAATTATTTCAATTGCTGCTGGAGATAATAAAATTGAAAATGATCCATCAAAAATAGCTAATATTTTTAATGAATTTTTCATCAATGTATCTACTGAAATTTTGAATACTAATCATGAAACGGTTTATATAGAGGAGTTTGTTAGAGATAACTTAACTTTCTCGAACTGCAATCATCAGAATTTTTTCTTTTTGCCAGTTTGTGAAGAGGAAATTTTTGCGATCGTTCGTGATTTAAAAAATAGTACTTCATACGGCTTTGACGAAGTTTCACATAAAATAATCAAAAATATAATTAGTAGTCTTGTTCACGTGTTGACTTTTATTTTCAATACTTGTTTGTCAAAAGGGGTTTTTCCCGAACTACTTAAAGTTGGTGTTGTAAAACCGCTTTTCAAAAAAGGTTCTCAGTTGGATAAAAATAACTACCGCCCTATTACTCTTTTGAGCACTTTTTCTAAAATCTTCGAAAAAATAATTAAACACAGATTGTTAGATTATCTTGATAAAATTAAGTTTCTCGACGTACAACAGTATGGTTTTATTAAGAATTCTTCAACGGAAAACGCCTTATTAGCATTTTTGTCGCCTCCGCATCGTAATTTAAATGATAATTTAAAATCCTCAGCTTTATTCCTTGATATTTCTAAAGCTTTCGACACCGATAACCATAGTGTTTTATTATCGAAGCTATGCAATTGGTTTGGCATAAGAGGTGTTGCTTTGAATTTGTTTAAATCGTATCTTGTCAATCGTAAGCAAACTGGTTGTGTTAATGGGAAGTTTAGTGATGAGAAACTAGTTAAAGTTGGAGTTCCCCAAGGATCAGTTCTAGGGCCATTACTCTTTCTAATCTATTGTAATTCAATTTTCAGGCAGTACTGTACTCTGCTTCTAATACAGATTCCCTAGAACATGATATTAAGCAAGACGTTGTCTTGTTGAAAAAGTGGTTCTTTGTGCATAATATGATATTGAGTTGCAACACGGAAAAAAACTGGTTACAACGAAGAAAAAACTGAATGATTCAAGAAAAATGAGCACTTGATTTTCAGCTAAGATAACTTTTTCATAATGCAAACTTCCAATTTCTTCATTTGATGTTTTTATTTAAATATTAAAATAATATTTTTTTTATTGTTGAAAGAAATTCAATATCTTAAAGTAAGAGAATATTATTTTGTAGAGCAAATGACTTTTCTCAAATTTTAATATCTATTTCTTCATTAAAGATAACAAATTCCTGTTTTATGGTAACCGTATCTCAAAATGCAATAAATTGAAGCTTGTATTAAGAAATATTACATATAATTTTATGATCTACATTTCTTTAATTAAACCGTCAGAAACCATTTTTTTTTCTTGATAGAAGAACCCATTTATAAGTTGTAGAGAAGGAATTGCTTAAATACTTCAAACGCTTTTCTTGGAAAATCTTTTGAATTTCTAGATTGCAGAAAGTAACTTCTTGAAAGCTTTAGTAGTATTTCTTGTTTCCAGCTATTTATCCTATTTATTGGAGCAACATTTAATATAATTTCCAAAATAATAACAATAGAAATTTATAATATATTTTTTATTTTATTTTATTATATGAAATATAAAGATTCAATTTAATATTATTAGTAATGTCATACAAATTACAATAATAAAATACAAATATAATTAAATAGAATACATAATTGGCTTCAATATTTTTGTTCCGTTTGGAAGTGAATCAAAAACTAAAGGTTTTAACAAAACTTTACAACTAGTTTTTTACAATATCAAGATCAACAATAATGAAAAGTTTATTATTTTGATAGCTTAACTCACACATAATTTTAACATGCAGTGACACATAAACGTCGGTAAGTTTTGAAAAAACTATTAAGGATGGTAAATTACAGAGTAGGTTTTAACAAAAATTCGAAACTAAACATTAGATTTTTGAAAAGAAGAATTTTTTAATCGTCTGTGAATTTAATTTGTTTAAGAATTTTTTCGGCTTTTCGGACAAAATATTATTTTAATGGACACCCATACGATGTTTACGACTATTTTAGTCAAATAAATCAGCCGGTAAAGGGCCTTCGACCAATATATCCCCAACTGTAGATACCAGTAGATTGCAGGTCCTTTCGTCAAGCTGTTGTCAAGATTTTAAACCCTTTGGTTGAGTTGAAAAACTGTTCTAAGTTCTGTGAAATAAAATAAAAATCAATAGTGGCGTACTTTATCTAGTTGGACAGTTCTGTTAGAATTCTGCTGATGAAATTTGTGTACTTGATGGAGAAGAAGGGGCTGATTGATGATGTGTCGTGATACACTCAGACAACGATGAATTAACAGAGCCAGTTTCTGTTACTATTTAAATTTAGCATTTTCGTCAGCAATTTCTCGAACTAAAAAAGTTAAAATAAAACTATAAAATCATTATGCACAAAAAACTCACACAAAACATACAAAATAGAGCGATCACTTGTTAATTTAAATTAAAAATATATGTAGTACATATATAACTTACATTTAACTACTTAGCTTCACTTTACTTTTTTTCAAAACCACTTTAAAATATTTAATTGATTTGTGATTGTCAAAAAACACACGTTGTTTCTATTAAACGTTTCACGAGATAATGAATATTACTTATTTTATATATATTTCTCATACTTAATAAACACATTTTTATTAATCACTTGTTTTTGTTTCGCAGAATATTTTTCAAAAAGTTTAAAAAATCACTCGATCGATTTCGACTTGTTAGGTCATCATCAGGAGTATCTACTCTACGTAGTAGAGTAGATACTCCTGGTGATGACCTAACAGAGTAGATACTCCTGATGATGACCTAACAAGTCGAAATCGATCGAGTGATTTTTTAAACTTTTTGAAAAATGTTCTGCGAAACAAAAACAAGTGATTAATAAAAATGTGTTTATTAAGTATAAGTGTGTTTCGCCAAGTGCCTACGGCAAATAGCGTAAAAAGTATATATTTCTCAAATGTTTCACTCGTTTTCTTAATTTATAAAATATAGAGAGTACATTGAAAAATCCTGTTCTATAATTAAAAGTATTTTCTCAGCTTGATACATACATATTAAACCAAGAAATATTATGTTGAAGTTTAAAAAATTACATTTTTGTGATAAGAAAAACTTTTCTCAAAGTAACATAGTAAATTGTATTTGAAATTTTTATCTTGATTAAAGAAAGCTTAGATTGACTGAAGATTAATTATTTCTTCAATCAAGATAACTTTTTTGAAATTCTAGAATTCATTAGTTTATCAGAAAGAGAAATTATTTTTTTATTATTAAGAAACGTTTTCAATTTTAAAATGATGTATTTTAATAAAATTTATATTTTTGTTTTAAGAAAATATTAAATTTCTTGATTTGAGAAAATGTAAGATTAAATTAAAAGTATTTCTCTTCAAACTAAATGTTTTCTCTTATTATAAAGAATTTATAGCAACGATAAATAGAAGAAAAATAATTCTCAAGATGGAATTTAATGTTAAAATTTCTGTCAAGAAATAATTCTCTTTGTAAGAAAACCATTTTTATAACTAGAAAAACTGGTATGTGGCCCTATTCTGGCTATCCCTGGGAATAGGGAATTGGGAAAAATATTTTCATAGCATTTTTGTCCAAATTGTATTTTTCTGGCCTACTGAAGAAATAAGTTTAGTGCAAATATTTTCAAAACAAAGTGTATTGGGAAACTTTTGTTCCACAAAATTTTTATATGGAAAAATATTTTTCGATTTAACTTTGTTTCGAAAATATTTACACCAAACTAATTTCTTCAGTAGGCGAGAAAAATACAATTTGGGCCAAAATACTATGAAAATATTTTTCCCAATTCCCTATTCCCAGGGAATGCCAGAATAGGATCAATGGGCATAGAAATTTGGTTTTTAAAGTAAGCAAAAATATTTATTATTAAATAAAGAAAAAATTCTTTAAGATAGTAAGTTTATTTTTTTCCGTGACTCTAAACTAATGAATTTTTCCATAGGTGGCACAACGTCTGAACTTAATTCATGTTTAATTTATCATTCGTTATCTTGCAAACATACCAATTATGACCCCCTTTGTATTCCAATTGAAACTGTGTACTCTTTTAAATATCTCGGTTGGCATTTGGACTCTCAACTAAATTTTAAGGGGCATGTGTATAATTTAAAAAGTAAAGTCCGGAATTCCTAAAATGCATATATTATCACTAGTTGACTCGCATTAGAGATATGGAGTTACTTGTTGGGGCGGAATTTACCTATCCAATATTAGACCGTTGATGTCCGTTCAGAAAGCAGTTTTGAGAATAATTAACTTTAAACCAAGATCGACTCCATCCTTCCCGTTATTTGTGAAATTCAAAATTTTGCCGCTTCGGTACCTATATGTATTTAAAGTATTAAAAGCTTTCTATTTAATTAGCATATAATTTGCGCAACATTAATAGAATAAATATTCCTCGTCATAATAAGGAACATTTTAAAAAATTCTTCAGCTACCTATACCGCTTCTAAACCATATAGTCAATTACCTTTGCAAATTATTAAAGGATTAGCTATTTACTATTAGTAACATGGAAGTATATCTGTAATGAACATTTTACCATATAGCTTGTGAATTTTATTGTTATGAAGAAATATTAACAAATGTCAATAATTCAACTTAATAATTTTCTTCTTTGTATTTAAAAAAAAAATGTTTAGTACTCGAATAGAAATAGTAATAATTTATAATTAATATTTTAAATTTGTAATAGTGTAATTTAAAAATTAATAGAAATAAAAACTAGGAAAAAAAGATTTTCTAATGGGTCTGACAGGCTGTCCCATGAGGTTTAAAAATGTGATTTTTTTAATGAGTCTTAGGCACATTCCAAAGTCATTCTAAGTATTTTCTAAGGATTTAGCATGAACTTCAGTGACATTGGTAGACTGTATAAACCCAAACGAGTGTCCTTAGTAACTTATATGATTTTCTAATGGGTCTGACAGAGTGTCCCACGAGATTTAAAAGTGCGATCTTTTTAATGGGCCTTAGGTACATTCCAAAGTTATTCTAAGTATTTTCTAAGCATTTAGCATGAACTGCAGTGACATTGGTAGACTGCCTAAGCCCAAACAAGTGACCCTAGTAAATTATATGATTTTCTAATGGGTCTGACAAGGTGTCCCAAGGGCCTAAGTACATTCCAAAGTCATTCTAAGTATTTTCTAATCATTTAGCATGAACTTCATATTGGTAGACTGTCTAAACCCAAACGAGTGTTCCTAATAAATTATATGATTTTCTAATGGGTCTGACAAGGTGTTCCATGAGATTTAAAAGTATGACTTTTGAATGGGACCTTAGTACATTCCAAAGTCATTCTAGTCCCATGAAATTTAAAAATGTGATTTTTTCTCTTAGGTACATTCCAAAGTCATTCTAAGTATGTATTTTTAATCCCTTGATGGGATATAGTGCCAGAGAGAGACAGAGAGAGAGAGAGAGAGAGAGAGATGATGACGTGTTAAAAATATAACAAAGCAAGCGAACATTGTTAAATTGTAGGTTGTTTTCTAGAAATTAGTTTGTCCGGAAATTTGTTCAGGCTGCGATTAGTGTTAACTTAGTATAAACTTTAATATGGTATCAAGAACGTAAAATAAAATGATTAATCAGTTTCACTGCATTCTACACCAATCATTTTATTGGAATTAAACTCATCAATAATTGTTGCTTTGCCTATTTGACAATCTTCTTTATGAAACACCAAACAAATAAATCATTTGATCATTTTATTATTTGTTTGTGTATTTTCAGCCTCAGATAGTATCAATTCGTTAAAAAATTCATCATCTATTAATTCACCGCCGATGATAAAACCAAACTCACTTTTCACAACGGTTACCGAACCAAAACCTGTAAGTTAACAGTATGCAGTAAAATAAATATAATAATTATTGTAAATTTATTTTTATTTCGTTTCAGACATCTACAATGTATAGAAATGATGATTTCGAACAACAACCATCATCCACAACACCATCTAGTCATCATAGTTCACTAAAGAAAAATGATCCAACAACATACGGTACAAATACAATAAAATCATCATATGAAGCACCACCGCCTCTGTACAGTGCAATATTTGGTGGTGCACTCGACTTTCAAAAAAATTTTCAATTTGATACGATGACCAATACGTCAATACATTCGAGTTCATCAACAAATTCATCAGATCAAAATCATCGAACACCGCAGTCACATGAAAATAAAGCGCAGCGACATTTTTTAGATTACGATAATTCGGGCCAAGTATCATCACCTGGTACACTAACACTTAATCATACACAAACGGGCACAGATAGCTTACGTCCTGATTATTTAGAATTTGATACAAATTCGCTGGACTATAGGATAAGAAATAGTACGCATTTAAATCAGAAAACAAATGAATTTCGAAATTCGGGTTCTGATTTTCTACTATCGGGCAATAACACGATGAATAGTACCAAAACAAATCAACACGATTTTAGCGAACAATTAAATGCGACCCTAACAAAAGGTAGCTCAACACTAAATAAATTTAGAAATAGTAGAAATCATATAATAACCGATACAATACCGGGACCCGAAAGCTGTGTTTAATATTTATTAATTTTTTAATTAGTCTATTTATGTTAATTAAATTTTAAGTTTTGTATATTATTAAAGATTGGTCATATAGTTTAAACCATAAAATATTTTAAACTGTGTTCAGAAAATAAAATTATTAAAAATCTAATTGGAATTATCTCTAATTACCATTTTTAACTAAATTTTTATTTTTATTTTTTTATTTTAATAACAATATATAAAGATGGCGAATTGGTATTGACACTGTACCAAATATTAAAAAAATTATAAAGAATTGAATATAACTTATTTTAAAATTAACTTATATTAAAAAAAAACAAGAAAAGACTTCCTAATATATAAAACTAATTTAATAAATAAATATATAAATATAAAAATAATTTAGTAGCTTGTATAATAAAAGAAAATCGATAATCTTAAATACTAACTATATATACGAGTATATCAAATATTTATTTATAAAAATTATTTTTACAATAAAAATTACCTGGGATTCAATATAAAAAATAATTGTTTCGTCGGTTCGCTCCTCTAGAAAAATTATTGACTCTTTGTAGGAATTTAATAAAATAATTGTTGGCAAAATTGGCTTTCAAAGAACTTTTTCACGAGGATTGTCCTGATTTGGTAATATTTAACCCCCATCCTTGTTTAATTCTTTTTATATTTACCTTCATATATTTTTGTGTTCAAGACATAATATAAGCAACGAATCTAAAGAATTTCATATAATTATATTAATAGACATAATAATTTTATTGGATCTGAAAGGTGTTTGGGGGAAGGGGTTTATTCTATATAGCTACAAACCGACAAATTAAAGATAATTGCATATCAAAAGTTGTTTAAGTACAACCTAGGAAATATAAAATTTGAAAAACAAAAAAAAATTTTTAAGTTAAATAAGTTTTTAATTTTTTAAATTGTTGTAAACGTGCAATTCTGCATCAAGCGACATTGGGCATTATAAGTACTTAGACGGGAGACCGCTTGGAAATATTTTGTATATTTGTTTAGTTTTATTTCAATGGGAGTTCATTTGGTAACTAACTAATTTACAAATGGTAAAAAATAGGTCAACTCACAAATTTGATATATGGGGCCGGAGGTCGTGTTTAGGTATTATATTTTTTATGTTTTGAACTGGTACTGGTTAAAAAACGATTTTGTGACACATGATTTTTGTACTGTTGTTGTTGTTGTTGTTGAAAGGGAAAGCTGATTATCCGACAGTTGAAAGACGGGCTCATTTTAATCTTCCTTTTCGGGATGGCCGAAGTGTTGTTTTGGAATTTGGTCGATGATGTTCATCTCGCGTTTAAGTACATGCCTTATATTTTGTAATATTTCCTTATGGTTTTTAGTTTTAAGAATCTTCAAGGTTTGAACTTTTTGTGTGATAACAACGTTGTGCACTAACAGTATGTTCAGTTTTGTGGTGGTCCACAATGGGGGGGGGGGGGGGTGAGGTGAAGTTGTGCATGACCAAAAGGGGCGTGATATAGTTTATAGACGATCTCTTGCCAAAAATTCTTGTGCTGTGAGCTTTTGTAGTTCTTGCCCTGCGCCAGCAGAGCCTCTTCAATATTGTCCGCGCCAGTGAGTAAGTGATCCACATAGAAGTCTGTCATGATTATTTTAGTCGCCACAGGATGTGTACTGGGGAAACATCCTTGGCTTGCTGAATTAACGTTATTTCGGCTAGATAGGTGGTGACTGTAATCCCATATGTTTCTTTTAGCCTATACGCATTCATGAGCTCTGAAGGTTCCTTTTCCACAGTATACAGAGGTAGTCTTAATCTTCTGTGTTATGCCAAACTTGACGAAACATTTTCTAAATGTCGGGGGGAATGATGATCTTGTGTTTTGGCCATGGTAGTAGTATATTGACTAAATCCTCTTGTAGTTTTAAGCCATTCATCATAATGTGATTTAATGAGATTCCAGTAGTTGTTTTTGCTGTTGCGTCAAAACCACTCGAAGCTTGGTTGTTGTTGTGCTGTCTGGTTTAATACTACCATGATGAGATATGTACTACATATTTTCGACAGGTTCATATTTAGGTTTTTTTGTGTTAGCTCCATAAGGTTTAAATCGATGTATTCTTTCATGAATTCTTGATTTAATTACAGTATATTTAATTACAGTATTAAAGTTTACAGTATATCGTCCATCAGCATGCCGCTTTAATGTTGTTTTGAAAGTTTTGTCTTCCCGATTTTCTTCTTCCGTGCGCCTTCCTCAAGAATGTTGTCGATCTCAACAAATAATTTCAGCTGCTGCTCGACTGGGTGTTTACGTTACTCAGGTTGCCGATTATGATCTATCTGAACTCTATGTTTTGTGTCCTTGGTTACTTTTCAATGGATAGTAATCTGCGCCAAGTATCAGATCTATCGGTTGAGATCCATTGTAGTATGGCTCCGGTAAATTTTTGCTGCTCTCATGTCAATATCAGCTTTTCAGGTAGTCGTTGAGCTAGCTTGTTCAACATTAAAGCTTCGATTCTAAGCTAAAGTCTCCATAGAACCTTGGCACTAGCTTTAGTTGATTGTGTGTCTACAGATTCCTACCTCATTTCAACCTATGCCTGAAATTTTGTCATTATAGTGAGTTGTCCAGTACTGGACTTTGCTGGTTAATTATGAATAATTATGAAATTAATTATGAATGTTTGGGTGGCCGCTTTGCGTATTGAAACAAAGTTATTATTATGCAGCAGAGTGTGGTGATGACCTTGACATACAACACAGCGTATTGTGATAGTGCACAAGCTATTCTTTGATGTACTTCCCTGTTGATGGTGTGTTAAACAACGTACACAAGTAGTTGTTTCGCTGATTAGTTCGTTTCTGTCTAATGTTGACATCAGTTAATTCTCATACTCGCCATTAAACGTTGGTAGTTGTTTTTGGATAAGTGTACCCTACCTTCCTCAGAACGATTTGTTGTTTCTTCTTTCTGGTTGCGCTGCTATTGCAATATTATTGAATCCACTCTATCCTTCAGAGTCGCATAGTAGTTGCTTTGGAATTAGGGAGCTGTTTGCACTTCCTCTTCCATGTCTACTAAGAGCTCTATATGTAAATGTATCACTTATAGGGGTTCTTGGGATAATTTATCCATTTTTAGTTTTATGTATTCCATTGGCATACTCTTCATCAGGACATCTTTCTTCTTGAGCACCTTCTGGCTGGTGTGTGGCAACTCTTAGATGAGATGTCAAATTATTACCAGTTGTAAACGGTTAGTGGACTATTGTTTGACAGCGTTTTGATGGGATATTTGAAGTGCTGCAGGTTGTCCATGGTGTTGGCGGTGGCCCATTGTAGCGCATTTACCTGATTTTAATAATTAGCAAGCTAATTTGTTAGAGTTACAGTTTTGCTAGAAGAAACAAGAAGGAGCATGGCAAAGGCCTTAGGAGGACGACATCTCAATTTTACCGTTTGCGTTTACCACTCCCTTTAACTAGAAAATTACCCAGATCGGTGCCAACTTTTTTGGTCTGTATAAGATTACAACACATATCAATATTATATCATTTATAAACCCATTCATATCTCGGCTCGACACATATCTAAACCAATAAAAAGTAATCTTCTAAAATCGTGGTAGTTTGCTTCATAGGCCCGTAAATTTTATTATTATAAATCATATCAGATATTATGTGGCTAACACCCAATTTCAGATCCAAAAATTATATAAGCCGAAACCTACTTACATATAAAAAAGGGCCTCAAATTTGGCCTAGCGAAGCCAAAACTACAATGAAAAAATATTTGTTTGTATAAATATTAATTAATTAATTACAATGAAATTATGCTAAATGTATGTAGCATATAAAATAAATTTTAATTATGATTTTCTTTTTATTTTTGGACGAAAACAAAATAAAATTTTATTAATTAATAATAAAATAAATATATTTTCATGTCTTCCCAATGCATAATAAAATAAATTAAAATAAATGGAAATTTTTATTTAATTATTCATGATTCGATTGGTTGATAAAATAATTTATTTAAAAATAGAAAATAATTTTTAATGATTATTAGCAAAATTTTATGTTATTCAATTATAAACATACATAAAAATAACAACGGTAATAATGTACATAAAATTATATAAATAATAATATTATAGTACTATAATATTATTTTAATAAATTAAAAATAATTTTAATTACATAAAAGTATGTAATAATATTGTTAAGCATTTTGTAAATATTAATAAAAATAAGTATCTAAAAGTATAATAATTATCAATATTATTATTGACAACATCATACATTTAAATAATGAGAAACCCCAAACAAACAAAAAAAAATCTATTATTTTTAATTTTAATAATTAAAAAAAACAAATATAAAAAATTAAAATAACATAAAAAAATCCTATAAAAAGTTATGTAAATTTAGAATAAATATATTTAAAAATATGTAATTAATTTAATTAAAATAAATAAATCGATTCAATGTAAACTGGATATGATATGATAATAAAAACAAAAAACTCAATACCCTACATGTCTGTATACATACATGCTTTTTAAGAAACAAGAAAAAACAAACCAAACCACAACCAACTTTATGTGATAAGAACCATTGTAAAACGCATAAAAAACAATTAAGAAATAAAAAATTGATAAAATAATAAAAAATTAAAATTAATATAAAATTAATCGATTTTTATTTTTTTAAATTATTGATTTCTAAAAACTCTAAAGTTTAATGTGAATCAAGCTTTTCGCAATAAACTGATGGTTTGTATCTTTAATATTGTTTCATGTTGCCATCTGTCGGTCAACATAATAAAAAGCAGTGCTCAATTTGTTGCGGGTTTGTGTATTTACTGAATTGCTCAGAATTTAAAGATAAACCGTAAGGTTTGTATTTTGAGTAATAGTTTTGAGCTAAATAGTACTTTTTTAATAACAAATGCGAGGTTTTTTTTGTAATTACAATCAGAAATATAAATATGTGTTGATTATCTTCTGTAAAATAATAAATTTTTGTATTTTATTTATAACTTATATAACGTAGAAGCGGATGCAGCTTAATACCAAGTATAACAATACGATACTATTGAGTTACAAATGAATGTTTCATAATTTAAATTCTCGGTTAGAGGGTTGTAGCCGCCCTCTGACTAGTCGCTTTTACAGTTCCATTATATTTTTAGCCAATCCAAATTGACTCTAGTAGAACAAGTGTGTTCCTTCACAGTCGTCTTACTTGGTTTGTGCCATCTAACATACGACGTATCTCAGAATTTTTTTGCACTTACGTTACTTTTGTTACGTTGGACTTTGCTTGGGAATGACTTGATGATATTGACATTCGTTTTGTTTGTACAGCCCACAGAGCTGAAAACCGTAAGTCCACACAGGTTTTAAAATTTGCCGGTATTCTATTTCTACTTTCTTATTTTCAAGTACATCTTCAATTATGTTTGAAATTCGACTTGTTCTATTGTTGAATAGTTTTCTCTGAAGCCAAATTGTTGATGAAGATTAAGATTTCTTTCATCTATTATTTTTTTGAGTCTCTTGAGGAGTAGTTTCTCGAAATTTTTGTCATTTAGTGGTTTGTTGGGTTTAGGTATCATGATTACTTCTGCAACTTTCTATTAATCTGGAACGTGTTTAAGTTTTAATACCGCGTACATTATTTGGAGGAGTTTTGCTAGTCCTTTTTCAGGAAGGGCTTTTATTATTTGTCCTGCAATTAAGCCATATCCTGGAGTTTTTTGCACTTAGGTTAAGTTTGATTTCCTTTTTAATTGTTGCAATGTGTTATGAAATATATTGTACTCACTTTATATGGTGGTAGAAGGTTTTCACCTGCTGTTTGTTTAGTTATAGATTGGGAAGTGCTCCCGAGGTGAGTTGCAAACAAAGAAATTTTTGCTTTGCACTTTTAGCCCTATCTTCATTTTTTCATTTCTATCTTCATTTTTAATTGGTGGAATTTGAAGTTTTGGGAGTTTTAATCTTTTTGTCGCTTTCCAAAGGAAATACTCGGTATTATTTCCCCCAGTAAGTCCATTTAGGTATTTATTAATTGATTTATTTATTGGCTAAACATTTAGAGTTGTTGCTATTTTCTGGCATTTCATTTCTTTGCCAGACCTTCTTTGCTTTTCGTTTTCTGCAACCAGTTTTTTGACTTCCAACTTGTAGGATCCTACTCCACGCGACCTCTTTATGCGGTTTTTGGGTTGGTTTCTTCTAGCTGTTTCGGATTTTTAATTGGCACCTGAAGAATAATATTATCCTCAACTAGCTTCTGTAGTTTCTCCCAGCAGGTTTTGTTATTGGTGAGCCTCGGTGGACTAGTCTTCTTAACAATCGTTGCCATGACTGTCATAATAACAGGTGAAATTTTGAATTATTCTGGGTGGTAGGCAGATATTACTTTTACACCAAGGTGATGTTCCCAAGACTGTAATGAGTTTGGGTCGTCCCATCAGACTGTAGTGACTAAACTACCAAATATTAAAAATACTTTGAACTTACATAAAAAGCATATTCACAATATTAGAAAATTATTATGTTGACGTGACCCCACATTAGAGCTATCGTCAAAATTTGGCACCAAGATCTTAAATTTAAACACTTCGACACCTGCCTAAGCAATATTAATAAATTTGCACCTACATTACAGATCGACACTTTCAAATTAAACGAAAACGAGTACTCTGAGTTGAATGATTAGCAATATTGACTGAAGCTTCTGGAGATTACACTGTTCACGTATAACCTTCTAATTTACACTCTTCATATCTTCATCAATTTCGTCATTTATTTGTATTACCGATTTATCGGTTAAATTATTGCCGGCTTCCCACCTGCCTCAGGTATAAACAATGTAAATTTTCTCATCATCATTACGTTAAGTTGTGCGAAGTATCTATACATTTTTTTCTTTATTCCGTTTTCCTGCACCCGATAATTTGTTGGATCCACCTTTGATATGCATAAAAAATCGTTAACAGTTTGAACTTTCAAATTATTAATTTTCGATTTCTGGCTTCACTAATCTTGAATTGGACTTTTTTAACAATATGCAGAATGTATACTTTTCGTTCTTCAGTTCTACATCAAAAATTTTTTTAGCTTACTTGTACGTAATAGTTGATTCAAACTCGAGCTAAATTGTCAATGTTTAGTGCAAGCGGCGCCTTTTAACAAATTTTTAAGAGGCATATAGAAGTTTCTTTAAACAAAACTTACTAATACTGTAGTGAAATAAATTGAAATTGTTATTGCATTCTCGTAGCCTCCTAATAAATGCGCAAGGCTTGACGTTGAGATTTATCATGGCAAGAACAGCCGGAGAACCGATGACTCCTGAGACTTGTAGCGGCTCAAAAACCTTTTAACTTCGTGGCACTCCTCGTAGCAAAACTATTTATACACCGCGCCGCTTAATTACGAGGCATTGCTCGTTTTGCTGAATATAGTTATTTCGCCACCTACATTCGCGAATCTCTATATTTATCGATTATCGATAAATATCGAGATTTCAATTTTACGATACGAAATGAGAAACGAAAACACGAGTCGCGTTTTAGAAGTTCATGAGACAGAGTCTCAATTGATAATAAAACAAGTGAAAGTGAGGAACAATCGTTCACACGATTTTGTGAACTACCATAAAAATAATATTTTATAATAAATAATAAATAAACAGTTTATATAACAAAACGTATAGTGTGTGTTATTAATGTGAATAATTAAACCCACGATAACAACCGCTATAACTGGTGACCCCCACACATGAGTATAACGGGAACAAAACAGTTCCACCGTTAGAAAAAAACCGCGCAAGAGCACATTTTTATTATGCAATGTGCCTAAAAATAAAAGTGTAATCGATTAACTAAAATAGAAACTTAAATAATAGTACAAATAGTGCAACATAAAAAAAACGCGTACAAAAAGAAAACTGAAACGCTAACGAAAAAAAATACCAGGCGCACATGAACGCCAACAAAGTGTGACAAAAATTATTAAAATATTAAAATAAAAAAAAAATACACTAAACAGTAAAAGTTAACAACAAAATAACAAAACGTGGGTAGTGCAGCAAGTTAGTGCGCAGTGTGTGTGCTTAAGTATTCGCGGTATCAGAAGTTCGATACCCGGTCATATTACTTTTAAACACGAGTATTTTTTCACACACAACAATACACAAAAAAAAACGAAACATTTTGGGCCAGTAGCCCCCACCCCCCCCACGCAAAGGCGATCGCGCCCATCGAAGGAGCCAGGAACCTGGCAACAACATTTTACATGCGGATAAAAATCAAAACGGAACTAAAGAACAGTCAGCAGATCAAGGTGGCAGAACAAAACAACACATCAGCGACAAAATAGCCATAAGGACATCACAACAAAACGGATACACCTACAAGGACACCTAACGGATATATACAATCATACGAGTAATTATTAAAAAGAAAATTACATTTATTTAACATTTTTTTTTAAATTAATTTTTAAACTTTTATTCATAAACCTTTTAAACATTTTGTTTTCAAAAATAAACTAAACTATCATTTAAAATAACTATATACACATAACATAGAACATTCAAATTTTTTTTCTAAAATTTTGTTTTCGTTAAATTCTAAAATTTTTTTTGAATAAATAAATTACTTAAATAAATTATAATTAAAATTATACAACATTTACATATTACATTACAAGTTTATATACATTTTTCGAAATTATATAAGCAATATAGCCCAACGTTTAGCGTTGACGGCTACAGATATTAAAGTCGATGGTTCGAAACTCGACCAATGCATTCCATTTTTTTTATACAAACTTATTTTTTCTTCAAATAATTTGAAACTAAATATTTTTTTTTACAAACATATTAATTCACAAACATTATATTAAATTATTAAGCTTATTTACTGTAAGTGTTAGATTGTTCGTCTCTACATGTTCGCACTATTAGTACTAATTTCGTTGATCTTTCAAATAACTTTTCGTTTCTACAATTTCGCTCGTTACAATTTGCTATTTAATTAATTTTTTTGCTGATTTTATTCTTATTCGATCTGCCCATTCCCTTATTCGTATTCGCAATACTCCTTGGTTGGAAAAATAGTTCTATTTAGTTTGTTCGCGTTCGAATATTTTTTTTAAGTCTACGATTAGATAGACAAGTGAATAAAATAAATATTTCTGCTACGCTGGTATTAAAGTGAAGTGAAAATAAAATAATCAATTTAAAATGCCACCTAAACAACAAAAAGCCGCTTCATCGTCAGAAGATGAGAACGACAGCCATGCTGGCACATCAACATCGCGGACAACGACTAAAATATACAAGATGCCACCGAAAATACCTCCCTTCTGGAACGAGCAACCCGCAGCTTGGTTCATCCTCGTCGAACACCAGTCCGGCATCCACCGCATTGTCGACGACGATGAACAATTTGCTTATACTCTCGGCGCGATACCACAAGAGACGGTACAATTCATCACGGACATTTTCAGGAACCCGCAGCCAGGCACGAAATATCATCGACTGAAATCCGCGTTAACCAACCGATACTCTGTCAGCGAGGAACAACGACTTGACGAGTTGCTCTCAGGCTTCCAACAAATGGGAGACCTTAAACCGTCCCACTTTTATCGCCTGCTTGAAGAAAAAGCAGGTGATTCCAAATTAGTAAACAACGATTACTCAAAAATCTATAAAGAACGACATCGGATAAATCCTACCGGTCGCCGACAATATCTGGATTTACGCTCAATCCAGAGCACCCAAACCAATTGCTGCTGTCAACCAGACATCCACGAGCAAGGCAACTGCTGACGGTGAATCGGCCCTTGCTTCTATGAAAATACAACTGGACACGACACAACAACAATTGGCAGATCTACAGTGAACACTGGCCAACATGAACATTGGTTCACGTGGAAGATCGCCAAACAACAGACGGAATTTCAATTACCGACACAGGTCAAGGTCGAGATCGTCATCTCGATCTGGACTCTGCTACTTCCACCGTCGTTTCGGCTCACGCGCACGCAACTGTAATCAGCCGTGCAGTTTCCGACCGGTAGCTCATGGACAAGCTACTTCCAAACATTTTAAGCCTTCGGAAAACCACTAAATCCTGCTGTCTCTACGGCAAACAGTGGGATTTGTTCGTCTCGCCGTCTTTTCATCCACGGTCATGAAAATAACTTACAATTTCTGATCGATTCGGGGGCTGAAGTATCTGTGATACCCGTTAACAAGTTTCCCCGACATGCTAAAGACACTGTTTGCATTCGAAGTGTTAAAAGGGCTGGACTTCGTCTACTCCTATATCGACGATATCCTCGTTGCAAGCCGGTCCGAGATGGAACATAGTGAATATCTCGAGTCAGTATTCAAACGTCTCTCCGCATATGGAATTAATATTAAAGCTTCGAAATGTATTTTCGGCGTGAAGTCACTCGACTTCTTGAGCCACACAATTTCGAAAGATGGCATCCTCCCGTCGCAAGACAGAGTTGATGTCATTTCAAATTTTCCAGAGCCAACATCAATCCGCCAAATACAGCAGTTCGTCGGTATGGTGAATTATTAACACCGCTTTATACCACGGTCAGCCGAACTGTTATCGCCGATTCACAGGCATTTGGCCACTTTACTCAAGACAGGCAAAAACAAAATAAACTTCTCTTGGCCCGAAGATTGTACAGAAATCTTTCGATAAGGTGAAGCGTTCTCTTGCCGCTGTCACTCTTTTGGCACACCCGTTGAACGATGCGCAGTTCAACATAACTACCGACGCTTCCAATATAGCAGTTGGAGCTGTCTTACAACAACGCAACAAAGAATGTTGGCAACCGTTAAAAGCTCTCCCCTGCGGAAAGTAAATACTCTACTTTCGATAGAGAACTTCTTGCTATGTATCTAGCAATTAAACAATTTCGCCATTTCGTCGAAGGCCGAAATTTCTCTTTATTTACCGACCATAAGCCTCTTACAACAGCTATTACGACAATTACGACTCCCCGGCAATTACGACATCTCGATTACATTGCTCAGTTCACTACCGATATTCACCACATCAAAGGTAAACACAATGTGGTGAGCGACTGTTTGTCTCGTTCTGGTGAAACACTTCTCACAGAACTCAGCGTCTTCTCCTTCGACACGAAGGAATTACTTGTACAGCAACAACGCGATGACGAATTGCAGAAATTGATTTCAGCACGCACACTGAAATCAAGCGTAAACCTGCAACGGATCGACTTACCAGACAAGCAGCAAATTTGGTGTGAGACTTCAACAGATAAAAATCGACCCTACGTTCCTCTCAACATGCGACGGACAATCTTCGATAGTATACATGGCTTATCACATCCCGGCATCCGTGCTACGCGACAACTTATTGCTTCAAAATACTTCTGGCCAAGAATGAATACTGATACAAGCAATTGGGCGAAATCTTGTATCCCATGCCAAAAGTCCAAAGTTCATCGCCACACAAAATCAGAACTTGGTAAATTCGAGCTACCAAGTGGCAGGTTTGAACACATCCACATGGACCTGGTTGGTCCACTGCCCCAATCGAATGGCTATCATTACATTTTAATGATAGTCGACCGATTTACCCGTTGGCCAGAAGTTTATCCAATCCGAGAAATGACCGCTAAAACCGTAAGTAAGATCTTCTACAATGAGTATATTTGTAGATATGGTGTCCCACTCTTCATCACGACGGACCAAGGAACACAATTCGAGTCAACGTTGTTCACCGAGCTCACGAAGCTCCTAGGTTCCCATCGCATTCGTACAACTGCATACAACCCGAAAGCGAATGGTCTTGTCGAACGGTTCCACAGGAAATTAAAATCCGCCTTAACAGCTCGATGTAATACATCCCATTGGAGTTCAGAACTTCCAACGATCCTATTGGGTATTCGAACCACCGTCAAGGAAGACCTCAACTGCACACCAGCGGAGCTAGTATATGGTCAAAATATCAAGGTTCACGGTGAATTCTTCATCAACGATCAAAATTCGAACCCAAACACAGATACTTCGGATTTCGTGAATCAGCTTCGTACTACCATGAGAGCCTTAGTTCCTACGGACACACGACATCCAACCGAACAGGCAACGTACATTCCCAAAAATCTGGAAACCTGTTCACATGTATTCGTACGTGTGGATAGAGTCAGAGGTCCATTGAGTACACCCTATTCTGGACCGTATCCAGTGACCCGCTAATTGCGCAAATTCTTTGTTGTGGATATAGATGGAAAATCAACAACAATTGGCATCGACAGACTTAAGCCAGCATACGGAATACTTGTGGTAAACGCAGTCGAAAAACGTCGTGTTCCAAAAACCTTACATTCAATTTAAAACACTACGGTTCGATCCAGGAGGGGAGTGATGTAGCGGCTCAAAAACCTTTTCACTTCGTGGCACTCCTCGTAGCAAAACTATTTATACACCGCGCCGCTTAATTACGAGGCATTGCTCGTTTTGCTGAATATAGTTATTTCGCCACCTACATTAGCGAATCTCGATATTTATCGATTATCGATAAATATCGAGATTTCAATTTTACGATACAAAATGAGAAACGAAAACAGGAGTCGCGTTTTAGAAGTTCATGAGACAGAGTCTCAATTGATAATAAAACAAGTGAAACTGCCGAACAATCGTTCACACCATTTTGTGAACTACCATAAAAATAATATTTTATAATAAATAATAAATAAACAGTTTATATAACAAAACGTATAGTGTGTGTTATTAATGTGAATAATAAAACCCACGATAACACCCGCTATAGACTATTTAGCGGACGAAAACTATACCCGAAATAGTTCGGCGTTGACTTAGTGGTTCAATATTAATAAACGTTAAACGATCCACTTTAAGAGGCAAGTTATAATTGACCTCCCACGGTAATTATCTATTTATGCTGACATCGTGATAAGGTCACCATACTTGACTGGCATATTCAATCAGTGGTTGTACGAACATCGTTTGAAGAGACTTAGTAATATATTAGGATCAATAAATTCTTTGGAGCAATGTTTAACGAAGCCAAGCATAGAGTTCTCTTTGTTGATGGTGTTACCGATCTAATCACGAATATTTAGTTCTCTATTACATACGAGTATGCACACTCGTATGCGTCAACAATTTCAGGTCAATTTCCATGTGAAGAGTCCGGGAAAACTCAATTGAATATATCGCACATACAAAATTTGAAATTTTCTGAAACAAGACCAGGGGGTCAATTCACGTTTCGTGAAATAATGAAAATGAAAAATATTTTTCATTGGCAATCTAGTAGTTTGAATTACTCGCACGTATTTTTAAATTTTACAGTGTGAAATCAAAATTTCTTATGAGGATTGCAAACCTACTCGATTGCTAATGAAACAAACTTTTCATTCTCATTATTACACGGAACGCGAATTAACTCCCTGGTCACTTGAATTATTTTTAGAATTTAATTCGAAAGCCTGCTATATGCATTTGACAAAAAATCACTTTGTTGGCATGGTACAAGTACAAAAAGATACCACTGGATAGGTATTGAAATAGACTGAACCTGAGGTAAAAAAAATTAAACAAATATTGGATTTTTTTGATATATTTGAACTTTTGTGGAAAATTGTCAATGTGCGATTTTTTTGCACCCATGTGTAGTTTCGTATAAAATTTGTATTTTAATAGTTTTAGTTAATTTTAAGAAGTAACAAATTCATAATTTATAATAAAAAAAACTATTTTCAGACATAAAATTTATATCTGCATTGTCGACATTAATCAGCTGTTATTTAATCTTTCTAATACTTAATCTGCATTATCGGCATTATTCGGCTGGGTATTTTTGTGGATTTCTTAACCATTTTGTATATTTTATCAAACCAATTTTTTCCGGACATCCCACATGATAATTGTGACCTGAAATGTTTTCCAGGTGTGAGCATCATTAAGACCTTTCATTTGAATCTATTTCCAGCCATGACACTTTAAACGGTCAATTTGTAAAAATTTTCAAATTTTGTGTGTGCGATATATTCAATTAAGTTTTCCCGGACTTCCAACATAGAAATCGACTTGAAATTTTTTCCAGGTATGAGCAACATTAAGACCCTTCATTTGAATCTATTTTCAGCCATGACACTTTAAACGGTCAATTTTTAGAAATTTTCAGATGTCACATTACACGTAGCAGGCCTTTGTTTATGCAGGATAGGGTTTAGTGAGGCTAGCTTGCTGTCCTTGTTTAGCCTACAATCCTTGGCTATGCATTCGATTTCTCTTCCGAAGTCCTGTTCTTGGGTTAATTTTGTGATTGATTCTACAACCTGAAGTTAACTTCCGGTCAGCCAGCCCACGCTTTTTTGTCTGCTATTGTTGATAAATCGTATACGCAATATGCGGCTGTGTGCTTAATTCTGTTGTATGCGGAGACCTTGTTGAATAGCTTTGCGAATATGTGCACTCTCTTTATCCTCGTTATCAGCACTACTTTTTCCTCTAGCTGTGCTTGAAAGTTTAACGGTAAGTATGGATTAACTTTCTCGGTATTTTATTTAATTAGCATAGTTCTCAGGAGAGGTGGTCCATATAACCATAAGTTGTTATAGATGAAATTTTTGGGTGTTATGCCACGCGAGGCAGTGTGTGCGGGATTTTCCCGCGATTTCGCAAAATTCAATATATTTATGAGCATCGCAAGTTTTATTTATAACACGAGATAATGTAAATATTTGAGTGCACCGCTGAATTTGATAGTTTATTTCATTACCTACGCATTGATTTACAGCAGCGAAAAGTCTACAGTTTGTGAATTTCATTTTATAAAATACTTAATCATTTTTTCTCTAAGCAATTTCTTTTTCTAAATCTAATTATTTCCTTTTTTCAAAATCATTCAAAACGATATGAAAAAACTTCTTCTCATTCTTCGATAAGAATAACAATTTTGGTAATATCGTGGAAACGCCAAATGATGTCATGGATTGTGTTTTGCTTTCATTTTCTTTATAAAAATGATACTGTCGCTTTGTTCCTCTTCGGCGCCGCATCTCTTCGGTCGATAAAATTGTTTATAACTTTGCGTGCTGTGTAAATAGTAAAGTGCAAGTAAAATTTAATTTACTAATCTAAATGAATTTAAAATTAATAAATTCACTATTCTTAGTGATAATTGTTGCTTATTGTGGTGGTAAGTGAATTGGGTAAATTTTTATTACCTATATATGTATACTGTTGTAATATTGTAAAATATATTTTTGTTAATTTTTAACATGCAGTTTCCGAAGTGAAAGCTCTGAATTGCTATGTCTGTACTTCGGTTGGCAATAAGGATTGTAGTAACAACCCAAAAGGGTTAACGTTGTCACCATGCCAGGAATCTTCAAAATCGTGCTTTACAATGTATAGTAAAAATCAGGGACAGTTGTTTGTTACACGCGGCTGTACTGTATTGGATAAACAATGCGAAGTTCTTGAAAGCGCTAACAGTGGATATGCCAAAAATCAGATGAAGTGTGATTATTGTACTTCAGATTTGTGTAACTCAGCGATCATCAATGGCGCGACTAAATCACAACAAATTGGTGTCGTTAGTGGTTTAGTTGCAGTTATAGTGATACTTTTGTTTTAACTCGAATGTAGTTTATAAACCTAATTTATAATATTTAGAAATTGTATTATATTTGTGCATTTAAACTATTTTTTGCAAGCAATAAATAAACTATGTGAATTATAAAACACAAATATAAAAACTGCTTAGCCTTAAAGTTCCAAAACTTATTTATAGAATTTTTATTTTAAATCTACCAAAAGTGATTATGATTAGTTTATATGGTTTGGTTTGAATAATATGCTTATATGCTTAATATGCTTATACAATGGATATGATACCATAATTGTCTTGGAAAATCTTTTTGCTATTTCAAAGACAGCTGGACAACCGTAAAGTATCGTTGAAACGAAAAACAAATTCATAGCCATCACAATTTCGTGTAAACAAAATTCATTTTAATTATTTTCCATTTTTTTGTACTTTTATCACTGCATTTAATTTTAACTTGTTTAAAGTTGTGAGAATAACTATTTGTCTTTTTGTGATAATTTTAGTTTATTTTTGGACTAGTTTTGAGTCTTATTTTTGGACTAGTTTTGAATAGCGAATTAGGTGATGAAGAGAGGAATTCGCTATTCTAATTTTGACTCACAAATGTTTTTCTTTATATAGTCATAGATCTCGTTATATGGCATCCTATCATTTAACGGTTGTGGGTTGTCCTTATTTTCATATATTTTGTACTCCTATAATCTATCCATTTTATCTCTTTTCATCATTTTATGTAGCCTACATGTCTGTATACATGCTTTTTAAGAAACAAGAAAAAACAAACCAAACCACAACCCACTTTATGTGATAAGAACCATTGTAAAACGCATAAAAACCTGTTAAGAAATTGATAAAATAATAAAAAATTAAAATTTATATAAAATTAATCGATTTTTATTTTTTTAAATTATTGATTTCTAAAAAATCTGAAGTTTAATGTGAACCAAACTTTTCGCAATAAGCTTTTTGATGGTATGTATGTTTAACATTCTTCCATCTATCGGTCAACATAACAAACAGCAGTGCTCAATGTAATGTAGGTTCATGTATTTACTAAATTGCCCAGAATTTAGAGATAAAACTATAAGGTTTGTGATTTGGCTAATATTTTTGAGCTAAATAGTACTTTTTTAATACCACATGCGAGCTTTTTTTGTAATTACAGTCATAAACAAAAGTATGACGTTGGTTATGTTTTGTAAAATAGGAAATTTTTGTATTTTATTTATAACTTCAGTGGCAACAACTAAGAACCACTTAAGTCGGAAATGTCAACTTTTCAGAAGAGTAAAAACATTACTAATTTTTGATTTTGAAAAAATTTATTATAGTTTTATATAATAAACAAACGTTTATTATATAAAAATGTAGGTATTTTTAAGCGCAATTTATTGAATTTTCCAAACTTTAAAAATATTTTCAATCTTCTTAGTAATTTTCATTAATTTAACTTAATTGGTTCTTCGAAACTGGAAAGAAATATAAAAAGTTACATTAGTCATCATAAGTATTTTTTTCAAAATAAAACATTTCAATTTATCAATCTTAATTCAAATTAAGTTTATTTTCTGAAGTAAATTTCATACATAACGTTAACTTAAGGTACAAATTGCCAGCACACTTAAGAAAAAAAAATTGAATAAATATAAAATTATCCACATTATCGTCGACCAAATTCAAATAAAAATGATGAAGTGATGGGCCAATAAATTGTAGTAAATCCAAAAGATCGCGCTTTTTTCTTTGCTAATTTTTAGGGGACCGGTGTAACATTTAGGTATATCCGTTGTAGTTATGTTATTAACACTCGGCGACGAATGTGAAGAATTTTAATTGGCTCTTCTTCACTTGATGAATTTTTGAAGTAAATAGTTCCAAAGTCTTTTTTGCACCTAAGCCAAACGAATTTATTTTTTCTTGATTAACTTTTCATGATCCACTTTTTTACCTTTTTGAAGTGGTAAAATTTATCCTTATTCATTTCATTTACCAAAAAGTTATGTTTGCCCACTGTTCGTATAAACTGAAACCAATCGCGAGGTACATGTATGTTGATTGATGTTTTTTTCTTTTTCCTCTCGATAAGTGCGTGGTCGGAATCACATTCCATATGCGTGTGACCTGATATTAAAAATGTATGATCTATTATTTTTATATTTTCACTATTGTACATAAACACAGAAAACATGGATGAGACCATTGAATTTTTATTCTGCCCAGCGCAGTTGTCGCTGTACAAAACAACATGCTCCGTATTCGCATAAGGAATTCAAATGTTCAAATAAACAGGATGGCATCTCATTTCCCCCTCGGTGGCCGTCAATTTCGCTCCACATATAGCAGTACGGTTGATTCGAAACTAGATCATGCACTATACAATTAAACGTCCAAAGTTGACGTTTATAAAATGACAGTGAATTTTTCAAGTATGGAGTCGGCAAACACTGTTGCAAATCGAAGGTAAAAACTTTTGTTGACAAATCGGACTGTGCGGTGGTTTTATCAGTTCTTTTGCATTGGTAAGCAAAATCAGCTTGTTCGTGATGCAACGTCTGTTTTTGAGTAATCTCATGTTTTAATGCATTATCGTTGCAAATTTGAATCTGAATTTTGAATTTTTCACACACGCTGCATACATCAGATTTTGGTCGCTTAAACTTGATATTCATACCTGCAGAAAAAAGTAGTCAATATTAAAAACATTCCAAACAAATTAATAAAATCATTTATATTATATTGCTTGCTAAATTACCATTAAATGTTTCAGAGTACTTCGTCAATGATATTGGATTACTATATTTTTGTCGATACATGTTATACATCTTTGCGATGCTTAAATCGGAATTCAAATATCTTTTTTCAGTATGACGTCTTGAATAGTGGCTTTCATAACTGGGAAAACTATTAACATGAACTTTCGCTTCGTTAATTTTTGGTTTGGGTATTTTAGAACTAGGCGATCCACGGCCTCGTAAATCGCATAAAGACTTTGTGTCCCCCATCGACATTTTTTTCTTAATTACAGTTTTCAACACATTATCTGTCTCGTCAAATGTTTTTCTGAAACATTTTTGACAAACATTTGTATTTTCAAGCCCGATTTTGAGATAATAAACACAGGTATACTTTCGTGTTTTAGGACGAATAATGCTCTTAATTTGTCTTCGAGTTTTCGGTTCCTCAATGCTAATTAAACCTCAGAGAAATATTATTCTCGAATTGTACGAACCTAAATTCCAATATGTTTCAAATAATTTTTTTTGATTTTCAATTAAACGCCCCGAGCAATTCTTTCAGCATTTGCCTAAAGGCACGCATAGTCTTTCTTTAACAATTCGATCATTGCGAGTTTTATATTCCTTGCCAGTATTTTGCTGAATTTGACTATGCTTTATTTGTGATTTAGTTAGATGTTTCAACGAAGAATTGTGTACGATTGGCTCCTCTAAGTTTTTTTCCAATTGTGCACCCATTAGAATTAAATCCTCTGGCTCCGACTCATTTTCGGTATCATCATTTTCAGGAGAATAGTTGGGATTCGCGTCACTATCGTCAAAAACTTCGTCATCGCTCGCATTTAACAATTTGATTAGTATCATTCGTGTTGTTTACGGATTTTGCAAGATATTCGGTGTATTTCTACGGATCAAAAAAGAGTCCATTGACAAATGACGATGCAGTTTCATTGAAAACAGGGGGTGAAAATATTTTGGAATTTTCAGAAAATTTCGTAGGATTCGCTGAAAGAATAATAAAGTTTAATAAAAACGAATCGCATGTTATATTTCTCTCTCTCTCTCTCTCTGGCACTATATCCCATTCAAGGGATTTGGCCGCCTCAAATGAGGTTTCATAATCATATTTTCATTTCGGATAATGAGTGATTAATTCATTGATCCTAAACCAGCCGTGAAATTGTTTCCTTGTCACCACCGGGAATCAAACCCGGGACCTCTGGTCGCTGGAGCAAGCATGCTAACCACTTTGCAAGCTGCTACCGGGGCGGCAATGTTATATTTACCATCATTTAACAACAAAAATAATACTCACATTTCGCTCGGTGGTCTCGGTAACGTTCGCTCCATTCAAAGCGTTTATCATGGTGCCAATTTGAAATGTTTTAAATTTTGGTGGGGATCACTGACATGTTTGTCGATTTATATGATCCTTTTTGGCCATGGCCAACATTAATTTTGTACGATGAGACATGCTGATATCAAAAACCGTTCGTTGAAGATAGGATAAAAAATTTAATTTAAAACAAAAACACTTAAACCAACAATAAATTTAAATATGTTTTTTTAAAAAGCACTTAACTCTAGCTAGCACTATATTAATAATATAATATTGTAATACAAAATTAATTTACAAAATTTACGATTTAATTTTTCCAAAAAACACGTAACTTCACTTAAGTAAAACAAAAACACAGAATTTTTTTTTTTTTTTTTCAAAAATCACTTAACTCACACATAAGTTTTTGTTTCAAATTTTTTCTCGAAAAAACTACTTATTTTCATACTGTGAAAACGCTTAGGTCAACTTTGTCAAAAAAAATTTTTAATTGTCATTTTTAATGCAACTTAAGTGTTTTTTCTGCGATCAAATTCATAATATCATACTTAAGTGGTTATTGTTTATGTTATATTTAATTTATTCATAGATAGCTAGACTTCTGAAATTTTGGCAGTATATGAAATCGATATTGAGGAATTCAAATTTAAAACAATATCATAAGTAAGTAAGTCGACTGTTTTTGGTTGTTGCCACTGACTTATATAACGTAGATGCGTATCGAGCTTAATACCAAGTATAACAAAACGAAACGAGTGAGTTAGAAATTTATCTTTCATAATTTAAATTCTCGTTTGGAGGGTTGAGTAGTCCTCTAACTAGTCCCTTTTACAGTTTTATTATATTTTAAGTCAATCCAGATTGGATCTAGTAGAACAAGTTTCTTCCTTCGCAGTCGTCTTGTGGGGTTTGTGTCATCCAACATACGACGTATCTCAGCGTTTTTTGCACTGAAACGTTACTTCTGTTTTCTCACGTGTTTGCTTATTTCTTCACTGAAGAAATCCATCTTCTTGAATATCTATAAAGGTTGTAATTTCTTATGTATCACAGTGCATTAACTATTCCACGTGGGACTTTGCTTTGGAATGACTGGATGAAATTGACATTCGTTATCTTCGTACATCCCTCAGAGTTTAATACCGTAAGTTTTAGAATTTGCCGGTATAGTAGCAATTTATTATGTAAAGTTAACTCCGAATTTCTCCTTAAGAGCCAATCCATCTTTCTTTATTTAATTTTTAAATCTTTTGTTTTATTTTTAACATGCTTTTTTTCCATTTTAGTTTCGCATCTAGAGTCTGTCATGTTTAGTTATTTTGCCACATTTCTGCAGGAAATTTGCTGAGAGTTCAGTTCTACTGGAATCCAGTTAACCTTTTTGTTGGTAAACTTTACAATACTAGTAGCTCTTTGCAATTTGCTTGTGAATTCTTCCATGCTGAGCGACTGCTAAGATTGCCCTATTATTCACAAACTTTGCTATATTTGTGTTTTCTATCGTTGGCAAGTCCTAGGTATATAGAACATTAATAGTTGACCCCAGAACGCTACCTGTGGTACTTCTCTTATATATTTTTTATTTTCGAGTATTCGCCATTTAATTTAACACCAAAGTGTCGATTATCTATGTAAGATTTTCTAATTTTATAAAATTGCTTTGGGAAGTCTCTTTGTAATTCATATTCCAAGCTATTATGTCTATTACTCTTTCTTATTTTCAAGTACATCAATTATTTTTGAAATATCATATGCTAGTTCTATTGTTGAATGGTTTTCTCTGGAGCCAAATTCATAACGAGGATTAAGATTTATTTCATCTATTATTTTTTTGAGTTTTTTGAGTAGTTTCTCCAAATTTTTTTGAAATTGTTCGATATAAGGAACCCAGCCTATACAAATTTTTCTCATTTAGTGGTTTGTTGGGTTTAGGTAATAATGTGACATGTAAAATCTGCCAAAAAAATCATCATATACAGGACTGCGTGATATTTAAAAACACGAAAAAACCAATAGGTCTCATTATTGGCTCTGCAGGAACTGTCTTAAAAGCAACCCTTCAACAATCGAATACACGCGGAATCAATCATGTAGACAGTGTGGCGGACGACATTATCAGCTTTTATATAACAACAAGGACAACAATATAAGAACAACAAATGAAACTAGAACAGCAGACAACCGCACCACATCATTACACACTACTTAAGAAATACAAGATAAATAGTACTTGCTGTTACCATCTACGAGCAATTATTGATCCCTGCTCACAAACAAGCTTCATTACTGCGAGCGCCATCAATAGAGCGAAAATAACAACAAGCAATGTTGGTTTTGTTGTTGGAACATAACAGGAATCTGCGGAGACCAGAAAGAAACCATAAAAAAGTAGCCACATTGTCAATAATGCCGCGATTCAACTCTGAATTTTAATTAATTATGGAAGCCCTTGCAGTAAATAAAATAACACATGAGCCACAGTAACCAATAGTCAGTCAAACATGGGATACTCCAAAGAACTTACCACTAGCTGATCCAAACTACCACACACCAGCGCCGATAAACTTACTCATAGGAGCAGATTGTTATGCGGATGTTATACTACCTGAAATTATGACGCAAAACAATCAACAACCAATAGTTCAAAGCTCCGACCTACGATGGATAATTCAGGGAAAAACCACCAAAACAGCTAAGCCAAATGAAAACTTAATACCACAACTGCAATTATCACCGAGAAGATCTCTTTGGATGAAATTGAAAAAACTCTTAAAATTTTTTGGGAAATTGAAGATTTACATCCGCCAAGAAAGCAAACGGCCGAACAAGAAAAGTTGAAGAGGAGGTTGAAAAATACCATTTAACACCATTGGTGGAAAATTAGGAGACTCAAAAAAGCAACAGCAAGATTTCTCCAACTAGAAAAACAACTCTTGAAGAACGACGACTTAGCGGCTCAATACAAAACATTTATGGAAGAATATGAACAGCTTGGGCATATACAGAAAATCGCTAGCGCTTCAACAGCTGGATCCGCATACTATATGCTGCATCACGCCTCCTTCAAACCACCAAGCACAACAACAAAGTTAAGAGTGGTGTTTGATGCCTCGTCCAAAACAATCAATGGTCGGTCACTAAATGACATCATGCATGTCGGTCCAAAATTACAACAAGACAAGAACTTACAACGCATACTATGGCGTGACTCACCGACTGAGAAACTTCAGGCGTACCAACTAAAAACAGTCACGTACGGAACTTCATCAGCTACTTACCTTGGTGTCAGAACATTACAACAACTAGCAGAGGATGAGAAGAATCATTCTCAGCTGGGAAGCGCCAGGCGGTAAAAACCGATTTTTATGTCGATAACCTCATAACAGGATGTGATACGATTAAAGAACTGCTCGTATAAAATCAATTAAGTCAACTACTTGAGAGGTGGTTTCAATTTAAGGAAGTGGACAAGCAATCATAAGGAATTAATAACTAACGTCACCGAGACCGGAAGTACACATGTAAACAAAATTAAAACAGATGAAGCCGTCAATGCTCTTGCCAGTAGAGTGTCGGAAATCCGAAGCTTGACTGAACCGCGTTAATCGCATCATATAAAATCAAAAGATAATCCAGCCGATTGTGCTGGTTGAGGAATAACAACAAAGGAACTTATGAGTCACACATCTGGTGGACTGGACCACAATGGTTAAAAGACAATAAAAATTATCATTCGATGGACAGATACCAAGAATTTGGGGAACAAGCAGAAGCTGTTCTGAAACATGCAAATTCGTCAACGAGAAAGACAACCAGTTCATACACTTAATAGAAAAATCTTTAATCTTTCTTCAATCTCTATGAAACTTAAAAGAATCATCAAGAATGTAAACATCTTTATCAAAAGATTTTAAAAAGAGAATGTAGATGAGCATGATCTACATGAAGCAGAACGTATCATTATAAAACAAATTCAGCGTAGCGTTTTCAAGGCGGAAATAGAAGAATTACTGGAGAACAAGTCAGCCAAGGAAAAAAGCGAGATACTACAATTAAACCCTTTTTTGGATCAACATGGAATTCTGCGGGTAGGTGAAACACTTCAGAACTCATTGCTAAATTATGAAGAAAAACATCCTGCGATACTTCACTCTAATCATCAGCTCAGTAGAGCAATAATCAATTACGCGCTTTAAATATTTAAGAAGTATTGGATCATACCTGCAAAAAATGTCACTAAAACGGCAATTTCAAAGCAGCACATCAAGGGGGTAACCAGCTAATGGGAATCTACCATCTCCGAGGGTGCAACCGTCAAGGCCATTCACTCGTACTGGGGTTGATTATGCGTGGACTTACACCGCAGTTTGTCACAATTAAAAATGAGCAAAAGTATAGAGGACATAAAACTTATTATGTCTATAGAGCAATTTTCATCTGTCTTGCCACTAAAGCAATCCACAGTAACAGATCTTACTACTGAGGCATTCATTGCGCTTTCAAAAGATCCAGCTCTAGACGAGGAATATGCAGTGACATGTACAGCGATAGCGCAACAAGTTTCATTGGAGCCAACAACCAGCTGAAATAAGTGAAAAAGAAGCTCTAGCGGTCTTTAACAAAATCGTATCAGAAGAGCAGGAAGGTGTAAAATGGCATTTCTAACCACCAGCACCATCGCATTTTGGCGGGTTATGGGAAGCTGGCGTGAAGTCAGTCAAACCTCACTGAAGTAGATTTTGAGAAATACCACACAGACCTACGCAGAATGGACAACTGTTCTAAATCAAATAGAGGCAGTGCTAAATTCTAGACCCTTATGCCCAATATCTAATAACATAAATGATCTAGAAGTACTCACACCAGGTCACTTCCTATTAGGCTCATCAATAACAACAGTGCCGAATGCTATCTAATGAACTCAAATATTAATAGACTGTCAAGGTGGCAGCTACTGGAAAAATTAAAACAAGACTTTTGGAAGAGATGGAGCAACAAATATCTTCAAAGGCTGCAGCAACGTCGAAAATGGTTACATACAAAGCCACAAATCAACATAGAAAATAACTTCTAATAGAAAATAACTTACAGCCTACTAAATTTAAAGCGATGTAGAGAAGTTGAAGTACATCCAGGAACAGATGGACATCTATGAGTCGCCTCAGTACGTAGCACAGGAAATTCTATTTACAAAAAAGCCAGCACAAAACTCTCAGCTCTGCCAAAAGAAGATCCAATAACAACAGCTAGGTGCGAAAATATAGTTGTGGTCAGCGCCGAAGATAATCAACCAAATTCACACAGACGAGTGACAAGAACAAACACCAACCCAAGGCTATTGTTCATACACTCTCAATAATCTGCATCCTAGGAGCGGTAGTAGTCCAAGGAACAACAATGAAATATTACATATCAGCGTTCACCTCTCATCCTGGAATTTACCTTGATAATATTGGTCGAGGTAATCTAATCAACGGTGAGTGGAGGAAGATTATAACGTACTTTAATCTTACACAATATTTGGCTGAACTAGACTATCTTGAGCACTGTACTCATCAGCTGGACAGGTTATGCATAAACGGTACTAAGCATGGGGGATTCTGTTAGCTTCTACCCACATGGATACCATGAAACACTGTGAAACTATTGTATCGCAAATAAAATCTTCCCTCATTGAGTTAAAAGAGCAAAATAATTTAGAATAAACGATTTAGGTGAAAACAAAATGGCGCGCCAAAACGGTCTCCTTTCGATTTTATTGTCACGATTGCTAATGAATTATTCGGTTTGCTTGACCAACGTGCCTGTAACGTCTACAAGGACAACATTGAAAAATTAAATATTAAAACTAATTATCTGCAGTAGTTTACGTAGTCCTTTTTCAGGAAAAGCTTTTACTATTTCATCTGTGATTAAGTCGTATCCCAGAGATTTCTTTGAATTTAGGTGATTGATTTCATCTTTTAATTCTTGTAATGTGACGGTGGTATGTTTTCCTCTGCAGTTTGCCTAGGTAGAGGCTGGAACGTGTGACCTCGAATTTGTGGATACTCTTGTTGAGGCTGAGTTGATTTCTGATCTTTTATTTATTGAAGTTTCTCTTCTTTGTTACGTATTTTTGTAACTCTTTTATAATAATGCAACCTCTGTAGTATGCTGGATGTGCGTCTCCACAGTTGAGACATTTTGGTGGGGTGGCTCTTTATTACAATAGTTTTGCGTGTGCCCGACCTGGCACCTTTTGCACTGGGGAATAAGGTTAGATTTTTTTACTGCTTCTTTTTGCACTTTCATGTGGAGTATTTTGCTGTTTGCTTAAGCAATTTTAATGTCTTGTATTCTTTCGAATGAAAACATATAGTCTTGACCAAAAGTATTGAGCACCCATGATATCTTACAATTTTTTGGGGAGTATCAATTTGAAATAAATTGAAACAATTTTTATAGGTTCACATTACTATTTATTTATATAAATTTAATATTTCGTGGGTCCACCCTTTGCCGTAATTACGGCCGAAATTCTTTTGGGTAGAGAGCCTCCAAGTTTTTTACATTATGCAGGACGTATGGCGCTCCATTCTTGGTGCAAACAGCGTTTTAGGTCTTCTTTGTTATTTATTGTGTAGAGCCTGACTCAGCGTTTTAATAAACTCCATAAATGTTCTATTGGGTTCAGCTCCGGGGACTGAGCAGACCACTCCAGAACCTCCAGAATTAGTCATGCTCAAAGGCTTTACAGCCTTTCAAACTAACTTACGGACGCCTTCTGCGAGTGGTGCGAGCAGAGATTGGTTTCTTAATTTTTACTGACAACTCAGCAGTGAGGTTTGAATAAGCTTTTTCCTAATTTTTAAAGCTTCTCTCACTAACTTTCGGTCGTCACGCTATGTGGTGATGCGTTTGTGCCCGGTCCTGTACTTATTACTGTGTGATCTACTAAGTAGCGGTGAATCGCTCAATAATATATTGCACAGATCGACGTGAACATTTCACAGTTTTAGAAATCTCTACTTGTGATTTCCCTTCCTCATGCAGAAACTGTTTCTGCACACGTTTTTCTAAACTTAACTCCTTTTGTTTCGGCATATTGCAATATTAGCTGTGTTTCTTGACGTTTATCTGACCCAGTTCAGTTCATGTTTTATGAAATAGCACAAAGGCGCTAGCTAGATTTAAAATCAAAATTTGTGATCTAATACAAAATTTGGATCATGTGTTCCATATAAAATTTGAAAGATCCGGATCAATGAGCGTCAAGAAACATGGAAAATATAACTAAATTTAACAAATCAAAACACCAAAAGCGGACTAGATCACTGAATGTGTACACAATGAGCGAAAGTAGTGAACTGACGAATAAATACAAAATAGAATATAACAAATTTTATTGCACCAGATGGTTTATTGCCACTCCTGCGGAGTCACTGTTTTTAGTCCTTTTTAGATGTCGAAAAAATAATAAACAACGCCCCAAATTTATAGGGTGCTCAATACTTTTGGCCAAGGCTGTATATAATGGAAGAGGGGTTTTATCACTTCCTTTCTCCAAACGATACTATTTTGTTTCTTTTGGTTTACATTGGTTTACATCTTTTGGTTTGCCTTGTCTGGTTATCTTCGTAGCAGTAGTTGTATTTTCTTCATTAAGAGCTCCCGTTATAGCTGTCACCGTTTAGGACATTTATTTTGATATAAACACTATTTTCATGCTGTTGCTTGAAACTTTCTCCGATTATTATCCATAATGTTTCTGATGCTTTATATATTGCTGTTAGATATAATAACTGGAGGTGGCTTTGACACTTTTTTCTCGTTGTACCTTCGTACTTCCGGTTGAGAGCCCTTTACTTGGTTCTTTCTGTTCAGGTGAAACCTGCGCTTTTTCCTCCTGTTATAGCATTCATAGCTCCGGTTGTAAGTTCCTTAATTGATTGTTTCTGTTCGGGTGAATTTCATATGCTACTTGACGCAACGCAGCTGCAGCTGAATTGGCCTTGGAAGTGGGTTCAGACAATAAAGGAGGCGCCCGGGTTGGGAACTCTCAATAAAAAAAACACGAGAAAACCCCACACAAATACGTGTGATTGTTAAATATACTTACTTTTGCTATTCTTATTTATCTCTAATAAGATCTAGCTACATCATAAGAAAAATTAATCACACGAGTCAGTTATATTTATATTTAAATATATGCAATCTGGGTATAAGGTTACAGTGCACTAATTACCGGTACTGAAAATTTAATAAGCATTCTCAATAGCAAGAAGCATTTGCACCTAGTAAATTTTACTTAGATGGTACGAATTTATTTGGTAAGTATTCTCTAAATTATTTATAATTAAAATAATCCTGTTTGAAATCGCACGCCCATTACAATGTTTAATTTAATAAAATAATTACAGTTTATAACCCATATCTATTACGTTTTTATAACGTATGTACATTCAGAAGGTCACTAATTAATGATTACATACACGAGATGTAATTTCATCATTTGATATGATACGGAGATATGTATATACATACATAATATGTATATGAGAACAAATATGTTTAAATAATAATGCCAGTAATTTAATGTTTCAAGTTTAAAATAAATTTAATTAAATCAAGTCTAATTTTTACTCAATAAAAATTTTAAAGTCAAATTATAAAAATACATAGACTGACTTGTGACATGTGCACGATTTTAAGATTCGGGCAAAATCAAAAGTAACGAATTCAATTTTTAAGTCATTGATTTAATTTAACATTCCCCGTTATTGTATTTTTGGCATGTATTTATAATGCTATAATACATACATAATTGTTTACTTATTGGATTTATTACAAGATAATGTTTAGAAACTTAAGAATTACGAATTTGTACTTGACCTTAAATATGATGTTTTTTTCCTATTGTAATATAAATGAATACATGTATACATAACACATTATACTTTGGAATTGTTATGTTCTCTCTTGCAACTACTAATTGCGCTCAGGCATTTTATTATTTTTATTGTATCTAATTAAAGTAATTAGGTGCGTTCTCGGACCTACCATAATTATTTTTACTAGATTTAGTAAAATTGTATTGATGCAAAACTTGTTTGTTGCGTTGTAAAGGGTGTTCTAGTTTGAGCTTAATTTTTAATAAATCACACAAATTTTTTGATAAGAGTATCTACATTTTAATTACAAATTGTTTTTATATTTCTTTAATACAACTGATTTACAAATCATCTAGAATTTATCTTGCATAATTAAAATTCTCGTTTAGATCTAGTAAAAGATAAATTCTAAAAGTTATCTTGCACTTCTAGGTTAGGTTTCAGTTATTTAGATTGCCTGAAATTATCACATACTTTCATCCCACGATTTTTAAAAAATACCGCTAGCAGCACATGTGTTAAAAACTCATTCCAGAATTTTTACATTTTATATAAATATGTATACGTATTCTCATTCTACAATTTTCTACATCCCATACTTTTTTGTAGTTCTCACCCACACTTTTTGTTTTTATTCTAAGTAATGTTTTATTTGAAAGTTGAATTTTTATATAAACTCCTTTGGAAGAAACAAATTGTATTGTTAAAACCTGAAGAGCTTGCTTAACGTTTCTGATTGTTTCGAGCCCAATGTTCGATTGTCTCGAGCCCAATGTGACCTAAATCGAAGGAATCGCCACAATTCAAGTGGGTTGGAAACGTATTTGTACCGTTGGAAAATAGATAAATTCTCCAGCCTTAGGATTAAAAGATCCGCAAATTTGTTGGTTTAGATAATTTCTGGAGTTCTATGGCTAGCTACCGTAGTATGACGATCCGCTGATCGTGAGAACTCCCACTATGTAAATTTGAGTATGGGATCTTGATATTCTACGAATTTGATCAACAGAAATTAGTCTGGGAGAAGATCCTCAACTTGGGTTTCTCAATAGATGCAGAAGGTGTTGCAGAACTCTGCGTGTTCTAGCAGGGATGGGCGGGTAGATTACTTAAGGTAATCTACGTAGTTGTCGACACGTAATCTAGCACGTAGATTACATACCGATTTTTTGCTTTTCAGACGTCGACAACGTAGACAACGTCGACAACTTAGAAAATGATATTAAAAACTAAATTTTTAATTATTTTACGTTAACCGCACTATTAAAATTGATGAATAATTACTTAAATTTAATTCTAACATTTTTACAAGCATTTTATAAATTAAAAATAAATTTAAAATCTCTGAACTAGAGGCATCTATCTATCTATCTAAAACTAATGAATATTTCAATAGATTATATGCTTTGCGCGCCATCTTTTATCAAATAGATGTATCCTTTTTGTGTTTACCAACACAATTGTGAGTACGGCAAAAGTACCATGTCAAAAAATTATTATGATTTTTACTCGCAAATTTGTGTGGTTTGGACTTTAATAGAGCCATTTTTTTTGGTTGAAAAAGGGATATGTAAACGAATAATTTATCTTATTCGAAGATACTACAATAAAGCAAAATTAAATAAAAAGTCAGCTTAAATCATAAATTAACTAATTATTCGCCGCGTAGTTATAGTAGAAGCTTCAAAATTTTATTCGAGCGAAATCACGATAGACTCAAATTTTATTCAAATCCGCAAATATAATATGACTTTTTTCGATTGTCAAAGAATTTACTTCGATAATGGATAATTATTAATTTATTACACAATTTATGATACAAATGTTAGGCACAGTGTGTTTTAATGATTCAAAAATACAATCAGTAGTAAAGGCAATTTATGCTGAGTTTTATTATAAGTTTCGATAGATGGCGTAAATTAATTTTTCAAGTAGTTCTCGACGTTGTCGACGAGTTGTCGACGTTGTTGACGAGTTGTCGACGAAACCATGTAAAAACTAGTAGTCGACGCGTAATCGCCCATCTCTGTGTTCTACAGATTAATGCATGGTTAACGTTCCGCAGAACTAAAGGAGAATATACCATTATTCGTTATGCCTATGGTAACAAGAAGAATGCTCATCGTATAGGTTTACGGTGAAACTACTGAGACCTCGAATTGAGGAAACCAAGAGCAAATTAATCTTTCTGCGAATTAGAAGTGGAATTCCATAAACGGTCTCGAATTTCCGTTGGACTATAAAATGTACAAATGACAGTTATAAACTCTTACTTGAAGGATCAAGCTTTATTGGCAGAAGCTCTGACAGTTACAAAGAGTTAAGGCGGTCTAAAAGTTCGCCCTGCACTAAGTAAAAATAAATTTAAAAAACATGGTAAAGAAAATTAGAAATGAGTAATGTAAATCCTTTTGGACCGTTCAATTTAAATCTCTATCGTGTAGACATTATTTACAATTAGGCCATAGAGTTTTTCTATTTGTCAACATATCATGTATTTTCGAATAGCGGCAATTCGCACGATCAGCGGAACCTTGTTTCGTCACATGGTGAGCAACAAGGTTCAGAAACTATTGGTACTGGAACAGCGGTGGACCGTTTAATAGAGGTACCTCAATCAGACTAATTTTCGTTACTCAAATTAGTAGAATATCGCAGAACAAGGCCAACAAAGTTCAAAAACTATTAGGTATGACAAATCGGCGGGCTTTTTAATAGAATTAACTTCTTCACTTTTCAAATAATTTTTCCGTGTCACATATTATTTGAATTGTAGTGATTCCCTAGGTTTACGGAATTTATCACTTGACCTCGAGACAACCAAAAAGGTTCAGCACGCAATCTTGATGAGAAATCGGTCGGTCTTCTTCAGGTTTTAAGAGTACAATTTGTACTTCCAAAAAAGTGTTTATCTAAAAATTCAGTTTTCAAATAAAATATTACTTTGAGTTAAAACAAAAAGTATGTGATGATTTTCTTCATCAGGGATTAGAATACGTATTATATATCAGTAGTGCCCATAAGATGGATCGCGATCGATTGGTAGATTTTTAAATTTGGAGTAGTGTAATAGACTATGAATATCATTCAAAACCGAGTATAAAATGTTCATCATAGTTCAGTACACCTTTATAATACTTTGCAAATCAAAAATTAAATCGCAAAAATATTGTTTGGAAAGACTCCTCAAAAAAATTTGTGAACACGCCTGATGTATGTATATAAAATAGTAAAAGTCTGGGATGAGTTTTTTAATACTTGTGCTGCTAGCGGTATTTTTAAAAAAATTCTGGAATGAAAGTATGGGATAGCCTCAAGGCAATAAAAATGCTAGTATGTTTGTTTGACAATAATTCAAGTAATAAATTAATTATTATTTGTGTACTTGAATGACTGTACAGAATTACTGAATTGTGTAATATGTATATTACACAATTTTTTCTGATTGTTATGAATTAACTTAATTTTTATAATTTTTATTTTATATTTGACTCTCCTCATCAACATATCATCAATATATTTAATTTTAAATTTTTTAATTAGGAACAGGTAGTTCTAAAAACACGGTCACAAAAACTTTCTAATTTCCTCTTTATGCGATACAAATATCGTCGGTTTCGTACAATAGTTACAGAAGTCAAAAATTATCAATTTTGAGATATCCGAACAAAAATCCTTTAAACCTAACAATCTTTTATCTAATATGGTATAACTTCAAAATTACTCATAGTTTCAAATTATCATAATGTCAGAACTTGAAATAGGGCTATTGGAGCCCTATTTTATTATGGTTAATTAAATATTTTAAATGCAGCTCTGAAAAATTAGATACTCTAATAAAATCGTCCATAAATAAAATAAAAGTTAGACAACAAAACAATTACATTTATTTGGTCAAGAGCTTTTCGGACAAAATATTACGTTTAATGCACTCCCCATTTTAACTCTACTGTACACAAAAAACTCATAATTTTTTTTCAGTTATCATCATTGTTATGATGAAGAAGAACAAGAAAAATGATCAATAATTTCATAGTATGATAAAATCAATCATAGTATGATAAAATCAATCATTTAAATAATTGTATTTAACATACAATGATGATATTATGGTAAATGCAATCATGTATTTATCATATTTTTTTTCTGAGTGTACTTGTGTACACAAACTCTTACAAAAATTAGAACTTCCTTAGGTCTCTTCTTGGCAGTTTGGTTTCGTACTGATAAAAAGTTGGTCTACTCAAAAATTAAACTCTCGCTCAGTACCGATAGTACTAAACAAGAACCTATCGATTTAGTGAATTATATTACCAAATCAGGAAATTCTCACTATGTATGTGTACTAAGCCAAGACATATAATTAAGAAGTAAATGGCCTCTGTGTTTTCTACGACTATAAAAGTTAATTGTCTTAAATTATTTTGAATTTTTGATTCACAACACTGACACAACATTAGATAATTTCTCAAAACTCATGAAAAAATTTAATTTTTGTTGATTCAACATTTAAACAAAGGAGTTGATAATCATTGCCTATTGTTTCATTCAGAAAAAAAATTGTTACAATATTAATACTAAAAGCTAAATAAACGGTTAACGTAATAAATAAATAGAATAAACGATATATGTACGTAAAAGACTATGGCACGTGGATACAACTAATGTATTGGGGGATTGTAGGGAAGATCATGGCGAATTAAAATTAAATTGGAAAAAAATATTACTTATTTTTTGAGAAAAACTTAGTTTTCTTTTTAAATTTTAGTTTTTTTTTAATTAAATAAGCCTATAAAATTACCAATGAAGTTGGTTACTCTCCGATAAATATTTCGTAAGTTACAGTTTAGCATTTGTGTGTACTTCTTCGTTCTGAACCAAATTTTTAGACACCTTGTATCGCAAAGAATATCAAAAATTGACCCCTCCCCTCCCATATAATTTCTTTCGCAGAATAAGCCAAGAAATCACCCCTTAAAGGATTAGCATCTCAAACCCGCACATCTTGGATAAGGGATCTCACAATATAATGAAATTACTATAATCATCGTAAGACAAATAAATGGGAACTCCATAAATTTTAAGAAATTTTAATCTAAAATGTTTTCGGTTGTTTAATAAAAGTGTTATAAATCGCTGTAACTACCCAGGGTTTATATTTTTATGATAACTGGGTTCATAATCTACAAATTCACTTGATTAGACGCACTTGCATTTTTACTTTTAAACGTAAATTTAACTGTAATTTTTCGGGGAACTAAGAATATATTTTATTGAGAAGAGAGAAATTTGTACTCAGTAAAACAGTAATGAAAAAACATTTAAATATAGCAATCTAAATGCACTTTTCTTTGTTTTTTGGAATATAGTTTATGTATATTATTATACACATCTTATCGGTTCACTTGAATAGACGCATTGTAAAATTTAAGTATATGTGAGTAAATTTCTGTGGTGTTGTTAAATTTTTTTCCAAGATTTTCAAAGTAAGTATTCAGTACCTGATCTTGAATTAAAATGGATAGAAAAATATTTAAATACAACAGAAAGTGCAAAAATCGATTCCAACCACTTGGAGGGATTTTCCAATCGCCCTATAGCTCGTAAAATCGATCGAAGTCGCTACCGTTCAATTCAGCCCTTTCCACCAACAAAATCAGAAATACTTCTGAGCTTAATGCGACAAGTCAACAGCCAGTAACTAAATCAACAGTTCGTTGAGCAATTTTAAGTGGTTCATTTTTAAAATTAAAAAAAAAAACACCACCAAACCCCGTACGTAGGCAACAAAAATCGGAATTCGCCAAGTAGAATATAACCTGGGATGTGCATCCGCAAACAATGAGTAATAATTGAAAAAAGTTGTTTTTTCGAATGAAAAAAAATCAGTTAACTTATGTGGACCAGATGGCTATAATTATTATTTTACTTGACATTCTCGAGTAATGTTATGGGGTGCAATTTGATATTGGGGCGCTATTAAATAAAATTTTGTTTCCAATAAAATGACTGGAAATTCATATAAGTATGTATCAGTTTTTCAAAAATTCAGGAGCTATTTGGGCCGCTTCAGTGGATTTTGCAACAGGATAATGCGCCCATACATAATACCAGTGCTGTAAAGTCGTGGATTGCGAGTCAAAATGTTGAACTATTACAATGGGCACCTCACTCCTCTGATTTAAATATCATCGGAAACGTTTGAGGCTGGCTCACTTGCAAAGTTTATGAAGAGGGCAAACAATAGAATCCATCGAATGGGGTTGTACAGATTAATTACTAAAAATAGCTAGAAAGATTAAAGAATTTTTTAATAAAAACAAAATATTAAGATATAAATGACTGTTTTCATTATATCTCTAATTTGCTTCTAATCAATTGAACCAAAAAAAAATTACATTAAATTTGAACTTATCCTGAAAAAACATTGAAAGGCAAGTTAATTTGCTTTCTTAGAATAATTATCGATTATAGATTTATTGAGTAAGGATTTCTTTCTCTTCTCAATAAAAATATTTTCTTGGTTCCGCGAGAAATTTCAATGAAATTTACATTTAAAAGTAAAATTTCAAGTGTGTCTAATCCAGCGAACCGCAGTGTACATGCTAGAATCATAACCGGCGTCGTTATAGTATTAAATTAATTTTAAAACTGGGGGGGTAATTTTGAAATTAAAATAGGAATCCCTATTTTTTATTGCAGATTCGGATTCTCCTTGAAATATTTTTTTTCGATTCATGATAGATGGCGCTGTTAAATTAAATTTTTATTAAATTTTTTTCGATTTCTCTTAACCTATGCATGTAATTCTGCAGTACGTTTAAATTCAAATTAACTATTATCGTAACCCAGGAACATGCGATTGAACCTGCTTTCAAATAAATGTTTTTTTTTTTTGTATTTTGTTTTAAAAATATCACTTCAGTTCAAAAATTGTTTCGAAAACAAAACGACCTGTTTGCGTTAGGCTATTAATACAATACAACATCGATTATTTAACTGTACAAGAAAAATTAAAATGGCCCTGGTTTATGGAGAAGCTGGCCATAGTCTTGATATTGCTGTCACTCTCTACGCCTCGCGTTTTCCGGATAGAATTGTTTACCGGACTGTTAAACAATTTACTACAGATGGAAATGTTCAATCAAAAGAGGGCTCGTCGAGCAATAGTCACTGAGAAAAGTAATGGAATTGCTGTATTGGCTGCAGTAACTCATAATCCTCAAATTAGTACACGAGAAATAACTAGCGATTCCGGATTGTACCAAACCAGTGTTTGGAAAATTTTAAAACGTCATAAGTATCATCCGTATCATGTGTCTTTACACCAAGATCTTCATGGCGTTAATTTCCAAAATCGGGTAACTTTTCGTCAGTGGAGACGTGAACAAATACAGCAAAATCCTAATTTTTTTTCGTTACGTATTGTTCTCCAACGAGTCGTCTTTTACAAACCATGGAACGGTTAAAATATTAAGGACAAAGCCGTAACTACTATGGCTGTAAATCTGAAAATTTGAAAGTGGACGAACATATATAAATAACATATGACACGTTAAAAACACCCAGTCGCAACTTTTTTTACTGGTCACCACCAGGAATCGAACCCGGGACCCCCGAATAACAGAGCAAGCACTCTACTTACTAAGCTAACGAGGGCGCCGATTAAAAGCTGATGAGGCGAGGGAGCCCATCAAAATGAAGCGCCACGATACATGAGAGACGAAGGGACTTACGTCAATCAAGCACCCCGGAGGGAATAGAAAACTACTACGGTCACGTCCTTGTTCCTGAGTTACGCTGAAAGCAGTTTATTCACGAGCTAATTACGTTTTTACAGGTAACAATTTCCCTGTTATTCAGATATTTTTAAAACAAAATACAAAAAAGTCATTCAAAATTTAAGAAATGCAATTTGTTTAAGACTAATTTCGAGTATTTACATTGAAAACGTGTTAATTTTAATTTAAACGTATGTATTGCAGAATCGTATGCATAGGTTCTCAGTAGGAGAAATCGAAAAAATTTAATATCGTTATTACAGTTATCATGAATCGAAAAAATTGTTCATAGAAATCCGGAGGTCCCTAGAAGGAGAGGATGGGTACTAATTCGCCCCCAGAATGATTAAATTTTGATAATTGATTGATTGATTGATTGATTGAAGTGTATAACCAAGCCTAAGCCTGAGTTCCGGATTAAATTTTGATAATGGACATTTTTTTGTAGAGTGCTTATTTTCTGATATATTTGAAAGTTTCATCTTAAAAAAATCACCCGGTATGCATAAAAAAACGAAAACAAAATAAAAATAAAAAATTGGTGGTAATTGGTGATTTTGACCGGGTACTAAATTTCTCGATTTTATTTGGTTGGGTTGTGGAAAAGAGCTGAAGCGAGATCTCGAAAAGATAATTGAATGCAGTTGTATTAAATGATGATTAAATCAAATTGTTATTAAAAATTTTTTATGTATTTAAAATCCGAAAAAAAACAAAATAGTTAAGTGTTTGAAATTGTGAGGGATATTTCCAAACATAAGTAAAAGATATGAATGGATAATTATTTTGGTTATATAAAGTCGATTATTAAATAAAATTACATAGAATCGCTAGAATCAGTATTGTGGTGTCGAACGCTCCCTAGCCCTGAGCAACTCGGTACAAGCATGTGCAACAACACTACAGAGAAACAGTAAGATCTACTTTACAATAGTGCTGTCCCTAATGGTAAATAGCAATTTTCAATATCATGCCAAATCGAGCACATTGTGGCATCTACATATTTATATTTATCATTGTCTTATAAATGATAAAGTAGTCAATAATATAGTAAGTTAAGTTGGCATTTTGAGTTTATATTGAAATACATAGTCGATTAGAAAAAAATATTATAATAATTCTTATAACTATGTGATTTGATTAGATGCAACACAAACACAATTTTCCTAAAAAAGGCAAAATATTATTTTGAAATTCTTATGTGAATTCGATAATTCTAAATTAAATAAATAATATTATGTATATAAATAGTTTTAATAGATTACATAATACAGACATGTATTACACAAATTTATAAAATACTTCCCGATAACTAAATATGTACAATTCTGTATAATTCTAGTTTTAACAAAATATTCGGCCTATTTAACACAAAGTAAATAAAAAAATTTTTGATCAACTGAAAATTTTTTGACCAAGTTTTTATCACACTTTTTTCTAGTAAGTGTTTAAACACTTAAATACTAACGTTTGTTATTTTGTCATCAAGTCAACAGTATGAAATATTAATACAAATATTTCCAATATTTTCTTTATCATCCACTTTACAATCACTTGTCTAAATAATCAAACAAACAACTTACTACGACACTTTTTGTTTCAAAATACATGTGCCCATAGTACTTACTGTTCTATTTACGTTACTTCATCTATTTTCTAATCATCAAAATGAAATTAAAAGTTTACATTTTTAATTTGCTATTCATATCACACCTTCCGCCAGTTACATGCAGTATTATAGCAGAAATACAACAACAACAAAAACAATTGAGTTACATAACTCTAATAAAACAATAATAACAATTAAATCTAATGCACATGTTTAATGTATCTCTACGTGACGAGGTCGTCGCATTTTATCTAGTTCCGAGGTAACTTTTATTGCTTTTTTTTGCTATAAGGGTTAATCGTTATTAAATTTAATAGTTTGACAATGTATAAATTTTATATTGCCGATGACGTATGCATTTCTAAAACGATCAAATAAATTATTGTGCATTACTTAGTTTGGTAAATGGTGGCCAGCAGTCATCAGAGGCGGAATGCAACGTCATTGAAAATCGGTATCCATCATTTGTTGCTTTGTATTTATTCAAATATTCGGAATTCGTTAGAGTGTAACAAAGATTATAGCTTAAAGATAAATTTGTTAAAAATTGCTTATGTATATGTTAACATATTATTAGGTAGATAGACGGACGTCTAATTGAAGATATGATAAGTTAGAAACACGTATTAGATAGAAAATTAACTGTGCAAATACAAGGTAAACAAAATCCGAATATTGCTGCTTTTGTCATCCATTTGTATGTCTAGTTCATAAGTACTGCCTCATGATATTTAAATTGCGTGTGTAACAATCAACATGAAACAATGTCATTTGAATTTTCTCGTTGTATCAATTTTGCAGTATTGTCAATAATTGTTGTTTCAACATTGTCGTTAATATTTTGATGCACACAATGCACTATACAAGACATTTAAATTTGTAATTAGGCATGTGCTATTTCACCCTAGTTTGAAACAAGTTGATTGGAAATCTGCCAAATAAAAACGCCATTGAAATTACATATGTTAAATTGTTAGCGATATTTAAATTCATTGCTGCTTAAAACAAGTAGGTATTAGGTGAAAACCTCGGCTCAGATGTTGATTACATTAAAAAAAACTTAAACGCCCGCCATTTTGGACATATGTAGCTTAGTTATTGCAGTTTTTATAACATAAGTTCCAGCCTTAAAAAAAATGCTGCTCAAGTTATGGAATTGATTAATTCGACTTTGAGTGAACATTCTGTGAGTCATTCAAGAGTAAAAAGTGGTTTACAATCGTCCTGGTGCAGTAAAACAATTTGAAGTAAATGACTCTTATCCAATCCCACCAAACAAACTGTTACAGCCGAACGTTACCAAATCCAATTGATCAAACAAAATGATGCTCTGGATGAAAAAAGACCATTTACGGCCCATGGAAAGTCTGAACATGTGCACTCTCTAGCTAGCCGGAAAGTGGTTTAAATAACGATTGCAAGGTCCCATCCAGACTAACAGACGTACGCAAACAAATCCAGTTCCTTTAAGTTTTCTGTTTGTCATTAAGAGAACAAATATTTTCCTGTTCCGTCACTATATACAAGTCATTTTTGACAATTTAAAATTTAATTAAATGTCGAAGAAATCGTATTGTGTATAAAGGTGCTCGTAAACCTGCTAGCATGTTTGATACGTTCCCACGCACTACACAACCTTGTAGCGCAAGCCTTATTTCTATTTGACAACAGCAAGAATGTAAAAAAATGTCGAAAAAATAATTTTGTGCAGCTTTAGTTTTTATTTTGGCAACTGAGTCACCAAAAACACGAAAACCGAGGAAAATATCGATGTAGGTGTGGCGTTTTGCACCTTGTACCAAATTCGTTTTATAAATTTATTTAAATTCAAAACAAACAAAACGCAAGGAAAGCGGTACCCTTTTGAACACGAATTCACACAGGGTACTCGGAAAAAGAGTTTTTTAGCTCATGGAAAGCGGTGTACTTGGCTGAAGAAGATTGTCATTTTTGTCGCACGACTCTCTCTTAGTTTTATATATGACTGTATTAGTGCGTCCAAATTTTCCATACTCTTTCCGTACCTTATAGCATTATAAATTTCAAACCTTTCCATACTCATTCGGTACATTTTCGAATCAAAACTCGGTATGCTTTCCGCACTCATTCCGTACATTTTAGCATTAAAAATCACAACGCTTTCCATTCTAATTCCGAACATTTTGGAATTAAAACTGCTACTCTTTCCGTACATTTTCGAATTAAAAATCACAACGCTTTCCATGCTTATTCCGTACATTTTATAATTAAAACTCGCTACGCTTTCGTACGAATTACACACACGGTTACGATTACGCTTCCCGTGCTAATTTAATGTAATTTACCGTACACATTCCATACTTTTACCTTTTCTGGGATACATGTCCATGCATTTACAGCACAGTATTTTGGATAAATAAAGTATCATTGATATATCGTTTATTTTTCATAATACATATATCACAAAATAATTTTCATTAACGGCCAAAGCTTTGTTATCAATATAACAATATTTTAATTTGTCTTTTTAAAAAGGACTTCGTGTCTTAATAAAAAAACATATTTAATTACATCACAATAACTTAAGGGGGGGAAGGGGGGGGATATCCAACTAAGTCTTTTAAGACTTCGGTTAGTAAGTGTGATACACCAATGCCCGAAGTTGTTTGATAGAACTGGTTGGAAATACTCTGTCATGAATCTATCCGCTCCGATCATTTACGGTTTACCAAAAATCCATAAGGAGGGCATTCCGATTAGACAAATAGTCGCGTATTGCAATGCTCCTGCCTACAAGCTATGTAAGGGTTTCATACATTTTTTCAATTGTCATACTAATTTCTTTTCGGCTTAAGGTTCAATCACAATGACACCGCACCGCTCCGTTTCGTTAATCAGTCAAAGTAGGAAATGTCACATTACATGTGATTTAAATCGTAAAACGGATATGCAAACACAATGGTCGGCGCGGAACGGTACGTGCGGAAGAGATAGGCCAACTTTCTACATTTTCGGATAACATAACCTAAACAATTTTTTCACAGGCATACAACAAACTTATTTTCAATATTACCGGTGAAAAAAAATAATATTATTTTAAAAATGGAATTTCGAATTGTGGAATTCATTAAAAAATTAAAATTTAATATCGAAGGTAAATTTTATATAGAATTAACTGGATCAATTTTAGGAAACGGCGTGGAAACATTGTGTTTGACAATCCGTAAAAGCGGCTTGAGACGGTCTGGTGCGGCGCGGTGCGGTTTCATTGTGATTGAACCTTAACTCGGTTAAAAACTCGGTAGAATTGATTAACAAAATTCAAGACGTCGCCATTCCATTAAATTCAAAACTAGCTTCGTTTGACGTTGCCAGTCTTTTCACTTCTATTCCAATTAATACTTTGTCCCAAATAGTTTGTAATTACTTAGATAGGGATGTTGTAGATGAGGGCTTACGTCGTGAACTGAAGTTAGTGTTGGAGACTTGTATTAAACAAAATTATTTCTGTTTTGATAATACATATTTCAAATTCGCTGATGGTCTACCCAAGGGCTCCCCTCTGTCACCTCTGTTGGCTGAAATTTTCATGAATTTCTTCGAACAAATGATCATATCAAATAACAATCCTTATTTTCGTCATATAATTTTTTGGTATAGATATGTTGATGACATACTATATCTATGGAATGGAACTGATAGACTGTTATACTCTTTCCTTACTTGGTTAAATTCTCAATATCCCACCATTGATTTTACGTTAGAAAAAGAAGAAAATAAATGTATTAACTTTCTAGATATAACAATAACCAGAATTAATTCTTTGTTAGATTTCAATATTTATCGGAAACCCACGTATACAGATGCTGTTATCCCTAGTTCTTCAAACCATACCCATAATATTAAAATGTCAGCTTTCCACTCACTCATAGACAGACTAATAAATATCCCTTTGACAAATTCAAATTATAACACAGAGTTTAATATAATTCTACAAATTGCAACGAATAACGAATATGCAACTAGGACTATATTAAAGTTTTTGAATAAAAAGCTAACAAAAGAACAAATTTTTTAATTAAAATATTCAAAAATATGATTTTGCGAAATAAAAAACAAGTGTTTAATAAAATGTGTTTATTAAGAATAAGTGTGTTTCGCCAAGTGCCTACGGCAAATAGCGTAAAAAGTACAGTAACTTAAATTAAATGACTTCTTGTCTTAAACAAAACATTAAAACATCCTTAAAAATATACACAGAAGTGATATTATAAATCAAAAATGATTATGAACAAAAAATATTATTAATATGAATTCATTTTTTATCGTTATCGATCACTAATGCTAAAAGTAAAAGATTTGATTTGTTTATTTAAGACCAAATGATAATTAAAAAAATAGTTACAAGGAATTTCTGGTTCGTCAACGCCCAGTGGTTTGGGTGCTTCTGTTGATGTAGTAGGCATTTTTTTATTTATTTTTAAAAAGTTCTGGTAACCGACCTCGTAGTCTGACCAACAAAAACTCTCATCATTATCTACGGCTTCATTTTCTTTTCCTTCTGATTTGGACATATAATCTTTCGAAACTTAAAAAGAAGAAAGAAAGAATTTTGAAAGTTATATTCATAATTTTTTTATTAAACTTACGTTTCGTCTTGAATGTAAATAAGCTATGGCTCTGGCTCTCCATGTTTCTAAATATCAATGAATCTATAACAGAGGCATATACAATGTTAGATAATCAGTTCTTAAAGCCATTACTTTAAATTTAATTGCTTCAAGAGAAAAGGTTTTTGAGTTTTGTTCAAACAATTCATTATGCGAGCAAAAATTTTTTAAATTGTTGGATGAGAGAGGTATGTGAAAATATGGTTCTGCATTTGCTACAAATTTTCCTCTTATATTAATGTCTAAACTTTTTTCTGTTATTTCTTCTATTAAAAACACTTTTGTTTCTATAAAGCAATAATTATTTGGCGGTAACACTGAAAATTTACAGTTGTTGAATTGTAAGTCCCGATACGAAAATCCATCTAATTTATAACCAACAATAGCGTATGGTTTTTCTTCATCATTGATTGTTGTTAAATGAAGATCCATTTCATAGAGTCTATTACTAAGTTGTTGAAGTGGTTGGTTATGTTTTTTAATACATTTTTTTAAGCATTGCATATAGTTTTCAAATTTAAAAGCACTATATTTATCGAGATTTCCAAACTTTAAAACATCCCGCGCTAGGTGAATTAAATTATGTACGTTATAACCAACAGAACACGGTTCGTATAGTTTAGGGTAATCGATTACATATTGTTGCAGTATGTCAGAAGCACATGAGTTGTTATTAATGCATTCTCCAGGATCACAAAGTATTCTAATCGAACAAACCAATAATATGAAATGATATTAGTCCGGCATAAAGCAGAAATAATCGCAGCTCCGTTGTTTTCCATCTATCTATTTCTGCGAATGATCTTGGTTTTCGCGAAAACTCTTTGATCATATTACACTTAATAATTTCAATTCTTTTTTTGATAAGTGATAGTTGAACTTTATTTAGAGAATATTGTGTCTTTATTTCTCAACAAAGACTTAATACAGTGTCGCATTACTCCGAGCAGAACACAATGCATATAATCTACAGGCATCTCTGAGACGCATCCAATGTTAATGCGTTCTAATGCAACTTTTTCTAATTTTTTGTGGTACTCGGACTGCTTTCTTTTTGAAAATGTTTCATCAGTTCTCAATGGTGTATTAGTATCCACAAAGGTAACTCTTCCATCTAAATATTCCCCTTTGACCTCACATTTAGTACATCCGTAGTATCCATTATGTCCTTTTACACCAAGAACCATAGACTTTGCCGGTGCATCGCAAATAATTGTACGTATTACCACCGATACTGTTTTATTATTATAAATAACACCTTCGGATTTCAGCAAAAGCACTTCATCAACAAAATATTCTATTAAAATATCAGCGCAGAAAGGTTTATAATACCCATGGTACAATCCGATAACAAAAACTTCCTTCCCTTTACATTTCCTAGTATACGCCACAACTAGCTAGATGAACTTTTAGACAATGGAAAGCCGTCTACACCAATATCAATTTTAAGCTCTTTTTTAATTTTGATAAATCCCAAACCATAGCGTCATGGGAAGAGCCAGGATGTTTTCATTTATGTACCTGATTTTCATTTGATGGTTCCACACCTATAAAATAAACTTGTTTTAGTTAACACGTACATTTTAATCTTTAAGCATTTCTCCGTTTGGCCTGATACTTTATACGTGCGTACCATCTACACACCCAATAACACATAGGATTTTATATTTAAAAAAAAATGTTTACAAGCTCGTTTCTCATTTTCGTTCAATTTAAATGTGATCCATTTATTGCATAAATTACCTTGTAATGCATTTAACATCGATCACACAATAATGTATATTGACATGACGCCATATTTATTTTGACAGATTATAATTTATTACAATTCAGAATAGATAATTTAAAGGAGAAAATTCACAAAATTGCGACATGTTTTCGTTTTACCGGGGCAATATTAATAAGTCGTTTCGTTTTTCTTACACAATACAAAATAGAAAACTTCGTGTCAACAAATATTCAACGTCGTGTCGTTTTTAAATCGTCACGACAACCACAACAAGGCTAAATATTCGACGCTTCGATTATACATTGCCGCATCTCCTGATCGGTCTGGTTCACTCTTTCATAAACTAACTCTTTATAATAACCACACAGAAAAAAGTGTAGGATTAAGATGAGAAGATCGCGGTGGCCATGCAATGGACCATTTCCTTCTGATCCAGCGGCTTGGATAATTTACGTTCAGGAGCTCCATCATGCTGCAGCCACGTATTGCCACGTGTTTCATGAATGATATGAAGTAATTCATCCAAGTTATTTTGTAGTAAACTTAGATAGAGTTCCTCGCTGATCCGAAGTGGTGGTTCAAATGTGCCAATCAACTTTCTGTCGACTATTCCCGCTCACACATTCACTCCAAATTGGTGTTGAAACCAACTACGGTGCACTTTTTTTGGGTTTACGCGGGCCTAATAGTGCAAATTATGGATATCCCTCTCCTTTTAAAACATGTTTCGTCACTCCATAAAATGTTGTTGTGTAGTCTGTAATCGGGAAAGCGTTCCCGATTTGGATACCGTCTCTAGTATTTTCTTGCTACAGCTCGGGCGTTGCCATTACATAAGCCATAAATGAATTGCATTTCTGCATATTCGCGGTGGAAATAAGTCCCATAGCTTATTGACATTTTAATTATAAATGGATGGAACTAAAACATGAATTACAAAATGTTTTTCTTTTTATACCACAAATTTAGTTTAATTCGGGCTAATAGATTTGCTTAAAAAAATGTTTATACTTCTGTTTACCATTTGATTCATCATTTTGTTTTATTTCTGACAAAGCATCCATTTTAGAACTCCATTTTTTTTAATTGGATTTTTTAATAAATACGGCTTACTTCGTGAGAAAGATGATAAAAAATATTATGTTGTGAGCTATTCGGTGTGTGATCTGCATTAGTGTCGTATACTTTTCTGATAGCGGATCAAATTTCTGTAGTACATGACTTTCCCACTGGCGCCAGTTAAACATCTACAAAATCTTTTGAGAATCAAAAAGACTTTACATAACCATTGTTTTTATTTGACAGAAGATAATACAGCTTATAAAAATGATTTTATTGGAAAAGCACACTCTTTTAGATTTTATTAAAAAAGAAAGTTAAACAAAAGAACTCTTGGTTTTTTCAATTAAATTTTTGGTGAGTGCGTCGAAACATACAACAATTCGAAAAGTTTGCTTGGCTGTTTTAGTTGGAAATGAGCTTCTCTATCATCCTGCTTAGTTTGCTCGTCCAATTCTGGGATACCCTGTATATTTGTTCTTGTCTAATAGATTAATTGTCGACGTGAGATATTTATGTTGATTATAACTCTTGCAATTATAAACATGATATCTTTTGCATGTACAATACTTATAGATAAATATAATATGTAGATATGAAAGAAAATATAAATAACTGTGTATATTAAAATACAAACAATGCATACTGACGCATATTTCTTATCACTCGATAACATTTTATTTGTTTAAATTCAAAATATTCGAAAGTGAACTCGTAAGAACATCAGTATTATTGTGAATGTTTAACAAGTCTAACTGTAACTGTGGGTGGTGAAAATATTTGTGACATCATAAATTGGTCGCCTGTTTATGTTCTAAGTGTAGAAGATATCTTGGAATTAAATTTCTCGGGGGTACCTATAAAAATAGTGTGATTTTGGCAACGTTACTGTTTTTATAGGTACTCCTAACGAAATTATAAATTATTTCGCAGTATAAACTTTATAAACATTTTTAAGAACCTAGCCAGTTCTTGGAGAGACAAATACCCCCGCACGAATCATTACTATTTAAATCTGGTGTTATCTGGAAATTCTTTCGTTTTTATAATATTCCATTTCAAAAATCACTGATTTTTTTAATTTATTTATATTTTTGTTTTTTCATACTAATAACAGATATTTTCCAAGGCAGAATTTTACGATGTGAGAGCACATGGCAATATTTGTTACTCTCAAATTAAATATTGCCATGTGTTCTCTCCTTTGTAAATTTCGTAGATCACCTCAGTAAGTAAACTTCACGAATTCAAATTAAATTGATGAATTTAGAACTGGAGCTGAACATACATGCTTTTTATAATATAAATCGATTGTTTCGCCACTTAACTATGCTGGGTGATCGATTTATATTATTAGAAGAATTATGGATTTAAGAACAACTATAAAAATAAATTTATAATTAGTCTATTTTAATACATTTCACCAATTTACTAACGAATTAGTTAATTAATTCAAAGTGCCAGTTACCATTTTATTATTTTGTTTTTAGATAACACGGAATATATCAAAATCATCGAACAATATGAATGCCTTTTTCGGATCAACACACCTCATTTTTATTTTAATAAATTTTTTTTGGAGCATACATTTTGTAAAAGAAAAATATTCAGTTTTGAACCGATAAGATTTTGAACAAAATTCAGTCACATTGGAATAAAAATACTAATATTGCTCATTGTGTTATAGTATTTAGTCACCACGGCCTGATAAGACAACCGATTATTTTTTATAATTTTTTTCAGTTCGAAACTGAATATTATTTCTGTCATAAAACTTAATCGAAAATTGTTTGCTTTATTTTTTCCATATTTTGCCCAGTATTTTCTACTCGCCAAAACCGCTAAACAATTAGTCAAATTTTATCCGCCTGGAATTGGAGTTCCTATAGCATTTCATGTGAGCTTTGATAGTTCGGTTTCTGTATTCCAGGGGTCTGTGAAGTTAACTGTAACAATTTGTTACAGGCTGGCTACTGCCAACCTGCAGATTTTCACTAAGCACCTGCAGAGGCCTCCACGGTGATTTTTGCCGGCTACGTTCTCAGCGGAGAAGTGCGAAGGTCGTGGGGTTTGAGGCATGCAGGGCTCCTGGCCTACACCGTGATGATTACAGAAAGTTTAAAATAATAAAAATAACGCAAATAATAATAAACCGAGTTCCGCCGAAATTCGTCGGCCGGAACCTGAGGAACGACACGAATAATCAAAATAATAAATACATAAAAAAAAATGATAACGGAAGAGGTGCCTTGGTGCGCGCATCCATCCGAATTCAAACGGGATCAAGCCCTGGTTACGGAATTGGTTGCGGGCACCAAGAGACCGCAAACACTAAACCGACACAGAGGGAGTCTCCGCTCCCATCATACCCAACCGAAAAAATTTAATAATTCATTTTTTTCTATTTAAATTTACAACCAAAAAAAATAAAATCCCACTTCCCACGAAGAAACAAAAGAAGAAAGAGAAAAGAGAGACAGAACGAGAGGGGGCAAACGAGATAGAGGGAGAGCAATGCGTACCGAGCGTGCACCCGCTGTGCGGCGCTCGATTACAAAATATAAAAATTGAAGTTAATAAAATATTTTATATAATTGAAGTTAATAAAAGAAATAATAAAATTTAAAAATTAAAAAAAAACAAAAAAAAAAAAAATCGTACCTTAATTATATCGCAAAAATGTTGCGGCCTTGAGCGGCCGTCATGCCACAGGTGCCCCCACCCGGACCGTTGCGGCTTTGGTGCCGTTAACCCCACTGGTGTTGGTGCGACCTTGAGCGGTCGTCCGTTGCGGGGCCTTTCCCCGATACCAAATAAAATTAAACAAATGGCCGGCTGGCCACACGTTTCGTTGCGGGGCCTTTATTCCAAAACCAAAACGTTGGGCGTTGGCTCGCCGAGAAACCGTTATCGCCTCGACAGGCCGTCACTGTGAGTTGGATTGGAACAGTATTTCACCACTGGCCGGAGCGTCACCTGCTTGTTGCGGAGCGTCTCGGTTGGGCGTTGGCTCGCCAAACCGTAATTACAAAGTAGTTGGCCTGAACTGACCACTCGTTAACCGTAGGCCTATTTGTTGGGCGTTGTCCGCTTCAAACCGAAAATACAACTTAGGTGGCCTCAACTGACCACCCATATATTGGGCGTTGCCTCGCAAAAATTCCAAAATATGGCGCTCGATTTTGCCACAATGCATTCACACAAACATTTGTGTAATTCGTTCACGGAAAATCAGTAATATATTTTTTTGAAAAATGAAAATATCAAATTTTAAAGTATTTTTTTTTTGTATATTATTATTTAATATTTCAATATAATAATGAACAAATATGGCCAGACGCCAAAAATAAACTTAGAATTTAACTATAAAATTAATTAAGTTCTCGCACAGCATTATTAGCTAAACATAACCTTCACAAAATTGACGTCACAATTCTATTATTATAAATTAATATTTTATCGTAAATGCACGAAGACGAAGGATTTTTAATAAACTTTAGTTAATAATTTTGTTTGAATTTACATTTTAAGTAATTACTCAACTCAAAACTTATAATTTAATATATTTTATGTTTAATCAAAACTCAACTTTATATTCTTCTAAATTTCACACCAGACTATCAAAACTCGAATGAATTTAAAACAAAATTCGAGCGTCGCAATTCGCATTGGTGTAAACGAGAGGCATATAAGAAAAACATTCTTATGGAATGTTTTGCTTGACACACACTCGATACGCATTGCTCTCTCTTTTCCAACATCTTTCTCACCCTCGCGCCACCTTACAAAAAGATACGTATAAAACAAACATCTACAAAAGTGGGGACAACAACCGAGGTGAATAAAAATACCAACATTGAGCAAACATAGAAAGTGGAGGCACAAACCCGAGAAAATACCATACAAACAGCGCTTGTTACGATCATGTAATCGTAACAAATTACTACGTTTATATTAAAAATTTAATCCGGATTGAACCCGGATTGAAATTTCAGTATATAAGGGATCGAGTCAACTTCGCGTTAACTCGATTCGATCCATCAAATTTGTAGAATCGAGTTAGCCCAATCCTTAAAAGCACCAATATATACGGAATCGAGTCGAAAAACAACAACAAATTTTTATAAAAATATTAATAATAAAACAACGCCATTTTTATTTCGTTTACGATTATTTGCGAATATATATTTTGTTTTCAAATATTTTAATTTTTGTTTGAATTTAAATAAATATATGTACATATTTAAAATAATTTTTTTGACGTCTATCACAACTCCGTTTCGATTCGATCCCAACATAATCAGCCAATATATACGCTAAAAAAGATAATTCAGTTTCAATCCAAAGTTAACTCTAAGTTGATTCGATCCGGATTGAATCCCTAATATATACGTAGTAAATATCCCGAATAAATGCGATGATAACACTATAATATGAACAAAGGCTTCATCCTCTACAAACTCCATACCGGCTCTGTTAATTGATATCTACTACGACTCAAGCAAATATCTAAAATTTAACTAATAGACTCGAATTGCAATTTTTTTGTATTTGAAAGGTGGATTCTTTCTCTACAATTCTCATACCAACCTCGCTATGTTAATTAATATCTAAAGGATATTTCAATTAAAGCGCTAGATTTTAATTTGTGTGTGAGACATCCACTCATTTTTTTTGAAACAATAGTTTACGGCATTAAGTAGGAATATTTAAATATTCATCGGTATCCATATCATCCAATTTAGGTCACAAGAAGTTGCTTATCATCGATCTGTATCGCTCGCCGTTGACTGATGATTCCGCCAGACCAATATCCGCACCAAAAGGTGGATATTTCAGAATGCATTTCGGGCTGCTGTTTCTCATGTAGATTGTTATCGCCCTATATCCGACAACTTTGATTGTTCTCATATATTCCATTCATCCAAAAATGAGCCTCGTCGCAAAAGATGACTTTGTGGTGATATTTGGGTCAACTTCCAACTGCTTCAGACCCGAATCAGCGAAAACACGTTATTGTCCATGGTCGTTTACTTTAAGTTCCTGGGTCACTTGGATTTTTTACGCTTGCAGACCCAAGTCCCAACGCAAAATTCGCTAAGTTGAAATCGTAGGTTGAAATTGCTCGGAACGTTTCTCGAACGGAGTACTGATTTTGAAAATAAAATTTGATGATTTATTTGCACACGTTGTTCAAAGCTATAATCTTCCATGGTGATTTGTCATACTCTACTGAACAATTTACAACAAATTTTACAGATGTTGCTTTAAAAACATGGCTGCTATAACCTATTTCGAGTGTCCCTATGGAAAGACCCTTTAGAATTAAAATACAGGAAACCCTCCAAGAATACGATTAATTCGTTCCGTGTTCTTTAAAACCGTGTTGTTCAAGACTACAAAAAATAAAATAAAAGAGAATAACGAAAATCGTAAATAAAAGAGAATAACGAAAAACGTGTTCAAGGTAGGCCTGGATACCTCAAGATTCTCACCAGTACGTGACCCACACGTGAGCGGCAGGCCAACAACATTCCCTCATAAAAACCATTTAATGAACCCTAAACAAAGGCCTCGGATTACCATATCGGATTCATTACAAACTCGACCTCGGAAATTGTACACGGACAACGCTTTAAAAATGGGAACATGGAACGTGCTTAGCCTCTTAAGACCTGGAGATCTACAGAACCTATCGAACCAAGCAAAGAGTTATACATTAGACGTACTTGAACTACAAGAGCTTAGATGGTCTGGGAGTGGGATCCATGACACCACCAATGGTTACACTCTTCATTACAGCGGCCATCAGAACGGAGGAGAATTTGGAGTTGGCTTCCTCATCCGTCGGCGCGTGAAGCATCATATCATCGATTTCCACCCTATCAACATGCGGATATGCACGGTCAGACTTCGCACTAAGAAATTTAACATCACGATCGTTAATGTGCATGCACCCATCGAAGATAAATCAGATGACATCAAAGACCTTTTCTTTGTCGAACTGGAGGAAGTCATCAATAACATACCGCACCACGACATCAAAATCATCGTGGGCGACTTTCCCAGTAGTACAAATCAGCGCACAAAGAGCGCATAAACAGCATATAATTAGAGCGCTCAAATTATACTTCAAACTAATGCACCTAATTCCATGCTATTCATATTGTTGTCGACCGAAAACTCGGCTTTATTTCCCCTACAAATTAATTTATGTATCTCTCTTTCACTTTGATTTGGGTATAATATGTAACTGTTGTTAACCGTTGGTTTACCAGAAAATATTATTTTTTAATGTATTTTGTTGTATCAAAACCAAACACAATCATATATTATTGATTGTGTTTGGTTTTGGTTGTATGTACCAAATGTGTATCGTCATTCAGATACAACTACACATTTTTTTAAATTTTGTATGTACTTACTTTATATGTTATCCATATATTTCCACCTGAAAAACATTTACAAACGTCTATTACCTTCAGCTGAAATCTGGAGACTGATAGAAATGAAATTACAATTTTTGAAATAAAATTGATAAACAAGAGATTAGGTGGGGGTAAAAATGCAGTGCATAGAAGAAACCGAAGTAAATTTATTTGTTTTCTCGCTTCGACGTGTGCAAACGTTTCCATCTATTTCATTCTGCTATCAGTGTTTGTTTGCTGGGTTAATGCAAAAATCGGTAGGAGTGCAGAAAATACATCGCACATCGGACCTAACAGCCTGCACCTAACTAGTAATAACAACGGCCAATTAGTCACCGACCTGGCAATAACGTACAACTTAGTTGTATCAAGTACGTTTTTCCCGCATAAGAGAATCCACAAAGTAACGTGGAGATTGAATGATGGGAGAATGGAAAATCAAATCGATCACGTCATGGTGTCTAAGAGACACTCCACCAGCATATCTGACGTTAGATCTTATAGAGGTGCAGACATGGACAGTGATCATATGCTTGTCATATTTAAATATAAGTGCAAACTGTCATCTACGTTTAACAGACAAGCACAAAACACCGTTCGATGGAATATCGATGCTCTAAAAGACCAAGCGTCACTGCAGAGTTACCAATTAGCTGTCACTAACTATTTAGAGTGGCCCAGAAACAACGAAGAAGCTCCCTCTAACATCGAGGAGCAGTGGCACGCTATACAGTCAGCCATAACCACCGCGGCGCAAAATACCATCGGAAGAAGACCTCCGAGGCCCCTCAATGATTGGTTCGATGACCAATGCCGTAGGGTCGTCGAAAATAAACGATCGCTTCGTGAAAAATGGTTGGCTCGCAACACTAGAAGCACTCTAGCAGAATATCTTGGCGCTAGGAAAGCCATGACTAAATACCTTCGACAAAAAAGCGCGAACATATGAGATTATGCATCGAAAACATCAGCTTCCAAGCGGAACTGTTTTGCCAACGCCGGGAATCTCACTAAAGACTTTCACCCAAGATGTACAGCCATCAAAGACGGGAATGGAGAGTTGAGAACAAACGTGGCTGATGTTCTCTCAGTATGGCAAACCTACTTTCAAAATCTGCTAAATCGGAATGACGACGTGACCTCCATTAGAGCAATAGCTCCTCCAGGTGAAGAGGTCTTTGTCGAATATCCCACAGTGGAGGAAGTAGACGCAGCTATTAGTCGATTGAAAAATGGAAAGGTAGTCGGTCTCGATGGAATCCCCGCAGAATTGATTAATCTCGGAGGCGCTACTCTTGCAACAAGTCTATACGACCTCGTCGTCTGTATTTGGGACCAAGAAGAGCTGCCTTAGAATTGGAAGACCGCGCTCATATGTCCGTTACATAAAAAAGGCGACCGTCTTAAATGTGAAAACTATCGTGGCACAGCTGTATTGAACGCTGCTTACAAAGTGTTGGCTAATGTTGTACTTGCTAGACTCATCCCTTTTGCCGAAAACATCATTGGCGTCTATCAATGTGGTTTTCGAGCCAACCGATCAACCACGGACCATTGTTTTACCATGAGGATGATCTTGGAAAAATGTTGGGAGTACAACATAACCATACATCAACTATATATAGACTTCCGACAGGCATATGACAGTATAAACCGCGACAACCTATGGGCCGCGCTCAAATGCCTAGAAATCCCAGAGAAACAAATTAAATTAACAACGTATGAGTCTGTATGTAGAATCGTAATTCAAGGAACTGTGTCAGACTCCTTTGAAATAACATCTGGCGTTCGAAAAGGTGATGCACTCGCGCCTTTGCTGTTCAATTTGGCGCTTGAGTACGTAGTGAGAAAAAGCAACATCGAAATTACGCGCTGTATATTTAATAAATCCGGCCAAATCCTTGGATATGCAGATGATATCGTGCTTCTTGGCCGAAGACCTAGCGATATCAAAGACAGTTTCATACCGCTCGATCGCTGCGCAAGAAGACTTAGTTTGGAGGTGAACAGCAGTAAAACCAAATATCTAGCAACACCCAGGAACATCTCTATGGCAAATCTCGGGATTGGCGACCACAATTTTGATGGTGTCGAAAACTTTAAACACCTCTGGTCAGTTATATCATTAGTGAATGAAATGCAGTGAGAAATAAAAGCCCGAATCGCTGCCGGACAACGAGTTTTCTACGCCCAGTCGTGCAAGCTCGCACTTTATAAAGCACTAATAAGACCTGTGCTGACTTTGGGAAGCGCGAGCTGGACCATGACCTCTAACGATTGTAGATTGTTATCTACATTCGTCATCCGTTCAATTTTTGGTCCAATTAAAGTTGCGAACAACGAATATCGGATTCGTATGAATCACGAAATAAAGCAACTCCTCGGAGGCAGCGATATCATCGGATTCATTAAATCCAATCGAGTGAGATGGCTCGGCCACGTTACGAGGTCCCCACAACAACGGATGATAAATAAAGTGTTTCACCAACAACCAGCCGGAGTACGTCGTAGAGGAAGACCCCGACTACGCTGGCGTGACGACATTGAACAAGATCTGCAAGCATTATGATGTCGAAACTGGAGGACGAGAGTAATGGATCGGGATGGAAGGAGGGCCATTGTGCAGGCGGTGAAATCCCTTCATGGGATGTGAAAGCCAGAGAGAGAGAGAGAAAATCGTGTTGTTCGAAGCCGTGTAATTTTAGGAAATGGGTTTCCGGTTTCTTCGAATACCGTTTTCTTGGAGGGTTATCTGTATTCTGTAAATATATTTAGTAGTGTTGCCATATTTCTGTAAAGTCCGTAAAATCATTTAGGAGCGGAACTCCCGGAAATTGCAGTCAGACAAACACTAGACTGGGTCAAGTGCACAGCAAATGGAGAACAGTTTCTTCCTCTTCTTCTTCGCAACTACGACAGTAATCAAGTGAAGACACTTTCAATTAGCTCGCATGCTTACCTAAGAGACACAGTGACAGTGCCCCGTAATAGCACCCACCACCATCTACTGACACGTAGCGCGGCGATAACAGCTACCTGGATCTTGACTGGTATAGTTTTGATCACATCTGCCTAGTTATTACGCATGAAGTACTATTGGATGACCTATTTAAATTTACCGTAGCGGCTAGTAAATCAATGTTCGACCTGCTTGGTGAAATGAGGCAAGCTGTATCTTATCGAGTGTGTATTAAAATTCTCTGGCACCTACATTAGGGGGGTATTGAACTGATCTGGTATCCCCTCTAAGAGGTGAGAGACAATTCTGGTCTACTTTCGATTTAAGTAAATACGATTTGAGCGTCTTAATTGATGAGTATGACTGTCTGTTTTCTCCGCCAACAGAACCTTATTTAGCTTTGCTAGAGCTTTCCAAACTCTTTTCTTGGTTTTGTAAGTTGATATGGGTGACAATCTTTGCTTGTGCTCCTTGCTCGTGATTGAGTCCCGTTTTATCGGTACGTGTTTAGGACTAGGCCTAACGGTGAAAGAGCGAAGTTGTTCCCGTTTTCTTCGTAGCCTTGCGGACTAGGTCTAATGACCAAAGTCCTGTGCTGGTTAACTATACCTTAGAGACCAGGCCTTATTTTGGCCTTAATACAACCAGCAGTAGTTTCCGGGTTTTTAATAGTGCCGGATTCTTCTTTTTTTATTAATAATTTCATTCACGTTTTGCCCCACGAGTAGTGGAGAAAGAAATGTCCATCTGTGCAGAGGTCCGCAGTATGCTACTGAGGGAGCCAAGTATTCTGATACACCGTTAGAGACAGCCATTTTTTTACTGCTCCCAGAAAGGTATAACTAACACTTTATCCCAGTCATTATTGCGCCGTGTTTCATCTTAACACATCACAAACACCGCACTGAGCTATTTCCCGGTGGTCACAGCGAGGAAGAAACATACGGAAACTTGTGGAAGCTGCAAGATACGAAGCTGACTCACAAGGCCAACTTGATTGCCCCAGGCAGCTTCACGCTTTTATCACTAATAACCCGGGCTAATTAACTAACTCTAAAATAAATTCTTATTAATTTCCATTGAATTTCTGATTTTTTTTTTACAAGAATTCCATTTTGCAAATGAGCACATTGACGGTACGAGATAGTCAGCCTAAGTTTACAAGTTCTATTTAAAGGTTTTCTCTAAATTCATTTCGATAATTGAAGGTGCCACACTAAATTTTATATTGACAGTTAAGAGGAACTTGAATAAAAAAATTAATTTTATTGATCACTAATAAAAATTACAATTTCACTATTTTACGATGTAAGAACGATGTAACTCCTACCTGCACAAGGTGCATGCTAAATATATTTTCTATTTTAACGATATTCGTTTTTACAATAATAGTTTTTAGGCCAACGCAACCTTAACCGAAGTTCTTAAAGCCATCTCACGCAAGTTAATATAAAATAAAAAAACACAATCGGTTCTGCGTCATCAAATTTTAATTATTTAATTAAAATCGTTGCCATTATTTTCTATGAAAAAACCTATGAATGAAGACAATAAAAATAAAAGATAAAATTTACATGGACGACTATCTCACGTCATTGAACCGACCATTCAAAATCTCAGTTCATAAATGCATCACAACCTTAAAGACGCCTAATTTATCAAATTGATTTACATTTATTTTGCTACATTCAAAATTACTTAACAACACTAAATCTATATTTAGACGGTAGAATGGACTAGAAACTATATTTTGGCCATGTCATTCACAACGGTTGAATAGATAACTTAACATTGAATGACTTAAAAAAATATTATTCTGTTAAAATTATTTTTATCATAGCAAAAAATGTAAACGCATACCGTTTCAAATATTTTAGAAAATTGGGAATGGGAATTCGGAAGTAATCAAATATTGGTAAATATCTAGATTGCGCAGGTAAAATGGGAAATTAAACAAAACAAATGCTTTCCCGCGTAATTTCAAAACATCTCGCGCACATACGTCCAGATAATGAGACATATCAAAATTTTAATTTCACAGTTCATTTAGCCATTTGAATAAAGGTAATTTACGATCTGCCTTTTATGTCTGTTTAATATTGGTTAAGTATTTCTTTATATGATTTCGTTACATTATGTACTGTTATAAAAAAAATTTAATCAACGGTTTTGTTGGTTTTTCATGAATTATTCGTACAATATCCAATTGTAATTGGCTGCTCCCGCATTATTGAACAAACATAAATAATCGAATCATAATTTAATTTCAATGATGCATAAAAACTGTGACATATTTTCACTTTTTTATAAAACACACAATCGAGAAATATGTTTGATTTTATATTACATGCATGCATGTAATTACGTGTGCCTAATTACATGAAAATTTGTTACCTAATTTTATTAATTCAGGTGAAATATATTTAAGTATCTACCCTCCACAAATTGGTCAGAAAATTTGATTAATTTAGTGTACAGACATAAATAGCTTGCAGTTTAATTCTAAAATTTTTTGATAAGCATTTTTCAATTAAAGAGTTAGTATTATTCAACCGTATTTAAATATTCTTCATCGATGATAAACGGTGGTAGCGTCTAAAAAGAATTTAAGACTAGAACATCAAAGCTTTTCATACCCAAGAAAACATCTTAATTAATTTCCCGCAGCAAAGTATAGGTCATGTTCCATCAGCTCCGTCTTTTTAGCACCCCATCCAAAGCTTTTGGTCTGGTCACTTACCATTAAACGGTAAATAAATAATGAAAACGGTAAATAAATAATGAAAATTAAAAAAAACCCGAGTAGCAACAAATATTGTTTGATAATCGTTAGAGCCGGATTGTAATAAAATCAGATTGGTCGCTCATGTCGGGATTTCATTTTACAAAATTAACAACAAATCCAATTGGAATATACATTTGGATAAAAATAATCTTTTATCAAAGGATTCTATCTGAAGTATAAGACGTAAAGTTAAAATCAATTCAATTTTTTGGTTGTTCATAACTCGACAACTAAATCCACGACGTTATTAAGAATATTGTGTTTGTGTGGTCATCCTTATGGGTACGGGACGATTTATTGCAGAAATTAGTTAAAAAGTCATTTTCCGCACGATTCGAGGTATGCGGGTCTGGAAAGATGATCATTATCAATTGTTTTCTAAATTTAAAGATCGGAATCGTTTGGCCAACAATCATTGAGAATTGGTCGCTATAGTTGTTTTCGTTTGGTCACCTCAACGATTTATTGTGAAAATTCGTAAAACAAACTCATTTTTCCAATAGACCTCGGGCTGTTCAGGTATGGAAAGTTTACCAATACTAATAATTTTATAAATCCAACGATCGGAATCGTTTGGCCAACTGTCATCGAGGATTACTCACTTGTTGTGTTCGTGCTATCGTTTAGAATTATGTACGTCTGTTGATTTACTTTGTTTGCACGTCCCAGAGTGATGAGTGTTGAGGTAGCGATGAGTTTGTGATGTATTTGTGATTAGAATATTTTAACTGCCATATCCTAACCGTTACATTACTTCTAGATGTGTCACACAGAATCGTTAAGACGAAATGTACGATATGAAATTAATTGTTCGTAAATAAATTTGTTATCGTTTGTTTTGCATGCTCGTCGTATGGTTTCCATCCTGCACGTACCCACATCTTTCGATGCGTTTACTTTGTTTGCAGGTGATGAGCTAGGCTATGATTTGTAATGTGTTTGCGATATGTGCGATTATAATATTTTGAATACAATATTTTAAAGGCTGCAGGAATCTGTATTGTTCTTGTACAATAACGGCGTCTCGTCTAATTTTTCGTTCGTGCCGCTGCACAATATTTAATAATTGTAGCAGAGACAACCTAAAAGAGATATTTCATTCATGTACACGGATTTTTTTTTGCAGTTTAACGAAAAATCACAGATATAACGATGACATTGAAATTATCAGAAATAAATTTTGTTTTTTATTTTTTAGTTCAAATGAAAAATCCCCTTTGATTGTCTGAGGTTATAGCAAAACAATAATCCACCGAATCTTTTTAACGTCTTTTGGTAATTCGGATGTATGAAACCACTCATGAAATGATTGGTATTTCTAAAGTTATCATTTTCCCCAAGACATAGCATGGTCATTTCGGTCTGTCCCGACAATTATATATCACCAGTACACTTATAGTTGCCGCCCCGGTGGCAATGTGGTCTGCATGCTTGCTCCAGCGACCGGAGGTCCCGGGTTCGATTCCCGGTGGTGACTAGGAACAAATTTCACGGCTGGTTTAGGATCAATGAATTAATCACTCATTATCCGAAATGAAAATATGATTATGAAACCTCATTTGAGGTGGCCAAATCCCTTGATGGGATATAGTGCCAGATAGAGAGAAAGAGAGAAAGAGTACACTTATAGTTTTGAAAGGTCCACGGTTTGAGGATATTTCCCAATATGTTTGTAATCCAATCATTTAAAGCACCTAGTGGCGATTATCATCTCTCGAATTGGTCAGAATACCAAACAAATTAGAATTTTGCCTTTGGATGTAACTTTTACCGATATTGTTGCAAAATCAATTAAAAAAATTTAGTTCATAATCATTTTTTATGAAAATGATGTGATTTTCAAAATATTTGTAAAAAATAAAAATTTCTTCTGGAAGCTTCCAGTGGACCGATTTCAGCCAAAAATCACAGGGAACTCCGAATCAATAAAAAAAGCTTTACTATGAAGATTCCTGTCGGACAAGCTGTAGAGAGGACACAGAAATTTATTCTGCACGGAACCACGCACCCACACATACATACACTCTGAAATTTATTTTTTTTCAGCGATATAATGAAAGGTAAATCAAAATAAAAATTTGGAGGTCGAATATTTCCATGATTAATATACTTTATTTTTAAAGTAAACGTCAAAGTAAAAAGCAGTTTTTGGTCAAAAATCGACTTTTCCGATTAAAGTTTGGAAAATTCATCTGAACCCACAATGTTTCAAATTTAATTTAAAATCTTTTAGTTCATATTCGAATTTCTCATAATTGATATATCTACTTTCAAAATATTTGCCAAAAACGATAAAGCTGTCATGAAAGGTGCAACTTCGAGCCGGCTGATTTTTCCAAATATTACAAGGATCTCCTAAGTTTGTGGAAAAATCTTCAGTATGAAATTTCATTCCGATCAATCAATCCATCAAGACAGTATAAGGCTGAAGTTTTGTTGTAAAACAGTTTCTTGTCATTTCCACTTAAATTTTGGAAACTGCTCTGTGCCGGTATTGTAGAAACTACATTTAGAATATTTTAGCCCATAATTGTTTTTGTAGTAAATGATATACTTTTCAAAATATTTGCAAAACGCAAAACACCTGATAAGAGAGCTGCCACTTCCGGCAGACCGATATTCACTGGGATCTATTAATTTGCGTAAAAAACTTAAGAGTGAGGTTAAGATCAATTAATCTGTCTGGGCTGTACAGGGTCGAATTTTTGATGAATATAATTTTTTGTCAAAATTCGTCTCTTAGTTCATAAACATTTTTATCGTCAAAATACTTACAAAAAAATCTCCTATGTATGCTGCCACTTCCTGTGGCAAAACGCAAAAGTGGAAGCTGTCGTTTCCGGTGGACTGATTTCAGCCAAAATTCACTGGGATCTCCCAACTTGGGGAAAAGCTTAGGCATGAAGTTTCATTACGATTGATCAGTCCAAATTTTTATAGAAAAACGGTTTTTGTCAAAACTCTTAATTTATGCTTAAATTTTGGAAAACTAATCTGATACGGTTGCAAATTTAATCTAGAATGTTTTTAATCATATAGTCGTTTTTCTTGTAAATGGTATACTTTTCAGTTCATGGAAAAGCTTAAGTACGAAGTTTCATCCCGATCGAACAATCCGCTCGAACTGTGCAGGGCTTAATTTTTGTTGAAAAACTGTTTTTTACGAAAATCAATTGAGAGTCAAGCAGGACCATCGTAGCCAAAACGAGATATTCATTGCGATAAGGTTATGCTGAGTATTTGGTGGGACTAGAAAGGTGTGGTGTATTATGAGCTGTTAAACCCAAATGAATCGGTTACAGATGATCGCTACCGACGCCAACTGGACAATTTGGCCTGTGCATTAGACGAAAAACGGCCAGCAATAGCGAACAAAAGTTATAAAGTTGTGTTTCATGATGACAATGCCAGACCACATTGTGCAAAAACCGCTCAAAACAAGGTAGAGCAACTCGGTTGGGATCGGCTTGAACAACCTGCGTATTCTCCAGACCTTGCACCTTCCGACTACCATTTGTTTCAATCAATGCAAATAGGCCTGGCTGACGTACGCTTCCGAAACGCCGGAGAAGTGCGATACTGTATCGATGGCTGGATAGCTGGGAAAGTTGAAAACTTCTTCATACGAGGAATCCACAAACTTCCCAGGAGATGGCAGGAAGTCATAGCTAACGATGGCGAATATATGGGATAAAATATACTGTATCGTTATCTTTTAATAATCATTCCTTTTGTATAAAAAGGTCTAAAAATTAATCCACACACCCAATATATTTGCATGAAAAATATTAATTCATTATAAGACTAATGAAATTTGACATTATAAAAGAACATTTTTCGTAAAATTTCCATTCCCCGGGAATTACCAGAATAGGGCCACTGGAAGGTTATCGGTGAACTCATCATTGAGTTCATCAAGAATCTTTCAATGGTCTCACATAAAATTTCTTCTGTGCCTTGGACCAAACTCATTTATATATTTAATGAAATTTTACGTGATCTAATGTGTGAAGTTGGATAGCAATTTACTGTATAAGCCATTTAATTAATTAGTAATAAGGCAGTTCATACGGAGTTCATGTAAGTAGTGTGGTGTAATATATTAAGGCGCTTTTTGAATGGTTCTTTGTAATTTGTGATTAGATAATACATTTTTTAAATTTAAAATAATAGACGTCTTCACGTTTATAAGTCAGTTTTATCAGGTACAAAATAATATGCCATAACTAAACTAAAGAATTACCAATGGAAAATTCAAATTGTATGTTTAATCACTTCTACAATTTTTGCTAGAACAAAATGTTTGTAACATAGAAGAGAGTATAGAAAAGCAATAATAGTCACGGCACTAATGAATTTTTTCCACTAGTAGAAGGCATCATTATTATGTGTTTTAGTAGCCTCAGAAACCAAATTTCTGTGATTAATAATATTTTATTATTGAAAACTAGTTAACAATGAAAGATGAGCAATAGATGTACATAATGCGATTAAATGGATAGGGAGATTATGATTATTCCCCATATTGATAAAGTAGATTTTGATAAAAATAAAAAAATCCAATCATATGTTTTTATATAAATATCCCTCGATTTTTGGGGCAGCAGCTGGTCTGTTTTATTTTCGACTATCTCATATATTTCAGGTGGCGTGCCGATTAAATCATTATTCTCCATTTTTTTTTAGTTGAATGCCAATTTGACTCAACAAAATTAAAACTTCAAATAAAAAAACAAAATGCGGTGTCATTTTAAATTTACGCTTACTACAATTCAGTAAAAAATTCGGGCTACTTCGACATAGTTAATATTATTAAAGAGCAAGTGTTTCCCTTATCAAATTAATTTTCTTATCAACAAAAAACCTTAATTGCTGGTGTGCCTTCTATGACTATTAGTGGAAAAAATAGTATATTTTTACACCACGCTTGAGAAGTGTTATTATAGCCCTCGCTTACTATAATCCTCGAGGCTCCGCGTCTCGGGTTATAAACTCGCTCGGGCTATAACAGCATACTTCTCAACCGTGGTGTATAATATAATATTGGGGTGAGGCATGTCAGACTATATTAAACCCGGTGTATGTGCGTCAGAAGCATATAATTCGCTTAATGGGCTTTAGCTAGTCAACAAGACCCTTCTTGGCCAAGGGTCGCATTGCATTCTATAGAGTTATTGCCTTTACAACATTTATATGTCTTTAAGGTATTAAAATTATTTTACATTATTAGTCGAAATGTTTTCTCAAACTACGAGGATTATAACCTTCGATCTAACTTCCAGTTCAAAAAAAATATTCCGAAATTTAAATTAAATCTCCGAAGGTCCTTCTTCAGTTCGATCTCTCCAAAATATTAATTGGAGCAGAAAATATGTACATTATATCCTTATGTAAATAGACAACAGAATTGTAATTGTAAATTGCAGTACAACGTGTATTTAATAATCACATAGAATAAATTCCTTGAATTGAAAGAATTGGTGCCCCTGAAACGAATTCAATTTGAACTAAAGAGACACCGATCTTATCAACTTACTATTATAATTTATCATATGCATATATAAATAATTATTTGTAATGAATAAAGTTGATAATTGAAATAAAAAAAAAATTAGTTACAACATATTCATCCCTCCATTTTTTTAGGTAAAAGTATAAGGTAATAGACTCTTTATAAGGAAAAGGTAAGGAAATCTTATTGGAATGTTGAATTGAATGTTAAACAGCCCTCCGCCCATTCATAGTAGTTCGTCGTTGTTTATTTTCGGAAAGTTTGGTTGTATCAGAAACCTTTATTTGTCAAGAGGAAGATTTTTTACAACATTACAGAATTCACATCATTGTGCCCATTAAATATGGAGTGGTTGGAATTAGTTAACCATATTACAAACCGTGGGTTAATTCTATACTCTGCTCAATTTAATGAACAATCGTGATGAATTTAGCAGGTTGTGTCCCAAATATCCTGATAATAAATTTTTCATCCATGAGTTTATTAGGTTCCGTAACCAAACCACGAATCTAATCAAAAAATTCAATTCGCGAATTCCGGGGAATCAAAATGAAAAAAGCCAAAACACATTTGAAAAATATTTACAAGCTCATTTTTCAAATTGACTGATTGATTCATTTTTTTTTATTTAAAACTTTTCTGTTGTAGAGATAGATAATACCGAACTGATCCTGAGTGTGTAACTCAATATTGACATATAGCACATGCAATTATTAATTATGACCTAGTACCTCATTTTAAAACCTATTGTAAACATCCTATTAGCTAGTATTCAAGAATTCTCTTCCATTATTTATAGTAGGGCTACTTCAGCCAGCCGGATATGATCGTATTCCATCAAAGTTTATCAAACGATTTAAAGTTAAATTAATTCCAATTTTGTTAGACCTTATTAAAATCATCTCACTGCAATAATGCAATAATAATAGATAGATACAGGGTGTCCACCAGAAAGGTTTACTACTTTTTTTCCTATAATTTTTTCTTAAATACACTGAAATAGATTGAACGCTTACGGATCGTTTATTTAATGTTTGGGATTATGTATGAAAAATAATGTCTGCCAAATGTCCGCCTCTATTGGCCTACACATGCGGGCTTCTTTGATTACATTTTTCGTCACTTTTTCACACATTTCACCCTGCATCATGTTAATTTTTTCTCTAATGTTCCTTAATTACACCTTACTTTTGAGATAACCCCATAAAAGAAGACGGGAGCAGTTAATCCACCGTCGAGGCCAATATACATCACCAGATTTCAAAATTAACAGTTGTAGAAACATTTTTCGTAACGATTCCATGGTTTCTCTAGCAGCATGGCATGTCTCACCCTGTTGGAACCACACGTTCACCAAACCATTGGCATGCAATTCTGGTTTAAAATAAAGTTCCTTATCATATCACGATAACGTTCGTTAGTGACTGTAACAGCTGAACCATTCGTCCAATAGTTTTTCAAATTTTCGTCCAATGACCCCACCAGCTCAAAATGCACAACATTCCGCAACTTTCAAGGGATGTAATGGTGATTGATGAATTATTTATGAATTCTCTACTGCCCATAAATGGCTGATTTGTTTGTTTACAAGTCCACTTAAAGAAAAATGAGCTCCGTCACTCATAATAATTCTTTCAAAAAAATCCGGATTGTTATTGTCAAGCAACAGCATCTTATTTACATACATATGGTGATTAATTTGCCATGTGTGTAATTCACGATTGTCAAGTATGAACTGTCAATATTAATATTCGGCTAAATGGCAGCAAACAAAATTGTAGTCCTTTCAGATGGACACGCTTTATAAGCAAGGTGATAAATTAAAATAGGCTTTCCAAGATATTTGAGCCTGTCCTGCTGAATAGATAAACGAAATATTTTAAAGAACATTTGGTCATTAACAATAATCAGTTTGGATTTTTTGAGCACTCTGGCACGTGCTGGATAGTTATGAAACAAAGAAATTTTAATTAAAAGATATATTTTTTCAGTAAATAATTAATGAAGAAAATAATGGTTTTTTCAGAAATCAGTATACCGGTTCATGGAAAAAAACCGTTACTTGCTTCAACTATCTACCGAAAAAAAAAACATTTTTCCAAATTCCTTTGTTTCATAACTATATATCCTTTTCAACATTTGTCTCGCTCAGGATTATACATTTAAAAAAAGTAGTATTAATTAATTTTCCGAATAAATAAGTGTTTTATAGAAAAGTAACGTCACAGGGAAAGTACATATCGGAGATGGAAAAAAGGAAAATTCAATCTTATGTGAAGAAGGTTTTTCTTTGGGATAAATCGGGAAGATTAAACCACCATCCTAATACCGTTGCTAATTTTTAGACAAAGATGAGTTCACGCGAAACACGCGGGTTGATTAAGGCCACGAGTAATTCTTGTAAAAGTATTAAGCGCCTGAAAAGTGAGCGAGCTTAAATTAAATGTGTCTTTTAGCACAATTTGCAAAGCTATGAAAGTTGAAACACAGCCAAATGATGTCAGTACCAAAGCTAATGCCGCAGCACAAAGCCGCGCGACTTGACTTTGCTAGGGCAAACATTAGTCGTGACTGGTTGAAAGTATGTAATTGGAAAACACCTTGTTCTGGTCTTATGATAATAATCCCTTGAAAAAAATGTGTAATTTAAATGAGCCAAATGGTATTCAATATCATTGGCAGAATCCCAGTAAAGAACCAAAGTAATTTTCTAAGAAGAATTATGGTAGTGGTAGTTTAAGGGTATGGAGTGCTTTCGCTTCAGCGAACACCATCGCCTTAGCCTTTCCATCCACTAAAATGAATAGCGAGGGGTATATTGGCGTTCTAGAAAACCACGATCTACCTTTTTTGAGCATAAATCCAGAAGGAGGCTGGATTCTCCAGCAAGATAAGGCTTCAGTACACACGTGACGTGCCGAAGTGCAAAATCATGGTTAGCAGAACGTTAACAATTATTAGATTGAGTCTCTAATTCGCCAGACTAAAACCAAATTGAAATTCTTTGGGGACTATATTAGTACCAAAAATTTAGGAGAGTAAAAGGTATTTGAGACAATAAATGATTTAAAATTAGTCATTCTACGTGCCTGGGAGAAAATAGCACCTAAAAATATCAATTCCTGGGCTAGAAGTATGTCTAACAGAAGTTTTGCAATAGCGGAAAACAAAGAAGGACCAACGACATTTTTTTATTGGTTTTTGTGTAGTTTTTAAAAAAGTGGATATACTCAAATAGTTATCAAGCAAAGAGATTTAAAAAAAATATTTTTTCCCAAAAAAACAATTGAATCTTCCAGTGGTTTCTTTGTATTTTTCTGAATTTGGTACTTCTGTACGTCAATTTTGTACGAAAAGCAACAAGCGCGAGGTGAGCAAACCGGAAAAATATAGTATTGAGCATCTTGTTTGTATTAGTAGGCGAGACGCATGCGCATGATCTTGTTTTGATTTTTTTCAGTTGACGTTTCTATGCGTAAACATTTCCCAATTTTAGAACTAATTCGAAATATTCTCATATTTCTGAATTAAATTGAATATAATTCACACATTTGAATATTAAAAATCCTAAAACTTAAAATATCACTTTAATTCAACGCTCAAAAGCAAACGAATAGAAGAGGTGAGTAGACGTCAGTATCAAGAAAAATAAACCGATTCAACCGGAACCATTTATTTTGGTGCCTACCATCGCAAAAATGACAAATAGAATGCACATATACAAGAGAGCAAAACACACAATACAAATATAAAATTGTGTATTATACACCGTGTATGCACACGAAATTCTTGCTCACCTCGTCAACTCGCGCTTTCGTTTTGCGTACAAAATTGATACACTGATCTAATTTTTGGCATTGACTTTTTATAATTGTTTTAATCAAGTATGTATATAGATCGGCTACTTAAAAATGCTACTAACATTAACAATTGCAACAAAAATTTTTTTCAAAAAGTTAATTTTTCAAAAAGAATTCACTTCATTTCCGATTTCTTGTATAAAATGTTCTTCCTTCGTTGGAAACCCTATCACTGGGATCTCCCAATCAATCCTTCTGGACTTCACAGTGCCGCTTTTTTTTGTTGGAAACAGTTTTTTGTCAAAAAATGTCATTTACTCTTAAATTTTATAAATAATTTAGAATCTTTTAAGTCATAATCATTTTTCTCGTAAATGCTATACGTTTCAATATATTTGCAAACAACGAAATGACTCCTATGTAAACTGTCACTTCCAGTGGACATATTTCGGCCAAAGTTTACTGAGATCTCACAATTTATGAAAAGGTTAAGTATGAAGTTTCGGCTCGGCCAATTAATTCATTTGGGCTGTTCAAGCTCGAATTTTTGTTGAAACAAGTTTTTGTTTTTTTTTGTACCGACCAAATGGCACAATGCTTAAAATTTTGGCATTTGGATCGAGAGGAACAGGGTTCAAATCCTGGTAGGGGCAGGATGCAAAGGGAATTTTCATCTACAGAGTCTCTGTGATGAAATGGAACACATCTATGACTCCCTGTCGGAGTTCAAAACTCATGGACCGGCCCATCTTCCATGCCAGTATAAGCTAGCATAGAGCTATGAAAAAACTATTTTTTGGCAAAAATCGTCACTTTCGGTTATATTTTAGATAAATTATCTGGGCCGTTATTATTATAAATTTAATTTAGAATTTTTTAGTTCACACTCGTTTTTTTCGTATATGATATACTTTTCAGAATATTTTGTAAAAACGTTAAAGCTTCTATGGAAGCTACCACTTCCAGGGACAGATTCCGCAAAAAAATCGCTGGGATCTTCGAATTATTGAAAAGACTTAAGTATGAAGTTTCAGCCCGATCAGACAGCCGTCTGAGCTGTAGAGAGAACACAGCATTGAGCCTGCACGCACATACTCACAGATATTTTTTAAAACTACTTTTTGTGAATTCGGCGATGTAACGACTGGTAAATTTGCAAAAATCTCAAGGCCAAAATTTTCATTATTACTATACTTTATTTTACTACGAAAAAGAAAGTAAAACAGATCATTTGTAATATAGTTCTGATTGACAGTTCTTGAGAATTAGCGAAATATCAGGCTAAAAGTTTGCTACGAGTATCAATACTTGATACATATTTCATACTCACAAAATATTCATAAAATATCATGGCCATATAAAATATTAGAAAATTTGCATATAGCGAGTATACTGGTCCCGTTACTGATTAGCGGATTGAATCCCTCAAAAAAAATACTTCAATGCTTACAAAAATATATATAAAGAGTTATAAAGAGTAACGAAACAAAGTAAAAAATTTCATCATGTAATATAAATGGGTTAACAAAAACTAACACATCTTTATTTACTGTAATTGTATCGTTTTCTAACAATTAGTGATGAAGTGTAAATGTATTATATAACCCATTTAAATTGCTTAACCCACGCATTTTTGATGACAATTTTTCCTATTTCGTTACTCTTTATAATATTACTTACTCTGTGATTGCAGGTAATCCATCCACTGAATATTTTTTGAGAGGCTTATATTTGGTTTACGATGGAGCACAAACAAGCGGAAATGTAACTCGATTTTGTAGCCTCATATATGAATGAGCCTCTACGAGCCGTCTAAATACCTTCATATAATAAACAGTTTTATCATATAGATTTATTGTGACATTAGTAGTCTCATATGTCAAACCGACTTTTAAAAACGACTGCTAAATGCGCCAAATACACAAAAAATTGTTCTACGTTTTTGTAATGTCCCTCCTTTGGCGAATGAATGAAATCTATAAAAAAAATTCTATTTTGTTTTGTCTTTACGACATTTTTATGTCATCAGGAGCAGATCTTAATAAAATTAAGCAATTATTTATTTTTTTATTGATGCCCGTTACCGATCCCTTTTACTAATGACCTGAAGGTTGATGTCATAACAATCAAACATGCATGAATAAACAATATATGTACAATAGTGCACCAACAATTATTTTGATTGATCTTTAAACTCTTTCAACCAATCTATCAATCAAAACGGTTAGACATGTTCAATCAAATTATTAACGTACAGCTAAAATTATTGAGAACATTTTAATTAATTTAAAACAAATATTTTCCGCTGAATCCAATATCCATCTTATGAATACATAAATACTAGCACATAAATCGAACAATATAATTTTATAAACGTACAAATTAAACTTAAATAAAACTAAACAAATTTGTAAAACACTTCAAGGTCGTCTCAAAAGTTTCACACTTACGAGTAATATTGAAACAAAACAGAAACAAAACAAAAAATTAACTACGAGTTATAATCTCATCATCACTTTTAATCTATTGTCCATTACTATTGTTATTATTTTAATTTTAATTATGTATTATATTTACATATATGTATAGCGTTTTGGTGTAATTATTCGTCCGATCCTCATAAATCACCTAAAGTACGGAACTACTACTATACCATAATATACTCGCGCACACAAACGTCTGTGTAGTGTGTACACAAAAATAAAAATAGTTTTAAAAATAAATTAAAAAATAAAAATTTAATTTAATTTGTTGTTGTATTCTTCTTATTATTATTAATTTCCACAGTATTTATTTGAATCGCGTGCAGGTAACATATACCTTAAAATTATCTATCTACTTCGGTATACTCATATATATACAGTAGATAGTACGAATTATTTATCGTAATTTAATTTAGTCGGCGGTAAATTTAAAATTAAATTTATTACCAGAAATTATACATAAAATTAAAAACAATATACTTGTGATCTGTTAATTAATTTTTTATTTAACCTTCAAAATGTTCACTAAAAATAATTAAAATAAAAAAATCGCGAACATCAATTTGCATTTTAATTGTAGTTGGTTAATTATTATATGTGCTGCAATATTATTTTAAAATAATCCGAAAGTGAATTTAAAAGAATTTTACTTTTTGTTTCCTATTTATGTGTCAATGGGTCAAATCTATTTGTGGATTTAAATAAGGTGGATTTGTGCGGTGTATCGAAACATAATTGTTATATACATTTTTAATTGTGAAGTGCCGAGTAGAAAAATATGATTAAAAGAAAATGAAAATTAATTGTTGTTGCACGATAAATAGATTATATTTTATTATTACATTATTTATTGGAAGCATACAGTGGAGCAAAGGTAAAGTGCATATCAATGTCGTTATATAACAAATTTGAAAAACTTTGTACTTACATATACGAGTATTCATCTCGCTGTAATAATACAAGTTATTTAATTTCATCGCAATTTTAGTTTATCTTGAAAAAACTTACTTTAACCTTAAATGCCCTTTGTCATCTTCATTTCATAGGAATGTAATAAATCTAATAAATTAAGATTTATACTGAGATTCATGTATATAAAGGTGACAGAAATATACTTCGTTATTTTACTATAACATCACGTGTCTAGACATTACGTTTGTAATTTATCTTACATTACTCGAATGCATAAGTAGCAAATATTATTATAGGATGTAAGTTGTTTGTTGCAATTGGTTGCCCTATTGTTACAGCGTGTCTATAGGTTACTACCAAAAATCAAAAGATTACAATTACGGCTAGACTATAGACAACGAACCTGCCATTAAGCTAAAATTTGGTTTTGGCGGTGTTACCGGTGTGAAGTTTTTGGACATGAACACATTTTTGGACTTCTACAATACCTTTGGACAAAGACATTTATGCTAGTGTTCAGTGCACATTGAACAAAATTTAAGTTGTAAGGAAATAATTTAAGCTAGGGTATTTTTTTAACAGTGTATTTTAATAATATGAAAAATATGAAAAAAAAATATGAAAAATTATTTCCCATTATAATAATCAATGTTGATTCTAAGTTTTTAATTATATGTCGAAATATAATAAGTGAAATAATAAAAATCTGAGAAATTGGCTCACAAAGTGCGACTATTATCTGAAAGGAGATACATTGATATATTCATATTATAAGCAATATTTGAGCCGTGGAGTTCATGTGATGAGTTATGAATTCTGACCAATTTATCGTGTATTGGATTTGAATTAACATTTTTAGGACGAGCCAATCTCTGAGATTTTTGCTATTTGGCCTAGTGCAGTGTCCACAAAATGCTAATTTAAATCCAATAAACGATAAATTGTTTAAACTTTAACATGGCTAGATAATTTTATTATTTCAAATGTGTCTTATTTCATATAGGATAATAGTGACTTTTGAGCCAATCACTGAGATTTTACTATTACAAGAGCCCTACGAGTCAATCGAAACATGTTTATGGACACTATGTTGGCGAATCTCTGAAATTTTTGCTATTTCATTTAGTGCAGTGACCAAGCATTTTTTATTCAAATCAGATACAAAATAAATCAAATGAAATATAAAATATTCGTCACATGAGCCCTACGCACTATATTGATATGTTACGGTGAAAGTGTTAAGAACGGTTAAAATGTCTGAATAAAAATTGAGTAAACCGGTTTTATTGCGTTCAAATCTATAAAATGAGAGACTTTTATTCCCGAAATGAGTCACCCTTCACATCACGGTCTTCTTTTTATTGGACTTACATTTTTTATGAGATATTTGAGCCGCTCATGTCCCTTAGCCCTCTGATGAGGAGTAAATAAAACTATGGGGATCCATGGAGAAGATCAACAAACATTACGTTAACATCTGATCCCCGGACAAGCAGTTTGTAATTATTCGTATGTAAATGAATTAAAAAAATAAAAGTTTTGAACATTTACATGACTTACTAATTTGAATATCTCAATGGGCAGACGTTTATAACCACCATGTGAGCTGATTTCTGAGATTTTTGCTATTTTGCTTAGTTCCGTGTATAAAAAATGTTAATTCAAATAAAATTCATTGTGAACTAAACTTCAAAAATTCATTACATGAGGCCTACGAGTTATATCGAAATATATGGTTTACTCGCTTACGATAATTGTCATTATGTGAGCCCATTTCTGACATTTTTATTATTTCACTTATTATATGACGGCCTATAATTGAAAACTAATTGTTCATGTTAAACGTCACCACAGCGCAGGTGTTTATGGTTGAAAATAATTAGAAAAACCCCAAAATTAGGAAATTAAACAAGAATAAATTGTTAGAAACAACTAAACTACTAAATTTTTTTTTTAAATAAATACTCTAAATACGTATAACAAGTTAACAGTGTTGCAAACTATTATTTCCGAAAGTAGATTGAGTGAAATAGTGCTATTTTTTTTAATAACATTACAGAATACAATTGGTGTTATCGTTTGATGTGATTGGGATTGGCTATGCTGAGTGGCATTTCTAACCACCCGATTCCGCGAGTTGTATCGTTCGTCGTTACAAATGACAAAATTTTTATGTTTTTATAGTCACTTCAACATTTTGCAAAACTTGAAAAGACATTTTAAATTATTTCTCTCGCATCAAATCACTTGTTTTCATGGCAACAGGCTAATTTTGACCATAAATAGCACATTTTTCATATTATTATTTTATACAAATTGCCTTAAAATTACTAAAATATATTAGAATAAAATTTTACAACTTTCTTAAAATTTATAAAATTCATTAATTATATACACAAATTTTAGTACCCGGATTTTTATAGACATTTAAAACAACAAACTATATAATTGAGAGAATTGGGCTATATAAACTATTTTCTAACTGACTGTGGTCAAATCCCGCATTTAGTGCAGAATTGGTATAAAAAATTATTAAATATTAACTTTATTTATGGGCCTACACCGCCACAAACCGTTGTCTAGACATTTTTACTTCATTCGTTTTAGAAGTCCTCAATATTTGTTTTCGTCAAAAAGGGAGCTAAACCTATAACAAAAATTGGTACAGTCGCAGATGGTGGCCTAATCTTAGACTACTTAAACTTTAATTTCGATTTTTCTTCGGCCGATTAATACTTTCAAAGTGACGTTTATTTACACCCTTTGAGTGCCAAGGAGCGCAATCGCGCTTTTGCTCCCGCACGAACTAATGCAATCTCTATTTCATACTTGTCGATATATCACAAAAATTTGTTTCATATTTTTATTATTGCACACTCGAAAATAATATAAAATTATTTTTGAAATACTCTTCGTAAATAAAATGCCTCGAAAAGTGAATTTCTATGTTCCTCTATAGCGGCGTGGCACTTTTAGCTCAATTCTCTAAAAATCATGTTGGCACTCAAAAGGTTAAGCAATAATTATTACGTCACTGAATAAGTTCTGAGGCTAACATACCGCACGCGAGGATGTCGGTTGTTGTCGTGGTCGTCTAATAATTTATAAATTATAATAAATATTTTATTTAACTAAAATAATGCATTATTGTGAAATACAGACCACAAAAAGTACCATTTGGATTTGTCTTGTAGTAAAATTGTTCTAAAAACTGTAGATTCACTTTAACTCTTATATTAGAGAAGCACTTAGTCCATATAATAGTATCGTTGTAAAGATCAAACAATTTTGTAACAATTCGAGATAAACACGAGAAAATTTTGTTACAATTTTCTAAAGTTTTTTAATTCATAAGGAGGTTATTTTATATCTTCAATTTCTATAGAGATGTTCACGGGGTCTCACCTGGTTCCTCGAAAATTCTGCGACAAACAATTATGCCACAAAAACAATTTTGCACCAAACAATTCATCGAAAAACCAATATGAAAACTATACAACTTTACAATAACCAAGTGTGCGTGAAAACAATTGTGCAAACAACAATTCATCGAAACAAAATTTTTCACAGTAATGCACCGGATTATTGTAATGAGGTGCATAATTTATTTGTCAGCTAATTTTTTGCCATTTTTTTTTATTTTTATTAATAATAATTGCTTCGTCAACCTTGCAGACACAGATGAAAGAGTTTTTATCGCTCTTATCGCTTCTTCTGAGTGCTACAAACGTTAAAAAAATTAACTTTTGTAAATAGAAACTTTTTTTTTTTAATGTAATTTTAATTCATTGTATACCTTAGAGGATGAGGGCCCCCAAACCCCCGCTTTTTCAGAATTTATACAATTAGTCAAGTGTCATTAATGAAAATGTCCTACGTTGCTTTCCGTACCACACAATTGAACAATTAAGAGAAAATTGATTATTATTTTTTAATTGCATTACGAGCATTTCGATGAATTGTTTAGTGTAGAATTGTTTCCGTGTAAAATTGTTTGTATTACAATTATCCTTCTCTGAATTCATTTCTAACAATTGTTTGTCGCACTTTTGTGGTTGTGTTAAATTGTGTTGCGCATAATTTTCGGGTTGCCGTCTCACCTACATGATCGGATAGATAAATCAAACCCGTACGTACTTCGCAGTCGCACAACGGGATATAATTTTGATGATTTTTAATTTGTCCACCGTATTTTAAACAATTGTGGTTTTTGATTTCAATCTATTTTCTAATTCTCTTACCGGTCCTTGAGATGTTGAAAGAATTTTCGATGGATTTTAATACGCTGTCTTAAGTTCTAACATTGAAATGAACATGGTTAAATTACGATGATATTTACTGTGCAGCACATGCTACTTAGAAATTCCATGACGGATATGAATAAATTTTCAAAGTTTATTTGACCGATTTTACAGATGTTCACGGAGTCTTACCTACATATACGGATAGTTTAGTCAAAATCCAACGTGTATGGTGATTAGTTTTTAACTTAAAGACATTCTTTCATTTTCGGGTACATCGCCCATCCCAGAAATATTCACGGGTTCCCTTTCATATATGTATTCGAATAGGCCCTGAAATTATCCAACACTATTGTGAAAACGAGACACATATGGTGATTTTCACCAGGGATTCCAAAATGTAAAACTTCTGAATTTTCAATTCTAATCTCAATTGGAAATTTTGGTACTTCGTTTCGTAAAAACTATCAAATAATGACATCCTAGAGATGTTCACAGTGTCACTTGGATAGTTCATAGTTTTGACTATATTTTTTGCTAGTGCACGGTATATTATGCTGATTATTTCCATTTAAAACTGAATTTAGAAAATTTTGAGATATTTCACTATTTTCAAATTTGTCTATTTCGCAACGTACAGATGTTCACAGGTTCCTCGAGCAATTTTGAGATAATTAAAAAAACGTATAAACGTGACATTGTGAATATCCCTAGGAATTCAGTTATTCGGGTCAAAATACCAAAATTTCCAATTGAAAATAAATAAGTTTTAAATTTTGGAAACCATGATGGAAAGCATCAGATTTGTACAGTTTTCAAATATTGATCGATAATTCCCTGCCCTATCGAATATATGTAATAGAACCCGTGAACATTTTTGGAATAGGCGGTACAACCGCAAACGTAAAAATGTCTCTAGACAAGTTAAGAATAGGTCCCGTTCACCAGAATTGGTGAAAAAAAAATGGAAATTTATTCATATTCATGGAAGTTCTAAGTATAGCATGTAAGGAACAGTAAATTTTTTCGTAACTTAACCATGTTCATTTCAAAGTTAGAACTTCTTTTATACGCTTTCTTAAAAAACTACGAAATCAAAAACCACAAATGTTTAAGGGGACATAGCACCTTCAAAATTGAAAACAAAAAAGTTTTCAAAGATTTTTTTTGGAATAAAAAGAGATATCTCAATGAAACTTTCCCTTGACATTTTATTTAACTGAAAGTATACAAAAAAAAATTTTTTTAGATTTTTGTTAGCCCACTGTCGTCTGCTACAAGGGTTTTCCAATAACACTGAAAATACGCGGCGTCATCATAACTTCTCTCAGAAATGTCTAAAAAAAAAAATTTCGATTTTATTCTGCATTAAATCGCACTTTTAAAATGCAGCTTTTTTGTCCCTCCCAATTAGTTGTAACTCAAAAAATTGAAAGCCGATTATTCCTTCCGTAGTTCATTCTGAGCAGAAATATATGTAGATCAACGTGTTAAAATTTTAGAACGATTTAATAAGTAGTTTTTTCTCAATCTTGCACGCCAACTTGAAAAACGTCATTTCGAGATAATCGCGTTTAAATTATCGCGCTTTAAATAAGGCACGATTTGCAATAAATAAAAGAAAATATAAATAAATTTTTTTTTTTGAGATTTTCATATTTATATCATTAAAATCATGTTTTTAACTGTTCATTCTAACATATTCTATCATAAAAAAAATTTCGATGTTTTGAAACTTTGAAGGTGCTATGTCCCCTTAAAATACGCTGGACAAGTTAAAAATCATCATTATTAAATTCCATTCAGTGCTCACATATGGTTTTGATTTTTCTATTCTGTCATATAGGTGAGACTCCGTGAACATCTCTAGGATCGGAGATATAAAGCGGAGACCCAAAATAGCCGGAGGTCTAAAATAGCCTATTAAAGCCTATAAAAGATAGGAGGTTTAAAATAACCTGTTCTAGAGTTAAAAAACTTTAGTAAATTGTAACATAATTTTCTCGTGTTCATCCGAAATCGTTAGGAAATCGTGTAATCCTTAAACGACACTATTGAGTCAGGGGCTTCTATACTCTAATATAAGAGTTTAAGATAACTTAAAAAAAATTAATTTCACTTCAAAACAAATCCAATTGGATTTTTTTTAATTCAACAAAAATTCACTTCAAACATTTTTAAAAGACAGTATGAGTCGTAAATTAAAATGAAAAATAATAATTTAAAAAACCAAATTAATGCGTCTACACAGTTGACGTCATCTTTAATCTCTCAATCTTTAATCTCTCAAAAACTTAATATCCATAATATCTAGAATCCACTCTCACTCCAAAACCGAAACGACAGTGAGCTGAGTGGCAGCAGATGGTGGAAGCCGTTCGTAGTCACCTAAAATGAAAATGTCTGCCGGTAAGGTTTTCGCCTCCGTATTTTGAGATGCGCAAGATGTCATCTATTTTATTCATTCGACTAAGACCATCAACAGCGAATATTATTCTTTCATCAAGACAGTTTACCATGGCACAAGTCGTTTGCTACGTTGGAAAAACAGCACTAATTGAAGTCGAATTACATCCCCATATACCGTATTCTCCGGATCTGGCTCCCAGCTACTACTACCTGCTCGCAGACCTAAAAAAACGCAGACCTAAAAGAGATTTGTGTCAAATACTCTGTTGCCTGTTATTCGATGGTAACGCATCTATGGTAAATATTTCTACGTTGCCCTATAGTTGCAAGATCCCTGTGTGGTTTCTTCTGCTCAACGCTATCGGAAAATATTGCTCTTGCTTTTGTTCGATTGGCTAATCCAATTTTCTAGGACACAATTCGATAGAGGTATAGTGCTGTTGTTTGAAGATCAGCAGATTTGTCGGTAATTCAGTTCAGCCGGAAGATCTTCATAATTCGTCTCAAACATTTGTTGATGAAAACTTAAAGTTTACGTGATAATTGGTCTGTAACTCTGGATTTTCGTCACCATACATAAGATCTGATTTATCGCATGAATACAAACTTTGCTCAATATGCCGTACGGCTGCTAGATTGTATGGTTGCGGACAGGTATATGGGCTAGGACGGTTGCCTCAAAGCCGCTGTTTGTTGTAATAATATGGTAGTTAAGTAGCAGAAATGCGAATGTTGACGTTTATGACCATATCTTTTTAGCGTTATGACAGCTAGCATCATATCTGTTTCAACGATGGCCTATCATCAGAGTGGTCATTTCGTGTGGTGATAAAAAGTATGATATAAAGAAATTGTTGTAGCTTCGTCCATGAATGAATTGAATGATTATGGATGAACTATGTCACGTCGTATATAGATGCGAATTAAAAAGAGCACAATATCTTCTATATCGTTTTCACCAAATACAAAAAAATTGTTTTGACGTTTGTGTCAAAAATGTTTATCGTGATTATATAACTTATTATTTTCGTCATCAAACAGATTTTATAAAGTGTAAATATTAATTATAAATTAAAGAAGAATTAAAATAATAAAACATTAATAGTGATCGACATTGTTGTGAATTGTGACTTGGGCTGGGAAAAATAGTGTAGTTCAAACAAATGTGTTAATTTTTGCGAACAGCAAAGAAATACAGATTTAACTACCAAATATCTTAGTTTTAGGGAAGCAGCAGCTGTGTGTGACTCGATGTGTAATTTATTTAATGTTCCTTTCCTTTTACTGACATATGAACGCTTGAACCGAATTGTGTTGTAAAAATGTATTAATAAATAAATAAACTTGTTGTTTTTATAGTCACATAATACTCACATCGCGAATGATTACTGGCACGGACAACGAAAACTGAATATGAAATATAGGCAGGAGTCTAATCCATATCAGATAACACCATATTCAGCAGCAACACGTTCGATAACTTTATGGTTGTTACTGGTTTGTTATTCGTTGCTGACGGGAAGTCTGTGGGGGAAAATAATTTTTTTTTCTTATTTTAAAAAGTCTAAAGAATATTAATACAATAAAATTTAACTTGCCATCACATTTCATTCAAATAAAAGTTGATTTTTTTATATATGTAGTTACATATATTTTAATAATAATTATTTTTAAGAAGAATTTTATAATCGACCGTGAATTTAATTTGTTTAAGAATTTACGACTATTAATTATTTACGTAAACATTGTATGGGTGTCCATTAAAATAATGTTTTGTCCGAAAAGCCGAAAATTTCTTAAACAAATTAAATTCACGGACGATTATAAAATTCTTCTTAATTATATGTGTTGGCTTGTTACACATACATAGTGAGAATTTCCTGTGGTTTCTGATTTAGTGATATATAATTCGCTAAATTGATATGTTCTTGTTTTGTATTATCGGTACAAAGCAAGAGTTGGATTTTTGCAATTTGGTCGTTGCAACCTGATGAGTAGACCAACTTTTTATCAGTACGAAACCAAGCTGCCAAGAAGCTACCTAAGGGAGTTCTCATTTTTGCAAGGGTTTGTGTTCTTTGTGTACACAAGTACGCCCTGGGGTTAAAGGTTTGGGGGAGGGGAGTGCATTTTTTCTACTTTTGTGGTACAAATATTGTTAATAAATGGCCTCTTTGTTTTCTGCTACTAAAATAGTCGTAAACATTGTATGGGTGTCCATTAAAATAATATTTTGTCCGAAAAGCCGAAAAAAATTCTTAAACAATAATTATTTTTATTTCTTTATTTTTATCACACGCATGATAATCATTTTATATAAAACATTCATATAACTAATAGCAATTTCTTTCCAAAAAGAAATTGATTTATAAATCAAAAAAATTGATTTGAGATCAAAAATTTTTGATCGAAATACCGTTGCAATTTATTTCCAAGTAAAAAAATTGATTTTTTTTTTTGATCGCAATCACTTTTGAAAAATCTCAACATTTCGTTAGATTCATTTTTGAAGTTTACAAACACATAAATATGTTTACGTCAAAAATATAAACATAAACACTTCAACAAATATAAACATAAACATTATAATTTTTTTGACTAGTTGACCGTGATATTTTGACAAACTCAAGTCAAACTGGAATGTCACTTTCTCACAGATACACTACCAAAAAAAATTAATCGTGTATCGTGTTCTTTGACATACAAAAAAATCAATTTATTTTTTATTTTTGGAAAGAAATTGCTATTAAAGAGAAATGTCAAATTATCATTTTTAGTTCATTATTTCCCCTCAAAATTAATTGTTTAGGATTGTGTTTGTTTTGAACTTTATCACCAAAAAAACTCTCCAGTAGTGATACAAATTGGTGATAAAGCAAAACAAAATGACCACCCAGGTTAGTATTAGTTTTTACCATAAATCTGTCGAAACGCCTTTGTCACAGAAGAGTTTTGAGGAGCTCATCTGTTGGTGAATGAGATTCTTTCTTTGCGTGAGATTAAATATGACATCAAAAATTCCTAGCCTAGAAAGCTCCAAATATCATCTTCTAAAACCATATCAATTGTTATTTTGAAATCTACAAAGAAAAGGTAAATTTGGGGATTGTATTCTACAGACTGTTCTACTATTGTAATGCGAATAGTGTTGATGTGGTCGACGCGGGTATTATTCGGTTTGAATCCAGTGTCCAGCAATTTCTCTGAAGTTGAAACGAAAAACACATTCGTTTGATTAGAGTGAGTTTCTGATTCAGGTCGCACTGATGTTTTTTTTCTTTTAGGGGATTGTATAATGATGATATCATCTTCCCAGTTGAATGATCTAGTTTAAAAAACACTTGTTTGAAAATTGTTGTTATAGTTAATGACTGAGACTCTGCATTTACAGACCTAATAACAGTCACAATGGTTACAGTTTTAGGTGGACAAAAGTGATGTTCCTCTGGGATTGGGTGAATTCGTTACAGTTCTGTGCAGGCGACACAAGAGATTATCTCCAATCACGTTATTCTTGCTCTGTAGTAAGTATGCTATCTCGTAGGTCATTTAGGGTGATGACGATCTGGTATTTTCGCCGCGTAGCTTATTGATGGTTATACCCTCGCTCGTTCTTCATCATCACTCTCAATTTCATTGTAGAAATTCAACTTGTTTGTTTTACTTCCAAGTGATTGCATTCTTCCTTTAAGCAATGTTTAACTACATAAGACCACCACCAAATATTGAGCTCCACCCGACCGTGAACCTCGGTAATAGCTGATCAATCATCTCCAGGCCAATAATAGTTTGTATGTGTCGCACAAATTCTATGTGAAGCTTCAATTACGGTTTTGATTAACTCTCGATTCTATAACCTGTAAAAGTTTAGGTTGGGCTACTCTTCAAACCTTATAAAGCTTGTTTCGACCCCTTATATGAATTATAGTCGCCGTTGAATTAGTAAATTATTATATTTGGTAAAGTAGATAATAATTTTTCAATACGTCTAGAGCAAATTTAATCGAATTTGGTACAAGGCTGGTTTTCCTGCCACTTAAAAGATATACATAAATAAATTTCAATTCAACACAATATCGTGTAAGAGTCTGGCGTAATAAGCTTTTGCAGGTGGTAACGTCGAAATTAGAATTTAAATCACGTTTAAGTCATTTTCAATAACGACCCCGATGTCGTAACAACAATAAAATTTAAAATTATTGGAGCTGAATTTAAGTTAATGAAATCGGGACCAAATTGTAATAAAAGTTTATCAAAGAGTGCAAAGTTCGGTTCAAGCTAACAACACTTTCTTACTCGATACTTTACGGTACATCTCTATCACCTACCATAGACTCTGACCATGCAATTTACTCTATATGTATGTCATTGATATTTTTCTTGTTGCGCCTGCACAATTTTTGTGTGAGATTTTTAGCGAATATTAATAGCTCCAAAATTATTTAAAAGTCATCATAGAAGTGTTAAAAGGAAAACTAAAAAATGTTTTTGAACTTGATTTTAAAGTTTATCTACTTTTTTGTTTTTGCTTTCTTTTGCTATTTAAATTTTGTATTTTATTGATCGGTTACAAAATAAAATACCAATTTTCGTATAAAAGCAGATGATATCCACAGACAAATTATAGTTTACGTTTAAATCTAAAACAATCAACTCTATTCAAAATGAAATTCATTGTGAGTTTAAGCGGATTGTACGCGATGTCACAAAAGATCCATTAAATAATTTTTTTTTGTTTATTATAGATTTTACTTTCGGCTCTTATGGCTGTAGCCCTTTGTGTAGATGTTGTACCAATTATTCGATCAGCATCAGACGTAAACCCTGACGGTTCATTCAGTTTTGGATATGAGACTGGTGATGGTACCTCACATGATGCTGCCGGTAATGCTGATGGTGTTCAAGGAAGATTTGCATACACTTCACCTGAAGGCCAAAGAATAGAGCTTTCATATACTGGTGATGCTGACGGTTTCCATCCACAAGGAGCACATTTACCAGTAGGACCAGAAACACCAGCTTATGTATTCCGCGCTCTCGAATGGATTAGAACTCATCCACCAAAAGAATACTAAGTTTTATTGAACTTGAAATACAAAGATAATTTTTTTTAGAAAGTAATCTTCTCGTGCGTTTTCTTAATAGCATCGTAAAATGCGTAAAGTTTTTAAATTTTAATACAGCTGATTTTTGTCTGTATTACTTTGACTGTCGAACTGTATTTCAGTAAAAATGTCACCGATTTTGTTCCTCACACATTATGAAAAAAAAATCCATGGTTATATCTGTTCTCTTAATGTGAAACAAAGAATATATTTTCTGCATTCGATTACCCACGCAATAGACGCGAAGAAACTTGTGTTTACTGTCTTGAAATAAATTAAATTCAAACGATTCGCATTTACCTAGAGTATACAGTTGTGCACAGGAGGCTATTTCACGATAAGTTATCATGACATTATTACGAAATGTCATGCTTTTGAGGTTATGTTTTATCATTATAAATTTAATTTTCATAGTGAAGACATACAGTATTTGCGTGTCGGCAAAAGCCTAAGTAAAAATAAAAGTACGATAGATTTTTGTTTTTATTATGAAAGTTTGTTGTATTTTCTAGTAAAGTCACCATTACTGTTAATAATTGCCTGGCTCCTTTTGTCCATACTATCAACCAATTTTTCTGCATACTTTGGTGATACATTTTTCCATATCTTACGGACCACTGGCGCTTTTTGAGTTTAAATTTCGAACAGAGTAGGCTATGGTGCTTTGGACCGTTGTCTTCTTGCAAGATCCAATTAGAGCTCCTCGCTCCAAACCATTTCAGGATAGATGGTAACAAACCTCGTGAATAAATTTTATTCATCGAAAAGTGCGTTTAGGTTCCGTGTGGAAACGATTAATTTACCAAAACCTTGCTTGGTGAAGCATCCCCATAAATGGAGCTAGGGCAGATGCTCCACAGTTCGGGCAATCGTTTGTTTTTTGCTTAGTTCTCCCAAACACGCCTTTTAACATTAAAACCCTAAAAGGATGACTCATCGGTAAACACAATATTCGTAAAATCTTTGGTTTATATGATCATTCGGGCACTGTAGTCGCTTTTCTATGTATTTTTGTGTTGCCAGTGGTTTCACCAAAGTATTTCCATATGCTTAGCCATGTTCTTTTGTATAGTTGTTTCTGGTAAAATAGAATTCTTTTCCGCCAATTTTACCACAGCTGCATCTTGCGTAAGCGAAGAATTTTCATCAAATAACTGTGTGATGCCCTCATCCTCCTTTTTTGTAGTGGTTCGGATTTTGCCTCTATCTGGCAAATCGTCAACATTTTTATAAATTGAATAATTTGTAATCCTCTTCTGTACAAATGTTTTCGACTTTTTTGTATAATTAGCTGCACTTGCAACCGACATTTTTGGTCTTTTCGGATGTGCACTTAAACACACCGCTGCTAATCGTTTTTTATAAACCGCACTTATTTCTTTCATATATGTTACACGCAAAACAGTTGCAGTTAAACTAATGTTTGTTTTAGAGCATTCAAGAGGAATCAATAGAAAACCTATTTAAGCCCCGCCCATATTTCTTCCTATAGTTTTAAGTACAGTTTTGCCGTACACGCTCTTGTTGAACATACTGTATATTTTTGATATTGAATCAATCTGTATTCTGTGTTAATATATCGAAATTCATGACTTTCGTAACTCGTGTTAATTTTATTTAATATATTTTTTTTTTTAGTAGTTGATGTCTGTCCATTACTTGTTTTTTGTCACAAATCGACACTCAAATTTAACACAAACTGATGTGTTCACTCTTTAAAAGAAGACATCATAGTCATCGTCTATGTCCTGTTTTTCTCATTAGTTTACGATGAAACTTCATACATAAGCTTTTTGTATAAATTTGGAGTTTCAGTAAAAATTAACGTAAATCGGTCTACTAGAACTTGCGGCTTCCATAGAACTGTAGACTAAAGAATTCTAAAATAAATTTGCGACAAAATTGGTCCAGATCATTTTCAAAAATATAAGCAGAAGTAGTGATTTTTGCCAACATTGTTTTTCACCTAAATTCTATGTCTGTACAGCCCACGTTGACTGATAAGTTTTAAATTTCATACTTGACCTTATCCAAAAATTGAAAACTCGGGGTTCAATAAAATATGGTAAAATCGATGTACCGGAAGTATCAGAGGTCGTTAAAGCTTTTTCCTTTTTAAGTAATTGTTTAAAAAGAACAACGATTCTAATTTTAAATGTCTAACAAAATTTCTTAACTTACTATTTTAATTTAAAGCTTGAATTTACGACATTTAATAATTTATTAATCCAGAGTCATTGACCGTCGAGTTATCCATATTTTACCGATTTGTTTTCTAGTGGCACTATTCTTGCAATTCCCTGGGAATAGGGAATTGGGGAAAGAATTTATATGTAATTTCAGATCAAATATTTATTTTCCGGCCTACTGAGGAGAAAAGTTTGATGTATGTAAATATTTATAAATTGGGGATAAATTTTCCAAATATCTAGATTGGCAGGGAAAATTATCCCCATTTTTATTTTGTTTTCAAAAAAATTACCACTAGTTTTTTACCTCAGTATGCCAGAAAAAAAATTAAATAGAAATTGCATATAAAATCTATTCCCAATTCCCTATTCCCAGAGAATTACCAGAATAGTGCCAGAGTGGCACTATTCTATTCTGGCTTTCCCTGGGAATAGAGAATTGGGAAAAATATTTTCATAGCATTTTTGTCTAAATTATATTTTCCTGGCCTACTGCTCGAATTAGTTTGGTGTAAATATTGCCGAAACAAAGTTGATTGGGAAACATTGTTCAACAAAATTTTTATGGGCAAAAATAATTCCCAATATATCTCTGTTTCAAAAATATTTACACCAAACTAATTCCAACAGTAGGCCAGAAAAATATAACAAAAGTAATTTTAGGCAAAAATGCTATGAAAATATTTTACCCAATTCCCTATTCCCAGGGAAAGCCAAAGGTGGCATTTTGTAACATCACATTTTCGATACTTTATCGAAATTTAGGTCTATTTTTCCTTGACTGGAATTGGCGACTGTTTCGTTTATAAATTATTTCTTTTCTATTTCCATCACCACAACCTACTAGGATAAATGTGTCTCTCTCTTTTTCTCTAATTTCGTTTAAGTATCGTAAACAAATTGTTTGGTGATAGAAATCGAGTAGATATATCACAAATTTTTAATCTAGCAGGCTGAAAATGATATAAAATATGAAATAGTATCCCATTTTATTCTAGAGATGCGAAATATAAACTTGCGAAATATAAGCGCGTAGCAATTCACACAACTATATCGGCCGTCTATATTTTAACGGTGTAACACTACATCATCTTAATGTGTTAACTGTTAATTTTAACTGATGTCCAAACAGCTCCATTTTGTAGATGTAGCTAAACCCCAGATTAAAAATATAACCACATATAGTTTATAATATAAATGGCATTAGAGGCCGATATCAGTACTAAATTTGGTGAAAAATATTAAAATAGAAAATTAAATATGATTGATAATTACAATGGCCGATTTTATCTTAAATAAATGTGTGTCAAAATGGACTGACCAAAATTTACATAAGTTCTTAATTGTTTATTTCAATTTCAAAAAAATGGAGGGGTTGTGGACAATAGCAGGCTTTATTTTATAACAAATGTACATAGATCTCGAATATACCACACTTAATTTCAAAATCGAAAAATTAAACCTACCAGCTTTTTGATAAAAAGTCAATCCTTGTTGAAAATTTAATCTTCACTGTAAAAATTGAAAAAGTTCCTACGGAAGCTGCCACTTCCAGTACACAGATGTCCACCACATTTGGCATAGATCTCTCAATGTTTGAAAAAAGCTTTAGTATGAAGTTTGATTCCGAATGGTGAATAGTCAATTCGCCTTGAATGTAGAGATACCGAATTTTGGTGGAATAAAGTTTTTTTGATCAAAACTAGTCATTTCCGGTAAAATTTAAAAAACAATCCGAACAAATTTTTGTTTAAAACCTAAAACGTCTTACTTTGGTGCAAGCAATTCCCATTCTAAATCGGAATAAATATTGTGCTCAAAGTACCAACCAAACATTTTATTTATTTAGTTTTATTAGTTGGTAACAATCACATTTGAAAGTTTAAAAAATGTGGAAACTCAACTAAATATATTTAATTACATAGAAATATGATAGAAAATTATCGAATATTATTACAAATCGTAACCAATTTTTCGTTTTGTTTAGAATAATCCGATGTCAAAAAAAAACATCACAAATATCACATCAATGCCAACATTTAAAAATAAAAGTATTCAATAAAACTGTTCTGGCGGTGAACATTAAAACTACTGGTAGAAAGGAATTATGCTATACCAGTAAAAAATTGGTTGGAAACAATTCCCATTTGGAATAAAATATATGGGATTATTGTTGTAAATTTATCAAAGCAATACGCTTTTAATCTCTTATTTTTTGTTGTAATCGTTTTTTCACAAACGCTATTTAATTTTCAAAATATGTTTTGCAAAAAGCAAAAATCCTGCTATGGGAGCTGCCACTTCCGATGGACCAAGTTCGACCAAAAGTCCTTGGGATATTCCAATTATAAGGCTTCATCTAACGGTTATTTCCGCGCTAACTTTTGGAAAAGTGATCTGAACCGTTATTGTTGCAAATTTTAGTAAGAATCTTTTAAATCATAATCGTTTTTCTTGTAAATGATATACTTCTCAAAATATTTGCAAAAATACTCCTACGAATCCTGCTACTTCCGGTGAACCGATTTCGGACAAATATCACTTGAATCTTTCAATTTATAGAGAAAGTTTGTCTGTAGTTGCTCTCTGATCCGTCAATCCGTCTGGACTGTAAGAGTAGAGAACCAACAACATTTGGTTTGCACGGCACCATACACAGACACACACAGAGAGATTTAAAAAAAATTATTTCACTTCGATGATATAGCGAATGGAAAATCTGCAAAAAGAAATTAATAAACAAAAATAGCGTATTTTTTCTTACCTTCGGCGTGCCAGGGTAAAAAAATGAGTCTATGTTTGTCCATATAAAAATTCTAACATTCGTCAAAAATCTGGCTTATAGTAAATTATAGCGATTGATGAAAACTTTCCATTTTACTTAGCTTGTTGTAAGTTGAGGACTATTAGTACTCATAACATCTGTTGAAATTTCTTACGTATATATGAAATCAAGATTTATTTAATCACATCAAATTTTATTTGAACACTAAATCTCGTCAGAATATAGGTAATACAGTAAAATATAACCAAAAATAATCATAAATTAAAGCTGTACTAAATGTTTTCACTAAAATTTTTAACCAAGTACATCCAAACTTTATATGATTCATGAATTATAACACACATGTTTTCGTGTAAACGAAAATTACTCACCAACTGCATCGGCATGTTCAGCGTTATATGACACAAGTGGAGTGAGACGGTCAAATAATGTGGCAATTATAGTTATTTTGAGTTTGCTAAAACACTTTCTTATTCTGTGATATAATTTATTTTTTACAAAAACAATAACAAATAACTAGTTTCGAGCTATACTGCTCATCATCAGGTTTGATATAAAATTTGGAGTTTTAAATCAAAGCTGATGATGAGCAGTATAGCTCGACACTAGTTGTTTGTCATTATTTTTGTAAAAAATAAATTATGTCCTAACATAAGAAAGTGTTTTAGCAAACTCAAAATAACTGTAATTATTGTATTGTGATAAACCGTGTAATAATATTGAACAAAAATGTCAATAAATAATGTCGCAATATTTTTTGTACCTCGAGGTTATGAATCTAGATCAACTTTGGTAATTCTAAATCGATTACAAAGTTTTAGGGATAAGTTCAATAAACGCACTAAAAAATAAATAATTTTGGGACATAATTCGGTTACTTTACCGCCCCTTCTGCACGATGTTCATATCGATTTGTTCGTAGTGCAAACAGTATTCAATATCTTTTTTCTATAAGTACTCCAATAGAAGAAATAACTAAATGATTACAAACCGTATAACACTTGAAAATTTCACAACCGTTTTGTAATCAGAGTCACAGTGCCCAAGAAGTTTCTCATTAGATGTAGAAACGTTAACTAATCTTCCATCGCCGCGCTTACGCTTAGTTGTAAATACTTGTTGAAACGTTACTTTCCCACGCTGCATAAACGTTACGTGGTGCCATTATGCTGAATTTGAATTTATTTTTCTACTAAAACTTTATGTTTTAAAAGATAAAAATTTGACATCACCAAAACTCAAAATTAACAATATAAATTTAAATAATTAATTTAGTTAAAGTTAAGAGCATAACGCATAAAAAAGTGCAAAATATGGCCTTTAAAGTAAAAAAAACGCCCATCTAATCATTTTGACAGAATGTTTTGCAAAATATTGAGAGTACAACGTTTTTAGTGTTTGTGGTTTCAAAAAAAATATTTGATTGTAAATGATTAGGACTTTCAGCCCTGCCTTTACACACAATGTAAGCGAAGATTCTTGAACTAATAATCGTTGGATATTGAATGTGAGGTGAGGTATACATATGTTTTGTTTAGACTCACAAAGAACCACATATATTTCAAAGGGCTGCATTTATTAATAATATTGAGATAATGTGCAATAAAATGAAGCTTAGGCTTCAAGATTCTTAAATAATTCAAGATAATAAATTATTAGTTTTAATTAAATTTTCCATACTGGATAACTTCATTGAATCGGGATAATAACAGACCACGATATTCTTTTAAATTTTTCTAATTTTTTGCCGTCTTCTTTTATTTTTCTTTTTTTTTCATTTTTATACCCGCCCACGATACTTTCCTCCTTTGTTTGTTTTTCTTTTTCTTTGTTTTTCCACCACCGTGCGCTGCTTTCACTTTTCCTGTTTTTCCTACTCAAATCCAAACAGTGATTTTTGTTTTACTTTTCTTTTATGTTTATTTTTATTTACAATTTTTTTTTCATCCGAACAATATCCCTTATTAATCTTCTCCTTTTCCAATTTTTCAGATTCCCGCTGCGATTCACCGAATAAAATTCGATTCTTGTTTTCTTTATGGTGCTGTCTTCCAGTTGACCCAATAAACCTCATACCAATTTTTTTGCTTTTTTCCATTTTTTCAATATACGAAAAGGCTTAGTCGAATGCTATCTTTTCTCAAGCATTTCTTTCGGCTACAATCTGCTTAATTCGCTTTGTACAATTTTTAGTACTATTATTGTTCATTGCAAACCAAAAACCGACGCCTGTCAAATTTTACATGAATAAAAAAATAATAATTCGAAAGGTGCGTGTTTGTTTTGATTCTCTCATTTGTGGTATCTCCTCACAGCCAGTGCCTTTGATGCCGATGATCTATCCCTGGTACTGCATTAGATATAAGCTCACACAATCCGCCAACTGAAACGTACTTCCCAAAGGTATAAAAAACAAGTTATCAACGCCCGATAATGTCTGGGATAATGTGCAATGCGATTTACATCCAGCAGCGTGAGTCACTGGAAAGGAAAATGATTGTAATTATATAAAAATTAGATGGTCGGCCAACCTCAGGAACCGGATTGGGTGTGAGTGTTTTTAGTTGACCACTTGAATCGTGCAGCATTGATCCCGTTCGGGGATTTCAATCTCAAATGTTAGTTGGACCTTGGATTATGCCTGTAAATGTGAATTCGGATAATAAGTTCCTATTCGGCCATATTTGACTCAAATTTGAATCAAATCTGCGAATTAAAAATGGCCGATACCGAACCTTGGACCTTATTTTTACTAATGAACCAGTTTGATTGAAACAGAAGAATCACCAACACCTTTCGTAATTAATGATATTCACCACAAAGCAATAGAAATAATATTGGAACTCAATGTGTATAACGTTCCAAAATTACCAAAACCGGAAACCATTTTACAACTTCAGAAAAGCCAATTCGAATAACTTACAACAATATTTTGAGCATTATTTGCCGTGTCCATGAGGAAGCCGAACAAAATTTTGAATTTTATTTTGAACTGAGATAAAAAAGCTATACTCGCAATCTAAAGGATAAAATAAAAGGAGATCCCAGACACTTTTGGATTTTTTTTTAAACAAATGCGAAACTGATGATTACCCAGCCTGGATGAGATTTAAAGATCAAAAGTATTGTGATCCACAGACCATAACCAAGAAATTTGCCGAGTTTTTTCAATCTGTTTTTAAAGCATGAGATATTGATAATTATAAAGATCCAACCGCTAGTGAATATAGTACATTCATATTCACTCCTCATAGGTAGGATTCGGAGAACCTGATGGTATTCCGGCTTCATTTTTGAAAAATCCTGAAAATTTGGCAATTCCTCTAAGCATTTTATTTACTCATTCATTAAAATTAGCAACTTTTTCACAAAAGTGGAAAACGCCTATTTGCAAAACTAGTTCTAGAAATGACGTTTCTTACTACAGAGGCATTACATCTATATCTGCTATACCTAAGTTGTTTGAACTGGTAATTTGCGACTCATCCAAAGCAGCACTCCCGCAGTATATGATGTATGTGAAGATAGCCCAAATTCCATCCCCGAAAAATGCGATGGCAACACTAATAATTGCTATCATGACATTTTTTTTACTCTCAGCCCAAAAAATCATGACATTTTTACTCTCAGCCCCGAAAATTTACTGTCATGACAGCTAAAACTATCATGACACAAACATTTTTCTGGGCTGAGAGTAAAAATATTGCATTTTGGTGAAGGAGGAATATTTAAAGTAATTTTTGATTTTCGCTGTCAGAATATTTTTTGGATAGTAGAATTTAATTGTTTTTTGTTTATTTACGCGTTTTATAACTTTTTATTGTTTTTATTAGACTCTTAACATTTTTATTTATTATTTAGCTGTTATTAGGAAATATTTATACCCGAATTTAGATTTATTGCTATAATTATTATTTAAATGTCGCAATAGTATATAAACTTGTATAGTATTGCCATAAGCGACTATTTCGATTTTCGGGGATAGAAATTTGGGCTATCTTCACAAAGGTCAGTATATGTCGCAGTAGCAATATGGTTTTAAGCCCAAAAATCAGTATCGACAAATCTCATGGAATTTACCACCTATTCTATTAAAGAAATTGAAAAGCACAAACAAATTGATGCCGACCTCGCCAAAAATTTCGGTTCCACCAACCACTGCAAAACTATAGAACATATTTTCAAGTTCAGATTTTCCAGTCAGTTTGTATCCTGGTTCAAATCTTATTTGAATGATCGCATCCAGTTTATTGAAATAGGAAATAAAAGTTCGATTAGAATACAAGCAACCTTTAGTGTACCACAACGCTCTCACGTTGGCTCATGGATTTTCACAATCTTCATTAGTGAAGTGATATAAAGTATTCCAAAATCATGATATTCGCAGATAACGTCAACATTTACAAAGCCAATCGACTCAGTTGACGATGTCAATAAACTATAGAAAGATATTGACAATCAACATTGAAAAGTGCAAATCTCTATCATTTCTTCAGATGAAACCTGGCGTGAAACTAATGACCTATAGGGGTTACTTTCGTAGAAAACCTGAGCTTTAGTAAACACATTGAGTTCTACATCGCTAGAGCGAACTTCATGCTTATGGTTTCGTCAAACGAGACAAGTGACCTTTTTGATTTGGAGACAATTTGCAATCCTGTATTGTGCTTACGTTTGATCCCAGATAGAATATGCTGTAAATGTGTAGTGTCCTGTCTACGAAGAACATATCCACATTATTGAAAAAATTTAAAATATGTTTATACGCTAATTAGGGTGGTCCTAGTTTGTATGGGGTGGAAAAATATAGAGCTATCTAACGAGACACCCCCTAAAAATGTGAGGTTATGCTAAAAACTTAAACAGAAACGACAGCAAACGAAGATGGTTTAGAAGCCGCTACTTGAGCACGAAGTTCGATGAAAACGGTATTTTTTTAAATGTTTCACTTTCAAACGAACAGACAAATTATTTAAAAAATATTCTCATCCTAAAGGAAAATTGTAGTGAATAGAAGAGATAATGAACTTTCCAAAAAACAGCGACTCTATTGCCAATTTCCGAAACTAAACTATTAAACGGTTTTTTTAAATCCTGGATTTTGTATTCAAAATTACAAAAATATAAATAAATAAATAAAAATGAGATATAACGACTAAACAAAGGACGCAGATACCTCTTTCAAGGTGATTTTGCCGGCTAGATCTCAGGATTTCCGGTCGTGAGGAAGTTGAGGCTTACGTGAATCTGGCATACACTGTGTGTCCACTCAGGAACGACCGCATCTCCCCGAGCGACAAATTCAATGTCTTCTGCGTCTTCATCAACCCCTAAAGGCGGATGCTCAGCCCAACGAAGCAGCATATGAGGGTATGGATACTTCTCCAGCAAACAAAGCCTCTCGTCACCCGGAGAGACCACTATTTAATCTCCCACAATTCACACTCCGACAGCTTGAGACTACCGGGGTGCCACAAGGAGACTATGTAGATTTTATGGTCGTCTCCGAATGGACGACACATATGCTGGGCTCGCCAGTCCGACCCCGAAAATTTAGTAATTCAACTTATAATACGAAACAAGAAGAAAATTAGGTGAAATGACCAAGAATCGACACCAATAATGAAAAAAAATATAAAACCAAATGCCAGGAATCGACGACTTATTCCTTTGTTTTTATTTAATAAAAAAATCACCAAGATAGAAGGAGAAGAGGGATAGGAAGAATGGCCGAATAAGCGGGTTAATAAAAAATAAAAGTAAATAAAAGTAGAAATTACAAATAAAAAAAATTTGCATCCCGAAATTGTGAGACGAGACCAATGTCCATCAAGTGCGCGTCCAGCAACTGTTATTTGGCACTCGATTTACACAGTATATTTAAATTAACCTTTTGCACTCGTATGTCACGCTGGAAGTGACAATATTAATTTATTCTAAACTCGCAAATCAGTTTGTAGACGGTAACACTAAAAACTGTAACAAATTGTAGGCAGTTTGTTTTTGTTTTTTTTGAACCCTTACCCGGCTCGAAAAAAAAATATATGTGCATTCAGTAGCGGAATTTTACCAAAGAGGTGCGTACAATAGTAACACAGTAAATAGCTACTACCACATCCGGAAAATAAACAAAACGATAGTATGAAAGAAAGACAACTGTTTACTTTTGCGAAACATGCAAGAGTCATCCTTTTCTGCACGTTGGATATTGTTTTAAAAAGTACCACACTGTAAAAAATTACAATTTAGAACATTTTATACAAGTAAAAAATGAAATAAATATAGTATGTTCAATTCTACTTGTAGATTATTTTAATTAATTTAAAAAAAATACAAGTTGACACCCAACATCGTTGAACATAAATCGAGTGCAAAGGGTTAATAAAAAAAATTGAAAACATAAAAATAAAATGAAATTGAAAATTGAGAATAAAAAAACATGAATTTTAATGAATTTACTTAAAAAATAAAAAACAAATTTACAAAAAAAAAATTTGTACCTTCTGTATGAATGGTGTGAATGGTGGGTTTCGGTCCTTTCACCGTCACACAAAACAAATGGTGTTGGGCAATTGGAATGGCCTCACCTGGCCACCCACAAACCGTAATTGGGAATGGCCTAAACTGGCAACCCACGGTTTACGAACTGTAGATATCGTTGTGCGTCTTCCCGACTTTGTCCAAAAATTTGGCTTTGATGGGCCGCCAAAAAGGTTGGGCGTTATCTCGCCTAAACATTAGGATGTGGGAAGTTTACCTAATACAATAGGGGTGGGTAAAACCAACATAATAGCATAACATCATATTAAGGCCCAGTCCCAATTACACTTTAGTGTTAATTTCATAGGGTAGATGGCACCAATTATTGGATTGTAACGAATTTTTTTGAAAGTAAAATTGAAAAAACAAAATAAATCAAATAATGTGATGGCCCCTCAAGATGTCGTAATAATACAACTATGTTAAGTCCTTATAACTCATTCGTCTCATTAGTTATTGTAGTTAAATCCGCCTACCGCATTAATTATGGCCTGCTATGGCCAATATGTTTCAATGTACCATATAATATATAAACAAAAGAAATGCAAATTAATTTCAATTTAAATCCAAATCTTTCGAGAAAAGGATTTGCAATAACTAAATCTAGTCAGTTTAACAGTGCTATTAATATTTTCAAGAAAGTGCTACTAAAGTTGACAAAATGGTAGCTGATTTACGGTCGACTACAGAAATTTATCTTCTTGGCTTTGGGTACTGTCAAATTATTAGTTACCATCAAAAAAGCAAATGTTGTGTCTTTTTTTTACAATTACTACTTTACTAGTACTGTAAAAATAGCTATTCGTTAAAGTGCAGCTCTGACTATCTAGGAAGTGTCTATATCTTGGGTCTAATTCAGGTGAAAAAGGGACAACTGCATGACAAGTGAAAAATCTTTTAGGGAATAAAAATAAACCTTCAAAAGTTTACCGTGAAAAACAAAATGTCTTTAACAGTAAACTGGATATCGCACATACCCATGCCTTGTCCATGACGACTAGTGAAGACGACAAGCGATTCCTCTTGTCGCAGCGTAAGAAAGGGCGTCTCGGATATTTGACTGGAGCCCGACAATATTAAATTGAAAATGAAAAGTGAAAATCGGAACGTATATGGCTGCAGAAAAAAATCTTAAACGAAGATATCTTGAAGACTCACAAACATTATTTTCGTCATTGGAGAGTATGCCAGCGGAAGGATATCTAATAACGACATGAACTTCGAAAATATTGATTTGCCCGTGCTAAGTGCAAAAAGAGCCCCTAGAGGAAGCAAACGTTTCATTACTCTCAGAATATTGTCAGTTTTGGGTAAATGGAAGATTACTGATCGTGCAGCAATGCATTTAATCAGTCCGACTGCCGAAAGTCTTGAACATTCTATTAATGGTTTTGAATCAAACTGAGGCGTCTTCGTGAAACAAATAGAGTAGAAATAGCAGCATCAGTTAAATCGATGTTCAAATTTACAACAGGCGTAATAAATTGAGACGGAAATTTGCCGATGATTATTTTCCATATATAGTTGGAGAACAATTATTGGGCGTTCCCATAAAATCAAGATCAACTGGTTTGGAAATGGCGAAGACTATTTTCCAAAGCTTAATCGATTTATGAGAGTAGCTGACGAAGTCGTGGCACCTTGCATCGATACAACATATTCAAATTCTAGATGATTAAATGAAGCCGCTATTATAATGGAGCAGAAACAGGAACAAAGTTTATTACAACTCCCTTGTCGACATCACATATGTGAAATTACATTGCGTGCTGCAATTGAATCAAAAATGGGCGAAGAGTGAATCTTCCGTTATTAGTGAGATTCAAGAATGTCTGGAATTCCTTGAATTAGGATAATTTCGAAGCATGATATTAAATGAAAATGCCCGTTTCTGTCCGCCAGTGCCATGCATCGCGCTTGCTGAATGTCCAAATCCATTTATGTATTAAAATTATTTATTATTCGTGAAGAATTTAAGTTAACAGACTCATACCGTTTTTATGAAATCATAAATGATAATGACATCATAAAACACAACTATGTTAAGTCCTTATGACTACGATACGATTTTTATGACATCATAAAACATTCCTTTCTTTAGTCGTTATACCTCATTTTGATTTATTTATTAATTTTTTTGTAATTTTGAATTTATAAAATGCAGGATTTAAAAAACCGTTTTTTATTTGGGTTTTTACTAGTTTCGGAAATTGGCAATAAAGTCGCTATCTGTTAACCGATTTTCGTTGTATTTGATGTTTTGGAAAGTTTGTTTGATGTTTTGGAAAGTTGTAAATAATTTTTCTGCTCGTTTGAAAGTGAAAAATGTAAAAAATGCCGTTTTTTATCGAACTTCCATTTCCGATAAATCATATTCCCATAGAAGAAGCCCTTACTAATACCAACTAAAAATTGGATCAATCATTTCCATTCAAAACCAAAAACCAGTCCAAAAACAAGAATTAAATGAAAAAATCTGGAATGGATATTTTATTGTTAACTAAATAAATTTAAAATATTTTTTCGTCGTATACGAGATTAAATAGAAAAAACTACCACGAGATGCAATTGTATCGTTTGAAGAAATTTTATGTTTTTTTGGGATGAAAAACTGGGCTAACTTTAATCCGAGGTATATTTTAATAAAGATATACTTTATTTCATTTTATTCAGAAACCAAGCATTTCTAATTCGATTTCAACATTTGTGGAAGTTTGTTTAATTTCTATTTAAAATTTGAAACTGTAAATTAAGCTAATGGAAGTTATTAGAGGCCGGAAATTAAACATTCCTTTTTCCTTGTAAAAAAAATTGCAAAACTAATTGCAAATCCAAATGTATGATGTACCCCAAACGCCGCTTATCGATTAGTCATCATTGCGGGATAGTATCATGATAACTGCGAGAATAATACGCAAATCATGATGGATATAATTTTAATGAATATTCATTTTAATTAAATCATTTTTTATTGTTGTTGTATAAAGATGAACTAATACGTTACCGCATGTTAAATGCAAATCGTGCTACAACTTTTAATTCCAGTAGATGATACATTAGCAAAAATTTAACTATTATTTGTTAATAAGCCCGTAGATGTCTAAATATAGTGTGCTTTATTATATTAACTTCAAGGTAGATTTAAGTATACCACCTAAGGAAGCGTTCTAAATCGTAATTCAAGGCTATTAATAACTTCTAAAAAAATTTTTTTGTTTATTTACAGCAATACCAAAATGCCCTACATACCAACAGAATTTTATAAAAATTCTTGGATTCAGGCCGAATATTTATTACACGGGCTACCCAATGGTACGTGGCTTTATAGAAAATAGTACAAATGCAATAAATTTAGAATGCTGGCGGATTTGCAACCATGATTACGAATGCACCAGATACGTGTTATTTTTGACAACATTTGAGTGCTTCGGATTGACCACAAACACAAGGTCAATGAAATTTTTATATGCGGATGATCGATACGATTTAGTTTCCGATCCGGATGCTGTATTGTTCGAGAAAACATGCATAAAAAGTAGGTGGAATGACGTACCCATATTATGTTAAACCGATTTATTAATACAAACTAATTAAGTTCCAGGCAATTGCAAATCAAAATTATGGCCAGTCGTCCGAATTCCAGGTAGTATTTTAATGGATCCAGGCTACGAAACCATTCGCAATTTGGTAACGAGAGAAAAATGTGCTGAATTGTGTATATTTCAGAATGACTACAATTGCTTATCGGCCACATTTATTGTGTCGCACAAAAATAATTTGGCACGCGGCCTTCCCTCCGTATACGATCACATTCATCAGGATGCAAACGAAATTGGACAGTGTACACTGCACCGTGAAGATAAAACAACTCGACCAGATTTGTTTCGAATTTCAACAACGGATGAAGAATATTTTGAAAACCAATGCCTTGAAAGAGGTATTTATGAGTATAGTTAAATTAATGGATTCTGGCATTTATTAATTTTGATTTATTTTACAATCTAGCCCCCGCAAACGTCTTTTGCTCATTCGAACAGTATTCGAATAGTAGCTTCCTATATTCCGATTATTTAATAAACGACGTAAGCCAAAAAGAGTGCCAAGAACGTTGTACACTTGAAACCCAATTCTATTGTTTGGGTGTGACCTACATCGAAATGGGATGGAATTCATTATGCTACTTTCATTCTGAGGATACAATTTCATTGGGCCCAAGGGCGGTTTTCTCAACCACAGAAGCTGTTTATATGCGGAGGGTTAAATGTTTAAACGGTAGTTAAAATTGTAACCGTTTTGACAAAAATTATACATATATTTTCAATTTACAGTTACGGTTTTGTGTGGCAGAAATGAAATAATGGTAGAGTATCAGCCAAATCATTGGTTTACTGGCCGCATGTACGTGAATTCCCATTCGGAAGAATGTGCCATTGAAGGACAAGGACATAAGTAATTCAATTTCAATTAATCAGAAAGTTGCTAGGTCTAAAATTGTATTTTTTTCAGTTCTACTGTGCTACGGATACCGGTGGGTGACGAAATACAAGAAAGCAAATGTGGCATAATTCGTGCTTATTCAAAAGACGATCCGTTCAAAAGAACCTTGATTTCAACGCTAATCGTTATTCAAAAGAGTCCATATATACAAACACAAGGTGATCGATTAATTCGTGTGGGATGCATAATAAACACTGAGTTTAATCCGGAGGGCAGTATTCCAGATGATATTGCATTGGGATCCTCCATTGAGGTTAATCGAAGGTAAGCGTTATATAGTAGGTTTTTATGGCTGATTGTCCAACAATGAAATCAAGCTCCCAATTGGTGTATTTATCGAAAGACAGTTCAATACGGGGTTAGAAACCTAAAATAGGGTAAATATAAAAACAACAAGTTTCTAAGAAATTTCTCGACCTGGATTTTCGAACCGGCCACATTGAAAACATTATACTCTCCCACCTCTTTCATGCATCTATATGATGCACTCGCGGATTAAAAACATACGTTAATGCTCCAAAAGAAGATAGAGGAAAGTGGTGATCTTCATAATTTTTGACAACTAAGCAGCATAACTTGTTCTAGCTTACCCTAATCTAAGCTAACATAAATCTACTATATAAATTTATTTTTAAAAGAACCAGGCGCAAATATAAAACAACTTAATATAAGTCCCATTTACTCTGGCAGTCTAAGAAAAATAAAGGTAATCTCTGGGCAAGGGAGTGCGGATAGCACCGACAGTCACTTCAGTAGAAGAATAATGGATTCGCAAAATAACGCCATCGATCGCAGGCATACGATGACATTAAATAAAAAAATTAAGAATCAAATTTCACTATGCCTATACCATATAATGGCCTAACAGTACATATAGAGGCATGTATGAAGGAATTAATTCATTTCTTAACAGTATTCAGGGCTCTTCTCGATGTCGACTATCTCTTTAAAAAAATTGTTAGAATTTTCAATTCCAAGGGGTCTATTATGAAATTTTTCTGTCTCGGATTTTTCCGTTAACGGGTAAATCCGTGCTATTATAAACCTAAAAAGCAAAATCGAATCGAAAATTTTATGTTTTTACCTCGTCCTTACATATAGTGTCAATGACTACACGCCCAATTTTTCTGCAACTACTCTACTATTGAAATTCCCGTTGAACTCAAAAAATCGTTAGTCGAACATTTTAATTTAAGGAATTCAATATTTCATTAGTTCGAAGCCGAACTGCCAAACATTTTGGTAACCTCACCTCGATGAAAAACAATATCTAGCTATCACCCATGTATAACCCAAAATTTCATAAAGGTATTTCTGTATTTACCTGTACAACTTCTTCACGCCTTCAATTGAGGCGATCGCCTTTTATAGAAGTACACATATGGGTGGGGTATTTTATTCCTCTGAAAGGTTTACCGGTGCCAGATCTGGTGCTTTAAGTTCATATAGATTAGATGCAAGAGTAGCTCCTCCGTGTTTTAATGATTCTGTGAGGATTGCATTAAGACCCAATGCTTTTCCATTTTTTATCTTCTCATAGCTGCATCTACCTCCTCTACTATGGGACAATTGGACAAGTAAGTCCTCACAGCTCGGTGAGGTAATAGCTTAAATAAGGGTTTCTTCGTCATTTCGTTCCGATCTGGGATGGATGTCCTTAATCAAGTTTCCGGCACTGGCAAAATAGTCAGAGGTATTTGGTCGCATCTTTCATGACACGGACGTACTCTGTGTTAGTGCTCCAAGTGTTACGAGCTAACCATTTTTCATGCAGCTTTCGTTTATTTTCAACGATTTGATGGCAGTAATCGTCGAACTAATCAGTCTGTCTTCTTGGTGGTCTTATTCCAATTGTATTTGAAATGTGAACTGTCACAATAGAATACAATAGAAGATTCCAGTTCTGACGACCTCTTCTTACAGTTACAGGATTCATATGCTTCGCTCCCCTGTTCCCACCAATTGATCCGGACTTTGCTATTTTTTCGGTAGCCTTTTAAGAAATTGTTCAGTACCATACCTGCTTCTAACCATAATTCGCTAATTTGGACGCAAATAGAAGGTCATCCAGATAGATCACACAAACCTGAACATCGGATAATAGCGGATTAATCAGACGCTAGAAGACCGTGCAGCGTCTATGAGTATTTGATGGTACACATTAATGAAATCTATTATGGGTATATTTTGTAGCCCCGTAAGTTTTGTTAGCAATAATGAACTTCTGATCTCCTGACCAAAATTGCTCACCTCTGCTAAACGTGCGTCAATGGTTTACTGGACTTTTGCATTTATAATGCCATTTAAATATGTTATTGTGGCAGTCAACATGTTATCCCTCGCCCTTTCTGCCGTGATCGATGCCGAAACACTGGGAACAGAATGTGCCCATTGGGAACTGCAACACCGTAACAGTTGCAACTCCCAAAGCTTTGATGCTGATGATATTATCCAACATATTGTAGGTAATAATAAAATCGTTGCGTTGAAAATTGAGGTTAAAATCACGTGGTATATTTTTGTTAAACTTGTAATACTGTCTAGGAATCTCCCCAGGCCAACTGGAAAAACTATTCTTGTCCTTTGCGAGATTGTTTTACCGGTTTTTATAAATCACGTCACGCGATTACTAATATTATGCTGGTACTGCACTGCAATCCTCTCATGCTCGAGTAAGTTCCTATTTCCAGGGCTAATATTATCCGGGTGCACTGTGCACTAACTGGGTTTTTTTATTTCTTTCCTCTTCTTTCAACCATATTCTTAATTCCATACCTCATTCTCATGTACACTGTGTCCAACCAACCTTGCGATCTAAAAATTGCGCTACTACTGTCCCAACGAAGGCCTGGTAACGATTACAATACCCAGCGACACAACCCTATGCTGATTAGTTTTCTAATCTTTTGTTTCTTTCATTTGGGGTAAAAAATTTCCTAGAACCTTGTCTCCTATTATGAGGACTTTAGTCTGCAGACCGTCTAATTCTGGTCCGTGCCTGCCTTTCATATTATCTTCTTTGAAAAACAGCAATGTTAATGCGTTCCATCACGCGCTTTTTTCTTTATTTTCTAATCTGACTGTGTAGGAAACCGAGTGTCCGCTATACTTTGCAATCCTCATGGATGGACTTTTCCAACCTTCTAAACAATTACTCCTAGGAGTTTACAGGGCTCTTCCGTTTGCGTTACAACCGCAGTGTTGCTGCTAATCTTTATATTCCAGCAGTTCTTCCAATTGGTATTCTGCCATTTTAGCTTCCTTTCCCTCACATCGGTTCAATTTCTTTAGTATTTCTGGTGCCTAAATGCTGTGAAATTTGGAGATGATATAAAATCTCCCAGAATTCATCCCCTAAAAACTGGACAGGAACTCGATCAATATGACAGAGACTCTTCTTGCCTTAATTGTTTTAAGGATTGCATGGAGCAAAACTACTACATACCTCTATATATCCTTCTGTAACCCTCCAACAAATGCAGCTGCTATTGCGCAGCTTACTGAATTTCTACTTTGCCTACCACTATCCAACTAATATTTTGAGATTTCTATGCCGCGTTTAGACAAACTCATTCAAAACCGTACCAATATCTAGGAATTACTATCACCTGCTTTATTCAATCTGTTCGACACTCAGCATTGCTATATAGAATTATATTTGAATTATGTTTTTACAAAAGTATATTAATTTTAAGCCCACCACCCAATTCAGGGTCGAAGGTGCTAAATGAGACCGGTGTCTTTCCAACTGTTAACATGAAAATAATCGAAATAAATAATAAAAACGAAATCCAAGATGCACAATTAGGCGAAAATTTAGAATTCATTTTAGATGTTCAACCACCAAATACAATTTATGACATACACGCAGTTAATGTGTACGCCACCTCGAACAACAATGAAACTCGTGTCCAACTGATCGACGAACGTGGATGTCCGCGTGATCCAAAAGTGTTTCCAGCATTAAAAAAATATCGTACACGGACGGCACATGGTTTACGTACACGTTTTAATGCATTTAAATTTGCCGATGCGCCTGGCGTCAAATTCTATGTGCAAATACATTTTTGTGTCTACGAATGTCATCCCGATCAATGCGATAATAGTACAAATTCGTACGGGACGAAACGCAAGCGCGAAGCGAATGTAGAAATTGTTAATAATCCAGCGACCGTTGGACCAATACGATTCCCAGATGCCGCAATAAAATTTTCGGATTCTACAAACTTTATTAAACGTGAAGTGAGCCCAGACACTAATAGTACGAGTAATCAATCCGAGGTATATGAATCCGATGTTTATGAATCACCAAATAATATTTACCAAAGCGTTATAAGTTCATTTACAAATACGACAACCGATAATGAACAGTCGGCGATTGTTTCGCCAACGACACGAAATAATTTTACGGATTTTAAACGGATATTGAAAAAAGATGACAACCTCACGCTAAACACCACAATCAATGTGCATAACAATAAAGCGGCTGAAAGTGAGAGTTTAATCTACGGGGAAAATAATAACCGAATTTTAATATCCGGCATTGGTAAGATGATCAAAATAAATTGGTTTAGTTTTTGATAAATTTCTAAATTGCAGATTTCCAACCAGACTCCTCCATGCTGTGCGTTACCCCGGGAATTATAGTACTGATCCTGGCGTTTTGGTTACTAATTCAAGTCTTTCTAATGACTGGATGCTGTATTTTAATAAAAAAATATCGTAAACTAGCTGAACTCGACGAGGATCGACGTTCGTTGCATAGGATACACCAAAGTTTAGATACCGATAGTTTGAATCGACGTGTGCGTTTTGCCGATCAGGGAAGCACATTTCACAGTCAAGTTGTATTTGCTGCCACTTAAATAGATAATAAATATGTATAAGAAACAAATTTTATTTAAAAATTAGATTTATCATATGAAATGGATGATTATAAAATTAGATTTTATTATCACTTGCTTAAATCACTTGCTTTCCTTGAACAAAAACTTTTGAAATATTGCGGTCGTCCCCAGAATAAATAAATTTCTGCAATTTCTCCGACAGAATTTGATCCGCTGTTTTGCCTTTTGTTAATTTTTGTGGTAGTGTATACGTATCAAACGATTTAGAATTACCAACGTCAATTAAAAGTGCATCAAAATCTTTACCGATTTCGAAACTACCAATAGTTTCCTTTAATCCTAAAGCGTCAGCTCCTCCAAGAGTGGCAAGATATAAAACTTCCTTATACGTAAATGGCACATAATTTGCATTTTCGATTGATGTTGTAAGTTTTCCGGAACCTTTAATATCCTGTTTCTTAATAAACTCCAGGGAATGTGAAACTTCAAGTGCCGTTCGCATAGCATCCAAAATTGAAACGTTACAGCCACCTGAAACATCAGTTCCCAAACCAACTTTGACACCACCCTGTAATATACGCTTGACATCACATAAACCAGAACTCAATTGTATATTTGAATTGGGACAATGGATGACAGCAGTTCCTCGCTTCTGGAACAGCTCGATCTCTTCGTTTTCCAAATGTACCGCATGGGCCATTATACATCGATTTGTTAGCAAATTAAAACGATCGTATACCGAAGCATAGTTGGCCGAATCTGGAAATGTCTCTTTGATCGCTTCGATTTCGCCCACGCTTTCTGATATATGGGACTGAATAGGCAAACCATACTCGTTTGCAATGGAGCCCAGCTCTTGCAGTAGCACCTCGTCACAGCTTAAGGCAAATCGTGGAGTTACAATCGGCGTAATCAAATTGTTCTGGAAAATTAAAAAAAAATAAAGCCAAATTAACCGTGTGGAACTAGGGTAAGTAACGGGAATAGTAATAATTTACCTTTTTTGCTATGACATACGAAATAAAATCGATATTGTCCCGTATGGATTCATCGGTGTTCTCCCTGTTGATGATAAAGAAATTATTAAATAATATAATTTGCGCCTAAATGATGGTTGTGCGAATACATTAATATTAGATTTCAGTTTGAATGTAATCAAAATGGTATGACACGACACGTAACGTGGTATATGACGTGATAGAAAACGAATAGTACATATACCATTTTTCACTAAAGACGGTTAGAAAGAGTAAATAATAATATTTCGCTTCTAAAACATAAATTATAAATAATTTACTTACAAATAATAATCTGGACACAGGCGATTAGAGGAAACTTTTCCAACAAATGCTCGTTGGCCTTGTTTTTGAACTTCATCTGCCAAGATTTTACTTGCTTCTTTATCGTTAGTTGCAAAGTAGCAGGCACAGGTGGTTCCAAGTTGAAGCGTGCGCGTCTACAAAGAAAATTTCGTATTATTATTAGCGATAATATCTAATGAGCACAACTTACCACAACTTTTTCATAGACATGTCTAGCAAAATCCAAATTGGTATACTCCGCTTCCAACGGGAATGTATACGCTTGTAACCAATCTAACAGACCCATATCGAGCCCTAAACCTAAATTAGGCATCTGGCTCGCATGAATATGGCAATCAATAAACCCGGGCAATAAAAATTGGTGATCCGTCAATCGAAGAATTTGGTCTAAATTTGCATATTTTGCTTCTGCCACGCTGTCGTATGAACCAATGTCTTTTATCTAAAAATTAATTAAGAATATTATTAATGCCATCTTCAATTGATTTAATTGAAAACAAATTACCTGCCCATCATCTACTAACACAAATCCATTTGTAATCAATTCTAATTCATTAATTGTCTTGCAATGAATTATTTGCCCCAAAAATAATTTAGCCATAATGAAGACTCACTAGTAAAATAATAAATGTTACTAAATACTAATAAGATGCATTATCTATTTTTATGAATGAAAATTAAGAAACGTTGAATGGCACACCACATACCCAAACCAAACACAATTTGTTTACGCGATGAAATGTCAAAACTAGCAAAATTACACAGAGAAAATCAGTAAAATGTTGTCTCATGAAATTCGTGTTATAAAAAATGAGATAGTTATAGGTAGCGCGATTAAAAATTCATTTCATATTAAATGTGAAGAAGAAATGTATAGTGCGCGACTAAACTATTTTTCATATTATTTGATGCGTGGTGTGCTAGATGTTTATTGGCCAGAAAACGGATATTAAAGATGTATGCTGTATATATATTAAAGATGGATGCAGTAGAAACGTTGTGTGTAAGTTAAACGCATCCCCAATAGAAAACATGACTTTTACCTTACCTTAAAGTATGAAAAATATTTTGAGAAAAAACAATTTTTGTCCATTAGGTTGGTGGTTTCCTTATGAAAAGAAAAGGCAAAAGTAATAAGGAAAATATTTTTGCATAGGGATGGGATGTTAGCTTTTTATTTGAATTTTGAAACACTCGTATTTTTGTTTTTATTGTTTTCATACCAACATGAATGTGTAGGTAACATCATTGGATTGAAATCAGGGGCGGTATGTTGTACCATCATTTCGGATCGAAATACGAAAAAAGTGGAATGGCGGTATTGTGTATCATTTTCGAAAAGCAAAAACAATACAACTTTCACTTTTTCGATTCGACTTTTTACGAATTCGACTTTTTTCGATATGACTTTTGTCTTACAGAAAAGTGTTAAAAATATTTTAAGAAAATAAATTTTGCTCCTTAGGTTGGCGGTTGCCTTATGCGAGCGAGTCCTTAAGGCAAAAGTCATGTCATAAGGATTTTTTTTTCATTTGGAATGGACTGCTACTTGTTAACAACGTACAGGGTGTCCACCGTTAACGTAGAAATATGGAAGGACCTAACCTGTCAACGTTTAAAATCTACTTTCTGAATTGTTTTATCAATTGTTAAAAATTAAATGATAACACGTTTTTAACGGTGAATTCTTTTCCTCGAAAAATCTGATCCCACATAAAAAAAAATCAGTACCATTGCGGTAAATTAGGATGGACCTTTATGTAAATTTATTGCATTCGCAGTCATTCTTTTGATCTTATTTGAAAATAATTGGCATAAGTCTCATTTGATTAACAGAATCTCTGTTCGTATCAACAGTTATTTGTAAACCGCATCAACAATTAATGTTATGTTTGTAAACTACCATGTTATCGTATGTTCATAAATACGTTATATAATCGAATATTAGGTGTCTAGCTAGTCTATGCCACAATGTTGTTTACGATTAAACGAATCGAATGCGGTTACAATAATGTTGTTTACCATTAAGAGCGTTCTTTTTGATTTATAAATCTTTTCTTTACCATTCGTCGAGCCTACCTAATAAAAAAAGTATTCCGTATTTGCATACCAAACCATCCCTGTTCCTCTATCGCCCATTTTCTGAGTTAAAACTAGCTGGTTGAAGTGCAAAATTCTCTTACTTCAATATTTTGTTGGTAGGTTTGCATTTTTAACGTAAATAAATAAAAACAGGAACAAGGTGTTTTAGTGACAACGCAAAGATCCTCATTCTTGATTTAAATAAAAATGAATTAAACATTTTAATAGATATTCCATTATTTTCAGTTTAATCATTAAATTTTACGTCCAAATTTAGAAAACAAATATTTTTATCAATTAAAACCACGTTCTGGAGAGATTTATTCCAAAATTTACTGATTAAGTAAATTAATCGTAATAAATTCAGTTAACTGTAATAAATCCTGGTAAATTTTTGTAATGTGTACATCGTATAGTGTAACTTGCTATACCATATCATAATGGAATACCAAAAACAATGGCATCCATGATGATTTTAATGTCCCCCAATAATATTTTCAATTAGATAGTTTTTTAATTCAATAAACACTTCTTCTCTTATTCAAGTCCTCCACTACTACAATTACATAGCTAAACTTTGCTAGACTTCTGAATTATAATCTATATTCTAGTTCAATAGGCAGCTCACGGTTCAATTTTTGCGTTTTTGTTATGGCTAGAAAGTGAACACTCTCAACGAAATTCTACAATTTTAAATTGTGCGACGCAAGGGATTTTGAATGCAATTATACCGATTTTTTTGTTTCAGATATTTATAACAATTCGTGAACTAAATTTTTTCAAGAACATGTTGGATTCTACACTTTCCTCTAGTTTAAGGTAATTGGAATAGCTGTAATTTGTGGTAAATTGTTTTCTGCTAAAAGACATGTTACAACTCTGAGACAGTAAACACATTTAAGTGCCTACGGCAAATAGTGTAAAAAATACTCTGAGACAAGTTTTGATTTATTATTAAACAAAGAGGAATTAGTTCTGATTATATATAAATTTAATTTTATTAAATCATCGTAAATTCAATATTTCGAACTCACAGTCATTTTTAAAAATTAACAAAATTTTAAATTAATATAAAGTTAAAGGAACTGATATATCAAAGAATTATACAAGGTGTCCGGGTTTGGGATACTAAATCACTACGAAGCGATTCTTTGGTTCAATCTGAGAGAAAAAAATCGGTAAAGAAGGATAGAGGTCATTTTTTGATACTCAAAAATTACGCAACACAAAAAAGGTTAAATGCAATTTATTACATAACTTTACTAGTAAATTTACGGTATAAACCATTTAATTTTCATGTAATTTTACGTGAAAAGGTTCGGCAACTTTTGCCCCGTTGAAAATTCAATACATTTTTTTTACTGTGAATTGTTTAAACTGAGAAAAATGTAAAACCACCTGCACCCTGCCGGAAAACACCCTAAAAACTAAGTTTTAGTCATTTTCAGCAAAGCTGATTGAGCTGAGGAAAAATTAAGAGAATTGAACTTTTAAACAAATTTTCTCGAAACTGAAACCCATCGCAATCAATTTCTGGATTTGGAATCCCTTCACTAATTTTTAGTAAAATCGTACGACCCGTAAAAATTTAAATAACGGGTTAACCCTGCCCCACCGAATAACCCCCAAAATGAATTTTCCCTAAATCACCCATCGCAATCAGTTTCGAGTAGACAAAAACGCCCTCAGCCACTTCATTATTTTCGGGCCAGACAGCCGAGAAAAGTGAAAAAGAGGCCAAGGTCGAAACATTAATTAGATACCAATTGCTACAAATCAATTACTCATGACAACCATTCTACATGTCACCGTAACGCAATCAATAAACATGGCGCAGCATTCCGCAAAATATAAGACCGCGCACGAATTAAAATAACGTGTAACATGGTACAACATCACGTAACATGGCGCAACAAAATTCAACATGTTGCCACATGACGCAACGCGGTACAACGTCTAGCAGGGTCGCACAACAAAATGCAACATAGTAGAACATCATACAACATTCCTCGGTGCAACATGGCACAATATAAAGCAACACGGTATACATGATGGCTTCTCCGGAGGACTACTAATTAATTTTCCGTAAATCAACACTTTGTAATCTTTTCCTTGCAACCCCTTTTTGAACAAATTTTATCAAAAAATCAATTGTACATAAAATGTAGAAAGAGGTCCCACCCAGAACCCCTATGAACTAGAACCCTTCAAAGGATTCCTGACACTCGAAACCAACCTCTAAAATTATTGTCAACAAATGGGAGGCTGCCGCCCACTAGAAGCCCTCCTAAACATATTTTCCCAAAATTAGGGCTCATCGCAATCCATCCCTGGTATTAGAAAATTATATCACCGCAATTTTTATCAACATCGTTTGTGCCGAAAAGATGCTCCCACCGAATGGCCAACTAAACTACTTTACCCGTAGTTAGATCTCATCGAAATCGATCCCCCACTTACCATTTTTTATAAAAATCGTGTGCCGAAATAAAATTAAATAATGGAACTCGGCACCCACCAGATCACCCCTACAAATTTTTTCACCTAGATCGGAACCCATCGCAATCGGTTTCTGCTACTCGAAATCACTCTCTCCGCAATTTTTATAAAAATCGTACAAGCGAGAAAAAAATTATAGAAAGGGACTCGGGTCCCACCAGGCGACATCAAAATCATTTGAGGCGGAGGACAATTTGAAATAGAGACCAAAGTCAGACCATCAGACCAAATCAATATCGTTACGTATAACAACCAACATTTTCATGCAATATGGAATATCAAGCAACATGGTGCAACATGGTGCAACATCATGCGACACGGTGCAATATGATGAAACATGATGCAGCATCCCACAACATCGTGCAACATAACGCAATATTATCCAACATCATACAATATGGCGCGTGCAACATCAAGCAAAATGCTGCAAAATCAAACAACATGGAGCAACAAGAAGGCCCATCAGAATCACTCCTAATTTTTCAGAACCCTGTCCCATCAAATTTTATCAAAATCTTTCAAACCAAATAAAATGATGAAAGAAGGCCCTAAGCACCGCAAGAACCCTTATGAATAAGGGCTCATCGGAATCGATTTCTTATACTCAAAAACCTCCATGAACAATTTTTCTCAAATTTTTTTTTAAATGGAACCCGGGCACCAACGAAGGATCTCCTCCTCTCCAAATTTAGCTTTAAACCAAATCCATTCCTAACAACTCTTATTACAGCACTTTTTATCAATATCGTTCCAGTCGAAAACAATTTAACAAAACGGATCCTATCGAAAGACCCGCTAAACGAATTTTTCGAAAGACCCCCTAAACGAAATTCGGCATCGACAGAATGACCCACTATATGAATTTCCCGAAAGTATGATCCAGCTCAATTGGTTCTATGGTACTCGAGCCGAAATAAAAATTAAAGAAGGAAACCCGGTCTCCACTGAACCATCTCAATGGATTTTAATTTAAGCCTTATATAAATCTTATAAATCGGGATTCATTGAACGACTTTCTGAACGATTTTTCACGAAATCGGCACCGATTACGGTTGATTTTTCGAATTTGAAAACCCCTTCACCAATTTTTATCAAAAATCATGCGAGCCAAAAAGAAAAGAAAAATGACAGACGGGTCCAAACCGATGACCTTCTACACTAATTTTTTCGAAATCGGGACTCATCGCAATCGATTCCTGGTACTCGAAAAACCCTCCGCATCGATTTTCATCAAAATCGTTTAAGTTGAGAAAAAAATTAGAAAAAGGAATTCGGGATTGAAGAATCCCTTAAACGAACCAAAACCCATTGCTAATGATTTGTGGTACTCGAAAACCCCCGTTTAGCAATTTCATTTCTCGTATTATTATATCAGGTTAGATTAGATAGATATATTAAATAAATGATGACACACGAGCTTGCGTATAAAATGTGCATGACATGATGCAGCGTTATAAGTCTAAAATTATACAAATAATGTAGATAACACTTCTAGGGTCTTAAGAAGTGTTATTTACATTATTACACCCATTAATTTATCAGTAATTAGCGTGTAACGAAAAGCTTTTTATTTTTCGCAGATTCCTTCAAATAGTTATGGTTAGTGCTGAAGTGATAGATGCTTATCTGCTTACTCTCCGTATGATTTTTATAGACTGTTTCTTCTCGGTCAGTGAAAATTAGTAAACTTCTGCTGCCACTTGCCACTCTGTAAATTAATTCGAAATTTGTTAAGCGTGGTTTAGTTTACAATCTGCTGTTTTAAAACAATATAAATAGAGCAGAAAATTCAAGCTCAGCTTTTCAAACCTACAAATTTTTTATAAGAAATTTTCACATGACGCGACCTGGATATATCAATTTCGTTTGAAAACCTTGACTTGTGAGTGGAGGATTTTGCTGTTGTTGGATGTTCACAGTACGAAATATAATCTTAAACAAATTTAGATGGTATAAGTTGTTCTACGACACTGAGTTTTATTTTACAATATAATGCAATAAGATGAGTGCATCACTGGATTACGGACTATAAATGTTGATGAATTGGGCAAATAAGTTTAGATGATTCGCGGCAGATAGCCATTTTTCTCTCTAGGCGTGTTACACTTCAAACTTCATTTCCTACATATTTTAATAGTAAAAGGAAATGATTTATTATCGAAACCTGCTTTCTAAACTGAAACTTAAAAGCACTACACCTAGACACAATTAGACACTATAGACATCAAAGACGCATTTTAAATATGACGGTTTAGCTGGTTTACATAAATTATTTAATAAACTCGTTTCAAGATTCATTAAGATTCTCTAATTTAAAAACACAAATTTATTCAGTCAAACCAAATGAATTATGCAATAGATCCTCTATTTTATCAAACTCCGTTTAAATTATTTAATAATCGAATACAAACCACCAAACGATAAAAATCCAAATAAAATAATAAATCGATAAAATATAAACCAAACAGAATTTTAGAAGCCCACAACACTTTAAAACTGGTTGATATTTGAAATAAATATTATATTTATACTTGCACATCAACGCATTCACTTTTTTATATATAAAAATATCTTATCAATACTCGGTTATTATTATAAAATAAAATAAAATATCCGGAGCACTCCACATTTATTAGAACTTTCCAAATGATTTCGTAGTAGGTAGATAACAAGTTAGCTTACTCGCAATTTGTGTATACCATGCACTAAAATATACTTCACTTCGAATTTATTTAATCAAAAATGACGTAAAATTTTGAATTACAGTTTTTTTAATCAGTATCTTGGTAAATTGACCTTCCGACAGCGAAAATGTTTTGTTTAAAATGTATGAAAAAATTGAATTGGTAATGCATGTGTCGCAATCGACTACACAAGCAATTTGTGTAATTGAAAAGTAGATGGCACTATATTCCAACCAGTACCTTTTATTGATTAGTTTATTTGTACGAAATTGTAAAAGCTCGTTAATTAACTTTTCACCGACCGCGTAGTGAACAGTAGCAGAAGTTTAGTCAATTTATGCAAAAGTTGAACTGAGTACTAAATCCCAAGCTAGATTAGAAGAGGTACTTTAATTAAAATTAATTAGGTTCGGCTCTCATTTAAAAAAGACTTTTGCAACATCTAAATTTAATGAGCATTTGGCAATTTAAATTTGTACATTTGCACTGCAGAAATTGAAATTTCTTATGTCAAGAAGATCTGGCAAACATTTTTTTAAATATAGATAATTTGTTTTAACTGCTCTAGAGCGCAAAATAACGATCTAGATTAGTGAACTAATATAATTTTATTTTGTGGTGTACGCGCGTGACGTTTATTAATCTCCTTTCTTTTCGTTTCTAATCTACATTGAACCAAATCTCTGAATTTATACAAAATTAAATCAAAATGTGGCATTAGGTCATAATATAATGAAGGAATTATGATTATATTTGTTAATTTTCCATAATTTAAGTATTGATTTAAGTATCTGATACATAAATGGTGCCACAAATTTAAAATCCATATGATTTTTAAATTCACCAACCTTCAAATGAGTTATTTTAGTGACCCTACTTTTGTTAATTTCAAAACAATGGAAAAAATAATTTCGTGTGTTGATTAAACATTAATTTTTTGGTGGGGAAAATACCGTTAAGCAAAACATAGTGGCTTGATACGTGTTAACCGGTCTCTGCACCAAAAAAATCAACCATCATTGACCGGTATGCTGAATTTAAACGTAGTCGTACAACCACAGATGATGCATCACGCTCTTCACGTCCAATGATGCTGTGACTCCAGAAAACATAAAAAAGAAATCCACGAAATTCTTTTGAAAAACCGTAAAGTGAAGTTGCGCGAGATAGCAATTTAATTTTAATTTTTCTGCTGTTTTTTCAAGCATGGCATCATGTCTACAATACAAACTCCAAGCCTATGTCCCTGAGTTTTAGCCGGAGCTACATATAAACACGTATAGGCCTCCGATGCCGTGTCTGCTAATTGAGCCCTCCGTGTTTCATTACCGAGGCGTACAATTTGGGACTATTCGTGTTCCGCTAGAGTGGCGCCGAGCGGGATGTACCGTTACAACGGATTCATTAAATTTAATTAAAATTATATTAAAAAAACTATGAGCTATTGTAACGAAATTTAAATATTTTAAATTTCGAGATTTGTCTCGATTATTTTGCAAAACAATTTTTCACGATTTTTAGTTTTCTTCGTTTTCGGGATTTAAAGTTTCGGTTTTTCAGTACGATCCCGGTTTACGATTAATTATGTTTTTAAGCATTTTTGTTAAAAAAAATGCTATATGGTTTCGGTTTGCCGTCTGTGTCCACGATAACTTGAGAACGGATATCAACTTAATTTCTTCACTAAAAGTTCAAGCAATTCATGGGATGAGCCTTATTGATTTGGACATTTCTGTGTTTAGGGTGTTCGGAGATATCTAGGGTTTTGTTAAGCCTCCTTCTTAAAATGATAGATTTTTTTTTATTTGCTATTCTATTTTGGTTTCATAGAGCATGTGAATGTGTTCTGTATAGGCAACAAAAATGCTTATAGAGTTCGGCTCAGAACCTGGGTTTACGGCTCCGTTAATTTTACGCCGTTGCCAGCTAATTCGAGGACGTACAGCTATAGACCCGAGTTTCGTAGAACTATCTATCCAAATGCCATTTCTTTAACCAATGTGCACTGTTTGGTCTATGGTCGGTGACTACCTATGTTTACGCAATTTACTGGTTTGTGAGATCTGTATGGATGTGCACACTTACGTCTTACAATTAAGTGTTTATTCGTTGATTTGACAGTACGATTAACTATCCTTATGATTAGCTGGTCCTATGATTAAGTGCTTATATGTTTAAATATTAACAATGTATATGGCCTAATCGTATGTTTACGATGATTTTGGTCGGTTACGGTCTCCAACATCTTCGATGATTTCAATTGATTATGTGGCTGTTTTAATAAATAGTTCATCGTTGCTGGTGCTATGATTGTAATTTAAAGAGTAACACAAAGCAAGCAGCAACAAAAATTGCATAAAAATAATTCTTAAAACTCTCGTATCATCAAGTGAGGACATTACAGATCATGGAGACATAAAAATTTAATTTATAATGCATGTAAAAATTGTTTAATTAATTTTTATTATTTTTGTACGATTAATTCAGTTATATTTGTATTTAACATTATATTCCTGTAATCTCTATAATGTTCGGCATGAGGTTTGGAACCGGAAAATTTCCCGTTTGGAAAATCTCACAGGTAGTGGATTGTGAACGGTCTATCGATAGGTATTTTAGCGGTGAATTAAATAAGCCGTAATCAACCGCAGTTCTGCTGGGAGGAGAGTCTCAGAGAACGTGGGAGTGGTTAACCTCTGTTCACTAAGTTCTGTGTGCCTATGATACCCAGTAGGGAAAGGCGAACTTATGGCGCCATAAAACCATTGACCACAAACCACGGTAAACTGAGCGTCACGTCTCCTTGCGCTCCCTGGTCTCCAGGTAGTCAGTGGGGAACCCTATAAACGTCCCCTGAATGAAATGGATCCCATTGGTTTGGGATATCCATATGAATGGTTGAATGGGTGAATGAATGTCAGAGTAGGACGGGGGACGGGGTGCTCGGGAGCCAATGGGCTAGATTAAGGTGTTATGCGACCCGTGCTGATGATCGGCTAGACTGGGGGCCCATTTAACAAAGCTCAGTCGTGAATGGAGCCCTCTGGATACCTGGCGATCTCCAGTTGTATTTAGCCTTATTTGCGTATTTGGATCTCTGCGCAGGTGGACCTGTATTTCTCCGATACTCGTGGGAAAAACATGGAAGATTTTACAAAGAAAAACAATGGGACCGGTACCCATCAAAAACCGGATAGTGTAAATGAGAGGAGTAACTCTAACCAGAAAGGTGGGGCTCCCTCATCTGAGGCAGGGGTAAGCGACACCATGGTATCGAAACCAGAGGAAGCGGTATTGCCAAACAGAAGTGCGGGGGATTGAGAGAGATCCGCCAGCGAAGCGACGGTACAGGGAGAGACGGTCGGCATTTAGAATTCTGGAGAAACTGGCTGCGACCCTTGAGGGGCAGCTTACAGTAGATCAGAAGAAATCTGTAGCATAGGCTAAGCAAACTGTCATCTGCGATAGCTCGGAGAGGGTCCTTTTCTCTAAAAGACAGAGGTCTCAAGAGCTTGAAGCAGGCAGCAGTAAGCGGGCCAAAGTGCAATCATATTCTTGATGATCCTGAGAGAAAACCCGGGATCCCCTCCCGTCCTGCAGAGATGCGGGATGGCACCAAGGGCGCGTTAAGTTAACTGCGTGCTCGGACCAGAGATCGGTCGATCTCTATAAAAGGGCAGTGGCCGAAGTAGGCGAGGTGTGGCCGGGCACGAGGCTTGAGGCAGTCAGCAGATGGGAAATCCCGAGCAGGCCGAGGGCACGCGTCTGGTTACCAACCGAGCCGAATAAGCCAGAGAAGGTCATTGAGATTATTCAGGCCAGTAATCCCGATCTTTCAATGGAAGGATGGATGAGGATCAATAAGGAATCCCTGGCTTCCCTTGCTAGATCAAAGGGAGTGATCAACTTCGGTTTCGGGTCGATCACTCTTAAAGTTTACAAGAAAGATGAGGTCGATAAGGGCGCGGAAAATCAGCCTGGGGGCAACGGTGAACGGACCCAGCAGGAGACGGTCAAGTGGGCCGAGGGCGACCAGGGTAGCTGTTTCGATATTTCGGACGAGGAGAGGTTGGTGATGAAAGGTAGCCTCCTCTCTCTGGAGTCCGATGGGGACAACCCGTCAAACACACGACGAGAGGGGCTGGTGACCAAATCAATGAGCCAGATGACACTATCCTGATGCAGGCAGTGCAGGGAGAGGTGAGTAAGGTAGACTATAATGGTTTTGTACAAATAAATCTACATCACACGAAGGCTGCCTCTGCAGCTCTCGTGCTCAGACTGACTAAGTCAGATGAGGACTTGGTGTTAATCCAAGAACCTTGGATTAACAATAGCAGGATCTATGGCCTCAGAATGAAAGGGTATAAAGTATTATACTCAAGCAACTCTGAACATATCAGATCGTGTATTTTAGCGAAAAATAGTTTGAATATTTTTCTTCTTCCACAAATTTAGTAGCGGGAACGTTACAGCGATGAGCGTTGAGGTTGGCTGTGAAAAACTATGGCTAGCCTCGGCCTATATGGATCGCAAGAAGGAGATTCCACCGGGAACTAATCCGGGAAGCAAGTCAGAGAAAGGTAGGTGTTATATACTTGGATGTAATGCAAACGAGCATCATACAATCTGGGGAAGCACAGGCATTAACGAGAGGGGTGAGTTATTTTTTGATTACGTATTAAATACTAACCTTGTAGTTTGCAATATTGGGTGTGAACCAACATTCATTGTTAAAAATCGACAGGAGGTTCTAGATGTGACCTTTGTGTCAGAAACAATTTTTCATATGATCAGCGGGTCGAGGGTGGTGAATGAGCACTCATTCTCTGATCAACGATATGTAACGTATAACATCAACATCAAACCTGTTGCTCGGAAACCATTCAGGAATCTCAGAAGGACAAACTGGAACAAATATGGGGAGGTGTTGGAGGAACTATTGCCGCTGGAGTTTCCTGGACTTCTGGCGACAGTATAGGAATTAGATTGCATGGTTGATATTTGTCACAAAAGCATGCAATCTTTCATTTAACGCTGTGTGCCCCCTGATAAAACCTAGGGGCAGGCAGAAACCGACATGGTGGACCACGGAGTTGGAAACCTATCGGAGAGTGGGTAGGACAGCCTTTAATAAGGTTAAGAATACAAGGGAAAATCGAGATTGGGACTCCTATAAAGTATAAACCTTCGATATTTCTAATAAGAAAGTATAAAAAAGAGTTGAGGAGGGCACAAAGAGGGTCTTGGAGACTCTTCTGCTGTAGAATGAAGGAGGTATCTGAGACTTCTCGAATTAGGATAATTCTATCTACTAACCCAACCAGTCCTAGTTAGTTAATTAAGCGGGGTTATGGACAAGTTCAAGTGCGGAATCATTGGAGCTTCTCATTTTGACGTCTGGAGCTCATCGAGGAACATCTGTAACAGATTTCGATGGCATCGTGGACAGAGAACGAATTTTGTAGGCGCCGAACGATTTTAAGCAAGGCGTTTGACAGGATTTCTCATGAAGTGGGGTCTTATCTCAAAGGCCGTTTATACCATGTGTTGTTCAGGTCATCAGTATCAACTCATATATCAGCAACATCTGGAGTGCCCCAATGCAGCCATCTGGGCCATTTTTTCGTTCTGTCAATCAACGACGTTGAATGTTTAATAAAAAATTCATCGATATCTATATATACGCCGATGACATGAAGATTTACAAAGTATTTCAAACACCACCGATAAGAGCCTATTACAATCCGACCTCAATAACTTTTCCACTTGGTGTGCAAAGAACAACCTTGGTTTGAACGTGGGTAAATGTCAAACAATCACCTACTCTCGAAAGCGTGCACATTACATTTCTCTCGACTAACAGCGATGCCGTTACCAATTTGGGAGTCATTTGCGATAGTTAATTGAATTTCAGGCATCACATCGATCTTACTTAGTAAGCGCCGAGTTGTTGCAGACGTGGTTTTCATTCATCAATTACTAACCGGCTGTATCGATTCTCCAGTTATGCTAGGTAAAATTAATCTAAATATAAATTTTCGAGATTTAAGAAGGGTACCTATGTTTAGAATCGACCCTCATCGAACTGATTACTGAAAGAATGAGCCCGTCTCTAGAATGCTGTACGAAGCTAATTAGCACTGCCATTTAATCGATTTTAATATGACGAAAGGCATGTTGAAAAAACTTTTTTATTGTTCTTGACTATAGTTTGATGTTTTATTTAACTTATTTGTTTCTTTTTTGTTTCATTTTATTTTGCTTTACTTAATCTTGTTTTATCTATTTTAAATTTATTTAAATCTATCAAATCTGCTTGTACTAAGCAGACTCGACTTCCGTTTTCCTTCCGTCTGCGACGGGTGTCGTTTTGCTTAACTATTCACTTATACCTATTCATTTTACTCTCATTTGATTTTTATAGTAATACAAATTTTGCCATTTTAACATCCAAATTTTCAATTTCACTGGTTAAGCAACTCGATATCCTTGTTTATAATTCACTTGAATTATACTCAAAAAAATAATAATAATACAGATGGAGACTCCCCGCGCGCGGTTGGGAGGGGTAATAGGTCGTTGGGATAATTATTATTATTAAGCCTTATAAATCGGCGGGCCCGGATCGGATTATACCAGTAGAGATCCAAAGGAACTCTGCAGTTATCATCCTCTGGCTGGATGTTTTCTTCATGAGATGCCTGCAACTGGTCTATATTCCCAGGAAATGGACGGAGGTCAGAGTGGTTTTTATCCCGAAATCGGAAAAGAGCTCACAGGCTTATCCAAAGGACCTGAGGCCTATAACTCTATCATCCTTTCTGTTGAAAACCTTGGAAAGGTTGTTAGATATACGTATTCGAACAAAAGTGGAGCCAAGGAATTGGGCAATGTCGCAGCATGCGTACTGTAAGGGAAAGTCGGTGGACACAGCTCTACACAATCTAGTACGCATGATTGAGAAGTAAATTTACTCGCAAAGGTTTTGTATGGTAGCATTTTTCGACATTTACATTATTAAAGGCATCCTTTTGATAATGTAAGCACGGAGGCGATCATTGAAGGATTGTCATTTTTGAAGGTGGATTACCCTATAAGTAGGTTGAATAATCAGATACTGGTAAGCAGGATTATTACCTCGGAACTGGGGGAGTCCACCATTATAGAAGGCGGAAGAGGGAACTCCGAAGGGAGGAGTAGTGCCCCCTTTCTTTGGAGTGCAGTGGTGAATGGATTGCTCTTGGAACTGGAGAAAGAAGGGATGGGGGTGGTAGCGTATGCAGACGATGTAGCGATACCTGTCTCAGGCAAATATCTGGATACGATTAGGGACGTTATGCAGAATGCACTCCTGATCGTTACGAAACGGGCCGGCAAATGCGGATTAGGGATTAATCCTTCCAAGACAGAGCTGGTACTATTTACTAAGAAATATAAAATTCCGGTAGTTAGCCTCCCTACCGTGAACGGCATTAGACTAACTTTTGCTGACAGAGCGAGATTTCTAGGCATAATATTGGACAGTAAGCTCAGCTGGGAGCCTAACATTGTAGAAAGGGTGAATAAGGCTAATGTAGCCATTTACTAGTGTAGGGACGCCATAGGTAAGAGATGGGGTTTGAAACCAGAGCTGGTACACTGGCTCTATACCGCAGTGGAAAAACCTGTGCTGATGTACGGGGTGGGTGTGTGGTGGCCGGCTCTGAAAAAGGTAACTTACATAAGGATGTTCGAGAAGGTGCAAAGAACGGCCTGTATGCAATACCTACACGCGCTTTAGAGGTTATGTTCTGCTTTATTCCAATCTAGTTTTTTGGTAAACAGATGGTAGCCAAGGTGGCTACGAGGCTCTCGGCTGTCTCTCAGTGGAAGTGTCTTCAGGCGGGACACTCGAAGATAGTTAGGTCACTAAGGGAAGAACTGGTGAATCTAGAGTATATTAAACTAACGTTGTGCTTCAATAAAGGTTTCAAGATCATCTGTCCTTCAAGGGAATCCTGGAGGAACGGATCAATACTGGAAAACGAGGTACTGCAATTTTTCACGGACGCCTCTAAGCTATAGACGGAAGGAGTAGAAGTAGGAGCCGGAGTCTTTTATGAGAAGGTCAATGTTAATATTTCCGTTCATCTCCCTGACTACTGAAGCGTGTACCAGGCTGAAGAAGTGGTGATAGTAGAAGTCGTGACATGGTTGAAGCATAACGTGGTGTCCGTGAGGGATATCGCGATTTATGTGGACAGTCAAGCGGCATTCAGGTCACTAGAGGCGGTTTCTCTGAAGTCACGGGTGGCACTGGATTGCCGATCATCTCTTAATGAGATGAGCTAGTATTTCAGTATCCAGATAATCTGAGTCCCTGGGCACTCGGACGTCACGGGAAACTGCAGAGCAGACGAACTAGCTAGGCAGAGTCCTATAGCATCGCTCAAATCGGCGCTCAGTAAAAAGGCGATCGCCTTGACAGACGAGAGGTGGCCCAACACTCTCATGTGCAGGGTAGCAAAACAGGTTTGGCCAAAACTGAACCTGCGGCGCTCTAAGGCACTAGTATCCCTGGGAAAACGAGAGTTAGGATTGAGCGTAGGGATACTGTCAGGACACTGCCTTTTTATTGAACATGCGAGAAGGTTGGGTCTACAGACGAATGGCTTTTGTAGAAGTTGTATGGACGAAGAGGAGGAAGAGACTATGCTCGTGTGCGGTCTGGCATATAAAAGACATAAGTACTTGGGTGTGTTCGATATGAACAGCCTTTCTGAGCTCGCGGACTGTGGAGTGCGAGATATTATACACTACATAAGAATCTCCGGATGGTTTCAGCAGGAGTAAGGAGAGATTGGATCCTGTGGTATCACAATGGGTCATTATTAACCTAAGTGTGCGATTGCAGCCACTCTAACCTAACCTAACCTAACCTATGTGGCCAATTTTTGAAAATTAATAAACAGAACTATGCATTAATACACTGGTTTTTATGGTAACTCGAGCGCAAAGGTTTTCGTTGCTGCCGCGTATAGTTACAAGAAAATACTACTACGGCTCTAATTAGTTTACGGGATCTTCTGTTAAAACTCTTAGCAGCTCGAATGCGTTTGATACAAATTTGTGTACGTTTGTTTACAATGTCGGTAAGAGATTCAGATTTACGATTCCCGAAGTAGGGCGAGTAACTTAGTTTACGTTTTTCGGCTCACAATTTTTAAATACAAATGTTACACAAAATGGTTCTTGGGGTAATACGTTTAAGGATCCTCCGGTTGGGCCTTGTCTTCAATTTAATTTTGTTTTACGGCTCGGATGATTTTGATAAAAATTGGTAGATATAGTCTAATGGCATAAACGAAATAATTAGGGAATTTTATTTGAAAGTGGTATGGCTCTATGAATGAAGCGATGTGGTGAAACTTAAATCAAAAACTCAAATAAGAATAGAATGGTTCAGTAAATTAGGTACCTTGTGGTCTTAAAAACCCATATCGAATTTTGAAAAAATTAACTTGAATCTGCTATGATTAGCGCCCGTCTAATACACCCAGGGTAGATAGTGTTTATGTTTTTCCGAATTAATTTTAAGATCGGAAGTGAAGAGCCGTCTAGTCATTTTCTACTAGTATAGGATTCGATTTAAATCTTTGTCAACTATTACATGGATAAAGAACTTTGAAGAACGAGGTTTCATGTTATTTTTTAAATTATAAAATATCAATAAGAAATCAGCGAAATATCCTAATGGCTTTTTTATTTGATTCCTCAATATGTTATGAATACTTACTGTACAATGCAGATTTTACAGATACTGCTTTGGAGTTTATATGAAGAGGTTATATAGGTAACAAATAACAGTATATGCGGTATACATTAAGCTAATGACAAAAAAACTTTTACGTTGATCACTCGTAAAGCTTACTCGTAAATTAATAGAATACCTTTAATTTTTATGTTTTTCTTAAAAAAATTTTTCAATTTGAATTAAATAGACAAAAAATTTTGTTAATATTACATTTAGGTAGCTATCATTTTTGAAATTTCCAAGCAAAAGTCAATTCCAAGGAAATGTACCAGTTGAGGCTATTTTAACAATTTAGCTCAAGCCATCAGTTTAAATGTACTGCGTGTTTTGGATATCACTGGAAGTAAGTAATAGATTACACACTCCAAGATACACAATATTCCTTTCGTTCCGGCTTTCATATTTTTTGTATGAAAACCGTTGGCTTACTCTGTGCTTAATGAATTTATTCAAAAATGATTTTTTTTTCTTTCAATTTATTTAGAATTGAGATCAATATTAGGAAACCCTCGGTACACGTAACGCAAAGCTCATGCCATGCTTAATAGAGATTATAAGATAAAAATGCGAGTGGCTAACAAACAAACTATTTTTGTTTTGAGGCAAACATCTACACTACGCATCATTACATCAACATTCACGGTTTAGACGGTAATTTGATTGATTTGATGTTACAAGTTTTAGTAATAAAACGAATGATTTGGCCTACACTATAAACGAACTTGAGCAACTTTTCTACTAATCTAGAATGCAAATGCCAGAGTTGGGGAACAAACTAAACCGGTCAATAATTTATCAAACATAATTTTAACAATAAAATTAATGATTCTATGTCATTATTTGATTTATATACAAATAGTTTTAATGCTCTTCATTCATCTAATAATTATATTACAAAAACTTGCTCATCAACAATCTTCTCATTTTAACGTATTTGATTTTAGATACACATGGGATGCGAAACATAGATGAATTTCCTTGAACTTGCCAAATTAAAATACATTTTTAAATGTCATCAACAACAACCACAAATACAAAACCATAATTTCTTTAGAATACTCGTATTAAACTACTTTGCATAATGAGTTTCTGTCTATGAATTAAGAAATGATGACATACTTGGATGTTGATATCTGTAAGTTAAGAAAACAAGTTCAGTGTCAACATTTTTGTTTTATGTTTTTTTTAAAGGCTACTGAAAATATTTAATTAGTAGTTTTCTATGTTATAAACTCTGATGGCTACACGTAAATCTGAAACTGTCCCTTGCCCATCATCATAAGAATTGGTGTCATTATTACCTACCTTATTATATGACGTATATTTGAATAAAATTAAATTTAATACGCTTGATGTAAATTTTATAAATACTTAAACACCTTTTTTAAATTAAAATTTGATTTATGTTCAAAAGCCTAATGGTAAGGCTACACTTATATAACAAAAATGATCGAAAGTTCGTTTTGTAAGAAAGCAAAAATTAAATAATACAATATGCTGTTCTTCTCGTTTCAATAGACGCAAAAAGAATTTCACTTTCGTTTTGAATAATTTAAAATCATTCTTCGTTTAATTTAATATATTGGTGAATACGACCGGAATGCGTGTGGTTTGCCAGATGATCTTTGCTTGTTGCTACTTTTGCCTAATTTGGAATTTCAACTGCATTGAATAACTATTAGGTTGTTTGTAATGTGTATATTCAAAAATTTGCATCAATCAATGACATTTAACGGATCGTTTTTTTATGTCATTTATATGTACGTGATTATTCCATTTGGTTTGTAAAAAAATAAGTATAATATTTATTCATATATAGGTTAACCGGTCACTTTGTCAAACGGTTTCGCTACAATTTCCTAATTTATGAATGTCAAATGCGTAATAAATATATGTATGGATCACCTTGATTAATTTTCTATACTAATCACACACCAAACACATGTTGTGATTACTTATTGGTCTAAAAATACATAGAATTTATGACCAGCTTCGCTTTTATATAGATTAGTCACAAGAAACCACAATTATCATAAAATAATGCTTAATATAACCTCTTCAATGAATAGAGCATTATAGCGACGTTGATCATGGTGGTATTAATTTAGAAAGATATAACAATTAAATTACTATACAAATTTAACGACAAATCCATCGCATGTGATAATTTGAATGTCATCAATTTTAAGTTAAACGGTATGAAAATGGTAAAATCGCATATTTAAATGCATCAAACCACACAAATCTTTTTTTAATTTTGAAGGTGGTTCGCTTTTTCTGTAATGACATAATTTATAATGCAATATTTTTTTCCTTTTTCCAGTTATAAAGAATTTCAAGAATTTTTACGAGAGGGAAACCTTTTTATTTTACAGACTTTATAGATATTGTTTGATAAGATTTGCGTATATTGTTAACTAAATATTAAAAGATTTCACAGAAACATGTATTTATCTATTCCATGTGTGAATTAATTTGATATTTGAAAATCAACGATGGCATTTAAATCCTACATAATAAAATGTAGATTTCTTTTTCTAAAATTGTGGTTGGTGGGATGAACAAGTCTTAGTCTGGCCAGGGACGCGTAAATCATATTAGCGAACTTTGTAAATAAATCATGAAAATGTAAATGCTTACACAACAGCTTGGACTTTTAAATTAAGTGAAATCCTTTTAAAATTCATTGACTTACACTGTACGTAATTTTTGATATGCCCTCTTAACCTATAAATTTCGTGATACGTTAGAAGACCGTTTATAATGAACCGCTTAACGTATTATAAAATTCATATAAATATAATTGAAATTTTTGTGTCGCAAAACGAATTTATGTTACAATGCGTCAAATTTCTTCGATCGAATTTGACGCACTTACAAATTTTGTAACGGCCTTCTTGCAAAATTACAGAATTTGTAAGTGCGTCAAATTTGATTGAAAAAATTTGACGCACTGTAACATTAATTCGAATTTTTGTAAAAAATTGTAAAATTTCTTAAATTTGAAAAAAGAATAAGAAAAAAATTCGGTATTGGTAAAAAATAAATAAATTTAGCTTTATGAGTAGGCACCTCTGCTTCAAAATTTTATCCGAGTTAAAAAAAATTGTTTCGGAGGAGAACACATAAAATGTGAAGCGATTTCTTTACAAAATAAAATTTTGGTTGGTTGGTTTAACTCTCTTTCAATATTCTCAGTTGAATTTGTCCCGAAACATTTGACGCGAGTTAACATACGTAGCTTTATAGCCGCTATTCATACGACGGATGAAAATCCGGGATTGTTTCCATCTCAAGAGTGAAGCTAGTAACTTATTTGATTTTTACTCTATATTTGGTCGCAAAAAACAACACAATTTACTAATTTCACGTTTAAGATAGGAAAAAACTCCCGATTTTTATCCGTCGAATGAATACGACTTGAATGTTGATGCTATGATAATTTTGACAAATCGCGTATTTTTTGGTTGTTTTTTGTTTCTTCATTTTCAGTTTTACTTATGTCATATTCGTTCAACTTTACAAAAAAAAATAATTCGAGATACTAAAAATTCGAGATACTGAAATAGACCAATGTACGGAACAATCACAACAAAACCATTACAATAAAACAACAACAACGTAAAAATATAAAAAAGTAATTCGTACACAACGAAAAGTTAATTGGTAAAAATGAAGTATAGATGGAGAACATGAAAGAATCGAATTCCGTAGACTAGGTAGTAATTCGCTAGTGCTACATATACATGGTATTGTTATGTATATAGACAATATTCCTATGTAAAATATCAACGTCGGTCGCCGCGGCCTGATGAGATGACTGATTTTTTTCAAATCAATAATCTCAGTAAGTTCGAAACTGATTGTTGCGATTCTTGCAAATCTTCCATCTATAATTCAAATTAAATTCTAAAAAAAAGTTACCTGATTTTTATGTAAACGAACATGAAAAATATTACTCGATGTTTGTTGTAGTGTTAGTGAATAAAAATGTTTATTGTTATGAATATTTTGACATTCCAAAATTTTATTCGTAAATTATTATAAATTACTTTTCTCTCCGTTAAATTTCCATAATCTTTGAAAGGTGTTAATAAATATTCGCGAAATGGGTAGGCTGCGTCTCCTAAAAGGTGATACTTTTCTCCACATATTAACGATTATTTACATACTCGACTATCGTGAATTTTGCTTGGTGCACCAGCAGAAGCATCCATAGATTTCCTGTTAGCATCACAATTTCCTCGCAGTGTAATCCATGGCGTTAACATAAGTTGAACGAATCTTATGTGTGGGCTTTCTTATATAAATATAAGACCCATCGATGAAGCCTAAAATATCCGAAAATTCAGCGAGCTAAAGTTTAAAAACAATTATAAATAAAGTTTTCTCAAACAAAATTCATTCTTTATGTTACTTACCCATTCAAACACTGAACAAGTGGTGCAGTGGTTAAAACTTCGGCACTTGGACCGGGAGGTACTGGATTCTAATCCCAATACAGGCCAGATGCAAATCGAATTTTCATCATCGATTACAATCGGTGATATTAATAAACACAACTAAGACCCTCTGATGGAGTGCAGAACTCAGCGCCGACCCACCGTCCACGTCAATGTCCAGGTTGACATGGAGTTTGCAATGTGCAGGTGGTATACTGTACTTGTCTGAGTAGGTGAATGGGTGAATGATGTGGCGTGAATGCGTGGTACCACAATGGGCCAAGATTGGCCTAAGTGTGAACCACTGATACCTACCCGTTCAAATTCACAAGATTTCTGAGCCTTTCCTTTTTCTGAATCAGGAAATTTGTAGTTTTGTGGCGAAATAACAAAAATAAAATCCAAAATATGGGTCAAACGCTTGAGATATACAGTTACTATTTAATACCATAGAAAAGATAAACATTGGGTCTCTGCGGCTACCCCCTTTCTTCTACCATACAGCCTGTTTTTATACTGTGTTGATTGTTGATACATATCGATCAGTTTGTAAGCCACGTTTCTCGATCGGAAATGACGTCTGAACTGAAAATATGAAATATAATATATATAATAATCATTAACACAATTTCGACAAATATTTCATATGTATGTAAAATTGAAAACTGTAAAAATATTTGGAAGCTCCTCACTTCATCATCGGAATAATTGTTTACGAAGTTTTCCCTGTGAGACGGATTTTTTATTAAATTAAAAATGTTTTCGTCTTCCAAACACATTAAATCCAACAGTGTATCACTAAAATCACTGGAGTCCGAAGAGGATGATGATTGTAGTTATAAACTCCGAAGCTATATTCTCCATTACAGTGTTCTTTAATAAATCAAACGATTTGATTAATAACAACGACGTATGATTAATAACAAAAAACTGTTCGCCGTAACAGTTTATATAATAAAAATATATACTATTTATTGTTTATATATTTATCTTTTGACGTTTACTTTTGTTTATATGTTTATGCGTAATTTTTTTTTATAAAATCTGACAAGATATCGTGACTTTTTAAAGTTACACTGGGTAGTTTTTTTTTCGAACGAACATGTTACGTAAAAATGTTACCCTGACATCTAGGGCCTATTTTTTAATTCAATCTGAGCAAGCAGTGCGCTGTCAAAAAATACTCTGTGCTTTTTTATTCAACCTGAGTAATTTTACTCTGCACACTGTGTTTTTATTTGTGAACCGTGCTTACACCGAGCATACTCGAGTATCAGAAGGACTGAGCTCGGTTCTTTAAATTTTAGTCTGAACAGAATGCCAGTGTACGTAGAGTATGCAAAGTAAAAAACGAATTATTACTCTATGCACACTAGATGATTTGGAACTGCATAACCTGTGCTCGGTGTACAATACCCAGGGCAAGCCTGCTTGCTCGGGTTTAATTAAAAAATAGACCCCAAGTATACATTTTTTTACCCTGACAGCTGCATCCGGGTAAGTTTTTGTTGCTTGATATTTCGAACGAACATGACATTAGCATCATCGCTTTACAGTAACAAATATAAAGGAATAGTAATCAAGACTGCCGCAGTCCAAAGTATTTAATGGTATAAGAATAATTATAATAAATAGTGTAAATTTGTGTAAATAAATACCGGATGTATTGGGACGAGTCCAACCGATCAAAACGTGTAGCTGTACGCCCGGGATACAACTGAACCGTTACTCACTTAAATTGTGTTAAACAACTCTTTTAAAAAGTAAGGTAACGCAATTGTTTTTCTACAATTTTAAACGTACACAGTTCTTCTCTGTTGTTCCTCGAAATTAGAAATATCATGCATAATATTTACCATAAAGAAAATCTTGGTGTAATTAAAAAAATTGAGTTTCATCAAAATTTCAATTTACTATTCACGTAAAACGATAATTCACCAAAAACGACTGTTCACAGAAAAAGTAATTCACCAAAAACGATAATTCACTGAAAATCACAAATCACCGAAATCTCAATTCACTGGAAAAACAATTTGCCTAAAACGACAATTCACCGAAAAAACAATTCACCGGAAACGAAAATTCGCCGAATACGACAACTCCGAAAATATTTGATTTTTCATGTTTTACATCACGTTGACTTAAGTTAGAAGGGTTGTCCTTTTCGGTGAATATCGTTTCTCGAGTGTTATCGATTTCGGTGAATGTCGTTTGTGGTTGATTATTTATTCGGTGAATTGGTTTTTCAACTGGAAAATAATGAATTGTTTCACGATATTTTACTGAGAGTAACAATTTACCGCAACGACAATATATCGAAAATAATAGTTAAGTTACTTATGGTTTACATTATGTGTTATATTTCCGTTAAAAGATTGTGATAGAAGTTTAAGAGAGAACTGTTCGAGTGTGAAGAGTCCTAATTTCTTGGAAATTTATTCTCCCGATTGAGCACTGGTTTCGTTTTCGATTTATATGATTAAAGTTTAATTCGAATATTATTTCCAAATAGAGGTCTGGAAGTCATCGAATTAGGATAAATATGTGATTCCAAATTGTTTATTCAAATTTTCTGGAATATGGCTATGAAGGACGAACTAGGATTGCTCTAGCACCTATTTCAGTCATAATAACAAGTAAACTTTGTCAACAAAGTTGAGAACAGGCTTGGGGGAATTTTTCGCCAGGAAACTCCTTGCTCGGCACTCTTCAATGCTAATAAAAATTGTATAAATACAAACTAATCAGCTACTTACTTAGGTAGATACAACTTGAGCGATAGGGGGAATAACAGTAGACGATTTGAGGACAACCAAGAGGACAATATTTTTTCACATCTATGTAGCTTCTGTCAGAAACTACTTCAATAAATTAAAATTCGTTTTAGCATTCGTGGCAAAATATACGAAGTATAAAAATTCAACACACGAGGTCAAAGACTATAGAGAAGTCATTAATTATTACGATGCTCACAATAGAAATTCTTCATATGGTCGTTCTATGTCGTTATTAAAGGCATCGATGTCCTAGTTGAAACAACCAAAATCCTGGCCGCACGCTTCAAAAATAAGGTCAGCATACGAAGAGAAAAAATATTGCACCGCCGTCTTACGAACTTATGTAGTCGTATTTGTCAAATCGCAGATATTATGTCAAATACAGTACCTCTCTACTTTACAACGTTATATTTAATTTTCACTTCAGACTTACGAACGTCTTCGCAAATTATGACGTTGACTTTCGCAGATGATACGGGAAACGTATATACCAACAAAAATCCACAAACGGCGTCCGAAACTTTGCAACAACATATGGCATTGAAATCTCGCTAAAGAAATGTATCCGCCAGTCACAATGAACATAATACAAATCCCTCAAACTAATAAAGCAAAATACCTTTAGGCGTCCGTCTATATCGACAGTTGATTTGACGAAAACATATTGAAATGAAACGAGACCATATAAAATTAATAGTGGAAAAAATGCACTGGTTTATCATGAAATATTCAACCACTGACCTAGAATACAAGCTTCTCCTGTGATTAAACCAATATGGTCATATAGATACCAATTATGGCAAGCAATCTAAAATTCGAATATTTATATTGTCCAACGAACATAGTCAAAAATTCTCAGCATGATTACAAGAGCACCCACGGTTGCGTAAAAAACAAAAATATACTAAAAGCCCTAGCATCGTAACTGTCAAAGACGTATTACAAAAGATGCGGATCGGCTATGCAGCAAAACTATCATCTTATCCGGATTGATTGGCGAGAAATCTAAAATATACACCTGTCTTCACGATTAAAGAAGAAAATGAAGTCTGTAATTATTAAAAACAGACAATTTCGTCGTTAAAGAGCGGATAAACCGCTTCTGTTTCGTTGTCTTCACCCAACCGATCATAGTTGTGTAATGATCTAGTTCCGTTTCAGTTCGCAAATACGGTAATATTCCTAACTTCTTCCACAAATCATTTTAGAAGAATATTTCCATCCTACCAACCCAATTTTAATAAAACCGATTTCGAAATCGCTTAGTTCAGTCCCAGTTTTTCATATCCAAGAACTTGCTCCAAAGATAAGTTGAGAACCACATTTTCATACAAAATTCAGATTTGATCAAAATCGTCCTACACAAATCATTTTAAAATTCTATTTCTATCCTGCATAGTTCCTTCTCAATTGGCTGTATTCCTAAACTTCCAAAAAATAAAAATATAGAATTCTATTTTCATCTTTCATCGGTTGTTAACGGATGTGTTAAATGGCTTAGCTCCAGAACTATGCATTTCTAGACCTACATTCTGAACTCATATTCGGATTCAATTTTCTTCATAAAAACCGACCTTACTCACACGAAATAATTAAAATCCCCTAAACTGGTGCCCCCTAAAGGAGTTCAAAAGAAATATGATACAAAATACAAAACCTGAGTAAAACGCAACCGCCCATTTTACATATTTTAGATGAATTGTCGTTTACGGTAAATTGTGGTCCCGTCGATTTCGGTGAATTGTCTTTTCTATACATTTTCAATGTAGTAGAACCTTACCTGTTTGCCAATGATATTCGTCTGTTCGTGACCCTTTTTCAATTCTACATCTACAAACGATAGAAACTTGAATTTTTGTAAGATGTAGATAAAACAGTTTCAAATGATTACTAATCAAGATTTTGCAAAGGTCTTACCAGTCCGGTTATGTTTTGGAGTTGCCGCTGCCCATGAATTTTTCTATACCCTATTTCGACATCTTATTATGCGCAGGTCTTGTTAGACGTCGCGCACTCGGGTCTTCCTCTACGATGTACAGCGCTGGTTGTTGCTGGAACACTATTTTATTATCCATTGTTGTAGAGACCTTGTAATGTGACCTACTCATCTAATTCGGTTTTATTTATGAATCCTATGGCATCTCTGTCTCCTAGAAGTCACATAACGGTCATTCGTTCCATATTTGGTCCAGTAATTGGACCAAATATGGAACGAATAACCGTTATGTCCATGATATCGTTAGGTCTTCGGCCAAATGCACGAGATCAGCATATACAACAATGCACACTTATTAAATATGCCGCTTAGAGTGTCAATGCTTTTTCTTTCTACGTTCTCAAGCGATAGATTGCACAGCGCACTGCCAACGATCTGATACTGCTGCTTCGACTAATATTCTACATATAGACCCAGACGTTGTTAATTTACACAAAGAAATGAGTTTTCTGGTGTTCCAAAACATATGAGCGCCGTCCAGATGTTCCAGCAGTTGATACCGTCATATGCCTGCTGATGTAAGCTTACATTAGACTTCCAACATTTGTTCAGAATCATCCTCATGATGAAACATTATTCGGTGGTTCATTGGTTGGGACAAAAACCACACTACATGTGAGAAGGACGAGTCTGGCAAGTACACCATTAGCCAACATTTTGTAAGCAGTACTTAATTAAGCTACGCCACGATAGTTTTCAAACTTTACATGGTCACGATTCTTTGTGTAAGGGACATGTGAGTGCGGGCTTCCAATTATCCGGTAGCTCTCTAGATTTAAAACAAAAACAGTACCTCCTTGTTTACTTAATCCTGCGGGGATGCCGTCGAGTCCGGGTACGTTCGAGATAACGCGCGTCAGCAAAACAGTCTCTCCAGTTTTTGTGTACCCCTTGGAAGCTGATTTTTACGATACATTTTCTCTTATGTTTGCGCTTCTTTTGTTGGTGATATTTAGAGGTAGATTTTTTAGCACGGCTAATACTCTGCAAGAGTGTTTCTAATATTACGACCCAACCAGCACGGATAATCGAACCAATCATTGCGGGATCTTGCTGGCGTTTTTTCGAAAGTATTTTGCGCTGCAATAGTAATGGCTGATTGTATAGCGAGCCACTGTTCCTGGACGGGGTGGAAGTTTTTCGTTATTGCTGCATGTCAGTCTAAATAGTCAGTGAGAGCGAAATTATAACTCTGCAGTAACATTTGATCTTTTAAATGATCGAATTCACAGACGATCTTTGGTGCTTGTCTATTGAATGTAGGTGACAATTTGCTCTTGTATTTGAAAACGACAAGCTTGTGATTGTTGTCCATACCGTAAGGACTAACGTCGGATGCTCGTGAGAATGAGAAATCAAAACGCGATCGATTTGGTATTACGTTCTGCTAAACTAAATTGTATAGCGGGATGTTTATTGATGACATCTTCTAACTCGACAAAGGATAGATCTTTCACGTCACTTGATTTATCTTCGGTGGGTGGAGGTACATTAACGATCGATATATCACAATTTTAGTGTGGACTCTGACCGTGTATATCCGCATACTGATATGCTTGAGAAAGCCAACTCCAAATTTTCCTTAGTTCTGATGGCCGTTGAAATGGAGAGTGTAACCATTGGTGGTGGATCCCACTTCCATACCGTCGAAGTTTTTTTAGTACCTCTTACACATTAGATGTCGTTGCCTGATACGAGAGTTTTTGGAGATCTTCAGGTCTTACAAAACGTGTGAGTCTTGTTTTACAATGATTTCGGTAAAATTGTCGGTTCCCAGATAGGGCCGGGGGTTACATTTTTTGTAATTTTTGTGCTGCTTGGACGATTTTGATATAATGTGAGGGGGGGGGGGGGATTTTTGAAGGAATCGATTACGTTGAGTTCAAATTCCCGGAAAATTAATTAAAGGAGTTTTTTGTTAAGTTAAGTGAATTAAAATTTTAAATTTTTCTCATAAAATTTTTAATTCCACCAATGTTTTGTTTATGATAAGTAGTGCTCATGATGTTTCTACTTCCAGGGAAGAAAGGATCGCTCCCATTTTATCTATAGAAGAAGTGTCCATAGTGCCCAAACGGCTACTACAGAGGGCGTCTTAAATGTCATCCACTACGTTTGGCTGAGTCATCTACCGATGATATGGCTAATTAAAAAAAATATAAATTTATCATCAAGATAGCCAGTTGAAAAGAATTTTAGTTTATCAATTGATGTCGTCAATTATTACCGTACATTTATTATGGAGAACAATTGCACCCGCTGTGGCCTTTTTAATAGGGAATGTTGGGCTAATCAACAGAATAGGATAATCAAAACAAAAAAAATTAAGTCGAATGCTTTATATATACCGTATGTTTCAACATTTTAATCTAACGAATTATAATAATGATCCGCTAAACGATTTGTAACCTTTCGTAATCTCGAGTTTCATTGTGTTTAACGCATACATACGATTTTTATATGAAATGTGGGTTATTCCTGATTGTAATAGCCGCATTTTCGAAAATCGTCTCGTAAAAACTCCAAAAATTTTGTGCGTTGCAAAGCACATCTAAAAATGATGTATTCTTGGTATTGTCTACAAATATCAACGTTACCAGTGCGGCGCGTAGACGATGAATTAATTACCCTATGTATACAATGAAAAACACCGCTAATAATGATTTCGGCTTAATTTTATAAAAAAATACAAAATGTTTACATAAATATTTGATAAAAGGAAATGCAGCAATCTCTGCCGCCAGACCGAATAGTATATTGAGAAAAGATCGATATTTTTTATCTAAATTACCAGATTTAATTTAATATTATAATATTTTATAAACCTTGTGCTTCTTTTTGGGTGCAGAATGAAGCGCCACCCACACACCACAAAAAGTAAATTATATTTTGGATGCATGCATATAGGCACCTTGAGACAATCGGGCGACATCACATAATTACCATCCGATTGTTGTAAACAATTTTTCTGGCTTCAAAAATTAATATTTTGACAAATTGTTTAACTTTTAAAATAAGATACGAGAACATATTGTTTCAGGAATTATGATGCGCTTAGCCGATAAATCAAAGTGATATTTAAAAAATTATGTGAATAATGTGAAAAATTATTCAAGAAACTAAAACACAGGATTTTGAAACCTGTATGCCAACCTACAACTGATATAAAACAAATCTAATCAAGTTTTTGTTTTTGTTATTTTTATGGTGGGGATTTAAAAAACTCATCCAGATTTTATTTAGATAGTTTGCAATAAACGTTTTGGTGAAATTTGAGACAGGGGAGGCGTTGTTTATTGGCTTGATAATAATGGTATAATCGCTTAAAATATTCTAAATGTTGCTTTATGACGCGATGAGGAATAATCGGAGTTTTTTTTGGATATAAAAGCTTGTGCCTAGAGAACATGTGATTACAGTTTGTGATAGAACCTCAGTTGATAAACAATCAAATCATCAAAATGAAAGTTGCCGTAAGTACATAAATATTTTATTTTAGAACATCTCGATGTTACGGATAAAATTATAATTACTATTTCAGATTGTATTACTTGCCATTGTGGCTTGCGCATTTGCCGCACCACCACCTGCCGTAAAACCAAAATCTTATAATGATGTTCCAGTTATTCGATCAACAGTTGATGTTGCTCCCGATGGTGTATTCAGTTTTGGATATGAAACTGGTGATGGTACATCACATGATGCTACCGGTAATGCTGATGGAGTTCAAGGCAAATTCGCTTATATTTCGCCCGAAGGCGAGAGATTTGAAGTAACATATATTGCTGATGGCAATGGTTTCCAACCAAAAGGAGCACATATTCCACAAACACCTCCAGCAATTGCACGCGCTCTTGAATACATCAGAAACCATCCACCAAAAGAAGTTTAAGAAAATATAATAATAATTAGAAAGTTATTTGTTGACATGTGATGTTTATAACATCGAAAAAAGAATAAAATAGTTTAAAGTTTTTAATTATATAAATTCTGGTTTAATTGATTAACGCATTCCGGCAGCTATTGATAAAAAGTGTTTTTGTGTTATGTGTGATTTGATAATTTAATTTGGTTCGAAACGATCTATTCAACTTAAAGAAATTATCAAACAAAGATGAGTAAAGAAAACGTAAAATTAGAGCGTTCAAAGTTTGCTCGCACGGTCTGGGTGGATAACGATTTTGTAGCTTTCGTTTGCCTTTCTTTCAAATTACCATGTAGAACTCGCTGTATTCTTTTCACAGTTTCTTTTTCTACATCTTCCCACAAAAAATACACATGAAAAAATTGTGGTTGAATCTTGGCCGCGGGAAATAAAAGAGCTAATTATGTGCTAAACCTGCCTCTGCATAGTAAAAGTTGGGTAAAATCCTGGCATTGAAATAATTATTTCCGCATCGAAAGACCTCATGTGAAAACAGACAGGTATTGTACTTTCTGATTCCATTAAAAAAACGCCGGGTTTCCTCCATGTGGTAAGATAAAAATTCTCTTAGAGGTTCACCTGACCTACATGAAGCTTTAATTTTGTACTTATGGCAATACCACTTTTATCATGACACAAAATGTCGCAAATTATAAGTATAAAGCAAATTTGGTTCACACGCAAATTAAAACTATTAATTAATTGTGTATTACATGACTATCGAATTAATCGTGGCTTCTATATTTTATTATTCAGATTTTCAAGAAAAGTTATCAGTGGAATTATCTATAGTCAATTGAATCTCTCCTCATAGACAATTCACGAGCACTTGACATATACCTTCAGATTTGGTAAAGTACTGACTACAAACAGAGAGATTTTCAGAAAAATTCTAATTGGACTTATCTGGATATACTCGTTTGATTAGGTATAAGTCAGGTGTACGTGAATCGCTTGCCTCTTCTCGCAAGCGATTCACGTACACCTGACTTATACCTACGAACTTGTTGAAGTTTTGACCACACACGGACAGATTTTCATAACGATTCACAAGCACTTGACATTTAGGTGACTTGACATATACCACTGGGTTCTTTGAAATTTTGACTACACCTCTCTCTCTGTTTGACTTTCAGATATATTCTTTCTGGATTTATCTGTAAATAAACGACTATTTCTCGCCTCAGACCATTCACGAGCGCATCTGGCTATACTAGATTGAATCTCGACTCTGAGACGATTCACGGGCACTTGACATACAAGGGTTTGTTGAAATTATGACTACAAAGTGAGAGTTTTTTCGAAAAATGTTTAATGAATCCGGCGGTATATGTCAAGTGTTCTTGAATCGCTTGTGACGCGAGCTTCAAACGATTATATTCAGATAAATCAAGATAGATATTTTCTGCAAGGCCCTCAGCTTGTAGTCAGTTTGGATGTAAATTCAGATAATTCCAGGAAGAATTTTTCTGAAAATCTCTCAGTTTGAAGTCAAAACTTCAAAGAATTCTGAGGTATATGTCAAGTTCTCATGAATCGCGTTTGAGGCGAGAATCAAACGACTATATTCTGATCAGTCCAAATATAATTTTTCTGAAAATTTTATTTTACTGTCGCGACAGTAATATTTTTTCAGGCTGGGATAGAAAACTCTTCCGATAGTTATAGTTTAGAGTTGCTTCATATAAATGATAAATTTAAAGTAATATGAGAATATTTTAAAAATACATGAAAGTAAATTTTTAATTTCAGTCTTTCTGTTATAAATGTCATGATAGTGTGTCATGACAATATTAACTGTCGCGATAGACATTTTTCGGGCAGATTTTATGAGTGTTGTCTTACATTAGACGAGTTCCATTGGTATTGTCGATCCGAATAGTAACACCAATTAAACTGATTGCATTCGATACCTCAACAAATTACTAACACCTATTTAGTTCTGCAATGAATTTTTAGTTGTAAGTAGCGAAGCCATGTGATCTTATTATTTGAGTTATGGTAAATTGGCTTCCTGTGCTTTTCAAAATTTTTTAAACTTAATTTTTTAACTCGGTTTCGTTGAAGGTAAACTACTCCTTTTATTCTCTACCACTAATTTTATAGTTCAACTTAACTATTTGAGTTTTTAAGTTCGTTCGTTATGGACAAAAAAATTCTTAAAATGTTTTTTTTTTGTTTTATTGTCTACTACCATCAACCGGTTAGTATCCCATCCGTATTAAAAAATTATCACTTTCCGTATAAATTTATATATGTTACCTATACGATTTATATATTCTGCTTCGCTCATTAACATATTTTGAATGTAAGCGGTTTAATTAAATTGGCATATATCTGGATCAGCAAGTATTCCCAATAGTTGTAAAAAGCGTGTTTGTATAAAGCAACTTATTTAACATATCGTAATCCATCTTTATGGTATGCACACAAATGTGCTTCTCTCTAATTAACTCACACTTTTTAAAAAACAGGAATTTAGAATTTTGCGATAAGAACTTTTTTTTTTTACTGTGAACTAGTGAAAGTATTCCAAACAAGTTATCCAAAGTTTGGCGAACTGATTTAATTTCAATGGCATATTGTTTCTGTAATTTTAACAACGTCTAACAAAGACTAAAATATAATGGAGACGTTTCTATCCCAACAAAATGTTAATACGTAGAGGGAACTCGTTTACTCAGATGGCACCACAATAGTTATTTGTGATTATTTAACGTTCAAATCATTTTCCGTTTTTTTAAAGAACTCAGTTAACGCATAGAAACAAATAAATTTGTTGGCGTAATGCTTATGTTAAGGATCCAAACATATATTTTTTGTACTCTTGAGAGCTTTTGACGCACTGTCAGTTACACTTATGAATGTTTACTATAATCGGTTATACCAAAGAAAGCCCATAAAAACCCCTTCTTTTATAAACATTGAAGTCAGTTAACGATTCGTCTCCAATAATATCCAAATATTATGAAATATTCAGAGATTTGGTAATGATGCTGAATTTTGTAGCATGAAATTTCTGATACCTATATGTTGGTTTATATCCCCGCCCCTGGTACTATGAGTAATATTGGTACTAATATTAAAAAGCCGCAACAACTTTTTATAGTGAACCGTTCATCTATAGATTTATAAAATCTTTGCCTTTAAGTAAGCTTGTTTTGTTTTTTTTGGCATTTTGATAGTTATCGTCCAAACCCAAGTTACTTTTTGTATAAAAGGATCCAGAAAATAATAAAATAATACAGTATACTCAGGATTAACAAATCAAACGTATCAAGATGAAATTCGTTGTAAGTTGGAATAAAACGCTTTAAATTTTTTATTAATAAGTCGTAAACTATCATAAATATAAATTGTTTCTTAATTACAGATTGTTCTTTTTGCTTTGGTCGCCGTCGCTTGCGCGGTTATGGAAATGGAAATTCCAATAGTAAGATCATCATCCGACATTGATGTCGATGGTTCATTCAAATATGGATATGAAACTGGCAATGGAATCTCACATGATGCTGTTGGTAATGTAGATGGGGTTCAAGGAAAATTTGCGTATACTTCACCTGAAGGACAAAAAATCGAATTAACGTACGTTGCTGACGAAGGTGGTTTCCAACCAAAAGGATCACATTTACCAGTTGGCCCAGAAGTACCCGCTTATGTGTTCCGCGCTCTTGAATACATCAGAACACATCCACCAAAAGAGGAGTAACTCATTCTACTAGGTGTGTGGAAAATCTTGTTATCAGTCATTACCAACGATTAAAACTAAAATTTATTAAAAAAATATTAAAAAAATTATACAGAAAATGACATAAGTATTGATTTAATTTTGTTGAAGTGGTTTGTGTAACGATTTTCAAGCTCTCAAATGGTGTTCATTTGACATTTTAAAGTGATTTGATTTCCAAAAGAAGTAGACTATCCGCGTCCTATTATGAAAAAAATGCGATTTTGCATTTTCATGTGTCAGTTTACATGTGCTGTTTTACACATATATTGGCATTGTCTTCATTCAAATACACAAATTAAATTGTTTTTCGAGGTTAAAACTTAGTTAAATTTTTGTATTTGACATAAAAAATTTCCTCCAAAAATTTCCTTATATGGGAAATGCAAAATTGCAAAAAACTCGAAATGTGATCGGATTCGTATTAGGGCCCTGTTTAAAACAATTAAACAATTCGCGCTATCCGTCCCCTTAAATCTAAGTAATTTTATTGTTATCTCGACGATGGTAGTGGTAGTTTATGAGTAATTTGTGAATCTGTGATGTGTTCTTTCTCGAAAATGATGAACGGTTGTTTTCGTTCTCTCAATAATTTTTTCAACAAGGTTGTACTGATTGATCACCCTTGACGTTTACGATAGATTTAACTCATTTAGTCTCTATCTTAGTAAAAACTAGATTGCGATCAAGTGACCAGGAGTGTTGGAAAATTAAAATTAACCATACGGCGTAAATCCGCCGTTCCACACTTTGATTCTTTAATAATGAAACAATGAAAAATTTTAAAAAATTGTTGTTATTAACCATTTAGTGTTTTATGAATAACCCCAAAAAATCCGATTATTCACAAAAAAATAAAAATAACAGAAAGTTAATTATTGTACAGTGAAACCAAACATCGTGTGACAAAAACATTTAAGCATGTATGCTGTATATTTTAAGTTAAAAGACGGACATTTTTCTTGCTCTTCATAATAAATAAAATAATTCAAATGAATGATGCCACACGAGATTTTTGTTTTTTGATTATTTTTTCAATGCCAACTAGTCGTAATAGATAATGTATATGTATGTGTCTTTTATTTTGTTTTGTTCTGCTCTCTCGAAAATAAAATTTAAACTAAAATGAGTTAAAAATGGTCTTGAAATATTTTTTATTTCATTTATGTTTGTGTTAGTGTGGTTGCACCAAAAATTTGTTTAAGGCGCAATTAAAACCCGTATCATAGGTAAACGGGGAAAGAAACGAAGAAAAATTGTGTGGCATCAGTGAATTAAATATTTTTAATAAACAAATATTTAACCAATATCAAACATAAATAGTAATTAAATATGGAATTAATAAATAGTAGATAATAAATAACAAATAAATAGAAAATAGGAATGTATTTATTAAAACAAGGTAAATTCACTAGGAAAAATTTGAATTAATTAAATTAACACGCAGTCACTTAATTAAACTATAAATTTTAACTAATATATTGATACTATATTTTTATTTTATTATATATTAATTTATTTTTGCATTTTGCTTTAAATTTTCCTTTAAATTTAGTGTAATATGTATAGCAAATTATTGTTAATTGAATTTTTTCCTATTTTGTTGTCTTACTGAATTCCAGTTAAATATCAGAAAACCAACCCTATTGAAAATTTAATCATTAAATTTATTTGAATCTTTTAATTATTTGTCGTTGCTATATGTACTGTAAATGCTTATACTTCTCAAAATCATTGAGAAAGGATCTCCAAATTTATGGAAAATGCTTTAGTATGAAATAAAACTTCATCCAAAATAAATAATAAATCCGCTGGACTATGAAGAAACCAAATTTTTTTTGAAATTATTTTTTTAACATCGAAGATGTTTTTGTCCTAAGAATATGCAACGAAATAATCAATATGAGAGAACCAAAGCACGCTGGTGCGCCAATTTTAGTAGTGTTGCTTTCACTAATCTAATCGGATTAGCTAAGAAATGTGAAAGCAACAACTTTTGGCTTAATTTTTAATGCGTTTTAATTTTTCTGTGTCGGTTCATTTTATTAATAATTATTATAGTTTTTTATATTTTATGAAATAGAACAAATTAAATTCGGTATTTTGCTATCAAATATAAAATGCCAAATTTTACTACAATATAAATTTTTCGAAAAAATAGAAAAAATAACGCCTTGTGGTAAACACCATAACCATAAAATGATTTTATTTCCCTTAATAAAATTTCTTTTTCTTAACATTCTAAGAAAATCGGCTTTAATACAATGCAGTTGTTGTTGTAAAATTTTGAAAGCAACACAGCTTTTGTTTTGTGCTCTCTCTATGCACCTATTTCTCATCTACGATATCAATTAGTGAGTGTAATATTTTAAATTTTTTATTTAAAAATCAGTAGGCTTAATCATTTTTATTAATGCATTAAGCAAAATTTCAAGCCTCATCTTCGATGTTTAAATTTTTAGCCGGCTCAAAATTGGGATTTTTTTATGAAAACTTATCATTTCCGGTAAAATTTAAAAAAAATATGTGAACTAATTTTGTATGAAATTTAATTTACAAACTTTTTGATTTTAATTGTTTTATCTTACATGTTATATAATTTTCAAAATAATTGTAAAAACCTCCTATGGAAGCTGCCACTTCCGATAGACCGCTTTCGGTCAAACCTCACTGAGACCCCCAAATTTGTGTAAAAAGCTTAAGTTTAAAATTTTATCCCAATCAGACAATCCGACTGGGCTGTAAAGAGGCTGAATTAGTGTTGAAACACAGTTTTTTTTTTGTCAAAAATCCTCAATTTCGCTTTAATTGTGGAAAACGGCACATTTAATTTAAAATCTTTTAATTCATAGTCGTTTTGATAATGACGTTTCGTTTTCATATATTTGAAGAAAACTTTTGGAAAAATTGTCGAAAAACGTAAGAGCTTCTATGGAAGTTTCACTTCCGGTAGAACGATTCCGGTCAACATTACTGATCAATTTATGAAAAACGTTTAAGTATGAAGTCTTATCCTGATCAATCGATTCAACTGGGCTACAGATGCCGAATTTTTATTGAAAAACGATTTTTGTTAAAAATTATTCTTTCTGATTAAATTTTGATCAGGGGTCAATCCGCGTTCTATGAAATATAGAAAATGAAGAGTTTTTTTCATTTACGTAGTTTGAATTATTTGCACGTAATTTTAAATTCCACTGTGTGAAATCATAATTTCTTATAGGCGATTCAAACCTACTCGATTGCGAACGAAAAAAACTTTTCATTTTCATTATTTCATGGAACGCGAATTGACTCTCTGGACCGGTATAGTTGGAAATTTAATTTTGAATCGTCTAGTTCAGAGTCATTTTTCTCATAAATGGTTACATACTTATTTTCAAAATATTTGCGAAAACGCAAAAAGCTCCTGTGGAAGCTTTCACTTTCGGTGGCCGATTTCGGTTAATAACGCAGAACGAAACAGCTCCTATGGAAGCTGTTATTTTCGGTGGAAAAACGAGAAATCTCTTTTGGAAGCAGTCACTTCTTCGGGCCGATTTCGGCCAAAATTCACTGGGTTCTCCCATTTTCGAAGCTTTTGCGTTTTTTGTTAATATTTCGAAAAGTATAGCACTTACGAGGAAAACTCTATAATCTAAAAGGTTCTAGGAGTAAAATGTGAGAAAACCCACTATGAACTAAAAGACTATGTTGCACCTAAACTTAATTTGCAATCATACGATCCTCGTGTTTTTTTGCCTAAATCGGAACCGAATGTGACACTTTCAATAAAAGCTTTTTCGTTTAATGCAAATAATTTAAAACATATATCAATTATGAGAAAATCGACTAAGGACTAAAAGAAATTAAATTTGCAACAAGATCATTTTTCCAAAATTTAAGCGCGTCGTATAAGCACGGTTAAATCGGTTCATCCGAGAATATAACGCTGCGAATCCATACGAATCGAACGTAGTGGCAAATACCACCATGAATCAAAGCATGACTCAGCCAGTAGAAGTACGCCTGCCCAAAATTAAAATTGAACCATTCTCTGGCCAATACACGGAATGGCAATCATTTTATGATTTATTCATCAAGACCATTCACGAAAACAATAATTTATCACCGGCGCAGAGGTTTCAATATTTAAGCGGTTATTTGAAGGGCGACGCGTACAAACTTCTAAAGCATTTACCAATTACGGAGACTAATTATTCCGAGGCATTTTGCAAGTTATGTATGACCGTAAGAAACACACCATATACAGGCATTTATCAGGAATTTTATGAACCAATCGACCTTTCAACAAGCAACTGCAGCAAGTTTAAGAAAGTTGCTTGACACTTCGGACGAGGTAGTGAGAGGTCTGAAGGCGCTAGGGAAGGAGACAGAATCGCGTGAAATATGGTTGATTTACATGTTGGAGGAGAAATTGGATGCGGAAACTCGAACATTATGGGCACAAACGTCGTGTGATGATGATTTGCCAACATTGAAAAGCTTTTTCAAGTTTCTACCAAACCGCTCTGATGCACTAGAATCTGTTAGGCCATCCACAGTCAAGCGGTCAGCAAATCAACGGTCGTCGAAATCGTTTGTCACCACAGATGAAAGTTGCTGTTCTTGCTGTTGCAATCAGTCATCAGTTTCGGAGCATCGACAAAGTATTCAGTCCAAAGCGTTTGTCACAACAGATACAAGCTGCTGTTCTTTATGCAGTTCCGATCATTCATTAGCCGACTGTCAGAAATTCAAGCAGTTATCAGTCTCGGAGTCGACAAAGTATTAAATCTGCAAACCGTTGTTTTAACTGTTTAAAACTCAATCACCGAGTATTCAGATATCTGTCGAGAAGTAGATGTCACGAATAAAGAAGCATCACTCGATTTTGCACTACAATGAACGCGTAAATTCAACAAGACACCGGCACATGATAGTACCTCAACGAGTTGCATCTTGCCAATCGCAGTGGTCACCATAGCCGATCAGCATGGTACGGACTATGAATGTCAAATACTACTAGATTCAGAGTCCATATCTACATTAATTTCCGAGAGATTATGCAATAAACTCAAGTCACGTAGATAACTCAATCGCACCGTAGGCTCTGGTATTAGCTGATCCGGTACTCAAACAACCAAGGGAAAGGTAATGTTTACTCTCAAATCGCGCATTAATGGTCAATCTCAAATCAAAGTTGAAGCGTTGGTAATGGCTAAGTTATATTCCAAGGTACCAGCTCGTTCGTTCAGTTATAAGCTACCACATGTAAACTTAGTACTAGCGGATCCTAGTTTTAATTCTGCGCAAGAAATAGATCTAATTCTCGGTGTACAACACGTATTCAATGTCCTACTAGATGCAAGAGTTAAGCAGAACTTTCAAGTTATAGCGCTTGAAACTATATTCGGTTGGGTAATAGGAGGAGAAGTGGACACGGCCAATCTGGGCACAACAGATGTACGACAAGAAAGAGTGGATGAGCTACTTCAACAATTTTCGGAAATTGAAGATATAAGGGAGGCTTATTGTGAACCTACCGATGAAGGCGAGATCGAGCCACTAGGAAAGTCTTTAAACTTAGCGTTATCCAGACAAAGAGCAATGGAGAGAAAATTTAGTAGAAATCCAGAATTTAAAGGCAGGTTATAGTCAGAGAAGAATTTATGAATACCAAGCAATTGTATGGAGAAAAAACGAGAATAACACAATGCAGTATTACAAGCTAACAACTTTAACATATGGTAAAACGTAACATACGGCCGCGACTGCGTTGAAAGAATGTACATACGTTGATGATATTATGGCCGGTGCAGATAATATCAACCAATCGGTCGAGTTAAAGAATCATCTGGTTAAGATGCTAGCAGACGTTGGAATGAGATTAAGGAAATGAAATGGGTTTCCAACTCGGAAACTTTTCTACAAACGACACCAATAGACGACAGAACGGAATCGTTTAAAGATTTGCCACAAGACGGGATAATGGTCATGGTATTAGGGCTGCACTGGGATCCCAAATTGGATGTTTTTTCTTATCATGTAAGACTGGGCACCCCGGTGTTGACAAAGCAAAAATTGTTATCCGTGGCTCCAGTGATATCGGTGGCTCGATTGGAATTATGCGCAGCCCATCTGTTAACTAAACTACTTAAATCCATAAAAGAAATACTACAAATACTGGTATCAGATACAATTTGTTGGACCGACTCAACTATAGTGTTGGACTGGTTATCGGATGTCCCAATAAGATGGCAGACCTTTGTAGGAAGATGATTGCTGATTGCTAACAAAAACTATTATTTTCGGCATTGCCTACTTTCTCAACATTGTCAACGTCATTTTTTAATTGTCTGCATACATTCTCTACACGTGTAGAGTATTAATTATTTACGAGTTAAACATTACGACACAACACAGAACATAATCAGGTAAAATTAGAATGCAACTTGACATAAGAATTTTTTTAATGAAATGTAGGCGGGTTTCGAAAGGGGAATAGCTTTTATTGCTTAAAACTGTTTACTGATCATATCAACACCAACACTATCTAGAACACTTTAGACGCCAGTACATGCCGTAAATTCAATTGTTGCAAAATTTTTCAATATCGTTCATACGAGTAACATTCATTCGAGATTTAGGTGTTACGAGTGACAATGAACTGAAATTCAAATTGCACTATACAAACAACAATAGTATGGCAAACCCAACACTCGGCTTCGTTAAGCGGTAGTCCAAAGAGTGATACTCCTATATGTGATACAGCTCTTTACACGATACTTGAAAAACCCCTACTTGGGTTAATCAAGTATGGTGTGTTCAAGGTAACACTATTATAATATAACGGCAATTGGTGGTAAATTACGGTAATTAATGGTTAATGTTGAGGTAACTTTAAATTCTAACTTTAACAATCTTCTGACTATTTGATATCACAACAGCAGTATAAGAAAGTGATATACTCTCATCCTTATTAAAATATCTTTTTTGCTATGACCACCTCAACATTGTTTAAAATAACTTTGTGTACTAAGTTACAAATTACAATACTCAGCCTAAAAAAGAATTTTAAAACTTTGAAATTCCAACGTACCCGTGATTTACTCGATTAACACCAGAAATTAACACCAGCCAACAAAATTAATAACGAATAATTTATGTGCATTTTAAATATTTGCATTATTACTTGTGCATCATTCGCCGATCTGACCTACAAACTAAACCAAAAAATTAATTTATTTGATTAGCATCAAGTTTATCTATTTTCCACGCTTCGTTTTGCTATTTAACATTTAGTTTTTATTGGCTAGATGAAATGTAAATTTTGATATAAAAGTGCATGTTACAGTTTGAAGAGTTACAGTTTGCATTTAAATCTAAACCAAACAACTCTATTCAAAATGAAGTTCATTGTGAGTTTAAAGTGGAGTATATTTTACAAAAACATTAAATTAATAATTTTATTTTTATTTGCTTGAAGATTTTACTTTCGGCGCTTATGAGTGTAGCCCTCTGTGCAAATGTTGTTCCAATTGTACGATCAGCATCAGACATAAATCCCGATGGTTCATTCAGTTTTGGATATGAGACTGGTGATGGTACCTCACATGATGCTGCCGGTAATGCTGATGGTGTTCAAGGAAGATTCGCATACACATCACCTGAAGGTCAAAGAATAGAGCTTACTTATACTGGTGATGCTGACGGTTTTCATCCACAAGGATCACATTTACCTGTTGGCCCCGAAACACCAGCTTATGTATTCCGCGCTCTCGAATGGATTAGAACTCACCCACCAAAGAAACAATAAATTAATTTAAATCGTAATATATGAATGGCGTAGAAAAACTATAAATACTGTGTTTTTTTAAATCTTGGTTTCTCAAATTTCGGTAACGTTTAAAGGTTGGTAACATCACGTGACCTCTCAAATAAATCCCACTATTTAGAATTTTATGGTGGTATTGAATATGGCGAGTCATATAGTTCACGAATAAGATCTATTTTAAAAAAATGTTCTGCTTAGAAATGATTACGGCAATCCTATCCTATTTAGCCGTTGTTGTTTTTTTGTTGTTGTAATTTGCCCTTCGAGTTATAGATTAAAAGTTAAAGCTACACACTATTTTTCTTTTTAAATTAAGCTATCTTAACCTAATTTGTTAGCTTTTCTTTTTGAACACACCAACAATTTTGGAGCCAAGTTCAGACTTTGTAAGAATGTTGAGAAGAGCAATATGATGACTAAATTCGTTGTCAGCCAAGCTGCAAAAACAGGAGTAAGGATGAATTTGATAATATTTTCAAGATGTATAGATTTTTATTTCATTATAAATAGACATCACGAGGGTTACCCCCAATATCCCGAATTTAAAAATTCCTTTAAGCAAATCTCTATTCTTATAAAATCCCGTAATTCAAAAAATGATTTTAAAAGAACGAAACCTCGGTTTTTTAAAATTAGGTTAGTTAGTTTATAGAATGTGATTGGTATTCAATTTTTCAAATTGCTTTTTGGAATTTACTCGGCTTTCTCAACTACATGGCCAAATTCAATGAGGGATGCTAATATGAGTTTCGACTGAAGCCCTGAAGTTTTTAATTATTTACTGAAACTCAACTTTTTCTCAATTATCTTGTCTGTCAGCAGCACGAAATATGCCAGTTTCTTATCAAATTTAAGTCGGAATTTGGTATTTCGCCTTGCTGGATGAAATTCGGCTATTTTTTAACAAATGGCATTTAGAGTGGGATTGGGATTTAACAATTAATTGTGAACCGCTTCTAGAATTTTTTGAAACTTTAAAATTTGACCATGATGCGTAGAAATCATTTATAGCCGAAATAGGTGTTTAGAATAAGATAGAAAAAGCAAACTTGTCCGGATAAAGTACTGAACTACGGCCAAGCAAAATGAAAAGAACTTTACAATTTATTAATACATTTGGTCAAAAGGCAAACTTTCAGAGTCCTTCGAAATACATCCGGACTAATCGGCAACATAATTTCCCTTAGAGAAGTATCTACAAGGACGCATTCACGAAGATAGTTTCTTTCTGGCAACGTGCAATATGAGGAGGTTAATTCAAGATTATCTTCCTTTCATCGAAAGCGAAGGCGTACGGCAAGATTGATCGATTGGGAATTTTCGGTGCCAATTCATTTCCATGGAGTGGTTGAATTCTTACCATTCAGACCATCGGAAAACTGTAAGACTTCTAGATCAATCTTCCACGCGTACCACAAATAATCAGGCGCTTTGTTGTTTTAATTATTTATTAACGAAGACGTTGACTGCTTTAAATTCGCTAGATGCCTTCTTTCTGCCGACGACAAGCTTCAGGAAGATTTAGATAATTTTGTAACTAACACTTGAAAGTGGAGCGTGGACAATTTTAAAATTTTAAATAGAGTTGTTATCACAAATAATTTTATTTGCGAAATTCTCGCAAAAACACGTATGATCGGAAAAATTAAAAAACAGATGCTCATTATTTTTTAAAATGCTAACCAGTTGAGTGTCGAGTTTGGTGTAAACCCCGTTTTGAGCTATTCAGGAGGGATTCATTTTATTCAAGTATGTAATTGGAAGTTGTTAGATTTGTAAAGAGAATCTCCTTCAGAAATCGCCAAAAATCCTTTCTGTTTTACTTTACTATTCCACTCGTTTTTAAAATTGTTTGGTTCACCTTGTATGAGTGCTTAGTGCATTTTTAGCCCTCTAGTACGACAGAGATTTGCTCTTCTACTTTCTTGTGATCTAATCCTGAATAAGCCTACTATGCGAATCAGTTCCTTCATCGCCCCTGTTAGGTTAGGGACCACCTTATTCGTGCCTAAGTTTGGACTCATGATTCTAAAACGTCGACCAACGTTATTAAACGTCGGACGTTCCAAGGTTGGATGGTTTAATTCCCCTGACATAGCGTGTTCAAACAAATATTTCTGCACATAAAAAAAAAATATTTTCGCGGGAAAAGCTTGTTTTGTGTTGCGCAACCATGCGTTGAAAAAAAACGGTTGGTCCGTAACAAAAAAATTTGTTTTGGTAATCTTCTGTTATCAGGTTATAAAAACGAACAATTCTGGAATTTTTGGCAGTTGATTGGTAGTAACGCGCGTGGAATAATAATTTTTCGTTTACACATAGATAATTTTGACAATAATAATTCAGTCAAAACTGTTGCTAACATTTGATTAGTTATTTGTGCCAGTGATGTCTGAAAAATCACCAAATTATTATACATTGTGATATTAGGCTAAGTGGTATTATCGTAATATATTATAAGAAAATATATATCCTATTTATCATGTTAATGTATGTACTCATGTACAAAGGATATTAATGGTGTCAAAATATTAGTGTCGATTAAATTAAACAACAATAATAATTGTGTAATAATAAAAAAAACAAAATTAATAATAATAATTACGAATACAACAAGAACAAATTGTGTAATATATGAGACAGTTAAACCGTGGTGCCAATATGCACAAATACCAGTGGATTGTTAACTTGAGTACGCGGTGCCACTATAGTGATTAGTTACTACGCGACAACAAATAAATTAATACCGAAACATAAAAAATAAAATAATAAAATAATAACATTATAATTGTCATTATAATGTTATTATTTTATTATATTATCGTCTTATTATCTGTTTGTAAACATATGTTAATGAAAAATTCTCACCATACAATATCGACCAGAATAAGATACATGTCTTATCAGTGGATTATATATACGCCGTAAAATTAAACTGCCTTGCTGCTTGGGAAACTAAAATTGTTTCGTCATTAAATCATCTACGGGATATCGGCCGCAACAGGGTTAATTAAGGTTTAATTTTATGTATTATTATTATTAGTAAATTTAAATATTTTTCTCTAATTTTTTTTTAAAATTATTATTATAAATTTTGGTGGTGGGATTTCGATTCTCTGACGTCACTAGATTTTAGTGCTTAAGTTCTTATGAACATATGTATATATTGTTAAGAGACAGGGTATTTTTTCAATGCACAAATAATTTTTCTATTCCGCTTGAATTTGTTTAAATAAATTCGGGAATCCAACTTTGTCTCTTTAATTTTTTTTTTGCTCGGTATTTACTTTTCACTATAATGATGTTCGTTTCTTGTTTTCGCTTGGTGATTATTTGTATCATGCTTCGATAAACCGTTTGTTTGTTCAAAATGAATAGTTGGGAAATATATGTACGCCCGCAAATAAAAACGTATATTGTACGGAGTATAATTGTGCCCAAGCTTATTCACTTTGAAATATTATAGATGAGATAAATTTAATAAAATAAAATGCAATATATAAGTGTAAAAATATATGTACAAATTTATTTTATTATATATGTGTTGCTGCTTTCAAAGTTGAAACGAAAGAGAATGATTTTACAAATTTGGTTTTTTAAGTTGACATAATTTTCGGAGTTTCGGAATTACCTAACTCAACCTATAAACAATTGTCTTAAACTATATACTGTTTACTTATTTTAATACACCGAAATACAATTCGGAATTAAATTGATTTGACATGCAGCGTACAATCTACTTTACCTATATTCGGAGTCAAATAGGTTTAATGGGTACATTTGGTATGAGTGTACGTAAATGTCAAACCGAATGATGGAAATGTCATCGTCTCGACATTGTAAACAAGGTAAGTAAATTTTATTTATTTGAGTTAAATTTAGTTAAATTCTAAACTAATAATTATTAATTGTTATAGATAATTATCCTGAATGTTGTATATATTACAGATAAGTATTTGTATCTAGATAATTAATAAATTAATAAATTCTAATAATATAATTTCTATTCTAGGAACATACAAACTGGAAGCCACGCAACAACAACAAAGTTTTTATTTTGTGTACAAATAAAGTTTTTAAATATATAAATAAGTGTTTTACTGCAACATTATGACGTGTTGTTTTGTGTTGTGTAATTTTCAGGTTGAGTTTTTATGTTGTCGAAAATGTTGCACATGATGCGCAGCAACATACTCCCCCGGTTAAGCGAAGATTCGCTTAAAGTCCATTGTCAGCTTGCATATATTTGTGTCGTGAAGAACAACGTTGAGTGATTTGGATGCGATTGCTTGTGATGTAAGTTGCTCACGATTTTCTCCGTTAACTGGTGGGATTTAGATGATACAGCAGGATATTTCGTGGAATACTGGATAATGAGAATCTGTTCACTCTTTATCAGCTGCTCATACACGATGAATGATGATGACGTATGTTTTAGGAATTCACTCGGCAAAATTCCTCGACTTGTGCAATCAGCTGGATTGAAACTGCTAGGTACATGATTCCAGTGATTGTTCGGTAATTTTTCGATGATACAGCTCGTACGATTTGCTACGACACAATTCCATTTCCTTGGGACATTTGAAAGCCATAATAGAATACTGCTCGAATCAGTCCCTGCGTGTAATGAGCCTCTTGGAACTTGAAAAATGTCTGAAATTTTATAAAACAATTTAGTTAGTAGTACAGCACCGTGGAGTTCCGAACGTGGAACGAATAATTGCTTTAGAGGAGCAATTTTTGTGTTCGAAGCGATTATGAGAACGAAACATTCTCCATCAGTGTTCGTTGTTCTTATGTATACCACAGCTGAATACGTCCTTTCCGAAACATCGCAGGAACCATGGTACTGAGTGATATTTGTTGGTGGTTGCGTTAGTAGATATTGTGGAATACGCACAGCAGTAAGACTGGACAACTCGTTGCGGATTGAACACCAAGTCCGATTTACGCCTTTTGGAAGTGGATCATCCCATTCTATATTCGACAACCGGAAACTTTGCAGCAAATTTTTGAAGTTGATGGTTATTAGAGCAATCCATCCTAACGGGTTGAATAATTTACTGCATTCGGATAGTAAACTTTGTTTAGTGAACTTGCTGGACGATATCTCTGGAACGTTGAACGTAAATTCATCTTCGCCGGTCAAATATGGTTCGTCAGGACCTTTTTGAATGGTGTAGCACACAGTAACTGATTTAATACTGTCGTCAGAAAATCCTGCGATAATCCAACCGAATAGGCTGTCTATTACATGAAGATTGTGTTGAATGGTTATTCTTCTCTCCTTGACAATTTCATAAAAAACGTCGATTCCGATGATCATCTCTATAGATTTCGATTCATTAAATGTAGGATCAGCAACGCGATAGTCAGACATTTTGCTTGATAAATGTTCATACAAAATAACTGATTGTAATGGAAAGCTAGTTGTTAGTTTATTGAGTATCAGAGCATCAACGAAGACAAACTTGGAGCAATCGAATATTGACGATAATTTTAAATTGGTCATACCTCTTGTTTGACCAGCTGCGATTGAAGACAAACCGTTTACAGTGACGAAGGCATGTTTACGCTTCAGTCCTAGTTTCTTGGTAAGATGTTTGGCGATGACGGTGGATGTGGATTCTGATCCCGAATCCATTAATGCACGTATATGGTAAATTTTGCCTTTCAATTCGGCGGTTCTAATTATAACTGTGGGTAGTATTGACTGCTTACTGTCATGCGATGGGTTTTTCATCGTGAACAAGATTGAAGTAGAACTATCTGGATGAGAATCCTCTGTCCTAGTTGCGCATATACTGGTTACGTTATTGGTAGTTTCCTTAGTGTATGAAGGATGCTCGACTGGATCTTGTAAAACGGAGTGAAATTTAACTTCAAACAAGTCTTTAAAGGATGGCCACTGTGTATATTTGCCATTGAACGGTGGAATATTTTTTGCAGGACGTATAACATCATTAATTTGATTACTGATTTGATTGAATGATTCGACAAATGCCCTTTGTTGATAATACATATTGCCCACGATGGCGTTCAGATCGTCGGTAGGCATGTTTAGCTCGGCAGGATTTCGTCTTTGAATCTCTCGGGTCATTGCACGTGTAGTTTTGAAGAATTTCTCCTCAAATTCATCGGATTTGGATGTTTGTTGTGGCAACAATAATAATTGATCCTCGGTATTATAAAATGATTCCCACCACGATTCTACCTTAAGGAGCCTGGCTTCAATCTCTTCTGTAAGTATTTCATCGTCAACGTTTTCGATAAAGGAAGCCGCCTTCGTTAACAATCCGAGAATACGCCCACGTTTTTGTATTAGCAAAGGAGCGTCCATTTTGGTTTGATAAAATACACCGCGTTGAATTAGGATGAAATTTCACGAATCACGGTCACACGATAAAATATAGCGCGTTGAATCAGGATGGAATTTCAAGAATCACGGTCACACGATAAAATACAGCGCGTTGAATCAGGATGGAATTTCACGAATCACTGGTCACACTCTATTCACACCCTTATTTTTAGTAAACTAATCACCGCTGTTTATTGTTAATTATATAGTTCACTTGTCGAATCACTGATATTGTTTGTAAAAATCGATTACTCACAGTTTGTGTACTGACTAGCTTTGTAGTCTGATGTAACGGAGGGTAGCGGGTACTGGATAGCCAAATAATTGTTCACTCGCTCGTGCAGGTAGTATTTATCGCCGACGAGAAGAAATTAATAGTTGCGCCCGAATACTCGTCCCGATCCGGCTCGAAGGACCATTTGTTTGTTCAAAATGAATAGTTGGGAAATATATGTACGCCCGCAAATAAGAACGTATATTGTACGGAGTATAATTGTGCCCAAGCTTATTCACTTTGAAATATTATAGATGAGATAAATTTAATAAAATAAAATGCAATATATAAGTGTAAAAATATATGTACAAATTTATTTTATTATATATGTGTTGCTGCTTCCAAAGTTGAAACGAAAGAGAATGATTTTACAAATTTGGTTTTTTAAGTTGACATAATTTTCGGAGTTTCGGAATTACCTAACTCAACCTATAAACAATTGTCTTAAACTATATACTGTTTACTTATTTTAATACACCGAAATACAATTCGGAATTAAATTGATTTGACATGCAGCGTACAATCTACTTTACCTATATTCGGAGTCAAATAGGTTTAATGGGTACATTTGGTATGAGTGTACGTAAATGTCAAACCGAATGATGGAAGTGTCATCGTCTCGACATTGTAAACAAGGTAAGTAAATTTTATTTATTTGAGTTAAATTTAGTTAAATTCTAAACTAATAATTATTAATTGTTATAGATAATTATCCTGAATGTTGTATATATTACAGATAAGTATTTGTATCTAGATAATTAATAAATTAATAAATTCTAATAATATAATTTCTATTCTAGGAACATACAAACTGGAAGCCACGCAACAACAACAAAGTTTTTATTTTGTGTACAAATAAAGTTTTTAAATATATAAATAAGTGTTTTACTGCAACATTATGACGTGTTGTTTTGTGTTGTGTAATTTTCAGGTTGAGTTTTTATGTTGTCGAAAATGTTGCACATGATGCGCAGCAACACCGTTAATGTAGGATGTAGAGGTAAGTGAGTGTGCAGAATGGTAGATAAGTGTTCCATATCCTAAATCCTTTTTCTAACATCCTTTCCAAATTTACATACTTCCCTGTTTAATTCCTTTTCGTCCCACGCCCAACCCTGAAGCGAAGCCGGTAAATTTTGACCACGTCAAAGCTCTCAGTAAGTGCACATATAAACTCCGTAACGAGAGGCATTCATTTTAGGAAGCGTTTTTTTCCGCGTCCCACTCATAGCCAACACACTCGTTACAATTCCTAAATGTATTCCGGTTAGTGTGAATGTCGAGATAACTGGTCAAATGTATGGTGATCAGAAATGCTCCAATCCTTGACCATTTAACCGTCTCCAGTTTATTCAACAAATTTTTCAACTAATAGTTTAGTATTTAATAAGTACTCAAAAATGAGTCTCACCTTTCATTTTCTTTCATTTATGTTTGTGTCTGAACAAATTATGTGATGTGCGATTCGTATCACATTCAAGTATCTCAGATATTTTCTTATTCTCTGCTTCGATAACCAGCTGTTCTAGGTTATCAGGCAGACTCTTATTAACTTAATATACCTCGGTTCATACACGTTACTACTAGCCAGACTTTGTAGTCACAAAACTATAAACCTATAGCAGTTAGTTATTAATGTTATATTGTAGGAACATATTAGTAGGAACATATTTCTTATTACGTTTCTAAAGTGCAAGGTGTACTTTTTCAAGATTTCCTTAAGTATTTTATAATTTTTTACTATATCTTTCAGAGACCACCATACTAGTATTATATTATTATACTAGTATAATAATATTATTTACCCATGGTCCTTGGATAACAACTAAATCCCAATTTCGCCAGCCTAAGAAGGGGAGCTATCGATGCAGCTTTAGTGAGGTAAAGGTTAATCTGAATCATTCAAAATCCGCTAACTTCCGCAGTTGGTCTCCACAGGGCTGCGAACGTTTTCATTTTTGATATTATTTATCCTTTTTGCCGTTATTTTTGTAGTGGTGGACCCTTTACTGTGGGTATTATTGTGCTCGTATGGCACATGTAAATTTCAAAACACTAGGGCTAGTGTTTTAGATTTTGTCTCTCGTGAATTTACTCATTTACATATCATTTTAACTATTAACTCAACTATTTCCATCGATCCGGCCACTATTATTAATACAGTTTACAAACAGAAAGAAAATTAATGTTTCAAAAATTTATATTTTTGTGGTTTAGATGAACCCATAAGGATTTGCTTTAAACAATCTCTGAACTACGAAATAAAATAAAAAAAATCGAACGATAATTGTTTTTTGCTTAATTGGTGTTCGAGGAGGATAAAAGTGAACTTTTCGCTATCGCGGGGGTCAGTCAATTTTTTTATTTCAATCGGTGATTTTGCGCAAATAGTGGATTAATGTATGGTTCATAGAAAATGAAGCAGACGTTTGCTTAAAGTTTTTAAAGTCTTAATTTTCTTTTGATTGAATTAATTGGAAAATTTTTCTAGATGCTTAATGTGGTTTAGTTATCAATAATATTAATTAGTTATATAAACTCTGTGATTTTGTTTTTTATATATGTATAATAAGTGAACTATGTACTTAACGATCATATGCGAGATTCAAGTGCTATCTATTGATAGAAAAACGAAATAAGGATTATCAGTGAAAAATCAAATAACGTGCAAATAAATATCACACATAATAAATAATTGATCGATGCCACAGTCTTAATATAAATTATATCAAAGTGAACGATAAAATAAATTATGGTGTAGTGTTTTGCATTCAATCGATAGCGCGTCATTAATGTATAAAATACACATATCAATGACAAACACTAAGACGTGATATAAAGTCATGATAAATCGTAGATACAGTAATTCATGCCTCGATAAAAAACAGTAAAGTGGAAAAAATTAAAATTCGTGCGTGTGTGATAAAAATTTAAAAACTAAACTATGTAATTCTTAAAATATGGTCAAAAAAAATAAATAAAACCAAAATTTAATTCTTCTAAGATTAAAAAAACATATTTGCATAATGGATAAAGTTACCTTGGAACCATTATGACAACAAAAAGCAACGGAACGATAATCCTATTTATTCATATTCATCAAATCATCAATGCCGGCCAACGTCTAAATAAATAAATTACGTAAGGACTATCGTTTAAAATTTGATTTTATATAATTTTTAGTCTTTAAATTTGTCTTAATATTTTTGGGAGAATTTTTTTTTTGTTATTTGATTAATTACGAGTTTTTTCGTTAGTTAAAATAAATTGTCTAAAGGGGTAACCATACAAAAATTAAAAAAAATTATAAACGTAACTTTAAAAAAATTATGTTTGCGATAAATACCGTTTCTGTGCTTTCGCACATGGAAAAATTAATTTAAATTAAAAAATTTAACGAAGCTTCGTTAAATATGAATTGCCACTTAATAAAAATTATTACAGCGAAATTTTGCGTTCAAACGTAAAAAAAATTAAAATCTGTATCGTGCTATCTGAAAAAACAACAAACAATAAAATGTCAATAACGAAAAATTGTTGATTTGATTCTATAGGCTGCATTGTAAGTATTAACACATAAAATAAATAGGTTCAATAATATGTATTTGTGTAAGAGTAATATGTATGCACATATGCACATATTTAAAAAAAATATATTTAAAAATTGTATAATAGATCTCAACAGATAATAAATGCAGTTCAGTTAGAAAATGTTGCACTTTGCAATTTACATTTATTTGCTTGTTATCATTAGCTATACAATACCGCAATGCTCATCTAATATACATTGTATACTTAATAAAATAAAACTGAATTGGAAAGAACACAATTTATTGAATCGGTTGTTCAAATTTATTTTTATCGACTTTTTTAGATGGAAAACGTTTATGACAAGCTTATTGAAAGCGTCCGCTATCATAATTGTATTTATGATAAGACTAGCAAGGAGTTTAAAAATAAGCATAGTAAGGCAAAGGTTTGGGATGAGGTTGCAGCAGCTACTGGTTTGACAAGTTAGTATCGTTATAATTAATACATACTATAATTAATACTAAAAATAACGTTATAATCTTTCTTGTACTTCATTTATAAATAAATATTTAAATGTTTATAGTGGAGGAATGTCGCCGTAAATGGATAATTTTGAGGGAACGATTTAATAAAGAACACAAAAAACAAAATCCTTCTTCGGGAAGTGAAGCAGTGCCGTACGAAGATTGGCCATACTACAATAGTATGCTATTCATAAAGGATATTATACAGCCAAGAAAGTACGGTTTAAGTGAGCAGTTTATTCGTTAAATTCATATTGAAATTATTTAATTTATTTTTTAGAAGAAGAAAAAACATATTCCCTGAAACACCGGGGGATAACAATTCAGTTTCTGAAGAGGCTGCCAAGTCAACCTGTTCAAGCATTAGTACGTGTACATCGGAAAATAATTCGCAAATAAAAAAAAATGATAAGGCAATTGAAATGGATGTCGCTTATGAAGAAGCGAATCTATTCGGATTCAAAATAGCACACAGCCGCTGTCTGAAGTTTCCGAGAGACGTGAAATTACGGAAAATTTCATGAGGTCGATTGTATTACTGCTTGAACCGTTAGAGGATTTCGACCAAGACTATGCTCTAGCGCAAATCATGCAATTTGTTGTAGACATACGACGAGATCGACTATGAGCAAAATACTCATACCAACGGTTAAAGGTAGTTTTTTAATTTTAGTATTATTTAGAAAAGAAGTGAATAATCTATCGTGAATTATGTTGTTGAAGCAATACAAATAAAAAAATTATTTTATTTAATTTTTATGTATCATTTATGTATTTATTTCATTTGTTTATTAATCTTAATTTAAAAAAAAAAATCCCAAAATTAAAGATAATAAAAAAAATTATTAAAATAAATTTATTTACAAGTTTTGGCTCATCCAAGGTAATATGCCCTCATTATTTAAAAAGGAACATAGTTTATCTCGCATTTCTAGTGCTGTTCTGCCGCCTAAAACGTGTGTGCTTGGTAAAACGTGTGTGATGGTGTAATAGATCCCAAAGATTGCCCCACTTCACTGCGCCACAAACCTTCGTGCATGGTATGGTTCGAATCCTCCCAATCTACATAATTTATGGGAACATAATGTGAGCTAACCTTAGTGAGGCGTAAAAAGTTGTGTAGAGCAACACAACTTAGTACAACTTTTTCGGCGTTATTCGGAAACATGTGTATTGTCGTAAGCAGTATTCTCCACCGACTTACTAGAATACCAAATGCGTTTTCAATTACACGTCGTGCTCTAGATAACCGTTTGTTATATAATTCCTTTTGATCTGATAAACCCATTCCAGGGTAGGGTTTCATCAGACTGGTTGTTAAAGTAAACGCCGCATCTCCAACGAAAAAGTGTGGTAATTTGGTAGCAGAATTAGGTAAATTCTTCTCTGGAGGTACTTGTAAATTTTTACTACAAATTTTTTTACCTAATGCACTAATATTGAAGATGCCTAAAATAGAGGCAAAAATATTTTATTTTTGAACTATTTTGATAATTTGCGTGAATTATAAATTACCCCCATCACTCTGTGATCCATATGCACCTACATCAATATTTGTGAATATGTATCTTGCGTCACACGCAGCCATTAACACAATACTGAAGTATTTTTTATAATTAAAAAAATGGCTACCTGTTCCAGGTGGGCACTGTATTGAGACATGTTTGCCATCAATTGCCCCCAAACAGTTTGGCATGTTCCACAAGTCCCAGAAGTCTTGAGCAATACTGTTATAATCTTTAATATTGGGCTCAGAGACGTATAAAGGACCAAATATTGACCAAATCGCTTCGCAAGTCTCTAAAATAATTAAGCGTGCCGTTTCCTTCCCGACCTTCCAACTCCACGCCAAAGATTGGATGGAACTGCCTTGTGCTAAGTAGCTGAAAATAAGTTGAAGTCAATACAAGGTGCTATAGGTTACCTGATCTAACTTTTAACATACAGTAATGTAAATGCTAAACGAAACTCCGTGTTTATTCTCACTTTTCCAGATGTTTCCATTGCTGGTCTGACCAACTGAAGCAACATAGAGAACAATTCTTTTGACATCCTCGTATGTAAAAAAAACTGGTCCGGGTCCACCTCCTTCATTTTTAAGAAGGTAACTGTAAAGTAGCCATGTATATGCCGTGTTCTATTAATTTATCGCACACTACACGACCTTTTATTAAATTTTCTGTTCTTCAGGGCTTTTAACGTTTCCATTTTTTTGATATTTGAAACCAATTGAAGAAGATTATTCAATTGGGACATCTGCTTTTCGTGATTCATGTTAATTTGTTACACTAATTAGTGTATATATATCAACAAACTCGAAATAAAACAAATTAAATTAAATTGAATTAAAACAAATAGCTGTCATTCAACAATATTTACGGCATATTCATTACGTCGAGTATGGCTGGAATGTCATTAAAAATTAGTTTCGTCAAAACTTTTAATTTTTTTTAATTTTATAATTTTTGTATGGTTGGCCCTTTAGATTTATTAGTTAGGTATACTTAGCAGTTAATTTTTTTTATAATCTCTTTACTAACAATTTATTAATTATTACGCCTTACTTAATTGTTGCCAAGGATTTGATTAATTTTACTAATTTTGTTTTATAAGTAATATTTTTTTTCATGAATTTAACGTTAAATAAATTAATGAGTTTGTTCGCAATTCATTTCCTTCGTGTTTCCACTCATTGCAAGTGATAGTTGATTGCAGAATGTATTAGTGAATTAAAGTGGAGTGAATATGTAAATTGCGGGTAGGTACAGACGCAGAGTCACATCAATAATATATTATTTAATGTTGAAAATGTTATTTTTTTTTTTGAATAACAATTATCCCTTCCAATTATTTCCAGCACAGTTAGGTTGAAAACTCTCAGTCATGTACATTTGTATAATTTTATAAAGTAAATAATACGCGGTCTAGCAAGGTTGCAATCATACCCTGGAAACCCCATCCCTCATCTCCTGAGTTAAGCCGCCCAAGAAAATGACCGCCCCGCAAATTAACATTATTTTCTAACGACGAAGTGGCCTTCAACAATTTTCAGGAACGACACGCTTCGTTACATGTTTCGATTGCTTTTTTTGCTTTAGTTCTATGGAAAGAGTATCATCTTGTTGAAAACTGATTTAGTTTCATACAAAGTGGTCACAACAAGGGTTCCGTTGTTCGGTTTCAATCGAATTGGTCATCTCTCTATATATAAAATGACGTGTGTGTTTGTAACATTAAAACTCAAGAACTGCTGTACCGATTTTGATGTATACGTTCTATGAGTTTCTATGAGTGATGAGAATGGTGTATAGCTGAAAATGGTTTACCGGAAGTTGCAGCTTCTATATAGGAGCATTCTCGATCGATAAACTCAAAAACTACTGCACCGATTTCAATAAAAATTTATATGTTTGTTCTATGGGTCGTGAGAGGTGATTCTGTAATTTTTGGCCGAAAACGGTCCATCGAAAGTGGCAGACTTTTTCGATTTTTGAAATTATATTGAAAAGATATCATTTACCAGAGAAATTATACTAAGAACCTAAAGATTCTAAATTAGTTTTGCAATGATACCGGTCCAGCTCGGTTTTCTGGAGTGCTAATTAGGAATATAGCATCAGTTTTAAAATCCGAGATGGCGAAAATTTTTTTATGCAAGGCGGAATAGGAGCGGTGTTACTTTTGGTACCTACTAATATCTGCGCATATAATGCCGATATGAGGGTCATTTTCGAGGTTTTCGCGGTACTGATTACGTTCCCAACTTTTGTTTATCTGAATTCGAGATGATGTCCTTTTTGGTGCCATACTATGCTATCAACGCCAATGTGGGTATCAATTTCGGAGGTACTGATTTCATTTCTCACTTTTGCTTTTCACAAGGTGTGGGACGCAGGCGATGCCATTTTCAGCACCTACCTACTATCTACGAATATGTTGATGACTTGGGCGTCATTTTCGAGGTGGTGATTACGTTAGTGACCTTCATTTTTTGCAAGTCGACATGGAGGTTTCCATTCTCCGGCCCACCGGAGCCATCGCTAACATCAATTTCGGGAACAACACCACAATCAAAACATTTTTTTATCAAACATTCAAAAACATAATAACTCTTTTCAAATGACTTCTTTTGGTGCTACAAATAATATAACTGATAATTTTAGGCCAATATTCAAAGTTCAGGGCCAAATTTACCACTCAGCAGGTTCTTGATTACCACTTCCAGATAATACACATAAATTTCTACAAATCTATTTTATTGGAAATTCTGATGAGGGTTTAAATGTACGTTGTGAAATTAATTCAGGAACAAGAAGAAAAATAATAGAATCACTACAAAATTTATTTCATCAACACAATGGATTAATTAAATTATTTAAAACATCAATTGAAAAAATGCCATCTGATAATCATGAAATAGTACTTAGAGCTGATTAAGCTCCTGCTGAAGAGAACTCTAGGAGATTCAATGCTCAAACAATTAATGAAGTTGCGATAGTTATTGCTGGAGACCAATTTGAATAACGTGACATTATATTACTTTGCACAAATGATAGACTTCAACGTGTTTGCAAAAACCATAGGTATTATGAACAAGATTTACGCAATAACCAACAGATATTCGGTGGTACAACAATATTATAATCAGGTGCTTTTAGACAGACGCTACCTGTTATAACACGATCAATTCCAGCTGATGAATTAAATGCGTGTTTGAAATCATCTAATTTGTATGGAGAAACGTTCAAAAATTACATTTATCAACACATATGCGTGTTCAGTTGCAAAACTTGTAAACAACCCCATTAATAGGTCGTCTAAATCATTCAACATCATTGATGACCTATTTCACTTTAATTTATCAAAGGATAACTTCAAAAAAAATCCTGAAAATTATTTTTAAAATTTTTAAGTGTTAAATTAAAATTTGTTTCTAATTTTTGTTCAATTTTTATTTTGTTTAAATTTTTTAAGTATTAATTTAATCTTTGTTTTAATCTGAATGCCCGGTTTTAATTTGAAATCATACATGTACTCCCAGAATAGATTTCTTTAGAAAGAAATAAATAAAACAATGAATCAGCTGTAATGTTTTGAAAGCAATTATTAAACATTGAAAATGGAAAAATTGATATTGGTTTAATTATATTTGCATAAAATTTTTGTATTTCAAAAGAATCAAAAAAGAAGTAATTGAAAGCGTATACCTAAATATTGTACAACAGTTCAAAAATCATAATTCGTTAAGTGAACGAGCGAAGTTGGCAGCAAAAAACAAGGACGTTAATGATATAAATCCAGCCAATCAAAAAAATTGTTGGCGAAACATTTGAATATAAATCAATTGATTGTGTTATAGATCAAGACGAAGTGGTATAAATTAATCTACAAAATTTTTAAATTCATTAGACTTGCCTGGAGTACCACCACATATTCTTAAATTAAAAATTGGTGTACCAATCATTTTAATACGAAATATTAATTAACTAAAACTTTGTAATGGTACACGACTTGCTGTTAAAAGTTTTTTAAAAGAATACAATTTCCAATACGTCTACCTTTTGACAATTAACAAATTGCAAGGCCAATCACTTCAAGTTTGTGGTGTAAATTTGGAATATCCATGCTTCTCACATACGGCCGATGCGCATGTGTAGGAAAACAATTACATTTTATGTGTTCGCATCTGAAGGAACAACAAAAAATGTTGTGTACCAAAGAGCATTGGAAAACACAAAAAAAATCTATTTTTATATAATTAAAATATTTTTAATTTCATTTTAATTTTAATTTAATAAAAAATAAAAATAATATTTCATCTAAAATCAAACGACTTGCAAAGCGGGTAGGGTACAGCTAGTATTATACAGGGTGGCGCACGAATCGTGCTACAAAAACAAAACGTAATAACTTTTTTTCTGTGTGACTAATCGGCTTTATTTTTTTTATTGTATAGATAATTCAATTTTATTTTTATTTAACTAATTAGTTTTGAAAATGATAGACCGTAAATGACCTCCATGCTCATTCACGCATGTGCGACACCTGATCAGAAAATTATTCATTGCGCACTGAAGGGTTGAAGTCGGGATCGCCTCAATTATTGTTGTAATGGACTGCTTCAATTCAGTCAAATTCCTTGGTTTCGTTTTAAACACCTCTTGTTTGACATAACCCCATAAAAAAAAATCTGGTGCAGTGAGGTCAGGTGACCTTGGGGGCCAGCGGAAAGTGGAGTTTCTGGATATTAATTTATTTGGAAATTTTCGTTGGAGCTCCTCCATAACCGGTCTGGCTATATGTGCAGTTGCTCCATCTTGCTGGAACCAAATGCTGTTAAAAGGGATACGTCTTCGCCGCAGTTCTGGGTAAAAAAAATCTTTCAACATGTTTAAATAACGGTCCCCATTTACAGTTACTGTTTCACCGTTTACTTCAAAGAAGTATGGCCCGACAATGCATCTTGATGAAACTGCGCACCACACTGTCACTCGTTCTGGGTGCAGTTCCGTCTCATGGAGTATTTCTGGATTAGTTTCACTCCATATACGGCAATTTTGCTTGTTTACATTGCCGTTTAGATCAAAATGGGCCTCATCAGACATAAACAAGCAATTTATGAAGTTGTTGTCTTCTTCGGCCATTTCAATAATTTTCCGGCAAAATTCCAGGCGAATAGGCAAATCCAGAGGTTTTAATTTGCTTGTAATTTGGATTTTGTACGGAAACAAGTTTAAGTCATCATGAATTATCCGTTGTAATGACCGTCTGCTAACTCCAATTTGCGCCGATAACTCTCGAGTCGAAACACTTGGATTTGCCTGAATTGATGATGCTACAGCTGCGATTGTGGCTTCGACCCGAACATAGGGATCTCGATTGTACGGTCTACGTGCGATGCTTCCAGATTCAGCAAACATGCGTACCAACCTCATAATGGTCCATCTACTCGGGGGAGTGCCAAACTCCCGCCTAAATTCCCTCTGGACGGAAATGATGGACTGCAAAGCATGGTAGCGCTGCACTATCCAAATCCTCGTTTCGGTATTCCAAGCATCCATTTTAGTAAATTTAAATAATAATCTGCAAAATAAAAAAAATAAAAAACAGATTAGTCACACAGAAAAATAGTTATTACGTTTTGTTTTTGTAGCACGATTCGTGCGCCACCCTGTATTATGAAAACCTTAGTTCGAAATCCCAGTTTCATTATAGCCACCGAGTTCCGTCCAAGAGTCAGTAAAAAGTATTTTGCAAAACCAATTTCTATCTGACAAATTCAATTCGACCTCCGGTTACGAAACTTTTTAATTCTATTCAAATTGGAAATTCTCCAGAACTCATACCTTGTACTTATCGCCAATTGAGCTTTACAACTTCTTGGCTTGGTTTTATTTAGATTAATCATCTTTAAGGACTCATAAATTATAATTCAGAATTTTGATCATATAAAGCGAGTTTTGTCCGACTCAGTTGAGAAGTAGATTAGTTTGTAGTAGAAATATTCTATTTACTATAACACGCAAATTAACTAACACGCAAACTGTTGAGTATTATATTCGGTAAATATTATAATGCAATCCCTTTTACATTCTAAAAATAAAGTTCATTCCATTCCAATCGATCTATCCTAAACCAGTATACTGAAAGCCAGTATACTGAAAGGAATTTTGATAATAAGGCATTTTACGCCGCTACCATATCACCATATCTATAACGATAGCCAATAAGTAACCTATACACTTGCGCAAGCAAGTAGCACAGCCCTCGCTATATTGCAACGTTATACCTCGTTTCGTTCACACACTCAAATCAATAAAATAAAAAAATAAATCTGTTGATGACCTTATAAGAAATTTGGCCAAATCATTTTAAGTTTTCCGAGTACTAAAACAATGAACTACTATTTTTTAACTATTTCAATAGTTCCACCAACATAACCAGTTTTGCAGATTAAAATATTTGAGTGACCCATTTAACCCTAATGTGAGTGGCGTGGGTAACCGGGTACCTTTTGCACTTTTAGACGTCTACTTTTGTATGTTTTACTCCCAATAAAATCTTTAAATTTTATGAGAACTTCTAGTTCAATTGGTAGATTACGATCATACTAGAAATAAGAAATGTTACAACTTGGACGAACGTGGAAAAAATAAGTTTCCATACAAAATGCATGTAGAATCACTCAAATTAAGATATTTTTTCTTCGCTCACATGAGGGTTAAACATATCTTCAAGTCAATTAATAGTTCACCTAAATGTGCATCAATATATGTAGGTGTACATAATTAAGTAGATCAAGTTTCAGACGAAACTTAAAAATCAAATCGACAATAAGATTTTCAAGTTTATCTATTTCCTAATTTTTTTGTTGCTTTTCTTCGTTATTTAAATTTTGGCTTTTATTAATGTGTTAAAGCTTATTTTTCGTATAAAAGCAGTTAAAATTAGATGAACAGTTACAGTTTGCATTTAAATCTAAACCAAACAACTCTATTCAAAATGAAATTCATTGTGAGTTTAAAGTGGAGTATATTTTACAAAAACATTAAATTAATAATTTTATTTTTATTTGCTTGAAGATTTTACTTTCGGCGCTTATGAGTGTAGCCATCTGTGCAAATGTTGTTCCAATTGTACGATCAGCATCAGACATAAATCCCGATGGTTCATTCAGTTTTGGATATGAGACTGGTGATGGTACCTCACATGATGCTGCCGGTAATGCTGATGGTGTTCAAGGAAGATTCGCATACACATCACCTGAAGGTCAAAGAATAGAGCTTACTTATACTGGTGATGCTGATGGTTTCCATCCACAAGGAGCACATTTACCTGTTGGCCCCGAAACACCAGCTTATGTATTCCGCGCCCTCGAATGGATTAGAACTCATCCACCAAAACAAATTTAATTACCAAATAAATTTAATTGACTCAAAATAGAAAGATAATATAATGAATGTTGCGTAAAAATGAAAAGATTTTTATTCCTTTTCTTAAAAAGTAGTGTCTAAGTAAGTTTCCCAAACGAGGAAGGAAGGCACCTACGGTAAAAAAAATTGTTGAAAATTTTAGTATTAGTTTGGATCGTGTTGGTGATTGAGCAGAACTATTGATAGCATATGACACCGTTTTGCATTATTTTGCTTTGCGTTTTTTCCGATATGCAACACCTTTCCTAATCATACTCGAAATTTTGAACTGCCAATTTCATTTTGAATAAAAATACAGTGAAACCTGTTAAGTTGGACACCTTTTTAAGTTGGTCAACTGGCTAAATTGGACGATTTTGTCTTGCACCAACTGGCTAAGTTATAGACGATTTTGTCTTGCATTTTTAATTATTTTTCAACAAAAAATTTATTGCATGGACACCCTAAAGCTGTTAATTTTGATTTTTGTTTAAAACCTTCTCAAGCTGGACACCTTTATAAGTTGGCCATTTTTTACGGTACCGTGAGTGTCCAACTTACACCGTTTCCAATGTATAAGCTTCAAGAAACTTGTTTTACATGAAAATGCGCCAAGTCATGATATACATTTAGATCATATTGATGAAAATGTTCGGTTTACACGACATCAATAATATGGAAATTCTATTTTTCTATTTCCATGCATATGGATGTACTACATAGTACATACTTATGCAAATTTGTTTTCTAACTGCGATCAAAATTAACCAGCAAGTCGGATGTTCACTCATCCTGGTGATTGAGGATCAGGATCGTCTATACTACTAGCTATAGTCTGTTTATAGTTCTAATTCTAGAAATAGTCAATTCAAATTTTGTATTTTCCAGAATGACATACGGAACCCATAGTCTCATTGTAGAGATCGAAAGTGGCTCCAATTGGAAGATAAAATTTTATTAATATTAATCATTTTCTAGTTTCATTCCAAATAATATGGTTCAGTTTAAACGTAAGATATTTAAAACGTTTTTAAAATTATTACAATTGATAGGAGTGTTGGGCATGTGAAGTTAGTTTTTTAGAGGAAAGGGGTTAGAGTTATATTTTGAGAATGGAGGTTCTCGTTGGGTTTGGCGATAGGTAGATTAGGAGATCGGGAGCGGTTAAAGTGGAATGGGCTATGTGGATATAATTTGAGCTTAAGAAGGTAAGCTGTATATGTTGATAAGTGTATCAATTGACAAAGAGAGTTTATTCAATTAGTCTTCCTCTCTGGTATTTCCCGAGTTTTGTGTCACTTTTACAAATTAAAGATCTAGTTATGAAATACCGTTTCAATTGTGTATTAGGAATTGCCCAATTTCATTCGTAACTCCAAGTATTTTATGAAAATTTACATGGATCTTGTGAGAATAGTTTATGATATGCTTTATAATAACGGGAACAACGTCAACATTTTAAATTTTTCTAATCTGCCAAACAATTTTAATTAATATTCTTTTAACTATAATTAATGTAACTTAATGTATTAAAGTAACAATGAGATTTCTATTTTGAATCTATTTTGCCCAAATTGTTAGCTTTATTTTAACGAGGTGGTTTCTTTAAAAAATTGGAAGTTGTTCATCTGCAATTGTTAGAGCACACAACGCGGTCAAGGTGTAGAAAAATGCTGATATTATTATGACTATTTGCAATATAATAGCAACATAGCTTAGAAAATTTACACATTTGAGTGGTTACATAAAAATTGCACCTGACCTAAATTGAATTTTACTTAAATAAATAAATATTCTACCTTTTGCTTAGTTAATAGTACATTTCACCAGGTGAGTGGAGTAAGAGATTGTTGCTCGAGTGAGGAAGTTGTTACCCAGGGCCTAAGACCAAGACCGGTGACTGGACAGGAGCAGTCGACGTTTACTCCGGGGTTTCATACGATTTTTTTTCTTCTACTTCATTTTTATTGGAAATGTGATGTTTTGTTGATGGTTGCTCGATTTTTGTAGTTAATATATCTGTTAACCCAACTACTGTGTTTCCTACGGAGTAGGAAGGTGGTGGTTCCTACGGAGGCGAATGAGATACTGGGTTTTATTGAAGTTCACTTGGCCAAACAAATAAATTAAAATTGTTCGTATAATGTAGGTGGGATGGTTTACATACATCTACACATACCTATATAATTTTCTGCCTTTGTTTTGGTCGGAGTTTTATCAAATTAAAAAAAAAATAGTATAAATACAGATTCTGGTGTGAGGGATTCAAATAACTTGATTAAAATATTATACAGACTTTTATCTTTTATAGAAATAGAAATTAAATTAAATAGAAATAGAAGAAATTAATTTATTAAAATAGCCAACCGTTATGTTCAGCTTGGCAGAAGAATTAAATTACTTTGTGTACGCATTTCTTTCATTTGATTTAACTTCAGTAGGTGCTGATTTAAGAAGCAATTGCTTAAGACCAATACCATTGTTAGCCATTAAACCTTTATCATTCCTTCTAGTAGATTAAAATTGAGTTGCCTTGTGCCGTACAATCGCTAGATAGCCAGATCGTTCTATCCTAAAAAAATAGCATTTCCTATCCTTTCCACTTGTTATGTGTAAACAGGCTGCAGGAATAGGACCGGCATTATTCGACGCATCTTATTCGGTACTTGGTCAATACGATAAAGAACAGCAACCGGCAACCATTTTAGAATTTGATATCCAACACACATCAAGTTTCACCCTAATCGATAAATATAGGAAAATTATACTCAAATTGGCCGTATTGGAAGATCTCAAATGCAACATACAAACCATATTCTATTCCAATTGTTACAGAAATGACGAAGTTCTACAAAAATTTATAATTTTTCAGTATCCGTGCTTTGCTCCATTTAAAATAGCTGTTTCGTAGAACATTAAACAACTCCTGATAACCGCTTGCATAATAGTTTTGGCAAATCTCTTTTCAGATTACTGCCACTTTTCTTTTAGCCACTATGATGCTGTTCGAGTATTGTGAAATGATTCTACCAATTGAAACGAATGATGTACTGTTGAAATGCCAATGACTCGGTTAAATTTTTATATCTGAAGTTGATCGTAGCTGAATCGTACCGTAGTTGATAAGCAGTGGTTCCAAAGGTTTAATTGATGTATCTCTCGTGTCCAGCTTCTAGCAATGTCCAAATATTTGAAGCGTTATTTTTCCAGTTAACCGTTCATCATCGTAAATTGTGATTGCTGAGCTACATATTTGCTGCGTTTTTTGTTGATGGTATCGTGACATCATTTGTAATTATTGGTGAATTTGATTTGTGTATTTTGGGCACGGGCGAGTTAAACGATATTTTCTAATTAAGGCTTAAATTCAACGAATACACTTCTTGCTTGTTGCTTAATTTACGTCCAAGTGCTTTTTTGAATCGCTCTCTATTTGGAGAACTAAGATGCTTTATAGTCAAAAAATAAATTATGAAAAATCCTTGCAATATTAATACTAAAAAAAAATTCTTTATTATACTGCATAAATGCGGTATATGTATCTAAAAAACTATAATACAGTTAGCCCTCGATTTAACGTACTTCAATTTAACCGACCCGTGATTTAATTTTTGATTTTCCTTTTGATGTGTAAACATTTTTACTCGCGCTTACCAAATTTTTGATGTGTAAACATCTTTACGCGCGCCTACCAAAATTTTTTGTATTAGAGTAAACTTGTAAATGAAACGAACGGAAATGACGTATACCTACTTCGTTTGAAAAAAAAGCAAGAAACTCAACAAAAACAATTTTTACTATACATCGCATGCTTTTATGTATATGTATAATAGTAGGGAAATGAAAAAATTAATTTAATGAATGAAATAGAAACCATCGACATTTCCATCGATCAGAAAAATCAAAAAAAAAAATTACGATACGAATTACGATTACGAAATTGCATACTCATACGATTAAAAACACAGTCAACAACTACTGTATATTGCTTTATCACGAGTGACGAGCCTCTAGGCGCTGTTCATCACGCTATCAATGATCATGTCTTCTACTGAATGGGGTTATAATGACATCTCGTTTTTAACATTGAACTGCCAGAGTCTCAGGTCACAGTCACGCAGGTATGCTCAATTCATTTGGTTTTCGAGACCTGGCTGCGCAATGACGAACTTGTTAATATTCCTACGTTTGAATGCTGTTTTCAGTTCAATAGAGATGGTCAGTGGGCTGCCGGAGTAGCAATTCCGTAAAAAGATCCATAAAATGAGCATAGTGGACACAAATAATTTGCCGTACTTTTTCAAAACCAATATTGACGTATAACAAATGGACTGGCGAATGGAACTATGGGCTGTCTAAAGTATATCGAATGCATAGGCATCCTAACCAGGACAACGAGAACGATGAAAACGTCGACAGTAAATAATGTCAAACGACTCTGGATGGATTTCGGTTCAAATTCACAAGTTGGCAAGAAGGTCAGGTGGCTTGAAGCTGGATGGGCGCAGAAAACGAATATCGACCGATGTTTGGGGCCCATTTCTAGAAAAAGCTCAACTATTAATCGAAACAACAATTATAAGCATAAACAACAATTAATGTAAAGCGTCGTACCTTCATGTGCCACCACAATTCATGCATCACACGGTGGTACCTACAACGAGATAGTCAGTATATACTCTTACGATAAAAGACACAGTTAACAAATTGTGTATATTGCTTTAGCAAGAGTAACGAGTCTCGAAGGACTGTTCATCACGTCGGCTATCGATGATCATGTCGTCTACCATGGACGTAAAAATGGGACCTCAATGGGTCTTCTTGAAAATGAGCTATCGCGCCTCACCACAAATCCGGTTTATCCGTTGTAATGGCGAATTTTGTACGAGATAATAATGACGTCTGGTTTTTAACATTGAACTGTCAGAGTCTTAGGTCATACACATCACCTCGACCTAACTGAAACAGTCACGCAAGGATGCTCAATTTTCTTGCTTTTCCAGATCTGCGTTCAGTTCAAGAGAGACGGTGAGTGAGCTGCCGGATTAACAATATATAAAAATTCAAATAGAATACTCATACCATACAGTCACCTCGCATAAAGAAATCATCGTTGGACAAACAATTGGTATGAGCACAACAACAACACAACTCATTGATGATATATATACGGCTGAACTTCAGCTTCTCAATGGGAATAAGATGCTTTCTGTAGTTGTATTAACCTCGCCGAATAAATCTTTTGAAGACATAATGAAGTTCATACATTTCGTCCTTGCCCCATATCCTAAAGAATTTCAAAAATTCTCCAAGGAGACTATCATCTTTTACCGGTGATTATGAGCGGGGATTTCAATATTATTGTTGCTGTTCCTCAAGCTGAACCACTTATAAACTTCCTGCGAGACGAATTCGATTTGCACATGAACTCAGATCGAAATATATTTACTACTAGATATGGGACGACCATATTGTGCAGTTTTTCAATGAAAATTTTTAAAGTTATAGTCGACAGTATATAATATATCTTATTTTAGCTACCAAAATCCAATTGCGTCGATTATACCGAAAGAGTAATAGACCAATTTAACGATAATAAACAAATGAAAAACTCTGGTTAGTAAAATTGCATTCTTTCGTCCTTCAAAGTAAACTGTACCCACGTACTATACACACGCCATGTTTACACATCTCTTTGAGAGTACTATTGGACTCACTCATTTTTTTGTATTAGAGTAAACTTGTAAATGAAACGAACGGAAATGACGTACCTACTTTGTTTGAAAAAAAACAACAAACTCAATAAAAACAATTTTGAACTATTCATGGCATGCTTGTATGTAATGTATATAATAGTAAGGAAAAAAACTAATGAAAAAAAACCATAATTTCCATCCAAAAATTAAAAAAAAAAGTACGATACGAAATACGAATTATGATTACGAAATTACATACTCTTACGATTAAAAACACAGTCAACATTTTGTGTATGTTGCTTTATCACGAGTTACAAGTCTCTAGGAGCTGTTCATCACGTCGACTATCAATGATCATATCTTCTACTAAATGGGGTTATAATGACGTCCCGTTTTTAACATTGAACTGTCACAGTCTCAGGTCACTCAATGCTCAATTCATTTGTTTTCCGAGATCTGGCTGCACAATGACGAGCATGTTAATTTTCCTACGTTTAAATTTTGCGTTCAGTTCAAGAGAGATGGTCAGTGGGCTGCCGGAGCATCAATTCTGTCAAAAGATTCATAAAATGAGCATAGTGGACACAAATAATTTGCCGTACGAACTTCCACTTGTCATAGGTCGGCCTTACTTTCTCGAAATTAATATTGATGTAACAGATGGACTGACGAATGGAACTATGGGCTGTCTGAGGTATATCGAATGCAGCCATCCTGACCGGGACAACGAGAACGATGAAAATGTCAACAGTAAAAAATGTCAAACGACTCTGGATGGGTTTCAATTCAAATTCACAAGTTGGCAAGAAGGTCAGACAGCTTTGAGCTTGATGGGCGCAGAAAACGCACAATCATCGTTGGACAAAGAACACAACCCATTGATGATATATACACGGCTGAACTTCACTTTCTCAATGGGAATAAGATGCTTTCTGTAGTTGCATTCACCTCGCCGAATAAATCCGTCGAAGACATAATGAAGTTCATACATTTCGTCCTTGCTCCATATTCTGAAAGAATTTGAAAAATTCTCCAAGGAGGCTATCATCTTTTGCCGATGATTATGAGTGGGGATTTCAATATAATTTTGCTGTTCCTCAAGCTGCACCACTTATAAACTTCCTCCGAGACGAATTCGATTTGTACATGAACTCAGTTCGAAATATATATATACTACGAGATATGGGACGACCATTGTGCAGTTTTTCAATGAAAATTATAAAAGTTAGAGTCGAGAGTATATGTATCTCAATTTAGCTACCATAATCCAATTCCGTCGATTATACCGAAAGAGTAATAGACCAATTTAACGATAATAAACAAATGAAAAACTCTAGTTAGTAAAATTCCATTCCATCTTCCGTCAAAATAAACTGTACACACGCACTACACGCCATGTTTACACATCTCCTTGAGAGTACTAATGGACTCACTCTTTTTTTTCAGTTAACAATTATGATGGGATTGGGTATGCTGGATGGAAATGGGATTCTTAAATGATTTTGGGAATAAATTCTGAAATATGGCCACCTGGGACGGAACTCGATCAATTCTTAACCGATTAAGGTGGGATTTGGTATGTTTGATGGAAATAGGATTCTTAAACCATTCCTTGAAGAAGTTCTGGAATATGACCACCTAGGACAGAACTCGGTCATTTCATAAGCGATTATGATGAAATCGGACATTGTGGATGAAACTGAACGACTTCGAAAACATTTCACGGGAACATGGAATATTGTATTTTCTAAGACCTTGAGATCTTCAGTACCTTTCGAACCAAGCAGAAATTTACACTTTTGAGATACTTGCAATACTAGAGCGTAAATGATCTGGGAGTTACTTCCATAAAACAACCAATAATTACACTCTTCTCAACAGCAATAATCAGAAAAGAGGAAAATTAGGATTCGGTTTCTCATCCTCTGGCGAGTACAGCAGTTTATCATTTTATAACCACACATGAACCCAACGTGCATATAATTAAAATTAAATGCAAACTAGTGCATATAATTAATGCAGCATTTCGACTAAGATATGTACCAAGACAATGGAAAGGTCCAGAAGTAATTATGATACTTCAGTTTGGATTTAGGGAAAAACATTCTACTATTGAACGAGTACATCGAATTACTGATGTAATCGAGAAATAACTAGAAAACAAACAAATATGCTCAACTTTATTCCTTGATGTAGCGCAAGCTGTTTAATCCCGAATAAATTCTCTCCCTGAAACAGAATTCACCTGGAACACATCGATAATATTACATAAACCTAAAACATCGCATATACATTAACAATTAATTAATACTTACCTTGCCATTATATAAATTCATCTTGATTACCTAGAAATTAAATATTATTTAGATAACAAACCAAAACATATGTAAACAATATACATAACATAATTTGTCCTTGAATTTGATCTTCAAATCACAACAAATTATGTCATGCATATTGTAACACTAGAATTTCTCTATATATTTATTAACACGTATTGATACTTACCTTTAAAACAATGAGGATAATTGGTTACCTAAAATAGTAATTAAGTTAAGATAAAAATTCAGTTTATTATGTACATATATTAAATATTTCTTACCAGTTTGTTATGACATTTGTGCATCACACAATTACTAATGTAATTATCTTATATATTGTACTACCACCAATGCAATTCCTATTTATTATAAAGTGCGTTTAATACCTAATATAATTTGTAATGCCATCTAGTGGCAATTAAATTACGAAGCGATTGATAACCCTCTATGGTAAATAGACCAACATTTTTGTAATTAATATTTATAAAAACAAAATAAAATTCTCTTTGTCATTAACCACCATAGCGACAAGTCGTGCTTAAAATTAAGAAATAAATTATTATAAATTTAATCAGTATTGAATAACATCGTCTTTTAACTTAAATTAAAATAAATTATTAAAACTTAAAAGTAAATAGTTACTAGTTAAGCCTCAGCTACAATGCGTCCGCTCCGTTCCGTTCCGTTTCTCTAAAACAGTTTCCGTCCTGTCTTTTCCGTTCGCTAGTTACAATGTATCCGTTCCGCTTGTCAAAATCACATTTAAATGAAAGTAATTAAAACGTCATGGAGGATTATGAAATTTTAAAGTTGCTGTGTGATTTGTATATTTTATACATAAAATATTGAAAAACATTTAAAACAAGGCGATGGTGGGTACGTCTTTTAAATTTAGACAGAAAGAGCGCTGGATATTACAACACAACATTTTTACGAATGAACGAAATAGTTGTTGAGGTTATGCTTTCCGCTCTTCCGCAAAATTTTTTTTTTTTTTAAAAAACGGTCCGTCTTCTCCGCTCCATTGTAATCAACCTTTCCGTTTTCATGGTGAATTGTATGCAAGATGTCAAGTTTTAATTTTTACGGAAAAGCGGAACGGAGCGGAGCGGATGCATTGTAACTGAGGCTTTACAGTACCACCGGTTTATTAATTATACATAGTTCTGGTCCTTCGAGCCGGATGCGATACCAAAGCGCATCAAAGATAATAGTAAACCGAAGACGATTGTAATTCGAGACAAGCCAATACTGCAACCAGCACGTCGAAATACCCACCGCCATTCCGCATGGTATTTCATCATAACTGGTTGGCAGCCAACTATATAGTTTCAAACCAAGCACCATTAACCGCGTGCCGATATAGCAGCTGCTATTCATCGATTGGTATCCATTACTTCCGATTGGCAGACAAATAGACAAGTACGGAGTTACAAATCAATCACCATCAACCGCGTGCCGATATAGCAGCCGCCATTCATCGATTGGTATCCAGTTTTTTCCGATTGGCAGCATCAACCGCGTTCCAAAATACCCACCACCATTCACCGCATGGTATTTATTATTTCCGGTTGGCAGACAAATATACAAGTACGAAACTACAACCAACCACTATCAATTTGCCGCATGTTGATTATTAATTATCGGGTCACAGTCGAATACAGGATTGAAATCAGGTGAGCCGTTCCACATTATTTAAGTAATTGACTCCTAACCTCAATTTATAAAAAAAATATATATAATCGAATTTAAAATCATATTTCGAGTGGTTGTGTGCCATTTTCTGTGTGCTCGCGCTGTGTTTATATAATTAACACATTTAATAAGTTATCGACCAGTTTAGTTATATTTCAACCTAGTCTTAAAATGGAAGCATTAATTAAACGCAAAAGTGTGATCAAGGGTCAGTTAACAAAGATTGCTAATTTTGTAAATACGAAAGGCGAAAACTCCACTTATGACGAATTGACAATCCGGTTAACTAAAGTGAATGACATGTATAATCACTTTATTTCACTCGAGGATCAAATATTTAACCTGGATGCGGAAGCGAATTCGGATATGGATATTTTCGATGAAGCGTATTATTCAATCGTTCCGAAATTGCAAGTGCTGATAAGACAACTCTCGACTAAGGCCGCAATACCGACTCCTCGCGATGATGCCGATGTTTCCTTGAATACCACCCAAATCAATTTTCGATCTGATTTTAAATTACCGAGACTGAGTCTCTCTACTTTCGATGGCAATCTGAAATAATGGCAATCATTTTATGATATTTACATATCCACGGTCCACGAGAACACAAACCTATCATCCGCCCAGAAGTTCAAATATCTCCTGGGGCAGTTACGTGGAGCCGCATATACAGCTGTTTGCCATTTCCGTGCAGACGATGCAAGTTATTATGAGGCGTTAAAACGATTGGTCAAGAAATACGATAGAAAACGGACTATAGTTGAAGGTTACATTCGCGAATTCCTTTTGTCGCCAAAATTTAGTAAACCGTCAGCCATGAGTATCACTAAGCTTCATGATACGTTAGATGAAACCATTCGAGGTCTAAAGGCCCTCGGAGATCTAGCAACGCACCGGGACCCGTGGTTAATCCTTTTGGCAGCCGAAAAATTGGACATACAGGATAAATATGGGAACTGGATAAAATGTCGAGCTCTATTGGATTCGGGGTCGACGCACAATTTTATTACGGAAGGTCTTATAAGCCGATTGAAAATCCCGCGTTCAAAGTTGGATATTACAATTAGTTCCATTAATCAATCGCGGCCATGCATCTCAAGAGGTAAATCCAAGATTACACTACGGTCTTCAATCAATCCGCTATTTTGTATGAATGTTAAAGCGTACATCCTGCCATCAATATCGGCAAGATTACCACACGAATCCTTCTATAAAGGATTGTTAAATTTTGAGGCCAATACGCGGTTAGCCGATCCAGAATATTATCTTGCACCAGATGTCGAGTTGTTATTGGGATGTGAGACTTTTTTTGAGATATTGTTAGACGGCAAATCCCAACCTATCCCAGATTATCCCTATATACAAAATTCTAAACTCGGATGGTTAGTTGGGGGAACTATCTACGATATTGAACAACCTATTTCCAACACCAGTAAAACCTGCCTTCATGTTGATGCTGAAACTCTTCAACGGTTAGAAGTAGCTATCGAGAGATTTTGGCGGACAGAAGAGGTGCTTTTGCCCAAGGCATTGACGGCCGAAGAACGAAATTGTGTTAAGTTCGTTAACGCAGCTACCAAAATAGAAGAATCCGAAATTCGAAATAAAATAGTCGTGCAGTTACCCTTTAAAAATGACCGTCCTGGAATTGGGGAGTCCTTTACGCAAGCACAACGTAGATATCAACTTTTAGAGAAAAGACTGGTTCGTGATGAAGATATGAGAAAGCCATACGTTGAATTTATGCAAGAATACCTTAAGTTAAATCATAGGGAATTGATACCGGAAGACGAAATTTCGAAGCCTAATAATCAAATATGTTATTTACCACATCATCCGGTTGCGAAAGATTCCAGCTCAACCACAAAGGTTTGCGTAGTTTTAGATGCTTCGGCAAAATCCAGCAACGGGTACTCTTTAAATGACAACTTAATGGTCGGTCCAACCGTGCAAGATAACTTAGTCAACCTTCTAATACGCTTTCGAAAGCACCCATACATTTTTTCGGCGGATATCGAGAAGATGTTCCAGCACATTTCCATCTCCGATAGAGATAAAGATTACCATCGTATCTTATGGAGAGAAAACCCAGGTATGAAATTATCACAATACTGTTTGAAGACAGTAACCTACGGTACATCGCCAGCACCGTTCCTAACCACCGCTTCATTACATTGCCTATACCGATTTGTCCAACATCAAGGTTATAAAAGCGATATTAACTCATTACTAAATCATAAATTATTACCAAATAAATCTAATATTTTTTATTTTTATCCATATATTGACAACCACGGACTGCTGCGAATGCGAGGACGTTTGGAGAAAGCTGCTATTAGTCACGATGCTAAGCACCCCATAATACTGCCAAGCAACCATGTTATCACCGAAGGTATAATCCGGGACAAATATCACAGGAATTTAAATGCCAGCCACAAATTAGTGCATACCATATTAAAACAACGGTTTGCCATCCCTAGAGCAAAAACCGTTATACGCCGGATTATCCATCTATGTATCACCTGCAGACGCTTCAATACCAAGTTGGAACAACAACTTATGAGTCAGCTACCCGGCTGCCGTGTCAATCCACCAGCTAGGCCATTCATCGAGGTCAGTATCGACCTAGCTGGTCCATTTAATCTTAAACCATATTCAGTGGCATTTCATCCCCCCTGCCACTCCCAATTTCGGTGGCTATGGGAGGCTACCGTGAAATCCTGTAAATATCACCTACGCCGCGTTATTAAGGATGTTTTGTTGACGTACGAGGAGTTGCTGACAATCATCAAGCAAATCGAAGCGCTATTAAATTCTCGTCCGTTGGGCGAATTACATGAAGACGAGTGGAGCCCCTTAACCCCAGCTCACTTTTTAATCACCCAGCCATTAACGATGTTACCCGAACCCAATCTATACCCAGTTAAAATGTCCCACCTGAGCCGTTGGCAATTGATCCAGCAGATGATGCAGGGATTCTGGAAACAGTGGTCGCAAGAATACGTTACCTCGCTGAATAAATTCTACAAATGGTACAAGGTGAACCACCAGTTCAAAAAAGGAAATCTTGTACTCCTGCGAGACCCGAAGTTGCCACCAGCCAAATGGTCCATCGCCAGAATATACGAAATCCATCCCGGCCAGGATCAACTCACTCGTATTGTATCCCTCAAGTTACCCGGTGGCCGCATTCTCAAACGACCGATAAGTAAACTGTGCTTCTTACCTAATATTGACTCAACTGAGTCAGCGGCGGCGGTATGTTTAATCCCGAATAAATTCTCTCCCTGAAACAGAATTCACCTGGAACACATCGATAATATTACATAAACCTAAAACATCGCATATACATTAACAATTAATTAATACTTACCTTGTCATTATATAAATTCATCTTGATTACCTAGAAATTAAATATTATTTAGATAACAAACCAAAACATATGTAAACAATATACATAACATAATTTGTCCTTGAACTTGACCTTCAAATCACAACAAATTATGTCATGCATATTGTAACACAAATAATTATACACTAGAATTTCTCTATATATTTATTAACACGTATTGATACTTACCTTTAAAACAATGAGGATAATTGGTTACCTAAAATAGTAATTAAGTTAAGATAAAAATTCAGTTTATTATGTACATATATTAAATATTTCTTACCAGTTTGTTATGACATTTGTGCATCACACAATTACTAATGTAATTATCTTATATATTGTACTACCACCAATGCAATTCCTATTTATTATAAAGTGCGTTTAATACCTAATATAATTTGTAATGCCATCTAGTGGCAATTAAATTACGAAGCGATTGATAACCCTTACCATAGAGGGTTATAGACCAACATTTTTGTAATTAGAATTTATAAAAACAAAATAAAATTCTCTTTGTCATTAACCACCATAGCGACAAGTCGTGCTTAAAATTAAGAAATAAATTATTATAAATTTAATCAGTATTGAATAACATCGTCTTTTAACTTAAATTAAAATAAATTATTAAAACTTAAAAGTAAATAGTTACTAGTTACAGTACCACCGGTTTATTAATTATACACAAGCATTCGACAAAGTATGGCACTAGGGGTTAGAATTCAAAATTCATCGAGATCTTCGGAGCAATTTTTACAAATTTTCAAATCATATATATCAGAGGCACTTCCGAGTAAAGTATGAGAATGAATACTCCCAACTAAAAAGAATAACAGCAGGAGTGCCACAAGGGAGTGTTCTTGGGCCAATGCTTTATCTCCTATATCCTTGCTTCATTTAATTTAAGTGAATTTGAGTGAACTTTACAATTCTAAAAGTTAATCATATACCAATCATGATAAACTCGATAGTAGTACCGCATGCAAAATTGCAAACACTGCTAAATATCTCGGCATGACTTTAGATGGTAAACTTAGATGGAAGGAACACATAAAAAAGAAGAGAGAAGAACTAAACATAAAAATTAGATAAATGCATTGGCTCTTAGGGAGACCATCTGAACTAGCGATCCATAACAAACTGCTGCTATACAAGTAAATCCCGAAATCTGTATGGACATATGACATACAAAATCATACAAACAGTTCAAAATGAAAGCCAACCAACTGCTTTAATTCCAAAAAAACCCAAATGGGATCATCCTATATTAATTGTGAATAAATATGTTACTATAATAATGTTTAATTAGGGTTTTGTTGATTATTATATAAAATAACGGAATTAAATATATCTGATTTGAAAAAATATAAAAACGAAAAATATTAATTCTAAAACGTCATTTCCTCACCACTCTGTATTTTTTTATTAAAATTTTGATTAAAAGACAATACTCTAATAAAAACCCTACACTAATAGAAAAACTACATACCGGCGTATGTACAAAATTTATCTATCTCGTTCTAATAAAGAAAACATACAAAATAATTTTTTAACAAAATATTTACATCAATAGAATTCACCAAAAATCAAAATCGTCAATTTCGTGAATAAAACATCTTCATCACATTCACTCTTTTTTTTCGCTGAACGTTTGTTCGTCAAGTATTATCGTTTCATTAATTTGTGTAATTTTTACTTGGCATTCTCAATACAAAACAAGAGAACGAATATTTTTTTTTTCGAATGAAGAAAAAACTATATCGTAGAAGAATATTCATGTGCATTAAATAGAAAAATTTATTTTCGAGAATATTTTTGATTCTTCATTTTTGTGAATTTTTTAATTCGTGAATTTATATTTGCACATTCATAAATGAAGATTCTTTGATGTCTGTAAATCACCTTTACTGGCACTGACAATTATTTGCATCTTGACAGGTAGTCGACTAAGCCAAAATTATTTGAAATAATTTTCTCTAATGTGTTTCACTAACTTCAGGGGGTGAGGGGGGCGCGAAGCGGAGAGAGATAATGCGACATCTTCATCATCGATATCACTCAAGCAACCGTTGTTTGCGTTAGTATAACTTTAGGTGAGCGCAAGGGAACAGCATAAAAGAAAATTGTTAAAACGGAAAAAAACTCACTCTAGGATCTCTCTCGTCCTCCCAGCATGGCAGAATATCTCAACCAGCAGCATATGCGCCTTGTTCGAGACATACACCAATCAACACAATCCATACTTAGAAATACGTCCGGGAAAGGTCGATGCATTCTGAAACACGAAAAGTGATGCAATAGGTTCCATATAACCAAATAATAATAATACTTAGCTTTCATTTATGTATCCTGGACAATTCATCTCGCACACTATGGATCTTCGTATGTATTTATGTATTTACCATTTAGTACCTAAAAGTATGTAAATTAATTAATTATTTACCGGACAAGTGGTGCAGTGGTTAAAGCTTCGGCACTTGGAGCGGGAGGTACTGGGTTTGAATTCCAGAAGAGGCAGGATGCAAAAGCGGGTTTTCTTCATCGATTATGATCGGTAAAGTTAATAAACACAACTTAGACCCTCTGTTGGAGTGCAGGGGGTAGATTCCGACAAAATGACAATTTGTCGTGATATTTGCTTGTTGGTACAAATTTAAGCCATTGAAAATTTACGATTCGGATAAAACGATATATGACATTTACAGCAGTTTACAGCAGCTGTAGTTTTAGGTTATATCAGATATATTATGAGGTTTTTAATATTATAAAAACTCACACATATTTTGTATGAAAACTTATAAGTCACGATAGTAAAAAACAATGACAATATTATTAAAAATTGTCAGTTTATTTTTGGTGACATTTCGGAAAAGTCACTCCATACGAATCGCGATTTAGTACTTACAAATATTGTCACAAAATTGCAGCAGATTTTTTAGAACAATATCACAAAAAATTGTCATTTGTCATTTGTCACTTGATCAGAATCTAAGGCCAGGTTGACATGGAGCTTGCAATGTGCAGGTGGTATACTGTAGTTGTGTGAGTAGGTGAATGGGTGGGTGTGTGCGTGAATGAAAAGGGAGGTATTAATTGACCTGAAAAGGACATTATATCCATTGGATAATTAATACTTTCTTTTATTTAAAAAAAAAAATACTGATGATATTAATTAAGTAATTAATATCATTGTATATTCTTAAATTTAACACAAATACCTTACCTAAAAAACCAATTACTTATTTACTAATTTGACACAACAATACACATCGTCCATTGTTGTATTGTCATTCCCTTCTGTCAAAATATTAAATATGGATAGTCGAATTCATTATGTGATTCCATTTTATGTATTGAATGTTGCAAGATGAGCACAACGTAGACTAACTTCAGGCGGATTGTGAATTGTATACATACAATAATTTATGAGCTTGTCATCACCGGGAAAAATGTAAATTCATCTTGCAAAATTCAGAAATTGCATTTCGACAAGAAGTCGACCGAGTTAACATCAAGTTTAGATATTAATAAATTAAAACGATCGCAGTAAATTACATATTTTAAATTCTAAAGTTGATCGTAAAACCATTTTATGTAAAATATCCAGCGAATACCTCAGAGTTAATAAAAAAAAAAGTAAAATTAATAAAAGACAATTGGATAAATTATATACCAGTTTATAATTAGTGCATTCATCCAGCATCGAATAAATATTATTGAGGGCGTCATTCATAACCAGCACCAAAGGTACAGTCCACTCATTACGCTCGATCGGAACACGCCTTATCATGAATTAATCTGAAAATACATCTGTAATGTTACCTGATTGAGGTGACCAAATCCCAATATAGCACCAGTGAAATAAAATGATGGATGGCTGACTTCGTCTGCATCTAACGAAGATATTGCTTTGCCAAATTTAAATTTTTCCGAAACATTATTAATGTAAAACCAGTTGAGCTGCAGGAACCACGTTTGAAAGTGATTTTTATTCAACCTTGAAATTTACACTTGTGTTGAGAACTCATTTAATGTGGTTTGTTCTAAAATATTTTCTAGATACGGCCCTGAATTAGCCTCGACTTTCTTTGTCTCGGTTTCTTCGTCACGCATTGTACTGAATTGATCAAGTTACGTTTCGAAAGAAAACTTCCTGCACTGTGTAGATTATTGTGTGATTACAGCATTGGTCCACCGCTTAAAACCTATAAATATTCGTTGCATTGCCTCAATTCTATTTACATGGATATTGTAGTAAGGGACCAAATCTGACCAGCATACTCGACATGTTCGTATCCTGGATCAATGGAATTTTTCTAATAAGGTTCTGCACCATCCTTCAAATCGGATTCAAATTTTGCATAGGGAGTTTATACCAAAATGAGCACACTTTTATAATATTTTCTGAGGGAGTTGGTATACTCTCGATCTGGGTGCTGCCATACATTTTTTTTCCCAACAATACCTGATTGTTCCAAATGGGCCAACCTTACGATATTTTTGTTGAACCCCGTACCCTGGATCAAGAAGACCTTTCTTATAAGTTGTCATATATCCAATCGGAAACAAATTTTAAAAAGAGATTTTATATCAAAACGAGCAGGTTTTCGTAACATTTGTGAAGCGGCCGGCCCCCTGGATGTCGTTGGCTCCATACAATTTTTCACTTGAAATGTCTGCATTTGGGAATGAAATCGCATCAGCGAACAGAAGTTAATAACAGAAGTTGTACAATTTCAAGTTCAGAAACAAAGTTGTGTTTAATATTTGGGGCCACTCTAAGGAAGCGAGGCTAGTTAAATTTACGCAGTGATTGCGGCAAAGCAATGATAGCTTTGAGTTTGAGTATGATTAACTAACAAGTCTATTGACTGTTGCGTTGGAAGCAAGAAAGCACAGATTTGCTTGCCGCACTTGGTTTGAGATTTTTCGAAATTGATTAATCACTCAACGTGCTCAGAGAGACACTCGACCGTTAATTGGATTTAAGGTACCGGACTTACTTTTTGGTATTTTGATTCCGCATCGAATTACAAATTCTTAACTAAAATTGTTTCTATTTCTAATTCCACAATAAAATAAGGTAGGTATAACAGATGGAATACTGGTATGAGTTCTTCAACATGCTAATGATTGAGCTTTTCGTAATTTTTCTCCGTTTTTCAATGCAGCTCTAGACAAATTTTAAAAAACATCATTCTTAGTTTAAGCCCAAATTTTAGTCCAGCAGAAATCCATATATCTAAGTATTCTGTTAACATATTCAAGTGTTGCTCCAGAATAATTTGAACACTTGTCTTCAAATGCGTTTTAAGTAAGAGCTTTCTTGTATTTTATGAATAAAAGCCCTTTAGTTTTTTTTCTTCATTAAAATACAGTTGAAAATTTGTTGAGGCCAATAAGCATCTGTTTCTATATACAAACCTTGTAAGAGCAAATCAAGCAACTAATTGTAAATCACTAATTTATAGTAAACGTTTATGGCCACCTCTTGATTTCTATAAAATATCGAACAAAATTAAATTATACTTGTAATAAGTTTCATTGCGGCTGGCTAATTTGTTCGATGCAAGTTTAAAGCACATTCCTCCTAGATACTTTATCATAGATGACCAAGTGCTACCATGCGTTTTACTGTGGTTGTAGTTTTTCCAGTTAAATTTTGTCGCTTATATATTTGTGCTTTCTATGTCATTGAAAATTTTTCTGTGCACCTGTACAAGTTTTTAGTTTTCAACATTAATAGTTTCAAAATTATGTAAAGGCCGTCATTTTAGTGTTAAAAGAAAAAAAACTAAAAAGAGTTTTTGAACTTGATTAATAAAATTTATCTTTTTATACCTTGTTTCGCTTTTTAACTTTTGTATTTTATTGTTCAATTAAACCATCGAGTTCGTATAAAAGCAGATGATATCAATAGACAAATTATAGTTTGCGTTTAAATCTAAGACAAATAACTCAGTTCAAAATGAAATTCATTGTGAGTTTAACGTGGATTACATTTTATGAAAAGTTTAAACTAATAATTTTTTTCGTTCATTAAAGATTTTACTTTCGGCACTTATGGCTGTAGCTCTTTGTGCAGATGTTGTTCCAATTATTCGATCAGAATCAGATGTAAACCCTGATGGTTCGTTCAGTTTTGGATATGAGACTGGTGATGGTACCTCTCACGATGCTGCCGGTAATGCTGATGGTGTTCAAGGAAGATTTGCATACATTTCACCCGAAGGCCAAAGAATAGAGCTTTCATATACTGGTGATGCTGATGGTTTCCACCCACAAGGAGCACATTTACCTGTTGGCCCCGAAACACCGCCTCATGTGCTTCGCGCTCTCGAGTGGATTAGAACTCACCCACCAAAAGAATATTAAATTTGATTAAACTAGAAATACATGTGATCGTTGTTAAAAAATTTTGTTTTAGGAATACTGATTACCTTAGGAATATTGATTGTGACTTAATATACAGCAGCAGTTGTCGTCGATCCAATTTAAGATTTAAATACACTTCCACAGATTTAAATACACGACCGAGCTATACGACTTTTGCAAAATTGTGAGAAAAGCTTGTGGAAATTGATGCAATAAGAAAGACAGTGATAAAAAAGGTAAAAAAAAATCTGAAACAAGTGAATAAAAAATTCTATTTTCTTCGGTTTTCGGTAACTCGAGAAAAAAAAAATAATTTTCACACATTGTACTAATGCATTTGGTACTAGCAAGTATTAAATTGCGCATAGATTTAAAACTAAATTACTTAAGTACTTACCTAAAACAATGACAAAGTGTCATTCAAAGAGTAAATGCAACCATCCAAGTATAGACTGGCTTAGTGCCAAATATGGCCGAGTGAAGTCAGAATGTAGAATGGAAGAAGTCGCATGAATTCTAAGCCGATCAAACCATAGATGGTTCGAGAATTATTTCCTCAACGTCATCTTTATTTTCCAAATTTTCTAGACTTACTTCTTCTGTCAAATCTAGTTTGTATCATGAATACAGCCATAAGTTTGACGGTTTACAACAACAATTACAACGTGTCGGTATTATTTCCAAATATATCAGAAATGATCTCTGAAACAGTTACGCTGCTATAATAATAATCCCGAAGTTGAAATATCCGCTCAATAATTTTCCCACTATATTCACCATCGCTAAAACAAATCAACAAATAATTTAATCAAATATTTATTAATTTACTTTTCAACACAACTCTAATTTCACTTCACTATTAATTTCGCTTAACCGCTAATTTCACTATAAACACTACCCGTAACTTTACATGCCGGTCACAGCGCCGAAAACAATTTACCCAACCAGAAAACAGCCAGATTGCCGGCAAGGGTTTTTTGAGTTTGTTTTAGTGGAGCTGGAAATAAAGGTTTTTATCAGGTTTGCCTTGGATTTTGACAAGAACATTATATTTGTCAGAAGTAGTGGTACCGACTACCTACAACCACATTTGCAACAGGAATTTTGGGCCGACAACCTCGTTTAGAATACACAAATAAGTCGCTGACACAACCACACTACCGACACAACGATATTAGCGACACAACCATAGCGGGGACACCCGCTCTGCCCGTAATCACATTGTGGACTCCCACATCGCCGGCAACCACATCGCCGATACCCACATCGTCAAATCCAATCGCCAATACCCACATCGCCAAAACATCCACATCGCAGACATCACAAAAACTACATTACCCACTCAACCACATCACCGATACCTATACATCACCAAATTCCGTCATCGAAACCCACCTCACCGAGTAATTTAAATTTGGGTGATTTTCGGAAAATCTGGATAAATTGGTTGTCCGTTTAAACGGGCATCATGCACCAAAGCAATGTATACATAACTTGTATTACGTCTCCTGAAAAGTTCCCCGTCCGACACAAAGATGGTGCCTCAAATTTAAAACCCATATTATTTTTAAATTCTAGCAACCTTCAAATGATATCTGTTGAAATTTCAAAACATTTCGATCATAAAGTTTAGAAGTTACAGGTGTTTTAGTGACGCTACTTTTGTTAATTTCAAAACAAAGGAAAAACATAATTTCGTGTGTTGATTAAACACTGTTTTTTGACGGGGAAAATACTGTTGAAGCAAAGCAGTGGCTTGATAAGTGTTATCCGTACTCTGTACCATGAAAATCAATATTGTCTGGTATGCTGAATATAAACGTGGTCGTACAACCACCGATGATGCACCACGCTGTGGACGCCCAAATGAGGCTGTGATTCCCGAAACCATAAAAAAAATCCACGAAGTTGTTTTGAATCCATTGAAGATATCAATGGAATGTGTTGGTCATATTTTGTACGAACATTTGTCCATGAGAAAGCTGTGTTCGAAGTTTGTACCGCATTTGCTCACTATGGATCAAAAACGACAAAAAATTATTGCACATTGAATTGCATCCGCATCCACCGTATTCGCTAGATTTGGCCCCCAGCGATTATTACTTGTTTGCAGACCTCAAAAAAAGCTCCAGGGAAAGAGATTTAGCTCCAATGAAGAATTGTTTGCCTAAACTGAAGCATATTTTGAAGATAGAGGTAAATCGTTCTACAAAAAGGCATCGAAATGTTAGAGAGGTGTCGGACTGAGTGTATCGCTCTAGAAGTAAATTATGTTGGTGAATAAAATGTATTTTTCCCAAAAAAAAATGTGTTTTATTTGTCAGACCGGGAACCCCCATGCGATACGCTATACATACGTATGCACTGCGTACTGTCCGTTAAAAATGACGACCATTTTCCGTTATCAAACGTACAATTGTGCAAGCAGATTTATTTAAAAATAGCTTTATATGTATTATTTAGCATATTTTTACTTACTTGATTTTTCTTTGCCACTTATTTGTACCTACTAATGTTTTATTGCATATAAAAAAACGCACTTTTTAATTTTAACCGTATAAGCGAGATTATTTGTTTGCCGGTCGAGAACTACCGACTGTCTAGATATAGATTACACTTTTACTTAAACATACACACACATATTTGCTTAAAATTACTTTTCCGTATACCTTTTTTAGCGATGTACCTGGTTGTCATTTATAACGGACTTTATGCATTAACCCCCTCCATGCGTTAACTCTTACACAAACAACCAGATCGCCAACACCCACATCGGCAACTCAATCAATGCCGACAACCATATCGCCGACATCCTATATATTTCGACCACCCCATCGTCGACACAACCACGTGAGCAACACTCACATTACCGATAATCACATCGCTGACACTAACATTGCCGACATTCACATCAGCAATTTCATCGCCGATAATCACATGGCTGAAGCACACATCGCCGAAGCACACATCGCCGACATTTGCTCCTCCGACAACGCGACAACCACATCATCAAGACTCACACCACCAACACCCTCATTATCGAAAACTAAATCATATAATATAGGTAATGGGGCGGTTCAAAAATATCAAAGTGAATAGGCTTTACACAAAAAATTCGAATTACCATAAGGTACAGGCAAATCATGTCAAAAATATGTCTCCGTTTGCCGGTAGGTCAAAAATTCGTTTTAATAAATGAACAAATAATTTGACATTTTAATCAATCCTTTGGTGGGGGTAAATATGAAAATAAGACTAATTAGAATCCAGTTTTTTCTCTTTCGTTTTTGATTAACCAGTTACAATTTTAGATCTCGTATATAAGCGCTTGATATTTACTTAAAATTGTATAGTTTGCATTTAAACCTAAAACAAACAACTCTATTCAAAATGAAATTCATTGTGAGTTAAAGTGGATTATCAGTGATTTTAAAAAGTTTTTAAAATAATTTAAAAAATGTCTTTATTTATTTGTAGATTTTACTTTCCGCTTTAGTGGCTGTAGCCCTCTGCGCAGAGCCCGTTGCAATTGTTCGATCAGCATCAGATGTTGATCCAGATGGTTCATTCAGTTTTGGTTATGAAACTGGTGATGGCACATCACATGACGCTTCCGGTAACGCCGATGGTGTTCAAGGAAAATTCTCATTCACATCACCCGAAGGCACAAAATACGATGTTACATACGTAGCTAATGCAGAAGGTGGTTTCCAAGCACAAGGTGCACATTTCCCCGTAGGACCAGAAGTTCCCCAAAGCGTACTCCGCGCTCTTGCATGGAACGAAGCTCACCCCGAAGAAAACGATCAATAAATATAAGTGTTGTAAATAGAAATAAATTAACGTTGTGCAAAAATTATATCGAGTTCTTTTATTGTATAAAGCGATGAATCTGGTTGTGGTAATCGGCTGAAATTTATTATGCATAGTATTTATTTTAATGCTATCTACAATCCTCTTTACATTAAAATAGAACCCCGTTTTACAGGGAGATTAAAAACTCATTACAAAAAACAACTAAAAAGCGTCATTACATACACAACAATATGAGTGTGAACAAAGTTAAGTCAGTTTTTTTATATTAATTTGAAAGTGGCGGCGAAACGATCGAAAATGAAAGAGAATCATAAATCGTAGCCTGTGAATTAGTAAAAAATCAGATGTCGAGATAGACAGGGTCTATAATACCATCTCTTGACTTTAAAATCATCGTTGGCAACCACAATGCTGACAATAACATCCATTGAAGTGAAAAAACGCAGAATATTGGTTCAAAAACTTGCATCTAGTCAGTAACAAGAACATCCAACAAGGCTAATTAAATGTTCTATTAAAAATTTTTGAGATTCATCACTTCCAACTAAAACGATAGATTCTGTAATCTTTAGAAAAAGCTAACAGGAAAATATCAAAATATGATTTAAAAACAACTGGACAATTATAGATTAACTTTAGGCTAATTAAATGCCCTATTAAATTTTTATTTATTCTGCTCCTTCTAGGAATAGCATTAGGCTTTATTACTCCAGCTGTAGGTGCGCAACCCAAATCAAAAATCGGGCCAACACCGAAATAAAAACACAAACCAAAATCCATTAACATACCAATAATTTTAGACTCATTGTGGCCTAATCAAATGTCTCATTAAATAGTTTGGGCTTCACCCGTTCTTGACCAAACTTCAGTCATTTAATTTTAAACTAGCAGAGCCCAAATCGGACGATAAACGAAATTAGAACGCAAAACTAGATCTATTGACATATAAATAATTTTGGGCTCATTATGACCTAATCAAATGGCCCATTAAATGATTTTGGGCTCCACTTGTTCTTGACCAAACTTCAGAACATTAAATTTAAAGCTAGCAGAACCCACGGGTCAACGCCGAAATTAGAACGCATACCAGGATCAATCGACGTACTCATAATTTTAGAGTAATGATGGCCTAATGAATCGCTCTATTAAAAAATTTTGGACTCCACCCGTTCTTGAAATCGATGGATATTTCCGTCTGCAGATTATAATTTGCATTAAATTTTTTTATATTCGATTTTTTCGTCGCATACTTTAATCGTTTTTTCAAACCTGATTGCAAGTTTTCTATTAGTTGGGGGGAATAAATAAATCCGCATTGATTTACCCAGTCAGAAATTTCCAACGATTTTTGCTTAGTAGTGAAATAAATAATAGAAAACTTGCAAGCAAATTTGTAAAAAAACGATTAAAGTAGCCGGCGAAAAATTCGAATAATATAAAGAATTTTAATGCAGATTATAATCCACAGACGGAAATATCAACCGATTTCAAGAATACGCGCCCAGGGTGGAAATTTTCGCATGCGGAATATAATTTGCTTTAAAGTTTTCTATATTATTCGAATTTTTCGCCGGCTACTTTAATTGTTTTTTCAAATTTGTATGCAATTTTACTTTTATTTATTTCGCGACTAAGGGGATAATTACGCATCGATTTACCCAGTCGGAATTTTTCCCTTATTAGGGAAATAAAAGAAAACTGCAAACAAATTTGAAAAAATGATTAAAGTAGCTTGCGAAAAATTCGAATAATATAGAGAATTTTTAAAGCAAATTATATTCCGCATGCGGAAATTTCCACCGATTTCAAGAATAAGCACGTGCGCAGGTCATTTAATTTAAAACTAGCAGAACGCAAATCGGAAATCGGACCAACACCGAAATTAGAACGCAAAACTAGATTGACATGGAATTAATTTTAGGCTCATTATGACCTAATGGAATGACCCGTTAAATGATGTTGGACTCCACTCGTAGAAACTAAAATCTACAACAAGTATAACCTTAATAATTTAACAAATACTTATTGTTAAATTATTAAGGTTATACTTGAAATATTATATAACAATTAATTGAGTTATTTTTTGGAATTTGAAAAAATATTTTAATAGTATTTTTACCAAAATTGCATTTTTCTGGCTCAGTAGGATAAGTTTAGTGCAAAAATTTTCAAAACAAAGATAATTGGGAAACTTTTGTTCCACAAAATTTTTATAGGGAAAAATATTTCCCCATTTAACCTTGTTTCGAAATTATTTACACGAAACTTATTCCCTCAGTAGGCCAGCAAAATACAATTTAGACAAAATCGTTAGGAAAATATTTTTCCCAATTCCCTATTCGCAGGGAAAGCCGGAATAGTGCCACTGTACTGTGATTCATGTACCAGCAATATAACATCCGAAAGATTTCCGGTAATTAAATGTAGTTCATTTGTGAAAGGTTTCCACATAAAGTGTGTTGGTGCCTCAGATGAACTGGTCAAAACATCCATACCGGTTGTGCATCATGGATATGTACAACGTACCGCAGCTCGTCTTGGTCGGTCATTGATCACAGCGAACCGGCTACTCCAGTAGTAGCCAGAGTAAGCCACGTACCCAACGAAAATTCTGACTTGAAAAAGAAAATGGGCCTATTCATCACACTGAGATGCCCACTATGCTTAGCGGGGCCTCATTAATTTTCTTATGAAAACATTCGTTGTTTTTAGTTGCACCTCAGTGTGCTGGATACTCCCAATGATTCATTTGGAACGTAATTTTAGCGGTATTTCATTTGCCAAGGAAAAATATTTGGAATTGGAATTCAATTCTTAGCCAAAAGAAATAACCAATGAATTCCCGTGTTTTATTTTTAAAGGTTGGTAGTGTTTGACATTTCAAATATTTTTCAAACAGGCGGCGGTTAAAAGCCCAATACATTTCAAATATTTTTCGTTATTTGTTTTTTTTCGTGAGTGAGTAGTGTAGAAATTTATAATTAATAATAAATATGGCTGAACAAATGGTGTTGGCATCGGTTAACAGGCAAAAGAGGCCTTAGTAAGTATATGAATTGTGTTTCAGTTTTATTAACGGTACCCTCATCACAAATAAAATTAAAATGTAATTTTAATATTTATAGTTCATCGAGAAGAACATGGGCCCGCACGAAAACCCGTACACTGTTGGTTTACGTAAACAACCGCAAGGATGAATTTCACCATGTGGTAAAGAAAAAGGTTGTTTATAACCATTTATTGGAAGATTTAACTTCTTGTGGTGTGTCGGTATGTAGCAAATAATTAATTACTATTCCTAAAGCTGTAGTATTTTTTATTTCAGGAAACACCTTTTACAGTGGAGGAGATTAAAAATAAAATAAAAACTTTAAAGTCTGCCTATAAAACGGTTATAGACAGTAACAACCGAAGTGGGGCTGCACCATCAATAGCTCCATATATGGAATTAATGGATGAAATATATGGATACGATAATACGCCACCAGAAAGTGGAGAAACTCTTGCTCGTACTGTAGGCATTGTACGTTTTCAACGAGAAAATCATATAGTTGAGGACGACAATGCACTATTTGATTCCTTGATAGAAGTGTCTTTAGAAAAAAAACGATAGTATGGAATCGACGACCTCACCATCCTCATCTTCAGCAACCGCAGACAAGAAGCGAATCAGGATGTCAGAAAAACAAGCTTCAAAATGAAAAATTAGAATTTAACAAGGAAATGATCCTGTTAAAAGAACAAAACAAGAGGAAGAGAATGTTGGAGAAGGAAGCGTTAAAAGATCAGAGGCTAACGGAAAAGAGAAAGATGCACGAGGAAAAGAGAGAATGGCACAAACACTTTATGGCTATTTTAGGTAAAAAAAATTAACAAATTTAAATTTTAAAATATTTTTAATTAAAACAATGAATTCTTTTTAAAATCATATTTTTTCGTTTTTAGAATGGTTATAAAAGTCCTTTATCCAAGAGACTATTTAAAATTAGTGCCCGTCGATCATGTGCCCCATTACTAATGAAATTTGAATTACCTATTTGTCCCGTTTGCTCTTTGGCTTCGGTATCGTTGAGGTTCAAATTCCAAGAATCTTGCGTATCTTCGCATAAGTTATGCAGTGCTCAACAAGCAATTGTTATATTAATAACTGAACAGGTTCGCTAATTGTCTGTATGTTACAGTATTTGCGATATACCATAAAAAAACATAGGTCTCCCTGACACTTCCCACGTTTTGACGTCCGCTCTTATAAGTAAGACAAACGTCTGATGAATTATAGGCCGATAAAATATTAAAACAGAAAAAATTGTCATTATTGTGGAGTAAACATTTAAATAAATTAAATAAAAATAAACAGTACCTATTCTAATATCTGCAGTTGTCCGCGATAATCTAAAGTGCCGCTTAAAATCGGCATTATTGTATTTCTCAATAGTATTAATAAAATTCTCAACTTTGTGGTGCTCGATGCGGTCCCTTCCATCCTCACTATTTAAAAAAGATGAAGAACTTGAGGTAGACTCATCTGACGAGCTGGAACTGCTGGTAGAATAATAAATATTCTCAGAAATGCTCTGCAAATGTGTATGCATATATGTAAAATTGTCTTAATAAGAAATGATACACGATAAAAGCTAAAAATGCTGACAAAACAAATAAAATTTTAACTCAATTATTTTTTTTTTGTATGACTCCATTATAATCACAATTATTCTTTTGTTGAAACTTAATATTATTTAGTTTGTATTATTAAAAATGTAATAATAATATTATTTAGTTTGTATTATTATTATGTATTATTAAAAATGTTTTATGTAAAAAATTAATTATTAAACGCTTGCCAAAGTACATATCAATTTTTTTAGAAATGTCAAAAAAATCAAAATAAAATAGACAAGGTGGCAACATTTAGAATAAAAAAGTTAATTTGGAAAAATCTAGTGACAAGCACATTAACTAAAAAATAGAATTAGAATTTCAATACCATCAACTCTGTAGGAATTCAACAAATTCCAAATTGGTATTGTTGGCATTGTTGTTGTAAATTGGCAAATGAAATATCACTTTTGATGACTTTGAAAGCAAACTTAGTTGGTGGGAGGCGAATGCAGACAACCAAACTAATTAAAAATGTCCAATAACATTATTATATGTGGATTGTGACTGTAAAGTTGTTTTACAAGGACGTTGAAAAAAGACGTTTGTTCAACTTCTATAAATGATTTTGACGATATTATTTGGGCTAATTTTGAAGATTCTTATCATGTTGAAGAAGATTCAATCTATGCGTTGAGCTTATTAGGTGATAGGGCATTCAACTCGTTGCATTTAATTAAAAATAATAAAGTCCATGACTATACACCCTTAGGGAAGGAATGTGAAACAAATAGTCGTAGTTGTTTTATAGTAACTATTTATCTACATAATATTATATTTAAATAAAAACATTTTTTTTTTATTTATTTCATCAAATTCCATTTGGATACATATATAATTAATGACAAATTAGACAAGTAATTTTAAAAACTAACAAGATATAAAATAACTACAATACAATGTGTAAAATTTGAAAAATTAAATTTGTTGAAAAAAAAGAAACCAATTGGAAGAGATGAATAGTTAATGTATTTATATTAAAGGAATAAAAATTTAATTCAATTTAAATAACTTTTTAATTTGAACTTCCTTACTTCATTGCATTCGGTCGAAAAAAATTCTAAATACAGCCCTGTTGATTTATATGCTTTCTTTTTTACCCTATTTTTTTGTGAAACAATATAAAATCGAACACAAATAATTACAAAGCCATTTAGGCCTGAACCTACAGTAAGTGGAAATAATTATATTTCTCATGAAGGTTATAATCTTGGATCGAATCATGTCTTTTTAAAGCATATTCCAAAGTTAAAATTAGATTTACGGATAAACTTTTTTAATATCGTTGCACCAATAATTTTTAACAAATATTTTTAGGCTCATTGTGGCCTAATCAAATGCCCCTTTGGTTAAGCATAAGGTCATTTATTTTAAAGCTATAGCAGGACTCAAATTGAAAATCGGATCAAAATTGACATTAGAACGCTAATCAAGAATAAACGACGTACAAATAATTTTAAGCTCAACCTAGATCAATTGGTCTAGTTTTGCGTTATATAATTTCGGTTTTGGGCCTGATTTGCAATTTGGGTTCTGCTAGCTTTAAATTAAATGAATTGAAGTTTGTTCAAGAACGAGTGGAGCCCGCAATAGCATTTTTTTTGATTGACTGTAACCAAAAGTGAGACTGATACATTAATCAAGTATAATACATTAACCAAGTTTAATTAGAAGACATCAATTATGCATTACAAATCTTTAGAATTCACACACATTACGGTTCAACCGATTATTTGGGTATAGAAAAGATTGCAACAGATAAAATCTACACTCCTATACCATTTACAATTGGATATATTTTTGTACGCATACGAGTATGTAAATCTTGGTTATTAGATAAGAATATATGAGTTAAATACAAAGGCAAAAATGACTGAATAGAAAAAGCCGAAATTTATTCACAAAACTTAATTTTTTATAATTTTATTGCGACTAAGCATTTTGTTTATTTTTAAAGATCAAGAGCATCATTACTATATAATCTAATGAGTGAAAGTCGATTAGCCATGGGAAAAATATTTCTCCGTTTGCCGGTAGGTCAAAATTTCGTTTTAATAAATGAACAAATAATTTGACATTTCAATTAATCCGTTGGGGTGGGTATCAAAAGTTTAAATTTGAAAATAAGACATTAAAAATTATACCAGAACCAGATTTTGATTAGAATCAAGTTTTTTCGCTATTTGACTTTCGGTTTTTATCAACCAGTTACAATTTTTGATCTCGTATATAAGCGCTGGATATTTACTTAAAATTGTATAGTTTGCATTTAAACCTAAAACAAACAACTCTATTCAAAATGAAATTCATTGTGAGTTAAAGTGGATTATCAGTGATTTTAAAAAGTTTTTAAAATAATTTAAAAAATATTTATATTTATTTGTAGATTTTACTTTCCGCTTTAGTAGCTGTAGCCCTCTGCGCAGAGCCCGTTGCAATTGTTCGATCAGCATCAGATGTTGATCCAGATGGTTCATACAGCTTTGGTTATGAAACTGCTGATGGCACATCACATGACGCTGCCGGTAACGCCGATGGTGTTCAAGGAAAATTCTCATTCACATCACCCGAAGGCACAAAATACGATGTTACATACGTAGCTAATGCAGAAGGTGGTTTCCAAGCACAAGGTGCACATTTCCCCGTAGGACCAGAAGTTCCCCAAAGCGTACTCCGCGCTCTTGAATGGAACGAAGCTCACCCCGAAGAAAACGATCAATAAATATAAGTGTTGTAAATAGAAATAAATTAACGTTGTGCAAAAATTATATCTAGTTCTTTTATTGTCTAAAGCGATGAATCTGGTTGTGGTAATCGGCTGGAATTTATTTATTTTAATGCGATCAACAAATCTCTTTACATTAAAATAGAACCCTGTTTTACATGATGATTGAGAACTCATTAAAAAATAACTATAAAGCGTCATTACATAAACAAAAATATTTATAAGAAATCATCTACTAAATGAATCAAGGTAGGTCAGTTTTTTTTTAAATTAATTTGAAAGTGGGCGGCGAAACGATCGAAAATGAAAGAGAATCATAAATTGCGCCATGTGAACTAGTAAAATGTTTTCACACTAATCTGCAGAAGCCACCATTGCAGACTGCCATTCCTCTTCTGCCTCTGTGTGTTTTATGAAGTTCCTTGATGAACAACAAGGGTGCGAACACTTTTAATAAAGATTGTACACACTGTCAAATCAGTTCATTTCTTCACCGTAGGATGATTGTGCGGAAATTAATTGTTTGTTTAGCCAGCATTTTTCGGGAATTTTTAGTCAGCAAGATCAGTGGTCTGGAAATATTTCAAATTCTAGATGGGTAAAATTACTTGCTAGAACTTCATTTTGTACACGCTTGAAATGTGGTGGTGGGTGATGGAAGATGCAGAATAGCTGTCACTGTAAATTGTTTGTTTTTAGAGAAATTTAAAAAAACAAGTTTTGAATAAGAATTAGTTCGTGTACGATTATTTTGAGTTTTTTTTGCCTTGTTCCTTCCTATTCTTGTGTTAGTTGGGTGCATAATGAGAGCACTACTCTAACAGTAAACAATTATGTGGGATACCATCGTATTCCCGAATATTTTATTACCAAAAAGATGTTTTTGACTAGATTAAAAACTTACTAGTATACTGTATAAGCTGTTTCTCAAATTCCAAATTGCCAAAAATTAATATTCTGAGAAATATTTCAAATCACCTTTTTTAACTTTTTGTTTCTTTGGGCGAGAAAATTAATCTCTCTTTCATTTAATTTTATATTTATTTAAGTCTATTAAATGAAAATATGAAAATGAAATATAAGTCTACGTAATAGTAATAATATTTTATATTTTAAAAAAATATTTAAAAAAAAATTATGTAATGTTTGAACTACATAATGTTGTATTGTTCGAACAATTTTTTTTTTGGTAAATATACTTTTAGTACATATTATGGGTTTTGAGATTTTTGTTGTTCGGACTACTGTTTTCGGGATGGCATTTTGAGATAATTTTTCTCGCTAATAAAATTGTTGGCCTTTCGATACCAGGCCACATAATTATGCTCAGTGCTCGCATTTTAAAAAAATAAGTGAATCGAGATCGAAAATATAAAAAACACGTTCGAATAAAATGGAAATGTAAGAAACCCAAGCAAAAATAAAAAATCACCAAAAGTGAATGAGTAAATTTGTGAAAGAGGTGTAAACTATCGACACACTATAGAGAAGCTTTGTGAGTTGAACTTGATTCAGAGATCAGCAGCAGCATCATCATCGCAACTCCTCATACAAGAAGCGAGAGGAATTATAATCCGAATATGTGCTTTATGTGCTTTAAAAAGTTACATTCAACGGAGACAGGCGCAAAGATATGATTATTAATTTTTTGTGCCTCAGTTGGATAGTTAGTATTAACATCAGAGGCATGCGGTTCCAGCAATTCGGGGCTTCATGCCATACAGCGCGCGATACAATTACTTTGCTGAAAGAAATATTTGCTGAACGATTAATATCCGGAAATGGACCTATTAACTGTTATTTTTCAACTTTTTTATTGTATATTGCTGATTTTGATTTTAATTTTTGTAATTTTTTTAATTTTTTATATATAAACACTTTGCTCAGCTTCTGTTTTTTATTATAATTTTATTGTTAACTTAATATTTCGCCATCATTGACATCATCAGAATCTAGTGATATAATTTTAATGAAAATTTACATACAATTAATTAATGTTAACCATGTACATATAATTGTTTAGAAAAATTATTAAAAGAAAAGCAAAAGAAAAGAAAATGAGAGAACTTGATTTTTAATTTTAATTTTTGATGCCGTTTTTTACTGGCGCTTTTGGTGGAAAATTATACTTACAATATTTTTTTAGAAATTTTAATTAATGAATTGTTTTGAAAAAATAATCATGATTCGTTACTATGTTAAAAACTCCGATTGCACATTTAAAATATTAATAAACATTGATAAATATGTAATAAATAACATAAGAAATACAAACGTAAAAATATTTTATTATTTTAATTTTATTTAGTACGGTAGTCAATGAATGATAAAAATTAAGTCTTGTTGTTATTCTTCTATTTTATGGCATAGGCTGTTTTCGAAACGAGTACTTATTTCAAACTTATTTGCCGCCATCTTAAATAAGTAAGCAAAGCCATTCGAAATGAGTTTGCTTACTTTTTTTGACAGAAGTCAAATCAAAATCAAAAATCGTTTACAACAGCTACATAAACTATGTATATTAAATTAAAAATTTGATATTATTATTTAAATTACATATTTTTGAAATGGATAAAAGAAAAAGTTTTATTTTCTTAAGTCATTTAATAGAAAAAAACACAACTTTTTCTAAAATTATTAGATAGTAACGAAAAATTATTTTCTTTACTAGAAAAACGCTAAATGCGAAAGGTATTTATGTTATTATATTTTGTTATACGTACATGGAAACTTATAATTATTTGAATATGTAAAAATAAAAGAAGTATAACCAAAATTTGTTTAATTTTAGGGCTTAAAATATTGCAATTAAAAAAATTCCTAATGTATTGAAAGAAAAGGAGAATATTTCCATTAAAAAATATCTTCGTTTATCTGTGGAAGCCTTTAATAAATTAGTGGAAATTTTTCCATACAAACACAATGGCTATAATGCCAATATAGAAGTGGGAGTTACACTTTTTTGGTTGGCATGTGGGACCAGCTACCGGGTAGTGAGTGCGTCATTCGACATACCTACTACATCGGTGTATTATATTGTTCATCGTACAATTAAATTTATTTTAAATTTAATTAAAAAATTATTGTTTTTCCTGATATTGAACAGTTTTTAAGAATAGGTACAAAATTTGGGAACCGAGCAGGATCGTCGGCTTTTAATAAAGCCGTAGGTGCTATTGACGGCACACACATTAAAATATAATGCCCGGTAGACAAGCATGATGAATACATTAATAGAAAGTTGGACTACAGCATTCAACTGCAAGGTATAACTTACATTAAAATAAATTTAAAATCAATCAAAATTTAAATTTTCTTCTAGCTATTTGCGATGCTGATCGCAAGATTCTGGTCATTTGCGTTGGATGGCCGGGATCAGTACATGACCAGAGAGTTTTAAGAAACAGCGATGTATATTTATCAAAAAAATATCCAGCACTAGGATATTTTTTACTCGGTGATAGTGCATATCAGATTACCCTAGAACCCATAGCAATAATTACGCCATACATTGAGAATCGGATGTTGGATATTCGCCAGGAAAAGTTTAACTGTGCATATAGCAAAGCTCGAATAGCTATTGAGCAGGCGTTTGGGCAAATGAAGTCCGGATGGAGATACATTTTTCCAAGATCTTTGGAATTAAATGTAAAAAATTCCATTAAAGTCATTGCAGTTTGTTGCATTTTGCATAATATTTGTGTGGACGTAGGAGATCGTATGAGTGTAGATTGCGAATTTGAAAATCAAGACGATTATCCAGATATTTCAGAAATCCAACCTGTGCAAGTAAACGCAATTGATTTTTGGGTTCGGTTGTGTGTAACAAAGTTGTAGAAGTACAATTTTAAAAATAATAAAATTAATAACATTTCAATTAATGATTTATTTTGTTTTATTTAAATTTCTTTGAGAAAATATAATTCATTTCAGTCTTAATTTCAGTTTTAGTTTCAAGAAAATAAAATTTTAATTTCAAGAATAAATTCATTTATTAATAACAGCATAGAAAATGACCTTTGTGAATTAAAATTAATCACTATCTGCAGACGATATTTCAACATCTGGAAAGTATTTGTCACAGACCTTTTTAATTATTTTATTATTTTTTTTAAGGGAACGCATCATTTTTTCATCCCTCTCCTTAATATATTCCAATACACATTGTTTCTTTTTTTTTGGCAGTGGTGATGAGGTGTGTAATGATGTTGAAGGAATATGTAATTCGTTTATCGAGGTGCTATTTTCCTCGAAATACCCTTCCAGCTGTGGATCAATAGGATTATACTCTATTATGTCATCCATCTCGTTATCTACAATGAAAGTGCCGCTTTCTATTACGTCGGTAAGCGCAATATTCTGTTTTGTGCCCATGAAGCCATTAATTTAGCTAAAAAATACCCAATTACTTATGAGCGATGGTGCGGCTCCAGTTTTGGGATCCTTCAATTTTTTATACATTCCCATTATGTTGTTCCTTTTTTTGGAGCATTCATGTGAAGTATGGTTTAAGAGCCCGCTGCTTGACTTTTGTATCAGTGTAAAATAAAAAGAATTTCATTATAATTTCATACTTTGTATTTGACTCAAAAATTTATACTTACTCCCAGCAGCTCGATTCTGGTTTTTCCTATAGGAAAAGGAATTAGGAAAAATATTTTCATAGTATTTTTGTCAAAAATATCGTTTTCTGGCCTACTGAGAAAGCATGTTTGATCTAAAATTTTAAAATTTAGGAAATATTTTTCCCGTATCGAAATTGGATAGGAAAAATATTCCCAATTTAATTTTATTTTTGAAAAAATTTACACTAAATGTTTACCATAGTATGCCAGAAAAAACATTTTTGTCAAAAATACTATGAAAATAGTTTTCTTAATTCCTTTTCCTATGGTATTTAGATTTTTTTTTTAAATTCGTTGTCAAACGCTGCTCGGGCATCTATAAGATCAAACTTTTCTTTTTCACTCCTTAATTTATATACAAATAAACATAAATAGAAATTAATTATTGAATGTTTTTTTTGGATGATGTAAATGACTACTGTACTTACATCTGCTGCTGTATGCTGTACGCTTGCTCATTTTAGGTTATTGGTGTAGTTGAAATATTATAATTTTTTAAATTTATTTTTAAAATTATCACGATAAAATAAATTTGGGAACCACCGTTTGCTATCACAAACATTATTCTGTCAAACTCAAATATGACAATAGTTGCTTTCCAATCGACCACAGCAAGTACTTATAAGCACTTAAGGTTTTTGTCTCTGCTAAATTAACTACTCGCAACAGTTCTACCTTTTTATTATGAGTAGTTGAAAGCAGTATAACGATAAATTTGTCCGCTAGGTGATTGTCTTTAGTATTTTTCTATCAAAAATATATTTGAATGTCGTACGTGAAGCGCTAATAAAATTCCGGTATAGATATTTTTTATTAAAAAGTTATCACAAGTAAACTACACATTTGTAGGTTATGTTTTGCTTTTGTAATTCTTTGACCCTATTAAAGTTAGCCGATAGTTTCCAGCCGAAAGATAATGCAGATAGTGTCTTGACTATTTTAAAACTCTCTTTATACTCTCGCTCCTATCGATTTTTAAATTCATATAAACTGAAATAATTTCTCCTTCACCCGAATGATGTAACCCGATCCTAAATTCTCCTAAATTCGAGTTCATAATTGATTTTTGCTGTATTCAAGACACTATCTGCATTATCTTTCGGCTGGAAACTTTCGGCTAACTTTAACAGTATAATTCTTTGTGCTTTCCAATCGATACTTTAGCCAATACACATTTTTCGCACTTACAAGTACTTGTGGTGGTGGATTGGAAAGCAACTATTAAAATTAGATTTTTTTGCAAGAAAGAGACAGAAAATAAGTCACCTCGCCAGCTTACTTATTTGAATAAGTTAGGTTCCACAAATAAGTATTCGTTTCGAAAACAGCCATAGATTTGAAATTGTGGAATCTAAATAGGAATACTAGAATAATATGGTCACCATTTAAAATTGCTTCGTTCGAAGTGAAAAAGTTACAACATACCATGATGAAAATACTGAATAAACTGAACAAAAGTATTTACGAAAGGGCTTAATGGACTTAAAAATTCTATTACTTTACAAAAATTTAATCTGCCAAATCTTAAATGTCAACATTATATGTTATTTTGTTTTACGTTATGATATGCTGGTGATGGAATTTTTTTTCAATTATTATTATTTTTGCCTTTGGATTATTTCATACTTAATAAACACATTTTATTAATCACTTGTTTTATATTTCGCAGAATTAGATTTTTGACAATTTTAATTAAAAAATTCGTCCAAAAAGTTTAAAAAATCACTCGATCGATTTCGACTTGTTAGGTCATCATCAGGAGTATCTACTGATCTGTAAAAGTAAAAATTAGTTATATATAGCAGAAAAAGGCAAAAATTAAACAAAAGAAAGGGACAAAAATAAGCAATAAAAAGCAATAAAAATTAATCTATTGATAGCGCAGGTATGCGATTAGTCATCGGCTGAGTAACAAAATTCAAGGTATATTAAAGTACATTTAATTACCCGAGGTATTAGTCAAATTGTAGAAAAGGGCGGGGTCTGTAATTGGTGAGAAACGAATTTCTCTCTGTTCGTTAAGGATATTTTGGTTAAGAAATATTGATTTTCGAATTTCGTAAGACTCTAAAGTATCTAAACGTCTGCCTTTAGGTTGTCTATGTCTAAATTGTTCAAGCTAGCTGTATGATTTTCTAAAGTTAAGTGGTTATGGAAAGTTGATTGATTGCAACCAGATAATGTTCTTTAGCTCTAACTCCAAAATTGTGCCCAGTCTGGCCAATATAGGATATATGAATTAGTTCAGTTTTATTTGTGTAATTTTATGTTGTTTCTAACTATGTTGGTGTTGTGAATGTGCTGTTAAATTAATTTATGTTGTTAATGTTATTAGTGTGAGTATGTTAGATGTGAAGTGTTTTAATGTGTTTTGGTGTTTTATGTTGTTATGTTAATGTGTGTTATGTTAATGTTTTGTAAATGTTCAATAATGTTTTCTGGTTAAAATTTAAAAATTGTGTGTCTGATTTAAGTTTTACTGTGTTTTTTGGTCTAAATGAATCGAGTCTAATATTTCCCGTTTTCTTTTATCCGATTCTACTTCTACAATTATTGTTAGAAGTATGTTAGATGTGAAGTGTTTTCATGTTTTTTTGGTGTTTTATGTTGTTATGTTAATGTGTGTTATGTTAATGTTCAATAATGTTTTCTGGTTAAAATTTGAAAATTGTGTGTCTGATTTAAGATTTACTGTGTTTTTTGGTCTAAGTGAATCGAGTCTAATATTTCCCGTTTTCTTTTATCCGATTCTACTTCTACAATTTTTGTTAGAAAAAAGGTGTAGCTATGGGCAATCCACTATCACCAATACTTGCTGATATCACTAGTTCATGAAAGTCTAGCGCAACTTATACGGAAGCCCACTTTTATTAAAAAATACCATGCCAAAGCGCTTGGAACAACATCAAGGAAATGTCAACTCAAAATCAGAACTCACAGCTCTCGCGAAACATTGTAAAATTAACAGCCACCAATTTGATTTTCATAACACACAAATTCTAGAAGAAGAATCGCATAAAATAAAACGGGAAACATTAGAAATGATTCACATTCACTTAGATCAAAAAAACACAGTAAATCTTAAATCAGACACACAATTTTTAAATTTTAACCAGAAAACATTATTGAACATTTACAAAACATAACACACATTCGTCAATAACACACATTGATTTCACATCACATAACAACATAAAACATGAAAACACTTCACATCTAACATATACTCACACTATTTATTTATTTATTTATTTACCAACTCTATACTTATATACAATCTGGTTACAATTTTAAAAATACATTAATATAGTATACTAAAAATTTAATTAAAAAAAAAATTAAAAAAAAGTAAAATTAAACAAACATGAAAAATTACCAATAATTTAAAAGAACATTAGACATTAAATGCATCCCTGGATAGATTAAAGTCGAAAGCCGATCGAACTTTATTAAAAGAAACAGTAGATTGATAAACAGGTTCATATTTACGGTAATTATGCCTAATATAAGGCAGCTTAATTTGGAAATCTCTAACGCGAAGGGTCCGTAACGGAGTATATATATCGTACAACACCAAAATCTCAGGACAGTCAATTTTAGACACCAACAAGTCTCTAACCATTAACGCGCCAATTTCGATTCTGCGGATAAAGAGCGGCCCAATATTTATTAATTTACATCTACCTCGATACGGTGGGAGTATAAAATCGGGTAGGTTCCGATCTCTGGGCAACATTCGCAGAGAAAACCTTAAAAAGCGCTTTTGAACACTTTCTATTCGGTCTGAACAGTAATAACATTAATACCATTAACAACATAAATTAATTTAACAGCACATTCACAACACCAACATAGTTAGAAACAACATAAAATTACACAAATAAAACTGAAATAATCCAAAGGCAAAAATAATAATAACTAAAAAAAAAATCCATCACCAGCATATCATTGCGTAAACCAAAATAACATATAATGTTGACATTTAAGATTCGACAGATTAAGTTTTTGTAAAGTAATAGAATTTTTAAGTCCTTTAAGCTTTTCGTAAATATTTTTTGTTCAGTTCATTATTTCGTGTTTTCATCGTGATATGTTGTAACCTTTACGAAGCAATTTTAAAGTGTGACCATATTATTCTAGTATTACTATTTAGATTCCACAAATTCAAATCTATTTAATCTATGTCATAAAATAGAAGAATAACAAGACTTAATTTTTATCATTCATTGATCTTACACTACCGTACTAAATAAAATTAAAATAATATAATGTTTTTACGTTTTGTATTTCTTATGTTATTTATTACATATTTATCAATGTTTATTAATATTTTTAATATTTTAAATGTGCAATCGGAGTTTTTAACATAGTGACGAATCATGATTATTTTTTCAGAAATTTTAATTAATAAATTTCTCAAAAATATTGTAAGTAGAATTTTTCTCCAATTAAAGCGTCAGTAAAAAGCGTCATTAAAAATTAAAATTAAAAACCAAATTCTCTCATTTTCTTCTCTTTTGCTTTTCTTTTAATAATTTTTCTAAATAATTATATGTATATGGTTAACATTAATTAATTGTGTGTAAATTTTCATTAAAATTATATCACTAGATTCTGATGATGCCAATGATGGCGGAATACTAAGTTAACTGTTATTTTCTTTGAGGGTGTGTGAAGTTACTTGGCTGATGACCCAGAGGTTATTGAACACTTGGAAACCAACAACCACTTGGATGCCATTAATGTTTAAGTAAAGTTACCCTCCGATTCTAACGTACAGTCACAGACTTATTTTCAGTCTTAGCGAAAACTTTTGTCTTAACGAAGACTAGATACTTTAAATTCGTATTCTGCACTTAGTCTTATCTGTCAGTAGTCATAAAAAATTGTCTTCGTTAATATCAGCGAAATAGGTGGTCTTAGGAATCATAATTTTGACATTTACACAAAAACAATAATTATATGTATTTGACTACAAAAACCGAAAAAATCTTTCAAAATAAAATATTATGTACTCTCTCAGCATATATAAAACATAAATTTGAGTTTTTTTTACCAATTTCGAATTGAACTGATCTTTTCGTTCATAAATTTGAAACAATATGGTAAAAATTTGGTTTCGACAGTTCTACAAAAGTCTTTGGAGAGTTTCTAATATGTTATTTAAGACTACTGTCTTCAGAATTTAATGAAGACTTTAGTCTTACCCCCCGATTCTGATGATAAGACTATTAAGACTATCTTAGCTAAGACTTTCTTGTTAAGACTTTTTTTTAAGACTAAAGTCTTCATGGAAATTCTGATATAGAATATATTAGAAACTCTCCAAAGACTTTTGTAGAGCTGTCGAAACCAAATTTTTACGATATTGTTTCAAATTTATGAACGAAAAGATCAGTTCAATTCGAAATTGGTAAAAAAACTCAAATTTATGTTTTATATATGCTGAGAGAGTACATAATATTTTATTTTGAAAGATTTTTTCGGTTTTTGTAGTCAAATACATATAATTATTGTTTTTGTGTAAATGTCAAAATTATGATTCCTAAGACCACCTATTTCGCTGATATTAACGAAGACAATTTTTTAAGACTACTGACAGATAAGACTAAGTGCAGAATACGAATTTAAAGTATCTAGTCTTCGTTAAGACAAAAGTTTTCGCTAAGACTGAAAATACGTCTGTGACTGTACGTTAGAATTGGGGGGTTAATCTCTTCAGAGTTCTATACCTCGAAATGAAACACCCTTTATTTATTAAAATCTCACATAATAAATAAAACGCGGGCATCGATGTACTCCTAGCTGAACTAATCATTTTTTAAGAAGATAACATCGTTCCTCCAGGTGTCATTTGAAACGTTGGGCTTATGCGACGCTCCATAACTAATTAGAAGAAAATGTAGTGGTAAACTCTAAACCCATTTAAACCCAAAATACCAAAAACGGCCACACATTTCTAGAGGCAATATTTTAACAATTACGCACGTTTTAGTTTAGTTTTTTTATAAAACGTGTTCTTAACATATCATTTTTCAATTACCATAACATTGGCAGTGTGTTAGTTAACCTTAAATGTCAAAACAAACCACTTAAAACGAAATAAAATTATTGTACAGGACTACGATGGGTCAAAGTTATTGGTAAGCTTGTTTTATGTAAATAAAACATAGTATAGTAATATCAAATCGAGATACCCTGTGTGAATTAAATATATAAGTAATTAAATAACATCAAGAAATGTATAAATATATAGCAGTTTTTATACAAACCGGGACTAAAATTTGGAAAGCCATTTGAGTCTTTGTATATTATAGTTTTACTAAAAATAGGAGATGGCCGAAAAAGGCCATTTGGGATATGGTGATATTTTATTTTTTAGTTTTTATTTTAAAGACTAGAACAATATTTCAAATATTTCCATCATAAAAACGAAAAAATTATTTCAAGGAAAAGAAATTTAGCTAGCTGAGGCGTTGGAGGAACTGGAAAAATCAGTATATCGATTTTGTCTCGTGAGTTAAAGCGGATCCAGTCAGAAATAAAAACTTAATTTAATAAAAAAATAAGAATGCGATAAATGGCATTTCAATGTTATTATCCAGTCAAACTTAATTTACATGTAAGAAACCGAATTGCCCTTCGTTAAATTATAGCTGTCACTTAATAAAAAATTAGTGCGCGCTATTTCTCGCTCGAAAATAAGAAAAACTTAAAAATATGTACGATTTTTTGTTGTGTTTTATACTCGTACACAGCAAACGAAGATAAATTTTTGATATGGGTGGAAGCCATATTTATTTTGTGTACATTTTTTTGTTTACTATTTTATTTATTAAATAAAACTATTTTAATATTTTTTCGTATTATGTGATTAGTTTTAATAATGTTTGATAAAGTAAAAATGGTGTTTTAGTGGATTTTGTAAAAAATTAATTTGTTAATGGTATGATATTATAGTGTAAACGCTATTTTACTACTATAATATTTTAATTTTGTTTAGTTTATTTCCTTTTTTCTTTGTGATGTAAAAGCATCTCGTGTAAGTGTACATTTTCAAATACGAAATTTATATATAAAAATTTATAGCAACAACAATAAAAAACAGCTGTTTGTAAACGAACAGCTGTCACGTAAAATTATTATTTTTGGCTGGTTGGAATACCAAAAAAAAAGAAAAACAATTGGGTTCGGTAAAATCCGTATTTTTTTCTTGTTAAGTTCTGACTGGTTCCGCTTTTACTCATTTAAAATGAATGAAGCAAAAAAAACGAATATGTACACAGTGTATATTTGTATAATGCCAATGCCTTCTAAACTACTGGCCGCTTACACCAAATGATGACGACACGCTAAGTCGACGTTGTTGTTGCTTTCTCTAGTTGCTTATAGACTCTACGTAAATATCCTAAAATTATTATTGCGCAGTCTCGGTATAGACTTAAATTGACGTCATGTGCGAAAAATGAGAGTAGTAAAAGGCCAGTAGTATAGAAGGCATTGATAATGCACAATCATGTCTTTGTATTTGTATTTTTCTTTTGTTCGTGTTTGTGTCATTTGTATGATGAACAGTGTCAAAATAACGCGATCCAGGTGATCGGTTTAATTGTTATGGTGCTTATTTCCTTTTCTCAGCACATTATGTCTGCTCTCGAGCTGTGGAGTTAACATGCTAATATATTTTATTTTTAATTTTTTTATCATAAATTAATTTTATATGTTTTAATAAAATTTTATAAATAAATTTATTTTAAATTTCATAAATTTTAAAAATAAAATGTTATCTATAAAAAAAAATTGAAAATACATAAACAACACAAAAATATGGCGTTTACAATGGTTAACTCTTTCAGTGCCAAAAAGCGCTATCGTGCTCCTCAAGGATAAAAATCCGGAATTTTTTTATCCCATCGTTTTAACCAATTACATCACGTAAATTATACAACAGACACGCCTCTTCTCATACAAAAGAGTTGAAAAAAAAATTGAAAAAAAATCTCGGATGTAAAAATCCTGGATTTCCATCCAACGTATGTATACGGCTTCAATACAATAGCCGAAATCATGTTGGCATTCAAAGGGTTAATATGAATAAACAAAAAAAGAATGACATATGGCTTGCATATGCAGTAAAACAAAAAATGCGACTACTATATCTTTCCGGTTACACTCATTTCGTTTCACACATTTCGAGACAAAATCCGTATACAAATGATGAAACCAACTTACCGGCATAAATTTATTTACCACCAGAAGAAAATGATCAAACCGCCAAAGACTCGGGGATGAGGTAGTTGTAAATATAAATTGCATAGCGAACACAATGTTGTGTACTGAAGTTAGAGTGGAGTTGGAAAATGAAGATGAGTTAGTTATCAATGAAAACTTTGAACTAGATGACGAAACTGATATGGTTTAAATAGTTCAACTATATAAACGACCACGAATAGAAGTCATTAATAAGATATTACATTAATGAATAAAAGATGAAATACCTGAAAACGTAAAACCGAAATTGAACAGTTTCGACGAAGTATAATCCCCGATATATCACTAACTGGCAAATCACACCCCGTTGAATTTTTTGACCTTTTTTCAACGATGAGTTGATACTGAATTTAGTAAATTGTACGAAAAAGTATTCATCTCATTACACAAAAACGTTTCTTCTCATGAAATATATGCATTGATTGGGATCCTGATCGTTTCAGAATACCGCGACGGTAATTGTATTGAACTTCGACAAAAACGTGTGGAGAATGTGGTCTAAGAACCGTGAAAATGTGCTTGTCCTGTATGATTCCACTACATGTTAAATGTTTCGAATTTCACCACCTACCAAAAAATTAAAAATTAAAATGTGATAATTGAGACTAAATAAGATAAACGCTCTCTACTGAATTTATATACTTTATACTAATATGTTATATTAAATAAACCTTAAAACGCAAAGACAAAGTATTGTTATTATCATTTTTTGACAATGGCAATCCCCAAATGGCGTTTTTCGGCCATTGTAGTTTTTCTGAATTTTTCCGAACTGGCGGAAAATTTTAACTTTTAGCTTGGAAATTTTAGTTCAAATAGTTAGGACCAACGAGGATTTCAATGGTTTATTTAAGATTTCGAAAAAAAAAATTCTGGGATCAAATGTGTTAAGCCATCCTAACCAATAAATGTATTCTGAAGTTTCAGGCGTTTAGTTCGTCAAATTATGCAGTTCAGCGTAAAATGTTTTTCTTGAAATTAACTAACAAATGCGAATGTCTGCTGGTACTAATTTGTAATTCCCGTTTGAAGCATCTTCATTTAATGCTATACCGTATCACGATCCCAAGCCTTAATAATTTGTGCGGGGTAGAAAATATTGCGATGAATTCTGCCAGAAAGTTAGATACTGTTTTTACTTTTGATTCACGCGGGAAATAACCACTGGCGTATATGTTGGCCAATACTATAATTTCTTTGACAACCACCTTTGAACATTCCATCACATTGCGTTTGCAATTTCTGCCGGAAGCACAATTAACCGAGCTCTTTTGAATGATTTATATTGATTGATCTAAGGACTTGATCAGCAGGACTACATCTCCATAAAATCCTATATAATCACCTAAATAAACATCTTTTCGAATTCTACCGTTAACACTACTTCATATTTGCGAAACTTTCGTAAAATCTGATATAAGCTATTTTGTACTATGCGGCCAACAGTAAAACACATTTGAAAGAGTTGTTCTCGAAGCTTTTATGACCTCCTTGTGAAGAAAAAAGCAGAGATTTGACTCGTTTATGGTCTTTTCCATGTGTCAATTGCAGAAGAAGACTTTATGGAACTTTAAACGGTAAACAGATAACAAACCAACCATCTAAATTCGTTATGGTAGTTCGAACAAAGTGATGCTCACATTTTTCTTCATCTTGCTTACGGTGGTTTTGTTCTGTCAGTTCTTCTATTTGCCAAAATCTTCAGGCAGTTCTTCTTTTCCAAATCAACTTAGACGAATCAGCTTTGTGATAAGAACAAACCGAGTGTTGTTCCCTCGTGTTAAGAGTAAGTATCGATCTAAAAATTGTATTTAATCTATCGGTTGATTGTTAGCACCTATGCAACTTTAACATCGCTAATGATTTGAAAAAAAAAACTGATCGGCTCCAATCAAAATTCTTTAGTTCCGGGAATATTATATTTTTTATCTACTAGTTGTAGATTTTCTAGGATTTTCCAAACCTCTGATCGCGATGTATTATGAAAGTCTGACCACATCACCAAAATGACCAAATTTGATCTTAAATGCCATCAGTAGACCTAGAAGATAACGAAAAAATCCCAAAGTCGTAGTGTATTTATTATTAGCATTAGGTGGCTTTAGTTAGATGGCTGAATGAGCTACTTTTTTTTTATTTTTCTATTTTTTTTATAAAAAAGAGCATAATAATCGTCCAGTGGATTTAATATTTAATGTCCCTTCCAAGGACAATTAATACCCCCTTCTCATTCACGTACACACCACCGATTCACACAATTACAGTATACCACCATGACATGAACTGTGGGTCGACGCTGAATTCTGCACTCCAACAGACGGTCTTAGTTGTGTCGAAAATCCGCTTTGCATCCAGTCTCTGTTGGGATTCGAACCCAGTACCGCTCGGTCCAAGTGCCGAAGCTTTTACCACTGCACCACTTGTCCGATAACTTCATGTACTAGAATGTACTAGAACTGAATTACGATCTGCATCCAAGTTTGAGTAAAAATGATAACAGTACACCTAAAGAATCAAAATTCTTAGCAGAAAACTCGAAGTCATGCATTATTAGCATTGGCTGGGTTTAGTTAGAAGACTCAATAAGTGGTGCACTTCATTTACTAGCCAGACCTGCATCACAATCTCCGGGAATGGCCGTCAATCAGCACTATTAGCATTAGGTGCACTATCAGCAGTATGTGGTTTTAGATAGAAGACTCAACTTGTAAGTTCGTGTACTAGCTACGTCTGAAGCACGAACATGACATCACTAGCAGTACACCTAGAATATTCAAATTCGTAGCAGAAATTTCAAAGTCGTGGATACTTTATAACAAACAAATTATTTTGCTACCAGTGCCAAAACGGTGGATTTGTGAATTAAAATTCTGACAATAAAATGTTTGGTTTGTCTAAAACAAGGGTATTTCAGCCAATGTGTGATATTCTGTAATACATTAATATCTTGCTGATGATTTTATGGATATGAGAAAAAATGTAAATGCTTTCAGCGCGGCTACTATTGCTTTAACTACTAAAGTGTTTCAGCTAACTCTGTTCCATTCTTCAAGGCCTTTGCAACGATATGTGAGAAGTCTGTTCTATAAGAAAATAATAATTTGCAAACAGGGCTAAAACGGTGAATTTGTGAAAGTTTCAACAAAACTTATTATTTGAGTATCTGAAACAGACTGATGTTTTACTACTATTAAAATTTGACAGCGATATTTTGTCATTTACTTGCTATGTAGGTATTGCAAACATTGTGGCGTAGCCAAACCTAATAAAGTTTGGACTGAAATCCAGTCAATAGAAAATTGTATTAGAAATTATCGTTTGTATCAAAAAGCTTCTGAAGCATATTTCACTTGAATATTTTACTTCCTGACAAGTTAGCATGTGACAAATATTTAACGTTTTCATATTCTAAATTCAATTCTAACTATCAACACGTGTAGGCAATTAAATACATGTTCATTGTAGACAAAATGACACAACACAGTCCATAAACCAGAATGCTACCTTGTTCTATAAAGAAAAACTACCCCGGTCAATATTATTCACGAGATACGTTCACCCACAGCAAGCGTTATGATAAGGTCACATGGAAACAATCAAAGTGATCTGATCGCATCAATATAGCAAAAAATCTAACTAGATTTACATTCAAACAAGTTTTCTATGACCAAACATACTTTCGAATTGAAGAAACCAAAAGATGTTTAGTATATAAGAAACAAATTGCCGCATCAAAAATTACAGTTTGAATTCAACAATAATACAAACCACAACTCAATCAAGATGAAATTCCTTGTAAGTTTAATTCTTATTTAAAATTTTTATATATTTAACATTTAAAACTTTAAAATTTAAAAATTAAACCTAATAATTATTTTAAAATATTTTTTAGATTGCATTATTCGCTTTAGTAGCAGTAGCCAGCGCCGCCACCGTCAACAGTGACGCCGAAGCACCAATTCTTCGATCAACTTCCGACATTGACGTTGATGGTTCATTCAGCTATGGATATGAAACTGGCAATGGAATCTCTGCTGATGCGTCCGGAAATGTTGATGGTGTTCAAGGTCGTTTCTCATACACATCACCTGAAGGACAAAAAATCGAACTCAGCTACCTAGCTAACGATGGTGGATTCCAACCACAAGGCGCCCATTTACCAGTTGGCCCAGAAGTACCCGCATATGTTTTCCGCGCTCTTGAATATATCAGAACTCATCCACCAAAAGAAGAAAAAAAATATTAAATTTGAGCAGTTACTAGAAATATAATTTAAAAAATTTTAATTTTTGATTTTCTTGTCCTCGTCTATTTGAGTTGTCCGATTGGTGAGTGAGAACTGTTTATTGTAAAACACTCAGCAATTCGGAAAGAGTAATTTTGATCAATTTGTTTAACAAAGTGTGGTTGTTCTTAAGTTGTCTGGAATGCTATAGACTGATCAGGAAATAGCGATAGTGTCATTTCCCAAGCTCCAATTATTGAATAAACTACCATAGAAGTTATCACTTAATGACCAAATCTGTGTTGAAGTAATTAATCGAAAAAAGAAACAAAAACATTAATACAGATTTAAAATATTAACCTTAATGGAATTCTTTCTGGACACGCGATATCGTTTCAAAATATTGAAATGATGTATCTTCTATCAACTGTTAATTTATAAATAACTGGCAATCCTCACACTTAAAAAATGACACATTTTAGTGTTTGGCACAATAGACAAACAGAATAAACAAAAAATTATAAAATTAATTTAAAACGCGAAACGATAAATAAAACGGTTAATTTATTCACAAAAAGAAGATGCACTTTAAATTGACAAATTTTTGGTTTCCTATTAATTTATTTAAAGATCAAGAGCATCCAAAGAATTGAGTTTGTTGTCAGGTTATTAACGCAAAAATCATTGGGTAAGAAATTTCAGAGTTAGGTTTTGTGTGTGTTGTATCGGCTGCAAAGGCTCCCAAATATTTTCGTATGATGGTGGAAAAAATTTGGACTATCGCTGGAACGCTTTCAAGACGATGCAATAGGACACGCCACATGGAAAATATGTTCTAAATGTTCAATGACTCTGAACATTAGAGCGTGCACGCTCAGCATGATCCATCGAATAAAAGGTCGGTTCATCGAATAAAAGGTCTGGAGTCAATACTAGTAGTTGTGAAACAAACTTTAGAAAAACGTTTTTTCTGATACATAAAAGAAGAGTTGTATTTCGAGGAGACGAGAAAACAAACAACCTTAGTGATTTTATAGCTGATGTTAAGATGTTTGCCGCCACGGAATGCATAAGTGAATGTCTGTTGATCAATAGAGTTAGTTTTCGATTAAGAAAAACAAACCATTTAAAAGTTGGAAAGATCTACGAAAATCATTATGGAAAACGTTTGTACCAGAAGATCATGATTATTGGCTTCTGCAAGAGATTTGTCAACGTTTTCAGGGTAGTGATGAAAATTATGGAATGTGTCTAGCACATATGAAAAACTCTTTTCAATATTTAATCGAACAAATTTCTGAAAAGGAGAATTTAAAAACCATAATTAGGCAACCAAGATCTGTTTACATTGAAAAATTACCTACTGACGATTTCCATCGAATGTAGATAGCGTTGGTTTCTACGTCTACAAAGGGGACGATAATTGTCAAATCTATTGTTTTGACAGTTTTGATCCCCCTTGCTTGTGAGAGTTGTGTTTTGTTCACCATGTCAGCTACTTTGTTGGAAATCGCAAATAGTTGATATCAACACAATTGATGAATTGACTCAGTATTCCAAAAAAATCGTGAATCATTTTTATGGCATGTATATATTATAAACGTTTGCTTATGGCTGCTTGAGTGGCATTTAACTGTTCTGCAAGTTCTTTCTCTGTTTGAGCTGAGTTTTCCTTTCATCTTGAATTTTTTTTGGTTGACCAGGACGTTCTTTGTCACTGACATCAAAATCAAAACTTTTGAATCGTTACCAGTTTTTGCAAGTTTGTTGCAAACGATAACTTTCAGCAGCAAACGATAACTTTCAGCAGCAAAAAAGTAATGCTTCCCGCAAATGCTGTTTTGTTGGTACGAAATTCGATATGTTTAAACGAGATTAAAAAATGTGTTGTTTACGCTTTCACGTATAATGACAAACTAAATTTTAATGTGAAATGTCAACACTTTAAAACGCCGTAGGTGTCATTGTAAAAGAATGTTTAGTACTAAAGTTACACCATCTCTTAGAAAATCCAAAAAACTAAGTTATACACCCAATAAAATTCGTTTTTGCCTGGATTGCATATTAAAACTACTAAATTTCTGCCCAGCGTTGATCTTCCTGATGCCTTTCGGCAGCTCCCACTGGAGGAGAATATACCGTAATGCCGTTTGGTCTCCATATCGCTCCACAGACACAAGCTCGGCTTATGGATATATTGTTAGGTATTGACCAAGTACCCTTGACCAAGTTTTCCTCTACTTGGGCGACATAGTAACGTTAACTGAAACAATAATCAATCTGGATAAATCAAAATTTGTTCAAAAAAGTACGAAGTACCTGGGCACTGTAATATCCGAGGAGGAATTGCGAACGGATCCAGATAAGGTTCAAGTAATACTGGATTACTCAATACTTAAGAATATTAAAGGTGTCCGTAGGCGTTTGGGAATGGTAGGATGGTACCGCGAATTAATTCCGAACGCTTCTCTTTCTACCCCAATCTGATATTCTACAAAAAGTAAATGATTATTTTGGCGGCTAACTTTGGTTTCTTAGAGCTCATATCTCGATTAATATCGCCACTAATCTTTTCAAACCCAGATTTGTAATTCATCCTTTTATAATTCAAACAGACGCGTCGGATGTTGGTATCGGTGTGTACTTACTCAAGAATCAGATTACACGTTCATGTCATTCTTTTCACAAAAATTAAAAGTCCAACAACAAAAATACCATACAGGATACAACCGAGAAAAAATGTCTTGCCGTAATTTTAACCATTCCCTTTAACCGTGGTCCCATATTCCCTTTCACGTATCATGGCATGGATAATTACTCTTCGTTTAAACTTTACTGCTTCACTTGCTACTCATATTGGAGTTAAGAAAATAATACCGAAACTCAAGGAGGAATATTATTGGCCAAAGTTGAGTACTACAGATAAAGATTATGTGCGAAACTGCGAAATTAGAAAATTCATGAGTCAGAAAATTCGCCAAGAACCATAGTCGGTTATTGCAGTAGATTTTCTTGGGCCCTTGCCCATATCCAAGCAAGGGAATGCATATATTTTTGTTTTATTAAATGTTTCTACAAAGTTCGTGATATTTTAGTCTTTAAGAAATTCCGAAACACGGTTTCGTCCTCTCAACGCTATTTTCTGAAGATCAATTTCAAGAAAATGGAATTAATAAACATTATCGTAATGTTCGATATGAGAAAGTCCAGTAGCTTTATCCTCCCTAGCCCGTTAGTAGCGTCAGAAGAAAATAATTTTTTATCTGCTCAAGTTTGTCGACTTGAGTACCGGTAAGTTTCTGTTGAGAGGAGTCAGAATTCGTAGACAAGTCAATGTCAAGAAATAAAATTACATCCAAACTATATACAACATAGAATCGCGTAATCGATTAGTTTGGTTGTTGTAACATATTTTGGTTTAAACATAGCCCAGAATTTTGTCAGGCGTCCCATCAGCAGTTCGAATAACAGAAGACTTTTTCTTTAACTTTAGTTTTTGAACGCACCACAAACAGTCCGACGGGTTGTTTCTCACCAATCTTAAGCGCAAATCACGACATTTTGTGTCAAAGTTGCGATTTGGAGACCGCAGAAAATTGACCGATTTATATGACCGCAGAAAATCAAAAAATTATAGTAAAAATTCTAGTTCATAAATTTTCCCCAAATCTTTCATATAGTCTCAGCATGACCTAGGTTATTAGAAAAACAACCGAAAGTATTGGTTACTAGTGTAAGTTTTTGAGATAATGGCCAAAAACTGAAAATAACTTAATGGCCGCAGAAAATCAAAAAATTATAGTGAAAATTGTTGAAACTTTTTCCGAATTGTCCCTGTATGCGATGCAAATTTTACAAAATTTAATTAAGGAATAGCGGAGTTCTCTCATTTTAAAATTTATTTTTACCGTTTTAAAATGTACAGACACCATTTTTCATAAGGACTGGATATGAAATGGCTAGATTAGTCCAGCACGAACAGATCCTAGAGTTTTGTCCAAAACTCACTTTAAAATTCTTAGAAAATACTACTATCCAAATTTCATCGTAATTCGTTAAGAAATGGCGGAAAGACAATATAGCCGCGTTTTATTTTTCGAGCACTATCCGGAGCCGAAAGGAAAATTTCTACTGAAACTGAAAATTAAGAATAAATGCATCCATAAAACAAACATTTATCACTTGAGATATACTAATTAACATTTATTTTGACATGACATCATAAACAAGAATTCATCATACTACTTTTTAAACTTTTTATTGTAAGATTAAGTTTGTAATGGTTTCAGGGGTTTACAAGATAAAGGCCTTATCAGATTTCTCATTGAAATGGATAGCGCTCCCGATAGCGGCTTCCGATAAATAGGGAGAGCAAAAAAATTTTTTATCGATTTTTAATCAAAAAGTTGAACGATAAACCTTAGTTTAGACTAGAGTTAAATAAATTAATTATATGTAAAAATAGCGCACTAAATATACGTTTTGACATAGAAAATTGGTTGCTCCGAATACATCTATCGGGCGCTAATAAAAAAACACGGCATATATTGTTAAATTTCAAGATTTCAATTACCGAGTTCCTTTACTTAGGATATCAATCAATTTGTCATTTTAAGGATCACTTTTAATATTTTATTCCGCTGAGATGTTTTATTTAGTGAAAAAAGTGATACATAATGAAAAAAAAAATTACGCTAGTAATTACATAACATCTTTAGTGCTGCTGCTTGCGGCGAGTAGCTTAATCTCTTATTTTCCACTGTCAAATTTCTCTTAATCTTATACAGCATCTTTGAAGACGTCTATGTCAATATAACTATTGTGTTTTACTAACACAATTGTGTGGGTACGGCAAACGTACCATGTCAAAAATTTATGTTTCTATGTGTTTTGACCCAACTTACACCCAACACTATAACTATACACATAATTGTGTTGGTTGTACTTCAAACAAGTGAAATTTTTTATCATAAACGCCATTACATACTATGATTTTTTACTCACACATTTGTGTGGTTTGGACTTTAATACAGCCGTTTTTTTTGGTTGAAAAAGGGATATAACGCTCGTGATGATACTCTGTTGTCTCTGTTTGTAATGCTTTTTCTAATAATTTTATTGCATCAGGGGTTTCTGGGTCATTCCACGTACCACCAATTCGACACCTGACTCGTCTTGAGTTAAAAATTTGATATTACACATGGTAAAAATGAGTTGATACGAATTCCAAATGTATAGTACTAACACTAGAATGACTCTTAATATAGTTTAAAATTATTTCTATTTTAATTCTAACAAAAAAATATTTATTTTCAAAAAACAAATTATTTCAATGTGTAAAAAAAAATTAATAAAATATTATTTTCTAATAATAATCAAAGTTTTGAATAAACCAATAAATAAAATAAATGTACAGTATGTTCAACAAGAGCGTGTTATGCCGTACTGTACTTAAAACTATAGGAACAAATATGGGCGGGGCTTAAATTGGTTTTCTATTGATTCCTCTTGGACGCGCTAAAACAAACGTTAGTTTAACTGCAACTGTTTAGCGGATAACAAATATGAAAGAAATGAGTGCAATTTATAAAAAACGATTTGAAGCGGTGTTTTGCAAATGCAGCTAATTATATAAAAATGTCAAAAACATTTGTACAGAAGAGGATTACACATAATTCAATGTATAAAAATGTTGACGATTTGCCAGATACAGGCAAAATCCGAACCACTACAAAAAAGGAGCATGAGGGCATCATACAGTTATTTTATGAATATTCTTCGCTTACGCTGGATGCAGCCGTGGTAAAATTGGCAAAAAATAATACTATTTTACCAAAAACAACCATACGGAAGAACATGGCTACGCATATGGAAATACTTTGGTCAAACCACTGGCAACACAAAAATACATAGAAAAGCGACTACAGTGGGCAAATGAACATAAAAACAAAGATTTTACGAATATTTTGTTTACCGATGAGTCATCTTTTTGGGGTTTTAATTTTAAAAGTCGTGTTTGGCGAAGTAAGCAAAAAGGATTGTGCGAACTGTGAAGCACTCGTCCTACCTCCATGGGATGCTCCACCAAGCAAGGTTTTGGTAAATTAATCATTTCCACACGTAACCTAAACGCACTTTTCATGAATAAAATTTATTCACAAGGTTTGTTACCATCTATCCTGAAATGGTTTGGAGCGGGGAACTCTAATTGAATCTTGCAAGAAGACAACGATCCAAAACACCATAGTCTACTTTGTTCGGAATTTAAAGTCAAAAACGGCATCACAACATTGAATTCGCCATCTCAGGCACCAAATTATAATCCGATCAAAATGTTTGGGCATGATAGCGCCCTAGAAAATACAACAAACTTTCATAATAAAAACAAACAAAAAATCGTAGTTTTATTTTTACTTAGGTTTTTGCCGTACACGCTCTTGTTGCACATACTGTACATTTGTTTTTAAAGAAAAGTGACTTTTGCACTAGAAAGTAAATTTGTTACAAGTTTTAGTAGTTGCTCCAACGATTTTGAATTTTATTTTAAAATCAACATTAAACGTTTTAGAAATAAAATAGAAATATTTTAATTCAAAAACTTAGGATTTATTATTTAATTGGAGAACCTTGTTCAAACAAAAGTCACTATTTATTATTTTTTATTTAGTTCAAATTTATTAAAAATTAACCGTTATTAAACTAATCAATAAAATTATAAAACTAATATAATATGCGTTTCTAATAATTTACATTTCTCGTTTTTATAAATCGAGAGTTAAAAATGAGTTGAGTAAAAAACTTCTGATAATTCCAATGTCATGATTGTATTTGTGACTTTATAATGCGCGCAATGTAGAGTCACAAATACAATCATGACATTGAAATTATCAGAACTTTTATGGTAATACAACATAAAATCAAAGAAGAATTTCATTTGAACTAAAAAATTAAAACAAAATTTATTTCTGGGGTCGATTTTTTCCAAAATTCGACGGACGACACATGACGTTTTCGTATACGTATAAGGAGTATAGTATACAATTTTATATTAGTGTGTGTAATTTTCTGTGGTTAAATTTATTTGTTTTCTGCGAATGTAAGCATCAAAAATTATGAATCGGTACAAATCGTTCCAGTTTTTTGGTGCTTATTTCCTTTCGTCGTCTCAGTTTTTTGACATCTCACCAAGTATTTGAGTGGTGAGTAAACACGTTCGCGCAAATGCTAGAGCCGTCATTAAACTTTTTCGTTTTTTAACACATTTGCGCAAACATCATTCATATTTTAAGAAAAAACTCGACATATTTTTCAATTCTCACAATACATTCCTTTCCGCGACAAAATATCATTGCAATTACAAAAGTTTTCAAATATGTTCCTGAGTAGCACACACATTTAGAAAGTGCGCGTCAATGTGTTAAGAAAAAAATTTTTAACTACACAAATTTTGTATGTTTTTTTTTCAATGCGTAGTGGAATAAATGTTTTGTTTTCACAGAAACATAGGATTAGAAATTATTTTATAACTAAAATCAAATAAATTTAATTTTATTTAAAGCATAGAAATGTCATCAAAAAAAATAAAATGGCGCACATTCGCACTAACCCAAACACACGTACCACTACTATATCTATATACTTGCGGTTATTTCGTCAACTTGTCGAATTTTGGAAAAAATCGACCCCCTGATAATTCCAATGTCATCGTTGTTCTGTGATTTTTCGTTAAACAGGTATACGCAAAATAAACTAAATAGTTTTGATTGTATGCGGCTGTTTACAGAAAATAAACATGCACTTTATATTTTTACGTTTACATAGGATGAAATATCTCTTTTAGGTTGCCCTCTGGTAATACTTTCCATTTGCTACTTTACAGACATCTAATGGCGAACTTGAAAAGTAGTGAATTGGATGTTCAACAACAATATTTTTATTATTTCGCACTTCGTATGAATTATAATAAGATTCTTAAACGAAATTATTCGATACAGCAATATTGGACCGTGTAATTTTGTTAAATATAGATTGTTCTAATATTTGGTATTTTATTTAAATTATAGAATGTGCTGAAATGATTGTATTTTCTGAGAACTTAATTTTTTGTAATAATTAATTGGCAAAATTAACAGTACTTTTAGTTCCAAATGTTAATTAAATATTTTCTCGAGAAGTTAGGGCTGCGGCATAAATCTTATATTCTTTACGTTTTGAAACGAAGACATTTTTGGTGTGGTTCATTATAGACTGTTGGTCGTGCATTTTAATATTAAAATCTAAATTTCATATTTCAACTTCGGTTATTACTGGGAGTAGGCACATATCTGTGGTACTCGGTACCAAGTAAGTATCAACCAGAAGAGAAAAAAATGAATAAAAATTATGGTTTCTTTTGCAGACATTTTTAAATTATTAGTTTTCAATCTATTTAATGTTATTGGTATTGTTAATGTTCAATTTTATTGGTTTCTGCATTAAATAATTTAGTATTAATGTAAAATAGTATCACATGATATATATGCGGACTACTCCCTCAAATAGGTCATGCATAATAGCAAAAACAAAATTATTGATAACATGAAACGAAGGAATTTCATTAAATGCGCATTTTTGTTTAACGCCGACTGTAAGGTCTTTATCTATAAAACTTTGGTCGTCCTCTAATTTGGATCTCATTGCATCAGCAATTTCGTGCACGACAAAACCCATCTGAATTAAACGCCCTCGAAAATCCAAGGTTTTCATTTAATCTTAAATTAAATGTTATGAAAAGAAAAGGCAATTGGGCTTTCTAACAATTCGTTTTCTTTTAATTTTTTCGTTAGACGATATTCCGATTTAATGTCATCGATGAATTAAGTTCTCAATTTTGTTTGTCACTGGGGAATGCGGAACAATATCTTGTTTTATGGTAGTCAATAAATACTCATTGTCTAATTCCACACAGGGTATCTGGTGTTTTTGTCCAGGCCAACTAGTCGTAATAGATAATGTATATGTATGTGTAACAAAATTTGCAAAAAAAAAAAAATATTGAAATCTCTTCGCATATTTCTTTGCATCTCATGCGTGTATATACATAAATACAATTTTTTTTATTTTGTTTTATTCTGCTCTCTTGAAAATAAAATTTAAATTAAAATGTATGGCAGCGGTTTCGAAATTATTTTGCCATGGAACCCTTTTCCGATTCTTCAAATTTCATGGAACCCTATTCATGGAAAATCCTGTTTCGCATAAATGTGTTGTTTAAGAACGGCAATATAACTCTAATAGCCTTTTTGGCTAAATTTTTATATTCAACCTCTTCGAAGTTAGCGAGTATCCGAACTAATTTCAATTAAATTCTCGTATTCTACTACTAGTAGTCCCGTTGGCGTTTCATTGCTTTTGAAAGGATTTTATACCCAATAATTATCGTTATTGTTTAATTTTGGTATGTATGCATGAAATGTAGTGTGTATGTATATGTGTATGTATGAAATGAAACCTTATGGCACGGATTTTATCTGGTACTAGCTCGTTGAACCCCTAAAAATTGCCACGGAACTCCGGGGTTCCGCGGAACCCACTTTAGGAATCGCTGGCATAGGTCAAAAATGGCCTTGAAATATTTTTTATTTCATATGTTTACTTAGTGTGGTTGCACAGAAAATTTGTTTAAGTCGTAATTAAAACCTGTATGGGGAAAGAAACGAAGAAAAATACGGTATTTTTTTTCTCGCGTGCCATCAGCAATTAAGGTTGTTAATAGCTTCTTGTATACCATTTGCATCTTTTCGAGAAATTTTCCTTTTCGAATATAAATTAAAACAATAAAACAATTTAGATCTTGAGCTAAAGTCTTAGAATTTTAGTTAAACTTATAATTTCATTTTCTACCAGACTTGGTTCTTCTTCAAATGCAGATTTGCTTTCATTATCGCAATGTAAATTTTCATGAACGTTTTCTAAAGTTCTTTAAATTGCCAAATTTCATCTTACAGTTAGTTTTAGCGCATTGATAACTACCAAATCCTCTTCGCCGGGGTATACATTTTAGATTTTTTTATATAATTTTTTAATAAAATTATATTTTCATTACATTTAAAACAGAAAACCATTGTTAATTCAATGCTTAGAATTATTTGATAGTTTTTAGTTACTAATAGAAGATAATAAGCATGACACGCTTGAAATTTTTTCATCATACTTTATATATCAATGTTGAAAAAGTATTTCTGAGAAGCTGGGTAATTCTGGTAAAACTTCATGAAGTTTCCAAATTTTGCAAGTCCCTTTAATTTGGTCTAAAACTAATAATCTTACATAGGTTTGGATAAACCCCATTTTCAGGAAACTTCAGTTGTACTCCATATTCCAAGCTTCACCTAATGTTGAAAGATAGTGCCTTGTTTTCTCTGCCTGAGTTATGTTTGTTTTAAAATTTTAAATACCTAATCATCTATTTCCTCGTAGATTTAAAGAGCTCATAACGAATTAACTATAGATTATTGTTTTTTAATTCGATAAACAGTAGCCGAGACAATTAAAAAACTCTCAACAAAGCTACACATATTTAAACTATAACTCTACTAGGATTTGTACATACAAAAAAGTACTTCGGGGGTGTTTAGGATAATACAAGAAAACCTTACATGTAGTTTGAAATAATGAAACAAAGTAACAGAGCTATGAAGATGACGATTTTTCCGAAAACTGATTGTATTTAAACGTATGTATAAATTTAAAAACTTTTGGTCAAATTAAATGGGGTTGGAAGCTTCATAACAAGGTGAAAAAATTAGCCCTGATAGAAGTATGTTAGTTGAAACCAACTAATTTAGCGGTACTCTTGAAATATCTTAGAACAAAAAGATGATTGTACGTCCAGCGCTCTGATACCGATTTCATTAAAACTATTCATCCTATGGGTAAATGGTTACTATTGAAAAAAGCCTAAACTCAGTCAAGTTTACTTATTGAAAAACTCATAACTCGACCAGGGCCTCCCTTGGGGAAGCAAGCTATTTCGGAAAACTGTATGCAACCGGTTTTTAAACAAGTAATCGCTAACATTATTATTAAAACAATTACTCATCTTTACTCACAATTTTCTCCATTGAAAATAGTACGACTATTTGTTCTACAATATTCTGAAAATCGTGTGACTAGATCTTTTTTGTTAAAATGAATGGTCAATTTTTATTTTCACCAGCTTGGATCAAAACACCATATCATTATAATAAACTAAAATTTCTTGTAGTTATTCAAAATATTCCGGACATGCTGTATTAAAATCACAGTAATTAAACCACGGAAAGTTGAACATTAATTTAAAAAATTACAATTGGCGAACAATCTTGGCAAGATGTTATTTGGAGGACTGACTCATCAGGAACAACCGTCAAAATTACACTGTGGTTATGGAATTGCATTGGGTATGTTTTTCCAATCACGATTCAGTCACACAACGATTTGTAATCGTTTCATCAACATAAATATTTTTTCTCCATTTTTAATGTTTTGTTGTTGAAACATACTTACGAAATTCAATAGGTGTAGAGTACAGACTAATGGTCACATTTCGCTTTCTAGCAAAATTCATTCGCCTCGTATTCTTAAATTACTAATTTTTGTGGTTCTTGCCGTCCAATTGTATTTGGTCGCCATTTTGAGTAAGCAAATATCAAAAATATTTTTTCAAATTAATTTATCTGCATGAGGTTAAATTTGATAAAAACATTTTATAAAAGTGATAGTTGTATAAAACATGCATATTACACTATCAAAGAAAATTGATACAAATGTTTGATAAAACACCTTTGTTAAAGATCTTTTATAGCGTAATTCTGGCCTTATACAACAAACATTTCATAGTAAAAATTTATATTTTAATATTTTAGAAAAAATAGTGATTTAGATTTAAAAATTATCCTTTTCATTGCAATTGCAAACGAAAATTATTTATATTTTTATCAATATTTGTATGCGAATCTCAGATTGCTTATAACACATTTCTTGTTTTTCAAGAAATTCATGGAATTAGCTATGTATAACGAAATAGGGAATTATGAAATAATATTTTCTTGAAAACGTTATATAATACAAATTCAATTAAATTAATAATAAAAATATTGCTTTTAATTCAAAAATTTGAACTGTAAAATAAGTTATATAAACTAAAAAAACTATCACATAAAAAATTCAAATTATTGAAAAATCTTATTCAAAATTCAGAAACCCTATTTTTTTAATCTAAAAGAGAAGTGAAAAAAGAGAACTCTCTACGGTTTTTTTTAATTTTTTTTTTTTTTAAATTTAAAACCCGATTTTTTAATTCGAAAATCACGATTGCTTTCTGTACACTAGTACCTTCTCCTTTCCGTGCCATAATTATTGGTAATTTTTTTTTCGTTTTGCTTTCCTTGCTCCCATCTCCATTCATAATTACTAATTATTGGCATAGGTTGTGATCTAAGAAAAATTCTTGTTCCGTGCATCTGAAAGTGCATCTGAAAAATGAAGAAAACACGAAGCCCGTAAGCCAATCGTTACAACATTCGCAACGGTATGTGAGTAGTATGTCTTTAAGAAACTTATAATTTGCTAATAGTGCTAAATGGTGAATTTTTCAAAGTTTTAACTAAAGGACTATTCATAATAAACCATACACTATATATGAGTATTTGGGTATAATGAAAAAGACTTTAAAATCACAATGTGTTGTTGAACCGATACATCCCGTAGGACAGAGATTTCTATTTTGTATTTTTGGTATCAGGGGCCTTCAACTTCAAGAAAAATGGTTTTGGATTTAGGTATTTTTTTATCTAGATTTCGATAGCTTGAACCTATAGACCGATGTTATTGCATTAGAATTTGACAGTATTTTGTAATTTATCTACTATAGGTGTCGCAAAATACACTCCTGGACAAAATTAATATTTTTTTTTTGTAATAAAAAAAAATCCCGCTTGCCAATTTCAGTGGAAGTGGTATCAAATAATCCAAAATTTATATTTTTCACAAAAGAGGTACAAACGTGGCGTTATGGAATTATAGCGGCTATTTTTCATTGCAAAATGTTAAAATGTGTTAAACTATTTTTTTCTAATTTTCAAAAGCGGTTTATAAATATCAAAATTAGCTTTATTACAATTTAATTTCATTAATTTAGTAATGAGTATCCCCGGTCCCCCCCTCCCCCGTGCCTTTATAATGCCGATGTCCTGGAGATATTGATGTACCGTTGCAGCTAAGTGTACTGGAGCGTAAACACAAAACTAAAATAACCTATGAAGCCCACTTATAGCAAAACGTGATCGCCAAGAATGTTGCGAACATACCAGTCTGCATTCGTCCTCAAACCAATCTCCACCAGCTCCGTACGGCCCTCCCAACTGATTCCACCCCAAAACACTATCTAACCTCCATCAAAACTTTCATTTTGCACTATGTTACATGGTGCGTAACGTTCTCCAACTCTTCTGTATACACGATTCGGTCCATCTGGTTTCTATAATTGGATTTTGGTCTCATCTGAAAAGAGCACAGTGTCCCATTGATTAGTTCCCCAATTTGCATGAGTATGAGTAAATTCTAAACGGCTGGATTTGTAACAAGGAAGAAGCCGTGGATCTTTTACGGCCCGTTTTGGGGTTAGGTTCACTTCTTTTTATTTTCGTCTAATCGTTCGGACACTAATATTCACTTAACGAGCACTAAGCAACTGATTTTTCTGTTGAGTAACAGTACGATTTCGATCTAGTAACGAATTAATTTTAAAAAATTGATCATCATGCTCTGTTGTGCACCTCTTCCGGGCTTTCTTTTATATTCTCAGGTCTCTCCATATCGCTTAAGTATTCCTGAAACCGAAAACTAGTTCATTAGTAATTTTCGTGCGATTTGTTCTTGAGTATAACCTTTGACCATCTACAGCTCATGAAAGGTTGCCACATAAAAATAGATCTTATATTAGGTGTTTGCTTTGGAACACATTTACAATATGTAGTGGTACTGGATTTACAAATAATTGATATGCAATGGTACAAACCCCATCGTTGCGTTGAATTTCAAACAACATGCACCCTTGATTAAACATTTTTGATAAATTTAATTGATTGGTTTATAGTATAAACTTTATTCTAGGAGGTTTCTGATAAAAATATAAATTTGTTATCATTTGACACTATAGTAGTATTAAAATTGATCAGCGGGATTTTTTTTATTACCAAAAAAAATATGTTTTAATTTTGTCCACGAGTGTACGTAGGGCGGCCAAATCTTATAAAATTTGTAAAGAAATCCAGTCAATAGAATATTATATTACATTACATATTGTTTAGGTATTGTATCAAAAAGCTTCCGAAGCATATTTCAATTGAATATTTTACTTCCTCAAATTATCTTGTGATTATCAATATTTAACGTATTCGTATTCTCAATACAATACAATACAAACCAGAATGCTACCTTGTTCTATAAAGAAAAACTACCCGGTCAATATTACTCACCCAGAACAAGCTCTATGATAAGGTCACATGGAAACAATCAAAGTGATCTGATCGCATCACTATAGCACAAAATCTAACTAGATTTACATTCAAACAAGTTTTCTATGACCAAACATACTTTCGAATTGAAAAAACCAAAAGATGTTTAGTATATAAGAGACCAATTGCCGCATCAAAAATTATAGTTTGAATTCAACAATAATACAAACCACAACTCAATCAAGATGAAATTCCTTGTAAGTTTAATTCTTATTTAAAATTTTTATATTTAACATTTAAAACTTTAAAATTTAAAAATTAAACCTAATAAATATTTTAAAATATTTTTTAGATTGCATTATTCGCTTTAGTAGCAGTAGCCAGCGCCGCCACCGTCAACAGTGACGCCGAAGCACCAATTCTTCGCTCAACATCCGACATTGACGTTGATGGTTCATTCAGTTATGGATATGAAACTGGCAATGGAATCTCTGCTGATGCGTCCGGAAATGTTGATGGTGTTCAAGGTCGTTTCTCATACACATCACCTGAAGGACAAAAAATCGAACTCAGTTACGTAGCTAACGATGGTGGATTCCAACCACAAGGCGCCCATTTACCAGTTGGCCCAGAAGTACCCGCATATGTTTTCCGCGCTCTTGAATACATCAGAACTCATCCACCAAAAGAAGAAAAAAAATATTAAATTTGTATAGTAATTAGAAATATAATTTAAAAAATTTTAATTTTTGATTTTCTTGTCCTCGTCTACTTGAGTGTTTTGATTGGTGAGTGAGAACTGTTTATTGTAAAACACTCAGCAATTCGGAAAGAGTAATTTTGATCAATTTGTTTAACAACGTGTGGTTGTTCTTCAGTTTTTTGAAATGCTATAAACTTGAAATGTTAGCCATTTCAGTCATGATCAGGAAATAGCGATAGTGTCATTTCCAAAGCTCCAATTATTAAGTAAACTATCATAGAAATTATCACTTAACGACCAAATCTGTGTCGAGGTAATTAACCGCATAAAACCAAAAATTTTAATACATGTAATAGACTTATTAAATTAATTAAAAGAGATATAGTGAGGCTTTAAAATGAAAATTTTTAATTCGTAGAAGTCCCTGTTTCAATTAATTTCGAATAATTGGAACGTCGATATAATGATCTGCAACTTATAGTGACACCCTATTATGGTGTAAAAGACGTTTCCATTGCTTAAGTTTTGTTTGATTGAGCCAAGCGGATGTGCTATTATGAATAGTGATAAACGTGTTTCGCTATAATGGTACAATGAGACTCAGAAATTTTATAGAATATGTATGTGGTTATGTGCTGTGTATTATCATTGGCAGAACACGTAAACAAAAAACAATTGGAATTCCTTCCGGATACGTCATGACGCTTTAAAGTATTAAAACGATTTATGTACCATAAACGGCCAACTTATAAATAACTAACAATCCTCACGCTTAATATTGATAAAAAATGACACATTTTAATGTTTGACAGAATAGACAAACTGAATAAATAAAAATTTATAAAAATAATTAAAAACGTGAAACGATAAATAAAACGGTTAATTTATTCATAAAGATAAGATTCATTTTAAATTGGCAAATTTTTGGTTTCTTATTAATTTCTTTAAAGATCAAGAGCATCCAAAGAATTAAGTTTGTTGCCAGTTTCGTGCATACGCAAATAAAGAGAGGCAACGAATACTAAAGCAATATTACAATGTATTTACACCATTAAGAATAATTTGATTTCGCATGTAGAATTATTCATATGCCAGACGTTATAAAGTTTCGTTTTCATTTGTTCTACAGACCGCGTTTGCTATTTATTGGCAATGAATTCGATTTCATTTCGTAAATCTTTTTTATTAGAAGAGTATTATCGATGAACCCGTATTAGAAAAACTATACTAAACGTAATAAGCTTTACTGGTCGGCGATGATTGCACACTTAATTGAATTTGCTACACATGATTGAGTGACCTTAACCTAATGCGCATTCAATATCATCTTTAATTAAACATTTGTGGGTCGGTTAAATTGTATTTCGTGCCAACAACATTTCTGATCCTAAGAAACAATATAATTTTTTTTTTAACATTTTTGACAAATCCGCAATATATCCCCACTTAAAAACAAGCTTTTTTATGTTGATTTACAAATTGAATATTCTATGATCGCGTCACCGTAATTTGACCATTCGGACTAGATTTACGTGCAAACAAGTTTTTTTGCTTTTTCAACAGTTTTTTTTTCTGATCAGAAGAATCAAATTATTTTTCGTATATAAAAGGCAAGAAGCCACAACCATAATCATAGTTTGAATTTGACTACAAGACAAACCACAACTCTAATCAAGATGAAATTCCTTGTAAGTTTAATAATTTTATATTTTATCAAAATTTAAAAATTTATTTAATATTTATTTAATACTTTAGATTGCATTATTCGCTTTAGTAGCAGTAGCCAGCGCCGCCACCGTCAACAGTGACGCCGAAGCACCAATTCTTCGCTCAACATCCGATATTGACGTTGATGGTTCATTCAGCTATGGATATGAAACTGGCAATGGAATCTCTGCTGATGCGTCCGGAAATGTTGATGGTGTTCAAGGTCGTTTCTCATACACAGCACCTGACGGACAAAAAATCGAACTCAGCTACCTAGCTAACGATGGTGGATTCCAACCCCAAGGCGCCCATTTACCAGTTGGCCCTGAAACACCCGCATATGTTCTCCGCGCTCTTGAATTCATCAGAACCCATCCACCAAAAGAAGAAAACGTATATTAAATTTGTATAGTAATTAGAAATATAGTTTAAAAAAATTTAATTTCTTGTTTAAGTATTTTTTCACATTGGTTTTATATTTACTCGTGCTTATGTATAGAGTTGACATTCACCAATTCACTTTCGGAACTAACAGACTATTTAGTTGTTTAATATTGGATTTTCAGTCAAAACAGTATTTGTAAATAATTCCTACCACTCACTTCATATTCAGAGTGAAACCAAAACGGAATAACGATCAACAAACCATCGCGGTAAAGTTAAACCCATCAACAAAAAATCCTATGGCAAGTCACAGACTAATTAAATGACCCATTAAAAAATATAGGCCCAGACGCTTACAGGACAAATGCTGATTTAGACAAAGTGATAATAACCCCTGTCATATGGGAATATGTAAAGCCTCTTCAGAAATTAAACACAAAGCAGCCAAATTTTTGTCAATAACAAGAAGAGAGTACATTTCAATAGTACGGAATTTAATTATCGTTTAATTATCCATTTGGTATTACACTTTCTCTAAATGTTCAGAAAATTCCAAAAATGTGGATAGTAGTCATAAAATTATGAAGCTGAGAACAATAAAATTATCATCGAAGAACACGGTTTCGAAGAAAATGGATACCCTTTCCTCGAATTACACGGTTTCAAACAACACAATTTGTTGATTCTTTTTTAATGTTTTTTGTATATCCCTTTTCCGCCCATCAGAATGAAACTCCAGACTTAAAATTTTTACATAAAATGGGATATTTCAGTCATTTTGGCCGAGATCGGTCCACTGAAAGTGACAAAAGTATATCATTTACAAAAATCCTTCAGAACTAAAAGAATCTAAATTTAATTTACAACAATACCTGCCCAGATCAGATTTTCAAAATTTAAGAGGAAAAATGACACTTTTTGAAAAAACGGCTGCACAGGGTCATCTTGAAATTATTATGATCAGAACGGAAATGACGACAAGTGGTGGTTGATCAGATTTTCGATTTGCGATCTGCTACCTTTAAATTAAATTACCTCAAATTTAGTCAAAAACGAGTGGAGCTCAAAATTGTTTAATGTGGCATTTGATTAGGCCATAATGAACCTACACACCGATGTGAAGTTTTTAATAACCCAAATTAAAGAAAAGTGTAGCTACACAAATTATCGAGAAGTGTAACTTCTTAAAAGTGTAGCAATTAAAAGTGTATATATAGCACTCTTTTACTAAAAAAAGATCGTCAAAAATATGTATTTCATGCAAATATCGGGATCAAATTTTATCATAATAATTCTAGTCTAAATTTTGGCGTTACTAAAAAAATTAATTATTTAGACATATGAAATGATATGTGCATATGCGACATTATGGCCGATTAAAAGAATTCCAGAGATGTTACCAGGTAAATGCATATGCCATCTAGTAGTAAACAACTTGAGCTGTTCAAATAGTTAGCAAACATAAAATAAATAGTTTTGGGATAGTTCCACACAAGTTCTAGGACGTAAACTTCGTAAAAATTCAAATATTCTTCCAAATACTTGCTAATGGCCGATTCCAGCAAACTCAGGGATGTTACCAGGTGTGGTTGTGTATTTTCTAAAAGTGGATGAATCGTCCTGTTTAAAATAGTTAACCACGTAAAAATAAAATAATCTGAGTTTGCTTCATCAAAAACTCATTTATCATGGCTCGGTAACGCTCTTCATTGACTGTAAGGGCGGCTCCTTGCTCATTTTCGAGAAAAATCGACCAATGATTCCGCCGGTCTAAAATCCACACCAAACAGTCACTCGTTTAGAGTGCATCGCCTTTTCCACGGTGGCTACATGCGGATTTTCTGAGCCCGAAATGCGATAATTTTGCTTGGTGGCGTAGCCTTTGAAGTGAAAATGAGGTTCGTCGGAAAAGATAATTTTTCGGTAAAAATGCTCTTACAAGCGTTCCACATCCCTATTAGCGAACCGAAAACGTTGCGGATGGTCATTTTCCTTCAGCTTCTGTACTAATTCAACTTTGTACCTTTGTACGCCTTTATACCAAGGTCTTTATGCAAAATTCTCATCACAGAACTGCGTGAAATGTTCAATTCTTGAGCACGGTGGCGAGTTGATGTTGATGGATGAATGGACAGATGAAATGTTCTCATCTGTACGCGCTGTAAATACACGTGTACGTGTTGGTTTATCCAATAACAATCCAGTTTCACGAACTCGCTTCACAAATTGATCCACAAATTACCTTGTATAGGTCATTTCATTTCTACTGAATTTTCCACATAAATTTCTTACAGATTGGGTAGAAGACTTACCACTTTGAAAGTAAGTTTGCAATATTTCCTAATTTTGTTCAAGCGCAAATCGACCTATTTCGTAAATGTCAAATATTATACTAATTTTCTGTCTCTGTCATAACACGAATGACGTAAGTGTTGCCACACTCGACATAACCGGTAGTTGAAACTGCAAACGCTAGATGGGCCACCCGTTAGAATCTCAGAATGTTTCGTTCAAAAAAGAAAATGTAAATTAGAAAATATTTTGTTCATTGAAAATAAACAATTCGATTTGATCAGATGCACGGTATAACAGGTATGATAACAACAGAATTGGCTCGAATGTCTGAATAGGTTAAAAATACATCCAGACCTTCCACAAATATCAATCCATGCAGGATTCATGTGATGTGATTTCCAGCTACAAGCCATTTTCCTTGATATTTGAAGATGTAAAGTTTACTTAGTGTTGAATTTCTGCCCATATTTTGACGCATTATTATTATAATTTAGAAAATTTAATTTTTCATCAATTTTATTTTAGTTCTTTTAAATTTATAGTCCAGTTAATTTTTTGAAGAACACAATTTTTAATATAAATACTCAAGCTGCGAAAGTATCACTGTACCTTGCTATTAGAATATAAATTTTTCTTATTAGATTTTGGTTTAACAGTGAAACACTTATACAATGATAAAGCCGTGGAGGAATTCTTCACACCCGTCATTAGGTAGTAATATTTCTTTGTATGTTCCGGTTTGTTTCTTACTTCTATGGGAAGAGTTTAAAATATTTTTCTTACGAATTATATGCAAATACATATTTCATACAATAGATCTATTTTGGTTATTGGTACTTGGTCTTCCAAATCCAGTGTATGTGGATGAAAATAATATTTGATCGATCCTATTGAATAATAAACAATTGTTGATGGCACGTATATAAAAGGATTAATGGTGAACAACACAATGTTATAAACTTCGTTTTGCGTGAATTACCCGATCATAATACCGCTAGCAAGGTATTTTGTTTGACATCTCATACAGGTTCTGAAAAAACGTACGTCCTAGAAGCAATCATTCAAAAATTATATCCAATACAAATACCATGCATAACAGCTGCATTCAGTGGCAAAGCTTCTATTCTTTTGAGTGATGGCCGAACTTTGCATAATGTTTTCACGTTCACTGTTCCAATTTTAGAATACTCGGTACATATTCGGTATACCTCATTACTGTCAACATTGCTCAAGGTCTATGCTTCATTTATAATATTATTGATGAAGTATCAATGTGTTCAGTACATGCCATAAAAGTGATAGATAGATTATTGAGAGATTTGACTGTGAATTAAAATAGAGAAAAATTATTTGGAGGTAAGACAATTCTGTTGTGTGATGACTTTCGACAAATTTTACCACCAATACTTCATGGATCGCGTATGACCCAAATTGAGAATTGTATTATATCTTGGTCTGAATTTACAACTTTTCACAGTGTCACTTTAACACAAAATATGGGAACTCTCCCTCATGAAATTGGGTTTGTTCAATTCCTTACTTTCCCTAAGTACGGTCAAGATGACGGTTCATACGGTCAGTCATACGGTCATTAAAATTCCAACGCATCTATCTTCGGATATTTTGAATACTGTTATTTTGGATCCAAAAAATGTTGATTGCCCTTTTATCAATTCCGAAATTATCGAATTCGAGGACAAAGTAATTATGCGGAAGAATTTTTAAACTCGTTGAATGCTAGCGGTTTACTGCCTCACAAGTTCGGTTGAAAGAGAATTCTATTGTTTTACTCATGCGTAATTTAAATACAAAGAATGCATTGGTGAATGGAACTCGAATGCTTGTGAAAAAATGCATACAGGTACTATTGATTGTGAAATTTTGACAGACGTTGCGCCTAACACACGAATTTTAATTCCTTTGGACTCATTTAATTTATACAGGCACACTTTTACGTTTTAATTATTAAACGAATTGCGATTTTACATTACAGATACTTCAGATCAGTGCCACTATCTAATAATAATAGAGTATTCACAAAAAAATATTGTTTATAAGGGAAAGTATTGGCCTTTACTTTCCAAAATAAGTTAAACTTCAGTATTATATTATATCAGAGCCCTCTATGATTTTAAAGACTTAGAGGGGGAGGGGGTGAGGGGTATATTTTGGGTGTAATATGAAATCCCGGGTTTCAAAATTCCGGTTTTCAAAATCCCGGTTGTAGCGAATATTGTACGCTACAATATTCGTTAATATTTGAGTTGAATCTGCATTCAATTATTTTAGGATTGCGTTCAATTACAATCCATTTATGTACTAAAATAGAAAACACAATTAAAACCAACAACAACAAATTACAATTAACAAAAAAAAAATATAAAACACGAGCTTTGTTGGGATGGGACAATTAAATTTCAGTCAGAAAGTTGATGAATCTTAAAATGGGTCTTTGAGTTTTTTGGCGAAAAATACCGTATGTGGTGCAAGCCAAATTTAAATTAAAATTAAAACCAAAAAATACCTATAAATAAGAAATGGTAAATACCACATTGAAAAATAATAAATAAAAACTGAAAAAAGTGAAGTTATCATAAATAAACTCTTTACCGAAAGTCTGGTAGCATCGTGTGGTCAAATTTTAGGAGCATGAGTAAAGGTCGGCATTTTTCACGGGACATTAATTGAGTAATTATTTTTTTTTTTGACCTGTGATACTAGGTCTGGTTATAAAACATCTAGGTGCTAAATGTTATAAAAGACCTAAATGAATAAGTTAATATATAAGCTAATATTAGCTAATTAAGGTGATTAAATTGTGTAATAATAAATATAAAAATTAATAAAAAAACGAAATATAATACAGACATATAATAACAACGAGCCATTGTAAACCCGCTTGGCTAATAAATTAAACAAGTTTAAACCACCAACGCCGGTATCTATGAAATACAAACACCAGCCGTAAATTCGATTGTAATCCATGACCAAGTAATTCTGTTAACGAACCGTATACTACGGAACTGGCACCATTCTCTCTACGCTAACATCGACCTCGTGTCTTGATTTTGGACGTTCACAACACGAGATGATTGAAATAATTGATTTTACAGTATTTGAGTAGCGGCGCATTGCTTTCTGCTAGAAGCATTGACTTACAATGTTACATACCGTTTTGCTCATTAATACACACCAGCAGGTCGATGCTGTGCTACATGTCAGCATCATATTTTCGATACTTTATCGTAGATTATGTCTCGCTGCTTTAGAATAAAATGTGACACTATTTCACATTTTATATCATTTACCAGGTTGCTAGATTGAAAAATTGTGATATTCTACTCCATTTCTATCAAGAAATAATTTCGATACTTGAACGAAATTAGAGAAAGATAATTTGTTCGCATTTGTACTAGTTTAGAAAAATGAGAAATAAACTTCGATAAAGTATCGAAAATGTGATGGTAGAACATGTCACCCCAGCTGGTTTACCTAACGGAATTAGGAAATATATTTACATAGCGTTTATGCCAAAAATATCATTTTCTGGCCTACTGAGAAATCATGTTTGATCTAAATTTTTATAATTTAGGAAATATTTTTTCCGGAACGAAATTGGGTAGGAAAAATATTCCCAATTTAATTTTGTTTTTGAAAAAATTTACACCAACTATTTACCATAGTACGCCAGGAAAAAAATTTTTGTGACAAAATTACTATGAAAATATTTTTCCTAATTCCTTTTTCTATAGGAATACCAGAATCGACCTGTGGGTGTTTATATGGTACGATCGCGCGTACATCTATAGCTAACGTGTTGGATTACGGGTAGCTAAATCGCATCATGGACATTAAAATAAAAAAATAAAAAAATTTACTATTGGCGATTTTCATCGAATGTAGGGCGCGTTGGTTTCTACGTCTACAAGGGGGACGAGAATTGTCAAATTGATTGTTATGACAGTTTTGATACCCTTTGCTTCATAGCAAACTGCGATTCACGTTGCATTCGCCAGATATCAGCTACTTTGTTGGAAATCGCAAATACTGAAATTATGATTTGACCTGAAATTTGATTATGATTATGAATATTTATTTTCTTAATAAATTTTCTTATTCTTAATTTCTTAAATTTCTTAAATATTTTTTTTCTTTTTGTTATTCTCAAGCTACAATAATGGCATTAATTTTGACACTCTTTACCTACTCACTTATCGATTGCATCCTCGTTCATTCTACACATACGATATTATTTCAATATTTACGAGTATTATTTCATTTTATTTACGATATTATTTCAACTACAATTCGTTCTTTAAAAACAGAATATTGTTGTGTTTCTGGAATTTAGTTTTTTTATTAGTAAATTCGTCTAATTGCGTTACTTTTTATTCAAATTTATCATATTTATTTACCATTTATATTTTTTTTATCCTTTTGGGTAAATTGAATTTTTTTTTGGTTTCTCTGTTTTCTTCGACCACGTGATTATTTTTGCTTCCTATTTCTAGTCTTGCCTACTTTATCATAATGGCTGTTGAGCATTTCCACTTCGATGAATTCCAAATCTAATGTGAGGTTCGACAATTATCCGGGAAGTCAGTAGGACAATCAAGTGTAATACGTTTAAGTTATTCAGAAGTTGTTGCTAATAAAGTTAAAAAATTACAACAAAAAATCGTGAAATTAATCGACATAGTCCATAATCCTTAAAAGAAACAACACCTTCCGATGTTTCAATTAAAGCACTTATGCCGACGTTCATAATGAGGATCTCGGGTCGGGCGATTCAACTGAGGAAGAGACCAGCAACAACGTTAAATTCAATGTTAAAGTTAGTTATTGGTGCAGAACGGAATAATACTCAAGGTATTTTTAGAACAACAATCCGTTCCTGATTTGGCAAAGTTCCCTACACCGACCAACTCGCGAGTTTATCAAGAAGACAACGATTTTGGTGTCTATACCGCGATCGGTATCGTCTCCGGCTGCACAAACCTGCACGCAAAATACAATTAATAGATCTACATTTCAAGATCAACGTACGAACAGATTTGAACCTCCCGCTCTTTCCATAAGACGGTTGAGCGACTCAGTAAATAGTACTTTTCGTGGAATATCACCAGCTATTTGGAGTATTCGCTTTGACGGATCTTCTGCTGGGAAAAACATTAAACGGTTCTTGTTCAAAGTAGATAACATAGCGGAACATAACCATATTCCTTCCTTCCAAATGGTTTTTGATCTTAATTATTTATTGAAAGATAACGCAGCAGACTATTACTGGACTTTAATATAGAGACAAACTTGTGGATCAACAGTTTATAAATATTGTAGATATGGATCTACAGTTTATAAATGTGTGTCATATGAAGATCTTTGGTTAAGAACCGGATTTGTTCCCGAAATACTATGTACTAATCACAAGTTTATATCCGAAGTGAACTACGAGTACCAAAATCCCAATCGAAACACTGAGAACACTCGGGGCACTTTGAGCGAGAACTATTTGAGCTGCAACATAATCGTTCATCAAATCATATGACACATTCTAGACAGCTTCTTACAAACAATCGACGAGGTCCAGAACATCCGTATTATTGTTATGGTTGCGCAGAGCCCTGAGTCATTAGATCAAAGTGCGAGAGGTGTCAACAACAAAATCAATGGGGGAAACCATTGGCGGGGACAGAGGGGTGGCAAATCTCCGTTGCCGAATTCAGAAGTTGCACCAACGTCTACAGCCAACCAAAAACCAATTCTTCAAGTCGAATCTGCATAAAACACCGATCGAGAGCTGAGCCGCGTGGTTCCACATCAGTCGAAATAATGTCGTTTAAGAATAAGCATGCACAACCTTTTCCAACGCAACGACCAAGAAAGTCCATTATGTGATCAATTAATTACTGGAAAACTATTGGACACGTTAAACCGTCAATTTTAAATAGCTTGTTGACCGACGAAATTGACATCTTAGGAAAATGTTGTGAGAAATTTATTTCTTCGCACAAATTTCAACACCATCACCCAAAAATTAAAATTGCAAATGGTTCGTATATAACCCATATTTTTTGCAGGGCGAAGTTTGGAATTAAAATGCATATACCTAAACTTAATAAACACATTTTTATTAATCACTTGTTTTTGTTTCGCAGAATATTTTTCAAAAAGTTTAAAAAATCACTCGATCGATTTCGACTTGTTAGGTCATCATCAGGAGTATCTACTGAATTGTATTAGTAAAAAAATTTTGTTATATAGTAGAAAAAAGCAAAATATAAATAAAAATAAAAGAAGGAGGGAAAAAATAAGCAATAAAAATTAATCTACGGATCGCGCAGGTAGGCGATGAGTCATAGGTTGAGTAACAAAATTCAAGGTATATTATTGCGTACGTGAGAATAGAAAAGGGCGGGGTCTGTAATTGGTGAGAACCGGACTTCTCTCTGTTCGTTAAGGATATTTTGGTTAAGAAATATTGATTTTCGAATTTCGTAAGATTCTAAGGTATCTAAACGTCTGCCTTTGGGTTGTATATGTAATATGTCTAAATTGTTCAAGCTAGCTGTATGATTTTCTGAAGTTAAATGGTTATGGAAACTTGATTGATTGCAACCAGATAAATGTTCTTTAGCTCTAACTCCAAAATTGCGCCCAGTCTGGCCAATATAGGAGAAACTACAATCATTGCAATTAATCCTATAAACGCCAGATTTGGAAAGGCGATCAACTCTAGGTTTATTGTTAAAAATCATTTTCTTTATTGTGTTATTATTATAAAAAGCAAAACTAATATTGGTATAATTGGACACGATGTTGCTAATCCGTTGGCTCGTTTTTCCTATATACTCTAAGCGACGCCAATTTTCCCGCGTTGGACTGTCCGGTGGATAAATACCCATTAGAGTTTTACGCTTAAGCTTTTTATTTAATAACTTTAATATAGTCCTAGTTGCATATCCGTTATTTGTTGCTATTTGAAGAATTATGTTAAGCTCAGTGTTATAATTTGAATTTGACAGAGGGATGTTTATTAGTCTATCTATGAGTGAGTGGAAAGCTGACATTTTAATATTATGGGGATGGTTTGAAGAACTAGGGATAACAGCGTCTGTATACGTGGGTTTCCGATAAATTTTGAAGTCTAAAGTAGAATTAATCCTGGTTATTGTTATATCTAGAAAATTAATACATTTATTTTCTTCTTTTTCTAACGTAAAATCAATGGTGGGATATTGAGAATTTAACCAAGTAAGGAAAGAGTCTAACAGTCTATCAGTTCCATTCCATAGACATAATATGTCATCAACATATCTATACCAAAAGATTATATGACGAAAATAGGGATTGTTATTTGATATGATCATTTGTTCGAAGAAATTCATGAAAATTTCAGCCAACAAAGGTGACAGAGGGGAGCCCATGGGTAGACCATCAGCGAATTTGAAATATTTATTATCAAAACGGAAATAATTTTGTTTAATACAAGGCTCAAAAACTAACTTCAGTTCACGACGTAAGCTCTCATCTACAACATCCCTATCTAAGTAATTACAAACTATTTGGGACAAAGTTTTAATTGGAATAGAAGTGAAAAGACTGGCAACGTCAAATGAAACTAATTTTGAATGTAACGGAATGTCGACGTCTTGAATTTTGTTAATCAATTCTACCGAGTTCTTAACCGAGTAAGCCGAAAAGAAATTAGTATGACAATTGAAAAAATTTATGAAACCCTTACGTTTGGTTTTCTAGTAGCTTAGGTTATACTGAGACTATATGTAAAATTTGGGGAAAATTCATGGACTAGAATTTTCACTAGAGTTTTTTGATTTTCTGCGGCCATATAAGTTATTTTCAGTTTTTGGTCAATATCTCAAAAACTTCCTCTAGTAACCAATACTTTCGTTTGGTTTTCTAGTAGTTTAGGTTATACTGAGACTATTTGAAAAATTTGGAGAAAATTCATGGACTAGAATTTTCACTAGAGTTTTTTGATTTTCTGCGGATAAAGAAGATTGATTTTCTAGTCTCAGTATAAGCTAAGCTACTAGAAAACCAAACGAAAGTATTGGTTACTAGTGGAAGTTTTTGAGATATTGACCAAAAACTGAAAATAATTTATATGGCCGCAGAAAATCAAAAAATTTTAGTGAAAATTCTAGTCCATGAATTTTCCCCAAATTTTCCATATAGTCTCAGTATAACCTAAGCTACTAGAAAACCAAACGAAAGTATTAGTTACTAGTGGAAGTTTTTGAGATATTGGTCAAAAACTGAAAATAACTTATATGGCGGCAGAAAATCAAAAAATGTTAGTGAAAATTCTAGTCCATGAATTATCCCAAATTTTTCGTATAATCTCAGTCTGACCTAAGGTACTAGAAAACCAACCGAAACTATTGGTTACTAGTGGAAAAAATGAGGATTATTGTTAAATTTCAACATTTCATATACCTAGTTTCTTTATTTCGGAGATAAATCTATTTGCCATTTTAAGGATCACTTCTAATATTTTATTCCGCTGAGATGTTTTATTTCGTGAAAAAATATATACATAATGAATAAAAAATTTCCGCTGGTAATTACATTACAAAAAATTCTCTTTAGTAATAGTGCTGCCACTTGCGGCGAGTAGCGTAATCTCTTATTTTCCGCTGTCAAAATTCCGCTATCTTATACAGCATCAAAAATAACTGGTATTAGAGAGAATTCCATATTTAACGAACTAGCCGATTTTCACGTTACATCTAATATTGCATTTGTGATATTATGCACGATTTATATTTGGGAATATGTCGTTACGCATTATCTAAAGTTTTTAATCATTTTCTTTACGAAAAGAAACTATTTTCCCTAGAAACACTAAATTACAGAAAGCAGATGTTCAATTATGGCGATACCGAAATAGGTAATATTAGTATGCTAATAGAGAAAAATCATATTGATAATGCTTCATTTAAAATGAATGCTTCCCAAATGAAAAGTTTTTGTCATTTAATTCTTCCTATGATTGCAGATCTAGTAATGCCCAATAATGAGGTTTACAAATATTTAATTCAATTAGTTAAAGTTTTGGATTTATTACTTTTACCAAAATTTGATGCTGGTTCTTCATTACAACTTAAGCAAGCAATATCCGCCCACCACATTCTTTATAAGAAATTATTTAAAGATACTTTGAAACCAAAATTTCATTTTAGTGTACATTACTGTACTATAATTGAACAGCTTGGCCCTCTTAAGTATCTGTGGTGCTTCCAATTTGAATCGGAAAACCTAATACATAAAAAGTATGCCGCAGCCATTAATTCTAGAGTTCATGTGCCGCTTACATTAGGAATAAAAGCAGCCCTGAGATTTTCACATAATCTAATCACATCTTCATTTTTTCAAAAAGAAATTGTTTTAAGCAAACCGACAATTACCACTGACATTAAACTAACTAAATATTTTTCGTCACACAATATTATGTGTGAAGTAAGTAATTTTACCTGTGAGCAGACTACAGATATTATATTTAGAGGAACTGTTTATAAAATAGGATACGTGGTTACCATAACTTGCGAAAATAATTGCCCTCGATCATTTGAGGTAATTGATATTTTTATAAACCAAAATCAATGCTATTTCGTATGCAAAGAATGGAAAATTAGTCGATTTTCCGAACATTTACAATCATATATTATTGATATCTGCGAAGATCAAGTGTGTTACTTATATAACGTATTGGCATTCGATGGTCCACCGATACATTTTTATGTTTTAAATAATGTAACCTAAATTATTAGACTAAAGCGTTATTTTTTTAACAATAAATAGAATAAAATTAAAACTAAATACAAAACTCGTAGAACTATTTTATATTTATTTAATAACAATGTATTTGTATTTCTTTGTAACGAGTACATATAGTGAATTAATTTGAAATCTAATTTAATAAATAAAATTAAATGATCTAAACAAATTATAATGTTTTATTTAGTTTTCCAAAGTTACAGCTTAAATTTTCAAGTTCAATTTTAAAGTAAAATTTAAAGCCCCTCAAAATCCTAAAAATACAAAAAGACGTCTTCTTAACTTTACGTTATACCCCATTAATTCAACACGATGAAAATATTGAAAATTAATAAGAAGGCACTTTAAAATCATTAGATATCTGATAATAAATTAATGTGATATCCTATAAAAAGACGTGAAAACACATTTTAAATTTTACCTGATTTCACGTAAATAATACGTGAATTCACATTGAAAAATTGATTAGAAAACTTACGTGATAACTCACGTTATTTTAACGTGACCATCCTATTGACTAAAAACCACAGGGAACTCACGTACATTTTCTTCTACATTACGTGAACATTTTTCTATGTGAATGTTGAAATAGAATCCAAAACACAATAATCCCCAAATTACATTGTTACTCCAAAAACATTTTTAACGAACGTTTGTTTTGGAAAAATAATGCTGAAATTTTTGATGGAACGCTCTACACTTGTTTCTTATTTTCTTTACATACACATATAAACAAATTCTTGTTTCTACAAAAAAAAAATTGTGTTAGAGTAATTTAAATGTTTTTGTGTTAACTAATAAAAATATGATTCAATTTTAAAATATGCATTGAACTACATAACTATTCAAATTGAAAATTCAAACGAAACATTTTTATATACACAAAAACTTCTAAAAAAATATTAAAATACACTGATTGACTGAAAATACAGCTGTTATATTTAGGAGGCTCTGATTATATGCATAATATTTGTTACCATACCAAGTATGAATTTTCAAAAAGGGGCGGATAACTAGATTTCTCTGTATTATGGATTAGGCCTATGGGGAACACCAGCTAAAAATAAACGCGCCTGTACTATACCTGGGGTCAAATTTTGGTCAAAAAGTGGGAATAAAAATTATGCGAATTACAGTTGTTTTACTTACCTACTAGACCTATAACATTAAATTATATAATTGTTTGATACAAACAGCGGAAAAAATCAATATTTACGTCTAGTACATATGTAAAACAAAGGTAAAACTCATAAATTTTATTCCCGTTTTTCAACCAAAATTTGGTAACTGTAGCACTATTCTGGCAATTCCCCACGAAGAGAGAATTGGGGAATGATTTTATATGTAATTTCAGTTCAAATATTTTTTTTTTCTGGCTTACTGAGGTTATAAGCTAGTGTTAATTTTTTTCAAAACAAAATTAAATTGGAAATAATTTTCCCTATACCAATTTAGGTATGGAAAAATTATTCCCAATTTAAAAATATTTACATGAAACTATTTTCGTCAGTAGGCCGGAAAAAATATATTTGAACAGAAATTACATATAAAATCTTTACCCAATTCCCCATTCCCGGGGAATTACCAGAATAGTGCCACTGGTGTGGATATAAGTACATACATTTTTTGTCTTATAATTATGTTCAAGGAACATCATGCTTTATTTGGTCCATTCTGCCATGGTACAAGTGTTAAATCCTCAAATGTTTTGCAAAATTTCATAACGAAAATAAAACTTATATACCTTATCCGCTGTACCAAGCATGATTTTTCAGACATGCTGTTATAGAAATTTGTAATTTTACAATACTAATTCAGAGTTAACCTTACGTGGTCACGTATAGCGCACCTAGATCTCTGGAGGGGTTCGGTGGGCTTGTTAAGGGTTCAATCAGTCTGGGTAAACCTCGAGTATGAACTTAAAAAAATGGAAGGAGATAAATATAAAAAAATCCAAAATTAAAGACTATGGCGCGTAGTTAACCGTAGGGTGTTATAAAATGGTAGCAGATTTGAAAATGATGATACTGGTAAATGAAAAAGAACCATTTCAATCAAGCTTACAGAGAATTATATTCACTGGATGATCATCAATGGATTATTATAAACTATCGACAACCCAGCATTAGAAAAAATAGTGACCATTAAACTAACCAGCGTCTACAGACTATTAGCGAAGTCTACTTCATTGAAGTTCTATATATAAAACGCTTTTTTCTAGGAAAACAGGAAGGGGTTTCCTCGATTCCATAGGCCCCTTGTTATAAAATATAATTACACGACACTTTTCACCAACGAATAGGCCAGTTTTTTGTCTTATTTTTTGTTTATTCTAAAAGATTTTAGTTTCATCAGGTAATTAATCATGAAAACGGATTAATAATATTTTTAACATATCTACAAATTTTATTTTACTGCTAGAGAAATTTACCCCATCACTACCTCTCAACCAAATAATACAAATGTTCATTTTGGTTTTATTTTTCATCCCTTTCACTTTTCCTTAACCTTAATAACCTATACTATAATATTATTTTGGCTGCGAATTTGAACAAGTACCTACTAGTATTACTAGGGCAAGCGTTTCAAATTTATGTAATATTATGCCAAGCCCTGTGCATAATTCACATTTTTACAGCAACCCATCCCGTTGAATAAACATGCAATCAAATTAAACCAATAATTTTTTATTTAGCAAACTAAACCATTGCCATTTTAATTAGCGCCAAAGAAATATAGAAATTTTTTCTATTCATCTAAATGTTAGATGTATAATTTTTCTTCTTCCATTACCTTTTCTAACTATTTACTCTTATGTATAACAAATTAATTCACAAATATCAAATTGTATTAAAAAATAAATGATCCTTTCAAATTTAAATAAACCGAATCAATAAGTTACATAATTTCTGCATCTTAGTGTTATAACATTACATTATTCAATATATACAATGTGTCTTGAACTTGATCTTAACTAAAGAAACCAATAAAAACTGCAAAAGGTAAAATATGCGTGTACTATGCGTGTAATTCAATAAATACCTTTACCTCATATTATCTCCAAAGGCGTGTAATTTTTCACCTTTTCTTTTTCAAAATAAATATTGAATTGCGAAATACCGAATATTTGTATATTGCTTTATTTCAATATTTTTATTAATTTTTTATTTTGAATTATTAAAATAATTTAATTATAGTATATACGTAAGTAATTTAAAGTTTTTTTTTTTTTTTGGTATAAATAGGAATCATTTAGTTTGATACATCACAGTGTCAATTATATCGTTGATGTACCAACATTAAAATTTAAAAAAATATTCAATCATGAAATTTATTGTAAATACTATATAGTGAAATATTATAAAAAACTAATAATCATAATAAATTTTGTTGCATTCAATTTAGGTCGCACTTTTTGCTTGCGTTGCTGTTGCAATTGCTGCCGAAGATATACCAATTCTTAGACAAGCGTCAGATATTAATGTTGATGGAAGTTTCCAATATGGCTATGAAACTGGCAATGGGATTATAGCTGATGCCAATGGAGATGCTGCTCACATTCAAGGAAAATACAGTTACACATCACCAGATGGTACACCTGTCGAAATCTCATACATTGCCGATGAAAATGGATACCAAGCCCAAGGTGCCGCTATACCTGTAGCACCAGAAACTCCTCCACATATTGTACGTGCTTTGGAATACATCAGAACTCATCCACCAAAAGAAGAAGTTGTTAAGAAATTCTAACTGTTCATGGTATTCGATAATATAACGTTAAACTGTTTTTAAAAAAAAATTGATTTGTTTCTGTTCAATTTGAATTATTTTGGTTATTTCTGTCCTAATCATTGTTTGATAACTCAATTCACAAATTTTAGTTAATGTTAAACTATTTCAAAGTTCGTTGATAATCAGAATGGTCAACAGAAACCGCAACACGTGCAATTAGTGAACTTATGTTATGTGTGCTTAGCAAAAATAATTAATTTCTAAAAATTTTTAGTTCCGCTTTCAAGTGTCTCAGGTATAGATAGTGGTGTTACGTTTTCGTACTGGCAATTTTCGAAGGTTGACCTAAGTTATTTTATATAAAAATAAGTTTTCAACTTTAAATTGAACTCAACAAAATCTCAGTTGCTGGTTAGGTACGGTTGCCTTATATATTGTTATATTATCTTCATTCTTCCATTATCTGCGTATTATAAAACCCAACGAACGGTTAAAGCGTTCTATAAACGATAAACTATTCGATTACACATACAATTTCATGTTTTTAGTTTTTTGTAAATTGTAATGGCTGTTAACATCTTTAGAATAGGCTACAACGCAAGGTTCAAAAGAATCAAGTAATGTTCATTACAAATTTAGTGCACTGGTTGAGATGTAGGAAATCATAAACCAGGCAATAGATTCTGATCAAGTGACAAATGACAATTTTTTGTGACATTGTACTAAAAATACTGCTGCAATTTTGTGACAATACTTCTGAGTACTAAATCGTGATTCGTATGAAGTGACTTTTCCGAAATGTCACAAAATAATAAACTGACAATTTTCATAATATTGTCACTGGTTTTTATTATCGTGACTTATAAGTATTCTTACAAAATATAAATCATTTTATCCGAATCGAAAATTTTCTATGATTTCAATTTGTGTCCAATAAGCAAATGTCATGACAAATTGTCATTTGGTCGGAATCTCCCACCAGGGCGCGTATTCTTGAAACCGGTGCTTTTGGGGGAATAAATCTGCATTGATTTACCCAGTCGGAAATTTCCACCAATTTTTGTTTAGTAGTGAAATAAATAATAGAAGAGTTGCAAGCAAATTTGAAAAAAACGATTAATGCAATAATCACGTCGATTTTTGAATCCGCGGGAGCAAATCGATTGCAGATTGAAAACAGCATATAAAAATATATAAATTAAAATTTTAAATCATAGTATCTTAGACATTTCTATGGATTTCGATACAATTACTAAAGTAAAATTTGTTTTAGAACCGCAACTATTTTATTGAGTTTGTGCTGGGAATCATAAAAAATGATTTGTGTGAAAATTAATATATATTTTTCAAGCTACTTTGATTTATAGCAATTGTTTTTAATTTTTTTTATATGCAGCTTTCAATCCGAAATCGATTCGCTGCCGCGGATTCTATAATCGACGTGAATATAAAGAATTTTAATGCAAATTATAATCCGCATGCGGAAATATCCACCGATTTCAAGAATGACGGAAATTTACCCCATTCGTCACATATAAAGAAACTGGTCTCAAATATCAAAATTAAAGTCAGTACGCATTGGATATTTCCTGGAGTACTTTTAGACATTTGTAAAATACAACAAAACCCATACAATTTTCTAAAAATTTTTAAATTTTTTAAAAACCGCAAAACCCATCAGAGTTCTGTCCCTCATCACCAGTTATATCACAATTTACCTAACCATTCCATAATTGTGGTCAGATTACCTACAACATCTGTATAGTTTTCCAGATACATGCGATTCCGCTTAACGGTACACCGGTTAATCGAGACCGCCCCTTAATTGGGACAAATCTTGAAGAACGGAAACAAAACCAAGCAAATGTGTAACACAAAATTTACTTCGCTTTTTAGACTAAAAGAACAAAAAAAAAATAAGAAAAAAATATTTTTGTGGAACTTAAAAAAATATTTTTGTGGGCCAACCGCTTGATCGAGACAGTTCCGATGTGTCCCGGCTAAGCGCAATCGACTGTATTTAAACGATCTAATAAAACGGGTTCTTCGCTTGTTTGTGAATGTCAATTTAAAATTCATTTGGAGATAAATATTTCTAAAATCTAGTGAAGGAAATAATATTTTTTTTAATCACGGAACTTCAAAGATCCAAAAATATTGTTAGACTCTTTTGAATTTCTCCATTTAAAAAATTTAAAAATGTCCATCCAAAAAATTTAAATGAGATTCCGTGAACATCTCTGGTAATGGCACTACAAATGAAAACAGGAGTAAAGTAGTAGAATATTGAGTAATCTCTTCGAAAATGTGGGTGGAAACATGCGGACATCTCTAGGGTCAGGTATAAAAAAAGTAAATTTGTTAAAAAAGTTTTAATTTAATTAACCAAAGCATTGTTCAAGATAATCGAGTAACAACAATTTTAGTTTGCTGGCCGAGCTATTGGAACTATGTAATAGGGCACAACCCGTGAATATCTCTAAGATTAGCAGTACCAATTATTACAAATAATCAAATTCAGTTTATTATTTCAAATTGTAAAATACATAGCAAGTTTATTAGGAATTAAATCTACTTTAGACACATTTTGAAAAATTTTTGAACTATGTTACCTAGAGATATAATACCGGGGACATCTCTAGGATTAATAAATTACATAGGAGTAGCGACCAGGACCTGGCAATACATTTAGCTCGCCCATTATAAAACTTGAAATATTCATCAAAATTGCAAAATTTCCAACATCTATTTATAAAACATAGTAAAATCTATCATAATTATATACTATTCGCTATAGACTCAGTAGATTTGATGAAATTTGAAAATATTATTGACACGCAATGAACACCTCCAGAATTGGCTAGATTATTGTTTTAAACCAGTCAAAAATGCTCAAATCTCAAAAAAATATTTTATTTAAATCGTAGAAATGCTTATCCTTCTCAGCTGGTGACTGTAAATATTTCTAGATTCGTGGTACAACAGTTAGAATCGTGTTCAACTTAAAATTGGAGGTCATGTAGGTCGTCATGTATCTTCCAATTATTGTTAACGTTCCTTGCGATGCGGTGAAGTGGCCTAGCATATTTGTGTTTTTAGGTTTTCGTGTGAATAATTCCTTTTAGTATATTTCACATAACCGTATCTTTTGACTAATTTCAGTTTAATTTTAGTACCTCACAGCTCTCTTCTCTTTTTAATTGTTAAAGCTTCTAATTTAATTTATGAATATTTTTTAAACGCAAATAAAACTGTACTCTTGTTCTAATACCGTGTTGTTTGACACTCTTAATAATTTTTTAAAAGCAAAAGAAATAGCAAATAGTAATATAGTAATTTTATTTTGTTAAATGTTTTTCTTATGCTGTGTGCCTCACGACAATTCTATGGCGGCTGAAGTATTTAGGTTTGCTGCTTTGATTTCGTTTGCGTTGAATATCTCGATCACTGTAGAATGGGTTTTCTCTATTTGCCCGTTGAACTCAGAGGAAGAAGTTAAGTTTAGGTTGCTTAAGAATCCTTTCATATGAATTGATTGTCTTTTGGTTTCGCCATTAGAGACAATGCTATTCGGGATTCCAAACAGTGTAATATTTACTTAGAGAATTGGTTACATCTACTATAAAGGGTGCTTCATCTATTAATTTATTTATTTAAAAAAACACGTAATGTATGTTGGAAATTCAAATGTTTTTATTCAAAATGAAAGTTGGTTGTATTCCATTTATGTATCGAATACAACATCGCAACAAAGACCAAATTGTTGATGTGTTTTTCCAATTAAAGCAGTTCAATGGCCTCATTTTCAGTTCGAAGGTTGTTCTTAAGGTCTTGAATTGCTTGTGGATTGCCCTACACTTTAATTTTCAAAAACCCCAAAGAAAATAATCTAATGTTGTCAAATCGAATGATTTTGGTGGACAATTGACATTAGAATTGTTTGCAATTATGCGATCTTCGAACTTAATGCCCATCGGTCGAGTGTTTCACGATTTGTGTAACATGTGTCACATTCTTGCTGAAACCAAAGGCCATATAAATCAATTTCAAATAATTTCGAGAAATTACTACGACCTGCAACTACAACCTACAGAATTCCATACTCTGTAAGACATCCATGTTGACCAAAATTATAACGTAATTTACGAAATGTTTTTTTTATAGAACGGCCATTTTCGAAAAATTTTGGATAACCCAAACGCGTTGTTGCGTTGTAAACGAACACACGACTAAAAATGGCAAGTTTTGACTTTTAGTTCATCAAAAAAAAATTCCAGTTATCATCTCACTATATTGTTTTTGAGCTTAAAAAAACAAGAGATGGAACACCCTTTATTTAAAGTATAGCATTTACGAAAATCGGTTAAAATCAGACTATGCTAGACTCTACATGCCTGGATTGACTGTTCGGAAAATAAACTTCATTCTAAGGCTTTTTTCATAAATCGGAGTGATATCTGTGTATCAGAAGTGACAGCTTCCATAGAGTTGTGCTCGTTAGTTTTCTTAAATTTAAGGAGGAATAATTATTTTTGATTTTACAAGTCAATAAAATAACAAATCCAGTAGGTTAAATTTTCCAATTCACCAGGTAGTTTTGGCCACAACAATTGCACCCCTTCATTTTTGATTTTAAAAGATTGTTTAAGTGACCCAATCGTAACCGTTTGTGTTGAGTGTAGTGATTTTTCACAATCGAAAACCAACACTCCGCGTTTGAATTGGAGTATCTGCCCGCTGCCGTTTATCACTATTTTGAAAGCAAAATACTATATTTGAAACCTTGCGTAATGGCGTAAGATTGTTTGTCATTTACAAGTTTGTATATAACGTATAAAGTAAACAAAATTAAATCGTATTTTGTGATTCGCTGTGTACCTGCTGTTTGGTGTAAAGAAAAAGAAACAAAAAAACAAGTGGATTTAATAAAAAATCACTCAATCAGTTAAACTGTTTACATGTTATTGTTTGTGGTCTGTGGAAGGAATAAATGATGCTGAGAAATGCTCTGTAACGTGAATAATTGACTTGAAACACAGTTTAATCGATTAATCCGTCGATCGATGGCCGTTTAATCCGTCTCGTCTTCCAGTTTCGGCATCCTAAAATATGCGTAGGTCCTGTTCGACTCCATCACGCTAGCCCAGTCGCTGTCTTCTTCTACGACGCACATTGGCTGGTCGTTGATGGAACACTTTGTTAATCATCCGTTGTTGTGGAGACCTTGCAAGGTGGCCGAGCCTTGATTTGATTTGATGAATACGATGATATCGTAACCTCCGAGAAGTTGCTTTTTTTGGTAGTCATACGAATCCTGTAATCGTTGTTCGCAACTTTTTTGGACCAAAGATTGAACTAATGATCTTCCTTTCGAACGCTTATAACAATCAACAATCGTTAGCGTTCATAGTCCAGCTCATAGTCCAGCCAACCAGTGCTTTATAAAGTGAAAACACATTGAATATATAATTAAAGTTCAACGTATTGAAGGCCACTTACTATACTACATGCAAAAAGTCGTAAATATAAATCACTGATAAACCGAATACTGCTTTTGGAACGCTAATTTAGAGAATAAAGTGATCTCGAGCGTTAGGCGGGACAATACCATTTGAGGTTTTGGGTTTCGGGCGTAAACCGTAGTTAGTAATCCCTTATTTTTATAATTACGTTTGTTTTACCACACAAGCTTTTTTATTCTTATTGTGAACAATTTTCACTAAGTTAATATATTGTATTTTATACCCTTCCCAGACTCTTCTGCTCATCTAAGTGAATTTAGCCGGCAAAATTAGATGGTGCTCAACGGACTTAGTTAATTTTTTGTAATTATTTGTAATACTAATGTCCAATGGACAATCGAGCAGAAGTTTAATTTTTTTTGCTCTACATATTTTTTTGCAGTATTTTGTTTCTAATTGTTTTGAATGTTTTTATAGAATTATTTTTATAGAATTTGGCACGAAATTTCCACCCGAAAATTAAAGCGTGTGTCTTTGCTAAATCACTTAAAAATAATTTCATCCTATACCAAAGCCACCATCCGAATTTAAGGGGTGAAGCGTCGTCCAGTCAAGGGCGTCCACTGGCGCAAAACCTACTGTTTAACTAACACATTGGCAGTCTAATGGTTTTTCCACCGATCCAGCATCACTTACCAAAAAAATCAACCAGAGTTCCAACAAAATTGTGACACCTCGTCAGCTATATTGAATTTCACTGAACAAGGATATCACAGTTTGAACTACAAACAATAAACAGCAGCAATATTTTTGGATATCCGTAAGGCCTTTGACTGTGTAAGCCATCTATCTATATATATATTAATACGCTTAATTTTTAGTTTGTACACCCTTTTTAACCTATTTCCCGTGCGCATATCTTAATGAAACATATATCAGGTGAAATGTATTTTTCCATATATGTGCAGAATATATGTTTTATTAAGGATCGTGCATGGTATTTCCCAAAATGTAAAAGCCAAGAAACGTTTTTCCTATACTGTACATCTTATATAATAATTACGACGCCAGAATGTCATGACAAAATATGTTTGTATAATGGGCTAGTTATATAGCCGAAAACGAAACGGACCGAAACGAAACGAACGAATTGAATACATGAAAACATACTAAACCAATTATATAGAAGAAACGAAACGAAAACGGACGGATAAATTGATTCAATTCAATTTGCTTTCGTTTCGTCTTTGCGGTTATACACTATCGGTTATGTTTTTTTTTGTTATCCTTATTAGCACTTATGTCAAATTGTCAAAATATTTTATATTTTGTATAAATTTATATATTTTGTATGTTTCTATTTAGTTCGGCAAATATAAAATGGATTTTCTTAGTTAGTTTTCATACACACAAGAAGTAAACTTCAAATAATATAAAATTAAAAACAAATATGAAAATGTCAAAACCGTTTCATCAATTCGTCTATATAACCATGGGCGGTATCTTGTACCATCATTTTGAATCGAAAAAAGTCGAATTCGAAAAAAATCGAATCGAAAAAGTGAAAGTTGTATCATTTTTGCTTTTCGAAAATGGTACAACATACCGCTATTCGACTTTTTTCGAATTTCGATTCGAAGTGATGGTACAACATACCGCCCCAGGATTTCTTTCGCCTTTCGTTTTGTTTCATTTCAGTCCATTTCGTTTTCGTCTATATAACTAGCCCATAACCGTCATTACACCGTGACAATACAGAACAAAATAGAGAACATAAAATGATTTACAACCATACATACATTTTGGTGTTAATAGTTGTGAGTGTAAAAATACGATTTTGTCATGGCACTCTATCGTCATGACAAAATTTTGCGAGTGAAGATCGACCTTAGTACTTACACAAACATAATGTCTGTGAAAAGTTTGGAATAATCATTTCCGTCCGATTTCAGGCAAAAGTCATGGGATCTCTTAATTTATGAGAAAAGGTTAAATGGGAAGTTTCGTCCCGATATTCGGTTGATTTGTGTCCCAGTATATTTCGTAACCGGATAATTTATTAAGCTCTTAATTTCATGCTTGAAATAGAGTGACGTGTTTCTGCTTTTTGTGTTGTGGTAAATCGACTATATAATTTACATAGGCACATTACTTTTGATTATGCTGTTAATACGAGGTTTGTTTTGGAAAACGTCAAAATTATTCATATACAAATGAAAATAACACACAAATACAGCGGTCCTTTTGAACATTTCTTATTAAATATTTAGATTAAAGTTGCGCGCCTCGGCAATTGTGTGCTTTTCCGTTTTGAGATTTTAATATTTAGAAATGGCGCGTTTCGACATGTATGCGAGTGCAAATGAAAACCAGAAGTGCGTCATTAATGAGGTCCGAAGCGCGCTCGAATCTGAAACACTGTCAGCAAAGGTCTTCTACGTTGACGCTCCCGACGGGTGTGGCAAGACATTTGTATTGCAATCCCTCATTGCATTTGCCAATGGGCGTGGCTTGGAGTCCATCCAGCCTCCGCCTTCACTGGAATTGCCACGAACTTGATGGAAGGTGGGCTTACGCTACATAACATTTTCAAACTGCCGGTTCAAATGGATGAGTCATCAGTTTCATCAATGAAGCCAAACTCCTCGCACGCTGCCAAGTTGAAAAGCTTGCGACTCATCATGACAGATGAGACCAGCATCATGCCAGGGGAAGTGCTCACAATCATAGACAGACTATTACGAGATTTGTACAGTGGAAAGTCGGAAGAGGGTGTTCCATTCGCTGGAAAAATCATCCTCATGTGTGGTGACTTCCAATAGTGCTTGCCTGAGGTACCAAATGCGGGACGCGCGCGAACTTGCGAATCGACCATCAAATTGAACCCGCTTTGGAAATTGATAAACAAGTTTACACTCACCAAGAACATGCGCATCGATGAAAGTGAGGACGAGTTTGCGCAATACTTGCTTTCTGTTGGAAATGGCAATGCTCGAAACGAATCAATCACACTTCCGGCGCGCCGTTCCAGTTCTCAAAGTGTGGTCGTGAATGGTGACATCAACACAACACTAGCCGAGGGCACCATCGAGGATCGCGCCATCCTTGCACTCAAGAATGATGATTGCGCGCTAATCAATCAGCAGGTGCTTGACCTCCTGCCCGGCGGACAAGAAGTCAGTGTTGATAAAGTTCAGAGTGTTGAGTTATTGAGTTTCTCAATAAGATTGAAGGGTTCGGACTTCCGCGCCATGCCATCCCGCTAAAGGTAAACGCGATCGTTCTTTTGATGAGGAATCTAAACACTAGCAAGGGTCTTATCAATGCAACACGCATGCGAGTTGCAAAAATAAACGGCTACAGTCTGGAATGTGATTTGCTGAGTGCGACTGAATCGCTACAATCAGTTTCGAACTTAATGAGATTATTGATTTGAAAAAATCAGTCAACTCGTTGATATTTTACATAGGAATATTGTCTATATATATATAGAACAATACCATATGTAGCACTAGCGAATTACTACCTAATCTACGGAATTCGATGTTCTCCATCTATACTTCATTTTTACCAATTAACTTTTCGTGGTGTACGAATTATTTTTTATATTTTACGAAAACCATTACAATAAAACAACAACAACGTAAAACATCAACAAGAGTCATGGCCAAAGCTTGAAGAAGGTAGGAGTGTACTTGCCGGCCCCCGTATTTACACATGGTCAGCTGTATGTGGCCTTTTCACGATGCCGCTCATTTGACGGACTCAAGGTGTTTAACGTTGAGACAAGCGATCAATCAGCTGATCGGAACGGGAGCATCAAAACAGTGAATGTTGTTTTTGTAAAGATTCTACGCATGTAAATTGTATAGTAAATTCATATTTTATTATTCTTTTGTACATTTCTTATTAAATAGTTTATAGCGTATATGAATTTACTTTATTTTTGATAGAAGTGCAACAAATTTACATTTTAAAAAATCTTCTTAATCATTTCTTAACCAAAAATTCAATAAAATGTATTCACGTGACTAATTATTCAGTCACAGGTCAGCTAGTAAATTACTAATAGATAAACTAGAAAAGATTGGTGCTAGGCATACTTTTTTGAAATTGATCACTTAGCAAATGGCAAACATTTTGTTGGGGTAACTCTAATAAGTTGATAATGAAATCGGGTTTGTTTCAAGGCTCCATATTGGGTCCTATTTTATTTTTAATTTATGTAAATGATATTTTTTCTTTGGAACTGCAGGGAACGGTTCAATTATTTGTTAATGATACAGTTATTCTATTAAATCATCATCACTGGCTCAGATATGTGATCATATGGAACACGACCTAACTTTAATTGATTCCTGGTTGGATCAAAATAGTATCTAGTTTTTTAGTTTGAGTCCCATTACCAAACTGGATACCAAAATTAAGGAGATACCGACTTTCCAAAACAAACAATCTTTAATTTACCAAGATTAACTACCACAAAAGTATTATATAGCGATGCGCTTCTTCCATTTACTAACTTAATCGAATACGAATACATATTCTTAATATTCAAAAATGAAAACTTATTGATTAGATCATCAAGTTTTCTAGTAACGAATATGTCCATAACAAACCACACAAGCTTCACTTTTGATGTTGCAATGAATAGTGTATTTTATATGGGTATTGTGATACAATGGATTGTTTAGGGTTATTAAAAAATAGTGGTGGCTGCTTTAAAAAATCTGTAAAGGCCCACTTATATGATGAATTTTGTAGGGAATACGACCACGATCACAATATTATATCATAAATTATTAAATTCTATTGCTTCATGTCTTCAGGCTGTTGTGTGACTGGCAGAATCTCATATGTGTAATGTTTTATGTACCTAGTGCTATTTGACTGGTTGTTCTGTTGTTGTTTCCAGGATGTTCTTGTTGTTGTCTGTTTTATTCAGTTATTTTATTTTTAGAGTATTATGTTTATTTAATTCTTAGAAAAAAAATCATTTCATTGCTATTTTTAAGTTTTTTTTGTATTTTAAAAATTGTATTTTTCGTTTGACAAATCTGTTTTGGAAAATAATAAATAAAACTTTAATTGAGCATACAATTCTTGCACTTTTTATTTGTGAAATTCAGAATAAAAACTATCACAAAATAATTCAAAAATAGCATCAATACTTTCTAAAATATCAAAGCAAAAAATTCCAAAGAATTTACAGAATTTTAAAGATTTCACTTATTTTTCTTGTTTTATTTCGAATATTTTAGGTGTAGGTGTCCAGTTCTTTATACGAGCGTGACGTACAAAGTTGGATAGGCCTAAGCATTCACTATTCATACATACTACTGCCCATATGTCGAAAATACTGAGACATCAGTAGATCGATTTAATAAATTAAGGATTTCACTCATATTTCTCGTTATATTTCGAGTATTATGAAGGCGGTATATGTTCATGAGCGGCAAGCCAACAGTCTACTCTCGCAAAAACTACCAAATTATGAATCCTATACAAAAACCTCTAATTAGTTTATCGAATTCATCACAACAACGACCTCGGACAACACAAAAAATGGGAATATGGAACGTGCTAAGCCTTCTAAGACATGTACATCTCCAGAACCATGCTGAAATCTACACAATAGAAGTACTTAAACTACAAGAGCATAGTCTGGAAGGCTTTCATCTTAGATCCACAGCCACCAAAAAGACAGATGAAGAATTGAGAACAAATATGTATAGAAAAAAACAAGTTACTGGAGTTTGGGCATCGACAGCAGCTGCAGCTTCTTAATAGAAGTTTATAAATTTCTTTTATTATTTTGCGAAAAATATGGTGTTTATCGCGTCGCATATTAGCTTCCCAAATATTCAATTCAACACTGCTTGGTATTTAGACATGGTGACAGCAGTTTTGGATCTTAAGCTCATCAATTTACTCATTAAAACTGATTTTGCTGGATTATACGAATCGCTGTTCGCCGTGGTTAGCATCAACTAATGCCGTGTTTCTTGACGCTCATTGATCCGAATCAGTTCAAATTTTATAAGAAAAACATAATCCAAATTTTGTTATATAAACATCGTCGATCAAGATTCTCAGCATATTGTAATTTGGTGTAATTTGTGTACGAGAGTGTAATTTATCGAGGTGTAAAGGTGTATAAAGGAAAGTTTGACATTCGGCATTGTTAATTAATATTCTCGTGGACGTTGATAACGGTAATTGTATAGCAGTGTAAAATGACTAATCTAAGAATTGCAAAACTAACAAAACAGCGAACCGTGAAACTGGATATAAGAATTCATTTTATGGATAAAACTTATGAATGAAATATACAACAACAACTCGCGCCGAATTCAAAAAGTTCAACCGCAAACTGGTAAATATACAAAATGGTTCGATTTTATAAAAGCTATCGATAGTTTAGTGCATTCGTAGGATGTCATTGCGAAATTAAAATACCTCCGTATTTCTTTTGTTTCAAAATCGAACTAGAATGCGTTGCAGGGCTGACATGTTGTACCTATCACTATTTTCGCTTCGATGCATTTTCGATAGAATAACGGTATTTTGAAAGTAAACATTTTTTTCTTCCATGTAAATTTTTAAATTTTCATTAAAGTAGCATGGTTTTTTCATCGAAGCGAAAATAGTGATAGTTACAACATGTCGGCCCAGGTGTCAACATTCTGCCAAGTTGATCACATCTGCGTTATCTTCTTTCCTGAAAATATGGTGTTTGTCGCGCATATTAGTTTTCGAAATATTTAATTCCAAAAGGCTTGGGATTTATACATATTGATTGTGCAAGTAGCTAAGCCCCTCGTGGAATTTAAAGAACCAGATTAAGAGAGAAACATCACTGGTTGAATGTGTGTGGGTTATTTACAAAAGAAATGACTTTTATTACTAAGCCTTAGCACGTTAATCAGCTCGGTTATTCTGTTTGACCCACTAAGAATGGAATTAATTTTAATAAGTCATTGCCGTTCTGCAGAATTAACACATTAACCTTGTACAAAAATCCCAATGACTTATATTGTCATTTTTGTATCATACTTGTTATATTGCATGAAATTAAATTTAGCAAACCAATATTTGGAATGTCAAACCAATATTTGGAATATATGGAATGTCGTTCGACATAAGAATATACAATAAAAGATTACTTTAACAAAAAAAAATAATTTATCCAAAATCACAACTTACAAACGTATATGAGTTTGACCATCCTCGATAACAATGACATTCAGCTTTATAAAGATAAACACTTACAAAAGAATATTGAATTATGATTTTTTTTTCGTCGTATTTGCGAATTATGACGTTTAAATAGGTAATGTAAATTATTTCATTCAACTGTCATCAGAAAAAATAGTATTATTTAAGTTTGGTAAGAAACATTTTAATCAAATTAAACCAATTAGGTTAATCAGAGCGTTTTATGTGAATATTGGTTAAATTCCATTCAATACTAAACTAAGAACTGATAAGAATTACGTAACCGCCAAAATTGGCAATCTACTCATGTCTAACATTTAGAACTAGTATTTTTGAGTTTTGATATTTTTTGATGAATATTTCAACCATCTACAGCGTATCTTGACTTACATAATACAAAATTTAATTCAATTTTTATTTCAATGTATTACAAAATTTCTCATCTCCCAAATAATTGAAAAACCAAACTAAAATGAGTCAAGGTGCAAAATTGTTAAATTGTGAATGCAGCAATCATCCATTTATTAACTTAATACCGATAATTCCATCATCTTCAATTAAGTGAATGGATTTTTTGTGGATGTATTTAAGACGAGAATAAAAAATCAAATTACAATTTGTGTGGTGGTCATTTATTTAATATATCGCCTTCGTGTTGATCTCGTGATGATAATATTATGCTGATGATGATTAATTATTGCCAAAAATTGGATAATTTGTGTTATAGGCATAGAGCTATTGAGGTTTTAGGTCATATTCATGCATACAATTTTAGCAGCGTGCAATTATCTTATTATTTCAAAACGCGTAAACTATAATTATATTTTTAGTTTTGTTCGCTAATTTTGTGTAACATCTGAACACCGGTTATTAAACTATACTATGAGGTAGATACCATTAATAAATTAAATGTATTTAGCGACAAAAAAAAATTACTTTTTGTATGCGACTCTTGAATGTTAAACGAAATGGAAACTTGTGTGCTGAGATTACCACATACCTATCACATCAGAATTAACACCTTTTTGCGATTTAATTGTCAATCAATCTTTTTCAAGCAAAAGAGAGCCTTTTTAATTTAAACTGGAAACGTTTTTAAACTATATATTGTACATAACTCAATCGATGAATATTTGTATGAGTCACGCCAAGAATCTTATTTTGAAAATTCAGCGGTTTTCTTATTTTGTCCAGTAATATTTTATTGTGCAATTTTGTGCATCTAACGGTATAATAAGTTGCGGATTTCTGACGTGATTATCACACCGGAAATCCCAGATCCGTTTAAACGTTGAAGTGTATGTTTTAATTTAGTTCAGATGTGCTAAATTGTCCATTCCAAAAACAATTTAGTTGTTCTCAAGAATTGGTCAGGATTGGCCATAGAATGGCAATATACACTCCCCAAGCCCAACAATGAAATACGTTCATTTTTAATTATCAGTTTATTTGATAGTGGCTACAGTAAATATATTTTATCTGTATAATAACGGTACTTTAACTAAACACAATTATGTGTAGCACCGCTAACAATCGTTTTGAAAGCGAAATTCATGAGCGTACGCAGGGGGGATGGGGGGTTACTGGGGGTTTAACCCCCCCTCCCATGATTCAACAATAAAAAAAAGTAAATCCTGAATCAACAGCAACGCGGCTCAAACAAATATGTCCCACACGATGGATTCAACGCTGCGAGTCTGCCTTAGTATTTCTGGAGCTTCAACAAGCTGCAATCTTTGCGATGGAAATTATTTCTGATTGGGATGACAAAACAACTTCTTCTTCTGCGATTCAGCTTCTATCTGTTATTAGGAGTACTGAATTTCAAGTATCTCTTCATGTGCTTGCCAAAGTTTTTGGTATAACCCTGCCACTAAGTCGTTCACTAGAAACAATAAATCTGGATCTGGCCGCTGCAATCGAACTGGTAGAAGATGTTGAAGATGTGCTAGATGAAATACGACGCGAAACAGAAATGCAACAGAAATTTACAGAAATTTAATGCAATTTTCAGTGACGTCAAGAAAATATGTGACCAGCTTAATGCAGAAATACGAATTCCACGTCTAGCCGGAAGACAAATTCATTGCTGCAACATTACAGTTGAAAATCCTGAAGAGTACTATCGTATTGCCATCTTTAACCTTTTCTAGATTCTACAAAAATGCAAGTTCACGATCGGTTTCTGAAACATAAAAATGTATTGCAAAGTTTTATGTGTCTTTTGCCAAATGAACAAAATTTTTCATTTGAGCACGAAAAATCTGCAAAAATCCTTTTGGAAAAATATAAAAGTATTACGAACTGCAGCATAGTTGAGGGCATTGGTGAACTGAAGCTATGGTGGCGCCATGCTATAAATTCTTCGAATACACCAAAAATGCTCATATTGCATTTTTATCATACGACGAATCAATTTTCCTAACTGTTCGAAAATTACTTCGAATATTTGTAACACTACCGGTTACAACATCAAGCAGCGAACGATCTTTTTCAACATTGAGACGACTCAAAACGTATTTACGCAACACAGCGAATGAAGATAGGCTAAATGGATTAGCGTTACTTAATATTCATCGTAATGTAGCTGTTTCTGTTGATGCAGTTCTAGATGAACTAGCAAAAAGTTCACGTAAATTAGAAATTCGCTTGTAGTTGGTAATTATGAAAAGAAAAATCTTTGAACTTCAGTCTTAACTTCTATCGCTCTTTAATTGTTTCAGAAAATTGTCTTTTGCTAAATCTGCCATTTTTATTCTATTTTATAAGAAAAAATATATAATTTTTAATATATGTATTTTGTACATACATCATATAATTTTTTATTAAATTTTCTTGATGATTTTTTTATTAATTTTTGTTATATAATTTTTAATATATTAATTTTTCTTTAATAGTTAAGTTCTTTCTTGTATAGTTCATGTTTTTATAGTGAAATAAAATATAATATAATATATATTAGCTAGTTCTATTACTTGAAAATTTTTTTTTATAAAATATGTTTTCTGCAACTACACCCCCCCCCCCCCCATGGCTTCATCCTGCGTACGCGCCTGGCGAAATTAGGAAGAAAACAGAAAAAAGAAATAGTTAACGAAAAGAGTGCGACAATAGAATACTGTTATTTAAATTATTGAAATTTATCGTTTTATACGTCCCTTAACCTAGCAAAACCCATACAGCAGAACATTACAAAACAGTATGGATAATTATAGGCTAATTATGGGCTAATTAAATGCCCCATTAAACAATTTTGGACTCCATCCCTACCAACTAAAGCATGGGTTCTTTTAGCTTTCGAAAAAGTTAGCAAAACCCATATCAAAAAATGATTTAAAAACAATTGGAAAAATAAAGGTTAATTTTAGGCTAAATAAATGCCATATTTAAATTTTTTTATTCGGGTCGATCTAGAAAATGCAAAAGGCTTTATCATTTCAAAGCTAGCAAAACCCAAATCGAAAATCGAACCAAAACCGAAATTAGTTCGGTTTTGGTCCGATTTTCGATTGGGGTTCTGCTAGCTTTAGATTAGATGACCCGAAGTTTGGTCAAAAACGGATGGAGCCCAAAATTTTTAATGCGGAATTTAATTAGCCCATACCGAGCCTAAAAGTATTCGATTGCCAATAGATCTTGTATTGAGTTCTAATTTCGGTTTTGGTCCGATTTTCGATTTGGATTCTGCTAGCTTTAGATTAAATGACCCGAAGTTTGGTCAAAAACGGATGGAGCCCAAAATTTTTAATGCGGAATTTAATTAGCCCATACCGAGCCTAAAAGTATTCGATTGCCAATAGATCTTGTATTGAGTTCTAATTTCGGTTTTGGTCCGATTTTCGATTTGGGTTCTGCTAGCTTTAGATTAAATGACCTGAAGTTAGGTCAAAAACGGATGGAGCCCAAAATTTTTAAATAGAGCATTTGACTAGCCCATACCGAGCCTAAAATTATTTGATTGTCAATAGATCTTGTTTTGAGTTCTAATTTCGGTTTTGGTCCGATTTTCGATTTGGGTTCTGCTAGCTTTAGATTAAATGACCTGAAGTTAGGTCAAAAACGGATGGAGCCTAAAATTTTTTAATGGCGTATTTGATTAGCCCATAATGAGCCTAAAATTATTTGATTGTCAATAGATCTTGTTTTGAGTTCTAATTTCGGTTTTGGTCCGATTTTCGATTTGGGTTCTGCTAGCTTTGAAATGATAAAGCCTTTTGCATTTTCTAGATCGACCCGAATAAAAAAATTTAAATAAGGCATTTAATTAGCCTAAAATTAACCTTTAAATTTCCAATTGTTTTTAAATCATTTTTTGATATGGGTTCTGCTAACTTTTTCTAAAGCTAGCAGAACCCACGCTTTAGTTGGTAGGGATGGAGTCCAAAATTTAATTAGCCCATAATTAGCCTATAATCCATACTATTTTGTAATGTTTTGCTGTATGAGTTCTGCTAGCTTAAGGGACCTCTTTTTATTGCAAAGTTCATTTTATTATAATTTTTGTAAGTATTTTAGATACGTTTTTTTTATCTTCGATAGAGAGAGAGAGTTGTAGAAATTTTATCGATATTTGATTATTTTCAGTGCTTAACAAATTGGTGAACGTATTTCATTGTCGGGGAGTAATTTAGTATTATTTATACATAATCCGTTGATACAGATTTTATATGTTAGAAAATATCGCAGTTTTTTGTAGCCAAATTATTTAAACTAGATGCTTATAACCTGATAAGATCATCAGCCAGATGTTTTTATAGAAAACCGTAAATTCAACCTTTTATAATTCAAATGACTTAAACTCTATGCACTGAACATACTAACCATGTTTCATGATTGTGCCTAGCCTCATCGGCCAAAATCATCGGTAGAAAACCCTTATTTTAACCCTAACTTCAAATGATTATTTTTGAAAAATGTTGCACATAAATAAAAAATACAAAATTGTACAAAAGAAATTGTGAAAAATAAAATTTAAAATAAAAAGTGGGATTTCCTGAAATCATCCATTTCTGGAAATTTTACCTTTTATTTTAAATTTTATTTAAATTTTTCAAAAATGATCTTTTGAAATTAGGATTTTGTACGGATGATTCTTATCGATAGGGAGTATGCACAATAATGAAACTTGTTCAGTACTTTCAGTACATAGAACTTAAGTGATTTGAGTTATAAATGTTGGGATTTCTAGAAATCATTAGTATTTTTTTAGTTTAACTTGTGAAAATAGTGTTGAATTGTACTATGTACAAATCTGGCTGATGTGGAAAATAAACAGTGAATCATGATTTTATCAGTTATAAAAATTATAGTTTAAACAATTCGGCTACAAAAAACTGCGATATTTTGTAACATAGTAAACCTGCATCAATTCTAAAGGTTCTGTACATAATGCACAAATCTGTACAAATGGGTAAACATCGCCGTTCTAGGACCAATCCTGATCATTTCTGGAGGAGAACAACTGAACTAAATAAAAACGTATCTTCATCGTTTATGGTGTGATAATCACGTCAGCAATCCCACATTATCTCCCAAAATACATAATGCACAAATTTTACGGTTAGACGCACAAAATTGTGTATATACGACTTTTGATGTTCAGAAAATGATATTTCAAAAATATAGCATGTTAATTGATAAATTCTCGAAACGCATTCAAGGGCAAGCCAAAATGAAAAAAGGCATACAATTGCCCGTGGATGACATTTGATCAAACAAAAGAATAAAACTTTAAAACGACTGAAGTCAAATAAAACGAATTCTTTTTTTGTACGACTATTTTGTACAATGTGATATAAAAAAGCGACTTTAATTTTTAATAAATTTATTTTGGTTTTTAACAATCTTCTCTCAAACAATTTTACAACACAACTTGTTTATTAATTCGCCAAAGAAAATGATGTGCACAGCGCCAATTCGTCAAACCAACCAACTGGACGATAAATTCTCATTCTAAATTATAACAAAAGGAACGTCGGCAATTATCATTTCAAAATAAGGTGCTAATAAGAATAGCTCTAATAGCTGAAAATATAATAATAATATTTAATGATAGATGGCAATGATCGTCCATTTTAACACTTGCGAAACAATAGCCGTGTTTTATTATTCGAGCACTATCCGGAGCCGAATGGCAAATTTATACTGAAACTGCAGCTATTATTCACTGGTGTCGCTGTACCATAAAAATGAAAAATAAATGCATCCATAAAATAAACAATTATCACTTGAAATATACGAATTAGCATTTATTTTGAAATGAAGTTATAAACACAAATTCATCTTGCTGCGTTTTAAATTTTTATTGTAAGATTAGGTTTGTAATTGTTTCAGGGGTTTACTATAAAGGCCTTTTCAAATTTCCCATTGAAATGGATAGCGCTCCCGATAGCGACTCCCGATAAATAGGTAGAGCATACTATTTGTATGTCAATTTTTAACTAAAAATTTAATGTAAAATCTTAGTTTAGTTAAATTAATTAATTATATGCAAAAACAGCACGCTAAATATAAGTTTTGACTTATAAAATTGGGTGCTCTAAATACATCTATCGGGCGCTAATAAAAAAACACGGCTAATGTTTAGCGTATTTCATTGGCAACAAGAAGTAAATTTTCCAATGAAATACACCAACAGAATTAATTCTACGACTACAATGTCAAATGTTGATAAACAAGGTTTTGATTGCCGATTGAAATGATAGTACCGCGTAACTGTGCATCCCCAATATGGGGCACTTACATGGGACCAACATTTTTCTTCTGCAAAATGAGAAAGATATAACATTGACTTTTTGCACATGAAAGACAAGAAAAGAAATATATCCCAACAAAATTTTGCAGAAGATATTTTATGCAAAAATCACATAAAATGTTGCCATAAAAATAAATGTTGCCATAAAATATATTCGATCCGAGTATTTTTATGGCAACATTTTTAAAATTAACAAGAAAAAATATTATTTCTTATTTATAAATGTTGAGGATTCATAATAAAAACAGACGACATAGATATAAAAGTAAATTTCGCATTTGAATTCATTAAAAATAAATTAATAATGATCCTATAAAAAAAATTACGCCATTACTATATATGTTTATTTCTTTCTGACAAATTGAATATTTTTATATAGCGGACCCTTCTTATTTACCTGCAAAAATTTGTAGAAGAAAACAATTTTCTACATGTAAATACCCCAATAGAATTCCTTATGACTTTTTCCTTACAGAAAAGTATGAAAAAAAACTTGAGAATTTTTTTTTTTCTCAAGTTTTCTTTATACTTTTCTGTAAGGAAAAAGTCATAAGGAATTCTATTGGAGATGCGTTGTTAGTACTTTTGTTTTCTAAAATAATAAATAGATAAGTTATAATGTACATAATATAAATTAAACTAGTTAACTTGTTCTCAGATTTAGATAAACAAAACTTAATTGCTGTGCAACATCAAATAGAGATAAGTATTTATCATTAAAATATTTAACAGATTGCTGATTGTTTACATAGTTTTATATTTTCTAGGTTATGATCCTGAACAACATCTATAATTTGTGATGAGTGAACTCTGAACCGAGTGGCTGTGGAATCGAAGTTAAGCATCCTTAGTAAACAAACTAGCCCTACTCAATAGACAAAAATTAAATCCTTTCCAGATTTGCAGAAAAAAAAATTATTTTGCGAACTTAATAGTCAATTTGTGAGAAAAAGAAATTTGGAAGCTTATTGTGATTTACAAAAAATTATTTTTAATGATATTGAGTATACAGATGTTAACAGCATAACATAGCACATAAATTTAATGAGTATTTTGTAAATGCTTGCATTATGTTAAATTAAAATATTATTTTGGGTCCAAAACGTATTACATGTACATATTTTATTTCGAGCCTAATTTCGCTAGGTTGCAACGATACGATTTTTTCGTGTTTTACTCAATATGAGATACACATGTATTTTCCGTCTTTTATCATAATCTGACAAATTTATGAGCCAATTTACAAATTATTTTACTTCATTTTATTAAATTATTACATTTATTTTGTGTGTTTTCCGAATTAAAATAATTTTAATAAACATTTTTATTTTTCATATAATAAAATTCGCGGATAACTTCACATATGAAGTGTCTTTGGAATAAAATATAATATAAAACGGGGCGGGGCTAACTTCACACAACAGTTAGAGAGATATAATTATGTTGGTGTTGCCTGATTATTTTTTTTTCATTTCGGGGATAACTTCACATACGTGCATTATTCCCACATCAACTTATAACCGTTCTCCAGATATTAATAAATTTAGAACGATAATATCTTGTCCAAACTCATTCTTTTTGTCCCCAGTTTCTGATTCTTAAATATTTAATTTAATATGTAGTCTAGAGAACGGTAAAGGTGGTGGCCATGATAACATTCGGGACACTGTTATTAAACGTTAAGCTAAAAACTTTATCCTCGATTATTATCCAAATTATGCAATGTTGTTTTTGAAACTGGCATTTATCCAGACTATCTGAAAATATCAAAGTATCGCCGATTTTTAAATTAGGTGATTGTAAATGTATACCGTAAATAATTACCGGCCTATATATGTACTACCTGCTTTTGATAAGATACTTGAAAAACTAATTTCAAATCGAATGACAAAATTTTTAAAAGATCACAACTTCTTTTGCTCTCATCAGTTTGGGTTTCGAAAGGGTGCTGGTATACAGATCTTGCCCTAATTAAATTAGGGTAAAATTCGTCTATCCTTAAAATATCACGTTAATATTTTTTCACCAGTGCAGGTATTACCTAAACAATATAGCATGCACTACAAATAGCTCGAGTTTCGATAGGGGCCCCGCTTAGTAGGTGCCACTTTGGCTCTTAAAACCATTTAGCTCACTGTACCTGCGCCGTTGTTCTGCATTGCGATACTGCTCGGTACGTTTTTCTTCATCTGAAAACCATCTACCATGGAGGGTTTTGGAGAATGTATCGTTTTATTTTACACTGCTCGAAAACTTTTAGCTCAATATTCAATTACAAGTATTTACTACGTTATTAGTTTGAGCCAACCATCGACGTGGATTAAAAATTTAATAGCACTTGGAGTAATCTGAGACAAATTTTTCCTTTGTCGGCTCTTCCCTGCCGTTGATAATCTTGCTGTTAGTCGAATCGTAAGCAATCTAGTGCAAGATCCTAATCATATTAAGTTTATAATGCTTGAGCTCATCAGCCGCTTCGCTTCGCCACAGAATTCGTTGAAATTGTGGTCTTGGATCAAGCAAAACTTAAATGTACATGTTTTCAATGTCGGCAATCAGCGCTATTTTGTTTGTCGCGTGGAATCTCATACAATTCCCCATTACACAATTACCAACATTGTCTCATTTAATGAAAATCCTTAGTAGTAGATTTTACCGAACATCTAACACAACATCGTTGTTTGGATTTTTCACTGGATTTCTTTAATAAGCAGTTATAGGGTAAATAAAAACATTCAGATTCGATTCAATGTATGGTCAGCCGCTTTTACAGGTTCTTTGTATCCCAGCTTTAGATGTTCATTAATAAATTTGGTATATTCTTCTTTAAGTGACGAGTTAGCTTGCATTTTCGTTTCTAGCACCAGAAATCTTCGTCTGGCTGCATTTATCAAACCTCAACTGGGGTGTCTTTTGCGTAAATGACATTTTTATTTTGGAAGCACTACATCCCATCGAGGAATTTAGCCGCCATTGAGGTTACAGAATCAATTTTGACTTTCAGATTAATGTGTAATTTTTCATTGAATCCTATCCATACTTGGGGGGAGTAGATGACCTTGTTTATATTTTTACTAACCCAAGCAATTTTTTTATAAATTGGGAATAATATTTCCATATCAAAGTGGCGAGGAAAATTATTACCAATTTTATTTTGCTTCCAAAAATATTACTACTTACTTTTTATCTTTGTATGCCAGAAAGAAATAATTTAATGAAAAATTATTTTATAAAATGTTTTTGGAGGAAGTTCTGGCAAACGGTTACCTGGGAGGGATTCGGGTTATTTCTTAACCGATTATGATAGCATTGGGTACGTTGGATGGGAATGTTATTAGAATAGGATAAAATAATAATTTTATCGGAATTTATAGTTTTAGGAAATAAATAAATGATTTAGAGCAAAACTTGAGAAACCTCTAGATTGGCCTCTAGTTTCGAATGCTTCCTTTGAAGTATAAATATAAAACGAGTATCAGTTCAAATATAAAAATATTAGAGAACCTAAAAGCAAAAACATTTCCTGTAAAACCAGTACTTTTTGCTCAAGCTGTAAAACGGTTTTAAGAGTGTTATTTGAGTAAAAATTAATGCATGTTGTTCTATAAAATAGCAGTAAAGGCGCTCTTATAGTCAACATAAAGCGTTATTTCGTACATGGTTGAGTTCCGACCTAGTTAGCAATATTCCAGCACTTCGTCCAAAAATCATTTTATAATCACATTTTCATCCAACATACCCAGTCATATCATGATCGGTTATAAAATGCCTGAGATCTGTTCCAGGTGGTCATAATCCAGGTTTTCTTCAACAAACATAATCGCATTATAATCGGTTAAGAAATGGCTGAGTTCTACCCCAGTTGCCAGGTGGGAACTTATTCCAGAACTTTAATCTAAAACATTTTATAATTAAATCTGCATCCAACAAACTCAATCTCATCATAATCGGTTAATAAATGGCACATTGCCACCCAATCCCGTCATAATCGGTTCAGAAATGACTGAGTTCCGCCCCAGGTGACCATATTCCACAACTTTTTCCAAAAATTATTTTAAAACTCCTTTTCCATTCAGCATAACTAATTTCATCATGCGACTGGTTTAGACATGACACACTTAATATCAACATTACGAGGCTTTTATATTATTTTACAGGATTTTCAAATACGGGTTTTGGAAAGCGGGGTATTAAGCTGCTCCCGTTTTCAATAGACCCTCTTATCCACACGACCCATTAATGATTGAGTTTGCAACAAATAAACCAATGTTTGTAATTGCAAACTAATCGTAATAAGCCTATGTAGGACTTCTGTGTAAGTACAGGCTACGAAACAACCACGCAGACGCTGAGACACAAACAATGCTTTAAAAATTAAAAATTATATATAAAAGATGGTATCGCATCAATCAACCAGGGAACTCTTTGCTTAGATTGAAAATAACCATTACTTTTACCTACTTCTCAGTTTATGAAGAACGTTAAATGTTATATAAAATCAAAAAATCTCACAAGTAATTTTGTATATTGCTGTACGATGAGAACCTAAATTCACTGACCTAAACTATAATTCCTTGAAGTTCATTCTAAATAAAACTAGTTTACTATCTATCGGTTTCTTGACAACGTTTAGATGATCTTCAATTTCGATACGGCCTTGCCAAATCTCAAATAAATTTAAACAAATTGTTTTTTACCAACAATTATTCGACTTTAGTTTATGTTTCACGTAATAAATTCGGTTTTATAGCACTGGTTCATAGAACTTACGATTAATTATAGAAAATTTGAAATTTTTTGTTACTAAGATTTTTATAAATAAATTCAGCAGATGGACTTTAAACAAATACATCTTACAAGGTACCGCTTAAGTTTAATATTTAAGCTAATTTTATAGAACTAGATAGCAACAATCCTTTGTTGTTGCGATTAAAAATAAATTATGAATACGGGTATCTCTGTAAACGACGGTATAACTTGTCAACCTTCATAAACATAAGTGGAGGGTAAAGATGATATACAAATTAATCGCGTGACTTTATAAGAAATTTAAATAAACATTATAATAGCAATTATCGTTATCATCGTGAAACACCGTCACCTTATAGGAATCGTGAAGTACATAGAAAATCTATTAGACCGTGATGTTTTCAGTTCTATATAGGTATATTCAGCAAAATTCAGGAGGCTCAGCACTTTCTCACTTGATGTTGATGACTATGACAAATTCAATGCTAAAAAATCTAAATTTGCATAATCTTAATCTTATTTTATCGCGTTCATACACAGAGTTCGATCTTACTGAATTACATTATTTTCTAAATTACGAGTATTTATTCTAATGTAAAATTGCTTATTATGCAAAAGTTGGACTCGATATATGTATATATATCTGTATACGTTGTTTGGTCGGAAAAGATAAGCAAATCTGGCAGCAAAAAAAAACCTGGCAGCAGACTTGTGCAAACATAGACCGATATCACTGCTTCCAATCATACCAAAAATATTTGAAAAATTATTGCTCAATAAGCTTAAACCTATAAGAGAAGAAAGATGTTTAATTCCACCATATCTTTGGGTTTTAAAAATATCACACAACTGCTGAAGAAGTTCATAGAATAACGGATGTCATTGAGGATGCACTTGAGAATAAGATATGCTCCAGTATTTGCGTAGATGTAGCTCAAGCTTTCAAATTTGGTACCAGGGGCTTGAATTTAAACTGAACTAAATTCTAAAATCCTACATTGCAAATCAACACTTTCGAGCCAAACTTGAAAACGAGGACGCTGAACTAGAAAGAATTTCAGCAGATATACCACAAGGTAGCGTACTTGAACCTATCATATTCATCCCTTATCTCGTGTAAAGGATTTTCCTATTATTCAAGGTACTCAAGGTAGTACAGTAGTAACATTTGCAGACGATACAGCTATCCTAACAGTTTGAAAAGATGTATCGGAAGTAACAAGCAATCCTCAAAATGCTAACTGCATTTACAAAGTACCAATCAACACATGTCAACTTTACAAACTGAAATGTAAATTGGATTCCCGTGATTCTTAACTCAAACCAAACTCCATATGAAAATACAGCTAACTAAAAGAGCACATCAAGCAGGAAAAGAAGAGTTAAATGTCAAATATGTATATAAAAATGTTCATGCTCATGAGTAGAAATTCTGAGTCCACAGGCGAATGCTAAAACCATGAACGTATGCTATCCAATTTTGGGTTGTGCCGGTTGTGCCAAGAAGACCAATGTACAATTGATACAATGTCAATGTTTTCACAATAAAGTTCCGCGAGGGATTGTGAATACTCCATGGTACAGAAACGACACCCTTCAGATATTTGAAGACGGAATACGTTATCGAGGAAATAGATATAAACAAGCAAGGAAACACGTATAGCGAATATCACTACATGAAAATATACCTGGTATGTTGGACACTAACAATGGAGTGAGAAGACAACAGAGGTGTTGTATAGCGCTCCTAAATAAGTAATTTTGTAAAGCACTGTATATGAAATTATATTTTGTTTTATATTATATATCATTATATACTTGATTTACTTAATATACTTGAATTCCTTCTATATATTATTTTAAATTTTGTAGTGAATTGCACTTAAATACCGAACTGAAATTGGATATCAAAAGACTACCAAAATTCAATTCTGTTCCAACATTTCATTTGATATTTATAAATAAAGAAAAATGAAATTATTATTTTAAATTAAAATACACTTAAAAAAATATAAAAATATTTATATTAATAAAATATTAATTACATGTAGTGTTTGTTTAAAAAAGTAACCATCTTTAGATTTACCCATAACAAATTTGGTGACAGCGGAGGGATTCTTTTGCAACCATAAGTATTATAAATACGATCGATTTCTCTGTACAATTAGATAAAGTTCATCGAAAAAATTTAGCTTCAACTTGATCATAAAATTACAATTAGATAATGTATATATAGACGAATATCATATATTTAAATTGGGTAACTATGAACCGACAAATTAGACGAACGATTTACAATTTTAAAATATGAAATTAATGTTGAGCATATGAATTATAAAGAAAAATCTTCAATTATCAAAATTTGTCAAGAATACAATGACATATTTTATTTACCGATAGACCAACTTTCTGTCACCAATACAGGTTGTCATCATATTCCTCTGGTTTCTAATTCGCGACAAGTAAATGAAAAGCCATATAGATTACATCAGTCAACCAAAGCTGAAATTAACAAGCAAGTTAATGAAATGGTTATAAACGATGCAGTAGAAAATAGTAATAGTCCTTTTAACTCTCCATTGCTAGTGGTCCCAAAGAAATCAAATGATACTAATAAACGATGGAGTGTAGTTGTAGATTTCCGTCGTCTGAACGAAATCACGGTGGATGACATTTTTCCTCTCCCTAACATTGTAGATATTTTGAATGAATTAGGTGACGCAGTGTATTTTACCACTCTAGATTTAGCGGATGTTTATCATCAAATTGCTCTTAGTGATAAAGACAAATATAAGACAGCTTTTAGTACTCAAATGGTTCACCATCACTATCATTTCACAAGAATGCCTTTTGGCCTGAAGGGTACACCTGCGCTACAATTCAGAGGATAATGAACAATGTTTTGTATGATTTACACGGTATTAAATGCTGTTTGTATCTTGATGATATTGTCGTCAATGGTTACTATCTTCAAGATCATAATAAAAAATTAAACGACGTATTCGAATGTCTTAGAACATGTAATTTAAAACTTCAACCAAAATAGTATCACTTTCTGCGGAAATAAATTTATTATCTAGGACATATCATAACTGATCTTGGAATCAAGCCAGACCCTTCAAAAGTTGAAGCTATTCATAACTTTGCAGTTCCGACAACTCCGAAACAAGATCATTTCTGGGATATCGACGATTTTTCGAAAAATATTGAATCCTCCAGTTTTACCGTACCTCAATTTTGAAGAACGATTCTACGTAACGCCTGATGCAAGTAAGACTGCTCTTGTAGCTGTTCTTTCTCAGCGAATAGGCGATGATGACTTGTCCGTGGCTTTTGCAAGCCGGGTCTTAAATAAAGCTGAACGTAACTATTCTACAATCGAGAAAGTTCTACTGGCAATAGTATTTGCAGACAAACGTGTTCGTCGTTATGGTTTAATAAATCAAAAAATCTGTCTTCTCACTTAATGCGATGGCAAATAGAATTAGATGAGGTCGATTATGATATTAATTACTGGAAAGTATAACGCAAATGCAGATGCTTTGAGCAGAATTATAGTGAATTCTGTCAATCAAAGCAATGTAAATTTCATTACTCGATCACGGCGTAAACTAACCAATCAACTAAATTGCGAGCAAATAAATCGTGTGCATAATAAAATACCTATATTAAATCAAATCAATATTCTAGATCCAATCAGCAATTAACAAACACCAATAAAAGTCTCATTCGGGAAATCCTATTATTTCTAATTTAATTGATTTGGATATTCAAAAAATTATACAAGAGTTTCACCTTTCACCTATAGATGGCCACCAGGGCATTGAAAAAACCTTTAGAAGAATAAAATCATATTACTATTTTCCGAAAATGTGGAGTATGTTACAATAAGAAAATTTATAAGTAAATGCGAACCTTGTCAAAAAAATAAAAGTGATAAATGTCCTATGGTAATAACTATTACGTCAAAAAAACCATTTGATAAAATATTTATCGTTATAGTCGGCCATTTAAATCTTTCGAGCAGTAAGAATCGTTGTATTAACGTGTGTATTAACAGATCAAGAAACCAACCTTTTGAAAATATTGTTTAAACGATTATGTAAAATATTAAAAATAAAAAAAAATTCAAACTATTGCTTATCCTCCCCAAACAAATGACGCATTAGAGAGGTCACATCGCACATTAGTGGAATACTTACGTTATTATACCAACAAAGATCCAAATGACTGGGATGGGGATCACTGCGGTTACCTTTTGCGATGTTTAATTTAATGCCATTCGAAATTATTCATGGGTGTAAAACCTAATATTCCTACAAGCCTTAAACATTCAACCAGATTTTTTTACGATCAAGAGGATTATATAAAAAATTTACGAATGAAACTTGGAAATTTTTATGAAATAACGAAAAGAAAAAACTAAATTTATGATCTAAGTGCTGTTGAAAAACGAGCAAACTAAAGGTGCATATGGAACGGACCTTTCGAAGTATTATTAACTAATTGAAACGAAAATACTAATATTCGTATTGGACGAGGTCGAAGGTACTCGAGTGGTTCATAATACACTGAAAAAAATAATCGGTGATATTCACAAAAAAGCGGAGTAATATTTAATGAAAACTGATTAAAAATTCAGCCACACAAGCGCTTTGTATTTACTGCGATTTTAGCAAATCAATTATTACAACTTGCTGAGTAAATTTTATTATTTTTATTTCACGGTGGGTAAGCAATATTTGCTATTGCTTTGATATATTTACTCTGCAGTTTGTAAAATAATTTAGAAATTGTTTACATAGCGCATGGTAAATATTGACAGTAGGGTGGATAATGGTTCCCAATGCATTTTAAAATTTGCGGATCGAGAAAATTGCAGCGCATTAATATTTACTCTGCACAGAAGCAAACACTTGAAAGTTCTAGATTGGAGGAGACAGAATTTAATATTTAACATATTAAAAACAAATTTTAATAAAACACATTTTTAAAATTAATTTTTTTTATTCACTTTTCACAAAAGACCATCGATTTTTCTTAAAATAAAGACTATAATTAATTACATCTCGGGATTAACATTAAACTTACGTATTAATTTTGATCAAACAAATTTTTCCTTTACAGTCTTGAAAGATTTGTTGCTAATAGTTGTAATGTTGCTAATAATTAAATTCTCCTCCTATAAGAAACCATTTAGTGTTGAGGGAACTGAGTTGGTCCTTTCCTCTTAAATTGCTTTATAAAATTCTGAAATTAAAACAAGAAAGCAACAAATATAAGTTAATGCACATAAAGTTTTGTAAATTTAATTAGTGTTTACCGTAGATCGTTTCAGCACTTTCATGGTTTAATCCTCAAGGCTATAGCTGCCATTTGTTGCGACGCGAAGAAAGGTTGCAAAAAAACTGCAAGTGAATGATAAAAATAAATATAATTTATATTTTAATTTATTTTGAAATAATTACCATTTTTCCCAACAATTCCGGAAACTAGACGAACTGGCATTTTTATGCCAATTTGTGTACTGCTTATAAAATCCACTTTAAGACTAATTTTTGTTTGAAATTTTAAATAAAATTTGGAGAACAAAATGCAAAGTCAAATAGAATAAGTGATTTGATTGGTTATAATCTTCCCGCAAAAATTGTTTTACAAAGTGCAAAGTAAATTTTGAAAAGTATTTGAACATTTTAAAAACACTTTGTAATTTGTTCTCAACGAAAAAAACAATTTTTTTTCATTTTTAGTATGTTTGCATTGAAAATGATGTATTCAAATTGCGCAGCTCAAATTTACCTAGCAGCATTGCAATATGATTAATCTAATTTGTCATCAGACGCTGCTCAGCAATAATTTTAATATTTAAAAATGCACTGTAAATATAGCAGTGCAAACTTTACAAGGCTCGTACTTTTTAAAAACATTATTGGTAATAATTGCAAATTTGGGTTTACACAGCAAAATGTGTAAATATCTCCGCGCGATTTTTTTCAGTGTAATCGTCTCAAATTATTTATCGAATAATTAGGCTTGTAACTAAATGTTCGTTGTAATAACCTTTTTAAAACCACAAATTAACTTTAAAGCAGTTTTTTCTATTCAAATTAATTTTATTTTTACTAAATACACGTTTTCGATCACTGAGTGATCATCTTCCGATTTCATTTACAACTATTGTAAATGAAATCGGAAGATGATCACTTAGTGATCGAAAACGTTTATTTAGTAAAAATAAAATTAATTTGAATAGTAAAAACTGCTTTAAAGTTAATTTGTGGTTTTGGTTATTACAACGAACATTTAGTTATAAATGGAAACCACGGCGGTTTTTAAGTGCAATAATTTGTACAAATTAGGCTTGTATATCGGAAAAACATTTAATAATTAAGAAGAATTTTATAATCGTCCGTGAATTTAATTTGTTTAAGAATTTTTTTCGGCTTTTCGGACAAAATATTATTTTAATGGACACCCATACAATGTTTACGACTATTTTAGTCGCAGAAAACAAAGAGGCCATTTATTAACAATATTTCTACCACAAAAGTAGAAAAAATGCACCCCCTCCCCCAAACCTTTAACCCCAGTGCGTACTTGTGTACACAAAGAACACAAACCCTTGCAAAAATGAGAACTCCCTTAGGTAGCTTCTTGGCAGCTTGGTTTCGTACTGATAAAAAGTTGGTCAACTCATCAGGTTGCAACGACCAAACTACAAAAATCCAACTCTTGCTTTGTACCGATAATACAAAACAAGAACATATCGATTTAGCGAATTATATATCACTAAATCAGAAACCACAGGAAATTCTCACTATGTATGTGTAACAAGCCAACACATATAATTAAGAAGAATTTTATAACCGTCCGTGAATTTAATTTGTTTAAGAATGTTTTTCGGCTTTTCGGACAAAATATTATTTTAATGGACACCCTGAACCTGATGAGTAGACCAACTTTTTATCAGTACGAAACCAAGCTGCCAAGAAGCTACCTAAGGGAGTTCTCATTTTTGCAAGGGTTTGTGTTCTTTGTGTACACAAGTACGCCCTGGGGTTAAAGGTTTGGGGGAGGGGGTGCATTTTTTCTACTTTTGTGGTAGAAATATTGTTAATAAATGGCCTCTTTGTTTTCTGCGACTAAAATAGTCGTAAACATTGTATGGGTGTCCATTAAAATAATATTTTGTCCGAAAAGCCGAAAAAAATTCTTAAACAAATTTAATAATTAAATTAAGCAAAGCAAATCTGTCAAATAAAATAAACACTGATAAATCTGTAAATGTTAATTTTATTATAATAATAACATTAATATTAGTTTCTGTATTTACATATTCATGAAGTTGTAATGTTCAATTAAGTTTAGCAAGCAATTTTTTTTTTTGAATTTATTATATATTATTGAGCAGTACGCTCAATTATTTCTAGTAATAAATTTATAATAAAATTTAGTTAGATTTTTGTAAATTTGTTAAGTAGTTAAAGAAAGTCTTTTATGGGCTGCAGTGTTGTATAGCGCCCCTAAATAAGCACCTAATATTGTACAGCCCTGTATGAAAGTATGTTTATACTTTATTTATATATGTACTTGATTTACATTATATACTTGATTTGTTTTATATATATATACTTTAATTACTTGTATATCTTGTTTTAAATGTTGTAGTAAACTACACTTAAATACCGAACTGAAATTGGATATCAAAAAACTACCAAAATTCAGTTCTGTTCCAACATTTGATTTGATATTTGTTAAAAATAAAATTGTTATTATAAAATAAAATACAATTAAATAAATAACAAACAATAAAATTAAAAATAATTAATAAAATATTAATTACATGTAGTGTTTGTTTAAAAAGTAACCATCTTTAGATGTACCCATAACAGAGGCATAAACCACTAGCTCCATAACTTCTAAGCCCTTAACATCCATCTTCTAATATTCACAATCCCACCTCTGTTCATACGAATTTGTGCCGTCAAATCCGATTCGTATTACTGGATTGTGAATAACGTTTTAGAATTTGACGGTTACAACACTAATTCTCAAAATTTACACCACTATTCGCGAAAATACCGAAAATAATCCCTGAATAATTTTCAAATATTTACGAAATACCACGCCACTACTGGAATATAATATTTCACAACAACAAATAATTTCTACAATTATTTCTTAATTCACTCAATATAAACCAATCGAATTAATATGGAATTAAAACAATAAAAATATTGTTTTAATTCCATATTACATTCCGTACTACGAAATATCAAAGACACAAAAATATCGAATCCAAACACGCCGAATGCATCAAACATTATAACGAGTAAGAAGATAAATTGTTTTAAGTTGAAAGGTCGTCATAATTAACTTAAGGAGTGGAAATGCTTTTCTTATGCATCGCCAGCCTTCCATTTAAAATAGTAAAAAGTAGGCCACGAGCTGCTATTCACATGCATAGACATATTCCTTGAGTTGTCCTAAATTCGAATTCGGCCTGGGTTATAGTTAATTTGTTCGGTTCTAAGCGACGAGTCTTACATGAGATGGGGATCTTTGAGTTTCTAATCGATTAGTAAAACTATATTTAACTGGTCCGAAGCCGAGGGTGTTCTGCACAATTTCAGGAAAATTATCTATTAATTTATCCGTTTTTGAGAGAGTATTGTTATGTCAAAATTTTAAGTGGGAGGTTCTTGATTAGTGGATGTAAAACCTGTAGTAAACGAAGAGGTTACCGGCTTGCTTTTGCTTGTGCTTTTTATAAATGCTGCTCCGATTCTGAGCACTGATACCTCAGGTACTATAAAATTCCAGATAAAATCCCGCCTCTGTAGGATTCGAACCCGATTAACGTTCAGCTAAAATGTGTAGTAACACTTGATTTTGAAAATATGACAGAATCGTTTATACCTACTGGGGTAATCTCGTCATACATAGCTGTCTAATTGCAACTTCCGAATATTTTTCTCGCATCAACACATCGAAACCAAAAAAAGAGACCCGATAAAAACGATATTCAATGAAACACACATTATCAAGAAAACAAATGTCTTAAAAAATATTTTTGATCGGCTTCACTGACCAACATAACAAGTATGATGTTAACCCCATTGCGATTATGTTGATGTCAACAGGTGGAGCTGGATTCTCAAAAATTAAGTCGAATTCAAATTTAAAGCAAGCACCGGACGTCAAACCTGTATTAATAAACAACATGCCTCCGATCAGTCACCAATTTATGGGGATTCAATATGTACCTTTCCATTCTTCCTAACACATCGAAAATACTTAACAAGAATAAAATCATTTTATAGTTTGAGAATAAACTATTAAATAGTTTTATGCTTATTGAATAATTTTTAACTTTAGTTAACGAATCCATTAATAGACCAAGATCAAGTTCATTTGAAGGCTAAAACTATTTTTCGATCGATGGCACTAAACTTTGTAAAATGTATATTATTATGTAAATATTGCTTTTTGTTACTAGTCTTCCCCCCCCCCCCCATCTCGTTCAAAATGGTGGATAGAACAAGTTCAGAGCATTAGTTTATAATAAGAAGTTGAATTGTGTGTAAATAACGGCCAACATTGTCGCGCTAACCATACTTAGATACCAAAAAACTGGCTTTTGGCTTCTAGTTACTATTGCAGATAAAAACATTTTATCACGCTCTCTAACGATAACCAATCAAGATAACCTTGAAATTTATAAGAAAATCAAAAAAACTTAACATATTTATTAAGTTTCTTTCTAATTAATAAAATCTACAAGACGCCACCAATTAAATTTGAAAAAATATTTATCTATTATCGGCTTATAATGTCAAACCAATTTTAAATGTCATCCGCCGAATGGTAACATTTAAAGTTGATAAAACAAGTTCCACCATCATCTGCGGCAAAAAAGCTTCGGATAACTATAAAAACAAGATTATGGAAGGAAATAATGAGAAATATTGGTTGTTTTGCATTTTGAGTTAAATACCATACTGCATAATATATCACATAATCCAAAATGTAACATAAAATTTATAGTCAATTTTATTAGTAGACTGGTTTACGATTAAAAGCGCAATTCTAGTCGAGCCGAGAACTATGAATAGAAATGTATAGATTAAAATTTGTTCTTATAAAACTTGATCGGATTTAAATGATAAGTTTTTAATTAATTTGCGAAGGATATCCAATAAACAAAGCAAAATGTCTAGGACTGTTTTAGCTGGCCAAAGTTGACTTATACTGTACTAAACGGCGACAAGTGGTGCAGTGGTAAAACCTTCGGGATATACACTGGGAGAGATCCAATCCCACCACTGCCAGCACGTGAAAATGAAATTTTCGCATCTGATTACAACCGGTGATTTAACAAACGCAACTACGACTCAGTAGCGGACACAACCCAGCGCGTACTTTCTAAGTCAGCACGAATCGTTTCCCCAAATTTCTCAATTTATTTTATTTATAAAGAAAACCATTTTATATTGTTAAATTAGAATTTTCTATATATTTTCTATTTTTACATAATAATTTGTTAAGTTGGTTTATAAACATTACATTAATTAAATTATATTGTTAAATTAGTATCAAGAAGTATAGTAATATAAAAATTTATAAGATATCCGATTTTTGTTCAAAAATTACAATTTACACAAATTAATTTTTACAAATTATTTATTTAGACTAGATTTTGTTGATAACAATTTTATTAATAACATTAATAATATTTATAACAATTTACTTCTAAAGTATTTATGAATTACATTTATATCGCCTTTAAAACCTAAAATAAAATAAAATCAATAAAACAAATTTTTGAGACGTCAGCAATTTATTAAATTACATACCTTGAGATTTGCTTAACTCGAATTCGATGCGAACCGTTTAGCGATGGTCCTGATATTTCGGAATCAGAACTATTAATTCCACGGGCGAAATCCTTTCGATAATTATTTGTTTGTGTTGGTAGGTCACGTTCGTTATAATTGTAGTCGAACGCTTGGGTATTTCGGGTTGCCGGTATGTTGCATACAACTGTCGGATGCTCAGTCGACTGATTGCGATGGTTCGAATTTCGTGACGATGATGATACGACTGGACTCTCGGATCGTTTGTTGCTAGGTGCACGATATTCTAAATATTCTCGGCGTGATTGATGGTATTCGGAGAGTACCTCAGTAGTTGGTGCATATAATTTTGGTTTATCTACATTTCGACTATTTTTACTACTCTTCTGCTCGACCAGCTTTGAAATGTAAGGAGTTTTTGTATCAACATAGGTATCGCTTTCTTGTTTGGCCAGTTCTAAATTGTCATCTACTATGATTTTTGATTTTTGTGTGACCGGGCTATGTTTTGGACTGGATACCTGACCATCAGGATCCGCTCGAGCATTTGATGACCATTCAACCGGAAGGCTTGTACATTGATTTTCTTCCATACTAAACAGACGTAACTGTTGTCTAATACTAGCCTTTTCACGTGCACGCTTCTTTTGAAATTCTTCCTCTACTCGACGCATAGCCTCTAATTCGCTTAAGCGTTGTGCCTCCTTTTCTTCGGCTTCTTTCGATAATTTGTCTGCGATTTTTCGACGTTCTATCTGGCGCACAGTACTTTGGAAAGTGAATCGATGATTTTTAGATTTGGATAACGGCTTTGTTTGAAAATCCATTATTTTCATTGGCGGCAAATCTTGTAAACTTTCTCGGTTTTTCTTGTTCTCCTGTTCATCAATAGCATGAGCGTCAAAATTTTCGTTTACCATAAGATTATCAAGAAACTCACGTCGTCCACTGTTAATTAAATTAAAATCTGATGTTTCGCCAATTGGATGATTCGGTAAGTACATCATATGTTTTCCACCCGTTAAATAACTAAATGATGGTGGCGCAATTGTTGCGCTCATACGTGACTGGTGACTATTAATTTGTCGATCTTCAGGTTTTCGTCTTGTCTGTATGTTATCTTCGTTATCTGTCACTGGGCTTAGTTGGCCAATATTATCAATGGAGTTTGGTTGTGATCGGCTTAACAACCAATTATCACTTCGAAAATTTTCATTTTTATCGTGTATAGAACCTCCACTAAAAGCACCGGATACGGTTTTCTTCAGTTTTTGTAAACTGTTTGTCGTAAATGATTGCTTTTCACTTTTTTCACTTAAATGTGAAGCAACATGAACCTCTCGAGGCAATGATAAACTAAAAACGTGTCCTCGAGTAGCATTATATTTGGCAACTTCATTTTTTGTTACAATCTCAGCGTCGTCAGAACTGGATTCTTCACCCAAGTCTTGTTGTGGTGTCCATGCAGATAAAAATGGTCCAACCGTTGGTTTTTTATTAACAATCTCATTTTCCACCTTAGTCAAATTTTCCTCTCGCTCTGCTGCTAAACCCGCATCACCCGATATTCCACTATCACCACTCTTATTGTCCGGTAAACCAGGAATTGGGTCTCGATATATTCGTTCAATTCTATCTTCACTGCCGTTCTAAAATATATAAAGAGTATGTATTAGATGGTCCTGAATTTAGGCTGATCTTAGTTACTCACAGGTTCTTCAAATTGCCTCGTACTATATGGCTCTAGATTTAGTTTTTCAGGATGATACCACTTGGCAGATTCCTTCTGGTCATCATCAGGTGAAAGCAAACGCCATGCTGCCGACGGACTAAACCTTGGGATTTCAAAATGTTTTTTTGGCAATGTAGGCCGCAATTGTAACGAAATACCTTCGGTTTCACCCTCCACAGGTATTATTTCTTCATGAGTATTTTCATTGATTCCATCATCAACATCAGATGATAGAGCAGATTCAGATGATTCTGAAAAAAAATTCAAATTGTAATACAATATTATTAAATAAGTATTTATGGCTTACCATTATTCAACTTCGGAATAGTCTTTCGTTTCAAAATTGTTTCAGCAAATTTATCTATAACATCCATTTGGGTTTTATCCATACCGCCATCTTTATTAATTTCGTGTTCAACTTTGTCGCCCATGCCAAAATAAAAAGTTTTTGCAGGCACCATTGCATTGTTAGCGGGTGATCTGAATAAGACAAAATGTTTAGGATTAATCTGTGTTAAGATTAAGAATTTTGATTGCTGAAAAAATAACTACCCGGATAAGCAAATATTAATTAAACTTTGGAAAGCCAAAAATATTATTGCTAGAAGTTTTAATATTTTCGAGTTGTTAGAGTTATAGGTAGAGATGATGCACGCTGTAGGCTAATGCTAGACTCGCCCTCTGCGCTGGGTTTTCTCGCTGTGTGAATTTGAGACCATTTGAGAACTAAAGCCTTCTGAATTAGAATACGATTGTCGAGGAAAATCAATTGGTGTAGAATTAAGAGCTGTTTATGAGGTCTCGAGTATTTCAGATTTTCTGAGATTTTCTCTCGGATTTCTGATTATGGGATGGGGACATTAACAAACATATTTATGTTGTGTAATTTATTCAAAATGTGCTGTTTTTAATAGTGCAGGAAAGAAGAAGAGAAAAGCGTGTCCAGTTTTGAATTGATGAGGTTGAGATAGAGAGGGGGTCTTGTTCAACAGCAGTGGTTTGATTTTTCCACACTCTAATCAATAGATTTAAGAAACAATAATGTTAATTACTGAATAACTAACATTCAGTTTAGCCAGTTCAGCATTTATAATGCCACATGACAATCAAACAATTGCGGAGCGTTAAATCAAATTAACCACATTCTGGTAACCAAAAGATATTTCTGTACTTCAGTGGTAGTTGCAAATTGGTTTCGCTTCCACCTTTGAACAAGATACCATCAGCGTTTTCAACGAATTCATAGCCACTTTGAAATATTGATCCTTTTGAATCTGTTCGCTAAGAGCACACTCCTCAACTGCAGTTTAGTGAATTTTGGGACACCGCAGTTGTTCTTCATTTTATAGTGAAAAATTGTCAAGTACAACAACTATTACTGACGCTTTGATGTTATACCAAGGCTAATCTCACCATAACGATGTTCTCTAACGACTGCGCGATTGGAGAAAGATTTTTCTAAAATGAACAGTTTTTCAAAAAAACTATAATCGACAGAACGGCTCAGAGGCCAAATATAAAGTAATTAAAAAAGGAAAATACAAGTAGAATTAATACTTCGAGTACACATTACTATTATTATTAAAATGGGCTGGAACAGGTTCTCCACTCAATGCCACACTGGAGCGATGATACAAACAGAGGATTCTATCCCAATTAGCTATTGCGCCCATGCTCTGGAAAACAGCATGTTTATGAACCAAGGCAAGGTTAACAATTGATCTTCATTCAAAAATCTATAATTAAGGAGCCGACACTGAGCTATCTCAAAAGCGGGACATCTACAAACAAAGTGATCAAGACTGTCGTCACACAATGAATCTTAAACAAGCCTTATTCGTTGTAAATAGGCTTTAAAACAGCCGTGACTGGTAAGAATAACAACCAAAGCTCTTAGTTAGTCGAGAGAAACAAACATACTTTGTTAAACCTCAGGTTAGATTGGTAATGAAAGTTTCTTAACAATTTAGTTTTAAGAAAGAATTTCAATTAGAAATCATTAACAATTACAATCATTATGAGTCATCATAATTATTGTTTAATCATCAGAAATTATATTAAGTGTTTAAAATCAAAAAGTTTAAAAAGTCAAAAATTTAAGTTGTGTGAGTTTAAAGCAAATTGTGCAAACAGTGAAAATTACTTTACAAAGCCGAATCTGCCAACCGCTCTGCATAACACGTGCAGTTTAGGCTTAGACTTCCGTATAATTCCGTAAAACCCACACGAAATTCAAAGTGAGAGCCATCGGCAAAAAAACTAGCGACTCAGATACCCAGTTATTGAAGTCTTGAGACATCCATGGACTCATGGATAATTATCGTATTAATAATTATCGTAGTAGAGTTCTGGAAGCAATTTGTCATTGAACATATTGATTTCTTAAATAGATGAACTGGTATGATATCAAAGGGCCGAATGTCGAAGGGCCGAATGTCGAAGGGCCGAATTTCAAAGGGCCAAATGTGTCGAAGGGCCGAATGTCGAAGGGCCGAAGGGCCGAATTTTTTTTTTGTTTTTTAGAAATATATTTTTTTTATTATTTAATTTAATTATTCTTTTATTTTTTGTACATTTTCCTTTTTCAGCCAAAAAATAAAATTGGCACTATTTAAGTCCAAACTACACAAATGTGTGGGTAAAATATCATAGTATGTAATGATATTTTTGATAAAAAAGTTTGCTAAAGTGTTTGTATACATCGCGAAAATCGGGTAAGATGAAAAGTTATAAAAGAATTTTCTTTGTAGGATTGTTTTTAGGAAGTGCAAGCCAAAAGTTCCGGGAAAATTATCACATTTTCCGAGAAAATTTTGCCCTTTTCATTTTTTTTGTGACAAATTGCGTGTCATTTTATTCAAAATAGTATAAACGTGTAATTTTTTATTTAAATTTTGATATTAGCATTGTACTTTAACAGTTTTTCAATTTTTTACAAAATTTTGCAATTTTTCTAGGAAAATTTTATTATTTTTTTCATTTAGCTTAAAATTTGCCTCTTGAAGAATTGTATAAATTCTGGAAAAGCGGGGGTTTGGGGGTGGCAGCCTCCATCCTCTAAGGTGTACAACGAATCAAAATTACATTAAAAAAAATATATATTTACATAACTTGATTTTTTTAACATTTGTGGCACTATCAGAAGAAGTGTCTGCAGTGTGTCTGCAAGGTTGACGAAGCAATTATTATTAATAAAAATAAATAATAAAACTAAAAGAAATATTGAAAAAATAAGAAAATAAGAAAATTTTCCGGATAATCAAAAAGTTTTATTAAAATAACGCAAAAATGTAATTTGTTACCCGTTTTATGACAGTGTAATACGAATTTTTAACATTAAAATTAAGATTTGATAAATGAAAACGGCGGATTTTTAATTTTTGGATGAATAATCTCAAAAAAAAAATTTTGGAAAAACTGAAAATTTTCCAGGAAAATGTGGTGATTTTTCCGAAATTGTTGGCTTGCACCTCCTAAAAATCATAGGTATACAATCCTATAAAGATTTTTTTTTAAAAAATGTTCATCTTACCCGATTTCGGTGATGTATACGTCATCTACACTTACGCCAAAAATTTCGGTTGTTTTGAAGTACAACCAACACAATTGTGTATATAGTTATAGTGTTTTTTTCGGACGAAAATAATTTTAAAAGGAATGCACAAATGCGTAAGTTGGATCAAAACACATACAAAAATAAATTTTTGACATGGTACTTTTACAGTACCCACACAATTATGTTAACGGGCTCGAAAAATGATATACCTATTGGTGGCGCATGACAAAATTTTCCGTCTCCAAAATGTATCGCTGACTGGATACGTGATGAAAAATAGTAAAATACATAAATTCGTAAGAAATTCATTTATGTTCAATAAAAAAAAAAAATTACAAAATATTCAATAAAAAAACAAATTTAAAAAATTATATTTCTAAAGACAAAAAAAAGAAATTCGGCCCTTCGACCCATTCGGCACTTCGACATTCGGCCCTTCGACACATTCGGCCCTTCGACACATTCGGCCCTTTTACATTCGGCCCTTCGACCCATTCGGCCCTTCGACACATTTGGCCCTTCCACACATTCGGCCCTTCGACATTCGGCCCTTCGACATTCGGCCCTTCGACATTCGACCCTTTGTACCCATTCCGATGAACTTACTATAAATTGTAGATTTGTCTATGCTCTGTAATCATACTGAGAATGTTCCACGCATATCCAACGCACCGCAGTCGAGCAAGCCGTGCTTAAGATGAAAGACTGCAGTGGGGGCAGAAACAAGATTGTCTGCAATGCAAATATATAGCCATACCATAGAAATGGCTTTTTCACGTATACTTTCAAGGTGAAATTTCTGGGAAAGCTTGCATTAACGTACAACAATTTCTCGAGACGCGACATTTCTACAACCTGAAAAACGCGTTGCATTAAGTCAAATATAATTAAGTCCTTAATGTACTATATTAAGGTCTTTACCCGCAACCAAAACGACTAAGTTATCACCTGTAGTTTAACAAGAAACTCATCAATAGCCAATTACACAAGTGAGGTGACAAACCACCTCCCTGAAACCAATCTTTGGTAACTTTAACAGAAACATAACAAAAACCCAGCTCGGGCATAGCCATGGGGCACCTAAGCATGGATCCCATCAATGTAACGAAAAAATTTGAGCAGACATTAGTGGTGGTAGAGAAACATGTACTATCAAAGGCACCTGCAAAATCAAAGGAAATTCTTGACGGCAAACTCCTTATTACTAAGCTACAGTTCAAAGTTTGTAACAAGTTCATGCGGAGCAATTTCACACAATTGGCCAACACTGTAAGCAAGTTGAGTTCCACTGAGTGAAAGGATAGCAGGAATGGCTTTCAGTAAAAAGATGAAACTATGCGACAACTCCTAAGAAATTCACAAGACAACGCTATCTTTTATTAAAGTGTTTCACTTAAACATGTTAAGAGAACAGCTGACACCACAGTCCTAAGTATTCTAAATTATCACTATTTCTGAGAAATCTGTATTTATCCTTCAGTTCTGTAGCTCTATATAAACACACTTATAAATGCGTATATCTTTGGCCCTCGTTGAGTCCAAAATAAAAGAAAGCTCTTTAGTCAAATAGAAAAACATTTCTAAAAGGCGTTAAACTGTCATTGCCATTATGACGCACTAATATTTTTGATTTCAAGCAGTTCGTGACTTCCTTTTTGCAAATTTTTCAGTTACAAAATTATAATGGAGTAGAGTCATGCTCCTTACGCTAATCCTCATTTTCCAATGTGTTTACTAAGCAAACGGCCTCCACGAAATAACGTTATTAACAATAACAGCTGTTGGGCCAGTCAACTGTGCCAAAGCTACAAATCAAAATTTGTAGGTACATTATACACAAATGGGAATTCAACTTCCAAATTTGTGCTGTCGCAAAGTAACATTAGAGCTACCTAGTTTCATACTTTTAGCACCGAGTCTGATTTTGCGTAGCCACATTATTCGATCATTTTAATTAAACTCTCCGATTTATTTTTTCATTATTAACGTTCAAAAATTTTTTACCAGTGGCTGTATCAATCAATCGGGGTTCGGCTCCTCTAATGTTTCGCACAGTTGCATATTTGTCATGTTAAAATATTGTCAAAACTGTAAAATTCGGCTACAGTAAATTATAGAACTTTATACGATTATGATTGGTTAAGTTTACGATTTGAACCGAAACATTGCAATTTGATTGTAGTAAAAAGAGACATAAAGTTTCAAAATGTGTCGAAAAAGGGATGTTAGAACATCCCAGCTGGAGCACTGGGATCATAATCTTTCAACGTAAGCAACATAAAAATCATCGTATGCGTCGATAGTTACCCATAAATGTTAAGGTCATTCTAATATGAAATACTTTTAGCTTTTTAACAAGTGTCAAAGAACTGAAAACATTTCATATTAAAATGACTTTAAAAACTGCTGGAGGGCTACGGGCGAAAGCGATGATTCTTGCGTTGTCCATGTAGAGAGATTAGGTACCTAGCTATCATAGAAAAAATAAACCGAGAGTATTTACCCAGAGTTTCTTAAACATATATTTTCTCTTCTGTTTCATAATCCCTTTGACTTTCATAAAAGTTTCTGCTGAAAATATTTGAATTGGTCAAAAATTCTATGAATTTTCTGCTGGTTTCTAAAATTATAAGTAAAAAAATAACTATTTTTGGTGATAGTGCTGCTTCTGTATTTATTACTTACAAGGGATATTCCAACAATAAATGAAGGAACCATAGCCACCTTTGCAGATGACACAGCAATCATGGCGATTGGAAGTAATGTCACTGATGCAACGAGCAAACTCCAGAAGATTATCAATGCGGTTTGTAACTTGACTAAGCGGATGGAGAATCAAGCTTAATGAGACGAAATCCAAGCATATTAACTTTATGTATCAAAAGACTTTCCATCTTCCGATAGAAAATAACTCACGACCGGTGCCATAACCAAACAAAGCTAAATATCTTGGCATTGAGGCCAAGCTTAAGTGAAGAGAGCGGGGCAAAAAGAAAAAAGAAGAACTTAACATTAAGTTCAAAAAAATGGATTGGCTCATAGGTAGAGTCTCTGAGCTTACAATTCTCAACAAGATGCTGCTATATCGGCAAATGCTGAAGTAGAGTCTCTGAGCTTACAATTCTCAACAAGATGCTGCTATATCGGCAAATGCTGAAGTCTCCGAGCTTACAATTCTCAACAAGATGCTGCTATATCAGCAAATGCTGAAGCCGATATGGACCTACGGTATTCAACGGGCTCTTCGTGGCATCGTAAATGCTCAGTGGTACACAAGAAATGAAGACCTTCACTGGGACTTACAGATGGAATACATCAAATATGAAAAAAGCATGCTGCCAAACACGAAATAAGGCTCCAGGAATACGGAAACCCCGATATTCGCCATATGATACATAACCCTGTCGTTGAAAGAAGACTCCAAAGAACGAGGCCACTTGACGTAGTAAACTTACAAAATTAAAATTAGTATTTTAAATAGGTTTAATTAATTATGAGATTAATTGGGCCATTGGGTTTCACCCCAACAAATCAGAATTGTTTACGAAATGTAAAATTTCTAAAAATTTGAAAGATAAATTGCTAGATGAGCACAGTCTCAGTTGCAATTAAAAAAGGGAAAAAAGTGCTAATTCTAGCGGAGAATTAAAAAACATATATTTCTGCTGGTAGTTTTTGCATATAAATAATGTTGAATCAATGTCAACATGCGCAATAATACAATATTCCAAGCGGTCGATGACACAGTATCGACACGGGTGGAATATTGTATATTGTAGCAAATTCAACAGGTTTAATGTTTCTTTCTTTTTTATATTGTACTTTTGTTGTATATAATTATTGTCGATTTCATGCGTAAGCAATATTTTATGTATAAAACCCGATTTATTGAGGTAATAAAATTAGAATTGAATTATAACGCATAAACAACAGTTAGTTTAATTCTCAGTGAATATTTGGAACTCACCAGTGGCCAACCAAATATTCACATAAACAAACCAAAATCTAGGCAGAGGTCAGATTTTTACAAATAATTTATTTAACTCTATATTACGATTGTTCTCTCAACTATTTAGTTAAAAATCGATATAAAAATATTTTGCTCTACCTATTTATCGGGTACCGCTATCGGGAGCCGCTATCCACTTCAAAGGGAAATTTGAAAAGGCCTTAGTTTTGCACAACCCTTAAACCAAAGCAAACTTCATTCTCGTGTACAAATTTCGACGTAATGTCAATTTTTTTTGTAGTTAGAGTAACGGAATTGTTTAGTTTTTTCGTAAAAAGTGATTTCTGTGTATTTTTGAAGAAACCCAAGAAAAAATAAACAAGTGCCAAACAACAATAAACAAACACGTAGAACTGTCATTCGACTGCGTCAAGTTAAGTGCAATTTTATTTTTCTGATTAGTAATGTCACCAGTGAATAATAGCTGCAGTTTCAGTAGAAATGTCCCAGTTGGCGGCGGGAAGTGCTCGAATAATAAATCACGGCTTTATAGTTGCTATAGAAAAGATAGCAGAATTAAAAGAATTGCATTTGAACATTGAATCGGTTCCTTTAATTGAATAATAAGCGATACAACTCGACAGTCGATAATACATACAAATATTTATAAATGATTTAATGAACAATATAAGTTTGGTAGTTTATTAAAGGTGCCTCCCAATTTACCAAACGCGAAAATTCACTAAATTAAGCGTTAGACATGTTTTGTAATGAGTAATCAATAGTCACCGCAACTACTCGCAAGTCGCAGCTTCAACGCTACTTTGACATGAGAAGAATTTGTTTTGTAATTATAAAAATACTTTAATTGCTGTATTTAATTTACAGGGGTAAACTATACAAATAAGTGCTTGTAGATAATAAATGGAACGGGTAACGATTTAAAAACTCACGAAAAGCAAACTACGTTTGTAAAACGTCTGCTACAGTTTAGCTAGCACATATTTTAGCTAAGACTGTTTGGGAAGTAAGAAAAGGAAATGGGATTCCTCGATCCTGACGTTATTTGGTATGTTGAATTAGACTGAAGTTAAATGTGATTTTTGGAATATTTTCAATTAAGCTACGGTTGTATGGTAAAGACGTGTACTAAAAATATTTTTTTTTTTTTTTGTATTAAACACAACACAATACCATGACCTAATTCTTGTTTTAGGGTGAAGTTAAATATATAATTGGGGTATTAATACATGATTATCAAGGTTAGTCTTGAAATAACGTAGAAAATACATTTAGTTTAAAAATTTCGATTTTAATCGATCGAAAAATTACATCAAACGATAGGTTTTTTGTTTTACGCCTCAATGACGATTTAATTTCGATTTTAACTGTCCCCTAGATGGCAAGTCACTTAATAATTAATGTGTCCAAGATAAGTGGTATTTAATTTTTCATAATACACAATGTTTAGATGAAACATAAAAATAAAAAAAATATTAATTAATTTTAGACATACAAACAATATAAGTAAAGTTTAGTAAGCAAATTATACAAAATTTATACGCAAAAAATATCTCGCTACTAATAGTTTTGATGTAAATGTGATTGATGAGTCAAACGATCTTTCTTTCTTTCAGTGGCGCTTCATTCCATTAAAGGATTTACCAGCCGCAAAAATCTTTGATTCGTATCATTTAACATATCAAATAACGTAATGGCGTTCAGAAATAGCCATATTTCTAACAGCGTCCCATTTTATTCATAATCGGTTAACAAATTGTTTAGGTTTAAAATCTGATTAAAGCGAGACGTTAAGATAACATTATACTAGCATCAAAAACTAGAAGGGCACTGTTAAAGAAAATATCTACCTAACACTGGAATTTTGTGGACAACTACTGTTAACTAAATTAGAGCCATACAAAGGGCTTTAGAATTACCAACAGCAGTTTACTTGGCTGCAGAACCGAACCAACTACAACGAGCAGAACTTCAAAGAAATTAAGAGCTTTAAAAAAGGGTAATAACTTAAACAACCGAAGCTCGTTGCGACAACTGAATACATTTATCGATATGAAAGGCATCTTACGAGTAGGTGGTAGAATAAAAAACTCGTTAATATCAAAAAATTTAATTACTACCTGCCGAGAGTTATAGTTAGCCGAGAGTTATTTTAGCAGTAAAATAATATACAAGGTTTACATAGCGGTGTTCATCTATATGGCATAAAACACGTTATATCTGGAAATTGTTAGTGATTTAAAAACCAAAGCCTTTATAGCGGACCACGAAAGATTTTGCTCACAGCGGAGACTGCGTAGCCATATATACAGCAATTATAGTCTAACTTTTAAAGGTATGGATAAACAATTAAGGGTGAATATCGGTTAGTACAACGACAGCTGCCTACAAGTACCACCTGAAGCGTATACTAGGAGAAACCATTTATTTGCACCTTTCTGAGTCGGAATCAATGCACCAAGGCATTTTATAATTGGCGAGCCTCTTATCTCGTTACCGGCGACGCATATTTGAAAAAGCATATTCCTGAAGTAATATGGTCGTCAAAGAACCAAACAACACAAATTTAGAATTAGGAAATATAGTGCAAATCAAGGAACCGCAAAGTTGGTTCAACCAACTTAATGGTCATTAGAAAAAATTGAAGAAACGTTTCCGCCAAAAAATGGTAAGGTCCGAGTAGACACACTCAGATGTAAAGACAACCCGATATTAAAAAGGCCACACGATAAAACGTTATGGTGAATATCTGTTTGGAAGCATAGTTAAGCTAGTTTGAAGTTTTGTACTTGCTCAATGTTGAAGAAAATGTCTGAACAATTGATTTCTAGGGTTTAGTTTAGAAAACGTGCTGACATATAGAAAGACAAGAGACAAAACACAACACAGGACAGAAATCAAAATAATAATAAATTAATACTAACGGCTTTCGGTTCGTAGTTTCTTCAACCGTTGTGTCTTTTGGCTTCGCTTGAACAACCTCAACATTTTTCTTCACCGGTTCTTTTTCTTTGGGTTTACTTGAGTTCGACACTAATGGTGTTGTTTTACTTGACGTTTTTGTAATTTTCTTAACTACCTCCTTCGGTTCTTCAATTTCTTTAACATCGGATGCTAGAGACCGCCGCTTAGTGGCTTCTAGTAGCTCCTGTTGAAAACTATTACCGCTACTTGAATGACTTGGTTGCGATGATTTGCGTAACTTTTCTTTTGAATCTTCTTTAATTTTCCGCAAATTCTTTGGTGCGCCTTCTGTGCTGGTACTTCTTATCACCGCTTTTATTATGGGTGGCTCAGGGTCAGGATATCGTTTTACAGGTGGTGGTGGAATCCGTTCAGTTGTTGGGGACGGGGCTCTTTGTCGACGAGTCCGTAAATAATTATCGATATCATTCTTTTTGCTACTTAGTAAGCTTACATCAAACGATTTCTCGCGACGAAATTGTGCCATCGATGGCGGTTGTTGAGTATTTCGTGGTCTTGTATGATTTGGTTCGCGTGGTATTTGTTCGATTACACGAAATGTTTCAGGGACGTTCTCTTTGCGTTCAATAGTTCGCGTTTGATAATCGGCTTGATCCAATGTTCTGGTTTTTGGATCAATATTTGGTTTTTTTGATTCAGCCTTAGTTTTAAATAGCCGCAATTTTCGGGGTGGAGGTTCTTGAGGCCGCTGAGGTGGCGCTTGAGATAAATGTTGATTTTTGGGCCGCCAACCAAATCTTGCTGGATCATAATCGTTCTCGCCTTGTTTTACGGGTGGAGGCGGTGCAGCTTTTTTCTTTTTGTTCCGCATCAATTTTGCTTTCCCTTTTGTATTAGCAGCATTTTCTTCGTCACCTGACATTCGTAAATCAGGTTCGGAACCAAATCGTTTGTAATTATTCGCCCGTGCTTCGCGCTCTTCGATCATATTTAACTGCGTGCGCGATCTTTCACGCAACGCACTCATATTTGGATGGGGCGGATATTGTTGGGCTGATATACTTTTAGATCTTTGGATGCCATTCTAAAATATAAATAATGATTAGTATAATTTGAGAATATTAAATTAGATAACGTACCGGCAGATCTTTTCGATTTGTTAATGTTCCTCCCGACTGTAGTATGGTGCCATTATTGGTGGTCCGCAGCACTCGTGAACCTGGTATATTATCGGGCAGTACTTTAAATTGCGGTTGCGACGGCCGCGGAAATGACTGTGCCCATTGTTGTTGAGGTATATTGTGATGATTTCCATATTGATGAGCATCTATGGCTGCCAAATTATGCATGCTACCAGAATTTCCCATTTTAAGTCGATTCGATATCCAGTTTGGTTTGTTAAGACGAGCTTGTCGTACTGTTTTACACCCAACAAAGTTTATTTGACTAAAGGCATTTCTGTAAATAAAAAAAATGAATTAAATTTATTAATTAGAACGTAAAAAATGAAATTTATAATTCTATTGGGTGATTTAACTTTCTAATAATATCGACCACATAATTTTTACTATGTTTATCAACCAACTATCCAAATGCCAACTGTTCGAAGTACATAAACGAAATTATGTCCAAATATAGATGATATCCAACTGGTTAATAATTAATTAGTGGAATATTTCAATCTTAATTGTGCAAAATAAATTCGTTTCCAAATTGGTCGTTTTCAATAACCAAAGTTTATAATTTTCTTGGTTTGATATACGAAAGTTATGTAAAAATGAAAAATCCAGTTTTTCATATAAGTAGTAAAGCCGTTCGTATATGCAACTGTTTTCACTTTTATTTACACTTATATTGCATATAACTTCAAACACGCGAAATTAAAATAATAAAATAATAACAATAATCATGGCATATGTATGTAGTCCCCTAATTACGCTTAAGATCAATTTGTAATTTTGCATATCGCTGCCGGGCAAATACATATTTTTACTTTCGTTAAATCTTTTAATGCCATCATTTCGTTTACAGTTCAAGAACTCTTTGTAATAAACGCCGAAATTATGAAGAAAGTTAAACGAAAGGGTAAAGTATATACAATATGTAACTGAGACCAGCCCAAAACTCACGTGTTGTCAATCAAGTTAGCAACAATCTCCCAAGACGTCGCTCTACAGAGAAATTATAAATATTCAGAACATTGACATTTTACCTTTCATTTTAATCGAACACATCATTAATTTATCGAAAGGGAAAATTATAATTTAGAAGAGAAATAAGTAAATTTCTTGTGTTTTGTACAATTTAAGTTTTACGATTAACCGGTTTTCGGCCAAATACTTATGATACAAAAAAATTACTTACGATATTTGCGTTTAAAGAAATTATATGTCTTTTATACATTCATTTCATCTCGCACAAGTATTTACTTGTATGATTATATTTTATTGAAAACTTTCTCTGCAATCAACAATAATAATAATAATAATAAATTTATTTAATACATATTCAGTACAATTTAATGATTATTTTGATTACGATCCATGCCAATCACCGTGTAACATACGAGTAGACCTGTCTAAAATACAAAAATTTTTTAAAGTATACCTTCTGTATATTATGCGTGCAAAATATATTTCACAGAATTGAAAATGACATGTGTATGGTAGTGTGGGTATCGAATTATGAACAGGTCATGAATAGATCATATGGCAATCCAACAAATCGATTTGACAGGTAGTGCAAATTGAAACAGAGCGTAATAGCGTACTACAAATTTTCTTAAAAATGATTATGATTAATGGCTTTGATTACGGCGGAACCATCGTCAGTAACGCTTTGTTAAGAATAGACACTCTTCGGAGTTCAACACAACCACTATATATACCGGTCCGTAGAAATTTTTTGATAAATTCTTTAAAATTGGTCTATAAAGATTAAAAATCTGAAGGTCACCATTGTTTGGCAAACAGTTGAGTTTTGGCTAGGTAGAACAAAACTTTGTCATAATATCTTCAAATAATTAAATCAAATTCATATTGTGAAATATATTTTGTCATAACTCTGACAAAACATTAGAATGAATTTAGGCTAACCCACTAGTCCGGCCAATGAATTTTATTTATACTCTAAATTCGCACATTTTCGGTGATAATGTTGGCGAAAGACACATTTAAAACAAAAGCTGCGCTGCTTTCGCAAATCCAGCTTAGCTTTAATATTAGAGACCAATTTTGGTTTCAGCAATGATTGTTTATGAATTTGCAGTAACGAAAATGATTGTTCATCATAGTTGGCGTATTTATCATTTTCATACAACCGATTCATATTAAAGGCACATTCGATTGAACTGATTTAACTGAATAATCTGAATTAACTGAGGTAAACTGATGTGATATATTCAGTTAATTCAGATTATTCAGTTAAATCAGTTCAATCGAATGTGCCTATAATTACTACTGACATAAAAGCCAACTATGATGAACAATTATTTTCCGTTACTGGAAATTCACAAACAAATATTGCTGAAACCAAAATTGGCCTCTAATATTACAGCTAAGCGGGATTTGCAAAAGCAAGCAAGCTAGAAAACTTAACTTTTCTATATTTTTACTGTCAGCCCGGAAAATTTCGACTGGCATGACAGTTTTTAACTATCGTGACCGCTAGTATTTTCGGGGCTGAGAGTAAAAATGTGGCGATTTTTTTGGGGTGAGAGTAAATGTCATAAAGGGCGAAGTGATTAAAAAAAGTATTTACTTCAAAGTTTTTACTTTTAAGAAAAAGTTCGTTCTCTAGAAACAATTCGTTCTTTAGAATGAAGTTTATTAAAATTCTAATTAATTCCGGAATCAGGAGCTTTATATGATGTTAGCAGCCATTGTGATATCCCGTATCCCTTATATGCTAGTAGCATGTAGTTTATTTTTGTTTTCATAAAACTATAAACTTCCGACAGTCTCCAAATTCTGTTATCTTGTACCGAGCCCGGCCAACGAACATCCACACTTGTAAAATTTTCCGTCACTTCGCAAGTAGCTTGTACGTTGATACTAGCAAAACCTTTCCTGTTTGCATATTCATCAGCAAACGCATATGGCTTCAAAATCTCAAAGCGCGTGCAATCTAGTGCCCCAATAACGTTTGGAATCTTAAACTTTTTCACAAATTCATGTGATTTTGTAATCACTTTATCTAGCACTTCAGAAAATATTTTACAAACTGTAGTTCTATGCACCCCTCCTCTTCTCCTACTCCTCCTTAAAAACCCGCAGCGGTAAAAAGCGGCGTAAAAATATTTCCATTTTTTATTTATTTTAACCACCTCGCGTTTCATTTTTATCTCGATTTAAAAATATATCACATAACTTTTGAACATTTTCATTTGTAAACCGATAAATACTTTTATAATTGTCTTAACAATTATGTTTACGCGGATGATAATTTTTTTTTTCCTTAAAATTGATTCTAACTCTTAAAAAAATACTCATTTTACTACAAAACTAGTAAAAGGTAGTCTTGATTCACATAATTTTAAGTAAATGCTCGGAAAATTTTGATCAAATTAGTAAGTACTTGCTTTAAAATTTGCTAGTAAGTTTTATTCACTAGCTCGGTAGTATTTACTTGAAAAAGTATTTACTTTTTTTTATTCACTTCGCCCAATAGTAATAACTAGTGATGTCATCGCATTTCTCGGGGATGGAATTTAGGTTATCTTCACATACGTGTTTTCCGGGGGGTTTTCATTTCGCTTTATATTTTAGATCTAGTTGAAAATACAATGCGAATTGTTGATAAAGCTACTTACAATATTATTAATATTCCAGCTCTGGCCTCATATGTAATTTATACCTCCATCTATTTTGTCAATACAAAAAAGCGAATCATCCTTTTTATGTTTCTCGATTCCTATAAACAAAGAACATACAATAAGTCACATCAAATTGACGAGTAAAACTAGGGATGAGTCAAGGACCACATACACCCGATCTTCATCCAGCATCGACTGTTGACTAAGAATGGCAGTAATGTGTGATCTTCATGGTTTTTGATCTCGTATAGGAACACAAATGCATATATTATAGATATGTTATACCAATATACATATATACCAACAACGCAGTGGCTTGCCGTTCTTGCGTGAGACTCAATACAAGAAACTGAGTGAAATTGTCACTCAGAACCAAACTCAAGCTGCAATGACAACTTCTGCAAATCACACGTTGTCTTAAATAAAATTAGTAATGTAGTCATACTTTAATAATTAGTTTGTATGTACATCAACCTAATATTTGTATGTACATCAACCATAAATCAATCATAATACTCAAGAACCACCTATAATAACACGCAATCCAGCGCTCATGCATAAAGAGGCTTTCGATGAAAAGTAGAATTTAGCGTAGCACCGCTACCCGTACCATATAGTTTGTAGTCAGACTATTGGATGGGAATTCTTCGAGACGTACGTGTGGTCCATAACTACTCATAAACGTATCCACATGCACAAATACATAAACATTCATAAGAAGTGGACCAGCACCGTGGCATCGTTTACGAAAACACGATGTAGGTTCAGGAACGTCGTTAAATCAAGCGAAAACCATCGAAATTTGGGAATGATTTGATTTGATCACAAATAAGGTCAGTTTATTCTGGTTGACCCAAGCTTCGAGACGGCTCCCATATTGATATTTTGTTGTGGGCTGATGTTTAGGTTGATTTCGTGGTCAAGTATTAAAGAGCAAACCAAACATCATAAAAACCAATTTTAGTTGGTTGGTTTCCGTTCCAATCCAAATGGATATTACTTATCCGAAAGTGAAGAGGCACAGTGAGACGAAAAAATATACTAATACGAGTATGAATTACTCTTCCGAAAAATCACGAAGCAGGATTCAAAAGAAATATACGTGATACTCCAGGCCATAACGGAAACTCAATTTATAGAAAGTTCGGGACCACAAGCATTTCAACGCTTCCTAAAGCTAGAGAAGAAAATAGAATACAATTAGAATAGGACGGTATGTCCAGTTCATAACCGTGTAGTTCATCAGAGGTCACATGATGCAAACAACTCATAAATTCGCCGCCGGTGAAGTAGTTTTATGTTCGATTTACATGTTCCATATTTTTTCAAGTAAAAAATGAAGGATTAAGTATATTACGATTTTCGTTTGCGAGAGGAGCACGGAACAAATTCCAGTAGAATAAAATTGGATATTTTTCTTTTTAATTTGAGCAAATCTTGTTTACATATTGTTGACTCTTTTTAACTAGTAAATTTTTGTTATTTGCGTGCACCTCTATTTTTCAGTAAAAACTTTGTTGGGAAAAAAAATTGGAACATGTAAATCGAGCAGTAGACAGGAACTAACAAATGTTTTAGACTGTATATACTACTGCTACTACTAACTACTTTATTTGCTGATAAACATGTATTGGACGATAATACACTTCCGTATAAACGAGTGAATTGTAATTAATATAATACGATTAAGATAAATCTACAAATTTTTACACAATTTTTAAAATATAGAAAACTCCCTTCAACGCCCACTATATGTACTTTCGGGTTAATAAGGACCCAAACTAACCGAAAATCTATGGGCTAAGGTCGTTTAATAAGCTCAATTGGCAACGAGATGATAAATTTACGAAGTGATTCTCTTAGTAAAGAGCACTCCATATTATAGTATAGGTGCACGATATCGAAAGTTTTAATTTCAATTACCGAAAGAAGTTGGAATTTGGTGTCAGTTGAAACGGACAATTTCAAAAATAAAATTTAAATAAAAGTTTCAAACTAAACGAAACGTTAAGTTTTCGAAATTATTATTCTCGCGGAAAGGAATGATCATGTTATTTGGAATTGTCCAGTATTACTATGTAATATATGGGCATTAAAGTTTGTGAACGGCAAAAACAGATTACATAACTAATAAAATATTTGGATGGGTTGCAAAAATTAAATTCTTTGGTCCTCGTACAAAAAAACATAATTGAGAAACAACAAGAAAAACAATAATAAAATATTGTCTATGAATTATTTACATATTTTACCTATTGTATACATTATCTACGTAAAAATCAATTGTCTACGCTATTTTCGGCACCAACATGTATACAATTCTGAAAAACGTATAGACGCACAACTCTGCTGTACATCTTTTTGGTTGCTAGATTATTAAACCGAAACTTACACAATAAATTGTTTTAATAAACAATATTTTTTTTTAATCTTAGTATGCTACAAGTTATTCAATCAAAATTGGACATTTAAATATTTATACACATACCTACTAATATTCCCACGGAATACAATATATTCAATATACAATTTACTAATAATTTTGATTTTATAATCTAGTAACCAAGTAGATCAATAGTCACGCCACGAGACAAGCTGTAGGAGGAAGAACAAAGCACCAGAGTTGCCCGAATCAAGAAAACACTTAGGAATAAATCTGATCCTTTCACACTACCGGATGACAAGTACGTAAACTAGGTAAAATAGATTTTGAAATTTAAACCATCTCATTATTCATCCAGTATCAGTCCAATATTAATAGATGTCTGTGAAATTAGCCCGAAAAATATTCCGAAGAAATGCGATGGCACCACTATAAAACGAATACCACGACGTTTTTTAGTGTCATCCAGGAAAATTTTCTATATTACGCTAGTTTTGAATGTCACACCGAAATATTTTTACTATCATGACATTTGTTTTTTTTTTTTTGTTATCCCGAAAAAAAATTACAATACAGAAAACTTCAGCAAACAAATAGAAACAGGTATTCCAACTATCCCGAAAACAAAAAAAAATTTAAAGCACAGAAATTTATACCACGAGAAATTAATTTAATAACAAATAATTTGCTGGCATGGTTAATCCAAAAATCAAGCATTCTTGTTATTAGTAAGAAAATATTTATTGTGGATCGAGTCTATGAAAGGCGGATCCTTCCTCTACAAATTCCATATCAACCTTGCTCTGTTAATTAATATTTACTACTATAGCAATAAAGGAAATTCTCCATTTAGTCTTGCAACACCTATGTATGTATAATAAGTGGATAAAACTCGACATGACTGAAGCAGAGAAACTTGAATGTAAAATCCATTTTATGACGAAATAAAATATCCCGGTAGTATAAACCATATAAAAACTTAAATGGTTTGCCTACCATTCTGTCAAAAATATTTTTACTAATATCTTACTTGGCATCACCAAGGAATTGTTTTGGTAATTGGGGCATTAACAATCAATCATACACACGATTCGAGCTATTCACTGAGTTTATGCACCTTACGAACTACTACCTAACATCAACAAACAAAACTATCACTACCGAAAATTAAACATCCTAAAGAACGGATATCTGCCGGAATCTCAAGCAACCGTTCACCCAATCATCTTTTTTACTGAGCGACTCATCTGAGGGAGGTAACGTAGCGGTTACAAAATTGCAATTGAAATATTCTAATCGCAGATAACGCAAACTCCACTCTGTTCGTGCAAACAGAGTAAATGCATCAACAGTACATATTAATGCAAGTCAGTACAAATAAATACCTTATATTGTTATACCTGCCAAGCTCTATGAAACGAAATATTAACGTCGTAAAAAAATGACCATTTAACTTTATTTCAGGGAATTGTTTTTTTAAATCGCTTGATTTAACGTGTTTTCTCCTTGTAATAGCTTTTAAGCGCAAAATTTGGTTTGTGTGTTTGAGATTGTTTTTGTTTTTTTGAGATGGAATGTGATTTTCTCCATGCTTTTTTATTTTTCGGGCTGAAGGTTCTTTTAATCGATTTAGCGGAGAAAAGCACCTGTATTTTTACCTTTTTTGGGATGGTATTCCGGAAGAGAAGGAAAGGGCTCACAATCAGATCATTTCTCGTAAGAACTTTGCTTCTGGTGACTTCATGTGCATTGAAGAGATGGATGTATCGAGCAAAGGCACGGGTAATTTGAATCCGCTTAAAACAGTGCTTCCATCTTTCAATAATGTAGCAGCAATTCCCGTTGTGGAATGGCAAAACAATTTTTCCTTCTCGTCTGAAGTAGATCGAGATAAAAATGCTTCTGCTATTCATGCATTTTCTTCACTACTTTGGGCGTTTGGGCTCATTCATCTACTCGATTTGTACACGTTTGCCGAGCTTGTTTAACTTGATCATAGATTTCTTCTTTAAGACCATGCCCATGCGGCTTAGGAAATCCAACAGTGAAACACGACATTCCATGTTAATTGGAAATGAAATTTATGGCACAAAGCGCCTTGTAGATTGACGCCGCTTAATCGTGTAAACGCATATAGTGAAGTGTTAAATTTTCCAAATGATACTGCCGAAGTTTGAGGAGCTGATCAAGTTCACAAAATATACATGTAGGTGAACATTTCGCGTTACCTGTTAAACAATGCCCCCACTCCTCGTCAGACTAACAAGTTGTCTGACTAACAAGTTGTACTAACATATTGCTGATGCCTTAAAATTTTATTGAACTACGTCATTGCGTAATGATTCGAAGTTAATTATACCAGGCACATGAAGATGTATAATAAGCAAGTAGAAACGCGCAACTTTTTTATAACGTGCTTAAAAATTATCGGGATATGGGTAGGCGAATTTCCAAACTAATCTTTATTTAAAATAAAGGTTGGACGCCAGTCAACCTGTACGTTCAGGGATATATGCTATATGATCATGTGGAAGCAGAGCGACACGGACAAGGTTTTAACCGCACAAAACAGCCCAAAACAAAATACGATCAATTAATTTTGTATTGCGATCCGGAATCGAACTCACACAATTCACACGCGGGAAAACAGCATGAGGACTACTGAAAAGGACGAACTGTTGACCTTGTGCGCCGTTATTCCGTTTGCGATGCGACACTGTATATAGGGACTCTGCACCATCATTTATCAAAAAATTGTCCACCATCTGCAACAACTGACGATATCATCGCTCAAGTTCACCAAATAATGGTGAACCGTGGAATCAAAGCTAGAACCTAGGGCCATAGAATAGGCGTCCAAGGAACGTGTTTTCACCTATTAAATCATGATTTAAGCATGCGAAAGCTGTCCGCTCGTTGGGTGCCGCGTTTGTTCACTTCAGACCAGGAACGTGTTTGAATGAACATTTCCAATGAGAAGGTATCAGCGCTCGCTAATTACTGTTGATGAAACCTGGATACACTATTGCAAACCAGAATCAAAAATACAGTCAAAACAGTGAACTGCGCCAAGGGGAAATAGGCTCAAAAAAGGCAAAGACTGTTCATGCGGCTGGAAAAGGGATAGAGACTGTTTTATGGGACAGTCATATGGAGCTATGAACATACTACAATATCATAACTTGACCAACCAATTGCGGGATGTCGGCCACATTTCCAGAAAACAAAATCTTTCTCCACCAAAACAATGCGCCATCGCACCATCGTACAGTATGTTTATTTTGCTTAACCCACGTAATTATTAAAAAATTATTGCAATTTGAAAATTATTGCAGGAAATGTTTTCGCTACATAGTTACATCGTATATGGGGTTATAATTGTAAACATAATAGTGCAAGGTAGTCGATTCCCAATACACTTTAGTGTATTGTGACGATGCAATTACAGACAACATGACATTTCGTAACCGAAAATACTACTTGCGGGTCCTATTTTATGCGATCTGTCACCCATTACACTAATTTATTAAACCGTGCAGATTTTAAAAAATCTCAAGAATATTTATAAAATTCTAGTATGTTTGCTAACTTGGAGGACTAAGACTGCGGTTCAATTCGTGACTTATTTTGTGGAGATTGACTTATTTGAAAGTCTACAATAAGCCTCCTGTCGGCAAGACTTATTGCAAACTTATTTGTCTTTTATGCAAGGCTTGCGCCCAAGCTGGTACATCAAAGTAATTCTAGCAAGTTTGCAATAATTCTATTCGACAGGAGACTTTTTGTAGACTTTCAAATAAGTCATTATCCACAAAATAAGTCACGAATTGAACCGCAGTCTAAAACAGAATTGTCAATAAGGAATGTCGTGTTGGGGTAAAGTGATCACATTGATAGTTTATGTCCGGTAAATTTGGTTGTGTCTATATGTATATATTTCACATTTCCTTAAGCTCAAGCTGTGGTTGTCAGATGTGTAGATCTCGCAATTACTTCAGAATAGTTTGATTACGTCACAAATGATTAACTTGTCCTGATTCAGTCAGAGAGTGTTCACTATCAACAAGTAACCATTGCTTGGGTTAATACAATTGTTTTTTATTGACAAAAAAATGATTTTAAACACAACCGAAGGGGTTTTTTTTGTTTCACAACAAAGTTCCAATAAAATAAAATACCATATAAATAAGTGTTTATCATGTGTTATTTCAATATATAGTAAAAGAAACCTATAAAAACACTAGGTTTAGTTAATTTTTTTATCTTTTATTTCTGTCTTGAAAGATCTTCTTTTGTATTTTTTCACGTTAGTACGTGTACCACAGGTTGCAAACCACTGTTTTGTTGATGGATATAGCAGAGTAGATCAACTTAAAGGCACCTATGAAATTTCGCTTTAGTTGATGCGCTGGTTTAAGAATTATATCGATTTTACGAATAAAGTGCTTGTTTGCCATTTTTTGCGTAATCCACCCGGACTCCATACAACCAAATATAGTACAACACAAAATGAAAATTCGTGCGGATTGTAGGACAGTTAAGCCGCTTTTATGGTTGCTGGTTTTCTTTCGTTCTGATTATTTTTTGGTCCAATCATATTGCTCAAAAATGACGATGTTAGCAATATGTTTGGACAAAAAAATAATCAGAACGAAAGAAAATCAGCAACCATAAAAACGGCTTTATTCAGTGCTTCGCAACTACGGAAATAACAGATAACACAACGAAAGATGATTTCTACTAGCAGAACCGATAAGAAACCAGCTATTTCGATCAAATTTTAATGAAAATTTTATTATAGCCTCACGAGAAACAATTTTATTTTATTAGTATGTGGTATTTATTCCAGTTTGATGTCTAAACTGTTAACTTTATTGTTTTAATTTTCATTATTTTCATTTTCTTGGCATCCTCAAAAGATAAGCACGCCTACTTAAAAAGTGCATACCATCTAAAAAGATTGGTTTTGTAACAATCTATGCATGTCAGTAATTAAAACTCAATTAAATGAACTATAGAGCATAGAGGCCTTGTTTAGGTAAAGATTCTTAAATATAACATGTCCATAAGCACATCTACGAGTATTCATGAAATACAGATTATTGTGTGGTATCGAGCTTTTCCTTTATGTTAGCAATTTTAGAAGGGGCCAACCGATAGCCCGGCTTTTACATCGAAAGAAAATAAAAAAGTAATTAGTTTGATATAAACGCGCTTGATTACCCATACAGTTGGGCCAATATTCCTCTGAAGCACAGTGCGATACAGTACAAATTGCAAAGAGTTAATTGTACGGTCCAACCGACTACTTTTCCAGGAAGCATAATACTTTCACAAATAATTTCAAGTAGGTGCAGCATGTTTTATTACAGTAGCTGGTATAAATTTCGTTTTATGGACACAAATACGAATCATTAAAATACAGGATAGATTGTTGTTCATGTCTAAATATAATAAAAACCATAATTCAGATTCAAAACTCAACTGCGAGTACCAAACGATTAAAGAAAATTGCAAGATATATTACGCTAAATCGTTTTCGTAGAATGAGATGGTTAGCGATAAGGTAAAGTTTCTATATTACTGTTTAATGAATTTAATGTCTACATTACACTTGTACTTTACCTTTTTATATACCGATTTCTATTTCCTCATGATTTTGCGATGAATAAATCGCACCCTAGATTTCCAAGAAGAAACGCATTAACAATTTGCACAACTTATAAATGTTTTAAGTGAAAATAATAATTTGATTTTACATTTTAGATTTAAAATAATAAATTAATATTAGTATTAGGTAACGTAATTTTTAATTTATTATTATTTGTTACAAAAGCAGAAAGCAACTGAAATAGTCGAAGCTCATTCTTATCAAGTTGATGGATATTTTTCGAAAGTTGATAAAACGTTGTAAATCATGATAATACGAAAATAATTTTCATGAAAACGGAATTTTAATTCTTGTAATACAAACTTGTAAGAACGCGTATGTATACATAAGTAATCAAAGAAATTTGTGTGCCAATAAAATTTATTAGCCAATATAAACAGCAAATGAAAATGTAAAATTATTTTTTTTGTAATTTAATGTTATTAAAGAGTGTAATACGACCAGTAATTTTGTAATAAAAATAATTTAATATTTAATGAGCGTGCGCATTTAGGATTTATCTCAGTGCACCGGCTACTTGAAAGTCTTTACCTGGTGTTGCATGTGGGAAAATTAATGTTAAAAAAATTTTCTATTCTTATGCGAAATATAGTCAAAAACACCTGTGAGACCATCATGAGTACATTAGATGGATATACTGCCGCAAGTGCAAAAAAAATTTTAGAAAAGCAAAAAAATTTAATTACGTTTCGAAAATCTGCATACCATTAGTAAAAGTAAAAGATTGCCCGATAAAACAACACATAAAAGTTTTGAGTTCATGTGGTATGTCACTTTTTAATTTTAATCAGTACTTTTAAGTTTTACATACAAAAAAAAAATTTAATTAAATCTGCGGGAAACAATTTCTCAGCCATTAAATCGAAAACCATGTAATTGTTCGTTGATTTTTATGTTTTCTCATTTAGATAATTGTATTCGTTGCTTCCTAATCTATTTTCGCGTAGATCTTAATTAGTTCTTAATTTGCATAATTAACAAAAATTTTAACTGAAATTCTTCTATGAATAACTTAAAAGTATCAAGTTTAATCAGTTCAAATAGGAACTGAACGATTAAAGTTCAAATTATACATTATATAATTTTTTAATTTTTAGAGCGCGTGAATTATTTGCACAACTTTAATTTAAAAATTGTTTAAAAAACATTATTTAATATTTTCGACTGCCCAGAGGGGGAGTCTAAACCGTAGGCGTGAATTCAACGACAATGAGTATGAATATTTATTATACTGATAATCTTTTTATGGTCAGTTTAGTATACATGTGGTATGAAATAGCAAAAAATAGTGTTTTACTCAACACATCACCAGGAGCAGCACTATCGCAATAGAACACATTCCAGGCAGAGTAATATCCAAAATATTTCCTAAAATTATCAACTTTGTTGGTCTCCAGAAGCGGTCTATAGGAGGAGCAAATCATAATTCGGCCATGAACTCCAACATTTCTAACTGTCTACTTATGATACAATTTAGTTAATATGGTTGGGTTGATCTAAGATTATTCTTAAGAAGATAAGATTGGATTGGGTAATAGATCAAAAGAATATTATGAATTTTAACAAGTCTTTTAAACGGAGTCCTATTACTTGTCTATGTTAAAATATCGTAGAGGTTAAACTATGGATATTCTATCTAGTCATGAATAGTTAAAAATAACTTGGTTTCACTCAGCGTGACAGAGCAGACACAGTCATTGTTTAACGGTACAAGATTAAATTGGACCTAAATTAAGAAACATACTGTGTTTTTTTCAATATTGCAAATTAAAATTTCAATCTAACTATAAAAGACAGATTTCAGAACCACGTCTGGAATACTTGTTAGAATTACAATTCATTCCTAAAAGTCAATTTTCATGGTATATGGTTAAGAAATGGATAAATTTGGTTCAAATAAACAATTCCCGTAACTTCGCCCAAAATATGTCTTACAATATAACTTCAGTAATTAAAACTTTGAAACAGAAATTCTCTTGGTACAAGTATCTTCCAAGCATATTATTGTACAGTTGATGTTTTTTTTTTATAAAATACATCACAAATTTTAACAATTATTTATAAATAAGGTCAATCATCAAAAAGTAACAATTTTTAACAATTAGAGGAGATTTAAATTTCTTCGAAGGTAGCGACCCTTCGAAATATTTTTCATGAACAAAAATTGTGTTGCGTTTCTTTAAGGGTTATTGATTGTTTACTTGTTAAGCTTAGTGAACTGAAACGTTTCATACATAATTAACATTGTGAAATTTGAATTAAAAAATGTCACTTCTGATGTCACTAAAGTGGTTCGCTCGATCCGAGAAAAAAAATTAAATTTTTTTTTTTATCAATGATGGTGCCAAAAAATAGCGTATTATTTTTTATCGTGAGATAATTTCCAAAACATAATTTCGCAATAAAATTTTGACGATAAATTTTTTGTTTATTTCAATTTGAATTTTTAAAAAGTAAACAGATCAGAATGAAATGTTACGATAAATTGTAAACAAAATTATTGGCCATAAACAAAATTGGAGTGTCAAATGAGTTTGTGAATTCCTCTATAAAACATGTTTTAAGTTTTTTTCATGTGTAACTTCATTAGATAATTTGGAGTTTTCGAGATATCGTTAAATTTTCATGTCACCACCCGATGACATGAAAATTTAACGATATCTGCGTAGTGCGTACGCAAGTTTTTCCGTGAAAACGTTCAGTGCTCAAAACATTATTTCGCAATAAAAAGTTAACGTTTCATTTTTTGTTGTTTATTTCAATTTGAAATTTTGAAAACACAATAGGTTAGCTTATAAAAAGAATTATAATTGGTTTCTAACAAGGATTACCAGATGTCGTCTTTCTTTTTTGCGTCCGATCTTTTACCCTCCTATTTTTTAAATAATCTGTAAAATGTCCTCTTTATTTTGTTAGTTTCAATATTAACCTACAATTTTTTTCTTAATTTTTTATAAAACTCGCTTCTTTGGCATTAGTGACGATTCGACGAATATTACAAAAAAGACACAATTCTGCTAACCACATGATGACGCATGCAACCGGTTTTTTCTTCGTTTTTTCCCGTTTACCTATAAAACCGAAGCAAGAGGAAAAAACGAAGAAAAAGGCCAGTCGCATGTGTCCTAGTGAGGATTAGCATCTAATGGTTTGATTTCGAACTATAATATTTTATCGATGAGTGGGTTATTGGCTTACATTTGGACGTTTGTAGTAAGGACACAGCATAAATGCGCAAATTGATTGATTTTCAATGTAAGTAGTAATAATAATAAATATTTTTAAAACATCTTTTAGTTTTACAAGCATATCAAAAAGAAAATGTATTTTAGAAAATACTAATTTATTTGCACAAAATAAAAATTTAGGGTTTTTAATAATATTTTATGTAGTAGAAAAAAAACTTTCTTTGTGTGACAATTTATTTTTATTTATTTTGTAGAAAAAAATTTAAAAAGTCAAGTTTTGAACTTTTTGCCGCCCCGGTGGCAAAGTGGTCAGCATGCATGCTCCAGCGACCGGAGGTCCCGGATTCGATTCCCGGTGGTGTCAAGGAAAAAATTTCACGGCTGGTTTAGGATCAATGAATTAATCACTCATTATCCGAAATGAAATTATGATTATGAAACCTCGTTTGAGGCGGCCAAATCCCTTGATGGGATATAGTGCCAAAGAGAGAGAGAGAGAGAAAAGTTTTGAATTTGAATATTAAAATATACACAAATGATGTTAATTATTGTTTTAGTTATAAAAGCCGCGGAAAATAACAGAATATGGATTCATTCCAATTTCTCTCTTTCACAGAAAGAAAATTTAATTCCTCTTATGTTAAAAATATTTTTAAGTTAGTGTAGGCCTATGTCTGTGCTGAAAGCAGCAAGCCGTGGAAAAGCAGTTTCCTTGGCAAATGCTAGTCCGACTGGCAGGGTAGCGAAACAAGTATAGACTGAGCTGAACTTGAATCGCTCCAAGATCTTAATCACAATAAGGAAGTGTGATTTAGGTAGAATTGTAAGGGTACCTACCGGATACTGCCTCTTCGGTGATCCTGCGAGAAGGCTGGGTTCTAGATGCAAATGACTTCTGCACAATATAAACGAAAGGGGCAGTAATGAATTTTTAAAAAAAATACTTCTGTTTTTGCTATTTCTGGGCAAAATGCCAACACTAAAAGGGTGTTTTGAATGATCTTAGCACAATGGACCAAAAAGAAGAATAGGTTGACCTTACTGTCTATCAACGGAACTATAACTATTATTTACAACTATAAAGAATTAAGCTGTTACGATTTTTTTTAAATGATTAAATATGACAAAAATTATTGAACCGAATTCGAAGCTCGTTGAAGTACGAGTAAACCTGGTTATGGGGGGTAATAAGAATAACTCTTAAAAACCGACCTAATGGTTCAGTGGTTAAAGCTTTGGCATTTGGATCGGGAGGGGTTACCGGGTTCGAATCCCGATAGAGGCAGGATACAAAGTGAAATTTCATCAACAGACCCCATGTCGGTGTGTAAAACCCATGGGCCGACCCATATTCCATGCCACGGCTGGCATGGAGCTTGCACTGTGCAAGATGGATTTAAATCGGTCCTATAGCCGTACGTCCTCGAGTTGGTCGGGAGGCGTAAAGTAAGGACGTGAAAGGCATAACCGCGGGAGAGCAGGGTGAGCCTTGAGCCCCAAAACAGATCGCATAGTTAACAATAAAAAAAAAATTAAAAAAAAAAACAAAAAACTCTTAATCATTTTTTAAATATTCGAACCCTATTCGAACGCCTTGTACAATATGTTGTACATCGACTTGGGGCGCACATAGCAGGCTTAATATAACGGGTGTTTCTTTTAAACTGAGACGATCAAATATCTCGAAAAATAGCCACTCTACGGAAAAAATGTCCATAATAAAAATTTAATCATACCACGGGGGAAATACATTAGTGTAAAAAAATAGCCCCCACCGCCCGCTTTGTAGGTGGGGCGGGGGTAACTTTTAAACTAAGATAGGAAGCCATATTTTTTATTGCAGATACGGATTCTACGACTAAAAGTACGTATGATTTGAATGAAATATTTGGTTCGGTTCATGATAGATGGCGTTGTAATCGACGAAACTCAATTTTTTCAATTTCTTCTTAGAACACACGCATTCGATTCTGCAATACGTTTGAAATAAAAAACACCACGTTTTCATTAGATATACTCGAAGTTCGTCATCAAAACAATTTATTCGGTTTTGTAAATCACATTTAACGTTTGTGTTATTTCTTATCTTCATGTTTTTCGTAATTGCAAAATAAACGATAAAATACTTTAGAATGGACCGTTTAACTGTGCCAGAGAAAATTGAAATGTTTCTGGTTTATGGAGAAGCTGGCAGAAATCTTGAAAATGCTGTTGCTATTTACGCTCAACGTTTTCCGGATAGGATTCGTTCACGTGCTTCATTTGGCTGATGGAAATGTTCAACTGAAAAAGAGGACCCGTAGAGGACCCGTTCTATGCTCAAGTTTTCAAATAATGTTGGCAGTTCATTTTCTAAAATGTCTCGGTACATTTGACCAATCAAGTTGCCTTCAATAATATGGGGGCCGATGAGTTGGTTGCCAATTATTCCAAACCACACGTTGACAGTCCAAGGGCGCTGATGTTCAACTTGGCGAAGCCAGTGTGGATTTTCAACACTCCACTAATGCATGTTGTATCGATTAACCGTTCCATGGTTTGTAAAAGACGACTCATCGGAGAACAATACATAGCGAAAAAAATTGGGATTTTGCTGTATTTGTTCTACTACTCAACAAAATGTTACCCGATTTTCAAAATCAACGCCATGAAGATCTTGGTGTAAACTCATATGAAACGGATGATACTTATGTCGTTTCAAAATTTGGAAACACTGGTCTGGGATAATCCGGATTCGCTAGCTATTTCTCGTGTATTTATATGAGGATTATAAGCTACTGCAGCCAATATAGCAATTTCGTTATTTTCGAACACTTCCATCAGCAGTGAATTATTTGATAGTCCGGTAAAATGAAGCACGTGACCGAATCCTATCTGGAAAATGCGAAGCGTAGAGATTGACCGCATTATCAAGACTACGGCCAGCTTCCCCGTAAACCAGGACCATTTCAATTTTTTCTTGTACAGTTAAATACTCGATTTTGAATTGTAATAGCCTTACGCAAACAGGTCCTGTTATTTTCGATATAATCTTTGAACTGGATCGAAATTTTTAAAACAAAAATATTATTTATTTGAAAACAAATTTAGTCGCGCATGTTTCTATGCAAAATCATCGCCGTCGTTGTTCCTGTGTTACGCTAAAAGTAGTTTTTTTTTATTTAAGAAATACAATTTGTTTAAAACTAATTACAAGTATTTACATTGAAAACGTGTTAATTTTAATGCAAACATATTACAGAATCGTATGCATAATGTTCTCAGTAGGAGAAATCGAAAAAAATTTAATATCGCCTATTACAGCGCCATCTATCATGAATCGAAAAAAATGTTTCAATGAAATCCTACGTACTTTTATCCGTAGAATCCGAATCTGCAATAAGAAATAGGGGTTCCTATGTTAGTTTCCAAGTTGCCCCCCACCCTTCTTACAAACAGGGGCGGGGGTCCTAATTTTGTATTAGCACTTTTGTAGCACTAATGTATTTCCCCTCCAGAATGATTTAATTTTTATCGTAGAGGGCTTATTTTCCGAGATATTTGAAAGGTTTAGCTTAAAAAACTCACCCGGTATACATAGAGTATTACTAAGCATAAATTAAATTAACTTTATCAAGCGGTTATCAAAATTTCAACTCAACCTAACTCTACTCCATGGAAACGATCAACGCCATTTTGGGATTAACGAAAACCTACTTTCAACTCAACCTAACTCCAACTTGGTTCATGGAAACATGGTCATAGTAACCCTACATCTAACATGATTCCAATTACATATGTATGTACATATTCAAAAATTGAAATTTTCGAATTATGTAGTGGCACTTGTGTGTTGTTTTCATTTGTTTGTGAATGATTATAACATTTTCCGAATACAATCGCTTTTAATAATAAAACTATTTGACAACAGATTTTAGACCACGGACAGAACAAAATTTCTAAATAATGTAAGCAAAATATAAATACAAAACAAACTATCGGCACAATAAGTTTCTCTATTAAAGATATTTAAAAAATTCTGGGCGTAAGATTTCATCCATCCTACAGATAATGAATCCAAAAGTTGTGACATAACATACAAATTTTTGTTTTAAAAATATAAACAAGTTACTGTGTTTATTGCAGTCTTGAAAATTTCCCTATACATTTTCAAGAAACTTTTGGATTTCATTTTGTAAATGCAAAATCTCCAAAGTAAAAACTTGTATGCCTGACAACTTTTGATTGCAAAAGAGTTGAAATTTTTTTATATGTAAAATTGTTCAATGTGTCAAACAGAATGAGAATAATTGCAAAGCCATTTAAGTGGGAACCTACAGATATTCTACAAAATACTGCTTACGTATTTTCTCAGATGTTGCCCTTTAGAATTAGAAGAGCGTCTGGTTTCCTCATTACTAACATAAATTTTAGCACCTTTTTTACGTTTTGAAATTCTGTGAGTAACTTGACCCGTTGAACTAGTACAAGTTGCCTTAATATGTTGCTTTAGATTTAAACTTTAAAAAATATTATGTCTAAATTTGACTCGGTCTAAATTAAAAAAAAAATTGTATGTCTATTCCACACTTCTACTTGATTTAATGTGTGAACTTTTTAGTAAAGGCATGCGTGTGTGAAATGGCCGATCCGTTTACAGTGTGACACATAATTATACGTGGGACATGTTTTTGCAACATATTTGTTGAACACTTTTTACAAAAAAAAATCACCATTTCGATTATTATCTACACTTTTATTTAAATTACTTTCTCTATAATTGATTATGTCCACTTTTGCTTTTTAATCTTTCCGAACCTCAGCTGTCTGCAGTTTACTTAATTCACTCGTACGCACTTCTCAATTGCCTTTTTCATACTTAGGTTATGGATAGGATATTCTTCATGGATTATAACGAGCCTCAATTAAGTCCAACACATTTTCGTAATTCTTTTTCTCCACTTCGGCCCCCTCTTTTTTAGTACTAGGGTGGTTAGGTTATTGTAAATCTTTAAATTCACTGTATAAGTTTTTTTACGATCTGCACTATAAACATTTCTTTTAATTTGACAAAATGATGAAGCTGACTAAACAATTTTTCTCACTACCTTTTTAAGGTCTTAAAATTTACACATGTCCCTAAAATTTAACACAATTAACAATATTATTAAAATTTCTTAAAAAAAGACTGTAAGACATAATCTTAAATAATTCATAAAATAATATTCGCATTATTAATTCAATTTATATTATAATTAAATCTATAGGAATATTTTTCAACACAGACATTTTTAGAGGCCAATTTAAAAATGCACATTTTACAATTTTAAAAATAATAAAAAATCGCTTAGGCAGCTAGTTCAAAATTGTAAATAACAACTAAATAGTCAAGCCTTGCAAGGAGTCTGAATTGAAAACGTGCTGTGCTGGTGGTTAATACAAAAACTATTGATCATTTTAGTTTAGTCGGCAATTTAGTCATACGTTTTAATGCCAGGCTCGCAGTATGTCTATACAGAAAATTGGTATTTAGTCAGAAATTTACGTTTAAAAACTCTAATGCTCTGTGACTGATACCAATGTTTTCGACTAAATTACTGACTAAACGAGTTATTAATAGAGGGCGTAAAACACAATACACTAAAATTTTATTCTAATTCACAAATTTAATTTGTGGTTTACCAACATACACGATTTTTAATGTGGTCTTCGATTTGTTAACATTATAATAAAGCCACAATTACTCCACAATGAAACATATTTTTTCAGTACAAAAAGAGCGAGATAAAAATATAATTTCGCTATACATACCAAAACGAAACAAAAAAAAATCGGTAAAATTTTACTGACAAAATCGTTTTACATGTGGTGTGTTGCCATAATAAAATGGAAAAAATAGCTACTAACCAAAATATATGACGAGAAATATTTCTCGCATACTAAGATCGTTTTATGTTTGGGAAAATATTATGGTGACCCAACATTTTTATTATTTTTATAATATGTGATTCCTTCGCGAATAGAAATTTATAAAATATTTTTTAATTAATATTGATGAAATGTAATACCAATCAAACTTAAATTCCTATAAAAAAATGAAATTGCCGAAGTAACATTATTTTGTGAAGTTTTGTTGGTTATGTTATCTTCAACATGTCAAAAGTTAACTATAAAATTTTCCCATACAATTTGTTTTCTTTCTGCCACTCTAATATAATTTATTGATTAGCTTTTTATTCGTCCAGTATATTTTACTGAACAAAAAATATTAATTGTGGAATTAAGGCTTCAAACAATTCAGCGTACTGCGCACAACCTACTTTCGAAATCGTCAATAATTGTCGAAGTATTTATTTCCAATGGTGGATAATTAACAATTTACATTTACAGATACATTAACAACTACGAGTATCAATTACTAGTACCTACAAACTAACGGCAATTTAGTTTAGACAGTAATTTAGTTGAACAAATCGGTTTGAGGCACATAGTACGTCACATAGAAATATTTTTTATAGAAATAATAATTTGCATTAAATAAAATTTCCGGAAACAGCGAATTATAGGTATTGACGTTTTCTACGAGTAGTTGACATTGTCTGGCGAGTAATCGATGTTGTCGACGAGTTGTCCACGCGCTCACGTAATAATTAGTAGATGACGCGTAAATGCCCATCTCTGAAAACGGAGTGCAAATGAGCTCGACGACAACTCGGCATCTTACTAAGGTTTTGCCGCACACACACAATCAATCAATTTAATGAAAGTTGTGTTGGTTTTTTTGGTATTAATTGGAATGACTTGGCTGGCCTGATGGCATCAAATAAGCTATAAAGTCTAATAAGTTAAAAAGTCTGTATAAGTAGAATTTATAAAAACCTGCACCAAAATTAAGGACAACTTTACTGTCAGCATTAAAAGAGATTAGAAACTAACCAATCAAAGCTTTTTATTTGATCAATAAACTTATTCTTTATATGTATTTGATTATTTATTTTGATTATAATTTCATATTTGGGATTAGATTTAGATGTCATAATGGCAACTATAGATAAATGTCCAAACACTACGTGAGCTAAGTTCATTTCAAAGTGTGTTGTTAGTCTCTGAAATGGAATCGTTATATGCCAAAACCATGATAAAGCACGGACCCAAGTGTAATATCAATTGTCTAATTTACCAATAATATTATGTAATTTGTTATCCATTTTGATCCAAAAGTGACAAAAAACAGTCGGGCTATTATCATTGTAAGGTGGTTGTAATCTCAGTAAAAAAAAAATTGAAGATTATCACTACAAATAAAATAGAATCTTCAGAAACCGAGGTTGTACTTTTGCGACAATTTTAAATTCTTTTATCTCCGTTATGATGATCAGGTGATTTTTTTAAATGTTACGATTAGTCTATCATAATTTTAAATTTGTATGTGGTCAAGAAATATTAACATCCACAAATGAAGTAAAAATTAACACTCTGCAACCGGCTCGAATATTTAGTTTTAGGAAAAATGATATACTCGAAAGTTGTCTGGTTTGAAAAAATCTACTATTTGGCGATATGTAACTGACTTTTGGATGATATTAAAAAGACCGCCAAAGGTCACCTTGATTTTTATGATTGTGAATTTGGTAAATTATCATGAAGTTATTTATGACTTAAATATTTGGTTAAATTTCGGGTTACACAACCCTACTATATCGACGTTGTAGAAAATCAAATCTGTAGGTGAACCGATAAAAAACCTTAAGAAACCCACAACATGTCAAGAATTCAATATACATGTGAAGCGTAAAAATTAAATATATCAACCAACGATTGCGACAAGTTTTTATCAAGGGTGCCGTCCTACCTTAAACATAATATTTATTTGTTATTAATTAACCAAATCCAAGCTTACATTGCACGATTTCTATTTCTTAAGTAAATCAATAAAGTACAAAATACCTTGAATTAATACAAGCAAGCATTAATTAGTAAAACTATTATAAATAGCAATAACATTGATTATAAATAAAGCTTAACAAATAAACAAATAATTTTGTACTATAAAAGTCTATCTGTAATGTAACATTTTTAACATAAAGATAGATTTTATCCAATAATGTCAATAGTTCTTCATTCAAATTATAAATATAAACGAATCATGACACCGTTTTCACACTAATTATTAAAATACTAAATAATTAAATTATGTATTACAAGTATATTGATCAAATTAAAAATGTTCTTTTATAAATTTCAAACAAAATATTAGTTTGCTAAATAATTTTAATTGCATTATCTGTGTACATATATAGTTAATGAAATATATGTGCAACTTAAGGTATGTGCGGATAAATTCGATGCAATAAAACGTGGATTACATGTTCACATTGTATTAAAGCAAACAAAAAAAATGATACACTTGATTAAGCTTTGTTGCATGACTTTTCCGGATAACATAAAATTTTTTTTATTTCTCATTATCACAAGCGCTCGTATGTTACTGGCCGTAATTACAATTTGTTTGTCAATAAAACAATTTTTTGTTCCCTATCAATTTTATTACTTATTCACTAATTCTAGATCTTTCAGGAAATTGTAACATTATGATTGGAATGTCAGTTTTTCTATTTTAATTGAAAAAAAAACGCAATTGATTGGAAAAAATAAATAAATGAATGCTTTGTCTTATTTAAAAAGAAAGCGTTTTTCAGTGAACTTTGGACTTCGTGAGTGTAGAAATATTTTGTTTCATTAGACATACTTTAACGATCACTCTTGCAATTGTAATTTACAGTATGGCAAGAAAGTAACTGGACTTGGTCATTAAAAAGCCCGCTCAAAGGGATTGTACAAATATTTGTTGAGAAATCCGTTCACAATACAAAATCCATGAGTTTTCTTTCTACAAACCTAACTTTTTTCGACGAATTTGCTGTCTCAAACGCCGCATACCGATCAGATAATATTCTTTATTTACCTTCTGATCTTCTGGCAAGAATTTCGAGTGCACAACACCGCGATAACCAAAGAAAATAGTCAACATTAGCTTGACTTTTGATCGGTTAGAAGGCACCATTCCCAAGCTTGTTGACTGGTTTGCATGTCAAACTCGTAAACCCCTGTCTCATCACCAGTTATAAGGCGATTTATGAACGTGGGGTTGGAATTGGTTCGATCTAGCATGTCTTCAGCAACTTTTCCACGATTGAGTTTTTGAAGAAAATTCAGGTCTTTCGAAACTAGTCGAGCGGCAACGCGTTTCATGCCGAAACAATCGTGTACAATGGTACGAATTGATTTGTGAGACACAGAAAGTTATTTATATATCTCTCTCAAATCTAAATGACGATTTTCCGTCACTATTTCCTCACTTTATTGATTTTAATTCAGTTGAGGACGACCAGAGCGAGGCAAATCTTGCAAAACATCTCGACCGCTTTGAATGCCCAATACCACTCATATGCACGTGTTTTTGATAAAGTCGGTTCACCGTTAACGCCTTCTGTAACATTTTCAGCGATTCGGCGCTCACAATTCTATTTGCAGTACAAAATTTAAGACAAATTTTTTGTATTTTTACTCATTATAAAATTCGGAATTCGGGAAATACACTTGAGATGAACTGACAAAATAGAGATAGCTCCTTAAAAAAACTAAATCACAGATCGCGCTCAAACTTTACGTCAAGATAGAGGACAGTTGTGTAGTAGATGTTGATATCCACGGTTCGCTAAATCAACATTTACCTCATCAATTGTACTGCATATTTTGATAAAGCCTATTAAATAACCTCAAAAATCTAGAAACGTATACACAATAATTTGATAGATTTATTGTAGTTAGACGCTATTGCTCACATAGTATCAGAGAGTTTAAAAATGTCATTCGTAAAGAGTTTAGACGCCTCCTTGTGACGTTGGAGATAATAAAATAGATTCATTAAATATAACCCCGTTTGCCTTTTCCTATCCTAGTTTGACTCAATAAGGTGAAAGTCATTACCCCATAATGAGGGTGAATAAACCGTGGTTGTTTTCGTTTTATTTAAACTTAAAATTAATTTTTCTTTCAGTTTAATTTAGTTTTTGTGATAAAGGTTAAGTACCTTTTTTGCCGAAAACTGAATGTACAACGTGTCTTATCATATAGTGGCCATCGCTTTAAACGATTGACGACTAAGAAGAAGCAGTGAACTCTTTCACAAGTTGGAAGGTGTCAAACATTTGTTTCGCCAAATAACAAACGGGGTCATTCCAGCAAATGAAAATTACCAGTTGTGTCAACAAAGCTGCTACTCAAATAACCGGTAGGTAGTCTAGATCGCATCCGATCTACACTGCCTTTATACAAGAGGTAATCTATGAGATGATCTTGTCTGTAAAAGATTTGTGGTAAATTCATAAAAGTAACCGATAAGTTACAAGGAGCTACGACTTACATTATTTGAAAATCATTTCTGAATAAATCGAAAGCTATGTATATTAGATCTGAAAAAAATCCATGTAGCTGAAATTCTTTGCTCTAGAACACATGGCGAAGGTATCATTTCACGATGAACGAACATGTAAGCAATATGCACGGATAGTTCAAAAATTCGATCGAAGTCAACGTGAGTGCGAAGATTTGGGGCCGGAGACAATTACCGAACCACCGTCTATGCGCAAAACGAAAGATGAAAGGAAAGATGGTCGAGTAACTAACAATAAAGTAAGTAGCAAACCATCCCTAAAAGCAGCACAAACAACATTTCCATGTGCATTAGAAAAATGGGTGCCATCGACTATTAAACATGAAACCAGTGCTAAAATGAAAAGCTTTACAAAACTGCTACGTTGGAATATATTAAAGATAAAAAGAACGGTACGTTAGAGAAAGATAAACCAGAAGTAAGTATAAAATACTGGTAAGTAAAACTATCAAATCGATTGAAATCACTCCAAGTCAACCAGCTAAGGTTATTAAATTATCAACGACTTCATTTTCTGGTTTACTTAAGATTACCTTATCAACGGCATACCATTTCTACATGAGTCCTTTTAGAAGTTACAAAAAAATATCTGAGGTATTTACCTTCAAATATTCTACTATAAGAATCAAGGACAGGTGCAATTAAAGTGGGAGAAACTTCGTTGCTAAAATTAGAAGTATTTCGTACTTCTCGTAATTCGTTGAATTCTCGGAATTGGAAGTGGCATTGTGAGGCTGAGCACGGCAATACGGATATTGAATTATGTAAAAACCATGTCCGGTTATAAATTATATTACAGCCGGAAGTTTCCAGCGAAGACTTTCTGTAGAAAGTTATGTATTTCCTCTCCTATTCAATTCCTCAAAAACCAAAGAAGTCATGTACTCATAATGTCTCTACCACAAAAAGTAGAAAATTAACTACCCCCACACCCCACCCCCATTTTGAATCCCAGTCATTGTGTAAAAATACACAACCCTTACAAAAATGAAAGCCTCTTCAAGTTCTTTCTTGGCATTTTGGTTTCGTACTGATAAAAGGTTGGTCTACTCGTTGCAACGACCAAACTGGAAAAATTAAAATCTTGCTTTATATGTACAGTATAGCACAAGAACCGAAGCCGCTCACTATGGCACATTTCAAAACAGGATGTAATAAAACAGGACATCACAAAACAGTACATGGTACGAAACAGGACCGATTAAAACAGTACATCACAAAACAGTACATAGTACATTAAAGTACATGGTACAGAACAGGACCATTTAAAACAGTACAACACAAAACAGTACATGGTACACTAAAGTACATGGTACGAAACAGGACCGATTAAAACAGTACAACACAAAACAGTACATGGTACACTAAAGTACATGGTACGGAACAGGACCGATTAAAACAGTACATCACAAAACAGTACATGGTACACTAAAGTACATGGTACGAAACAGGACCGATGAAAACAGTACACCACAAAACAGTACATGGTACGGAACAGTCAGGATATTTTTATCTTATCATATGGAAATCTGAAATGTTCATCTTTTAAAACATTGTTGGGTGAAGTTCAGAGGATTTTTTCAGCTTGATTTGTTAAATATTTTTTTATTGAATACGTTTAGTAATTAGTATCCTATCAAGTAGAGATTTGCCTTCACCTAGAGTAATTAGACAGTATATTATATAGAATTATAGTTGCTTTACGTTATAATAAAATATCCCTTCACCTAACAGTATATTATTTTGTAGTGTACCATGTACTGTACACATACACCTGTATACATACATCTCAATCGCTACTACTCGATTGTTGCGAAATATAACAAAAATATGAAATGGAAACAGTACAAATACATATGTGAGGTGTGCAAGACTTTTAATTCGTATTTTGAATTTGAATGTATAATATAATTTTGCTTTTAAGGAATGTAAATATATAGTATTAGTTATTTGGAACTTTCAAGGATATTGTATTCATCATAAAAAATTTGATAAGGAACACATCTTGATTTTATGACCCTCTAAAAAATATACCTACATTTTTTGGGAGTGAAAAATTGTTTTAAAAATTCATTTTAAAGACTGTTGTTGTATTTTTCTTAACAAATACAAAGTATCAGTTGATTTATTGTACAGTAGTAAGGGATGATACTTTATTAAAAAAAAAAAATGGGCGAAGTAGAACCAAAACATCGGCTTTATAACACAATGTTTTTTTTTTACCCTAACATTTTTTTTTACCTGATTATAAATGCTCACTTGTCGTCAACATTTTTATATAAATGATATGATTTACAATAAGAAAATTAACTTCGCCTAACACTATATGTATAACATTATTTTAATTTAAATCGCTAATACTCGATTGTTGCAAAATAGATCAAAAATTTAAATAAATTTATAAATAAATATATAAATAATACATTTATTTTATTTATATATATATTTAAATTTTTGATCTATTTTGCAACAATAAATAAAACTTAAACAATTTTTTGGAAATAAAAACCTGCAAGATTAAATTACTAAAATCGTAAAATTGACTTAACTATTTTGTGGTGTTCTCTTTTAATACGTACTGTTTTGCGATGTACTCTTCCGTGCCATGTACTTTAGTGTACCATGTACTGTTTTAATCGGTCCTGTTCCGTACCATGTACTGTAGTGTACCATGTACTGTTTTGTGATGTACTGTTTTAATCGGTCCTCTTTCGTACCATGTACTGTAGTGTACCATGTACTGTTTTGTGATGTACTGTTTTAATCGGTCCTCTTTCGTACCATGTACTGTAGTGTACCATGTACTGTTTTGTGATATCCTATTTTGTAACATCCTGTTTTAGCACATCCTGTTGTGAAATGTGTCGTTTCGTATGGGACCCCACAAGAACATATCGATTTGGCGAATTATATCACAGGCTTAAGAAATTTGAAATTTGTGTAATGTTTTTTTTCGTATTTTTGAGGAACCAGCTGTTTCTATCAATGTTAACAAATATTTTGAAAAAAATAACAAAAATGAATTGTATATACATATGTAATTTCAAAATACTAAATGTTAGTTTGAATGCGATATAATGTGAAACTAAACCGTTTCTAATACATCTATTTTTTACTATATGCATAGATTCATATTTAAAAGGTTTGGTTTTAGTGGTTTTAGTTATAAGATGTTTTCCTGTTCTTACTGATGAATCAGTATTTTTGAATTAAAAATTTTATATTTAATTTTAAATTTCGTTTTTTCTCTCAGTGTACCGTGCCCGAGATTCTGAATACACCTAGAGTGACCAGACCAAAATTTCCAAATTGGGGTACTCTAAAATTAATGTTTAATTTTAAAAATTAGGGTATAAAATCTAAAAAATTGGTATGCTGAACAATTGTTGAATTAGTTTTAATAAGTAGTTCTTGTTCACTTGCCATAACATGATATACATTACGTTCCTTCCTCCAAAGTTACGAGCTTAGTAAATCAACAAAGTCCAAGTCTATTTAATGTTTTACTGCTTATAGTAATTCTTACTTGTTACTTTCTTTTATAGAGTAAGAGTAAGGGAGGAAATGTAAGGGGGTGGTTTTCAATGAGGTGTCTGTCTATATGTCGATCTGTGGGCTCTCTGCAACTCAAGTGGATTGACTAATTTTGAAGAAGCTTCATACTTGGGCATTTTTCATGTAGTGGGAGGTCTAAGTGGAGTTTTGGCGGCAGAATCGTTTGAGACGGGAGGATTCTGGATTGGATGTATAACAGGGCTGATCAGGAAGTCATGACTTTGGTTCCAGTTTTTTTGCGGGAGCTTGTTCTTGTTTGCAAATATTTTGGGTGATGCAGCATTTGCAAAATATTCCTGATTGGATTTCGAAGAGGAATGGTTCGTGTTAATTTTATGTTGGTTAGGCGGATGTGACGATTTTTGTTATGAAACTTTTTCGTAAGAGCTTTCTTGTTTTTTGCTAGTGTTTTGTATACAATGGGATTTCACACAATTTTCTGGAATTTGGTTGGTAGTGAAGATTCGTCTAAGTTCTTATTTTTTTAGACCAAAATTCGTCTGAGTTCTCATTTTATTTTTGTAAGGTTGTTTGTTTCCCAAACATTTTTTTTTTTGTTTTTGTTATTTTGGAAAAGATCCGACGACTACTGTTTGAGATTGTGAGAATGCGCAGCATACACACATAAACGCAGCACTTGAGGTGGCATATGGTTTTGGCATGTGAGCTTCATGAGAGCCAGATACTGGGAATTTTAAAATTCTTTGGTTGCCTGTAGTCGCCGTAGTATTCAAGTACAGTGAGTGATGCCGCAATTTTCTTATACATTCGTGCTGAAGGAGGGTCAGACGTTGGCCGCAACATAAATTAACCTTTGTTTTTACTAAGCGACAAAAGATATATTTTGTCTTTTTGGATTCTGCCGTCCATTAGCTAAAAGCAAGATTAAGCTTAAGTCATAACATTACGTAATAAATCTTTACACTGCGGATAGCAAAGTCGTGAATTTCAAAATAATTTATTTAATGTTGCAAATCGTTTGGTGTGGCCAAAAAACTGATATAACATTTTTAAATGCTTTTGGGGTATTTTTCCGTACCCCATTTCATATTTTTGAATTATATTGCAAATTAGTTGTGAGAAAAGGGGCATTACACCACAAAAAGCGGTACGTCTGGCCACCCTAAATACACCACCGTCGTTAGTTAAGTCAATGCATATAAGAATTAGGAAAATATAATATTAAGTTTACTTTAAATGAAGGATGTGGTTGGCTCGACCCCGTTCGGATAAGTTAGTAAATTAGGGTAGCGCGATCCATACTAATAGACAGTTGGTAGGTTAAGTTTAAAGTTCATAAAAAGAAGAAAAAATAGTCAACTAATGATTTAATAATCTAAAAATTTACAATGAGGCCGACATTGAAATTTTAGAGTCATTTACATCAAGTTTTAAGAACAGCGGAAACTAGCAGACCAGAAGAAAGTGTACACCAAAATAGTGTACACGTACACCTCGTAAGAGCAGGGTGAGGGTGAGCCTGGAGCTAAATTTCCCTTATCTGGCAAAACGAATTCGAACGATTTTTATACGTTCATGAACGGACTTTTGTTCGATGGATGTTTAGTTAACGACTCCATAGAACAACCAAACCTTAAATTGATTTCTAAATAAATTACACATCTTATATTTTTAAATTACATTTATTGAGACGATATAAAATAATTTTATAGAAATTCTGTAAGCCTAACGATGGCCGCAATATTTTCTTTTTCCATAAACTATATGAAATGACCAAGTGATGCTTAATGTGTCCTACACCAAATGACCCTAAGGATGGTAAATATCACTGTTATAATCCCGAAGGGACACAATACAAATTTCACTGGGATACCCGTAATTGACAGAATAAATTTTTCTACACAAATCTAAGAAACCCTATGATACCAATTTATAAGTAGGAGGTTGCATAAATCTCTGATGTATACACAGTTAAAAAATTTTCTGATATGTGATGCTATTAGCATCGCATATGCGTCCGACATTATTGTTTGTATCGAATTTCGATGTAACCTATACATCGAAAATAATTTGAATATAATTTGCTTCGAAATGAAAAATAAAATGCATCGATTTTTTTTCGAAGCTTCTTGCGTTGCAACATAATGTAAGATGCAAAATTAAATCTAATAACATTTCGATGTTACTAACGCGGCTTTTACATCAAGTAAACTTTTTGTTTGATAAACATTTTTGTTATCGAAAAACAATATTTGTAATTGTTTTTAATATGAATAAAGATTATTTTTAAAAACTTTGATGGTATTTAAGCTTTTAAAAATAAAAAAAAATTTAAAGCCATGCGATTTATGAACTTTTTAGCGAATTTAATATTCTATAAAAACTTCGATAAAGAATTAACTTATCGAACTCAAAAGTTTGTTAAACAAGCGCTAAATCAGTAAAAAGAATATGAGTGTTGAAGAAACTAAAGTTATTACAGCAGGCAATTTCACTTATAATACGAGCGCATCGGGTAATTCGAGTTTTCAATCATATCAAAATATTCAAATAATTGTGACAGATAAATAATAACATGCACATATTTGTTCAATTTTATTATTTTATGAGAATATATTTGCCAATATATAGAATATCATTAGATTAATTACGGACTTAACGAACAACAATGTTCAGCGATAATTAGCAGCTTTGTATAATACGTCAACCTTTTCATGCGATAAAATTTCTATTCGAAGTTAAAAGGGCCATAATTTTTTAATTTAGAGATTATTGTAAAATGCATGATACTCGTAACTGTTATTAGGTTTGACATCGTCAGACAGACGTGTTTGGATTTTTCGTTCAGACATTATAATAAATTTATTATTTCTATTAAAAGTTAATAAATAGAACTTTTAGTAGACATAACTGTATTGCAATGCTTTAATGATTTTATTTTCAATTCAAAATTCTGACATTTAGAGTATTCACAATGCCTACTAGATGTCGTAAGAATCATAAAAAGTTTATCAAATATATTTAATGCATGTTCGTTTGATGTAAAACCCGCGTAACACTGAAAGAAGCGATTCAATGAAAATTGTATCAGAACCAGTTTCGATGTTAATAGCGTCAAATTTACATTAAAAATGTTTCCTACCAACGAAATTATTCCAATGCAATTTGTATCATATAAAATAAAACCGATGCAAAAACCGGTTAGTTTTATTTTATATACTTCATGAGATTTGAAAATCTCTGTATAAAATTTTAGTTGTCATAGTCACGACAGACCATGTCCCAAATATATGAAAAACATTTCAAGCTTATATTAAAAGTATACATACTGCCTTAGCGAATTATTATAAATTCGCTAAAAAATAAATCACCCCAGATTATTATATAGAAATTTTCTTTCGACACACTACTGCATTAGTTTTAGACGCAATTGCATCGTAAATATTTTCAATGCATGCTTTGCATCAGAATTTGATGCACGATTGCATCGTATATGCGCCGGTGCAAGGGTTGCATCATAAATCGCAGCAAAATTTTTAAGTGTGCACTACACAACAAATTATTCGTTGATTCACTAATTTTATGTTCGTTTATAACAAAAATGTTTTTATGGTACACATAAAATACATAACAATTCATTTACATAAAATTTAATTGTATTATTTATGTAATAAAATATATAATATTGCCTAAGATACAAAACTAGAATATTATTAATAATAATAATCATAAATAAATCATCCATTTCTATTACAAACAAGAACGAAACGTCAAGTCGTTAAAATGACACAAGTTGTATAATTTTATTATAGGTAAAACCATTTAAAATATATTTCCCTTGTAGGGCCTATTTTTTAATTCAACCTGAGCAAGCAGTGCGCTGTCAAAAAATACTCTGTGTTTTTTATTCACCATGAGTAATTTTACTCGGCACATTTATTTGCAAACTGTGCTTACCACACATACTCGGTTCTTCAAATTTTACTCTGAAATGAATGTAAGTGTACGAAGAGTATGCAAAGTAAAAAATGCACACTGAATCATTTGGCACTGCACAACCTGTGATCGGTGTACAATACCCAGGGCCGGCCTGCTTGCTCGGGTTGAATTTAAAAATAGACCCGTAGACAACTATACAACTAAAAAAATTAAACTTGTTGGGTATATTTTTGTATATTAATTTTTATTTTCATAAAGTATGCCGTGCTAAAATTTCATGGAAAAACCCTCACTACGAGTTCATATGACGGATAAAAATCTCGGATTTTTTCATCCGAGATTTTTTTTCAATTTGTTTCAACTATTTTCTATGAAAAGAGGCGTGTCTGTTGTATAATTTACGTGATGTAATTGGTTAAAACGATGGGATAGAAAAATCCGAGATTTTTACCCGTCGTGTGAACAAAGCTTCAATCCGCCAGTTTACACGAGTTGTGATTCAACCAAAATTTTCTTCTTTTCTTTCCCCCTCCCTATAAACTAAAATTTTGTTTTGCGTAATTTTTCAACACGATTTTTTTGTGTTGAGAGAATTGGAACTTACTAACACAAACATAAACGCTATAAAAAATGTTTGGGTTAAAATTTTTTTTGTCACAGAACCGATTTTATTTCAAATTTGACTTTCGACTAGAAAATATCCACAACCTATAAAAAAAAAGGTTTGTTGAATTTTGAGTTTCTGACATTCGGTTTTTTATACTATAGTCATACATTTATTTTTTTAATATAATTTATTTGTAATAAAAACATAAATTTTGTATAATATTGTTATAAATTATTTTAAAGAAACTCCGTACATGGAGTATACGTAAAATATTTGATATTGGAAAGTGGCTGACATTTTGTTTGTTTTAAAAAGTATGTTTTATGTGTGTAATTAAATTAATTACAATTTAATAATTTTTTTAATTTAAACTAATACAAATATATTGGATTATTTTGTAGTTTCACAATTAGAATTGTGCCACATAACTTGTTGAGGCACCAAAAAACATAGTTTTCGCACTTTTTTCGCACAGAAGGCCATCGTACTTATGATGTAGTTAACTATTTTGAGGATATTGAAATTGCATCTAAAATTTGTAGTTGTGCCGGTAATGTTTTGGCCTGCAAATTCAACTTGCTATAATACATGTTCATTTAAAATTTGAAATTATTACAAGATCGATACATAACAGGACATCTGTAAAGAGGTCAAAGCCAGGAAGCTTGCAAAGGAAATTTTCGAAACTTAAAATTATCAGTAATTTATTATAATCAATTAAACAATACATATAAATTTTAAATAAAATTTATTTATTTTTTGATAACAATATATTTTTTTTTAATTTTGGAAATTTAATTTATAAAATGGATCTTCTTCAATAAGATCAAGGTCGTCAAATAAGCTGCCCATTGCGATCTCTAATATATTTTGGGGTTTGGTGACATTGGTTTATCCGCTTCATATATTATTTCGTATTTAACGATTTGTATTTATTTTTTCTCAGGAATTGAATGGAATCTGTGCAACTCTGTCGAAATAATTTTTGCGCAAAATATTCTAACTATTTAAAAAAAAAATAATTTATTTTTATTATTTAACAATAAAAACTTTAAAAAATATCAAAATTAATTAATATCCGAAAAAAATTATTTTATAAAAACACTAAAATTTACAGACAAAATGACAACACCTTATCAAGACAATATACACAATGCCGCCTACGATGCTTCACCGACGAATTTCAATACGAAATGAAAATAATAGCTGTGTTGCTTTCGCAAAATTACAACAACAATTGTATAATTAACTTAATGTAAGCCAAACAATTTTTAGGTTTAGGGGAAATAAAACCATTTTATGGTTATGGTGTTTACCACAAGGCGGTTATTTTTTTGTCATCTTGTTGTAAAAAAAAATGAGTGAGTCCATTAGTACTCTCAAGGATATGTGTAAACATGGCGTGTGTATAGTACGTGGGTACAGTTTACTTTGAAGGAAGAAGGGATGCAATTTTACAAACCAGAGCTTTTCATTTGTTTATTATCGTTTAATTGGTCTATTACTCTTTCGGTATATAATCGACGCAATTGGATTTTGGTAGCTAAAATAAGATATATTATATACTGTCGACTTTAACTTTAAAAATTTTCATTGAAAAACTGGACAATATGGTCGTCCCATATCTAGTAGTAAATATATTTCGATCTGAGTTCATGTGCAAATCGAATTCGTCTCGCAGGAAGTTTATAAGTGGTTCAGCTTGAGGAACAGCAACATTAATATTGAAATCCCCGCTCATAATCACCGGCAAAAGATGATAGTCTCCTTGGAGAATTTTTGAAATTCTTTAGGATATGAGGCAAAGACGAAATGTATGAACTTCATTATGTCTTCGAAAGGTTTATTCGGCGAGGTTAATACAACTACAGAAAGCATCTTATTCCCATTGAGAAGCTGAAGTTCAGCCGTATATATATATCATCAATGAGTTGTGTTGTTACGCTCATACCAGTTGTTTGTCCAACGATGATTTCTTTATGCGAGGTGACTGTATGGTATGAGTATTCTATTTGAATTTTTATATATTGTTACTCCGGCAGCTCACTCACCGTCTCTCTTGAACTGAACGCAGATCTGAACGCAGGTCGAGGTGGTGTGTATGACCTAAGACTCTGACAGTTCAACGTTAAAAACCACACGTCATTATTATCTCGTACAAAATTCGCCATTACAACGGATAAAGTGGATTTGTGGTGCGGCACGATAGCTAATTTTGAAGAAGACCCATTGAGGTCCCATTTTTACGTCCATGGTAGACGACATGATCATCGATAGCCGACGTGATGAACAGTCCTTCGAGACTCGTTACTCGTGCTAAAGCAATATACACAATTTGTTAACTGTGTCTTTTATCGTAAGAGTATATACTGACTATCTCGTTGTAGGTACCACCGTGTGATGCATGAATTGTGGTGGCACATGAAGGTACGACGCTTTACATTAATTGTTGTTTATGCTTAACATTAATTGTTGTTTCGATTAATAGTTGAGCTTTTTCTAGAAATGGGCACCAAACATCGGTCGATATTCGTTTTCTGCGCCCATCCAGCTTCAAGCCACCTGACCTTCTTGCCAACTTGTGAATTTGAACCGAAATCCATCCAGAGTCGTTTGACATCTTTTACTGTCGACGTTTTCATCGTTTTCGTTGTCCTGGTTAGGATGCCTATGCAATCGATATACTTTAGACAGCCCATAGTTCCATTCGCCAGTCCATTTGTTACGTCAATATTGGTTTTGAAAAAGTACGGTAAATTATTTGTGTCCACTATGCTCATTTTATGGATCTTTAGACGGAATTGCTACACCGGCAGCCCACTGACCATCTCTATTGAACTGAAAACACCATTCAAACGTAGGAATATTAACAAGTTCGTCATTGCGCAGCCAGGTCTCGAAAACCAAATGAATTGAGCATACCTGCGTGACTGTGACCTGAGACTCTGGCAGTTCAATGTTAAAAACGAGATGTCATTATAACCCCATTCAGTAGAAGACATGATCATTGATAGCCGACGTGATGAACAGCGCCTATAGAGACTCGTCACTCGTGATAAAGCAATATACAGCAGTTGTTGACTGTGTTTTTAATCGTATGAGTATGCAATTTCGTAATCGTAATTCGTATTTCGTATCGTAATTTTGATTTTTCTGATCGATGGAAATGTCGATGGTTTCTATTTCATTCAGTAAATTAATTTTTTCATTTTCCCTACTATTATACATATACATAAAAGCATGCCATGTATAGTAAAAATTGTTTTTGTTGAGTTTCTTGTTTTTTTTTCAAACGAAGTAGGTATACGTCATTTCCGTTCGTTTCATTTACAAGTTTACTCTAATACAAAAAATTTTGGTAGGCGCGCGTAAAGATGTTTACACATCAAAAAAACATTTTGCGTTTGTTTTGTCAGAAAAATACCGAATTTAATTTGGTCTATTTCGTAAAATAAAAAAAAAAATAAAATAAATATTATTAAAATGAACCAAACCGAAGAATCTAAAATACATTAAAAAAATTAAAGCCGAAAGTTGTTGCTTTCAGATTCTACGTTTTCTCGTGTAAACGTAAGTGTTGTAATTAGGTTGTTGTTGTTCAACTCGTATAAACAAGGCCAATGAACTTATTTTTAAGGCACTAGATGTCACATTCCGAAATTTACCAGTCGCCAATAGGAAGGACACACATCAAACAATTACGTACGATCGTATTCAGAAATACCAATTTAAATTCGTATCGTACAGAACTTTCGTAACGAGGCACGATACGTTTCGTACTCAGAACTAGGGGCCTGGTTACTCGAAAATAGTTATGAAACCAGTAGCCTGTCTATAATATAATGCAGTTCACGTATATAATGCAGCACTAAAACTGTGCTAAATTTTACATGGAATCGCTGGCGATGACACAAAATAAAATTGTAAAATTTGTGGGTTTTAAAGGTTGCTAAATATTTATATTTATACGTTTTTAAAAATTCCGATTTTACTCTGGAAGCTCTACAATAACAATTGAAAATTTAGAACGTACCACCTATGATAGAAAATGTATGTTTTAGAAATGCGGAGAGTTTTCATTATTGAATTTGGTGATTTGCAAAGTATCAGAGTATCTATACTCATATTCATTAGACGAGATCGATACCTAAATTTGGACTCGGTAAAGTAAACAATGAAACTTTGAAAAAAAAATTAAACAAATTATTAATGTAAAAGACAATTTTTTAAGGTGACGCCTATTCTCTAAATTAAAAAATTCGCTTGTCAAATTAAATATTTAGAAGTAAAATTGTTACAAAACCGCAAGCATTATTTAGTTTATAAAATGTGCCAAAAAATTCATAAAATTAATTTTAAAAAAAAATCTGCGTGATATTCATAAAAAACCAACATAAAATTGATGACAAACTATAAATGATCTCATTCGTTTACAATTGAAAGTGATATTGAGATGAATTCTACTTTCTTTTCATATATACTATCGTAGGTACATATTTAAACATAGGTAACAACAACTAAAATCTAATAAAACTTTCCAAGATACCACATTAATTTATATCTATATATAGAAAGTAATTACCATTGATTGATGTGTAATTTGTGTTTTATGTTATGGTGGTGTTTTAACATCTTCTTGTTTTTGTTAGTTTTGGAGAAGAATTTTTTTAAAAGTTACCAGCCTGTTTCATAATATAATTTTGCATTACTTTTTGTAACAATTTCAAAATCTTTGTTTTAAATTGACTAAGGTGATTAATTAATGGTTACTTACCGGCTCGTTTTACAATATTAAATCTTAATTTAGTGCATCCGTTAACATTTTATGTATTAATCAACACAATAATGCCGTATTTAAAATTGCTAGTTTTGATGTGTAAATAATTAAATCGGGTGTGTTAATTAGTTAAGTAACTTTTGTACGTACAGTTAAAAGCGACAACATAATAAATGGACACACATATTATTTATTATAATTATGCACCAGCCATGATCGATTGTGCTATATCAGATACATAATTATTATAATCAATCAAAACTACCACAATACTCTGTAATCTTGATGGAAAGAAAATTTTAAAAAATTGTGGTATCATACAAATTTACATACCTTAATTAATCAAAATCATGTAACATATTATATTTTCTATATAATACGACGATTATGAAGTGTTATTGTTAAGCTGAGGAAATCTCATTCAGTTTCTGTTAAGTTATGCTAGCCAACATAAATAATTTCTCTTTCCCATTTCATAATTCATAAATTTTCATTTCGATATCGAAATTCCAAATGTACATACCGGTTTCATCTTTTAATAACATGTAAGAACAACCTTTTTAACCAGCATGTCAGGAAATTTATTTATCTTGCATTTGATAAGAGAAACTAATTGAATCCACGCTCGCTTTTATAGAATTTATGTTTATCGTGTTTATGTTTTTATAAGATCGCATTACTTGCGTGTACTATAAACTAACAACATTGAAATTGAAGCAACATAAAACTGGAATCGCGTTATTTATAGTGTTATGTCTGGTCGTATACCTAACAAGTTTTTCACCTTATAAAGTCAGTTATTTTATCATCTTATTTTAATTTTATATACAGTCTTCCACCTACATTTGACGTTGGTTTAATATTTACTGCAGTTGTTTTAATCTGACATAATCACTCTCACTTATTAAAATGTATACGAGTTTTCCTTTATCGGTTTATGTATTTTTGGTGTGTACGACAAATCAAATATTATTTCTTCAGCTAACAAGAGTAAATACTAAATTGTGTGTTAACGAAATATTTGAGTTGTAATAGTGTTGGTGTATGTGTAAAATTGGGATTTATAATTTCACTTTATGTGTTGCATAATTTTTAGTCTTAATTGAGGTTAAATTTTTTAAGTCTCGAGAATGTTTCAGACCAATGATGTAAAATAAAAAATAATAGTGTTTATTTATTTCTTTCTTCGGAAAATTGTCCTAATAGTTTTATTTTAAAACCTTAGTTTATATCGTCACGGCATTCTTCTCAAATTTTACAAAGTATACTGATTAAATAATTGCTCCGTCGGGTAAGCGAAAATAATATCTGTAACGAAGATTTTTGTAATTAGAATCGTTACAATTGACAGAAGCTTTACACTTAGATCCCAGATGCCGAATTTTGGTAAAATAAATTATTTTTTATAAAAATTTCCGATTATAATTTAAAAAAATGTTCTGAACTAATTTTGTTTCAAAACTATTTTGCAATAAACTTCTTTTTAATCGTTTCTTTCGTAAGTGCTATATGCTTTCCAAAATAATCGCAAACACCGAAAAATCTCCTATGGAACCTTCCACTTCCAGTGGACCAATTAGGCCAAATAGGACCTCCCGATTTATGGAAAAGGTTAGGAATGAAGTTTTGAATATTGTTACAAATTTAATTTAGAATCTTTTACTTCATAGTCGTTCTTCTTATAAATGATAGGCTTTTCAAAATATTTGGAAAAAACGAAAAAGTTCTTTTGGAGGCTCGCACTTCCGCCGGGCCGCTCTCTGCCCGAAATAACTGAGGATGATCATATGGGATCAGTTGCTTGATCAATTTATGGGATCAGTTACTCTGTCTGGTCACAGACTTCACGTCTGCACAGAACACCACACGTACACATATTTTTTTAAAACCACTTTTTTTTACTTCAGCGATATGGCGAACGGTAAATCTGCAAAACTTTTGAGGTCGAAAATGTTCAAGATTATTATACTTTATTTTACTACGTAAAAGAAAGTAATATGGTTTAACTCGAAGCGGAAGCTGTTATCTCCTATCTGCTACCTGTTAAAAATATGCTTATGATCGCTAGTGAATCAATTAAAATAATAAATTGTTAAAAATTAATTATTTTACAAAAAAAAACAAAATTTCGGTCAATTTAATCATTTTCTGACAAATAAAAAAATAATTTAAGTTTCCCGTCAAAATTTTAATTTTTAACAATTTTTTTAACTATTAACTATAATTTAATATATAGGTGGACTGACTGTTGCTCTCATCTAATAGAAAATGGTGATTTTTTTTGTCTTTTCGGATACATATACATTATGGCTATACGAATACTCCGCGAATCATAACTATTAATCATAACCAGCTATTTCTTTTGGTTTTTGAAAATGATCGATTTGAAAAATCCAAGAAATTTCATGCTAAAAAATAAATATAAAATAAATTCTATTTAGTCATATGTTCTATGTTATGATATGCCTCACGCTGGTACTATACTGAAACCCAATTCTAAAAAGTTAAAAATTTTAAGGTCAAAGCCGTAAGTAGTGTGGCTGTAAGTCTGAAAATGGACAAACACCCAGTCGCAACTATTATACTGGTCACCACCAGGATTCGAACAACAGAGCAAGCACTCTACTTACTAAGCTAACGAGGGCAACAAATAAATCCGGTGTTGCCACCATTTTAAGCCTATTTAGAATTATGTGGATCAGATACCTCGATCATATTTTCATATCGTTGAACATATTCAACGTAAGAGTCCTATTTCCAGTTTCGACTCAGCATGGTCATAATCATTAGAATGTTCGTGTATATATGGAATAACACCTTAATAAGTATAACATATCTGCGCCTATCTCGGCCGGCCACTCGCAAGTTTAACAAAATCCATTTTATTGGTTTGACATTTGGAATACTTGTAGATCGCCAAGTTTTATAACGATGCAAAATTCTAGTTTTATAGGCAGACCTCCTTAACATTTGAAGTATGGAATTATAAAAAATCAATGAACTTGCATAATTATCATAAAAATTTTCAAACCGTAACATGTGCAACATGTGCAACAATAGATGGACTTTTAATTTATTTTCTCGCATAACTGTCTATTATGAGTTTAACATCATGCGATTCAGGATGAGTGGTGACGTTAAAGTTCAGGGTGGGTGAATCTGCTGCAACTACAATAAGTGCTCACACTGCCTTTTTGTGGCGGCCACCGGCAACTACCCCATTGAAATTGTAGGTCAAACTTGTGAGGGCTAGCTCTTTCATAGGAGATTGCGTTGGGCTAACAACCCAATCTGTGGAAAAAAAACCTGCTACGAAACCTTAACATAATCCTGTTAAGTCTCGGAAATTTATTTCAAGATTTCTCGAGAAATATTTAGTTTATTTTTCAAGAATTTCGAGAATCGTCAAATATATGAATATCAAGCCCAAAAACCTACACACCAAACTACGATAATAATTTATTCTATGCCACCGACATAATTATAGTTTATACGTGTTTAATTTTATATGGTCGTATTTTGTCCATAAAAATGAATAAACAGAACTCAAACTATGCTAATTGCTGGAACTTATTAAGAAAAGAAGATAAAGAAACAGCATCATGTATTATTTGTTCCAAACAAATTTTCTGTAAAGGTTCGTCAAGAACAGGTGTGCATGGACATTTACAGCATATTGTCGCCATATTCAATAACGCGAGCTGTGAAACACAACACCCTTCCGCCAAACGTTTGAAAACTAATAATCAATCGTCGTCTATGGTTGTTACTTTTCATCGAACTAGTCGCCCAAGTTTAAGAGAAATAGTTATGAAGCTGGCCGCAAAAGACGGGCTATCTATTTCCCAAATATGCCGAAGTGAATTTATTCGAACCAGTTTAAAAGCACAAGGGTTTAATTTTTCGACGCAATCAAGAGACGTTTTGAAATTAAGCATGGAATTTAATAATCAAATAAAATTTGATACTATAAACAAAATTAAAAAATGAAAATAGACAATAAAAAAGCAAGCTTATCAATCGATGAATGGGACAAGCGCAAGGAACCGCAGGTATTTGAATATTCATATTTGCTATTGTAATAGCGATTCTGATAACAGAGGCTTAGTTAATACAGTGATAGACATTCGTATAAACGCACTAATTTTTCCCCTTTAACTATTTATTTCTTCGCTGTTCTTTCTCGATCAATTTTTTTTTATTATAATTTATTGTTTGCCAAACGGGGACTTGACTGCACTAAAAACATAGTAATAGTACGGTGAAATATACAAAAATAAAACAAAAAATCTTCTAGCATAGTATTTGCAGAGACATTCGTTTAAACCATCGAGCAATAAATATATAAGAGAAATCAAGTAGTGCAAATTTTATAAGCCAATTTTTCCGAGGTTAATCTTATTTTATAGTTTTAATATATTTATATACACAAATTAATTTTTTTTCTTTATTTAATCCATATATACGTATCTTATAAACATATCGGCATAGTTATTTTATAGTTCATTGTTCTTGTTAGGCTTATACAGATTGCCAAAAGTAAAATAGATTAACCTCGGAATCTCTACATGAGTCCTCTTATGTATATTTTGCTTTATGTTTAAACGCAGTACGTGGAAAGTGATTTTTTACTTAAGTTTTAATTTCTTTCTAATTTTATCATACATATTCAGAGGTAATTACATACAGCAATTTGGTATTTTGTTAAAAAAAATCATTTTAAAGACTGTTTTTAGAAATGAGTAAAGGTAATCGTTTAACTGAGGCAGAGCAGTTATCGATAAAAATATATAAGGAGGAAGGATATTCCAACCCGCAAACTGCAGCAAGCATTGGGCGATCTGAAAGCGTCATTTGCAATTACTTACGCAATTACAAAAAAGGCCCAAATTATGGTGTAAAAGCCCCAACAAAAGGCCGAACTAAGACCTCAGCACGTCAAACTGGTCAAATTCAACATAATGCTACTCGAAAACGGCTAGTATGCAAGGAGATAAAGGAGAAATTGGACCTTCCTGTGACGACTCGACACATTGCCCGTATTTTGGGAAATTCACCAAACATTAAATGGACTAAATTGAGAAATCAACCGCGTTTAACTGCCGTGCATAAGGAGAGCCGCCCCAAATTTGCTCGTAATTACATGTCGTGGACAACAGATTGGCAGAAGGTGATTTTTTCTGACGAGAAAAAATTTAACCTTGATGGTCCGGACTGCTACAGTTGGCTGCTACACTGGCACAATTTGAAAGAACATGTCATCATCAGGTCGAAACGTAACTGTGGTGGAGGGAGCGTAATGATATGGAGATCTTTTTCTTACTAAGCAAAGCTTCCCATCTGCTTCATAACGACTTAGATGTACTCCCGGATGTACATGGATCTTTTGGAAGATGTTTTACTTCGTTACCTTGATGGTATTGATCACGGAAATTGCATATTCCAGCAGGATAATGCTTCTATCCATATGTTAAATGAATCCAAACAGTGGTTTCGCGAGAAAAACATCCCTCTCCTTGAATGGCCAGCTTGCAGTCTTGACTGCAATCCTATCGAGAACCGTTGGGGTATCTTGGCTAGCACAGTCTATGCAAATTGTCGGCAATTTGATAATGTTAATGACTTGAAAAGTGCAATCCGTGATTGTTGGGCGAAAATTGATCTAGAAACACAGTTTTCGATGTAATACAAAATGGCGGACGTCATACAAAATATTGAATAAATAAAAAACAAATTTTTTCTTACTGGTTGAAAACACCAGTAAGAAAAAATTTGTTTTTATTTCGAGTACATTTATATGAATGTCCACCTAAATTTTAAGTTTTTCAATTTTATTAAAAACAAATATTATAATTTTCATTAATTCGTTATCTTAGCTACTTATCTTAGATGAAATAGACAATTTAAGTTAGTTAGAAATAATTAGATAGAGGTCTAGTTGTAGAAATATAATTAAAAAACATAGTGCGTTTATACGAAGGTCTATCGCTGTATTACGGGCAGCTCTACATCGATAAATTACTTCGGATGGTTGACGAGAGATTTAGTATGTTTGGTTTAAATTTTGTGAAAGATATGGCAACTATACTAGTGATGGAGCTTGTGTCATGCAAAAATTTGGGAGATTGTCTGATGCTGAAATACAGTCATGTTACAATCATGCTATACATTTATCGGTCATGTCGGTTTCTTATGTTCAATCAAGAGAAACAGATCGAGAACCACCAATTATTAAAAATTCTCCTGTAAAATATTCCATTCTACAGAAAATAAGGAATTGTCATTGCTATTAGACTGTCGCACACGTTGGAACAGCTTAGACATTATGTTAGAGTGGTTCTTACGGGTAATTAATCCAAGCAATAAAAGCAATATCTGGATATCGGATGACATGCATATAGTCGCATGTATAATTAAAACAATGCGACCGGTAAAATTTGATGTTTGGCTCTGAGCCGTAATGATATTAACCTTCTGGCAAGTGAAGGGATATTAAAATTTGTATTTAAACAAATTTTCGATTGAATGAAATAAAGTTGAGCAATGCATATCTCAACATCAATATGATGTCAACAACTAGCAAAATACATGACACCATCGGCCAGGCTTACACCATATTTCAAACAACAAAGGAAAGCACACCATTGAATTAGCTTTACAGAATTATTTGATCATATCGTCATATCCAAAAACACTTCCTTGTACATGCGCTCTTAGCAGCCACGTTACCAGAACAAAAAAAACTGCGATAACGAAAGCAACATCATAAATAATTGTTTAAACTTCACGGAGAACTAAAAATCACTGTTTGGATGAAGTTTGCTTGAAAGCAGTTCGATAAAACGATCGCGCATACTAGCAAATCTGTACCAAAATACAAGACAATCACGTAACGACTAAACGAAAAAAACGAGAAAACAATCAACGTGTGCTTAACATTGGGAATTCGAGTCTTAGATAGATATAGTACCATAAAAGACTTAGCTACAGATTTCCAACATCGTAACAGCACTATTCGCAACGAATCTGGAAAGGCAACCAACAACGCCCTACAAGTGTGGCGAAATGATCTTACCTCTCTTTCAAATTGACCAACACCAACATTTGCTAGCGAACAATTATCTCCATTGCACTAGCCTGACATCATGAAGAACATAACGTGATGTTAAAAACAAAAGCAACGGTTCTCCTTGTGAAGATGGAATTTCATACGAAATGCTAAAAACGGCGGTGATTAAATGTTCTACCGAATGTACGAATTTGTATTAACTGTATGGTCTACCGAGAAAATTTCAGAAGAGTGAAAGACGGCTCTTGTTTGCCTACGATGTAAAAAGGGAGATCGGTTAAATTGTAATAACTTACTAGTGGTGACAATATTATCGGATAACGTATCTCCTAGAATCTGATATCTATAAGTGCAAATTAATGATAAGGGATTCAAATTGAAAGGTGAAATTCGAGGGCAAACCTTTGGAAGCGTTTCAAATAACATCAGGAGGATCACAACAAGGTCGATGCTATTGCTCAAATACTTTTTAACTTATCTATAGAATACGTCATCCGTCAGTTCAACATTGTCCAGCACAGCTACCTTTATTTTAAATCAAGTCAGCTATTAGCATATGCTGAGGACACATGCATTTTGAGCCGCAAAATAGTCTCCGTAAAAAAAGTCATGCTACCATTAGAGTCAACAGCCCAAAAAATTGGTTTTCAAATTAACGAAGTGAAAACCAAATAAATGGGTACTGCAAGAAGGCACATACACCGTAATTTAATTCGGGGGCCGCAGTACGAGAAAGTGAAACAGTTTAAATATTTGGGATCGGTAGCAAAGCAAATTCCAGTTTCTGTATATGTATTTCACATCAAGAATCGTAGCTGCATATCGAACATTTTACACAAACAGTAAAATTTCAAGTCTCGCGACATTTTCCGTGAAACAAAAGTAAACATCTACAAGGCGCTGAGCTGATTAGTCCAGTGCTCACCGTTGGTTGTTAGTCATGGACGCTAACAGCAAGAGATATGCAGAAACTTGCTGTATTTGAGCGTAAAATAATTTTATCATGCTTGGGTCAATTAAAGAAAGCGGTAACTATAACAGATGTGTAGATTTCTACATGGGATGTAGCGCCAGTAGTCAGTAAGTGAGTAATAGAGGATGGACGAATGTTGCTACAAAAACATTGTTAGTGTGTGAAAATTTCACTTGGCCATCATTCGGTTAAGTAATTAGCATTACTAAACTATGCTAAAAGTGATTCTTTATAACATGAAAATCTCAAAATGATGTGTTGGTTTTGTACTACTAAATAAGGAATAGCATTTTCATTTATATATCTGAGGAGTGTCAAGATGCAGTCAAAGATTGATTTTGAGTTGATTATTAAGGTAAATTAGAACTAACGATAACATTTGTACTGTACAAGTGCAATGTACAGCCTTATTGCGTATAAAGTGAAATGACAATTCTTCCTAGTTGAAAATATGTTAGAGAGGTCACCCTATTTTGGCAAGGACGGAAACCAACAAGGACATAAGTTTCTGCTTTCGAGAAGAAGGAGGTATCGTAATTGTTTTAGGAAAAGATTGTTTTTAGCGTATTGAGACCTGTTTCCATATATATATATATATATATATATATATATATATATATATATATATATATATGGAAAGGATTGTGTAGAAAGAATGTGAACCTTCTCGTCCTTCAAACAGAGTCGATTTATTTGAGTTCTTTAGTAGCACAATTAGGAACATTTTTTGAGGATGGTGTGGATTTTATAGATTTATAAATTTTAATAATATTTTTTTCATGGGAATAGCGTCTTCGGCCCGGATTATTTCTATTCGTGATTTTACCAATTTTTAATAACTGCAGATTATTTATTTATTAAAATAAAATAGAATGTTTTACACTATTAGGAAGGCCACCTTGCATTTCTACAAAATAGCGAAATTTGCTTGAGTAGTGTAATTTCCATATTAAACTATACAAAATCCGATAACAAAGAATAGGTATTTTGTTAATATTAAAATGAAATATTATTATTGTGGCGCGGATCTAACCAGCTCACTTTAGTATTCATTCATAATTTTGAAATACCGTTGTTATCGTACAGCTTTCTGTACAAAGCATAAGTTAATTCAATCTTTTAAGTGTGCCAAATATATGCTGAATTAGACCGATTATAGACCACTTAACTACAGCTAAACCATAGATTGGTAACTCATTGATTAGATGAATGACAAAAGCCAGATGGTATACGGATCAATTTACGCTCTAAACACTCCAATCAATATAGTAAGTGCAAGGAGGTTCTGAACCTTTTATTAATATCCAATAAATTAATCTATTCTAGTGTTACTTGTCTAATTTTTAAAAACAATAATTTACAGTTATTTACAACTTTACAGGTATTTACTGGCCGACTTTAACGACTTTTGGAAATTTAAATCAAACAAAATTTTCTTTTTTTCCGCGCTTAATCTCTTGTGTTTGTTTCTTGGGTATCAAAATCTTCAGTCAATCAGTCTCTTCAACAAATTTCTATGTATGTTCTAAATATGCCCTTGAGAATTTTCTTATATCATTTTTGTTTGTGATTTAGAGCAGTGTTTCTCAACCTTATTTCACCTCAATCAGCCGGCGTCTGCGTTGTATGAGCATTTGACTTAAATTAAAACCGGTTACTATGCAGTACTTGATATTTCCAATCAAAACGATTTCACTTTCTTTATCAATCCTTATAACTTGTACGTACACGTCTGTCATGCGTTTCTATAACAATAAAAAAGAATTTAACTTTCGGTTTGATTATACATAGTTTGATCCAAAAAAAAACTTGTAAATTCAAAAATAATAAAATCTCAATCAAAACAAAATTCCATGAATTATGAATGGATAATTTAGCAACGCTGTTCAAATTGGCAGTAAATTTAAAAATTTTATTAGTTGACAAGTACGAACATTTTTTTGTTCCTCGCCTTTCTATCGCGTATAATATAAAGCCATTAGTTATGCATAAAATTATTATTACGTGATAAATTATATGACCTTAAACTTCAAAGCATTTTATTTTCTGTGCATTTGCCTCTTCCTACCACCAAAACAAAATTAAACATTTAAAATTAATATGTAATGTCATATTCAAAATGCTCAGGCGTAATGTAAATATGTATACCACATTGTGCAAGGAAAAGAAATTATAAAATCTTATTTTTCAGAAGAAACATAAAATAAAATTTTATCGCATCTTACGAGCATTACACTCGAATACGGCACATGATTCATGATCATCCATATAACACAATAAACAACTTTCTACATGAGAGCCCTAAATATAAAGAAAAACATTTATTTTATTAATAAAAACCTTATAATTTCAAATAGAATTTACTTCACATTTAAGATTAAACCAACTTAAAAAATGAAAAATCGTGATTCATTTAAAAGAGATGAGCTAACCCTATGAGAATTGTTGCAGTAAAAATACAAAGTTTTCTTTTTTTAGTATTTTGTTTCATTTTCCCATAATTATATGAATTTTTTTTTTTAGAAAATTTGCAAATCAGTTATGAAAATTAGAAAGAATAACAAAAAAAAAATGTCACATAAATTTTCCAATCTTTTTGTCAGCATGTAAATTAGATTTTACGGGTGATCTTTCGGCTTACATTACATTAAATTCATGTGAAGTTGTAATATTGTATTATTTTTTGTTTTAATGAGAATTTTTCACTATGCGGGAAAATGAGGTCACTTGGGCATAGTTTTAAGAACAAACATAGCTACGTAATGGTGTAATATAGTTGATATACAAGTAAATATTTTTTGAATTTCAATGTGCTTCAAGTACGAGTCCCAAAAACATCAAAACATTATTATTTGTTGAAAGTGTTTGAATAAAATATTTTATTTATTTTGATTTTACTTGAAGTACATTTTTAATATTTACTATATTTGATCAAGGCCACAGAGCAACAGCATTACCTACATTGATTTTAACACTTTCGAAAATTGGGTAGTTCAGCTGACATGAAAATAAAATAATATTAATTTTTTGTACGAATATTGGTCATTTGGTAATTGGTAATTTGGTAATTTGAAGATGAGGATTGACCAGTTGGACATGTGCCTATACATTAAGAACTTAAGACAGAAGGGCCTGAAACTGGAAAATATCTCTGAATGATCTACTTCAAATAGGATGCCTGATACTGTCTACATTTCATAACCTAGCTCTTCAAGGGAAGTTTGTTTGGCGAACTAGTACAGGATTACTTGTGCAGTATAATTGTATACTTGTATACTAACCAGAGTTTCATAATTAGACTGAATGTGCTCATATGAGCCAGCAGAATAATCAGAGCAATATCAGCCGTGTAGAAGCTTCAACAATTATAACTCAACGCTGTTGTCTGTGGGAAGGCAACATGCGTGTTTAACCCTGCGCTATGAAGTTAAACAATCCAATTATCCATTAGCAAATATATGTGAAAGTCGAATCCTATAACTTGTTGTAGGTGTTTCACGAGGATCCAGAGGATTCCGTTAGAAGGAAAACAACATATCGAGAAAGCTTTTCAAAGTCTGCATGACAATAGGATATTGCAAAATTATTTTCGAAAGATACGTTTAGGATGGCACTAAACTTGGTGAATATTGAAGAAAAAATTAATTAAGGTTAAAAATAATTACAAAATGACGGCCAAAAATGTTCTACCAGTTCAAGGATGATCAGATTCTCAGGACTTCTTTTATATAGTCTTCGCCAAGCCAATCCGAAAGCCAAGTGCCATTGAACGCTATCAAATATCAAGAGAGGCCGTTCTAGCACGTAAAAAACTACTAAAGAAAATGAGTAAATATGTACAAGGAAACTTACCGGAATGAGATAAGCGACTGTAGAATATATTTAATTAGTGGAACCAGCTGCAGCAGAAAATGAAGAAGAACCACAAGAACAAAACGAAGTCAAAAATGAACAATTTCAGCAAGCGGGGGGGGGTCAACTTGAAATCTTCCACCACCTTACTAGTAGCAAAAAAGATTAGAGAAATGGCAGCACACAACGATAGTGTTTGGCTGTCAAATAAGTTACTCGGACATTCGGGTTCAGCCACTGAAGAATCAACTAAACCATATATAAGAACGTACTATCATACTACTCCAGACTGCAGGTAACTCGTGGCTATATCCATAATAGACTAACGCCTGAAACAACTCCAGTATAATAGAGAGATGTTTGGTACTTTTGTTCGGAGCTTTGATGCATCTTTCACCTGGTAGTGCACACTACAAGAGAATTCTCAAGGACGTTGTCAGATACCAAAACTTTGGGAACTAAATAGGTTATAAATATGTCCTTTTCGAGAAAATTACAAACATCAGTGGCTAGGGCATTCCTTAGAGGCTTAACAAAAATATACTTAGTATAACAATCCAAGACTATTAGAAGGTAAGCATTACCGCATTTAGAACGTGGGTACGGCCCTACAAAGTCCTTATAAAGTCTCTGCATTGGACGAACGGTAACAATTTGTTTTCTCGTCATCGGTTGAATGGATCGATTTGGAGCCTTTGTTTGTTTACAAGTTTGGTAGTTCCGTATATAATTTGGAACTTGAGTGGCCATACTAGGCCAGTAATACCAACGTTGTAACCACTCTAGGGTTTTTGAAATCCCAAAATGCGAAGCCAAAGGAGGATCAAGGATACGAGATTATGAGTTTGCGGCCTGGGTACATAAAGCTTCCATGTTGGCACGTCGGTAATATTTTCTTCAGAACAATTGGAAGGTTTAGCGTAAATGTTATTATTTTCTACTCGTAAATTCAAAAATTTCTCAGGCGATTTTCTCCAAGTTATGATCAGACTTATGTATTCTTTGTCTTGGAACTCGGGAGCATCGAGATTAACATGTAGCACAGAATTATTTGTGAGACGTTGCAAACTTTCAACAAATGCACGTGATAATGCATCCGGCACCACATTCTGTGCTCCGTGTTATATTAAATTGTAGACCTTAAAGCTTAAGGCTCCATCGCGCAAGTCTACCAGCTAAATCTTTCTGTTCCATGAGCCACTTGAGACTTGCATGGTCGGTAATGAAGGTAAATGAGTACCCCTCGATATATGCCCGAAACTACTTTACGCTGAGTACAGCGGCGAAACATTCTAATTACGTTATGAAGTAATTCCACTCGTCACTATCATCACCCCGCTGAAAGAGGACACTTCCAACGCTCGTTGTACTTGCATCACATTGAATAAAAAACGGCCGATTAAAATTTGAATGCGTTAATCCTGGTGCCAAGAATAATGCAAGTTTAAATTTTTCAAATACCGTTTTTTTTTGGTCGACTCGAAGACTACCAGTACCTACCACATAGCCCAAATATCGAATCTCTTTTAAAAGGAAATTGCTCTTTTTCAAGTTTACGGTAAGTCCTGATTTCTGAAGGAGGGGCAACGAGATTTAATAAGTTTAAATGTTCGTTGAAGTCTTTCGAGGTAATGAGGATGTTGTCTAAATATACAAAAACTTGTTCATGAAGTTGGTGTGGTATCACCCATAGTACATTAACCGTAATCGTTTGCGACGCATTGAAAAGGCCGAACGGAATGACCGTAAACTGATACAAGGGGCGACTAGAAACGGTGATCGCTGTCTTGTCTCGGGACTTTTGGGTCATCGGAATCTGCCAGAATGCATCTTCCAAGTCAATGCTTCAGATGAATTTGGTTCGATCCAGCCAACTCAAGAGACCGTCAATCATGGGCAGCGTGTATGTACGAAACCGTACGAAATGTCGAAATCAGTACTGTAAACTGGACGTGTAAGGTAAGATTTAGTCTGAGAAAGTTTAACGGAAGCAATAATTGGATCTATTCCTTGGTTGAAGGTAGAGTGGTCGATTTGTTAGAAATTTCGGATTTTCTCATCGTATCGTCCAATTTCGGTCTGGGAGTAGTCGTAAACCGAGGTGCCATATTCTCAGGAACTCGATACCTCGTTGGGCTGTTTCCCGAGCATTTAAAGCAATTAAACGAGTATACCTACACGATCACATCAAAGCATAATCTATGCGAAATATCCCTGGGACAAAATTTAAAAGTGTGCCCTATGTCCAAACAATTCCAGCATATCATGAGATTATTTCCATCTGACGAGCGTAAAACGGTACCGTTCGATCGAAAAGGTTTAGAATTTGTTGTTGATACGCTGCATGGCGGTTCGTTATTAGTATACTCTAGAATAGTTGTGCGAGAACTTATTAACTCCAGTTCGTAACCCGTTTGTTTCCAAGCATCTTCAATTGCTAAACATCTTCGCACGAGCTTTACGATTGAATAATAAATTTAAAATACCTAAATCGTTAAGCGGACATCTATATTGCAATAATATGGCGCGGATATCATTAAAAAAATCATGAAACGATAACGAAAAACGAAAACGTTAGTTTAAGGAAAATAACGCCAACATCAACAAGAGAGAAGCCCTCCCAAAGAAACTGGAAATCACCGTGAATACCAATGTTACACCACAACTCAATTTTTATGTCGCAAAATGTTCAGCCAGATAAACCAATAGGTCACAATAACTTTTGTAGTATTGACATTTGCTCCATAAAGCAAATGTCTTAGGAATTTGATGTGAAATTCAACTATGGAACAATTGAATGAAAAATGCTCCCTCTGTTACTGTTACGGGTGTCAGCAGTACACATGATGCAAGACTGTACTACCTAGCATCTTGTGTACTGCTAAGGCTCTTAATAGTGTCAGAAGGACCATTTTTCGTTCAATTGTTTCATAGTTCGCATCAAATTCCTTAGAAATTTGCTTTATGGTGCGGATGTTAATACTTCAAAACTAAGCTGTGGTTGATTTAGGGTTTTTGTGGTTGATTTAGGGATTTCTTGCTTTTTGCCGACGAACAAGCATATGGAATCCACTATAGATGGATTGGGAATTGAGGAAGTGGATTACTCGAAGCTAACTGGAATGAAGGCTTGCAACAAAGAAGTTTTAGTAGAGATCAACAGCTTTGACAACAAAAATTTTGATTTTTATTCGATCGAAATATTGAAATATTTATGCTAAAAACTGTCTTTCGAAATAGACTAAAAGACTCAAATAGCAACTAAGATAATAAAAAAAGTTTATTTTAATAATTTGTTGGTAATTTTTAACAATTAAAAATTACCAACAAATTATTCAAAAATAAATTTTTATTAATTCGCATAAATATCTGAATCAAATCCCAATACTTAACGTACTCCTATAAAATTTTGTTAAATAATGTGTTTTTAACTTACTTTTAATTTATGATTTCGTGGCTCAATTATTCATTAAAATGATGGTGACCTATAAAGAGAAATAAAACGAATAATAATTATGGAAGATGTATAAATAATAAGTACACAAGTATTAAGATTTTTAATTCTGTTATTGTTACTGCTGATGCTGACTTGTTAAAATTCGCATAATCCGTATATTATATGAAAGAACAACATGGTTCCCGTTCGTCTTGAATGAACAAACAAAATTGCTAATGTTCTACTTTTATACATCGCGGTAACTTATTAAACTTGTGTGCTATATTTAGCTTAAGAATATATCTGAATAGTTTTTTTTTCATGTGTTAAGTGGTAATTTCAATAATTGAATGGTTTGCTAATGAATGAAAATTTTTTTATAATCGAATAAGAAAATTTTATTGCAACAACAAGAGTAACGCTATTTTAATTGGAATTTTTAATATAAATAGCATGTAATTCAAAGGTCAGAAATTTTTGCGATTTTAAATTCAGTTATGCTTTGTACAGCATTTTATTCAAACTTTAAATTTCTTTCTGCCCGATTGCCAAATATTTGAATATGAAACTCTTTTCGTATTTTTATTGGATTTGTTATTAGTTATTTTGTAACTTGACTGGCATTTTTTGCTCAACACAGGTTGTGTAAGAATTAAACATTATTTTATATTTGGCATCGAATATTTTTATTTCAATAATAGATGATGACAGGTCCATGTCAAAAGGTTACTCATGTGTACACATTAAATTTGCACACAATGCGAAAATTATTTGTAAACCATAAACGATAAAATGATCAAAGACTCTTTGGAATTTGACTGCATTGATTAATGTACGATGAATATAACTTTGCGTACCAAACTCTCATGGGAAGAGAACAAACTAAACAAACATTTTGCCGCTCTAATTTTACTACAGAAAGCATTCTAAAGGCGTATGTGAGGCATCAACAAACATTCTTTTGTAGCAAACTTAACATTAGCGACTTTCTTTTCCTCAAAATTTTCACACAAGCAACTCTGGATTTTCATATTAATTCCTCCATTTCTTTAAAAGGCAAAATATCGATTTTAAATAACATTCTAAGATGGTAAGATTTATCGAAGTCGTTACGCTCATAAATCGACGATTGCAAGAATAAAAAATAACAAAAAAAAGTTGCATACCAAATTAGTATGGATTAGAAGAAAATGTCGAACGGGAATCAAGCGAAATGGTTCGTCCGAAGATTATTAAAGTAAAAACGCTGGAATTGAAAACGCCATTCAATGCCAGGAATTTTTAGCCAGCGAAGGATGGTTCGGCAAATTCAAAAAATGACACGGAATTGAAATTTTGACAAAATCTGGTAAAATCTTTCTTGTAATTTCCAAGCCATTTCAAATGGACCATTGCATTGGACTCGATATAATGATATTGGTAAAGCCAAATGTCCTTGATGTTTTAAAGATGTCAAAATATTGTTGTATTATAGAATAGTGCCCCTGGAGACTGTATAATTTAACTGGAAACGAAAATCGTTTAACGGAGCAAGATATACTAGACTAGGGCAATTGGAGTCAACGAGAGAAACGTACTTTTGTAATAGAAGGAAATAGTCATACATCTAAAGTATAAAGGATCGTAGATGAAGTCTCCAACGGAAGATGAAACTAAAAACTTTAGATCAATAATATTATTGATTCGTTAAACGGCGTGATAGCAGGAAAATAGGAAGAGGAAACTATTCTTAAGAGTATTAAACTTTTGTTTCTATGTAGAATAGAAAAAACTCTGCACCTTGATTTAATTGAATGTAATCTTTAATTTAATCTCATCTTATCAAAAAACCCGTATTTTTTTTTATATATAATAAGCAACAATTTTCATATAAGAATTTTTTTCAAAATTGCACTGTTACATTACCAAGCAATTTTGGATGAAAGTGTACTACCAGTGGCTGTATTCTAGTAATTCCCTGGGAATAGGGAACTAGAGGGAAAGATTTTTCATAGCTTTTATCTACAAATCAGTTTTTCTGGCCTACTGAGAAAAAAAAGTTTGATGTAAATATTTGTAAATTGGGAATCATTTTTCTATACCGAAATCATTAGGGAAAGTTATTCCCAATTTTATTTTTTTTTTTCAAAAAAATTACGACTAAAGGATAAAACACACCAAGAGCAGCGCAACATATTCCAAATAATCCAAACTTACGGCTGCGTATGTGGGCGTGCACATCAAGCAGCGCAGCAGTTTGTTTGGTTTTAATAGTAAAATTGAAATGTGTCAATATTATCGAGGTTATGAGTAGCAGCAAAGAGCAGCAAATTGAAGCTGCTGCGTGTGTAGAATAATAATATGTATTTGAAAATATTTGATTTCGTTTAATGGAAATACCTACATTTATACTCAAACTATGACTTTGTATCATTACATAAGCGAAAAGCCAATATTTAAATTTGTCGCTCGCTGTTGCTGCTTGGTGAGTTTCATCCTTAACGTAAAAATTTAGTAGGAATCTAATTTCGAAAAATGATTAGTCGAATAGTCATTGCTGTCAAAGTTAAATGGAAATTTTCTTCATTAAGGCGCTGATTGGTTAGTCGAATAGTCATTGCTGTCAAAGTTAAATGGAAATTTTCTTTATTAAGGCGCTGATTGGTTGAATGTCGGCCATATTTTTTTATCGTACGACAAAAATTAAAAATTGAACATTGCTCAATTTTGTATAAGATTTAACGACAGTGAGAACAAAAGAATACATATTCTAAAATAAAAAAAGAAAATCGAAAAGAACAAAAAGAAAAACACTATACACTTTTTAGGTTGCTTGCTTTATAAAATGTCAAAAAATATCCATACGACAAAATTTTATACATGTATCTTTTAAGTGTGAATTTTATTTTTATCGTATAAGACAAAAAAATATTAACCAAGAGAAAATTTGTCATACAAAATTTTTACATGAATCATCGCCTTTATTCAACCAATATCCACCAATCCGAATTTTATTAGTTTTATATGTAGGGCAAAATAAAAATAGGATGTTGTTTAAATATATGTTCCAGACGTATTTCGCAAGCACAACCCAGTGCTGGGATGTTCTAACATCACATCTTGCGATATTTTATCGAAGTTCACGTCTCTTTCAGCTAGAATTAATTTGACTTCTGTTTCAATTATCATTTATTTCTTCTTTATTGCTATCACAGCCTACTAGAATATAATTGAACAATATCTATTTCACCTATTTTCATTCTACAATCGAAAAAAAAATTATTTGGTGATAGAAACACAGTATAGAAACATCACAATGTTGCAATCTAGCAGGCTGGTAAATTATATAAAAATTGAAACAGAGATAAATTTTATTCTACAGAAACTAGAAATAAGCTTCGATAAATTATCAAAACATGGTGATGTTAGAACATCCCAGCCCAGATTTGACAGGGTCTAATGCTAAGGTCACTTTTCACAATTCAGAGCCTAACACCCCGATTACGCTAGTCGAGTCAATTGTCTTTTCAAGTGACTATAAACATTTGCTATTTGTATGAAAAATTAGCCAGTTACTATGCCAATAGGTGACTTGATTCGTGTGAAATTTTGAAGTGACTAGAAAAAAACATAAAATACGCCGATTAATTTGCCGGTGGCATCTATGATGCAATTACAATATTGTTCGTTTCAATTATTGGTAATGATCTTGATTGACATGCAAATCGGTATGATAAAAAAATTTGTTAATTTTGTAATGTGTACAGAATTGTTTTGTTGTATGTACCGATTTTGCATGGGAAGACTGTTGTTGCATATTCTTATGGAATATGATTACTTATACGGAGAGTTGTCCGTTGATAAATAATCCAGTGTACGGAGTCCGTTTGTAATATGTGTCAATTGTCCGTTTGTAATATGTGCATAGTGCGGTGTTTCTTGTAGTTGAAGAAACAGGCCGCTACATCACCAGATATAACGAGATGTTAAGTTTATAATATGTACGATTAGAATCTCGGTTTGCAATATTATAACCGCTACAAAGCTCGCCATGTCATCTTCTAGAGTAGCGGCTACAAATGCGGAATGTTAGAAAAACGGTCTCTTAAAATTAGAAATAACCGACTAAACAAAAATATGTAATTGTTTCATAAAACAGAAATGTTTTTTGCTTTGCTTTGTGATCATATACATTTTTAAAAGTACCAAAATTCTAAAAAGATTTCCTTAAGAACAAAATTTTTGTTAGGTTTTTAGTTAGCAGACAACGTCCCAATTACTATCGTCGATTCATCGAGTTCAAAACCCAATTATATTCAATTCATCTAATTTTGGTGAAAAAAATCATAAATGTATCACAGTGTATCACAAAATTTTACATTTTCCGTTACACATTTGACAGTAGACGGCTAAACGTGATTGAAATTTATTTCGAAAGAAAATTTCAATTCAGTGATTTTAACATCTAAAACAATGTGCAGTTGTTAAATATCATTAAAAAATTAGTTCTTGTTATTAGCTTGCAAAATGATTACGATCTAATTAGCATATAATAGTCAGTTCATTAAACCGTTACACATTATTTGTTTAAAACGTAATCAAAGATGTGTTGTTGTACATATCGTTTACAGCAAATTTAAAAATGCCCTTCAAACCATTTTTCATACGACTTGTCCTCGTTTTAAATCACAGATACAACTATTTTGTCACAATTTTCATGTTCACCAAAACAGTTTTGTGTTATTATTTTTTTAAACAACAACAATATGGTACATTAATAATAAAATTGTTAACCATTTCGTATATAGTTATCGTATTACAAGTATAGACTGAAAAATTAATTGAATATAAGATAAAATCGGATAAATACAAATTTTAATAATCAATAATCGAGTAAACTATTAATTATGTCTAATCATGATATAAATTTGTACCTCTTAGGTTTAAACGATACGATCTGATAAAAAAGTGATTTCCAAAAAACGAATCCGACAGCTCCAATTAATTGGATTTCCACAACATGGCATCGAGAAAATAATTTGGTTTTAATTAAAGTTGTTTATTAGGAAAGATACCAGAATGATAACTTTCATTTGTCTGTAAAGGTACTCAATTTTACTCATGCGGTTAAAACTACATGGCTTATTATTTTGATAGTACCAATTTCATTCATTGTTTTTTACGTAATTTCATAACACAAACCATTAATGTTATGATATATGCATACTCGTACAAGGTAAGAAAGATAGTATACATTTTTTTATCTTAAAAGGTTTAATTTAAGATAAAGTTATAAAATTGTTTTATTTATGTTAAAATCCCGTACAAAAATTGTATATAGTGCTGTTGCAATTTTTATGCTGTTGTTATGTTTGCTAAGTTTTTGCTGCTGTACTTCTTTCTTGTTGTACGTTTGTGAAATAACGTTATAATTTATATTTTATAACATAAAAGAAGAATACAACTTAAAAATTGATTATTGTTGTAAAAAAAAATTTTGTCTTTACTTTGTTTTGAGACTGGAACATAAACCGACATTTTTATTTATTGTTCTAGATGCAACACAAACAATTAATTTCTAATGACCTTAAGATAACTTCCATAAATCATTAAACATTCTATTATACGAAATAACAAGCATTTTTTGGAAATGATTTTTCTTTAATTAAGATGATTAGTGTAAATGCGACAGAACAGATTACTGTTACTTATCACAACTTTGTATCAAATAAGATTTGACACATAAAGTTCTAACCCATATTCGACATAATGGGTACTTTATAGATGCATATTATTTTGTCGCGCCATGATGATGATCGCCTAAATTATTAATTATGTCGACATTACTTTTGAATATCTACGTAATATTGATTAGACAAATAATTGGGAAGTTTAATAATAAGTGAACGGTTTTTTAATTTTTGTAAGATACTTCAAATCAATTTCAAAGAGTTCAAAAAGGCTAAATATTTCAAATTTTTGAATGAATTTTCACTGTAATCGATATTGGGAGTGACTTTTAAGCATCGTCATTTTTATTTGACTGATCATCTATGCATATAAACGTCTAATGATCAAACAGCGGCTTTAGAATATGTTCATCAATCAGACACGTTGCTCAAAAATCTAATTAGCTCATAACAAAATTAGGGAAACCGCAACTTAATGGCATGGCTCAGGTAAAACGTACGGGCTGGTCGAGAAGGTTCCGCTACTACACTGGTTCTCAACACACAATGCTGTAAACTCACAATATCTATTTTAATTAAGTACGAAAGATTCAATGGCGAACAGGGATGAAAACTATGGTAAGTTGAAATTTATAATGACTAAAGACTTCAACAATATTATTACTGAAATGTGTACACATGCATATAAATCAAAACAATAATTCAAACATACGTTTTTATTTTTAATGTCCAATTTGACATTTGTATGAAAGTGGGAAAATATATTTGTTTGTCTAAAATTGATTTTATGTTGACCAATGGACGGATTGATGATTGGCCAATGAGCAAGATGATTGGTCTCGTATGACAACAAATAGGCTGGATGTGATGTTTCAAATGTCTATTGTCTAGTATGAACCAGTTTCTTATATGAATTAATTTTGGATGAAATCTACTCGAACGTTCTCCTGGTTTTATAATGACGTAGGTAAACACCAAGAACAATAAAAATAATTTGCTTTTAATTTTATGTTAGCTCTTTGTCGCAAGCAATAATTGGATATGTGGCGAAATTTTGGCATTTTCAAAATATTAAATTAAATTTTGGTAAGATCAAGTTAGCATTGGAAAAAACAAAAAGTTTTTAGACTTTTTGTTATTTGTTATTTCCAATTAATGAAAAAAATTGTTAATTACTGAATTGGAGATTCTTTTTATATTTTACCATTTTTTTTTTTAAATTTTAAAAAATTATAATAAAATATTAATCAAAAAAAAAATAATACTGCTGCGAATTATCTTGCATCTACTTTGCATCTGTTCTGGGAAGCACTCCCAACTTTTTCGCAGTTCGCTTTCCACGTCCTACCTTACGCAATTAGCCAAATCTAGGAAGTACGGTTATAGGCCCGATTTACGAACACATAGTAGGTACTGACATGGAAGTTCTGCACTTGGACGGAAAACTATAACCAAATCTGCCAAAACTATAACCAAATTGGGATCATTTCTATTATTATGAATATTTCCTGAAAATTGTATGTGAATTTTCATGGCGATTGGAGTAATCAAAAAATACTCTTGAACAATATATTTGGAGGGAGGAGGGGGATTCTACAATTCTGTAGCAAGCATATAAAGAAAGAACTATTTTGGAACTGTTCCAACAATACTCGGTTGCGCCTGATCACTAGGAGAAACCCTATTTATATCAACCTGTGCTTCTATACACATTTGTAAACTCCGTGAAAGCCCCTCCGTCACAACACAAGTGATTATCGATTAATATTGATAACTTGTTCGGTTTAGAAAACAGTTAAAGCTGATAACGAAACACCAACTGTACTACCATTCATCAAACCATAAACACATTCTTACAAAACCTTAAATATGAAGAAGGATACCCATCCTCGGCATGGCAGACTCTCGTTGATTGTATAAAAATAAGAGCGCAACAAACCCCAACTTCTCAAACATAATCCACTCCAGAGATACGACTTAGTCTAGCCAATTTGCGGTACAAAGCTACCTTCACTGCAAACAAATCCACAAGAGCCCGTTGCCAACTTATAATCAAAATTCGCCAGAGACCGGTATGACAATGCAACATCCAGGTGGCACTATTCTGGTAATTCCCCGGGAATATTGAACTGGGGAAAGAATTTACATATAAATTATATTTAAATATTTTTTTTCGGGCATACTGAGGTAAAAAGTTAGTAGCAATTTTTTTGAAAACAAAATAAAATTGGGAATAACTTTCCTTGATAATTTCGCTATGGAAAAATTATTCCCAATTTACTAATATTTACATCAAACTTTTTTTCTCAGTAGGCCAGAAAAAACTGATTTATAGATAAAAGCTATGTAAAATCTTTCCCCAGTTCCCTATTCCCGGGGAATTATCAGAATAGTGCCACAGGCAGAAATCATATAGTCATCTTCTAACCTCTCCAGAATCCTACATGGCACAAACCGAACGAACGGATGCGAAAAACCCACTCGTATTTGAAGCGATATCGGCCAGCAAGAAATTAAAATATCTCTGGTTTGCCCAGGAACTGAAAACAACCAGAGGGGCAATGGCCTGCACTAGTGTATGAAAATGGCTATCCCCAATTGCGATCACCTCTAACATCGGATGAAACTAGATATACAATCCAGAATATCCGATCCGACACCGATGGTGCTCCTATCGAGCTCACCAAACACGTGCCACGCAGAGACACAACTAAAAGCCTAAAATATCCAGCCAGATTGTAATAACCATGAACAGTAGTACATTGTACCAACGACCACCTACGGTCCGGAAACAGCAGCCCTCGCCAGCGCAATTTGCCACCCATGGCGTATGTAAAACGCTCTTAAAAACAAGTGTTTGAACCCAGTATTAACAAACCCACCACACGAAAATCTAAGGAGATTCCAAGAGACAAGACCACAAGCAACAAAGTCAAAGTGCAACGGCCGATTCTTTAGGGGCATGTGAATCGAGGAAGACCCACTCGTTCCTTGAGTGCCACCCCCGACCACACTGCTGGACCAAAGAAACGAAAACGACTGTGGTGAATCGTTCTAGGTGTAACACAGTCGTTTTCGTACCATGATGACAAACATGGTTGACTATTGTTTCTTTTCTTTTTTCAACTTTCCTTTTTAACTTTAAAAATTTCGCCATCATTTCGCCAACACTGGGAAATACGACGTAAAATACTCACAACTGTTGAATCTGCTGTTCAAATGAGTCCCTGTTAGCGCAAACATATCGAAAGGTATATGCTGTGAGCACTGCTGGGGTTTTTATCAAAATCTCAGTTTGCTAATACTGAAATCGTCAAGTGTTGCTAAGATTTCTGTAAATAAGTTTCACTAAAAAAACCCAGTTAGTCTCCAGATGAACCGAAACTCGAGATTTTGAATAAACCCTAATTTAAACACTAACTTAAAAGGATGTCAGAGTGCTTCTTTGAAACGTGAAACGTATAAAAGTGAATTTGTTCTAAACATAGGAACAGCTCTTAGAATTAACTATGGTGTTTTTGCTGACGATATTACTGTGATTAGAAGTTACAACAGCTGTGACTGAAATTATTGTAGAGATACTGGGGAATTTTATACTATAAAATCAATAAAGTTTGTGGTGTCATTATCAGTTCTTTTGTGTAATAGTTGAGAGTGTAATAGCTGAGAGATGTGTAATAGTTTGCAACGTTGAAATTATACTAAATCTAAAATACTAAATCAAGCAGTTAAACTGTTTACACACAGTTTTTTCGAGCTATCAGTAGGCTCTGTATTAGTAGGTGTAGATAAAATTGAAAGAATTACAGGACAGAAGTATAAGATTTATTTTCCTACAAAAATTTATAAGTGCGGGATGTTAAAACACTAGATGATACCTTACTTCATACAAGACTACAATAAGATGGTAATGATTTCAGGTGTGTACCAAACCTGTCGCCTGACCTTATTTGCATATACCATTAATCAAGATTATCACACTGGAAATCTTCCCAGAATCTCTAAAAATAACGACATTAACCTAATCTTCATTACATCATCCACACAATATTATGAGTGTGACTCATATAATACTACTTTGCTTTATTCCTAAATATTACAATATAATTACTGATACACGAAAATCATGATTCTAAAAATCTATTATATTACATTTAAAAATTATGGTTAGCATGAAATTATGCAGTGTGTTAGAATAATAATAATTAATCGGTAATCATATGCCTCCCGCAAAAACACAAAGAAATCGTTTTTGTCTAGAGCTGTAGCATGATTATTCATACTTCATACATAATTAATTTAAACAAACAAAAAATTTGACATGATTTTAGAAATACATAAGTATGTATTTAGAAAAAATTTAAATATTCAAATTGAACAAAAAATATGTTAATATATTCCATTTTAATATAATTATTATTAATATAACAATATAATTATTAATGAAATAAAATAAAAAAATATGAATATACAAAATGAAAATTAAATTTCACTTTCTTCCACGTTTCCAGACATTTTTCTCTTTCATTATTCAGCGGTACAAAGATGTTTCTAAAACACTAAAATTAATCATGGTCTGCTGATGAAAGTTATCTCGTCTGATTTGACCTTATAATTTAGAATTCAATCAATTTTATTTATATTTTAAAAAATTTATCACAACACAGAAGAATTAGAAGAGTTAAAAAATCATATTGAGTCACATACCGGTAATATAATTCGTGCAACTAAACTTTAAAGTAGACGGAGACTAATACAGTTCCGCACTCAACGCCATAGACGATCGATAGGGCGAATTTCCTGTTAAAAGTATCCTAAAAATTGAGCAGTGCTTAGAATCTATTTTTTAATTCAATCCGAGCAAGCAGAGTTATCACGGAGCAAAAGTTCAGCAGTTCCAAATGATCCGATTTGCATTAATTATTAATTATTTTTGTTTTGCACACTCTTCGTACAAATGTCATACATTTCAGAGTAAAATTTTAAGAACCGAGTATGCACGATGTAAACACAGTTCACAAATAAAAATGCAGAGTGCGCAGAGTAAAATTTTTCAGGTTGAATAAAAAACACAGAGTATTTTTTACCAGCGCGGATTGACTTAAAAACCTGACCCTTAATATGACTTAAGATTTGTAGAACGCGAAAATATTAGTTGTATTTCTTAATGATATAAAAAGCTAAAATCAGTCAGTTATTTCAGAATTAAAGAAAACTAAAGGTTATCACCCTAGCTACTTTGGTAAGAAAATTATTTTTAACTATTTGGCACGTGCTTCTAACACAAATGTGGGCTCCATTCAACGTCTGCTAATAAGTACTTGCAAGTATACTTTGCTAACGCCAATGAATACCTGCTAATGGTCTAGGGTTGAAATTGTTGAAAATTTATTCCTGAACGTAGATCTGCCTTGTATGATTCCAAAAATAATTTTAAAATTACGTACATGTATTAAATTCAAAATACTTTGATCAAATTATGTCAAATGTACATAACTGTAGGTATTACGGATGTGTAAATACATTTAAAAGTCATGCTAAATCAAATACCATGTACTGTGTGATTCACAACTTATTCGTTACAAGCAGATGTAAATAACCTCGATGCTCCCTGAAGCAAGACATGTAAATGAAAACTTAGGAACATTTAATATATACATCAGAAGCTGCCAAATAAATACCTTCCAAATTTTTTGATTGTCAACAGATACCATATCAATGTGTTGACACCTTATAGTTAGTACGGGTATGTACTAGATGTATTACGGACCTTTTGCGAGATGCGCCCCTTTCACTAGTGGGTAGCTTAAGCGGCTGGAGGTGGTCTTCGTCTTCAAATGGATTTAATCAAATAAACATTTGCAGCGGAAAAAAAATATTTCATATGGGCCAGTTTAACTTTTCGTCATCACTACTTACTTTATACTTATTCCAAATAGGTCATAGCAGAAAAAATGTTTATGTTAAAATGTTTGTTTATATTAAAAGTACGCAGCTGACGTGAATTGAAATTTCCGCAGGTCTTCAGAACTTTTTTCAGTATTTTTATGTTGCAAAATTTAAAAATATCAATTTTTGAATCCCATGTATTTTCAATGGCAAGTTTCTGAAACTTTGATCCGCCACAGCTCAGCCTAGGAAGAACTTATCGGTGTAATTCCATCGGCTATGAAATTTACTCACCGAACCCTAAAAGCATGCCAAATACAACATACCATGTCCTATAACGATAAAACTCAAACAAGTCACAACCAAGAATCGAATGTTTAAATTCGGAAACGTGATCAAACTTCTTTAGGCCATGAACATAACGTACACAATTGTTAAAAGTAACCTGAAGTAAACGTTTTGACGAACTGTCACAATTTGAAAATATCGCATCACAACTTTTCACCAAGTGTATCCGTAAGTCAACTGGACATTTTTTTTTTTAATTTTTTCCAAAATTTTAGAAAGGGCTGGCAAAATATTTATCGGATGAATGTCAGATACAGTAGAAATAACATCCTTCTTAGAAAGAGGAACCATCGAAGCCACTTTCCAAAAATTAGGAAATACTGATTTTGTTAAAAACTGATTAACGATGAATGTGATATGTGGCAAACACAAATCAATAAATAATTTTAATATTTTGAAGTCAACCATATCATATGCCATTGAATCTGAGTCAAATGCAAATGTATAACCATTAGAACTACAATAATCAGAATTTAGTAAAGGCAAAATACCTAAAGATTCACTAAAATTACTTATACCGTCTAATTTGTCATTAGCAGAAAAAGTAGCAGTTTTAAGTTGTTCATATTCTCAAAATAAAACTTATTTTTCGCTTGATTGATGTATGCGTATGCGTTAGTTTTATTTCTAAAAAATTTAAAAGATTCCAAATCAACCACTAATTTAGATCTTTTATATTTTTTGTGAGCCAAATATCTACGCGCCATTAAATCCAAAATCCTTACATTTAACCAAGGAGCAATAGGACATTTTTTAATACTTCGTTTCCGAGGTATGCAAGCAGAATCTAACTGTAACACATAAGAATTAAATTCATGAACGATATCGTTGATGTCATTATAAAAATAGATTCCACCCCAACCTAAAGAATGGAAATGATCTATAAAATGTTCATAGTTAATAGCAATATAATCACGAACTATGGAATAATAAATTTTGTCTCTACTACGAGAGAATTTGTAGTAAGCATAAATCAAGTCATGATCCGAAATTGCAGGTACCGTTAATTGACCAATAAAGAAATTTTATTATATTTATCTTGCACATATAAAATAATTAAATGTAACAAAATGCTGTCTTACGACTGCAAATTAATTTTAAAATGTACTCAAGGATATTGCTGTGAACAAGTTTTAACGTCGATGAAACAGAAACAACGCTTTATACCATTCCAAAACCCAACGGTTTTATAAGGCACCGTTAAACGAACGTTTGCCGTGCTTTGGCGAGCAAACAAGAAAGCTTGGATGACTGGTGGGCTTTTGTTTGCCGATTGGGTAAAACATTGCGCTATTTTCATAATATTGGTATTGCTTCGCAATGCACCAAGACACCCAGCGTACATAGAACAGATCAGCGAAAATGATAAATTCTTATTTATGCCTCAAAAAAAATGCCACTTCCACCATTTAAATCTAAAGAAGGACTTTTACACAGCTATGCTACAGATACTTACAGATAATTGTAGTGTTTTTTTATTAGCACCCGATAGATGTATCTGGAGCAGCCAATTTTCTATGTCAAAACTTATGTTTAGCGTGCTATTTTTACATATAATTAATTTATTTAACTCAAAACTAAGATTTTTCATTTAACTTTAGAGTTAAAAATCAATAAAAAAAATTGTTTGCTCTACCTATTTATCGGGAGCGGCTATCAGGAGCGCTATCCATTTAAGTGAGAAATTTGAAAAGGCCTTTATTTTGTAAACCCCTGAAACCATTAGAAACTTAATCTTACAATAAAAATTTAAAACGTAGCAAGATTAATTTTTGTTTATAACTTCATGTCAAAATAAATGTTAATTAGTATATTTCAGGTGATAAATGTTTATTTTATGGATGCATTTATTTTTGATTTTTATGGTATAGCGACACCAGTGAATAATACCTGCAGTTTCAGTAGAAATTCGCCATTCGGCTCCGGATAATAAAACATGGCTAATATCACAGGAAATACTGAAGATTTAATTTAATTTCGTGAAAATAAAACCTTAACGACGAACGAATAAATAATATGACGAAGTTATTCGATTTATTCAATTGTGACTACCTATAAACGTTTAACAATTGCTTTGATTTATTTTTATGCGCGCACAAAGTACAAAGTTTAAAATGAAAACTGATGATCTTAATTATGTCTCCTTTGTGCATATGAATGATCAACATCTAAGTTTTATCTCGTACGAGTACATAGAAATGAAATTTTGGTAAGTTGTTGTGCACATGCTTGCGAATGTTTCACAAATCACATAGTTGGTTCAACCGCGGTACAAATACAATTTTGCATAGGTGTTTTATATCAAAATGAGTAGGCTTTCGTAATATCCGGGATCTAGCTGCTCCCATACGATTTTTTCCCCAACAAAGTCTGTTTGTTCCGAAAGGGCGTTTCAGCCGCTTATCCGATCATCATGAATTTTTTTTTATAAGTTGGATGTCCGAAACCAATCTTACGATATTTTGAAGGTGTTGGACCCCAGGGTAGTACAAATTGTTTCTTAAATCTCATTTTTTATGTTACCACGGGAATGAGTTTAGGAGAGCGTTTGGATCAAAGGACTCTCCTAGGTTTCCACACCATTCAACCAACCTGATTCAATCTTTGCATAGGAATTTCATGCCAAAATGAGCAGCCTTTCGTAATCTTTATGAAGGGGCTAGCCTCCCTGGGTTAAAGTACCCGTTACAATTTTTTTTCTCAAAATGTTACTTTTATAAAACTTTTTTTATTATTAATAATAGAAATTCCTCCTCGCCTGTCCTCATTTACTCACCAAATGAAAAAATGCATCAAATTTGTTTTCCATGTTCTATTGATACAAGAACATTGACATTTTTTAAAAATTCAAAAGAACATCGCATTTGTAAGTTGAATTTACTTTTTTATTATTTTAGGATTGCTAAATAAATTTTATAGTAATATGACAACCCATAAGGAGTCGACAGTATGGAATTTCTTCATCAAAAGTGGATCAACAGCAGCGGAATGCCAAGTAGAAAATTACGGAAAATTATTGCAAAAAATTAAATTATTAAAATCTAGTTTTCTAAAATCAATCGGAGGAAGTAGATGGGGGAAAATTAGAGCGTTCTATAGGTGGTGTAAAATGCAAACAAACAAATGTTTTACAATTTTTCGGAATCGAATAACATAATTGCTCGCGTATGTAAAAGAAAAATAAACTATTTCAACGTGTTTCTTGTTCGCTGTCGAAAATACGACAAAACTCCCGGCCGAGTCTAAAACCACGGTGCTCACTTTCATAAACACAATCACGTCGATTATAGAATCCGCGGGAGCGGATCGATTGCGGATTGAAAACTGCATATAAAAAAAACACAAAACAAAATTTTAAATCGTAGTATCATAGAAATTCCTATGGATTTTTATACAATTAGTAAAGAAAAATTTGTTTTAGATTCGCAAATATTTTATTGCGTTTGTACGGGGAATCATAAAAAACGATTTGTATGGAAATCAATACAAATTTTCTTGGCTACTTTGATTTATAGCAATTGTTCTCCATTTTATTTATATGCATTTGTCAATCCGCAATCGATCCGCTCCCGCGGATGCTATAATCTACGTGAATGTGTTCGTTCACCTGTCAAAACTTTAAGCAAATTTCACTAATTTCAATAAACATGGAAGAAAGCTACAAGTGATTCTCGATGTAAAAACGTATAAAGTTTGCTCCAATGTTGTTTTGGTGGAATTTGGTCAATCAAAACGAAACATTCATAAATCGAAAGAAATACACTATTCCAGGGGGACCTCTAACCGTAGATGTGATTGTTTTCAAAAATTGGATGAAACAAACTTTTCATTGGCGGGTGTACTCTCGAAGGAATAAAACGATGGTATCTAATGTTTTTCTTGCAAAATAGTTTTTATCCGAAGTCGGTCGACAATCTTTCGTACGTGGCAATAACAGTAATGAGGACTGTAATGAATTCGACTATTTTACTTAAACCCGGATGAACTAATACCGGACGATATAACAGTCGATAATAACAGTATGTGTATACGAGATACGACAATGTAGCGAACAATTGGTTTCGCCATGTCAGCGAAGCCTTTACAAAAAACTTCTGCTGTTCATTTGACCAAGGAGTAAAAAATGGCAAAAAGTACATCGCTTTACAAACAATTGCTCCGACATCATTACAATGGGAGCGTACTAACTCTATGGTGTCGAATTTTGTGACAAAAATTTGGTTCCAAATGGAATATAAAATGATAGACGCTCTCTCTCTCTAATCGATAAGTACTTGGTATTTTCCATTACTCAATACGCGAGTAGTTTAAAAATCGAGTAAATTTAATTTTAACACCCTAGATACATCCCCACCGCACCCTAGATACATCCCGCCCCCCACTAATTTACAACCAGATATTTCATAACCATTTGAAGAGGAATACTTAGGAACATTTGAATTTTTGATTTATAGATTGAAAATGTGTAAGAATCACAAGAATCAGTTTCGAACGGATGAGATTACTGATTTGAAAAAATCAGCATTCTCATCAGGTCGCGACGACTGACGTTGTATTGTTTACATTCGAATATTGTCTATATATATAGTATATTCGAGAATACTGAAAATAGACCAATATACGGAACAATCACAAACACCATTAAAAATGTAAATGTAAAAAAGAATCGAATTTCGTACGCTACGCAGTAATTCGCTAGTAGTACAAATGGTATTGTTCTATATATATAGACAATATCAAAATGTAAATAATACAACGTTAGTCGTTGCGACCTGATGAGATGGCTGATTTTTCCAAATCAGTAATCTCATCCGTCCCAAACTGATTCTTGTGATTCTTACACATTTTCCATCTATAAATCAAAAATTCAAATTTATTCGCGATCCAGCGTTAATGGAAAGAAAAGTATGGGGTGGTTGGGAAGTTGATTGTGTATAAGTAAGTATCGATTATGATGATAGTCGTTGTCATACAGATTTGACGTAAATAGAAGAATGTAGTGAACTACGGGTTGTGTACGGAACAATCACAATCACCATTACTATCGAAAAACCTAAAAAGTAAAATATAAGATAAAAGGCAACACAAAGTGATTTTGCTTCATGATAATGCACCATCACACAACGCAAAACCAGTTAATTGAGAAATACTTACACATGCGGCTTACTCGCAAGACTTGACTCTGTCCGATTATCACTTATTTGCATCGATGGGACACGGGCTTGCTGAGGAGCACTTCACTCCCTACAAAAATGTATGAAAATGGCTCCTAAAGTTATGATCTTTTTTCTGTGAGGATAAGTATAAAAGTATCTTTGATTTACAATTTCAAATCTTATCAGATAAACAGTTCAATGACAATCTAGTTGGAGCCCAAATGCATGGCGTCGGTATCAAAATAAATGTCGTTAGGCAAATTATCATAGAAGGTCATTTCACACCGACTGCAAACAATCATATTTGCGTCTAATTAGTACCGTGAGAAAAATACTGTACATACATGCACAAGCTGTCTATAGATAATATGTAAAAAGGGTGTGTTATGTTATTCGATTATAATTTATAAACACCCATAAATCTAAAGCTAAATGATTTCTCATACAATAATTTCAAATCGGATTTGCTCTAGAAATCGTATAAGCACACCACCATCTAACGATATTATAAATATCTCTAAGGAAGTTCGTGAAAATATTACCAAACATAAATATTATGTACTAAAGACATATGCTGTAGCATACAAGAAGCATATATTTGTTATGCTCTAATAAAGCTGAACATTTTTATAGTTGTTGTTGCTTTTATTATTAACAACTTTTATTTTTTGTTGTACATATATTATTATTTTAATATACATTAGATATTAAATTGAATTAATAATTGCGTCTGGTCGAAAAATGTCATTAAATATTTTTTTAAGATATTTTTTATTATTTTAGAAAGTCAAATTCTTAGCGATACAATAATATATGAGAACAGGTACATGCTCACAATATTTTAAAAAACCGTTTACCTTCAACATTTAAATCATATACTTAATTTTATGAGAGTTCATTCAACAATAGATAGAATTACTGAAGTACTTTATATGTATAACAAATAAACACCTTGTACTTATTTATAATCAACACAAGAAAACGGTTAAGGAGATTACATTCAATAATTTGCTTATAAAAATATTTATGTAATGTTCTTCATCTTATAAGTAGAACTCCGTATAAATTAGACCAACCGGAAACCTTGTGGTTTGTAAACTATACACAGATTACATGTAAGATTATTAAAATAAAAAAAAATCAATAAAATTATGCAAGGCATCACTTAAACAAGTTCCGTCAATCCGTTTATATTATGCGGCACAAAAAAAAATGAAAATACTTGTGTGTCTGATAAGTGGCTTGCTGTTTACAAATATTATTATGATCAGAATAAGTTAAACACTAATCAATAGTCAAACAGTTTCCTTTAAGTAACGTACTTTCCACATCAAATTAAGAATGAAACGTACGATGCATACATAAGTTGACAGATTTTATTCAGATTAAAATATTTTAAATATTTTGTCTGCTGCATATGTCTGTGCATACTTATATTTAAAATATTGATGGACATTGGCAGAAAGAGTTCTCCTCAAATTTCTCCTAATGATTATGATGTTTACTTATTGACCTGATTTCTAAAATAAAATTGTGATTTGCAAAAATACAAAATTTTTGTCACGTATCAGGTCGCATCGCACATTCAGCAAAACATAAAAAAATAAAAAATTATAAAAATTTTAAAGATCAATTCACTTTTGTTCTCAATAAATGATTCCAAACATTTAATTTCGTTTTCTTTACAAAAATAAAAAATTTCTTATTCCAATACTTTCATCTAATTTAAATAGATAATTTTTACAACGATTATGCATTCTAAGCACCATAAAGGTCTAAAACTACTTGTTTAAATTTTAAATGAAAGTGCTCCCAGTGCGACATTAAAAATTAAGATTTTTGCTTTTCATTTCCAAAAAAAAAAAAATATGCGCAAAGGGAAGAACATAGAAGAGACCTAAACAATAAAAAGATTAAAAAAAACATTAAATTTTTAATTTAATTAGAAGCAATTTTACTTCCTTTTCTTATTAATTATAAAATGTTTAAACAACATTGAAACATTATCCGCTGGATGTTCCGGCAATGTATCATTTTAAGCCTCAAGCCAGTCCAAAAGATGATTTCTGAGATAAAATATCGTGGAAGGTTTAAAACATAAAGAATTTTACTTTCATCCGATTCACCTTGTGATTTGCTTATTCTTTGTTTATTATAATATGTATTCATGGGCGATCGATGATGACAAATTTAATACGCGCGTACCATTGAAATTTTGGCAATTTAACACCAAAAAATTCTTGGACATTGTTGTGGAATTTACATAAGAAAAGTAAATAAAAAATACTTTCTCCAATTCGCGTGCAATAAATAATAAGCACGATGATGTTCACGAATTAAAAATAATTTATAAGATTAGTTTTTAAAAAACGTGAGAATTAAGCGGGTCATTCTTGATCTTTAAATTTAACAGTCTTTATGAAAAACAATGCACTGTTAATTTTTGGTAATATGTATGTATGAAGCGTGGAGATGATCAACGGTGTAATCCGAGAAAGTATAATATATTTTCAAACTCAAAGTCGCAATAAAACAATTGAATAAACTGGTATGGCATCTTAAAGTGATCAAGGCCAATGTGTTGATGTTTTGCTTATATAAACGGAATTTCAAATGTTTTGGTACGATCTTTGTAGCTGTCATTTTACAGGTACAAAGATCGTACCAAAATATTTCTTCCTGAGTAATATTTTATAGATTTGGAAGGAGAAGAGAAGCAGTTTTGATGAATAATCAGGTCAGTTTAGAATTTTTCAGATGTCTATATCTCGCCCCATCTCATCATCTTTAAAATTCGTTACATTAAATAATACTTCTAACAAATATTGACTATATAAGAGTAAGTTATTTATTACATAAAACAAAAAAAAACGAACGTTTAAGGCAGTCCAATGTTAATAATCACAAACATTTTATCTGCGTATCCTAAATGGATACGCGAACTGATCACACTAGCTGCGGGATTAGCTCGACCACAGTTGTGATGGATTTCAACCGGAATACCGGATATTTATACCAATCCATTTATTGACAAGTTAAAGAGGTTATAGAAAAAAGAAATACGAGTATGATATCGATTCCTTATTTGCAATGAAAACTAAATTATTGTGTTCATTAATTTTGTGTTCATTGTTGCCGAAGCTCGATAAAAAATGTTGCCTGAAACTGTACTGATGAAGCATTTATTGGCAGAGAAACCATAAATAAATTATGAAAGCATAAACCATGCGAACTGTTAAATTGGCATTCCTTAAGCGTTTACCTGATTAACTTTACTGCGCATAAACATAGTTTTCGCCTCAATTGCAGGTAGCTAGTACTCAATAATTGCATTTTCCAAGCAAAAACTTGTTCCTGGAGTAGAGTTGTGGTGAAGAATTGTTGTTTAGGTAAGAAAGAATTGAGTAGGAAAACTTTCTTTTAATTTTATTATCCTAGAAGTACCGTCTAAACAATATTTCGCAAAGAGATTTAAAAAAATTAGACGGTATTCATTACCATAAGAAATTTTATCTCAAAATTTTATTAACATTTGTTATATTCGGTAATCGTATAAGACTACATTACTGCAGCCATGAAACTACAAAGTAAACTCGGGATATTTAGTGTTTACATACGAGTTAATCACCCATTGAGATAGCGAATTTTTTATAAATACACTAAAAATTACTAAACGAATCAAAATTTAATCATGCAGTATGTTTACACTAATCTTAGTAGATGAATATGGTTACAAGTATCATAATAATAATAAGCTCCGTTTTCACTGATTGATATAATTAAACAAATAGTATTTCTAATTATTGTATAATAGGGAATATCAATAATTTTATAATGATTTATATTATTATAATATGGTAAATGCAATCATGTATTTACCATATTTTTTTCTGAGGACAATCCCATTAGTATTTGCATCATAACGAATTTGAAAGAGTTTAATAAAGTCCGCATTAGTTAAAACCGGCGCTAGCACAAAGAGAGTTTTTAAATTCTGTAAGGTTGCCTCAGCATCATCATTGCACTAAAACTTTTGTGCTTTCTGCATTAAATTTATAATGAGGAAGTTAGCTCGGCGAACTTACCTATACCTACGGCCTACCATATTTCACTGCAATAGGGTTGGGGAAGTATGGCTTTCACCTTGCCAGGACCCCTATTCTTGAAATGGATATTTACGCATCTTTGAAGATCGAGTGAAGTTATAGTTTGATTTTGTGGAGTCCACTCAATAGTTCATCGGTTAGAGCAAAAACACCATCCCCGCTATGCTTGTTTTTTCTTGTTGATGGAATTTATATTACGGGAGTCGTGGCCAAATCGCACTTTACCATTAGATTTCCTGACTAGAACCACTGGTCAGCACCAAGGGTGTAATGATTTGATGGGGTACGCTGTTCTCCAATATGATCAAATGATTCGTTGTTTTTCTTTAAAATATATAAATCCATAAAGCTTCATAAATGTGTGTGCAAAAATAAAATTATAATTTGACTACGCGGAACCGGTTACTTATTTCCCCTTAAATCTTTTTGGTGGTAAATAAAATGTGAAAATAATCGGATGGTCAGTGTATCCCGAGATTTAGATTTGTTCGGGCAAGAAAAATAAACATAAAATAAAAAAATACAATAACGTAAATTCAGTGCTTAGCATCGATTGATGCATGTAAATAAAAATTTTTTTTTGGATCGAAATCGATCATGACCAGTTTTATTGTATGAACTATATGGTTGTTAACGTAAATTTAGTATTAAAAATTAAGAAATTGCTGGCGAAGCAGATCGCGCATGTATAGGTACCTGCTAAATCAAACGGAACGAAGGGATAACAACGCAACAAAGTCATATCGTCGTTATCCAAATAAAAAAAAAACATCTAAATAAAACTGTATGAAATAATTCTACAAGCGGCGACAGAATTGGGCGGAATATAAGCGCATAAGGTAGCTCATGTATCAGTGTTACAACAGTAAATGCATTTCGAGAACCATAGCGGTACTATAACGGCGTTCATTAGGACATTCAGCTACTACCGGTTGTGCTTAACCTTTGGGATATCCATGGAACTCCACCATCCAACAGAAAAACTGCTTGAGTATTAATATTTTTTGTTGTTGTTTAATTTAATCTTTGCAATTTATTTTCTTAAATTACTACTTAACTATATATTTTATCATATTCCTTATTATTATATACATTATTATATATTTATTCGTTCACCAGTTTTGAGTTATCTAAAACCTTTAGTCTGGTCTACCTAGTTTCTAGAATAATATTATTATAACATATTGTAAATTGTGTATATGTTATTGTATTGCAGTAAATTTGCCGTGCGCGTACCTAATATGACCAAATTGGCTTAAGGTGAAATTATGGACGGTTAAAATTTTGTTTATATAGGTTTAGTGACAGGATATGTGACACCGCGTGAATAAATTAATGTTATCAGTTACCAGGCTTTTAAATATACTTAGCTGCTTCACCATCATGTGGATTACGGTTTCGGAATTACGACCCAACCTAACGACGAGCAAACCCGGAAGATTAAGCCTGGAGGACCGAAACCAGCAAGCAGTTACAAGGGTTGAACCTTTCTTCGATTTCGCCTAATTGAAGCACCTGCAGTCCAATTCTTGATACATTAAATCAGTTGATGGATTTTTGGTTTATAAAGGACATGGAGTTGGATTGACTATTATTTCTAACTAACCATTTTGCCATTTTACGTTTTAATCGGAAAACGAAATTGTGTACGTCCCTAGTAAGAGATTTTCCATTGAAGGACCACTTCCATTTCGGATGATACTATCTGTTTGCCTAACTAAAGTAACACTTGCTCCAGGCACTTTTCCAAAAGTCACTTGCGCTTGGAATTTTTCCATCAATGGTGTTAATAATATAGGAAATTTAATAACAACTTACACTGCAAATTATAAAATAATGCGTGATTTTTTAAGCGTTTGATCTGTAATTTAAAAACAAAATTATAGTAAAATTAAAAAAATGTGTGAAATAATTATTTGAATCGATGAATTAATATTTGCCATTTACTTTTTAAAGATTTTTCGGTTACGTTTTAAGTGATCCAAGCGAGATATCTAATTTTTCTCCTTTATATCGAACATTTCGGCTGCTATCTCGCAATCACACCTTTAATTTTGTTTTCTAATTCTGCAATTGTTATTGGTTTATCGGCATAAACGAGAAACATCAAATAGCCCCATAAAAATAATCAAGAGGCTGCAAAGCGCACTATTTAGGTGGCCAATTCACCGGATCGAAACATCAGGTAAATTGCTCACCGAATTCATTTCTCGATAAGACAGTGATTTCGCGTGTTGTGTGCCATATGTCGTCGTCTTGAATGAAACAAGATATCGACCAGATTTAGTATGCATTTTCGAACGATAGCGAGACATTTTGTCGCCTTCAACAACACTAGCTGCAACAGTACCAATATTTTCCTCTGTACGCACTCTATGCATACGGTTTGGTGGATTGATTGATGTCCAATAAGGTGAAATTGAAGCGAAATTTTGTCACAATGGCGTGAATTTCTTGCGAAATCAAAGAAGTGCGAAAAACACATACATTTTGATAATACAATTCTTGTAAACATTGTTCGAGTATAAGTCATCCATGGTGAAATGACTCTAACTGAGAACATTTGACTTTGACATATGCCGCTAAAAACGCAAAAAAATCACCCGATATAAGTACAATTTCTCCAGGTTTGTCGATATTTTTAAGCATTTGAATAGACCAAGATAAGCTTAGCCAAACCAGCTATGCTACACACAATTTTGGTTTCTGGATTCAAACTACTGCGCAATAGATTTTAATTTTTAATTTAAACCCTTATTTTAAATTAAATCATTAGATTTTTTTGTCTTGTTTTATTCTGTTCTCTCGAAAATAAAATTTAAACAAAAATCTACATCTCAAAAATGTCCTTAAATTTTTTTATTTTCATTTCAATTTTTTTCATTTCGGATTCACGGACAAAAATTTTATTACAAAAATGTTGTTACGCAGCTGCGATGTGGGGTTGAGCGATTACTAAATTCAAATTAATTTTCCGTTAGAGTTAGCGTGTTTAGAAATATCGGAAGTACATTACTTCTACTTATAGAACGTCTATGTATTGAACGTTCCTATATCGGCTTTTCGAATACTTGATATATTTCATTTTTATACTTTTATAATAAAATTAGTGTTTCCATCATTTTTCTAGATTGATTTCAAGCGCCAAATGTGGAAAACTATCATGAAAGCAACTATATTGCAATCTACTTTATTTCTGTCTGAATTCTTTAAATTCATAAAAATTTATACACTAAAAGCCAACTATCATAAGTAGACATTCTGTTTGTATAAAAACGTCCCACTTAATAATTTCCAAAATATTTTTAATGGGCAAAGTTTTCAGTTTAGAAGTCAATATCTGGAATATTTTGATTTATTAAGATTAGAGACATCTAAACAATAACTGGTATGAACCAACCATCAATTTATTAAGCAACACAATAAAATCGGCATCGAATGCACACCATAATTCCAAGTTTGGGATCAATAATCGAGCGAACACTGTTACAGCTTTTGGAAGTACAGTACTTCAGTATCTCTATCTGGGTACTCCTAAAATATGTACTTCCCTTTCCGTACACTTTCAGAATATTTTGTAGTAGCTGAACTGATTTTACTCATTGTAGAACTATTTAACTCATAGGAAGAAGAAATCGTTTAGCATTGCAACTTAAAACTGCATCATAGACCGCTTCTCGCAGTACCGTTTTGACTGTAAGTCGATTAAGGTAAAATGCCTGATTGATTTCTTCATAATCAAGAACTTACTTAGAGCATCTGTAGGATATGTACAAATAGACTTCAGGGCTTAGACCGCTTTTACTTAATTAAAATTATTATTGAACCCACCCCAGCTACTTAACCACTAGATAAACTTGATATTTACACACCAACTAACTGTTGGCCCTCTATCGGCAGTTTTCTGAGCTAATTTTCATTTTTTTGCGTATAAATCCGTAAACGGTTTTAGCATTTTTTTGTAATACATATGCAAATATTTAACAATCAACATATAGCTAGGCGAGATTATGGATTAAAGTGTATTACGTTGTATATTCCGATCGAGTTTCCAGAACTTATGCAAATACTTCTCCGGAACTCCTGAGTCCTGACACTTGAAGAAAGTGATCAAATTAAACAAAATGAAAACAACCTAACTGTAATGACTAAGCATACCAATTGGAAATATTCTAGAAAGTAAGCAGAAAAAGAAGAGTGGGAAGGATATGGATAAAACTACGTTGCTACCTCAGGATAAAACTACGTTCAACAATCCACAGATTCAAAATTGATTAAAAAGAATTTACATAATATTATAATTTATTTTATACTTTATAAGATTTTAAAAACCTTAAATAAAAAATTCAGTTATCTCATCAGACTGCGACTGCGCTAACCAAACTACAACTTTGTAGTGCAAATGTATGAAAAGTACTTTGAGTTTATATTCAAAGTATAAACACATTACCTTCCAACTATTGCAAAACGATTAACGAAATTTCATTTCGTTAATCGTTTTGCAATAGTTTCGATGCATGTAGGGTTTGCCGGTTTCCACAACCAGGTTTTGAAAACCCGGTTTCCTGTTGATTTAGTAATATTCGATAATCGATGTTTAAACCTTAAAAAATCGGTTTTGGTATTAAACTTTTTTATTTAACAAACTGATAAATTGTAGCCGTATATATTAAATTTTGTGTATTTCTTTATTTTTAAAATGTTTGTAGAAAAATGTCATAGGTCAATTCAGATCCCAACTAAATGATCTTTGAAATGGAGATACCTATGCTACAAAATAGCTCAAGTATAGATATTTTCTATACAAAAAATTAAAACAATTAACATTTTTGCTTTAACATCTCCCCTACTAAATACTCGTAATTTAAATGGCAAGAGGGACCATATTATTACACAATACAATTTTGTGAACACCAATTCAATTTGATTTGAAAACTGTATATATTGCAAATTTATCTCAACAAGTATGCAAAAACCCGAATCATGATTTAAACCGGTACATGATTGCTTCGTATAAGCCACGATTACATCGAAAATTGCTTAATAAAAATTCATGAAATGTTAAATAATTCATTTTAAAAGTTATATAATTAAAACACCGGACCGAAGCTATGCTTCTTGACTTAATTTTTAACGGATTGAGATGAAATTGAATTGCTGTATTCTAATATTCTAATATTTTTTAAGACGAAGGCGTCGAAACTATAACATTCTTGATAGTTCGAACTTCTCAATCAATTTGGCTCGATAATCGGCTATATTTGAAAACAGTACCAAATAGGATCATAGAAGATTTTTTGAACTAACTTCTGGAAAGTGGCTGGAACCAGTTATAAAATCACTTTTGAGCCCAACCGAGACGAACAAAAAATACTATGTACATCGGGATGAAACTCGCATCACAGTTCGAATCTCTGGAGGAAAGGTAGACCATCTGGATGTTACAACACAATGGATAGGCGAGAGGTAGTTTTATTATCATCGTCATTCCTTGGACGCATTCAGGGCATTATTGTTTGTTATAAAAAAGTAATCTTCACACATGAAATTTTGGGTTATTCTGGATAATAGCCAGATAGTGTTTTTTAATCAAGGTGAGGTTTTAATCAAGGTAAATAAAAAAATTCAATGTTTCATTAGTTCGAAACCAAACCTCCCCAAAGTTTTGGTAACCTCACCTTGATTATCTTCACACACTTCTCCGTTTGTAATTTAAAATTGTATGTGCATATTTTTGATTTTTTCATGCCATTTCCAGAGGAAGCAAGGAAATAATATAACGCTAATTTTATGACACTCGAATCGGCTTTATTGTATTCAGCATATAATTAATAACGCGATTGTTGATAAGTTGGGAACCTTACTAAGTACTTCGACGATAATTTACGACTCAAAAATTTGATTAAATTAAAATTGTAGTTTAGGGATAGACTTCAAATGAATTTGTATTACGGAAAGCAAACAAACATTGAAATCCGTAATCATGCCCGTGGTTGCTACTGTGAGTCATATATATGTTTATAAATTCAATTTGACTCGTACTTCGAAACAAATTAATTTCAGATTATAAATTTTGCGTGGTACTTAACAAGACATCAACCATCGCAACGTAACGGTCTTAAAACCACCTACTAAAATTTATAAATAAAAATTATAAATCTGAGATATACATTTATTTCAAAATACAGTTAAACCGCGATAAATATATGTCAAACACTTTTTAAATAAATCTTAAAGATTCGTGACCCCATGTTACATATTATTATAAGAAAATACTACATAACATGCTTTACAACAATTTGCAAATAAAAGCCATCAAGCTAATTAACCAGCTAATTTCTGGGGTCGCGTAAAACAAATTTTCTCAGTGTTCTTAAGTTTTAGATAAATTACATTTAAGAAACGGATTGACATTTATATATCGATGACAGTGATTTATTATTTTGCAAATACTACAAAAACAAATTTAAGAATTCGCCAAACTATCAACAAAACTATACGAGCACATAGTAGATAGAAATATCTTATGGCGGGTTAAAATATGATTGACTTTTAGACATGAAAAAATTGAAAGTATGTCGAAATTTATAATAATATTTATAATTTATTAGTATCCATAAACCTTGACCTTCTCTTATGTGTACCTATGTATCGCATATGTATGTATATATGTTTTTGTAACATGAGAATGTAATATATATATGCACATCTATCTTTGTTGAAATAATTAATTGGAATATAATATTTTGTTGAAATTTAGACAAATTCCTTGATAATTTTTTTAATTCTACATATTTAATGAATTAGAGGTTAAACAGCGCCGCTAATTTGATTAAAACATTTTAATGGTTTGGCTAATTTACTTACATACTCGAGTCGTGTACGCTTTAAATTAAATCTATAACTACTTTAAAGACTGAATGAGGAAATAAATAAATACAATAATTGGTAATCACTTCCTAGTGGGGTTTTAGTCTATGTCCATAAAGATCAATGACGATTTGCTTGACCAAAGTATGCCAAGTATTTTTACATCAAATTTTACTCACACACTCCACCTATCGATATTTCATAAAGTTACAAAGGTTATTACTACTTTAAGGGGTCATTTTATTTTTATTAATTAATATTGTTATTTGAAACACACACAGGTAGTGAGAGTTTTTATTTTTAATTAATAATTTAAATTTATGTTTTAGTTGAATTTTAGAATATTCAAATACAAATTTTACAATAGAAATTGTCAAACAGAAATTTTAATAACTTGAGGCGTACGGAGGCGTACGTATCATTCGACTAACTCAAAAAATGCATAATTTGTAGACAGTAGACACATAATTAATTTGTAGGAAACTAACCGTAACGTCAGTGATTCTAAGGCTAGTTGATAGCATGTACCAACTGGGTAAACTTCAAGATACGTTAAGCATCATAGAGTAACATTTGCCTGGACTAAATTTTAACAATATTTTAATTTTTGTTACATTCTTCCAAATTTTATTGCAAAATCGCTTCTTTTTTAAATATTTTGTAAATGGCATACCGCCCGTAGATAATTACAGCAGCGGTTCCTCGATATTCGTTATAGCTTTCGTCTGCAATTTCATAATAAACTGAAACATTTTCTTTAGTAAATTGTACGACATCCGATTTACTGCTAAAAACTCTAAAAATTAAATATGTTACTGAAATTGTGGAGAGATCCTCTCCCTTGTTTATGCTAACATTCGATAAAGAAGAAGATATAAAGATTTATAAAGCTAGATATCTCTTAAATATGAAGATAGAGATTCAACCCTTGCAAGGCTTAACATCTTCCAAAGGAATTTAAAAACCCAGAGGAAGTCGGGCGAAAGGTGTGAACTGTGGCAAGCCACATTCTGCAAGCAACAGAGGCTGAATAATTGCCAAAGAACGTCAGAAGATACGAAATGAATGACATTAGAATATTAGCATGGAATCAGCAGGAATTGCAAATGCTCTTCAACCTCCTAAAAATTAAAACAAAGAGGTGGAAACTCAACAAAAGGAACATAATCATCCAGCCTACCTCATAAAAAGAAGGAACAATTGGATGAAGAAGTTGAAAAGTCAGCATGGAATAATAGATGCGAAGGATATTAAGGTACAAATTACCCAAATGAAATTAGAGATCTAGTTACAGAAAAACAAAAAATCAGGAGGAAATGCCAACAAAGAATGAACAGGGGGAACACGCTTAAAAATATAGTGAATAATTTGACTCAGTGATGAGAGAAATATAGAATATAAAAAATAACCAACAAACTCGTACCTACGATCATCACAATATGGAAAAGTTACTGGCTATTCATTGTGTAAGATAACAAACCTAATAAAATGCTCAATAGCTCAGATTCCCCCTATAAAAATAACCATGGAAGTTGGGCAAGAAACAATAATCAAAAAGCAGAAGCATTTGCTGATCACCTAGATTGTATATTTCAGCCAATAGAAAAACTGAAGATCAAGAAATCACCCTCACTCATAATAGGAATTGGAAGTGATTTTGATACCCAACGAAATAACGTCTCATAGGCCAATATCACTATTACCTTCTATGCCAAAATTATGTAAAAGGCTCGTAAAGAACGTATCCCTATACGCCAAAATGGATTTAAAGATAGACATTCCACAATAGATCAAGATCATAGAATGTTTCCTTGACGTGGCTCAAGTTTTTGTCAAAGTCTGGCATGACAGTCTATTGCTGAAACTTAGGGAAAATTTTCCACCACATTTCTGTCACCTTCTTGAATCACACAGACACTTTCGTGTTGAACAGGAACAAGCATACTCATAAATTAAACAGATCAAAGCAGGAGTGCCATAAGGGAGGGATTTTATAACCAGTACAACACCGTCTATTCACAAGCGATGTTTCACTACACAATAATACAGCAATGGGTACATTTAACACTGCTGTAATATGAATAGGTGACACCATGAACGAAACGATAGCGCACCAAGTTGAGCGAAAAAAATCCGTACGTGTTGACTACACCAACAGAAAAGTAAAACAATCACCTGCGCTACTAAATAATGTTCAACTGTCAGATGTTAACTTAGTAAAATACCTTAGTATGGATCTAGATGCTATACGGCGATGAAAGGTGCACGTCAACAATAAATTAGCTCTGACTCAAACACAGAAAAATGTACTGGCTTGTGGGCATGAACATCGTCCAAAGATTCCAAAAAAATGTACTGAGGGATATTGTTAATTCTTCTTAGTACGCACGTAATAGCGACATCCATAGGCACGCTGCAGTGAAAACAGCCGAAGCCAGGCAACTGCTAAAACAACGAAAAATAATAAGAAGTCTCAAAAAAGTAAAACTGTTTCAGATAGCTTTATGGATGGCTAGCGCAAGGCAGAACCAACGCTAAATAAAATTTCGAAGAAACCAATAGGAACATCCTAAATACGTAACAAAGTAGCAAATTAGCTTAGAAATGATATGTTGCTGGTCCATATATAAACTAGGTATAGGTAAGTTGTAATATTTTTATATAAATAAATAAATAAAATTAACCGAAATAAAAGACTGACCCCTGTCAGCTACTAACTATCGAGTTTCGTTACACACTCCGTTTTTATACCTGAATGACATTTGACCACTGGAACTATCCACACAATCATATTAGTCAAACGCCATTTCCATAAGGAGGGGGACAGATATTATTTTTTGTTCTCCTAAACTAAATCGATTTTGTTGGCTTCAGTAGTTTTAGGTTAGATAAATTCTGGATATCGTAGTTTGTCGGAAAGTTCTACCATGTGGAAATGTTAGGTTGGCACAATCAAATGACCCAAGAGGCATATCCAAAAGGAAAGGGGAGGTAAATTCGACTAGATTTACCAGCACTAAACAGGATACCGCTACTCTCAATTTGGAAGTTGCACTTGCATCAATTTGGTTGTGCTACCTTATAGGCACTTTCTGTCAGACTACACGATTCCCGAAATTTATTCAAACTAAAACTACTCACACCGACCGAATTGACTTAATTTGGTTAAATGGTTAAAATGGAAATTTTTCGTGCTATTCTGAAGAATGTAAAATAATTGAGTTTTGAGTTTTCCTAGGTATGGCTCCCAAGTGTTTGTCATTTGAAGTGTTATCCCTATTGTTTTAAGCAGATTTACCCGTGAAGTTTGTCCTACTTTTGTCCTAAAATTATAAAAACAAAATTAAAGACAAACTTCACGCTTGAGTCCACGAACGTGAAGTTTGTCCTAACATTAGGGTACCCGTCATGTCTCCGGATCTTTTTAGGTCTATCTTTATTTATAAATGTTCTCTTTTGTTCTCTTTCATCTACATTTGTTCATTTCGAAAAACTCAAACTGTGTTTGTTCAACCCTGATGTAATGTGATTTAGTTTTATACGACACGGTAACACCACAAAATAAGGACCCTGAACTATATATTTTCTCGATTTCATTAAATATTTGGTGTTTATGTAGTTGGTAACGGCATGTGTGTCGTAAACTAAAATAAATTTAAAGTTACAAAGGAAGATGAACAAAACAACTTGTATTTTATTTAATTATTTATAGATAATTAATAATTTAAAATTAAATATGTATTTAATTTTGTTTTTGATATAACCGCTAGGAACTGCTGCGCAAGAAGACTCGGTTTGGAGGTGAACAGCAGTAAAACCAAATATTTAGTAACACCTAGGAACATCTCTACGGCAAATCTCGGAATTGGCGACCACAACTTTGATAGCGTCGAAAACTTTAAATATCTCGGGTCAGTTATAACATCGTCGAATGATATGCAGGCAGAAATAAAAGCCCGAATCGCTGCCGGACAACGAGTTTTCTACGCCAAATCAAGATTATTGCGATCGAAACATCTATCGCAGTCGTGCAAGCTCGCACTTTATAAAGCACTCATAAGACCTGTGCTGGCTTTCGGAAGTGAGAGCTGGACCATGACCACTAACGATTGTAGATTGTTATCAACTTTCGAAAGGAAGGTCATTCGTTCAATCTTTGGTCCAATTAAAGTTGCGAACAACGAATATCGGATTCGTATGAATCACGAAATAAAGAAACTCCTCGGAGGCAGCGATATTATCGGATTCATCAAATCCAATCGAGTGAGATGGCTCGGTCACGTTACAAGGTCTCCACAACATCGGATGATAAATAAAGCGTTCCACCAACAACCAGCCGGAGTACGTCGTAGAGGAGGACCCCGACTACGCTGGCGCGACGACATCGAACAAGATCTTCGAACATTAGGATGTCGAAACTGGAGGACGAGAGCGGTTGATCGAGATGGATGGAGTGCCTTAGTGCAGGCGGCGAAATCCCTCCATGGGATGTGAAAGCCAGAGAGAGAGAGAGCTAGGAACTGTTTGTAATTAAAAATCGAAAAATTTTAACACAAAGTATTTTTTTAAATGGCTGTTAAAATGAGTTTAAAGCGTAAGTGCATATTCAGCAATACGAATTTCGGTAGAATCAATCGACGAAGTGATGGAAATGTATTTAGACTGTAGGCCAATAGTCGGATAAAAGTCAATTATAAGTAAACTTTTCGGTAAATTAATTTATTCTTCAAAAACTCTATGGCAAATTGATCGAAAAGTCTGTTATAACACTCCTATTCCCCTAGTCGCATCACTTCAAGTGACGTGACTACTCATCTTCCTGGTTACTAGATCGTTAAATCGAAACTTACAAAATAATTGTTCCATAATGTCGTTCTGGCTGTTTTTTTTTTAATCTTAGTATGCTGCTTTATATATATATATATATTTCCTTGCGACTGCTATCACTGCAAATGACAATTTCTATCACTTGAAATTTTGACGTGACAAATAAATAAAAAAAACTTCAAACTATTGAAGCCAACTATGATTTAAAAAATTTTCATTGAGAGTTTTGCACCAAAATATTTAGTAAATTTTGATTTTAAGATCTAGTAACCAGGAAGAACCATAATGACATCGCATGAAGTGATACGTCTAAGGGAATTGAGCTGTAAATCCGATTTTTACCATAGTAAATGATTTACCTGACTATTGGCTTGTAGCCTAAGTAAATTAAATATTGACACTAGTAAAAATCTGATTGGGAATGGCTGCCCAGTTCATATAATTCACATAATGCAGGGGCTCGTATTGACGTTTGAAATTGAAGGATTGGCGCTCAAAATTTTCAATTATTTTTCAAGTTAGACTGTTAGAACAGAAAGTTTGAAGTCGTTTTGTGAGTTTGTATACAAATAGAATATAGAAGTTTATTAAAACATTCTGGAAGAAGATGGCTGTCATTGTATTCGGTTATTCATCGTATTTTACAAGTTTTGGGGTGTTAATATCTTATTTTTATCAGTAAAGACATGTCCAGTGTTTTGAAAAAGTTTTTGGAGAACAATTTAACGTAGGCATATTTGCTGTTTATTCATACAATTATGTTTGAATTTCACGCACTTTGCAGCTTGGAAGGCAAAATAATTCTAATTTAGAAGTTAACGAAATTTTAAATTCGTTAGTGAACAAATTAAACAATCATCACGAAAAATTATTTTTTACCACTTCCGGTGAATTTAATTTTGCGTAATTTAATAAGAGATGGTTATAAAGCCGAGCTCATTCAAAATTTTCGTAGGCTACATTCAAATATGGATCGATCAGTTTAAAGAATTTTCCTGCTTTGATGAGCTTTGAAACTATAAACGGGTGTTTACAGTGTGGCTAATATCAAACTCTTTTATACTTAATAAACACATTTTTATTAATCACTTGTTTTTGTTTCGCAGAATATTTTTCAAAAAGTTTAAAAAATCACTCGATCGATTTCGACTTGTTAGGTCATCATCAGGAGTAAACTCTTTTATTATGAATATATTCGTAAATCGCAAATACAACCGATTGCAAATTCGCGAATACAACCCAATAAACCACTAAACCCGAAAATTATGCTTAAATATCAGAAACCAAGTACGAGTAGGGAATACTATTGTGAAATTTTAATTTAGAATCATCTTGTTCTGAATTATTTTCTGGGTAAATGCTGTACCTTTCAAATTAGTTATTTGCAAAAAACTAAAAGGTCTCTATGAAAGAGTCTTCAATCGATTTCGACCAAAAACCGGCGAACCTCCAAGTTATGGAAAGACCCCAAGCTTGAAGTATCGATTTGATCAATCAATCATTCTGGTTTAATTCCAGAGGCCTCAAACATTTAGAGTCTAATTGATAAACTCACAAGCTAATCATAAAATGGTATTCACAAAATGTAAATCGACACATTAAATGTAAACTATGCTTTTGTGGTTTACAGAGACAAATTTGCTGTCGTAAAGTTACATATCTTGGTTTTGAAAAGGCATGATTTAGTATAAAGGCCAAATCAACAACTGATGTTGTTGCTGGTAGACGATTGTGCTGCTCCTGGTAGAATCTAATGCACCTAGAGTACCAGGCAGTGCTGCTTGGTACGTCATAAAACTTATTTCGACAGTTTTTTTTTCTGCTATTTAAATGGCAGTAATGTTCGTAAAAAGTGCCTTTTCCACACATTTACATGTTTAATGGAATGTGAATGCATATTTTAATAATAATATAATAAATTAATTCTTACCAATAAAATAATTAATTCTTAGAATTTTTTGGTTTTTTCACCGCGATTAACGTCTTACGAAAAAAGGGTATATAAAAAATCATACAATTTACTTGATATACTGCTATCTATAGTCGAAAATTGTAACCGTCGACATAAAATGAAGTGATATAGCAAAATTTTTAAAGCAAGTAGGTCATTAGTATTTTAGGTGCACTGTAGCGTCTGAACACCTGCATAATTTAAATTTAATGTATTTGACATAACTTTAAAGCTTTTCATTGAATTTTTGTAAGCACTTTGTTTCTCGAATATCATTTACATAAAAGTTTATTTGCACTGTTTATTATGTGAAAATTTAACACAATTAAGTAAATGGAAGGAAAATTTTATAAAATTCCATCAAAGATTGATTCAAATACGTTAAAAAAATTTCATCAGATAAATGGCTAAAACAATAATTCCCTCCCAAAAGTCAGAGCTCATGGACCGATCCCTCCTCCTACTTAATACTAGACTTTCGTGAAACTGTTCACTTTTCAATTGGGAAAAGATAACGTACGTTTTCGACTTGGCTAGCGACGGAGAAAGGTTCTGAAATTCCTTTCAAAAGAAAGGAAAAAGACGGGTTCTGAAAAGAAAGACGGTTCTGAAATTCCTTTCAAAAGTTCCAAGCGGATGATTGGACAGTTTGCAATTCAGAAGACTAGTCATATCTTGATGGAATTATTGCATTCTTAACTATATACACGCCATGTAACATATAAAACTATAAGCTGTGAAGTAATTGAAAATAGAGTTCCGATTGATTCCAAAATTCGGAATAGCAATGCATGTGTTCTTACACCAGTTGACTCTCGTGTACATCTGAATCCAAAACCCTACTAAAATTAATGATCTACGTCACGGTACCAATATCCGATTTTCTCATTAATATCAGCACTACTGATAGCCATTCAATCTTTAAACGTAAATCGAACGGAAGGTTTTACACAAAATGAGATGTTTCCGAAAATAATTATGAAATTTTTCCGTATGTTGGAAAGATGGCTTTTTCGAGTCTCGTGATCAATCTAGAAAGTTCTTATTTATTCGTTAAAATCAATAATTTCTATATTATGTCGTTTATTTACGAAATTTTTGAATATTTTATTTTAATTCAAGTACAAAATCATCCCTTGGTCATTAAAAATTTCTCCGCAATTACGAGTACATACGTAATTTACGTTTTTATCACTATAGATTTATATCCAATTTGGCATTTAAAATTATTTAAAATTTAAAAATTCGTTATAACCAGAGTTCAAGCAATAAACACTCATTTCAAAAAGTTAGGACACATACTTCATTAAAAACATAAAATTTGATAAAAGTCTTTTGGTTTAAATAAGTTTTCATACATTAAACAATTTACACAGATAAAGAATCAAAAGTGAAACCAGCAACCAAAGAAATAGCCTTAAGTGATTTCAGTAAATACCCCAATTGAACTTTCATTTAAATCAACAATTTATCAGGCACATGTATACAGCATAAAACATTATTCTAAAACTACAAAACTGAAACCTACCAGTACGCAGACAAACCGAGAGAAAACTATAATAATGGAGCTACACCTAGCTGCCTGCATAAAAAACTAATTAATTAAAAACATTTACTTTCACATACGAATTTACTTTTGTAATTTTGCTTAAAAAGGTTTTTTTTTTTTGTCAAAATTAATATTTGTATGATGCATACGATTCTGCATAAAATAATTAGGTTTGTAAAAATGTAAAAAATTTGTCATTAGCCGGCGTTTCTATTTTCATTTATGTACATACTATTAAAATAAATAATCTAAGCAATAAATTTTAGAAATAAAAAAAATATCGTAAATTAGTCACACAACATATAAATAATTAATGTAGAAAAAGAATTTTTTTTCGTATTTTTGTAATTTGACGGTTAATAAAAAAAAATTATAATGATTATAATGACAAAGAAGATTACGGTGTGGTCAATGATTATATTTTTTTTTCTTTTCCATCTCTCTAATTGTACGTCTCTAGCAAAGACGCTATATAAAGTAATGTGGTGAGCACTGAACAATAAAAATATAATTATTTCTACATTAAAATTTGATTTTCTTTAGATTTACAAGAGTAAAGCCGATTACACAGCGAAGTGCATGTATTTAAGCTTAAGGCAATTTTCCGTCACTAATATATTTTTATTTTTAATGTAATTTTATGTATTTAATTTATCGATTGGTAAGGGAAAACAATTAATAAATTTACTATTCGTAAATTTCCATATTTATGTAATGGTTCTAGGAAACCAACTCCACATGCAGTGGATTCTTTCAAAAAATTTATTATACAATAGATTGAATTTAAATTTTCTAGTCTGGAGATGCACATATAGATTTCAACTTTACATAAATCGTACTGTATAATCAACATTAATTATGTAAAATATCAAAATACAATTATCAATTTATTAATTCTAAACAACGATTGGTGGGCTTTACTTACAATAAATATCATTCAAAACTGTTTATAAGTAAGTAATATATTGGGAATTTTATTTTAATTTTTTTTTTTCTAAATATTCGTTAATTAATAATTTGAATGGTAAAGATATAAAAACAAATAAGTAAAAGAAAAAGAAATTAATTTTAAATACTTTTCCCTCTCATACAGTAATGATGATCGGCGAACGGCGGCCTCTAAACCTATAAATTCTTGATTAGATTGAAAATATCTCTTCTTCAAATAAAACTTGTCAAGCGTGATTTGAATTTGTTCAAGTTCGTTAAAAATATTTCTTTAAGTCTTTTAATAAAACTAAAAGTATTTTTTATAACTTAATAGGAATTAATTTCTAATATTTTGACGTTTGATTGCTTAGGCAGACACCAATGTCAATCGACTATACATAAAATTGTCTATTCAAAAAATAAAATCGAATTCTTTCCGAATCGCACGTAGAAAATTGAAGGGTTGAGTCTCAGAATTTAATTTTTTTTAATTGTATTGTATTTGTACTTCGATAACATTAATGAGCCCTAAATGCCATTTATGATTTAAACAAGTAATTTACATTTTTGCTTATAGATTTATCTAACATAAAACTTTGGTGGTAAACGGCGAGTGTCAAACTCAATTGTTTTCTTTCAGCGAGATCAAGTTCCAATGAAAAACTTAACAGTACTAGAAATCGTTCATCTGTATTAATTGTTAATTAAAATTGACAACAACTATTGACTCCATCTTCATTCGACCACACGGATCGCAAATGGCATTCTCTCAAACGAGCAAACTTCAAACAATTACATTCTAGAGGATAGGTGGAATAAAAAGTACTCGTGTTTAAAGACAGGTAACGCTACTGAAGGAAATTGGTTTCACCATCGTATACCGCCATCTCTCAAACGATGACATACCAAATTTCAGATTGATTCTTTGGTTAGTTTGGATTTGCCAGAAAATTTTAGTATACGTTTTTCTACAGTTATATCGGAAAGGTCCATGACATGATTCTTGACAGTTAATATCAATTTCCAAGCAGTGTTTGAATGGCAAGCGAAGTCGGAAGGAGTTTTTTGGTCGAATCAGCACTGTAGATGACCCCTGGATTCATTATTATGCGCCAGAAAACGAGCGAAAAGATTTTTATAGGGAATCCATCCCGAAGAAGACAAAGACTTCTTTCTGTTCCCCAATCTTGAAAACGTGGCTCGCGGTGGAAAATTTTACTTCAAACGAGAAGGTCATAGTCGAGACCGGTTGAAGCGTAATTTAGAGGGTTTAAAAAAGAAAGGACAAAATTTTAAAAAAATGTGAAATGCTTGAGTCTTCAGTTCTGCGTTAAGTAGTGCTTGAATCGCTTTGAGGCCAAGTCGTATTGTTGCTACTCTGGGTTAGACGATCTTCCCTGTCTATTTCGTGCCACAACAGATTTGTACGATTCAGGCCTACATATGCAGATGAAGGAAAAATTTTTTAATTCGAGACACTGTATTGCTGTGAGATCATGGTGGGTTAAGTTTGTGGTAGTACACAGTTGTTGTGATACAAAGCCAATGATGAAACAAAGCCCTGCAAGTAGTTGTTCACAACCGTTGCCGAGGATACCCGTATCAAATAATCCGCATTCCTCTTTGTTTTCGATAATGAAATAAAAGAGGCTCAAATATGTTCCTAAATTTTGCGTTTCCCTCGAAAGTACACCCAGGAACGATGAAAATTACGATTAAGTTTAAGAGTTGAATAAAAGTGTTTAGCGGATATTAACCTGTCATTCTGTTGAGTTCCGTGTTATATTCAAGTTCAGGGGCTGGGAGGGATATTCAAGTTTAGAGGGTTGGTTTCCCGTGATACCATTCTATTTTCTTCACGTTTGCCGATGCTGAGGAATTTCAAAGTGTGCACTCGGCGTACGAAGTATTGTCCTTTCCACACGTAAGGTAAAATTTTTTAAGAGGTATCTTACAGCAGCGAAAAAGTGACCGGGATTTGTACAATTCCACGTTGATCGACTAGATGTTTTGGCTGAGTCTAAGTGTAGCCTAGGTAGGTTTTCAGAACACATAGTTCTTGATCAACAGTGTAAAGCACACGAGAATTTTCAGAATTTCGCTGTAACAAAAATATTTGAGCATTCTTTAATGAATGTTGCGTGCTAGTGTTAACAAACTGAGCTACCGAATCCTAAGATGATTCAGTCCTTGTGGAATAAATTTGCTTAGGGGTTGATCCTAACTTCATGCCATATATGGCTTATAAGCTCATGCGTTCAACCCGCTATATTCTATCTATATTGGTTTATAGCGTGAAAATCACGATCCACAAATTTCACTCATAATCGGGGACTCATGTTATTGGTTAAAATAGAAAAAGTTTCCGATTCAAAAATGGGAGTTTTCGACTACAAACAATTTTCTGAATATCATCCATAAATTATTAAATTCAATGAATAATTCCTTTTGGCATATTGGTTTTCTTTGCTCCAACATATGCCTAATATGTCGGCTGTTAAAAGTTGTTTGGTAAACGTTCAAAATCGATATGGATGTAAGCATTTCGTTATCGAACCATCCAGTATCAATTTTGGACATCTCTTAGGAAACAGGAAGCTTTCTCAACTAAACACCCAAGTGATTTCGATGCTATAGCCATGTGTTCCACACTCCATTAAAACTCAAATTCGACGATGGTGACATACGAATCCATCAATTCTAACGGGTTTGTTAAACTGATTCGACTGGGTCCTAACACCACAATTATTAACTAGATTAACCTAGCAGGCAACATTTAGTTATTGGTTGAAAATGTTTTGTCGAAATCGGCCATAATCTGTTGCATTTGCAGAGGACCTACATTATTATTTATAACATTATTAGGGGTCTCGAGAGGGTCCGATTTAGTTTGATTTTTTGTGGATTTATGTCCGATTATCGGACCAAATCGTTATCTCTTAAAGTGTCATTCATTTGATTAACGCAACCCCGAAAACTGCGAACTTCTGATATGTTATCCAATCATGTAAAAGAAATCTTGGAAACAATGGTTTTTTGCGGAACGGTTAAAATTAGATACACCGAAAACGTATTATATGGCGATTTATAAACTGGAAAATGAAAATGAATTGCAATTGCAGAATCAAAGGGTAGAGTCAGTGGCGCCAAGATTCATCAGTCAAGAAGAATGGGCCATCGGTCCATTAATTGTCCAGCTCCACAAAGATGGGAACATGTGGGTTCTATTCAATTAATTCGTGACGAGATACTAATGGATATCTAGATCAGCGTGACTATAACGATGAGAAGGAAGTTCAAGCCATCCTAGGTATAGGAATTCTAATAAACATATTGGCTCTTAGATTACTTTTAAAAAAATTATTCTAGATAAGTATACAGGAACATCGTTCAACGGTGTTAACAATTCGAAATTGGAAAATTAATTCAAATTTTTATATCATTAGATTTCACGTTGTACCGGATGATATAATAACCTATGATTGCATCATTGGCTGATAATTTTTAAAGCATCCATCCGTGAATATTCTGCTCATATTTAACGACCTTGAAAGGCTGTTAACCGTCCAACCAACTGAAGCGTTTATTAAAGCCGATCCGGTAAATACATTCAGTGAAATTTTGAACATCGACGTCAAAGCTGACGATTTTAAAATCGGAGTTAAATATGACCTTGCTCCTTATTTTAACAATGTTGCTCAAGATTGTTGTGTTGAAAGTGAAACAATTTCGAATGAATAAGTTCGGTTGGTTGAATGAGTTTTTCAATTATCCAACTAATATAAAAACTGAGATAAGGAAACAAAAAATCAAAAGTCGATATATTCACCCCGAGAAGATTTTCGTATTCTGATCGTATTCTAATAAAATAATAGTAAAGGCTCGATTTTCTCTTCCAATTAAAGAAGATTGTTTGGATAAGCTTCAAGGGAAAAACATTTTTCTGTTAATAGATCTAAAAAATGAATTTTTCATATTCCGCCAATCCAGACCGACTCCATCAAATACACGTTATTCATAGCTCAAAATGGACAATTTGAATTCATGAAAAGTCCATTTTGCTTAAGTAATTCACGGGCGCTTTTCCAAAGACATGATAATCAAATTTTCAGACAAATGTTTATGACATCGGTCTTATCGATCGCTACCATAACAGTAGAGGATCACGTGGACGTTTTAAAATGAGTTAAGGTTTTAATGAATGATAATAGCTTGGAAATGAATTTTTCAAAATCATATTATTTTAAACCTTAATTAGAATTTCTAGGATAAGAATTTCAAGCGACGAAATAAAACCGCCTTCGCGTCATATCAAGCCATTCATGGATTTCCATTACCAATTAACGTGCACGAATTAAATAGGTTTATAGGTCTTGCGATTTTTTGGCATAAGTTTATTCAAAATTTTGCAATAATAGCAGAACTGTTGTACTACCTACTCCGTAAAGATGATGTCTTCAATTTCGACAAAAATGAAATTTCTGCTTTCAATTTATTGAAGCGAAAATTAAATACAACGCCAGTTTTAAGCTTTTACAATCCGAATACGAAATGGAATTATATTCGGATGCTAGTCAAGAGGACTTTAATGCTTTTTAGTTCAGAAACAACCAAAAGATAATTGTTTTCATCCAGAATTATATTATAGTAAGCGCTCAAATAACCACGAAAGAATGCTTTACAAAAGACGTTGCAAAAGAAAGATATAAATGACCGTATCGCCGATGGGCATTACATTTTTCGAATTTCAATTTCGGAATTGTGCTTCGTTATAACATAGAAAAATAAGTTTACGTATTTCTCTTTTTTATAAATCGAGAGATAAAAATGAGTTGTGTAAAAACATCTGAGGGTCGATTTTGTTCAAAATTCGACAAGTTGACGAAATAACCGCAAGTATATAATAGTATTATATGGGTTTATGTTAGAGCGAATATGCGCCATATAATTTTTTTGGATATGACATTTCTAGATAACATTTCCATTTATAATTTAAAATGTGTAAATGCAATGCAAATATGCTTTAAATAAAATTAAATTTGTTTAATTATTTAAATTTAGTTTTAAAATAATTTCTAATTCTGTGTTTCTGTCACGACAAAACATTCATTCAACATCGCTTTGAAAAAAAAAAAAAAAAAAAATATCTGTGCTACTCAGGAACACATTTGATAACTTTTATAATTGCAATTATATTTAAAATGAAAGATGGTTGTGCGAACGTATTAAAAAACGAAAAAGTTGTATGACTGCTATATCAGTACTTTGTGCGAGCGTGTTAGTTAACTCATATACTTGGTGAAATGTCAAAACAGCGAGACGTCGAAAGGACATAAGCACTAAAAAACTGAACCGGTATGTACCGATTCATAATTGTTGATGCTTACAAACGCAGAAAACAAACAAACATAACCACAGGAAACTTACACACACTAATATAAAATTGTATACTATACCTACTCCTTATACGTATACGAAAACGTCATGTTTTTTCTGTCGAATTTTGAACAAAATCAACCCCCTGATAATTCCAATGTCATGATTGTATTTGTGACTTTACATTGCGCGCAATGTAAAGTCACAAATACAATCAAGACGTTGGAATTGTCAGAACTTTTTTACTCTATTCATTTTTATCTTTCGATTTATCAAAATGAGAAATCTATGGTAAACTTATTTTTTTATGGTAATAGCAATCAAAAGCTTTATTGACCAATAACGTGTTCCATCATCAACCAGTTGGAGTGCTCTAAGACCCCGACTGCGCTGGCGTGACGACGTCGAACAAGATCTACATATATTAGGATGTCGAAACTGGAGGACGAGAGCGATGGACCTAAACGGTTGCAGAACCATAGTGCTGGCGGCAAAATCCCTTCAAAGGATGTGAAAGCTAAAGAGAGAGAGAGAGAGAAAATAGCAATCAAATGAAACATGTTGACACATTAAATCGAACATAAACTGTTTTATTAGGCCATTAATGCACACTGTCGTGAAAGCTCGCTTACTGCAGCTGACTGAAGGTGCTATTAAATCATTCAAGATGATCTGGTACAAAAATGGCGAAAGTAAATTATTTTGATTTCGGAAAATTCAGTTAACCGGAAAATGGCAAACGGCAATTTATTGCTTTACGTTTTCGAAGATCTCGAAAACGAGATACATAGTTCGTTAATATCATAAGAACGGGCATTTAGGTGTTAATAAAACTTTTTAAAATACTCCGCGGTTGTGGTTGCCGAATATGAAAATGAAGATTGAAAAGTTGATTAAAACTGGTTGAGGATACCTCATTTTCGATAAAAGAGACAACCCATTCGATATCATACATTTTGACTATTTAGGTCCGTTAGAAAATACGTCTTATATTCGGCTTATAATGTTCCGAAGAGAATAATCTCTGATCAGGGTCATGTTGCAAAACCAAGTTGATCAAGTTGAGAGATACTATCGTACTCTTGTGCCCAATATTAGCTAAATTATGTAACTCAGAAAAAAATTAAGTTAGGATCTAGTGTCAAGTGATGGCGAATGCATAATAAATAATAGTTTCAATCGAACTATCATCGAAATAATGAACTCGAGCAACACATAAATAGTCGAAATGTTGATCAACGTGATTTCACTACCATTCGAACAAATGTAAAATGGATACACAAAACAAAGAGTATTTTGATCCAACACGATTGATCATGTTCGGCTACAATAATATTAAATCGGCGACTTCGTTCTGATAAAATATATAATAACTGAAGCTGAAGTTTGTAAAAAATTATTAATTAAATATCGAGGCACATATGTGGTGGTAGAGTGCTTACCAAATGAACGATATCGCAAAGAAGATTTACCGGGAACAACGCTGGTGTCACGACATTGATACAGGTGTTTCGACGCCTGACACGAATTGAGGACAATTATGTCGTCAGGAAGGGAGAATATCAGTTATATTTTGTTTTATTAGATGGCATCACCTTACGACATACTAAAATGTAAGTTCACGATAGTGTATCTGTATTTTCTTTATACTTATGTTTCATGAGACTGAAACAGAGAGTCGGTCGTTAACTTTAATACAGGCAAGTTGGTGTAATTTCCGTAATCTTAAAATAATAAATATTACTCCTTTTATTTGGGAGACTATAGATTTTTCGCTACAATTTTGACAAGTATTTGAACTAAATTTCCATCAAATTTTTGTTTTAAACAATAATTCATTTGCTGTATTTTGCACATATCTTTACCTACACTAAAACAAAAACGTACTCGTACATCATTATCGCTTGAATTTAAACCTTTATAGAATCTATATACCTTGCCAACTTCGTTTAACCTTCATTGGATGATATTAAAACTTATTGCCGACATAAGAAGTCAAAATCGATACTGTATATAGCAATTATTAAGAAGTTGTTGGCTTGGATGCCATTTTGGCAGAATTACCCTTAACAATAAACTCATATTGTGATTCGTATGCTTTGTTCTGGAACAAAATTAAATTGGGACCAAATCCTAAACAACTTGCAAACTTTAATAACTTTAACAAAAGTTGTGAAAATTTCGTTCGACGTAAGTTTTGATCTAAATCGTAATGATGTACGGCTACATTTTCGCCTAAGTGTATATATTTAATAGACCGTATCATTGAGCAAGAAGTAAAATATAATTTTGTGGTTGAGATGTTTTCTAATATTCTTCTAACATTTTTTTATGTTGTTTTTTAATATTTTCACTAAGCACCAACAATCGTGTGTTTTGTACTGGTGCTGTGTAGGATTAAGATGATATTAATCGTATTTTTGGTTTATTTAATTATGTGGGTACTGTGTAAGAATATAGATTATTACAATCATTCAAACATAGCTACAATTCCACAATCAAGAAACATATTATGTAATTTAATGATGTACGTATATACAAAAACTCAATCAGTAGTATATTCCAACTTTTGAATGAAATCAGCTCCAATCCAATGCGGTTGATGAACTTGAATAGCCGAATTGCATGATAACTTACCATCTGCAAATAAAAAAACAAAACAAAAAATTATTCATACATTAGAAAGCACGTTCAAATAAAAATAAAACGATGCAATTGTTTCTACAAATAAGAAATACGCCAACATTACTATCAAAATTTAAATCTAACATGCATTATTAAAACCATACAAAAAAATATGTTTATAATGTAATTAATAGTCTTGTGATCGCTTTTAAGACTATGCATATTTGAGAGATGTACAAATAAGAGCTGTATGCCTGCTATTATTTTTGAGAAATCTGCAAGATTTGTTGTGGGTAATGGTTAAACCTAATACTATTACAGACGATGATCATAAAATAAAAAAGTGATATTACAAGTTGTATGATTTGCTAAATTGTTGACTGGATTTGAACCTAAAACATGACTAGGCAATTTGGCATTTGTCAAGCTCTATAAATCATATTGATTGCGATGAGATTTATTAAAGTTAATAAAAAGCCGTTATCAACAAAGGAAATACCAGTTCTGGTTCGATTTAGCAATTTTGGGAAACCTTTATCTATCGTTATCATCCTCTCTGGAACTTTGATTCGGAAAATAGTTTGCTTTCTAGATCAGCAATTAAAATAAAATTGCAATAAGATTGAGATAAACTAGTTAATTCTAAATCAAATTTGCTAAAATCGGAAAACAATTCAAATAACCTTTAAAATGGTATACGTATATTTATGAAGATCCAAGGCTCATAAATATATACCAATTCGATTCTAAAAATGCAAGATTGTATCCATGTCTAAGTCTGGTAATTAGCGATAAGCTAAACTAGTATGACTATATTGATTTAACGATCAAAATACCGTATACGTTCGCCTTGAAACGTGTTAAATATACGCAACTCCAAAAAATATTGAATGGAAATATGTGATGCCTACATTTTATCTACTGTGGTAAGTGTATTGAAATATTGGGGTGTATTAAGAAATGCAATTGGTTTGAGAGGAATTTAATTTAACAACTAATTTATATTTAATTTACAAATAAATACAGTTCGCCTATGATATACGCGAGTTGTCAGACATGGATTTGAAATTTTTTTTTTGCAAAATGTATTTGTAATTTTGTTAATTATTTAATTAAATTAATTTTCAAAATAGATGGTACTGGAGGAAATACATTTTTGGATATTTCTGAAGCCGTAACAAACCACACTTCCCCTGGAAACTGGTATGCAAGTTTTTCTTGACTTTTCAAAAACTGATTAATGATTGTTTGAAAATTAAAATAATCAAGAAGGCAGGATGGTTTAAAGTTTTTGATAATGAATATGGTTAAATTGTCCATCTGAACAAATTTTGATATTTCTTGAAAACCGCATTTCTATGAAAAAATTGTAAAAAGGTAAATCAGTATTTCCGAGCATTGTTTATATAAAATCGAATGTAAAATGAATTATATACTCGAATAGTGATCCTGAGGTTCCGCGGGATTTTCTCACGCTCACTGGCAAAACAGGTTCATAAATTTTTAATCAAACCTAATGACGAGTACCTGAAGTCGATATTTTTTTCTAGTTGTCCAACTAACTAAATTTATTATTACTTCGTACCACTGGTGCAAAATAAATCACAGATGATATTTAACTAAAATTTGCTGTAAATTGTATATACATATTTTTATCAAACTCGAAAATAGCCAATCGGCTAATTTAGAAAAAAATATCATGCACATTTTGATTTATTAACAGACATCTATCAGCGTATGAAACAAACTTCAATTACCCGAAATTTTACTCAAATCGGCACAGAAACCCGTCCATCGCGTGATTTGAAAGCTGCATTCATTTTTGAACCTTGTAGGCAACATTCTGCTTTTGTCAAACAATTTCTACATATATACAAAAAACCAAGTCTTCATTTGGATTAATTTCGAGATAAATTTTTCATTACTTGGAGTAAATTAAGGCTCTATAGTTAAAACATAATCAATTTCGATCAACAATAATTGTAAATTGTTTAACCTTTATTCAGAATTTGTATTGAGGCACTAGGACAATGACCAGTAACATAATTGAGGCAAAGGCATGCAAGCGAGTTTTTGTTATTTTCCTTACTGTAATTATGGCTCCAAGTTTTCGATCAATGTATTTCATGCTTAAAACTGAAAATATCGCTTAGCCAAAGTGTTAGTAATAAAAAATGGACTAACTAAACTTTAAACGTCGCTAAGGCCAATATTCGCCAGGTTAATTTCTAATCGAACTCTTTAGATAACATTTATTAATCCTTTCTGACTATTAAAGTTGACGTGGGTCATTTTAATGTCCACATTAATACTTCTTTGACTTTTTCGAATGTACCAAAAGTCTACGTACTATCCCGATAATAGTCGATGAGGTGAATATCAAGTGAAGCCTTTATAACCACAATTTAGAATCAATCACATTTCCAATTATCCCAACATTTTCGAGCACTACACAATGAAAGCTTCATATATCCTCTAATTGTCGTTCAAAATTTAATTTACAACCCTCTAATTTAAAGCACCATTATTAAATTGATCAAATGGCTTTTACATGTCCATTAAGGCAAGAAAGAAGGTTTGTCGCTGAAAACCATTATCAAATACTTTGTTTACGAGTTTATCCGTGATAAGTTAAATATTGCGTTAACATTCATCCGTCAAGAGGTGGGAGAAGTTAATCGGAACGATTAACCCAATTTGTATAATTTACAAATCTCTTACGAACCGTCTTCAATCAATCAATCTTCCACCAATTCTAGCAATATATTGTTACGAATTCCACTCTACTCGGATATAATATTTGATGGTGCAAACCTTAACCACCTGACTACCACGTGTTCATCCTACCAGTCGGGAGGTTCGAGACCAGTCAGAATCCATAAGTTTACTGGACGATCATTATTCTAAACATGCATCGATGTTTCCTAATCAGGTATTCTTCCAGTAATCATTATGATATTAGATTTTAAAGTAGCACACCAACGAAAATAGTGGAATTAGCAACGGCGGTAATCACAAGGAACAATTTTAATTTACAACTGCCATACGCATACATCGACGATTGCAATAAATGAAACAATGACGAACAGCGAAGGATAAACATATTGTTACGATATTGCCTAATGGTCTGGTGGGCGTCAATTCAGCGTGAGTTGGTCACTTGATCTGCACATTAATTCAGCGTAAATTGGTCAGTTAAGGATAGAGAGTTTAATGACATTCATGAAATAGCGACATCTTGATTTCAGCATCAGAAACAATTTCATAGCAGATTAGTCTAGAACAGAACCATTGCCAATGTGCGTGAAAAATTTAGAATATTTAGCGCGGTATATAAATACGGGTGTGATGAACGCAATGAGTTAGTCATGGAGGGTCTTAGCTAAGACGCTGTACGCGTGGCGTTTAAAGTGAAATCAGTGGTATGATTCAAAATAATTGTAAATGGTGTAAAGTTGATTAATAAATAATTTTGGTAATTATTTGTTGTTGTGTTTTAGTGTTTAGCGGTTAATTGGATTTTTTTCTAGATTATTTTCAGGCAAATATTCCACAGTCCAGAGATACGAATATACTATTAAAGTTAGCCGATAGTTTCCAGCCGAAAGTAAAAAAAAATCGATAATGCAGATAGTGTCTTTGCTATCTCAGCCGATAATATAATATGAAATGTCAAATATTAATATGCTTCAGCCGAAAGTTATCAGCCGATATTTTTCAGCCGATATTTTTCAGCCGAAAGAATTTTTTATAACAAAAATACCTACTTGCTTTCAAAAAAAAAAAATCAATTGAAATGGTTAAAAATAAAACACTAAACTATATTTTTAAAAGCATTATTAATTGTTTAGAAAATTCATTTTTCAATAGGGAAAATTGACCGTTTAAAGTGTCATTGTTGGAAATAGATTCAAATGAAAGGTCTTACTGATGTTCACACCTGGAAAAAATTTCAGGTCAATTTTCATGTGGGGAGCTCGGGAAAACTCGATTGAATATATCGCACACACAAAATTGAAAATTTCTAAAAATTGACCGTTTAAAGTGTCATGGTTGGAAATAGATTCAAATGAGAGGTCTTACTGATGTTCACACCTGGAAAAAATTTCAAGTCAATTTTCATGTGGGGAGCTCGGGAAAACTCGATTGAATATATCGCACACACAAAATTTGAAAATTTCTAAAAATTGGCCGTTTAAAGTGTCATGGTTGGAAATAGATTCAAATGAAAGGTCTTACTGATGTTCACACCTGGAAAAAATTTCAGGTCAATTTTCATGTAGGGAGCTCGGGAAAACTTGATTGAATATATCGCACACACAAAATTTGAAAATTTCTAAAAATTGACCGTTTAAAGTGTCATGGTTGAAAATAGATTCAAATGAAAGGTCTTACTGATGTTCACACCTGGAAAAAATTTCAGGTCAATTTTCATGTGGGGAGCTCGGGAAAACTCGATTGAATATATCGCACACACAAAATTTGAAAATTTCTAAAAATTGGCCGTTTAAAGTGTCATGGTTGGAAATAGATTCAAATGAGAGGTCTTACTGATGTTCACACTTGGAAAAAATTTCAAGTCAATTTTCATGTGGGGAGCTCGGGAAAACTCGATTGAATATATCGCACACACAAAATTTGAAAATTTCTAAAAATTGGCCGTTTAAAGTGTCATGGTTGGAAATAGATTCAAATGAAAGGTCTTACTGATGTTCACACCTGGAGAAAATTTCAGGTCAATTTTCATGTAGGGAGCTCGGGAAAACTTGATTGAATATATCGCACACACAAAATTTGAAAATTTCTAAAAATTGACCGTTTAAAGTGTCATGGTTGGAAATAGATTCAAATGAAAGGTCTTACTGATGTTCACACCTGGAAAAAATTTCAGGTCAATTTTCATGTGGGGAGCTCGGGAAAACTCGATTGAATATATCGCACACACAAAATTTGAAAATTTCTAAAAATTGGCCGTTTAAAGTGTCATGGTTGGAAATAGATTCAAATGAGAGGTCTTACTGATGTTCACACCTGGAAAAAATTTCAAGTCAATTTTCATGTGGGGAGCTCGGGAAAACTCGATTGAATATATCGCACACACAAAATTTGAAAATTTCTAAAAATTGGCCGTTTAAAGTGTCATGGTTGGAAATAGATTCAAATAAAAGGTCTTACTGATGTTCACACCTGGAAAAAATTTCAGGTCAATTTTCATGTAGGGAGCTCGGGAAAACTTGATTGAATATATCGCACACACAAAATTTGAAAATTTATAAAAACTGACCGTTTTAAGTGTCATTGTTGGAAATAGATTCAAATGAAAGGTCTTACTAATGTTCACACCTGGAAAAAATTTCAGGTCAATTTTCATGTGGGGAGCTCGGGAAAACTTGATTGAATATATCGCACACACAAAATTTGAAAATTTCTAAAAATTGACCGTTTAAAGTGTCATGGTTGGAAATAGATTTAAATGAGAGGTCTTACTGATGTTCACACCTGGAAAAAATTTCAGGTCAATTTTCATGTGGGGAGCTCGGGAAAACTTGGTTGAATATATCGCACACACAAAATTTGAAAATTTATAAAAACTGACCGTTTAAAGTGTCATGGTTAGAAATAGATTCAAATGAAAGGTCTTACTGATGTTCACACCTGGAAAAAATTTTAGGTCAATTTTCATGTGGGGAGCTCGGGAAAACTCGATTGAATATATTGCATACACAAAATTGAAAATTTCTAAAAGTTGACCGTTTAAAGTGTCATGGTTGAAAATAGATTCAAATGAAAGGTCTTACTGATGTTCACACCTGGAAAAAATTTTAGGTCAATTTTCATGTGGGGAGCTCGGGAAAACTCGATTGAATATATTGCATACACAAATTTGAAAATTTCTAAAAGTTGACCGTTTAAAGTGTCATGGTTGGAAATAGATTCAAATGAGAGGTCTTACTGATGTTCACATTTGGAAAAAATTTCAGGTCTATTTTCATGTGGGGAGCTCGGGAAAATTCGATTGAATATATCGCACACACAAAATTTGAAAATGTCTAAAAATTGACCGTTTAAAGTGTCATGGTTGGAAATAGATTCAAATGAAAGGTCTTACTGATGTTCACACCTGGAAAAAATTTCAGGTCAATTTTCATGTGGGGAGCTCGGGAAAACTCGATTGAATATATCGCACACACAAAATTTGAAAATTTCTAAAAATTGGCCGTTTAAAGTGTCATGGTTGGAAATAGATTCAAATGAAAGGTCTTACTGATGTTCACACCTGGAAAAAATTTCAGGTCAATTTTCATGTGGGGACCTCGGGAAAACTCGATTGAATATATCGCACACACAAAATTTGAAAATTTCTAAAAATTGGCCGTTTAAAGTGTCATGGTTGGAAATAGATTCAAATGAGAGGTCTTACTGATGTTCACACCTGGAAAAAATTTCAAGTCAATTTTCATGTGGGGAGCTCGGGAAAACTCGATTGAATATATCGCACACACAAAATTTGAAAATTTCTAAAAATTGGCCGTTTAAAGTGTCATGGTTGGAAATAAATTCAAATGAAAGGTCTTACTGATGTTCACACCTGGAAAAAATTTCAGGTCAATTTTCATGTAGGGAGCTCGGGAAAACTTGATTGAATATATCGCACACACAAAATTTGAAAATTTCTTAAAATTGACCGTTTAAAGTGTCATGGTTGGAAATAGATTCAAATGAGAGGTCTTACTGATGTTCACACCTGGAAAAAATTTCAAGTCAATTTTCATGTGGGGAGCTCGGGAAAACTCGATTGAATATATCGCACACACAAAATTTGAAAATTTCTAAAAATTGGCCGTTTAAAGTGTCATGGTTGGAAATAGATTCAAATGAGAGGTCTTACTGATGTTCACACTTGGAAAAAATTTCAAGTCAATTTTCATGTGGGGAGCTCGGGAAAACTCGATTGAATATATCGCACACACAAAATTTGAAAATTTCTAAAAATTGGCCGTTTAAAGTGTCATGGTTGGAAATAGATTCAAATGAAAGGTCTTACTGATGTTCACACCTGGAAAAAATTTCAGGTCAATTTTCATGTGGGGAGCTCGGGAAAACTTGATTGAATATATCGCACACACAAAATTTGAAAATGTCTAAAAATTGACCGTTTTAAGTGTCATGGTTGGAAATAGATTCAAATGAAAAGTCTTACTGATGTTCACACCTGGAAAAAATTTCAGGTCAATTTTCATGTGGGGAGCTCGGGAAAACTTGGTTGAATATATCGCACACACAAAATTTGAAAATTTATAAAAACTGACCGTTTTAAGTGTCATTGTTGGAAATAGATTCAAATGAAAGGTCTTACTAATATTCACACCTGGAAAAAATTTCAGGTCAATTTTCATGTGAAGAGTTCGGGAAAACTTGATTGAATATATCGCACACACAAAATTGAAAATTTCTAAAAATTGACCGTTTAAAGTGTCATGGTTGGAAATAGATTCAAATGAGAGGTCTTACTGATGTTCACACCTGGAAAAAATTTCAAGTCAATTTTCATGTGGGGAGCTCGGGAAAACTCGATTGAATATATCGCACACACAAAATTTGAAAATTTCTAAAAATTGGCCGTTTAAAGTGTCATGGTTGGAAATAGATTCAAATGAAAGGTCTTACTGATGTTCACACCTGGAAAAAATTTCAGGTCAATTTTCATGTAGGGAGCTCGGGAAAACTTGATTGAATATATCGCACACACAAAATTTGAAAATTTCTAAAAATTGACCGTTTAAAGTGTCATGGTTGAAAATAGATTCAAATGAAAGGTCTTACTGATGTTCACACCTGGAAAAAATTTCAGGTCAATTTTCATGTGGGGAGCTCGGGAAAACTCGATTGAATATATCGCACACACAAAATTTGAAAATTTCTAAAAATTGGCCGTTTAAAGTGTCATGGTTGGAAATAGATTCAAATGAGAGGTCTTACTGATGTTCACACTTGGAAAAAATTTCAAGTCAATTTTCATGTGGGGAGCTCGGGAAAACTCGATTGAATATATCGCACACACAAAATTTGAAAATTTCTAAAAATTGGCCGTTTAAAGTGTCATGGTTGGAAATAGATTCAAATAAAAGGTCTTACTGATGTTCACACCTGGAAAAAATTTCAGGTCAATTTTCATGTGGGGAGCTCGGGAAAACTCGATTGAATATATCGCACACACAAAATTTGAAAATTTCTAAAAATTGGCCGTTTAAAGTGTCATGGTTGGAAATAGATTCAAATGAGAGGTCTTACTGATGTTCACACCTGGAAAAAATTTCAGGTCAATTTTCATGTGGGGAGCTCGGGAAAACTCGATTGAATATATCGCACACACAAAATTTGAAAATTTCTAAAAATTGGCCGTTTAAAGTGTCATGGTTGGAAATAGATTCAAATGAGAGGTCTTACTGATGTTCACACCTGGAAAAAATTTCAAGTCAATTTTCATGTGGGGAGCTCGGGAAAACTCGATTGAATATATCGAACACACAAAATTTGAAAATTTCTAAAAATTGGCCGTTTAAAGTGTCATGGTTGGAAATAGATTCAAATGAAAGGTCTTACTAATGTTCACACCTGGAAAAAATTTCAGGTCAATTTTCATGTAGGGAGCTCGGGAAAACTTGATTGAATATATCGCACACACAAAATTTGAAAATTTCTAAAAATTGACCGTTTAAAGTGTCATGGTTGGAAATAGATTCAAATGAAAGGTCTTACTGATGTTCACACCTGGAAAAAATTTCAGGTCAATTTTCATGTGGGGAGCTCGGGAAAACTTGGTTGAATATATCGCACACACAAAATTTGAAAATTTATAAAAACTGACCGTTTTAAGTGTCATTGTTGGAAATAAATTCAAATGAAAGGTCTTACTAATGTTCACACCTGGAAAAAATTTCAGGTCAATTTTCATGTGGGGAGCTCGGGAAAACTTGATTGAATATATCGCACACACAAAATTTGAAAATTTCTAAAAATTGACCGTTTAAAGTGTCATGGTTGGAAATAGATTCAAATGAAAGGTCTTACTGATGTTGACACCTGGAAAAAATTTCAGGTCAATTTTCATGTGGGGAGCTCGGGAAAACTTGGTTGAATATATCGCACACACAAAATTTGAAAATTTATAAAAACTGACCGTTTAAAGTGTCATGGTTAGAAATAGATTCAAATGAAAGGTCTTACTGATGTTCACACCTGGAAAAAATTTTAGGTCAATTTTCATGTGGGGAGCTCGGGAAAACTCGATTGAATATATTGCATACACAAAATTGAAAATTTCTAAAAGTTGACCGTTTAAAGTGTCATGGTTGAAAATAGATTCAAATGAAAGGTCTTACTGATGTTCATACCTGGAAAAAATTTTAGGTCAATTTTCATGTGGAGAGCTCGGGAAAACTCGATTGAATATATCGCATACACAAAATTGAAAATTTCTAAAAGTTGACCGTTTAAAGTGTCATGGTTGGAAATAGATTCAAATGAGAGGTCTTACTGATGTTCACATTTGGAAAAAATTTCAGGTCTATTTTCATGTGGGGAGTTCGGGAAAACTTGATTGAATATATCGCACACACAAAATTTGAAAATGTCTAAAAATTGACCGTTTAAAGTGTCATGGTTGGAAATAGATTCAAATGAAAGGTCTTACTGATGTTCACACCTGGAAAAAATTTCAGGTCAATTTTCATGTGGGGAGCTCGAGAAAACTTGATTGAATATATCGCACACACAAAATTTGAAAATTTCTAAAAATTGGCCGTTTAAAGTGTCATGGTTGGAAATAGATTCAAATGAAAGGTCTTACTGATGTTCACACCTGGAAAAAATTTCAGGTCAATTTTCATGTGGGGACCTCGGGAAAACTCGATTGAATATATCGCACACACAAAATTTGAAAATTTCTAAAAATTGGCCGTTTAAAGTGTCATGGTTGGAAATAGATTCAAATGAGAGGTCTTACTGATGTTCACACCTGGAAAAAATTTCAAGTCAATTTTCATGTGGGGAGCTCGGGAAAACTCGATTGAATATATCGCACACACAAAATTTGAAAATTTCTAAAAATTGGCCGTTTAAAGTGTCATGGTTGGAAATAGATTCAAATGAAAGGTCTTACTGATGTTCACACCTGGAAAAAATTTCAGGTCAATTTTCATGTAGGGAGCTCGGGAAAACTTGATTGAATATATCGCACACACAAAATTTGAAAATTTCTTAAAATTGACCGTTTAAAGTGTCATGGTTGGAAATAGATTCAAATGAAAGGTCTTACTGATGTTCACATTTGGAAAAAATTTTAGGTCAATTTTCATGTGGGGAGCTCCATTAGGTCAATTTTCATGTGGGGCTCCGCACATGAAAATTGACCTAAAATTTTTTCCAGGTGTAAACATCAGTAAGACCTTTCATTTGAATCTATTTCCAACCATGACACTTTAAACGGTCAATTTTTATAAATTTTCAAATTTTGTGTGTGCGATATATTCAATCGAGTTTTCCCGAGCTCCCCACATGAAAATTGACTTGAAATTTTTTCCAGTTGTGAACATCAGTAAGACCTTTCATTTGAATCTATTTCCAACCATGACACTTTAAACGGTCAATTTTTAGAAATTTTCAAATTTTGTGTGTGCGATATATTCATTCGAGTTTTCCCGAGCTCCCCACATGAAAATTGACCTGAAATTTTTTCCAGGTGTGAACATCAGTAAGACCTTTCATTTGAATCTATTTCCAACCATGACATTTTAAACGGTCAACTTTTAGAAATTTTCAATTTTGTGTGTGCGATATATTCAATCAAGTTTTCCCGAGCTCCCTACATGAAAATTGACCTGAAATTTTTTCCAGGTGTGAACATCAGTAAGACCTTTCATTTGAATCTATTTCCAACCATGACACTTTAAACGGTCAGTTTTTAAAAATTTTCAAATTTTGTGTGTGCGATATATTCAATCGAGTTTTCCCGAGCTCCCCACATGAAAATTGACTTGAAATTTTTTCCAGGTGTGAACATCAGTAAGACCTTTCATTTGAATCTATTTCCAACCATGACACTTTAAACGGTCAACTTTTAGAAATTTTCAATTTTGTGTGTGCGATATATTCAATCAAGTTTTCCCGAGCTCCCCACATGAAAATAGACCTGAAATTTTTTCCAGAAGTGAACATCAGTATGACCTTTCATTTGAATCTATTTCCAACCATGACACTTTTAACGGTCAACTTTTAGAAATTTTCAATTTTGTGTATGCGATATATTCAATCGAGTTTTCCCGAGCTCCCCACATGAAAATTGACCTAAAATTTTTTCCAGGTGTGAACATCAGTAAGACCTTTCATTTGAATCTATTTCCAACCATGACACTTTGAACGGTCAGTTTTTATAAATTTTCAAATTTTGTGTGTGCGATATATTCAATCGAGTTTTCCCGAGCTCCCCACATGAAAATTGACCTGAAATTTTTTCCAGGTGTGAACATCAGTAAGACCTTTCATTTGAATCTATTTCCAACAATGACACTTTAAACGGTCAATTTTCCCTATTGAAAAATGAATTTTCTAAACAATTAATAATGCTTTTAAAAATATAGTTTAGTGTTTTATTTTTAACCATTTCAATTGATTTTTTTTTTTAAAGCAAGTAGGTATTTTTGTTATAAAAAAATTCTTTCGGCTGAAAAATATCGGCTGAGAAATGTCGGCTGAGACATGTCGGCTGAGAAATATCGGCTGATAACTTTCGGCTGAAGCATATTAATATTTGACATTTCATATTATATTATCGGCTGAGATAGCAAAGACACTATCTGCATTATCGATTTTTTTTTACTTTCGGCTGGAAACTATCGGCTAACTTTAATAGGGTGATACGAATGGGGTTTGACAGACACTATTGTAATTTAACTGTGAACAGTACTAGTTGAGAAATGAAAAAAATGGATACAGTGACATAAAATGTAAAAAGTGAAACAGTAAACAGTGAAAATAGTAATACACTAAATTAGTGAATTTGTTAAAGAAGCTAAAGGTATTGATAAACAAAGTTTGGAGCTTTAAAGCCTGAGTCTTATATTTGCTAGAACCATTACGAATCCATATTGAAGGCTCGAAATTGGTAACAGTATGTATGTTGATTTTAATTTCGGTTCTTTAGTCAACCTTGACACTTATCAAGTGGAAAATCATTAGACGACCAGAGACGTTTCAAATAAACTAATAGTGCTAAATTAGTTTATGGCTCCAAATACAACACTTTTCCCATAATATCTAGATTATCTTAGTGTTGTCATCAGATAATTCTTACAATGAAAAATAAGACCTCAGAAGAGCAGTGCAAACCAATAAAGTACCCGACATCTGCAATGCGTAACGGCATTACACTGTGCCGTAAGAATAATAGTTAAAAAGAGATTAAAGTTAAGCAATGGTAATGCAAATGCTGATAAAGTTCCAAATTACCAAGATCAAACACACATCTGGAATTGCAAACATTTCTATAAGAAATGGAAAACGCCTAACTTCGAATAATTCAGTCAAGGAAACTACAGCTAAGCTAAGACAAAAGTTCTTTTAAAGAAGGAAAAAGTGAAATAAGTAGTAAGTTTTGTGACCTTCAGTTGTACTGTTATAGGGTTACAAAAATGGTCGGTTTTTTCACTTTTAAAGATTTCGTTTTTAGAGGTTATATTAAACTGGTATATTTCTCGTTATACTGAAGGTATCGTTACAAATGATATCACTTTAGAAAGACCTTAGATAGTGCTAAATTATTCAATAAACAATTTCATGAAAGTGCCGTTATTTTGAAATTTTTTATTAATTATTTTTTGAAAGTGCCGAGTTTCAAAGCCTCTAACGTCTCTGGATAGTTAGCATAATTTTTGCCCTTGGTGGCTTCCTACTGATAATACCCCAACGGAGTCCATTCGCAGCTTCTATGACGTAAGCTGACATCGCTATTTCGGCTGATAGTGCGATTTTTGAAGATAGGGCGCAAAACGTCAATTGTATCGATGGCTTAGCGAGCAGTGGCGCCATTCTGTTGATATCGGCCAAGCCGGCCTTTTTAATCTTAGGGAATAAAATGTCAGTTAACATAGCACGGTCGCCATTGGCTTCCCAACTGTGTCGGTTATGTGCCCCAAATGAGCTTCATCGGGAAAGATGACTTTTTCATCCAGCCGAGAATTGACCCATTCAGCGAAGTGAAAAACGAAGTTTCTTGAACTAATTGAACTTAATAGGACGCCTTCATACCCTGGTCTTTGTGTAAAATTCTATGCAGTCCTATATCGCTGATGTTCAATTCTTGTGAACAGTGGCAGGTTGAGAGGCTCGGATGTTGGCGCATACTTTCAGCTACAGCAGCAATATTTTCCATGGAACGTGCTATAGACGGTTATTCGCAACATGTGTATTGTCGATTAGAATGTCATTCGAAACAACTTTATTAACAAATTACCTTGCACTGCTCTCAGTTGGCGCTTCAAAAATAAGTAAAAATTTCAAATTCAATTCACAACAGGGACATTATAATAAATTATTAAATATTTTATTTAATAAAGCTTGTTCATAAGCACAGTTCAGCACAGTTCAATTCCATCACAAATTTAAGTCTTTATTCAGTCTTATTGATGGTGGCAAAAAATTTTATTTACTATAGTATTTAGTCGTGTGACCTCTTTTTTGTATTACTCCTTTGCACCTGTGGCCCATAGAGTCAATTAGCTTCCAGCATTTGTGAACCGGAATTTGTTCACATTTTGATTTAATTGTCGTCCATAATTCTTCTTTATTTCTGCATCTCTTGTTTCCAATGGCTTTCTTTATCTCGTTCCACAAATTTTCTAAACCACTCCTTTGCTTTTTTAGAGGTATGCAGTCTTATGCATGGCGTGTTCATCGTATTCTAGCATTGCCTCATTCAATATTTGAACATAAACGTAGTCATTTTTTCTTTGATCCAATAAATTGGACAAGGTCCATACCAAACGAAAACACCCCACCCATAATGGATCCTCCACCATGCTTAACGGTCGACGGACATAATGTCGACCATCAGAGTCGAACAGGTTAATCTTTGTTTCATCCGTCCAAAGAACTTTTCTCCACTTTCCGGATCCTTAGTGTCCAACTGCGTTTTGGCAAAACTTATCCGGGCTTTCACATTTTTTTGATAAGGGAACATACCGGGCAGCGCAAGCCCTTGAATTATTTAACAGCAAGCGTCTAGGAATGGTGCTCTTTCTGATAACGATTTTGCTTCAGATCTTAGTCGGAGGGCCATCTCCCTTTCTTCAGCGTTGCAATGACTTGCGCGACCCATATCTGCTTATAACAGTATTTATTTTCAATTTTTATAATTGAAATAACAAATTTTTGAATGACGCTTTTCTAATTTATTATTTCTTTAAAAAAAAATCGATAAAGATCAAATTACGATTGTATTCTATTTCATTAAACATAAAAAATTATTTTATATTGGTTTTCGGTGATTTCCCCAAATTTACGAAAAAATAATCAAGTTACCCAGTATGTATTTTTTAGTAGATAATATGGCAGTTGTTTGCAGTAATATGTCATTGTAAATTTTCGAGAGGAATTTTTAAAAATTTCTAAATTAATGAAAAATGTTCGTAGTGTGCTATTTTATTATATATTTCATGACTATATCATTGGACGATCAAAATCACTACAGGAAGCGTAATAGTATTTAATTGTAAATTCTATGATTGGTTTATTCGGGGTCGCTTTTTTATTAGGGGCATGTCTAATAATCCGCAAAAGAGAGTGAAATTTGTATGAACATCTCTACGAGATACGTAAACGATAAAATGCGCAATAATACATAAAGGGGTACTGGATGTTCGCCAGTTCTAGTAAAACGAAAAATCTATCTCAACAGCATTTTAAGAATGTCATAAAGGTGACAATGATGATAAAATTTAGGAAGTAAACAATTATTAAGTTATGAGTAGAATTTTATTGTTAACGGTTAAATGAAGAATATGATTGTAATAATTTTGTAGTTTATTTGGAATGGTATGGATAAATTTGTGCATCCTGTAACGTCTCGCCAACTCGCAAATCCACATCACCGATTTTGAATTCTAAGCAAAAAATACTATTAATTCTGTTATTTGACTAATAACATCTGTCAGTTTACAGAAATAAACAAAAGTTTTAATTCTTTTGTTAAACTAATATTAGAACGAGGTGTATAGACAATCGATTTATTGGCGCTAGAGAATCCATGACCATATGATATTTTGTGCAAACAATGTTGATAAACTAGTCCCGATATGATGCAATGCTGACAACATAAATATTCGCGATTTTCATAACCAAAGTCCTCTTAAATATATTTACGGAACAGTACGTGTTATACAACATGCTTAAGATACACATTTGATTTGTTTGCTTGTTAACATTCCGTAATATTTTTAAGTTACATGTTTTTCCGGAAATCATATTTCTCTGCATTATGTTACGGGGTGACATGCATTAAGCATAGAAAACTACTTTTATTTTTGAATAGCAAGTACCCGTATATGCATATCAACATACACACATAAAACTCGAGAAACAATAAGAAACCTATGTACATAACATAATTTTGCCTTAATTAGATTTTCATTTAAAATGTTGTCATTTGTTTTGGTTTTTTATTGTTTAATAAACTAAAAGTTAATTAATAAAATTACAAAATCATAAGTTATACAAATGAAAATGAAATGAATTTTTGTGCTGTTGTCTGTTACCGAGAAAAAAAATGTGATAAAATAAATATTTTCACACGACTTAGGTGCATTTAGTAGAAAAAATACAAATCACTATAGAATTATAATTAAGATGAAAGAAATAAAGATACATTTTCTCAAAGAATAAAAATACAAAACAAAAAGTTTAAATTCAATTAGAAATAGTCATAAATTATAAGCAACGTAAAATAGCAAAACATCAAAAAGGTGTTGTCTTGTAGCTTTAAATTTTTGCTTTTCATTACAGTTAAGTGTCTTACATTATATTACGAGTATATAGTTTAGTGTTGTTCGCGCAATGTACGTACAATACTTCGCGATTCTTTAGTTTAAAGGCACAAAAAGATGAAGCAGATTACATAGTACAGTAGTTTAGTTTATTATATTTTCCAGATTATATTCTTTTGTTCGCAACCATAATTATATCGTCTAAATAAACCATACCAAATGATATACCGTGTACTTATAATAGTTTTAAGATAGTTACAGTTTTACTATATGTAAACCGATATAATATCAGAATGACGTAAGTATAAAATAGTCAAGTCAATTTTATAAAAAATTTATTTCATTTTTGTGCCAAACGCCAAATTATAAAGGTAAGCCATTGAAATGAAAAATAAATTAATGAAGTTTAATTAATAAATTTCCGTAATAAAACTAAAAAAATGTTGACTTACGTAACAAACGTAATAAAGTAAATCTTTGTTTGTTTTCTATTTGTCTTAAGTGACAATAGATTTAAGTAACAGGAAAAGTACTTTTTTAAGCAAATTTTGAATGATTTCTGTATGAACATTATACTCGTATTCATTTAAAATTACGAAAGTTTTTAGAAACTGTTGACATTTTCATGAATAAATATTTAATGAATTTAAAATATTTTAGATAAATGTAAACATTGTGAGCATTTGGGTGTACATAACAAATTTTTTCATGAAGAAATTTCACACATTCATAAGGGATTTAATAAATTATCTGAGATGATAAATTACTTCACTTAAACGAAAAGAGCAGGAAACAATGTGTAAGAGTTAATTTGTATGAAATAAGGTAGTTAGTGATTGTATGAAATAAAGTTGCCGCTTCCAGGTAACACGAGCAACATATTGGTGGTATTTAATTTGTCACAGGTACAACGTTTCTACTTGTCACAGGTACCAGATATTTGGGGTTACGCTAAATATTTTGAAAAATTTTTGTAGTAACTTAATATTCCATGCTGAACCACATGGAACCGCAAGTTAAACCTAAATTCTTCACAATTTTATATGAGAGTAATTTTATATGAGAGACTCATTTATATTCAATATCATTGTCGGTAAATTTATTTATCAAATATTTAAATTCTTATCAATCGGAATGATTATTGTTATTCATGTGTTTATATATATGTTACGGATAAAGTGTACATATAAGGTTATTATATATAATTACCGGTTATAATGCATAATTACCAACTGCGTCGGTTAATATGATAAATTTTTTAGAATTATTTACTTTTACCGGTGACTATATAAAATTACCAAACCCCTTTGGTTACAGTGATAAATATGAAAGCTTAAAACTATAATAATAATAATGGCGAAACTTTACTTTACGTATACATCGAGAAAATCAGGTAACGAGTAAAAATTTAGAAATTTTTAAATGTAGGATTGTTTACCAAAATTTTTCACTTTTTTATTTTTTCAAAATAAGGTAAGATGTTATTTTTTGATAATTTTTGAGGTTAGGATTGTGTATCTTACTTTTTAGAAGTATAAGCCAAATTTTCCGTGAAAATGTATCAATTTCCTCGATAATTTTACTTTTTCAAATTTTTTTTAAATCATGTTTACTCAATTTTCATGAAACATGCGGGCATTCTATATCCAGAAAACCTTCATGAAACTCCTGACGAGGATTAATACAAATACTTTAACCTTAAGACATTAAAGCATCCCTCAAACCAACGCGATTTTACCGCAGCGGAAGCGGAGCAAATTGTTCGTGAGTTTAAATAACATGGCGTATTGTGAATGCGCTTATACTAACGCGAATTCCTCACGGATTTTCAGCGTTTTTTTCGCAGCGGATTTTATTATAGTGCGGATTTTATTATATTATAGCGAATTTCGCAGAAAAACAAATTCAAAAAACAAATTTCGTGTAAACAAATTGTAAAAGTTTGTGTCACAAAAAAAAATCAAAACTTTGTTCAAAAAATTTAAAAGATGTCACAAACAGAACGTTTAATTGAAATTGTGAGAAAATACCCAATATTGTATGATTTATCCCATGAAAATTACAAAAACATAAGAAAAAAGGATAAAATGGATGGAAATTGGAAAAGATCTCAATGAAAATGGGAGAAAACCATTAAGACTTTTAATTCGAAAAGACAAGCGAATGGCAAATTTTTGGGATTAGGAACATTCATTAAATTTTGTTCAAATTTTCTACCCATATTGGAGTTCTCAAAAATACCACCATCGCTGTTTTTACCATATCCGCCAATATCAACGCATAAAAATTTATAATCGGGACCAACAATAGCCATTAGTACTATGGAAAATTTTTGCAAATAACACCAGTAATTTGATCCACTTTTATCAGGGCATTTAATGGTAACATGCTTACCATCCACACTACCAATACAATTAGGGAACTGCCATAATCTCTCAAACCCATCTGCAGATTCTTTCCACATATCTGTTGTTGGCTCTGGTAAATAGGTATTTTGTAGGTTATTCCGTATAGCCTCACAAACTTCTGTTACTATTGTTCCAACTGTACTAAATCCAACTCTAAAACTATGTCCAATTGTGTAGTAAGTATCGGAAACCAGTAGCGAGAAACCTGTCAAATTGAATAAATTATAAAAAATCTATACATATAATATTTTCTAACCTTAATGTAATGGCTAATCTTTCTTCAGGTGAAATAGCTTCACGATAATTTGTATCAGATTTTTTAATATATATTGCAATTAAATTGAGAATCCCATCAAAGCGTTCCATTGGCATTCTAAAGTAAATATAAAATCGCTTTGGGTCGTTACGAAGTTGGGGCATTAACGTATGAAATTCACCACACCTCAATCTTTCCAAATTAATGTCATGTACCCACTTCCTTTTTTTCTACAAAAATTAAGAAACGTATTTTCAATTTCAACAACAAGTCATCACGTATTAATACAAACCTGGCATTTTCTTCTACCAGGGCAAGTAATAAAAGTGCCTCTTCTTCATCAGATGTTGTGGCCATGGTAATATATTTGTTGAAACTTTTTTTATTGTAAGTATTATTTATTTTGAATTAAATAAATTAAAAACAAATTAAACCTGTCAAATTTTATTATGTGTGATAGCGAAATTTTCATTCAGGTGTGAGCATAAACAAGAATTCCGCGCGATATCTGTTACCGCCGCGAATAATCCGTTTCCGCTGCGGTAAAATCGCGTTGGTTTGAGGGATGCTTAATACAAATGAAGATGAAAAACAAATTGACGATAAATTCGATTTTGAATAAATTGAAATTGAAATTTTTAATTAAAAAACAAACTACTACACAAACAAACTAACGTACTTTTTATTTTATTTATTTTTATTAATAATAATTGCTTCGTCAACCTTGCAGACACAGATCAAAGAGTTTTTATCGCTCTTATCGTTTCTTCTGATATCTGATATCTTATCGTTTCATCTGACATTTGTGGCACATGTTAAAAAAATCAACTTTTGTAAATAAAAAAAAAAATTAATGTAATTTTAATTCATTGTATACCTTAGAGGATAGGCCTGCCGCCCCCAAACCCCCGATTTTCCAAAAGTTATACAATTCTTCAAGTGTCGAATCTTATTTATAATTTTAAACTAAGTAGAAAACTTTCATATTTATCACTTTAACCAAAGGGGTTTGGTAATTATATATAATAACCGGTTAAAATGATAAAATAAAGGAAAATCATTGATATTTCACAAATTTACCAAACGCACTGGGGATTATATATAATGACCAGTAATTATACATAATCACTGGATTATACACCTCGACCATAACATATATATATACATACATATCTGTAAAGATAGATAATGTACCTATTCCATATAGAAAACTGTTCAATATTTCAGCTGAATAAACAATACAGTGTAGTAGCATAGTAATGGCAGCTAAAGGTTTTCAGCAGGAGCGGTTATCTAAAATCAGTGACAAATTACCCGATGGTCGTATAAGTACCTATAGTGGTTATCAAAATTAAACCTGAGGGTACCTACGTTGTGTACCCTCATCCGATGGTATATACACAACTAAATAGACATCTACGTGATATCGGGTTTTAATCGACCACAAATTAATTCAAAAAGTTTCAACCTGACAGATATTAATTCAAACTGGATATTATAACACGAGTATAATATTTAATTTTCTTTTTTAAAATATTTTAAAATTTTTACTCTTTAAGATATTCTTATGTTTAGTATGAAGGTTTTGATAGAAAATCATTTTTATGACGAAATATACCCTGCGCCAAAAAAAAATCGGAAAACACCCAGATTTGAACGCTTGTATCATGGTGAAATAACACCTTTCAAAAAAATAATTTAGAAAGGAAATAACGATACGTTTCTCGCTAAAACTTCAATAACGAGTCGTCGTACAGAAATTTCTATAACATCGTTTTCAAGGTTTCTTAATTCTCTATAAAACGGCTAATTTGGATTTTGGACTGAAATTTCGAGCAAGTTCGTTTATACAGTCTTAAACACCAGCAAAGTTTTTTATTTTAAAACATGTTGATTATAGAACTCACGGGAGCGAATCGATTCCATATTCAAAACTGCATATACAAAAAAATAAAACGAAATTTTAAATCATAGTATCATAGAAATTCCTATGGATTTTTATAAGTAGAATTTGTTTTAGATTCGCAATTTTTTTATTGCGTTCGTACTAGGAATCATAAAAAACGATTTGTATAGAAATCAATACAAATTTTCTTGGCTACTTTGATTGAGAGCAATTGTTTTCCATTTTATTTATATGCATTTTCCAACCCGACGTATTATTAAATAATTTTTTTCCACTAGTCGTAGAAAGCATCATTATTATGTATTTTAGTACCCTGAGAAACAAAATTTCTCGGGTTAGTGGTTAATAATATTTTATTATTGACCACTAGTTAATAATGAAAAATGAACACTAGATGTATTAATCGCATTATGGATATGGAGATTAAGGCTATTCCCCATATTGATAAAGTAGATTTTGATAAAAATAAAAAATCCAAATAAAATGTACAAGATACCACGTATAAGAACACATAAACATATAAATTAGTGTTTCTGGGACAGCAGCTGGTCTGTTATATTCGACTATCTTACATATTTCAGGTGGCGTGCCGATTAAATCATCATTCTCCATTTTTTTTTAATTTGAATGCCAATTTGATTCAACATAATTAAAACTTCAAATAACAACACGAAATGCAGTGTCATTTTAAATTTACGCTTACCACAATTCAGTAAAAAATGCGGACTACTTCGACATAGTTAATATAATTAAAGAGCAAGTGTTTCACTTATCAAATTAATTTTCTTATCAACGACTGGTAGTGAAAAAAATAGTATATACACTATTTTTCATACACTACTTTTATTCGCTTGAGAAGTGCTAATATAGTCCTCGTTCGAGCTATAATAGCATACTTCTCACTCTTGGTGTATATTATTTTACTAAAAAAAAAGTCATAAAAAAACAAAATAAAATAAAACGGGTTCTAGTATTGAAAAGAAGACAAATAGCGTATTGCATTGATCATTTACAACAACAATTGCATTAAAACTCAACCCAAATGGATTCATCTAAATCCAAAATGATTTTGGATTTACGTAAATCCAATCCAATTTTTTGTACTAAAGGTTTGTACTAAAATACTAAAACTGATATTTCAAACTACAAAATCGACAAAAATATTATTATGTTTTTAAAACAAAACTAAAATATTAATATCACAAAATATGCGAATACACATATAGGAAAAACGATTTTTACTTACAAACTTTGAAGCCAAAAACTAAATCCAAAAATGGCTGTTGATTTGGAAAATTATAAATCAAAAACCAAATCCTAATCCACTTTTACCAATACAAATTACAATACAGCTAAAATTTTCTTCAATTAAAAGTAAAATCATTTTTTTGAATTAGTAATTGGTAATCTCAGCAAAATGCAAGCGTTCAAATCTGGGGCCCTTTTCTTGAAATCGGTGGAAATTTTCGTAATCGGAATTCAATTTGCTATGAAATTCTTTATATTACTAAAATTTTTCACCGGCTACTTTAATCATTTTTTCAAATTTATATGCAAATTTTTATTTATTTAACTACTAAGCGAATAATTCCGTATTGATTTACCCAGTCGGAATTTTTCCCTTAATAGGGGGAAAAATTATGTTTCTTAATTTAAAAAAAGATAAGAAATTTAAAAAGTGGTGAAAATTTTTAGTAATATAAAGAATTGCATAGCAAATTGTAATCCAAAATTAGGAAAACTTCCACCGAGCTTAGGAATGGGGCCCCTGGTATTTTTTCGAAAAAAAATCAGTATGTATATTGTATAAAGATAACCTTGAAAAACATCTTTTAGGCTACTTTTACTTAATTGTGAATTTGTGTAGCCTAGTTATTCCCTTTTAATAAATTACGAAAATTTCACATTGGTCTGTTTGATTATGAAGACAATTCTGAACACATTCCTTGATCTTATAACAAATGAAGAGGTTTACTAGTTCAAGGCAAACAACTTCAAGTTCGAGCCTAATTTAACCAAGGTATCAGGAATCTCATTACATAAAATGCAACAAAGTTGGTTAGTTAACGTGTTTACAATCTTTGACTAGCTTGAATGTGGTCCAAGGGTATTTCAACAAATTTTCAATGCGTTATTTTTAATTTCTTTTACGTAGTAAAATAAAGTACAGTAATCTAAACGTCTCCAAGTAACATCCATATATTTTATATTATTTTGGTTCCAGTTTCCAAAATTTATGCGGTAATGACTACTTTTGACAAAATCCTGTTTTTCAAAAATGTTCTGCCCCTACCAGCCCAGGCCCAGACGGATTGATTAATTGGGATGAAACTTCATAGAGAAGCTTTTCTAGAAATTGGATGATCCCAGTGATTTTGACCGAATCGAAGCATTTACGACAACAAAATTAAAACAAAACTGATTTAGATTAAATTTCAACCAAAATTACTTCGGCCCATTTTTTAAATTTTACCGAAAGTGACGGGTTTTGATAAAAAGCATTAATTTGGCATAGATGTTCAGGCGGATTGACTATTCGGAATGGAACTTCATACATAAACTTTTTCCATTAATTTGGTTTCCTGAAATTTAAGGAGAAATAATGATTTTTAATTTATCAAAAAATTCAGTAAGTTTAATTTTTCGCTTTAGAAAGAAAACATGGTGTATTCAAGATCAACGTACTCATTCGGGGTAAAAGAAAGTCAGGAGTTGGCCACAAAATATTCGCCCTCACTTTTTTGTACACAGAATTAATTATGTTTCTACTTGAACCAGCTAACGTACTAACTCAACCACACTAACATATCGCTCATTTGTTGCAATAGTGACACAAGACACAACCCCAAATTAGGTATTTCTAGCAAATTAGGTAAAATTCCATATAAAAAATCACTCAATTCGCGAAAGAAATTAACAATTTAAGATATTTGAAACTATTATAAGAAAATTTGCAAAATTTTAAAGAATTGTAAAAATTAACATCCGTTTAAGGATGTAGGAACAGAAAAAAATTATTTTACTGAGCAAAATGTATTTTTATTTACTTTTGAAAAACACCGTTTTTACAAACAATTTTAAGTGATATTTTCAAATCGCTCTACTGAAAAATTAAAATTGTTGAGTTGTGTCACTGTTGCAGCAAATGAGCGATATAATCAAAACGAAGCCATGAGTGAAAAACACAAGTGATGTTGGTTAGTGAAGCTGAGAGTTAAAGGCCCATCAGAAGCGGTACAAATTCAGGCAACAATTTGTCATTAACCATACTAATGCCTGGTAAGTATATCAACTAAATGCCAAGTAAGTATGTCAGTGGGAAATCACCGAGACAAGTAGAGCCTACTATGAATGTTAACAACATGTTTAACACTGTCTGATCTAGCAATTGCATGGCCGAGAAAATGGATCGACATTTCCCCTATATTTCTCCTTTTTATAAATACACTGGTCTTAGCAGGAAATTTGGAGTTATCAAGGAGATTCATTTAGCTGCTCGAAACTGTAATAAATAAGTCATCAGCGTAGCTTCTTCTCAGTAAAACCAAACCCCTTTAGTATAAGAACTAGCTCATCAATAACCAAGACCCACTGAGAAGGGGAAATAACCCCTCATGAGAATAACCTTTGTAAACTTGGATAGCAGCTTAAATACCCGAAGAACCAGTTAGAGCTTAACAATTCGAAACGTGAACATAGATTCGTTTCAAGTTACGATTGTGCTAAATTTTCAATTGTTTACTCAGTTATCCTTAATCAACCTATTCAAGATTCTTTCTAACGCTTTAAGAAAGGACGAAGAGATTAAATGAGCGAAATGCTTTTTCGCTTTTTCTTCTAATCGAATTTTAGCTAATTTAAAATCAATAATAGGCAAAAAATTTTTATGAGGTAAGGTGAGATGAGGTGATTAAGATATTACCCAAAATCTGGTGGAGGTTTACATAATATTTTGCAAATAGTTTTGATTATATTGAGTATACAAATAAGTATCCGCCGTTTTTATGAAAAACTGGGCTTATATTGTGAAAGAACGGTAGGTTATGTTTTATTCAAAGTATATAGTTCATCTTTCTGGCAACATACGAATACCACGTCGGAAGAATGCTTCATCTTTAGAGGATATCCTGATTTATGGACCCAATTTTTGATATCTTCATATGATGTGAAGTGCTGCTCAGACCTACGATGCGTCATCGATCGAAATAACTGGTAATCAGCCGGAGCAATATCTGGTGAACACGGCGAGTGGGGTAAAACTTCCCAATTGCGTGTTTCGTTCTTTGTCTTCGGTATCAGAGTGACGATTTTGTACGAAAAGCAACAAGCGCGAGGTGAGCAAACCGGAAAAATACAGTATTGAGCATCTTGATTGTATTAGTAGGCGAGACGCATGCGCATGATCATGTTTTGATTTTTTTGGATTGACATTTCTATGCGTAAACATTTCACAATTTTCATATTTTTGAATTTATTTGAAAATAATTCACAATTTTAAACATTTAATCATAAACATACAAACTAATATTAAAACATAAAATCCTAAAAACATAAAATATTAGTTCATTCCACCGCTCAAAAGCAAGCGAATAGAAGAGGTGAGCAGACGTCAGTATCAAAAAAATTAAACCGATTCAACCGGATCCATTTATTTTGGTACCTACCATCGCTAAAATGACAAATAGAATGCACATATACAAGAGGGGAAAATACACAATACACATATAAAATTGTGTATTATACATCATATATGTACACGAAATTCTTGCTCACCTCGCCAACTCACCCTGTCATTTTTCGTACAAAATTGATACTCAGATTCATCATTTTTAAACTTCTTAAACCATTCTTAAACCACTTAAAATCATTCGTAAACCACTCTCGATAACTTCTCTCACTCATTCAGCGCAAAATTTGACATTTACACAAGAAAAAAAAATATGTGATGCTGATACAAAATCGCTAGTATTTTAAGCTTATGTTGTTGGCAGATGTCCAACCCTATGATAAGACTGTTTCGGGCAAGGTTAACCATAACTGGTGGCACCATCTTTTGTCAAACGGCGGAAACTTATTTGTTTACTCAATATTTTATAAAAGATCAACAATTTGTTTCGTTAATGAAGATAATTTAAGTTTAAATTTTAATTATGGCAAGATCTAACTGGATTTAACAGCCAATAAAATGTGTATTTAACACAAAAATAATTAGAAATATTTTAATTTTTATTAAAATTAATATTTCAGTGTATACGCTAAATTTACGGTGTAATTTACAAACTGTTAGTAGAATTCTGTTTTGCTACACATGACTTCACATAACAGTCGCATTATCTATAATGGCAGCAGAATGCATGGCGGCGTCATTTGCAATTCAGGAAGCTTTCTGGCTTAAATCACTCGAAAAGGAGCTTTTGGCGAATTCAAATCCCGTAACTGTCTAGGTACGATAAAGATGAAGCATGCCTCAATGGATCAAATGAGAGCAGGCGTGTTGACGAAGGCCCTTAATGAAACACAGTATCTCACTTGTACTAGCGGGATGGTAATAGAATTTGAATAGCATAAATAAAATATTAGTTTTTAGTGGGAATGTTGAAATTGCAACGATAAAAACCGGTTTTAGGACAGATTTTACGATCAGTTTGCCATAGAGTTTTTGAAAAATAATTGAATTTACAAAAAAAAATTACTTAAAATTGGCGTTTACCTTAAGCTTAGCACACAGCGCTAATATGTATTTATTTGTAAGAATTTGTATGCTCTCGGCTATTATGAACAGGCATCATGGAAAAATATTTCACCCTTGTTGAAAGTTTTGCAAATGGTATTTTGGTAGTCATTATTTCGAATCGATATTTTTAATTCGATAAGAGGTAATTTAGTTCCACTGATACTGCTTCATCAGAAATTTGATGAGACGGAAACAAAGACTGCAAACAAAATAGTTGGATGGATCATTGCCAACGCTTAAAATAAGTTTTAAACAGTTTTTGAACAGTTTGCTTTTAATTTCTGAAAGTGAATTGAATGTACCTAAAGTCCATTGACTTTTGCCAGACTATTCGACCGCGGTAAATTAATATTTGTCAGCAACACGTTTTTCGCAAAGGAGGGGGGCGGGGGGGGAGGGGAATAATTCTACTCTTAAAATCTATTTCCCTTATTACGATAGGAATAATTTTTAATTTTTTCCAACTAAATATTTTGAAATTTGAGAAACCATCGAAAAAATACTCGTAGCACTTTCCAGTTTCAATTAAATTTTGTTAAAACATGATTTCGATTTAAAATTTTGCAGTTTTGTGTTCTCTGAAACATTAAAATCCAGTGCTGTTCATTTATGTGTATATTTCATGCACTGGAAACGAAATTAACTGCAATATGTAAATTTGTTTCAAAAACTATTTAGATGAATAAGCAATGTCTAAGAGCGTATTGGCATGTTTTGAAAATACCTTAAATTAATAGGCAGAAAATTCGCAAGTTAATTTTAAATCTTCTGCATTTGAAGTAGCTCCATTTTTTAGCACCCCATCCAAAGGTTTTGATAAAAATTATGATTGGAATCGTTTGGTCAGGATTAGTCATTATGTTTTCATCGTGTAGTGACTTACGATTTAAACAAATTTCGTTAGATAATCGTTAGGTTAGGACAAATTTTAGCGTTTGATCACCAATCTGTTAATTTCAATAAAGTCAGGCTCGTCGCTTATTTGGGAGCTTCATTTTATAAAATTAACATAAAACGCAATTGGAGTATACCATTTGGACAAAACAAATATTATATTTTTTCAGTACCTAAAATGGGAGACATAAAGATAAAATCAATTTAATTTTTTGATTGTTCATTGAGGATCGATCACTAGTTGTTTCTGTTTGGTTATAACTTTCTAGATCTAACGATCGGAATCGTTTGGTCAACTGTCATTGAGGGTTGATACTTGTTGTTTTCGTTTGGTCATATCATTGGATTTATTAAATAAATAGTATTGGTAAAATTTCCAAACCGAAACAGTCATAATCGTGAGGAAAGATGTATTTTTAATGAATTTTCGCAATAAATCGTTACTTAGGGTTGACCAAACGAAAATATCTAGCGACCAATCTTCAATGACAGTTGGCCAAACGATTCTGATCGTTAGATTTATAAAATTAGTACTATTTGTAATCGTTGCAGACCCCAACAGTCCGAATCTGATGGGAATTTGAGCTTTTAACGAATTTCTCAATAAATCGTTACGAAGAGTTTGCCAAACGAAAACAACTAGTGTCACTCTTCAATGAAAGAGGACCACACGATTCCGATCGTTGTATTTGTGATAATCTTAGGCTTATTCAAAGTAAACTATTTGCAATAGTGCGTTGCTGCATTTTATTTTTAATAAAAATTTTGTAAAATAAATTTGAAATAAAAAAGATCCATTGATGACCAAACGCCAACGAAACAAATTAGCTGACGAAATTTGACGAAAACGGTATAATTTTCTTGTATGAAATGGATACTCGGGAAATTTTATTTTTTCTAAATTTTCATTATTTATATTTACCGTTTAATTGTAAGTGAACAAACGATGAAAACTAGTGAACAAGGAACCGCTTCAAACGATTTTAATCATAATTTTTACTAAAAAATTTGGATGGAGTGTTAAAAACGCGTAGCTATTTCAAGTTCTTCTATTCTGCCGTAGGTACTATACCAGGATAACGAGGACGTTAGATTAAACATTCGTCAAATTATTACACCCGCATATATTAAATGAAAATAAGATTTCGAAATTAAACTAGAAATACGTGTAGGATGTTAAAGGAAGGCAAGACAAAATATTACATAATTTTATCCAGACCATATTCGATTCTTTTGTACAACATTTGGTACAATAAAATTAAAATTATTGGAATACCTTTCTAAATAGCTGTTCAACCATCTAATTAAACGTGTAACTACTATCAATCAACCTGTTACTTTTGTTGACTGCAGTGTTATTGTGTTAATCAAAAACTGAATGTATATACGCATATTTGGACATTCCATAACTAGCAATTGACCTTTAAAATCAAATTATGTCTAAACACAATTCTTTTAAATTCTAAACTAATAATAATAATAAATAATATTTATGTGAAGTTATTAATTTCTCACATTAGAAATATGTATAATAGACACATTCATTGTTAATAATGTTTACGAATTATTACTATAAGTATAGTTATAGTACGATAGTTGTGATACTGCCGCATGAGTGATTCAAGGACGTATGCGCTTATGAAAAAATAAAATCTTAAATATTTCTATAACTGGAATGCTTCAAAGTCATCACTTTCGACCTGGATAGTATAATGGATATTTTTTGATGTTGTTAACAAAACGAATAAACAAGAAACAAGTGAGTGACGATTATACTTCAGATTCAGAGTTTTGCAACTTTGGATAAATCGCAGATTATTGTTTAATGTGTGGTTGTTTGCAAATCGATTGTATTTACATAGTTCTTTGATAATCATAAATAACGCTCTTTACGAAAATTTGTATGTAATACCTTGGATTAGTACGTTCCTAAGAAATAAATTAATGAATATCCTAATTGTGGTTTGTTTATTGTTTTTGATTGTTAGATAATAGAAACCCAAATAAATGGCGTTTATTGTCAAAGTCTCACTACAAGCATAATAAATAAAATTATTAACAATTTCTTTATTTTCCAGCCTGATGGGACGTGCTTACCTTTCTCGTAAATTTCATTATATTTGGGTGATCACTATGTAGCCAGGTGAACTAAAATGGAGATGAAATGTACTAATTTAGGAATCCTTATGAAATGATTCAAAAAAACATCAAATGAAGAATCTCTGCAACGATTTTGTATTCATATTTCTTTTACCATGTTCATTTACCATGTTTAGATGCACAATAGAATTTTATCGCGGTTTATTTAAAAAATTATTTTTATCGATAACCCAAAAAAAATTAATGTTTTTCTAGAATTAAATAATCAATAATAAATTTTTAATCTAAGCAATTTCACAAATCCAACCATCAAACTCGGTCAAATTGGTGATCTGTGATCTGTAACTGAGGATAAGTCTTTATACTTATTTTCGTTTGGCCATCCCTATACGTAACATTTAATGTCAAAACACGTCTCTCATCAAATGGTAAATTCTAAATATATTTTCGCAACAAATCGTTCTGTAGAGATGACCAAACGAAAACAGCTCCATCTGCAGATGATTCAGCTTTATTATACTGAAGCACACTAATACACATAGATAACCAAAACCGCTCACTCCTACCCATTGATAGCTCACCAATTTGTTGGCATCGTGCTTCTGGGTTGACTGAAGCGTTTCACACGTTTGTAAAATTGGACTCAATGTCAATTGGATATTCTGCTAAACGAGACTTATTGCATACGATGATTAAATATTTCTCACTTCCTCACAACTCTAATTTTTGAAGTATTCCTCCGATACATAGCACTTCACCATGTACATATGGACATAAAGATTTTAGCCCGTCTCTGAATTAGTTGCTCTATTGTAATGTTACAATTTCAGATTCTGCATGCAACACCATTTAGTTGCGTTTTCAATTTCGGCCACTGTAATAGGCCCTGCATTTTTTCCTTCGTCTCCTTTCTTTTGTTTTTGATATGAAACGCAAAAGCACGCAGCAACATCTATCATTATTAGTCGGTTCCAATTAGAAAATCTTGTCAGTAGCTCATCATACACCGCTTTTTTCATCTCTAGTTCGTTCTCCACTTGAATTTTTACTTTTTGTTGTTTCATAATTAAGTTGCTGTAACGGATCATGAAACCATTTTCTTCCAAATTCTTCGCTAAATTCATGTCCCTTTCACCAGACATCCTTGAGCTGGATCCTAGCTAGATCTGCGCTGGATTCGCATATTCTAGAACATGATGCCATTGATTTCGCCCAATAGTTGCCAAAATTGTTGATGTCCTATTGCCGATAAATGTTATCCACTTTGCCGAATAATCGCTTAAACAGTCAAACACAATAGTTGAATCAGTTCATACAGTTATACTACCGTTAATAACTCCTAACACCTTGCGTGGTCAGTAATTTTGATAATAAACCAGCAGCGCATAGCTCAAGCTTTGCTAAATATAATTGTTTGATAAGAGCTACCTTCGATTTTGCAGTAACCAACAAGCACTCATAACCTCCCGTTTTCGTTCTGTATCCGGCAGAAACTGCTGTAAACGCTATTAAGCTCGGATCACTAAAACCAAGATTGTAACGTTTACTTAACCATGCTTGCTTTACATCACAATGTAGCGGATCGTCCCAGTTGGTTTATGTTATCCAAATTCTTTGAAGTATAGGGTTTTTAAATTTAAAATAACCGATAATAACCAGCCTAACGGGTCAAATACCTTACTGCTTTCTAAGAGCATATCTATTTTGGTATAAATTAACCGAAATTGATTTCATGGCCGTAGGGCTGGTATAATTTCTAAAAATTTTGTTAATTTGGAAATCTATTTGTTTGCGTTGTTTCATTCCGGCAGTAACCGACAATATTGCCATCTTTTAATTTTTTTCTACCATCTACTTTTATACATTACCTGCGTTCCCTGCATATACATTACCTGCGTTAAGGGCACTTTGAATTGGAACTGGCTTCATTCGAGCTCACAAAACTTTCAGATGATTTCTATCACCCTGGATGTACGCTCTTCATGCGTAAAAACGATGTAAAACCAATCCTTGCGTGAGCAATAAATTTCGAGTTTCCTGATCTATTTTAACCACTAAGATATACAGCAACCATGGCTCTCGAGAGCTTCCTGCTTGGCGTAAAGTAAAAGAACTATCCGATGTATCCAACAATCTACGAATGTTTGTCGACAGATTTTACACTGTGGGCTGGTCAACACTCAGAAAAAAGATTACTACCAAATACTTAGTTTAATTAAGTTGGTTGTTTTAACACAAAATTCTGAGTTAGGTTAACCAAATCTCTTGTTTAATTTAAAAATTTGGTATTTCCTTACTTGGTTACTACAAAAAATGGGTGAAATTTGAATTACCAGGATATTGGTATGTAGTTTTGTTTATTTTAATCAAAAAAGATTTTGTTAAGTGAACAATATTATTCTTATAACTAACAAAGTTTTGTCATATAAACTAAGACTTGCTAAAAATTGCAATATTTACGAAGGGGTTGAGATTTGCGTAGCATATCTTAAAATTCGCTAAGGCATTGTGGTTATGCTTTAAATACTTGGAACTTGTATTTTCAATATATTTGTAGTTTGGCCAGTGCAGCCTGATGAGACAACAGAATTTTTTAATATAAAGAATTCAATGTTTCATTAGCTCGAAACCAAACTTCCAAGTTCCAACGTCTTGGTAAAAAGTCAATTGTATTAAAACGTTAAGTTATATTTAGCAATACAAAGTTTTACTTACTAAGACTAGATTGTGTATTATAAAAAGAATTTTGTCAATGTTAACAAATAATTGGTTGTTTGAACCTAAAACATTTTCAACATTAACCTCAAATTTGGTTATATTTACTAAGAAAATTTGGTAGGATTAACAAATCATTAGTAAAATAATTTGTTGCCTTGGTTGATTTAACAAAATAGTTTATCACTGTTATCAATTTATTTCCACTGCTATCCATTAAAATAACCATATGTTTTTGGTTAAATTAACTAAGTTAAAAATTAAATAACCACGATTTGGTTATTTAAAATTAAAATTTTATTCTGTGTGGATCTTGTTCGTCTTTTTAATTAAGAAGTTTGGTTGACCGAAAACCACCAAGATTTTTGCAAAATAGACTTAGATTTTTGTTTCTTTTGACCCAAGTTTTTCTCTGAGTGAATGAATGTTCGAATAAATGCCTGATTGTATGCAACTAACTTCTTGAAGTGTTGTCTTTTTTGGATCTTTTTCAAATACAAATCGTAACACGATTGCCATTCTGTATAGTTCCCTGAGAAAGGGTTAAAGTTTATGTTAAGCCACTTCAGTTCTGTCCGTGTTCATTGAGTTCTTCATCGACATATTTATAGTTGCTGGTAAAACTTTACGTATAGCTCGTTTAAAAAACTCAAAAGTGCTTGTTCAGTAGATTCGGATTTCAGCTGTAATCCCAAAATGTGGATTATCCCAAATGATATTTCATAAGTTTTTTAGTGGTTTAGAGAAATTGCTTAAAAGAGCTAATATATGTCACCCATAAATAATTCTCAGAAACTGACGGCTGTATTTATTGATTCTTCCAAAGTTAGTATTTTCGAAATTCTCTTATCGACCAGTAAGGTTTCTCAATATCGGGTTTTAAATATCGGGGTTTCTCAATTTAATCTTGCAAGACATGTTCAGGTTTTAGCAGTGATAAAATAACTAAAAAAATGTGTGGTCAACTAAATGTCTGTTCTGGTTATATTTGTATACTGTAGCTTAGCCAATATCGGCTTTTACTAAATGATAAAACAAAACCTATACATTTCGCACCTGCCACACAGGGCTTTCTGTGCTTCACTCAGTGGTATGCTCCCAAGATTTTTGGAAACTGAAAATTTAGATTAATCACTATCCATCATTTGTCAAGAGTAGGGGGGAGGTCATTGTATTAACGTGACGACGCTTAAAATTGTCATATTCTGTTGAAGAATACTTCAGCATTCATATTTTATTCCGTTATAAACTTGTGGGGCACACACAAGGGAACAAAGAAAATTGTTTGTTACAATTTTCTTCAAAATTTTTTGCATATCTTAACGTTTTCTTGTAGCACTGATACCAAAGCACCACAAGTCTCTATACGATTATTTCATGGAAGCGTTGGAGGAATATGGTAGTATTGAATTTGAGATCTTTATTGTGCTAAATAATCTTTCAGCTGGTGATGTTTCAGTTCTTAAAATTCTATTTTGCATCCTTATTATTGAGGACCGTTATTGAACATTTGTAAAAGCTCTGAAAATGTTACGTAGTCCACATGCAGAAATTTTTATAATCTCGAGCCAATGACTGCAGCATTTTGAGGGAGCTTTCATAAGGGACCTTTTTCTAAGCAATTTCTTCACTCACAATATTTTTGACTTTCGTTTATTTTAGCGACTATTTGATAAACAGATGTATAAGGCTTGCACAACAAGATTGTGTATATAGTGTGTGGAATCGTGTATATGATTCCTTATTGGTATAATTTTAAATATTTACTCTACGAAAATCATTTAACAATTTTCGATCGACGCGAGTCAATTTTCATGTAATTTTAGATATTTTTTTAATTCAAAACTTGGCTAATTTAGACAATATTTGAAATTTTCGGATTTACAGACTGTCGTTCCGTAATATGTTCTCGGAATCTCCCTATATATAAGAGACCGAAAAGATAGCCATAATCCTATATTTTTGGAAAGCTTAATCCAATTTTTTTAATTGTCCAAAGGCTTTTAATTTTTGTGATATTTGAAATTTTACGATTTTCAAAATTTTCTGTTTTCGTTTCTATATTTACTGTGCAATGAACAGATTTTAACTTTATTTCATCGATTCTCTAGAGATGTTGATGAATAAGCTTCAGTTTCGGTAATCACTTCTTCAGTGAAGCCAAATTTCTTTCCTTGAAGCACTTTTGAAGTCTGTAAACAATTAATAATCGCTGGGGTCAAATCTGGCGAATACAGTAGATGCAAACGCTGTTCCCACTTTGAACACAGCTTTCTCATGCACAAATGTTCGTGCAAAATATGACCAACACGTTCCATTGATATCTTTTCAATGTCACCTATCTCATGTAACGTCACTTTATGGTCTTTCAAAACAATTTCGTGCATTTTTTTATGTTTTCTGGAATCACAGCCTCATTTGGGTGTGCAGAGCGTAGTGCATCGTTGCTGGTTGTACGACCACTTTTAAATTCAGCATGACAGTCAATGATGGTTGATTTTAATGGTGTAGAGTCCGGATAACACTTATCAAGACACTGCTTTGCTTGAACGGTATATTTTCCGCATCAAAAAAATGTTTAATCAACACTCGAAATTCTTTATTTCCTTTGTTTTAAAAGGTGTTTTGCTAAAAAATAAAACATTAGCGGCCAGTTTTGGTTTCAGCAATATTTCCTTGTGAATTTGCAGTAACAGAAAATAATTTTTCATCATAGTTTGCTTTCATGTCAGTAGTACAGTCAACTCTCCTAAAACGCGGTATTTTTATAACGCGATTTCCATATAACGCGTAGTGAAAATGGAAACTGTTCTCCTATAACGCGGCACGATCTCCTTATAACGCGTTTTTTGCGAACGAATAAAAAAGCATGAATGACTCAAGAATTATTTAAGGATTGGTCTTATAATTCATTGAAGTGGAAAGCTTTATGATTGAAAAAAATCTTAGTTTTGTTTATCGTTGATAATGCCAGTAGTCATAGTAAGGAGCACTCAAATGTGAAAATTCTTTATTTTCCTTCTAACTGCACTTCATTAATACAGCCGCCGGACCAAGGAACCATAAAAACTTTCAAAATGTATTACACACGGAAATTTCTTGAAGTCATTTTCAACAGATTATAAGATCAAAAAGGTAAAACTCTTCTTGAAGTTTGGAAAGAATTTTGTATTTTAGATTGCACCCGAATTGTGTCATAGCTTGTACAGAAACTAAACAGTGAACACTTCATGCATGTTTGGAGGTCTTTGTTACTTCAAATGGTTCAAAAGAAAAGTGATATTTCAGATCTACTAACAGATATAGTAAAGATTGCTTCTGCTTTTGGCAACAAAGGGTTTGCAGATAAACAAGTAGAAGATATAGAAGATCTACTTCAGGAACAGAGTTTAAATGAGGTTGACAGAATTAATTGATGAATCTACCTTCAATGTATTTGTGGAGGAAAACTCTAATAACAAATTCGTTTAAAACTTCAGTTATTATTTAAAAACGAACTAGATTTGGCTAGAGAATTAGAATGCTAATTAATCTAAAACGACCCTTCAACCATACGCAGTGAAAAATTTAAAAGAGAATTCCAAACCCGTTTGACACCATACAAAGAGGTTTTGGAAGAACTACAAAATAAAACTACATTTAGTTTTCAACCAAGAAGAAAATTTGTAAAGTGAGGATAATTTTCGGCCAATTAGAAAAAAAAAATTAGACGGCTAATATTTGACAGTGATGTTGAATAATACATAACGCAATATAGTATCATTTTAATTTTTTGTTGGAAATATTTTTTTCTAATTTAGTTATTAATTTTATGAATTATGAATTATGCAATAAATTTAAAATTAAAATATCTAAATAAATTATATAATCTTTATCATTTTATAAAATTCATTCATGAACCCTATTAATCTCAACCTGATAATATATTTTGAGAATGCTTTTTTTATAAAGGTTTATTTTTGTACAATTTATTTATTTCTAAGATTCCATACAACGCGTTCATTCAATTTATATTATTTCTCAGTTTCTTATAACGCATTTTACATAACGCGACAGTGGTTTCCATATAACGGGATGTAAGTTAATATGATTTGTTTATTTCTATGTTTCGCATAACGCGATTTCCATAAAATGCATTTAACTACAATCGAGTTTCTTATAACACTGGTTCCATATAACGCGGTACGAATTAATCGCGTTATAGGAGAGTTGACTGTAATTGTAAGCTGAATCGGTTTTATGAAAGTCTTATTTTTTTGTTTTTATTTAAATCCAACTCTTTCTTCTTTAATTACTACTGATAAATACGCCAACTATAATCAACCATTACTTTCCGATACTGGAAATTCACCAGCAAATATTGCTGAAATCAAAATTGGCCACTAATAATTGATTATTTATAGCTAAGTGGACTTTGCCAAAGCAAAACAGCTAAAATAACAAGTGTTTCAGTTACTAAAACAACTTTAACTTGTAAGCTTGAGGCGAATTCAATGTTGCGTTCTTCCGTTCCTTCCTTACTTCTGATTTTTTTTTAAACCAATTTCATTGGTTCAGAAATTTTCGGCAATTTCAATCTTCCACAAAATTCGATGCCTTGTTAACCTAGCTTTGGAAATCTGAGTATCAATTTTGTAAACAAAATGACAGTGCGAGTTGGCGAGGTGAGCAAGAATTTCGTGTACATATACGGTGTATAATACACAATTTTATATTTGTACTGTGTACTTTGCTCCCTTGTACATGTGCATTCTATTTGTCATTTTTGCGATGGAAGGTACCAAAATAAATGTATCCGGTTGAATCGGTTTAGTTTTTTTGATACTGACGTCTACTCACCTCTTCTATTCGCTTGCTTTTGAGCGATTGAATGAACTAATATTTTGTGTTTTTAGGATTTTATGTTTTAATATTAGTTTGTATGTTTATGATTTAACATTTAAATCTGTGAATTAATTTTAAATTAATTCAAAAATATGAAAACTGAGAAATGTCAATCCAAAAAAAATCAAAACATGATCATGCGCATGCGTCTCGCCTACCAATATAATCAATATGATCAATACTCTATTTTTCCGGTTTGCTCACCTCGCGCTTGTCGCTTTTCGTACAAAATCGACACTCTGGTATCTTGTTTGAGACAAATAAAAATTGCAAGCCATTCGTGTCTTAGTGCTGAAAAAATGTTTTTTCACCACCTTACTACAGTTGTATGATAACGTTTCAACAGATTCAGAGCCTATTAGTTTTTGCGGCGGACCACCTTTGACTAGAAAGTCGGCAACAGCACTTTACTTTCAATGCCCCATGAAAGGCTTTACAGGGAACCCACATAAATATGACAAAGTTTGAGCCCGTGCTCCATACAATCACTGCACAAGATAATTTTGGACCCTGATACTTTGGATTTCAAAGCCTCGAAGGTATACAGAAAATCACGCCTGTTATCTCAGTTTGAAACACCGCAATGTACATGCACAGGCTACCTTATAACCAAAGATTAAGTATGCAACTCTAGAGTGGTTTTTCTTGTTACATTTTTAAATCAAGCGTGAAATCGAGAAAAGTTTCCAGTTGGTTAGTTTTCTGTTGTGATACGGGTTTAAAGAGCCCTCAATATGATTAGTTACTCTCTGTCAAAAAGTTGAGGCGTAGGTGAGTCAAATGGCAAAAATAAATAAACCAAGATCAACTCAGTGCAACAGTTCGAAGAGTTCAGAGAGATAACTGCAGCAGTAAGATCATATCTGAGCTACAATCATGCATGAGAATGTTACTATTTTTATTAAAAATTTAAACTCCGCTGCTTGGTGAAGAATTCTAACGAATTGTTTCGCATTAAATCCAGAAACAACATCACCACAAAGATGGACATGACCACATAGATACCTGCGTCGTAAAGTTGGTCCTGTCCACTGCGTCCACCGTTGCTTATCCAGTTCCATTTTCTCGTATAATGAGCTAGAAATATTGTACTGCATGTCGCGTCCACAAATGTTTTTTTAAATAATATTATTTAGTAAATTATGGTAATAACTTTCTTTGTAGAGAAAGAAAATTTGGGGGGAAAAATGTTTGCATAGAACGCAGTTGTGAACTGAAGACTGGCTTAAATTGATGTTTTTTGGAAATGAAACATATGAATTGCCAAAGTTTAACTAAATAAAGCTACCCAACCGGAGCAGCTGGCATAAACAGCAGTTCTGGCGGATGAATAACGGAACAGGAAGTAAACTGATTTAAAGTGAAATATGAGTAAATTTATATAAATGCAACGGATTAAAACCAACATAATGTAGTATTACCTAAATACTGAAAAATACACCAATAGCATTGCTTAGCATGGCAAAATGGCTCCAATTCTCAATTTCTAATATTTCTATTCATACCAAACAAGCTATTTTGCATCCTCTAACAAGTACATAAGTTTCTTAAATCCAGAAGTTGAATAAATATACAATTAGTTGTTTGTAATATTTTAATCTAATTGAGATCCACACTCGAATTTCCCGATTCCGTAACAGGCCATTAAACTGAATATATTTAAATATTTTATTAATCAAAACTAATGGGTTGTACACTGAACACCGGTATCATATAAGGCCAATCGTTTTACCATAGTTAAACTAATTCTTATTTAAACAAAACAAAACTAAGTTACGTAGTTATATCAAGTAATAAATAAATCTTATAACTAAAAACCATTCCAAAATCGTGATACTTTCAAAACGATAATATTCCATTTAGCTGCATGTATTTTACTCAATTAACGTTCGTTCATATAAACAAAAACCCATTAGTTAAATTACCTGCTATTATTGTTATATATATTCCATTGAAAATGGCGCACATAAAACATATGTATAGGAAAACCAAAATATTATCTTATGTACTCCGGTACGTACCTTTAATTTAACCTTGCGATATAAAACAAAAATTCGTAGATTGCAAAAAAAAAACATCAACGATCTTAAGTATTTTTCCGCAATCTTAAAATTCTTTTAATATAAAAACAATGACACTACACTACATCTATTATTAATTATAAGATACGTACATATTTTCAGCATCTTGTATATAGGCATATTGTATACATGCCTGTAATATTTGATATTGTTGTTTATAATGCCTTTTGAAACCAAAACACCTAAATATTATGTCTTGAGTTTAGCTTAAAGGCTGATTTATATATTATTATAGCATTGAATTTCTTGTTCATGTATAGGATTAAACAACTACAACAATAATGTTTAGAAAGAATTTTTTTTGTTTCATGTTGTAAAAAATATAAATAATAAAATTTACCTTCACTTTACACATTATAAGCAAGTAATCTACTTTAATATTTACGTTTTTCATAATAAACAAAAATTCGACCAACTTTCGAGATCTTATAATAAACTTATGCACACATACACGTAAATGCTCAACACAAAATATGTATGATGTATTCAAGATTTCTCACTCTCCCGTCCGCATCTCTATAATTTTTATTGCTGTATTCATTAACACAATTTAATATTTCTAACAAAATGCTTGTAAGATTTTAACAAAAAATCAAAGTTTCGTCGCTTAAAATTCATTGAAATCTTTCGATTACTCTTAAATATCAAGATAATATGCCGAGGTTATTGCATTTTAAAATGATTAAAATATCTTATCTTGAGCGCGGAAATAAAAGTCAAAAGCATATATGTTTTATAGAAACAACATAATTATAAAGATGATAAAGTTATGGTTGATGTGTTGTTTACATTGTTTTTAGACTGCTGCATTATAGATTAGTTGCAGATAAATTAAAGTTGGCGTGAACACTTATATCATAAAAAATTTACTTTGGAATTTTCTTGTAGTATCTCTAACGTTTCACGTCGTAATATAAAATTATGTCTATCAGTGAGAAACGGGTATCGTCCTATCGCTTTTGCTGCGATTCCCGTAAATTTGACCTTAATACTTGTGAATTGCCATTTAACTGCAAAAAGTTTCATCGAAATGTTTATAAATAAAACGGCATATTCCAATTGGACTATTGCGTATTAGTGTTACACTGTAAAAAATTATTTTTTAATGAGGCATATTATATAAACTCCGAAACAGATAAGAAGTGCTATCCCTTTTTAAACAAATATTCGTTCCTGGTATTTTTCAAATTGGAATTTTATTTAAAAATAATATTAAAAACTAAATATTTTAAGACCAAGTGAAAACATGTCACCTGTTTGGGAATCTTCGAAGATGTCATCAAGTTGATAAACTAGCCCCTGATACTGAGTATTAAACTGTCTATTTGCCATGTCCAAGCGGTCTCCAATATTCTCAGCTGTTTATTTAATTTGTATGTCACACCCACTTTTTGAGTAGTTTATGTTTCGATTAATATTATGAAGATCTCAGGGATTCTCCAAAGACGTCGTCAGGATGTTACAATAGCTCTTTGCCCTGGTCTCTAAATTGATAATTCAGGAGACCGCTGGAACACGACATATAGATGGTTTATTACATAGTACACAGAGCTACCGCAACCTCCTGATGACGTCTTAGAAGAATCCTTGAAATCCTCATAGCATTAGTCGAAATATAAATTATTCAAACAGTAGAAATCGGCATGTCATACATCTTATATTAAAAATTGAGAATTCGGAGAGAACGTTTTATATACGGCTCCTCACTTGAAAATATTTTATCGACTTCATGGCATCTTAAACAATCCTTTAAAAAATATTTTCAAAATTCTTATAAGAAATTAGACTAACAGTGTAACACTAATACAATGATATATTTGTTAAAATTTTCTCTCCCGTATAATAAAATATATATTTTTCTATCGACAATGGAAGCTCGATTTACAAGTCTCTATTAACTGGATGTTATGTGAAAAAATTGAATAAAAAATTTGTTTCGATCAACGTTATAAGTATTTCAAATAGCGCCGCTTTACTAAAAGAACCACTATTTTCGGTACCGACCCACCGAAAATAGTAGTTCCACTGAAAATAAACTCTTGGACCTAGGCTCTGGGCATTGTAGCTCTTAAACCTATTTGTTTTTTTTTTTAAATCACTGCCATCTGTTCTGGCGCCGAAGCACACACCCTGCTCTTTCGCGGTTCATTTTCCCATCCTACTTTAGACATACGGCTATATGACCGATTTTAAGTTACCATGCCGGCTCCATGCCAGCTTAGTACTGGACATGGAAGATGGGCCGGCCCATGAGTTTTACATGCCGATAGGGGGTCGTAGTTGTGTTCCTTTTAATCACAGATCGTAATCTGTTGAAAGTCGGTGAAGTTAGCCTGAAATTCCATCACGAGTTTTTTGATGCGTTTCTTGGCTAAAGTGTAGTCAACCCGAAAAAAGTGTAGTCGTTACAAAAATGTAGTGCTATCCCGAAACCCCGAACTATTTGAGTATTTCTGGCATAAAAGCAATCGTTACATAAAAATGTAGGATTATCCCGAAATTAAAATCTAATACAAATTTAATTTTAATTTACACATTTTTAATAAACATTTTTTGAAAACTGTCAAAAATTGTTGGAACATCTTATTGTGGACTAACCGTGCAATATTATAATTTAATAAAAAAAATCTTAAAATTTTAAAAAGCCTATTGGAATAAAACATAAAAAAAATAGAATTAGAAAATTAAGCTAAATTGAAAAGCGCATTGGCAATTCATGACAATAAAATAAGCAAACCATAATACCAGAGATAAATTGCACTAATGGTATATACGGCTATTTCGGTCTTGGCTGTGCTAATAAACCCTGCGAATTTCATTTTCATATCAGGTGGAAAAATGATGTATATGATGTGTATTTGTGTGGATAAAGACCTCTCGAGTGAGTGAATTCTCAGAGAATTTTTTTTAAAATATATTAGGAAAACTTAAGGGTTTACTTTCTTTTACGGAATAAAATAAAGTATAACAGTCATGAAAATTGTTGAGAGTTGAGAATTTTGCAGATTTATCATTCGCTATATCGGCACAAGTCGTTTTTAAAAAATCTCTGTGTGTATGTGTGTGATCTGTGCAGATTAAAAGTTTGTGGCTTCTCTATATCCCTGAAGGAGCAACTGATCGAGCTGAACTTTGGACTTAAGCTTTTTCCATAAATGGATGGTCGCAGTTTCCGAAATCGGAAGTGTAAGCTTCCATAGAAGTTCTTCCGAGAAAAACGATTATGTTCTAAATGATTCTAAACTAAATTTGCAACAATAGCGGTCATGTTTTCTAAAACTTTAGCCGAAATTACGAAATAAAATTTTGTATTACGAACGGAATTTCATACTTAAGCGTTTTTCATAAATTGGGGGTCCCCGTGATGTATGGCTGCCATCGGTCTACCGGAAGTGGCCGCTACCTAAATATTTTGAGAAGCTTATAGCATTTACTAAAAAACGATTAAAAACGAAAAGATGTAAATTAAGTTTTCACAAAAATTTTCCTTTTTTGTATTTTTAACAGTGAGTATTTATTATTACTGCTTCATGCTGCCATCTTTTGTATTATATGTGTGATACTTAAATGTGTTCTACTGACATCTATTTATAAAACAATTCATTTAAAATGCCACATTCACTGCACTTTTCTTTGTTTTGTTTGGGGTATACGCAATTTGACGGTAGAATTTGATAGACTCATCGAAAAATGTAAGAACTTCTGAGTAAATTCTCTTTTAAGTTGGTAAAAGTTTTTGATGTGGGTGTTAAAAAAATATTAATTGTTGATTTTTGAATGTTGCAAGATTCAGGCATTGGCATAGAGGTCACGATTTTAATGTTTCTTACCTATTTGGACACCTTTTTTGTATTCAAGCATTCTTTTGAAGCAGGTTAAAATAAACACTGATTGGAACAATTCTCAATCTTGAGTTTGGGATACGTTCAAATAAGATTTCAGTGAAACTTCAGTTTCTGATTCCAAACATAGACATACCTACATTATGTGATATATTCTACAATCTGCTCAAAAAAATTGAGATTTTGCCATACCTTACTAATGGGTTAACGAACTTTTACTTATTTTATCAAGCCCTATTTAAACAACGAATCCTGTTTGCACGTAACATAAATGTCATGTTTTACGAAATCCGAATGAAAAATAACACGGGAAAAATATTTAACATTTTTGAGTTCTAATTTCTAAACCATCTACCAACTACTTTGGGCAATTAATGTATTGTATAACCGCATATTGTCCTTGCACTAAAAAATCCATTTTCAAGTTCATCTAACCGAAAATGTTAAAATTCACCAAAAACTGACCTTGAATGTTTAAAAGGGAGCATTGCCATTGAGCTTCGAAATTCGGAGTTGGTCTGGATCGCGAGACATAAACAGCGAAGACGCTGGTAGAGGCCCCAAAGATGCAATCATTGTTAAATAGTTAGAGCAGCATTAAGCCTAAAACCTCATGTGGGTAATTAATTAACAACACCAAGTGTTTGAGATGAGTGCGAGAGTTGTTTGAATCTTTAATGAAACCGGTTCCTGGTTTTCCAGGTGTTCACCAAAGACACCTAATTACTGTTCACAATGATCATAGAGATGCCTTATAAAATTTGTTTTCAACCAATAATTTAGATAAATTAAGAGTAATCAACAATTGGAAAAACACCAAGAAAATTCCGCGGAACAAACTTAATGGTTTTTAAGGTTTAACTCAATTGATTTTTTTGTAGAATTTGGCTTACATTTCCACTTCAGGTATAAAATTTAAATGCTTGAGATAATAATTGATGTGATAAATGGAACGACTTGAATCGAATGGAATCTCTAGCAAATCTAAATTTGCTTTTTTGCCTTTTAACACAATGAAAAATGCAGTCTGCTACGCCAAATAGAATTAGTTTAACAAGATTGTTTGGAATTATAATGAGACCGGCAGAATGAAATTGAAATCTAAATTCTTTAGTTGAATTCAGAACGTAAACTTGTTGTTTTTAGTTGGTGGCCGCCTTAACGTGTTCCACTGAACTATATTCAAATTAAACTCAACTTAAATGCTTGCCCCTGTAAAATAGTTTTAACTAACGGTCTTCACCAATAATTAATTCGTTGTGACAAGCAAAAATTTAAGACACCGCGGTAGAACAAATCGTTTGCTTCTTAAAGCCCACATTTTATAAGGTAAGAAGTACAAACTATTTATATGTAGTAGTAGTAGTAGTAGTAGTAATAGTATTAATCAAAGGGTCAATTATACCGTTTAGCCTTTCTCTAAAAAATCAACCTTAAGAATTATGACTATGCGTAAAGTTTCGAACTATTATGTACATTACATAGACAGAAGAACATTTGGACCACAAAACAAAATTATTATTTCTAAATGGTTAAGTTTGTTTAATGATCTTTTAATTAAAATTTATTATGAAATGTAAAATTAATGACAGAAATATGACTGTTCATTTATTTTTAAAAGATTATGATATCTTAATCGAGCGATAATGTAATTTATACTCAAATAGGCTAGATTTTATCAGGACGTTTTTGTTGTTATTTGTGTAGTTCGCTCCATATTGAGTATAATTCTTTAGATTCGTTAATGGCTCGGATTTAAATCAAAATAGCATAATTTCTAATTTTTAATCCAGACTTTGGAGTCTTCTTTGACTATGTTTTTGAGAATAATGCCTCAGAAACACGTTACAAGCACAAACACAAATTATATGTTTAATTCAACAGTAAATTAAAATCTTTTTACCTTACTAATGGTAATCATTTCTACCTATGGTCAACAGTTTGATCTTTAAAATTTGTATTAAACGATAATTTTGATTCTGCACCTAAATACAAAAATTGACAAAACTTAAAATTTCTGAATTTACGAAAATTAAAAATAGTAATCAATAATTGGAAATTGGATTTTAGAATGGCATTCCATACAGAGGGGAATATGGAATTTACGAAACCAATTCTAAACAACGGCGATACTCATCAAGAAGAATATTGGAATTTACAACAGTGTAAATCATCAAGCGATGCACATAGAGTGCCAGGCAGAACTGATCAATACGTCATCAAATTTATGTCTACAGTGCTTTTCTGAACTGAAGATGGCAGTAACGTTCGTAAAAAGCACTAGACATGTTTAACGAAATGTTTAATGCGTATTTTCAAAATATAACAATTAAATTTTTACAAAATAACTCGTACTACAATTTTTAATTGATACTATTGTAAGATTTCCTTCTTTTTTCACCACGATTAACATTTCACAAAAAAAAATTATACAAAAAAAACAATCATTTATTTGATCGTACTGCCATCTATAGCCAGAGATTGGAACCGTCGACATAAAATTATCAGATACACTGATGCCACACAGGGTATCACAGAAACCGTATTTTGCTTCGTTTCTTTCCCCGTTTACCTATGATACGAGTTTTAATTGCGACTTAAACAAATTTTCGGTGCAACCACACTAACAAAAACATAAATGAAATAAAAAAATATTTCAAGGACATTTTTGACTCATTTTAGTTTTTAATTTTATTTTCGAGAGAGCAGAACAAAACAAAATAAAACACACATACATATGGAGAAATGTGGGGTACGAGAAAAGTTCTTAGAATTTAAGTTTCTACAAATCTAGATTGTTTTGAGAATTTTAAACTCTTAGCTAAGTCGGAATAAAAACTCATCTCCTGGTGGCAGTACCAACAATCTAAATTTATAGAAAATTAAATTCTAAGAACTTTTCTCTTACCCCACATTTCTCTACGACTTATAAATTAAAAGTTATATGAGAAATTATTATATTCATTATCTATTACAACTAGTTGGCCTTGAAAAAATAATCAAAAATCCAAAAATCTCGTGTGGCATCAGCCATAGAGCAAAATTTTTAAAGCAATAGTATCCATTAGTATCTAGATGCACTGCACAATGCCTTCTAAACTACTGGCCGCTTACACCAAATGATGACGACACGCTAAGTCGACGTTGTTGTTGCTTTCTCTAGTTGCTTTGTTAGTGTAAATATCCTAAAATTATTATTGCGCAGTCTCGGTATAGACTTAAATTGACGTCATATGCGAAAAATGAGAGTAGTAAAAGGCCAATAGTATAGAAGGCATTGCACTGCATCAAGACAGAAGAATTGATGACGTGGCATGTTTACGAATACAACTACAAGCAAGTGATTTACAATTGCAAAACACATACATCGACAGATACAATAAAAGGAATCATCTCGAACAGCGATGCACAAGTATATAAGTGCGAGCAATTTGGAACGCAGTCACAGTTGTAATTAAACAGTGAATAGTGCAAGTTATGTGCAAAAGTGAAATTGTGTGGTAAATAGTGAAAAAGTGAATTGTTGAAGAAGATGGTGTAAATAAAATTTACAAATTAACAGCACAAGTGTTTTAATTGCAAAATCCAGTAAGAATCTTAAACGCCCCAAATTCGTCCCATTTGGTGTCAGAAGTGGGATCGAGTACAGTGTAGAAACGGAAAGTCTATCGCTTAATCAATCATTTCATCACCGAAATGAAGATTTTATTTGGAAGACGTTGCAGTGCTAGAGATACTTGTAAAGGGAACGCTTAAAAGTGCTTATCGCGTGGAAAGAACCATAGACCATAGGGGTGTCCAGCAAAAGATTCCAGTATAAGAATATCACTGTAAAGAGAGGGAGAGAGAGCAATCTAGAAGGCCGCGAGAAGAAGGAGTGCTGGAACGTGACGAGGCAATGAAAGGATCAGGAGCAGGATGAAGCGGCCGGAATGCAATCAATGAATTAGCCGGATGGGAACAGCCGTAAATGCAACCGCGTGACAGACATAATGTTTTTCTACGAGGTGATTTAGTATGGTTGTGCAATCCCAGGAGACGTAAAGACAGATCTCAAAAAGTACAACGCAATTGGAAATTTTCATACAAAACTATTAAGAGATCAGCGACGATGTGTATCGTCAAGAAACCCTTGTAGATTCACGAAAAGTCGTCAAATGCCGGTTCGGGATGAAGAAATTAAAGGTGGGGGTAATGCCACGAATTCCACTCTACACGGATAAAACAGTTGATGGTCGAGTGCTTAAGGTGTACTGTGTTATCATCCCAACGGTCGATGGTTCGAGTCCAATCCGAGGCAGCAATTATATTGAACGATTATTATTCTTAACATGAATTGACGTTATAGCATAAAATATTCTTCCAATACTGATTTAGAATTGGATTTTGGAACGGCATTCTATGGAATTAATGAAAGCAATCGTAAACGGCAGCGATAATTGTCATGTAAAATACTGAAATTAACAACGGCGTTAATCATCAAGACAGGGAAATTGACGACGTAGAATGATCGCGAATACAATTCGTGCAATTAGAGTCGTTTATTAACTTATAAAAAGAATAATTATTATTACAAGCGATAATATAAAATTATATTCAATATTCTTACAAAATATCGAGGAGTCATTGTCAAACATAAAAAGGTAGAATTACCCCACTAAAATACAAGAATTGTTATTGCATCCCCTTAACTGAGTACCTCTACTATGTTGAGGGGAGACAACGGAGTAGTCGTTCCATCTATAATGTGAAATAAAATTCCACTTCACAGTTAAACACAGTCTCTATTTCCAATCAATAATGCAAGAAAAACGAGGATACACTGAAAGCGATGACGACGCAACGATGTCACATTTTATGAGACACTCACTAAATTATAGTGTGACATACAGGTGTGTTACAGACGGAAACAAAATTTTTGAGTGCTTGAAAACTAGCCGCTCTACACTAGTTGCAAGAAAACCAAAGGCACCTGTGATAAAAACAAGTGCAAAAAGAGCACTGACATTGTAAAACCCGTAACTGGTAAGGAGTCTACCATTGCTAAAGGACTAGAACGGCAAGCGGTTAAATTAAATTTGAATTAATATGTTTATGTTACCTATGGTGGCTGTTGGTAGCAGGACAATAAAGATGGTGTCATTTAAAACAACAAAATGGTGTCAATAAAAAAGCTTTAAGAAAAAAAGTTTTCTTTATGTTGATAAGATTAGAACTAAGGAAAGATGGTGTTTAAAACAAAATAAGTACTTCTCTCCTAAGTGCTCCGATTTTGTAAATGCTATCGTTGCACGGGAAATCAGCAGTCTACATGCTCAGATGCGAACTATATAATTGAAGCAGTTGCGAAGGTGGTAATAGCTCGAAAACTACTGACCATATATTATGCGATTATGATCTCGCCGATAGTTGGAATTAATCAGACAGTAGGAGAGTGAAAAGCCTAGGTTGAAACGCAAAACCATAGTAAGGTTTCAGTGGTTTGACACTGCATATTGCAAGCTCCATGTCAAACCTGTACATTGACATGGACGGTCATCAGAGGGTCTTAGTTGTGTTTATTAACATCACCGATTGTAATCGATAATGAAAATTCGATTTGCATCATCCTCTGATGGGATTCGAACCCAGTACCTCACGGTCCAAGTGCCGAAGCTTTAACCACTGCACCACTTGTCCGGTCAAAACCTTAGTAGTGCAACTAGATTTTGCAAATTATTATTATTATTTATTTTTATGATTTTAAGTTACATGACTGAGTGTGTATATGTGCCCAATTGTACAATGAACGAATAAAAAGGTAGTAGACGAGCAGGGGCCTCCAAGCGGCAGGGCCGGGCACAGGTGTTAGGCCTATAGCATGTCGAACTCAGACTAACAGTACAGAATAAGAACGATGCAGTGGGATTCAATTTACTTTAGTTTCTTTCTTAATGGAACAATTCAAAATGGAGAACTTCATTATTTTCTCACATCTAAAGTATTTGGACAGACTTTTTTTTACTGATAATGAAGCACATTTATACAAATGTTGTGATTAATGTTCGAAATCAGTAACTGCGAAATTAAAAAATTTTCAAAACGATCACACGACTAAAAATCGATTTTTAAATTTAGCCTTCTACTGTCATGATTGCTGATCCTCTCGCCTAAATACCCGTAGTATTGTTTAAATAACCAAAAATACTAAAATCAATTAAAAAACTGATTTATCGACTGAAGTTTCCTAGTAACCCCAACATTATTGTTGCGGACAACCTATAGCCGGATTTAGACTCGCACAGAGTTATGTATATTGATCAAGCTCATGAAAGTACATTAAATACTGATATTTTATTTGATCTCGTTAAGAGGTGTAAAGGAAGTAACTTGACTTCAACCAGAATTATTGATTTATACAAAGTAGCGTTTCCGAAAAAATTTGAAAATACTCCCATTTTTAGGGTTCCTTGTGTCGACGCCTATTACGAAAGTTACGGGTGCTATCAGTGTACGATAATACCGAGTGATGGCCCGAGACCAAACGGCATGGCCGACGGTATGGGTATTCCAATATGAGCCAAATCCAGCAAAAGTTAAGCACTTCGAACCTTTTGGTTTCGGACTCGCACCGTGATAATATTTTTTGAGCATTTCGTTCGACCAATTAATACGAGTCTTTTTTTGAGCGGGCCAAAAGTCGAATTAAGTTCATCAATGCATTGTTGTTGAGCTAGTCTACGTCGAAAGTTGTAAAAACTAATTGCAAGAAAATTTTCACGATTTAGTTTCATTTTTGCACTGAAATGAAATTTTGAAATCACTATAAAAAAATTTCGGCGCTATTTTCGACGGTATGAGTATTCCAATATGAACCAAATCCAATAAAAGTTGTTCGCATACGAAGCACTTCGAAGCAAATGGTCGCTTGTTTTTTTCTGAAGAATTTACCTGAATTGTACACAACCATTTGTTTGTCAGAAGTTTTCAGGGAAATAAGGAAAACAAACCGCCGACGAACGGTCATTCTCCACCACGATAATGTGAGCTCCCGCACATCGGCACAAACAACTGAGTAGACAAAATATCGAACCAATGGGCCTGTATAGTACTGGTTTGGAACCCAAAGACTTATTCCCGCATATCAAAAACAAATTGCGAGGTCAACGGTTTTCGACACCTGCAGACGTCGTTGGTTCAAATGCATGCAAAAGTATATTGATCTGCCTGGAGAATATTTTGAAAAACAATAAAGCCATTTTTAATAAATAAATATTTGGTTTTGCTCTCTTATCCCCTGCGCCAGCTAATAAACGAGAACTTTAAGATAATACAAGTCCAAAAATAAAACGGATAAACTTTGGAAATACACTCACATTATCTCTTATCAATCTTTAGGTGCAATAAAATTGTCAAATAGTAACCTAATTAAAAGCAGATTAGGCAGATCTAACCTGACACAATAATTTACGGGCTCAAATTGTTATATTGAACTTAATTTTATACATAAAAATTTGTACATTGGCGACAAAAGTATATTCAATTATCAGGGAGGTGGAGCCGGTAGTTTTTTTATCTACCGGTATTTCTGCTTGTTGCTGTTAACTAACTTCTTTAACAGTTTAGTTTAGTTGTCATATTTGAGCAAGGCAAGAGCAAAAAATTACCAATATGTCCTATTAGAAATATTAATACTGTAATACGTTTGTTTGTTTTGTAAAAATAGATTTTTACTTCTAAGACCTACAACATTTTTTACGAATTATCGACATATTCTACCAATCCTCGACATTGTCAACTCAAAAATTAATTGTTCACACTATTTTCGATACCAACAATTGGCTGGCAGCGGCATAAGATAGGACGTGAAAAGGGAGCCATGAAAGAGTTGAGAGTGCTTCGGCTCCAGAACCGAGTGCAAAGATAATAAAAGACATTAAAACAAGATAAAATATTACCACATTGAAAAACAGACAAGAAGTAAGGTACATACTGGGCTCAACAAATTATATTATTTAAAAGATTAAACATTACACCAACGATCATAAAAATTCAATTTTAGAAATCGAATTTCTTTTAATCACAAATATCTGGAAACGCGATAAAATTTCCAAAACAAATTTTTACAACTTTTAACTTTTTATACACAAATTCGTCATGATCATAAATTCAGATCGTAAAATGTATGTAATTTGATTTCCTTTAGTTTTGTACTGCTAAACAAACAAAAATATTATCATAACGAGACAAAAATTTCTTTAATGTTGACTTTCATTCATCAAATCATAAACAGAGTTGAGTGCGAATTCCGGTTTTAGACAGTTTATTTCCGATAGTAAAACAAATCATTAAAATTGAAAGGTGGATAATAATTAAGTCCCGTATACATACTGTGGGAAACCAATCTATAAATTAATAATCAATTTAGTACTCCACACCTGAACTAATACGATATTATCTTACAACAAAGTACTTCCCATATAAACAAAAATAAGACAGGAAGCCGTCACAGAGATCACAATAATTCTGGACCATTAAAAATGTACGTACATAAATAAAATATTTACAGTTTGTTTGAAGAACTTACCAATAAATAGGCTTTCTTTGTGATTCAATCTTTTTAAGGTAAAAGTAATATTTTTTTTATTAATACAAATATAAATTTTTTATTATTCTTTAAAACACTTAAAATTGATCCAATTCGTTTTGGTTGAAAGTATTTTTTATACTCTTATGATCAATAAGATCTTATATAAAGAGTTTATGTAAATATGTTTTTAACACTAAACGTGAACACTTCAAACTATATTTTTCACTTTAAAACCATAAACTACATAATATATAATATTCACAAATAATATAAAATGTAATCCAGAACCAGGTTTGGCATCCTTTATTGGAAACCAACGTAATTTGAACCAAATTGCACACACAAAAAATATTGGGCGCGAACTACTTAAATCGATTCGAACTGTACGAAACACTGACAGAAGTAAGAAACGTTGTAACCGCATACAAATTCAATACACAACTAAACATATTTTAAGATTCGCTTGTTGATTTTCTTAATGAGAGAGTATAATTCCGAGGTAGAATACCAAAACTAAGGTAACATACATGTACATAAAAAAAAATATAAACAAACCTCACTTCCAGCAGTTCAATTTGTACGTTTTGTGTACAAGAAATGAATTTTATTTTTTATATAAGAATGAATTTAAGAAAAGAAAACGTATAAAACACTGAGTCATTACGCTAAAATTTTATATGAACGGCATTAGTGTTTGTGGCCAATACATTTGAAGATCTTGCTTAGGTGTATGAAACACATATAAAGCGATGTTGCGTACAGGTTGATGAAAAATAATTGATAAAATCAGAATTGAGTGAGCTGAGCCGCTGCATTCCAAAATTAAATTTTCTCATTCGAGAGAATCAAGATAAAAATGTTGTATAAGAAATTTTTCTTTAAATACAGTCACCTAATAAACTGCATAGTATATTCGTAATTACTTTATAGTTTACTTCTTCATATATAATATAATCACATTTGACGTGCATTACATATGTACTCAAACAAACAAAAGAAGAAATAAACTACTGTACGAAGGCAAAAACCTTAAAAAAAAAATTAAAAATTTCGGTTGAGTGATTCCATTTTTATTATTTCTAACGAAAGTGAATTATAATTTTATTTAAAAGTATAAAATTAACAGCAAACTCCATAATTTTAATTGGTTTACAAAAACTAAAATAATATTATGAAGAAGGTACATTGAAATACGTTGATGATTATGAAAGAATGGGCATAGCCAATATGTCGTGTGTATTTTAAGGGCCATTAGAATATTTTCATGGTTACTGATGATGCTCATTTGAATATCTTATGCTAATTCTAAACCCCATTATAAATTCAAAAATTTTAGGTTGTACTTTGATGAACTTCTCCAAGTTTAATCTAGGTCGCCTAAAAATATTTTTATTATGTTGACAATAAAATTATATGTTTCATATGAAAAGAAAGATGTCATGTGTATAAATCTAAATAAAGATTTGTATTTCTTAGTTTTTTGTTTGACATATATTGTTAGATAAGATATTATCACGACATAACTATATGAGTATAGTTTTATAACTTGAGATCACTCTATTTCGTAAATAACGGTTTTAATATTGATTATGAGACGCGTGGTTACCGAAATCATCATCAAAGATGTATAAGAAGAGAGCAGTCGATTTATACTGTTTGACGCCCTTTCGTAGTGGTAAACCGATATGAACTCTTAATATTCTTGAGACTTAAAAGGTGGCGAAAGACGGTTTGTTTATATTAGCAAGTAGATTAGGAAATCTGACAAGGGTGTGCACAATCCTGTATAACATAATCGGAAATGTGTTCATTTCGTATAATATTACAACTGATTCAGAGATAATCTAGTAATTTACGGCTCTTAAGCTAGCAGAACCCATACAGCAGAACATTATAAGATAGTATGGATAATTATAGGCTAATAATAGGCTAATTAAATGCTCTATTAAAAAATTGTGGGCTCCATCCTTTCCAACTAAAACGCGGGTTTTGCTAGCTTTAGAAAAAGTATGAAGAACTCATATCGAAAAACGATTTAAAAACAATTGGAAAATTAAAGGTTAAGTTTAGGCTAGTTAAATGCCCTATTTAAATTTTTTTATTCTGATCGTTCGAGGAAAAGCATAAGGCTTTATCACTTAAAAGCTAGCAGAACCGCAATCGAAAATCGGACCAAAACTCAAATTAGAACGCAAAACAAGTTTGACTAAAAGTTGACATAAAAATAATTTTAGGCTATTTATGGCCTAATCAAATGTCCCATCGAAAATTTTCGGGCTTACAAAATTTGTATTCAAACTTTTGGTCCGATTTTCGATTTGCGTTCTGCTACCTTTAGATTAAAGGACCAGAATTTCGGACAAGAACAAGTTGAGTCCAAAATTATTAGTGGGACATTTGATTAGGCCATAATGAGCCTTAAATTTTTTAAGTGAAAAGCCTTATGCTTTTCCTAGAACGATCAGAATAAAAAAAATTTAAATAGGACATTTAACTAGCCTAAAATTAACCTTTAATTTTTAACTGTTTTAAAATTGGTTTTCGATATGGGTCAGGGTTGCCAACCCTATACATTTGACCCGTAGATTCTGGGGTTTGAATACACTTTCTGGGGCTGCGGCTCTGATCTTTATTTTCTGGGGTTAACTAATAAATTATATCCCCATCACTGAATATTTTTTTAATTTTTACCGTTTCATCAAAGAGTTTGAAAAAAGAAAAAAACTGCTCATCTCACGTGGCCGAGCCATCTCACTAGATTGGATTTGATGAATCCGATAATATCACAATCTCCAAGTATTTGCTTTATCTCGTGGTTCATGCGAATCCGATATTCATTGTTCGCGACTTTAATTGGACCAAAGATGGAGCGAATGACCTTCCTTTCGAAATTTGATAACAATCTACAATCATTAGTGGTCATGGTCCAGCTCTCGCTTCCGAAAGCCAGCACAGGTCTTATTAGTGCTTTATAAAGTGCGAGCTTGCACGACTGCGATAGATGTCTAGATTGCAATAATTTTGATTGGGCGTAGAAAACTCGATGTGCGGCAGCTATTCGGGCTTTTATTTCTGCCTGCATGTCATTTGATGATGTTATAACTGACCCGAGGTATTTGAAATTTTCAACGCGATCAAAATTGTGGTCGCCAATTCCGAGATTTGCCATGGGGATGTTCCTGGGTGTTGATACAAATTTGGTTTTGCTACTGTTCACCTTCAAACCAAGTCTTCTTGCGCAGCGATCGAGCGGCACGAAACTGTCTTTGATATCGCTAGGTCTTCGGCCAAGAAGCACGATATCATCTGCATATTCAAGAATTTGGCCTGATTTATTAAATATACAGCGCGAAGTTTCGATGTTGCTTTTCCTCACTACGTACTCAAGCGCCAAATTGAACAGCACAGGCGCGAGTGCATCTCCCTGTCGAACACCAGATGTTATTTCAAGGGAGTCTGACACAGTTCCTTCGATTACAATTCTACATACAGACCCAGACGTTGTTAATTTGCACAGAGAAACGAGTTTCTCTGGAATTCCTAGGCATATGAGCGCGGCCCAAAGGTTATCGCGGTTTATACTGTCATATGCCTGACGGAAGTCTATATATAATTGATGTATGGTTATGTTGTACTCCCAACATTTTTCCAGGATCATCCTCATGGTGAAACTCTGGTCACTGGTCGATCGGTTGGGACGGAAACCACACTGATAATCGCCAATGATGTTTTCGGCGAAAGGGATGAGTCTGGCAAGTACAACATTAGCCAACACTTTGTAAGCAGTGTTCAATAGAGCTACACCACGATAGTTTTCACATTTAAGACGGTCGCCTTTTTTATGCAACGGACATATGAGCGCGGTCTTCCAATTCTCCGGCAGCTCTTCTTGGTCCCAAATACAGACGATGAGATCGTGTAGACTTGTTGCAAGAGTAGCGCCTCCGAGTTTTATTAATTCTGCGGGGATTCCATCGAGACCGGGTGCCTTGCCGTTTTTCAATCGACTAATAGCTGCGTCTACTTCCTCCACTGTGGGATATTCGACGAAGACCTCATCACCTGGAGGAGCTATTGCTCTAATGGGGGTCACGTCGTCATTCCGATTTAGTAGATTTTGAAAGTAGGTTTGCCATACTGAGAGAACATCAGCCACGTTTGTTCTCAATTCTCCATTCCCGTCTTTGATGGCTGTACTTCTTGGGTGGAAGTCTTTAGTGAGATTCCTGGCATTAGCAAAACAGTCCCTTGAGTTTCCTACTTCCTCTTGGAAGCTGATGTTTTCGATGCATAATCTCATATGATCGCGTTTCTTTTGACGAAGGTATTTAGTCGTGGCTTTCCTGGCGCGGAGATATTCTGCATGTGTGCTTCTAGTGTTGCGAGCCAACCATTTTTCTCGAAGCTTTTGTTTATTTGCGACGATCAGGCGACATTGATCATCGAACCAATCATTGCGGGGTCTCGGAGGTCTTCTTCCGATAGTGTTTTGCGCCGCAGTGGTAATGGCTGACTGTATTGTGTGCCACTGCTCCTGAATGTTAGAAGGAGCTTCTTCGTTGTTGCTAGGCCGCTCTAGATAGTTAGTGACAGCTGATTGGTAACTCTGCAGTGACGCTTGGTCTTTTAGAGCATCCACATTCCATCGAGCGGTTTTTTGTGCTTGTCTGTTGAACGTTGATGACAGTTTGCACTTATATTTAAATATGACAAGCATATGATCGCTGTCCATATCTGCACCCCTGTAGGATCTAACGTCAGATATACTGGTCGAGTGTCTCTTAGACACTATGACGTGATCAATTTGGTTTTCCGTTCTTCCATCATTCGATCTCCACGTTACTTTGTGGATTCTCTTATGTGGGAAAAACGTACTTGATACAACTAAGTTGTACATTAATGCCAGGTCGGTGACGCGTTGGCCGTTGTTGTTACTAGTTAGATGCAGACTGTTAGGACCGATGTGCGATGTTGCTAATTAAATGCTCTATTAAAAAATTGTGGGTTCCATCCCTTCCAACTAAAACGCGGGTTTTGCTAGCTTTAGAAAAAATTTGAAGAACCCATATCGAAAAACGATTTAAAAACAATTGGAAAATTAAAGGTTAAGTTTAGGCTAGTTAAATGCCCTATTTAAATTTTTTTTATTCTGATCGTTCGAGGAAAAGCATAAGGCTTTATCACTTAAAAGCTCGCAGAACCGCAATCGAAAATCGGACCAAAACTCAAATTAGAACGCAAAACAAGATCAGTTGACATAAAAATAATTTTAGGCTATTTATGGCCTAATCAAATATCCCATCGAAAATTTTCGGGCTTACCAAATTTGTGTTCAAACTTTTGGTCCGATTTTTGATTTGCGTTCTGCTACCTTTAGATTAAAGGACCTGAATTTCGGACAAGAACAAGTTGAGTCCAAAATTATTAGTGGGACATTTGATTAGGCCATAATGAGCCTTAAATTTTTTAAGTGATAAAGCCTTATGCTTTTCCTAGAACGATCAGAATAAAAAAAATTTAAATAGGACATTTAACTAGCCTAAAATTGACCTTTAATTTTCCAACTGTTTTAAAATCGGTTTTCGATATGGGTCAGGGTTGCCAACCCTATACATTTGACCCGCAGATTCTGGGGTTTGAATACACTTTCTGGGGCTACGGGTCTGATCTTTATTTTCTGGGGTTAACTAATAAATTATATCCCCATCACTGAATATTTTTTAATTTTTACCGTTTCATCAAAGAGTTTAAAAAAAGAAAAAAACTGCTCATCTCACCATACAAAATATGTATTGTAATTGTTAAAAGCCTGTAAATAAAACTTCGAACAAAGCAAATCGGAATCAGGTAAATCGTTTTTTATATGACACCAACACTACCACATTCATATATAAGTTGATTTTTTGCTATATGTATATTTAATTTTTATACTCTTTTACGTGTTGTCCTTTTGCTTTTAAAAAAATAATGAATTCGTGTTCAATAACAATAATAATATTAAAAGTGATAAAGTACATAATATCAATTATTACATATATAATAGATTGTAGTGCATTACAAACCATTGTTAGTATATTCGAACGAAGTAACTATGTGATAAAAAGCAGGTCGCTAGTGATACGTTTTTATATCAGCTCCATTTCGTTTCTGATCCCAAAGCATTTCGTAAATGAATCGAATATGAAGAGAAATACAAACTACTAATATATACAAATCAGTTAGCTTTCACTTTAATTTTCATACGCCACACGAAATACTAACGAAACGCTTTCGCTTCACTAAGGCGAAACATTAGCGACGTGTTTCATATATAAATGTCCTCGCTTGCGATTCGTTTTCGATTCGCCAAGTTTAGAGGACAATAGATATAACCCTCTAAACTTGGCGAATCGAAAACGAATCCCAAACGAGGAACTTTATATATGAAACACTTTGCAAACGTATCGCCTTAGCGAAGCGAAAGCGATTCGTTAGTATTTCGTTTGGCGTATGAAAATTAAAATGAAAGCGAACTGATTTGTATGTATTCCGCAATTCCACATTTTGATTATTTCGTCGTAACACTTTCCTCGTTTCTTTCCCCTTTACCCACAAACTAAAAACAGTTTGTTGGTAAAGGGGAAGGAAACGAGGAAAGAATCACGACGAAAGAATCAAAGTGTGGAACCGTGGATTAGTAGTTCGCATATCACTTTATATTTGATTCATTTACGAAATGTATTGGAAAAAGAAACGAAATGCAGGTGATATGAAAACGTATCACTAGCGAACTGCTTTTTATCACATAGTTACTTCGTTCGAATATACTTACAATGGCTTGTACTACAATCTATTATATATGTAATAATTAATATTATGTGCTTTATCACTTTTAATATTATTAAATTATCAATTTCTAATGACACAATAAACTAAACTTGAAAATAGAAAATGAGTCATTTGTAGCTGACAATGAATTCACCCGTTGATTATTAAAAATCAAATTCTGTCTACCAAAAGTTGTGCCAAAAAAATCCTTTTATTATAAAGGCAAATTGTAATTGCCATAAATTACCGTATGAGTCGAAACATTGGTCAATAAAATTTATTCGGAATTAGCTTCAAGCACAACCACTGTACGAGAATTAAAAGAATGTTTTAACTTTTTTAATTTAGAATATTCGATAATGTTAAAAAATGTTCACTACAGAAGGATAAGCTTCTCTAAGGCAGTAGACAGAAAATTAACTTGCTAGCCTGCAATTAAACGGTATTTTTTGCAGCAATGCAAAGAGAATTGTGACAAAACTATTTAGAGGTTTATTAAATCTCAACAAGATGAAATGGAAGATGATACGACTTCCATAACTATTCCAGAGATATAATTACATTTCATTTCGCATTTTTTTATTTTTAGTTTTATGTGTCGATATCACAAGGGGAATCAATTACAGTAACAGAGTTACATTCTATTATGAGTTTTCTAAAGGATCAGCCGGAATGCAGAATTCGGAATAATTTGTTTAGCAGCAAAGTTAAAACTGCTTTATTAAATCTTAATATACTCGAGAACAAAATAAGTTCATTGATGCTACATAACATCGATCGAAATAAAATGAGAGTAGAACTCGTCAAGGCAATGTGTTCGAATAAACTATAATATGAGCTGCGAGCAATTTTCGAGTTATTTGAAAGCACCCGAACAAAAAGGCTTTTCAGCGCAAATACAAAAGAAATATAACTTTATAAATTAAGAACAATTGTTATGGTATTTATTTGGTTCTAAAAATTATATGTTTTGTATATACAGGGTGTCCCAAAATTGGCAGATCAAACTAAGCAGGATGATAGGGGAGCTCATTTCCAATCAAAACAGCCAAGTAAGGTTTTTTTAAAAATGCACTTAACAAAATTTTTAGTTCTAAAATAAATGCTATGTCAGAAATAAAACAAAATGAATAAAGTAATTTTCTTTATTAATTTTAAATATTATTTTACGGATTTCTCTAGAATTTTCCCGGATTTCCTAGTTTTATTGAATTTCTGCCAGATTTCTCCCCGATTTCTCCAATTTCCCAGGATGTCTCCCGTTTTTCTTGGGTTTCTTCCGGATTTCCTCCGGATTTCCCCCAGATTTCGCTCGGATTGTTCTTGGTTTTCCCGGATTTCACGGGTTTTCCTGATTCCGGGGGAAACCCGGCGGAAACCCAGTGAAAATCCGGGAAATTCGAGAGAAATCCGAATAATAATCTTTAAAATTAATAAAAAAAAATTATTTTGTCATTTCTGACACTGAATTTATTTTAGAACTCAATTTTTTCAATTTTTTCAATAAATTTTTTTCACAAAGTAAGTCGTGTTTATTAAAAAACGCACTTAACAAAATTTCTTGTTAAGTGCGTTTTTTAATAAACACGACTTACTTTGTTAAAAAAATTGATAAAAACATTCTATTGTGAATAGCCCGGTGTATCTGCATTAATGTCGCATATTATTTTTCTGCTGGCATGACGCAAACAACTAAAACATCATCTTTTTTTGCGTTTCACTAAAAAACACTAAAAGTGGAATAACTTTTGCACCATCAACAATTCGATAAAACTTTACTTGGCTGTTTTTGTTGGAAATGAGCTCCTCTATCACCTTGCTTCGTTTGTTCCGCCAATTTTGGGAAATCCTATCAATTTGTTGTATATTGATTTTCTGGTTTCTACTAACAATTTTCTGAGGTTTCTGAACTAAGTCTACGGGGTTTAAGACTTCAAAACTTGGCAGCCCTGATATGGGTTCTGCTAATTTTCTCTAAGGCTACGCGGGTTCTGGCGTTTTTGTTGGCTTCAACCCTTCCATGAAGCCCAAAATTTTTAAATAAAGTATTTAATTAGCCTATTTTAGCCTATAATTATCCATACTATCTTGTAATGTTCTGCTGTATGGGTTCTGGTAGCTTAAGGGACGTAGTAATTTATATATCTTAAATTTGACTCTCGGCTTAAGATGAGTAATATGAGTAACCAATAGACTAATATTACAATAATTTCTTATTATAATTAGAAAGAGATTTCTAATTTTCTTATTCTAATTACTTAATCAAAGTTGGGTACTATCGATCCATATACTGGTTTTAGCATTTGCCGGTAAAGAAGCAATTTGTTGTGTATTGCGAGTTCAGAATTTCAGCTCAGAATGTACTGATTTGGCTTCATTTACTAAGATGGTGCCATTTTTTAATCCAGTTGATCACAATGTTAATTACATTTTGCAGTTTGGATAGGAGGCTGATAGCTGTTTCGCTGCAAAAGTTACTAATAGTGCCTTGAATAATCGGCAAGTCTCTCGTGTAAAGAATGAACAGAATAGGTCCAAGTACGCTACACTCAGAAAAAATATGATAACTACATGATTGCATTTATCATAATATCATCATTGTATGTTAAATACAATAAATTATTTAAATGATTGATTTTATCATACTATGATATTCTTGATCATTCTTCTTGATCTTCTTCATCATAACAATGATGATCACTGAAAAAAAAAATCGTGAATAAATCCCAATTTAGACAAGCTATCTTTTTTGTTATCGTTGTACTCTCAGTCGGGATCACAGGTGGGTGGTCAGATGATAGTCTTTCACTATTTTCGATGCACGTTTAGTTCTTTAAAACTCCTTTTGTAACAAAGAAGTCAAGAAGATCTAGTATTTTATGTATGTCAGCAGGCCAATATGTTGATTTACCGCCAAAGTGAAATTCACAGTTTTTCTCGTGAACTGCATTAAATCACTATCTTCCTGGGCCAGTACTATAGGCGGAGATGGAGCTATGCAATGTGCAGATGTTTCGACGAAAGTCGGACATATAGCCGTTCGTCCTCGATATGGCAGGTGACTGCGTAAGGTAAGGACGTGAAAAGCGAACTGCTTTTCAGAGAGAAGTTGTATCTTAACCAATTTATCCATGCTGACTCGTCCACTTCTTTTGTAAGTAAGTTTAAAATTTATTAAGTAATGTTTTTGTGATTTTGGATTAGAAAAGGTTAGAAATCAGGAAAAGGAAAATTTGGGGAAAAATCCATGGTCGCTCCTCCAATTTTTTTGTTTTTGCGACAATGGTCATCGTCATCACATCGTAAAAGGTTTATCGTATCGTTTACCATTCGCTAAAATTTCAGTTTCTGTGGTCAAATATGTTATTTATAAAATCAATTTGTGTATTTATTTTTTATTTATTTATCTAGCCACTTATCCTAGAATACTCAAAGGGGCTTTTGCTGTCTCTGTGTACACCTAGATAACAACTAAATAGCCGCGTCCACGTTCCGTGCGGTTAATACTGCAGCAGTAGGAAAGTACTACCAAGGACTAAATGCTAAAGGTATAGCTTGTCAAAAAACAAGCAACGCTTAACCCATTTGGACGAAGCTCCAAATTATCAAGATCTGCTAGTATCTTCAACTGAAAATATCATTCAGTGCGAGAAGAAAAACGCTGAACTCCGTGAAAAAATGAGAGAAATAAAGGAACTTAGCTGTAAACTAGTTGAAAGATGAATTTAAATAGAAAGAGAACGAATAACTCAAAAAATCAGCAATCAATGATGACATTAATCCATTCCATACAAATGAAGAAAATTAGAAAGAGAAACAAATTGGTTGTTAAACCGGAATAAAATACCAAGCAACAAAATGAAAGCTCACCACTCATCTGAAATGGTAGAAACTTTACCATCAACAAAGGAGGTTTCTAAAGCCAGCTAACCCAAAAGAAAAATCACCTCCACCACGCCGTTGGAATATCAAATTATTCCACTGCACTCGATTATGAAATCGGTTTTGATAGCCGGGCTTCTGAAAAATTAATGTTGGAGACTCTGAAATTTATAGAGCTTTGACTACAAAGCTTAAATTTGAGGGGCATTAATGGTTTAATGGATCGTCAAATCAAAGTTATGCCTAGAGCTCTTCACCCAAGGAGGGTCTCAAGCAAAATGGTCATCAAATAGAAAATGGTGAAAATGTCATTAAGAAAAAAACGGAACAAGGAATTCAAATCAATAAAAGAGAGCTTCCACTAATTATGCTCTATGCTATAACAAAGAAAAAGTGGAAGGTGTTTATAATATCAAGGCAATACTACATGAGACGTACATGAAAGTTTAAGAAGAGCCATTGAAAAAAACAGCGGTTTAATACCACAGTGCAAAAAATGTTAAGGTTTTAATCATACGAGGGAATATTGCCAAAGAGAGACTAGATGCGTGACATGTGCCAGAAAGCCTCACGCCAAGTATGCCCGGCCAGGAAAGATATTGCTGCAAGATGTGGCAATTGCAAGAAATCACATCGCGCAAACTATAGGGGGTGTGAAATAGCTAAGAGCTATAAATATTAAGATAAAAAACGAGAAAACGAAATCCAGGAATACCGCAAAAAATTAACCAACTTTCACAAAAGAAGAACCAAAAGAAACGAAAACTACTTATACCTATAAATCAGCGAGGGGATTATCTCCGATCACATATCTGTTATTATGACAATCAGTGCAACGATTGTTAATAAAACTAGTTCATCTTTGATAATCAATAACAAAACCTGCTGGGACAAATTCTATAAACTGAGGACAGTACAAAGGTGCCAATTAAAACTACAATATAGCTAGAACTCGAACTAGAAGAACACAACAATAGCATACAAGAAGCGACATAGCAATGGCAAATACATGGCAAATACACCGAAATGTTATTCATCCTCTGGAAGTTAGGCAACTGGTTGTAGCAAAACGAAAATGAAGAAAAGCAACGGCTAATATCTAGGCATGATTCTAGACGCAAAACTAATATGGCAAGAGCATGTCAAAAATAAAAAAGAAGAATTAAACATTGAAATCAGAAAGATGGATTGGCTCTTAGGAAGATGGATTTCGTGAATTCAGAAATATGCAAACACGCTAGACAACACATGCAACGAATTTGTCTACATCCAAATGATGAGGTACGTCGTATGTTGGATGATGAAAAATCAGTAAGAAGGGCTGTGAAGGAAGAACCCGCTTAATCTACTAGATCCAATCTGGATCGGCTAATAATATAATAAAAACGTAAAGGGGACTATAGCCAAAGGGCTACAATCCTCCACTCCACACGAGAATTTTTGGTTTGCAAATCTGTATATATTTTTTTTTATTTTTATTTACAAAAAATAAAAAAAAAATATGTGTTTACAAAACCCAAAAATTTGTGGAGCGAATTGTAAACAATAAATTTCTACAAAATTTTCTTCTCTCCGAACGAGATTTTAAAATAACTGATAGGCCTGGTCAAAATCCAGAACTTAGTTCAATACATAGTCAAATGTTTAATAAAATTGATTAAGAAATGTGCCAAGTTTTGTTCATTCCATCATTTTTTGTTACGATATGACCGAGTTTAGTCCAACATAGAGAGATCCCAGAACTTATAATATTGTGTTAACCTAATTTAGAGATAGATAAATACTAGATTAAATATGAATCAGTCATCATATTGAATAAATAAATAAAAATAAGGCTCCGCGGTTCCAAAGTTTTTTACAGTGCTTACAACTAAGAGTATAGCTGCTGAAGCGGAAAGTATTCGACTCAATCCAGATACATCAGTTTGCCACAGAAAGCGCTACAAAGTGATGATAACCAATCGTTATGGCCAAAAATTGAATACTTTGACTTGCGTTGGTTTCAGCAGCATGATACAACATGTCACACAAGCCATGAAACAATTGTCTTTTGCGCACTAAATTCTGTAATCTTTTAATATACCGTTTTGGAGGACAATCCGCGCAGTTGCGTTTTGACGCCGTTATACTTCTTCTTCTGTGGTGCCTGGAAAAATATGTGGTATGCAGACAATCCACAAACGATTCAAGCAAAACATTGCTGGAGTTATTTGCGAAATGGAACGCGGTTCCATCGAAATGTACTGAGTTCTCAGGGTGGACTTCTGTCAAGCTAGCCAGAGCTGCCACTTTTTATGAGAAGTTCTTTAAAATAATATCCGACAATCCCATATTAAAAAAAAAATTGTGTGGTTTACTTGAAAACTTTACCAAATTTTCAAATAAAATCTTGTAAGTGATATTTGTGATAATTTCTCAAACGTGTCCATCTCATTAGTTACAGTTTATTCGCAAATTGTTGATTCCAATTCCATTACCTATGTTAATTTCTTTTCATTTGTAATTAATATTAATTTTACTTTCTAAACCCGTTTTAATACCATTAAACCACCTCTCAGATATTATATACAACGTCATCCGGGGTTTTGGGGTGAAACCCTTCAATTAAATTTCTACATTCGTAATGGATGATCAACTTTCATTTATTTTTGATAAAAATTTGTTATTTTGATAAAATACAAAGTGGTTTGTAAATATATTTCTAAAAATTTATATTTAATAAAGTTTAAATCAATATAGAAATAGAGAGTAGTTATTAATGTGTACCTTGTAAATAAATGCTAATGTAAATTATTTCATCAAACAAATTGATCAACTGTTTAATAAATAGCAAACAGAACTTTATTTGGATAGTTTTGCCTACGAAACGAAAGTACATATAGGAAAAATTATTTAAATTTATATAATAATCTATGTATGTACAATTATGATGTAAAGGGTTTTACAAATTTGAGGTGAATTATTAAATTTACAGGCATTTATTAAACATAGTCGTCACGACCAGATCACCGACAGAACACATAGCCGACACAACCACATCGGCGAACCCACAATGTCGACACCCATTTTTGCGACTCTCACATCGCCGCCACCCACAACGCTGTACATCACTGTAATAATTCATTTAAATTGCCTTCACCTGATTCAAAATTGTTTTTTTAGCTGAAGCCCGTCTTTTTTGTTGAACTGAAAGATATTAAGTTTTGGGAACTCGAGTAAAGTGTATATGTACTCTTTAAAAAGCATTGACAACCAGCTGTACCCTGCCCGCTTTGCCGGTCGTGTGATTTTAAATGTGTCGTTATTTTTAAATATTTATTTTTGCATAGCTTATCACCAGTACCTGAAATATCAGAAGATGTTTTAGAAGTAATGGAAGGTGTTTTATCCGATGGTAACGACCATAAGAGTAATGTAAATAAAGGTAAAAATGGTCACACAATATATTTTTATTTGATTCAAATTTCAATATATATTACTCCCGTGTATTCTACATTGCTTTTGTATCTCTGTGTAAATTAGTAACCACATCGAAAGTACATAATATACGTAATACACAATTTTACAAATATTGGATTGAATTTGTACATGGGCCCTCCTCAATTTCAAAAAACAAATTATTAAATAATATAGTTTCACTTCTAGAATTAATCCACATTAGTTTGCAGTGAGATTCGGATGATTCATTAGTTCACCCGAACTACGAAGCAGCGCCTGTAAAGTGTAAATATTTAGTGTAATAATTCGAAAGACTAAATACTCAAAAATCCACATGAAATTACATCGACAATGACTGAAAATCTTGTTACTCCAATGATTAATGACTAATCTATAAGCCAAAGCACTCTACCATTCCGTAAACGAAAACTGAATAAACTTCAGTGGAAGAGCAACGTTAGAAAATCTAACGTTAGAAAAGAAAAACAAAAGAAATTTCCACAATTTCCCCTTTCCACATTTTTCCACAAACTTTTGATAGTGGTACTCGTACAACCGATTAAGTTTAATTGGGAAGCTGACGAAGAAAAGATTAAGGATATTAAATCCATGATGTAAGTATAATGAAAAAGACGATATTGAATACTACAACACTGTGTTAAATAGAATAAACAAACGGGATCAGGTGTAAGTTATCACTGTGCGAAGCAATAGGAATCAAAAAGAAGATTAAATGAAATTATTATAACTGTGTTTTAAAATTGAACTGAATTGACATTTGTGATACTCTCTCTCTCTCTCTCTCTCTGGCTTTCACATCCCATGAAGGGATTTCGCCGCCTGCACAATGGCCCTCCATCCATCCCGATCCATTGCTCTCGTCCTCCAGTTTCGACATCCTAATGCTTGCAGATCTTGTTCAATGTCGTCACGCCAGCGTAGTCGGGGTCTTCCTCTACGACGTACTCCGGCTGGTTGTTGGTGAAACACTTTATATATCATCCGTTGTTGTGGGGACCTTGTAACGTGGCCGAGCCATCTCACTCGATTGGATTTAATGAATCCGATGATATCGCTGCCTCCGAGGAGTTGCTTTATTTCGTGATTCATACGAATCCGATATTCGTTGTTCGCAACTTTAATTGGACCAAAAATTGAACGGATGACCTTCCTTTCGAATGTAGATAACAATCTACAATCATTAGAGGTCATGGTCAAGCTCTCGCTTCCGAAAGTCAGCACAGGTCTTATGAGTGCTTTATAAAGTGCGAGCTTGCACGACTGCGACAGATGTTTCGAACGCAATAATCTTGATTGGGCGTAGAAAACTCGTTGTCCGGCAGCGATTCGGGCTTTTATTTCTGCCTGCATTTCATTCAGTGATGTTATAACTGATCCGAGGTATTTAAAGTTTTCGACACCATCAAAATTGTGGTCGCCAATTCCGAGATTTGCACTAGAGATGTTCCTGGGTGTTGTTAGATATTTGGTTTTATTGCTGTTCACCTCCAAACCAAGTCTTCTTGCGCAGCGATCGAGCGGTATGAAACTGTCTTTGATATCGCTAGGTCTTCGGCCAAGAAGCACGATATCATCTGCATATCCAAGAATTTGGCCGGATTTATTAAATATACAGCGCGAAGTTTCGATGTTGCTTTTTCTCACTACGTACTCAAGCGCCTAATTGAACAGCAAAGGCGCGAGTGCATCACCTTGTCGAACGCCAGATGTTATTTCAAAGGAGTCTGACACAGTTCCTTCAATTACGATTCTACATACAGACCCATACGTTGTTAATTTACACAGCGAAACGAGTTTCTCTGGGATTCCTAGGCATATGAGCGCGGCCCATAGATTGTCGCGGTTTATACTGTCATATGCCTGCCGGAAGTCTATATATAGTTGATGTATGGTTATGTTGTACTCCCAACATTTTTCCAAGATCATCCTCATGGTAAAACACTGGTCCGTGGTTGATCGGTTGGGTCGAAAACCACATTGATAGTCGCCAATGATGTTTTCGGCGAAAGGGATGAGTCTGGCAAGTGCAACATTAGCCAACACTTTGTAGGAAGCGTTCAATAGGGCTATGCCACGATAGTTTTCACATTTAAGACGGTCGCCTTTTTTATGCAGCGGACATATGAGCGCGGTCTTCCAATTCTCAGGCAGCTCTTCTTGGTCCCAAATACAGACGATGAGATCGTATAGACTTGTTGCAAGAGTAGCGCCTCCGAGTTTAATCAATTCTGCGGGGATTCCATCGAGACCGGGTGCCTTTCCGTTTTTCAATCGACTAATAGCTGCGTCTACTTCCTCCACTGTGGGATACTCGACAAAGACCTCGTCACATGGAGGAGCTATTGCTCTAATGGGGGTCACGTCGTCATTCCGATTTAGCAGATTTTGAAAGTAGGTTTGCCATACTGACAGAACATCAGCCACGTTTGTTCTTAACTCTCCATTCCCGTCTTTGATGGCTGTACTTCTTGGGTGGAAGTCTTTAGTGAGATTCCTGGCGTTGGGAAAACAGTCCCTTGAGTTTCCCAGTTCCGCTTGGAAGCTGATGTTTTCGATGCATAATCTCATATGTTCGCGCTTTTTTGTCGAAGGTATTTAGTCGTGGCTTTCCTAGCGCGGAGATATTCTGCTAGAGCGCTTCTAGTGTTGCGAGCCAACCATTTTTCACGAAACGTTCGTTTATTTTCGACGACCCTACGGCATTGGTCATCGAACCAATCATTGCGGGGCCTCGGAGGTCTTCTTCCGATGGTATTTTGCGCCGCGGTGGTTATGGCTGACTGTATAGCGTGCCACTGCTCCTCGATGTTAGAGGGAGCTTCTTCGTTGTTGCTGGGCCGCTCTAAACAGTTAGTGACAGCTGATTGGTAACTCTGCAATGACGCTTGGTCTTTTAGAGCATTGATATTCCATCGAACGGTCTTTTGTGCTTGTCTATTAAACGTAGATGACAGTTTGCACTTATATTTAAATATGACAAGCATATGATCGCTGTCCATGTCTGCACCTCTGTAAGATCTAACGTCAGATATGCTGGTGGAGTGCCTCTTAGACACCATGACGTGATCGATTTGATTTTCCGTTCTCCCATCATTCGATCTCCACGTTACTTTGTGGATTCTCTTATGTGGGAAAAACGTACTTGATACAACTAAGTTGTACGTTATTGCCAGGTCGGTGACTCGTTGGCCGTTGTTATTACTAGTTAGGTGCAGGCTGTTAGGACCGATGTGCGATGTATTTTCTGCATTCCTACCGATTTTTGCATTAAAGTCGCCCACGATGATTTTAATGTCGTGGTGCGGTATGTTATTGATGACTTCCTCCAGTTCGACAAAGAAAAGATCTTTGATGTCATCTGATTTATCTTCGGTGAGTGCATGCACATTGAGGATCGTGATGTTAAATTTCCTAGTGCGAAGTCTGACCGTGCATATCCGCATGTTGATAGGGCGGAAATCGATGATATGATGCTTCACGCGCCGATGGATGAGGAAGCCAACTCCAAATTCTCCTCCGTTCTGATGGCCGCTGTAATGAAGAGTGTAACCATTGGTGGTGTCATGGATCCCACTCCCAGACCATCTAAGCTCTTGTAGTGCAAGTACGTCTAATGTGTAACTCTTTGCTTGGTTCGATAGGTTCTGGAGATCTCCAGGTCTTAAGAGGCTAAGCACGTTCCATGTTCCCATTTTTAAAGCGTTGTCCGTGTACAATTTCCGGGGTCGAGTTTGTAATGAATCCGATATGGTTATCCGAGGCCTTTGTTTAGGGTTCATAACTTGGTGAGTTTTTATGAGGGGAGGTTGTTGGCCTTCCGCTCAACCCGCTTGTTACGTGTGTGGGTCACGTACTGGTGAGAATCTTGAGGCATCCAGTCCTACCTTGAACACATTTATATAGCGAGCCGCTTGATACAAGACAGACGCCCGCTTCAGCCGCTCCTAACCTGGAAAACAGACGCAGGTTTGGCATTGGTTTTGAGGCGCAAATGGCTCGCCCTGACATGTAGTGTCCATGACTATAAACAGGATTTAGCTGCTCGTCTCCACTACACCGCCTGATTCATTTAGAGTTACCCAGAGAGCACCGCGAGGAGGTATGAATCTCGGACTTCGCCCTCCATTTATAAATCTTTTAATTATTCTAATAATTACACTGTGCTAGTTGAAAAATGTGACAAGCTGGGCACCCAGGGGGTAAACCTAATTCGAGTACACTGAATTTAATGGTGCTAGTCCCATTTCAAAGTTAGTCCCCATTTTTGTGATATCGCGTTCGAGATGTTTTGGCTCTGAGTCAAAATATACCCTCATTTTAACGTTGATAGCTCTTGAACCATTAAGATTTTTGTTATGCTTTCTTTAGCAAAGTTGTTGCGCAAGCCAAGACAAACAACTTTGCCGAACATATCAAGACCGAAAAACCACATCTACATTTTTTTGATTTTCATTTCGGCGAAAAACACTTTTTTTATCACTTTTTATCATTTTGTTGGATTTAAATCGATTAAAATCGATCGAATAAACATCGCATCGACAAATATAGATTCAATAGAAACTATTTAGAAGAAAATTAAATCGCTTCAGTGGATTTTATCGGGATTTACGTTTTGCTTTCTTCAGCAAAGTTGTTGCGCAAGTCAAGACCAACAACTTTGCAGTCAAGACTGATAAACCACATCCACCATATATGTGCGTTTTGCTTAGGCCAAGGTTAGGTTAGATTAGGTTAGAGGGGCTGCTTCCGCACACTTAAACCAGTAGTGGCCCGTTGTGATACCACAGGATCCTATTTCCCATGTACCCCTGTTCAAAACCATTCCTAGCTATGTATACGTAGTGCAAAATATCTCGCACGCCACACAGTCAGCGAGATCTGAAATGCTGGCCATACTGTACAGGCTCAAATACCTATGCCTTCTGTATGCTAGTGCTGGACACTAGCATAGGAAATTATCTAACTAAAGTCTCTTCCTCCTCTTCGTCCATGCAACTTCTACAAAATCATTCGTCTGTAGACCCACACGTTCTCGCATGTTCCCCAAAAAGGCAAGGTCTTGTCAGTTTTGGCAAAAACTTCTCACAGAAGACTCCGGCTCCTACCTTGCCGTCTAGATGAATATGGGTCCACCAGTGCTGAGATCCGCATGCACAAGTTAGGCTAAATACAACTTGAGATAAATAGGACGTTCATGTCAAATTACAAAGAACATATCAATGACATAACTAAATTTAAATAAAAGTACATAAAATCAAGTTTCATACAACACATAAAAACTGAAATCATAGGTACACTAAATTCAATAAAAATGTAACCATTTTACACAGAATCAAACAGGGCCAAGTTAGACAGGTTAGAAGATCTTGGTATATTTTGGACACAGTTTGACTCATGAGATATTTGTATACTGTACGTATACAAATTTCTCATGACTTATGAGTCAAATTGCGGCCAGAATTCACACCTTGAAAATATACAAAAACAAAAACACCAACAATTTACTTAACAATAAAATCAACTTATTAAAATTTACGACTTATTAGGGTAGATACTCGATCCGCTAGCAAGCAAGCAATTTGCTAACCAAAATCTTGACTACTTAATCAATTTTACAAAGAAAATTTAAATTTCAAAATACATTTTTCATAAAGCTTTTGTTTATTCTTGCGATATTACAGTAAAATTTACGGCTTCAAAAATTAAACGGCAAATTTTGTGTTGTTCTACTGTGCAATCGCACAGAAAAACAAAAAGCGTATTGCAAATATAATTTAAAATTTAAATTTCCTTTGTAAAATTGATTAAGTAGTCAGCATTTTGGCTAGCAAATTGCTTGCTTGCTAGCGGATCGAGTATCTACCCTATTATCCATAACTTAAAAACAAAGGAGGCGCCAAACAGCAGCGCCTAGCAACAATATATAAACTGCTTCAAAATAAATTATGTAATAGTAGTAAAAACTAAACCATATTTCTAAAAAAGTTAAAAAATTGGCACAATATGTAAGAACTAAAAACTACAATTTAAAATTAAAAATAAAAAGTTTTTCATTTAGATATATAAAGTGACAAAAGAACATAAAAAATAAAGTGAAAATCGGCTTGTGAAATCTAGTGAATAAATAATATGGATACATGTTTTAAACTCAAGTGCTTTTGTTATGTGTGTGGAAAATTTACATTTATGAGCAATCGACGCAAATTAAGTGATGAAACCGCTGAAATCGCAATGCCATTTGGTGTCCCGATGATTTGGATAGATCCACAAAGACATGATCCAGTCCAATGTTATGCGTGCATGAATTATATACTCGGTACAAACAGAAAAACTATTGGTTCTGTGACATACACTGCAACGACAAATTCTGAACTATCGCTGCCGCATTCAGATAAAATTCCTGCTCCGGAAAGATCAAACCCAACTGAAGAATATTTACCACCAACATTTAAATCTGCTGAAACCGGAGAAACATGTGCATCAATATATCAACCGTCAAATATCACTGCGCCATTCAATCAAGCAAGCCATTCTTTTGTCAAAGGGAAAAAAAATGTTAATTTTTGAGGAAATTTTTTTTAGAAAATTGAGAACTGGTCGTAGATCTGGTGGAAAAAAATTGAAACATTTGATGACTATGAAAATTTGACATTCGCGATTTGTACGGAGAGCATAGTATAAAAACTAAATTTCTTCTGGTAAGTATTTAATTTTTTCTGAATTAAAAACTACAATGGTTTTGAAGGTTTTAAGTGAATTAAATTTATTAATTGTACATTTTTTAAAACAAAATAGAAAATCTCCGTTCTATTTTGATATTTTCCAAAAAAATGAATACAATTCTTAAGTTAAAAATATTAACAAATAAAAAATTAAGAGATTTTGTTTGTGTTTAATTTTAGATTTCCGTTATATAAAAAAAATCAAATAATAATGGACAGAAAAATTTGGCCAAGACATTGTGATGTTCCGCAATGTAACAATTATTCATCAACAGAAATTTCAATGCATCGCATTCCAAAAGAAATATTAAATTCAATTTCCAAGTTGAAAAAATGGACAACTTTATTAAGAATGGGGAAAAAATTTCCTAAAAATTTCGTGATTTGTAGCGAGCATTTCGTAAAAGATAAGGAAATTTTAACGGCTCTTCTCACCGGGCATAAAAGATTAGTAAAAACCGCTTTTCCCAGCCGTAATTTGCCTGTATCATCGATATCGACTTGTAAGACCATCAATCCAGAACGTGTCATGCGATGGAAAACTCGAGCTGCACGTATATGTAATGATGAGTATGTGGTTTTATATCTATTGAACGGTATACAGTAGTATTAAATTTGTAAATTTTTTAGGATAATTGAAAACATTGAAGATTTTCCCACGAGCGAAGTAATCACAGACAAGGAGTTTGTGTCCGTTGGTACTCAGTGCTCTCAATTTACAGAGGATATATCGCAGATACGATTCAGTTATTGGCAAAAGGAATGGGAGGCTTAATACACTGGCAAACGCTAGAGCAAAATGCTAAAAACTTACCGAAATGTTTCAAAAATTATCCTAATGTGAGAACCGTACTAGATTGTACAGAATTCAAAACTGTAACATCAAAATGTTTATCCTGTAGAACATCAACATATTCACACTACAAAGGCACCCATACACTTAAAGTCCTAATCGGTGTATCACCTTCAGGAGCTGTAAATTTCCTAAGCCCGGTATCTGCTGGTAGATCATCGGACAAAGTAATGTTTAATCTTACAGATTTACAGGCGTTTAAGTTTCGCCTGGTGATGCGGTAATGGTCGATAAAGGTTTTTTGATCACAGACGAATTAGCAAAAGCTGGGATGGAAATGATAAGACCTGATTTTTTTTACGAAAAATTTACTAAAACCCAGGTTGAAAGGTCATCAGAAATTGCTTCAGCTCGAGTACACGTCGAAAGAAGAATAGCGCGTCTGAAACAGATGAAGGTGTTGTCTGAAAAGATATGTTCAAGTATGACACCGTATATAGACGAAATAATGATAGTTGTAAGCGCATTATCAAATTTATCACCTCCCATTCTGAGCGATGATAAATTCTAAAGAAATAATTATCAAAATAAAGAATTCATAAATTATGTATTTTATATGAAAACATAGAAACAATAAAAAACCTTAAAAATTTCAATGTATGAACAATAAAAATAATAAATACAAAATAAATAAAATATAAAAATATAATGAAGAATAAAAGTTTAAAAATTATCACAAAATTCAAATCACAGCGTCAAATTCAGTTTTTAAATAAAAAGGGCACCACAAAATTTAAACATACTTCCATTAATTTTGTTATATAATTTTCAATAAACGTTGTATTTCTTAATACTTTAATTATAACAAAATTGTTTTTAAATTAACTATAAATAACTAAATCACAGGTTATTAGATTAGTTAAAGCTAAACCCAACTGTATTTGTCCGTAGTAGGGATGTCTTTCATACAGTGAATAATTGCCATCTGCTCCCGTTCTTACATATGGTAGGGTTTTGATCAGGTCTTCCGCACTCATGTCTCTTCCTTTGACAGGGGATTTAATTTCCACCAAAACCCAAGACTCACCATTAAATGAAACCAAATCTGGGCTTACAGCCAAAAACGGTAAATGTGGCGAAATTATTAAACCACATTCAAAATATAAGCGACCATTTTGGTAAACCTTTTTAGCTAGCTTTTCAGCATACCTTCCATATCGTGTTGCATTATTACCCTTAAAAGAGCTTTTGTAAATACTGGTTAACTTTTTACTCCAGTCTGGGTTTTTATTAGAAGCGTACGTATATAAAGCATACGAAATACTTCCTGTTATACGGTTTTTTCGGCCACTGAGCACTTGTCTGAGAAATAGTCGACTCACAAATTTTTATGGCTTCTTCTACAGTTTTTCGGATTATACTGAAATCGGCTGTTTGTAAACTAATATAGCCTTCCATCGAACGTATGAACTTTTTAAGCCCATCGTGTCTAATTAAAAAATCGAAAAATTCGTCGCAATTCCCAGTGTTTGTGGTCACGGTATTCGTGAATACCATTGATCGAGTACCGTTTATTAACTTTGTAGATTCCGAATGTGGTCGAGCTGAAAAATAGATATCTAGATTAGAATCGTTTTCTATTTTTTGATAATATTCATTGATACCAAAACCTTTTAAAAATTGCAATGTTAATTCGTCTTGTAACTCCTTAGATACGGTATATGTAATTTTTTTTTTCTGATATGACACATTTTCGAGGTTACTATGCCGCTATATTTTTTCGATGCCACTTTTCCCCATTTCTGTAGTACCTCAGTGCAGCTTATACCGTTCAACTCAGGGCTTCTATAAATAGAGAAATTTTAAGTGAAATAATTAAATTTGATTATTTATAAACTGTTACCGATTTATTTGCAGAAGACACGCTGCAATGTGCTTACATTTGGCGCCTTTCCCAGCCTTACAAGAGCACGAGCACTTCCAATGGTCGACCGAGTCGTTAATATGTAATAATTTAACTTCATGTGGCTTCGAATTTAATGCTGAGGTTTGAATAACCAAACCGATTATATTTCTAAACATGGGTTTGGAATTTGGTTCAATCCCGATTGTATGGATCCAGCCAGCATTAACAATTGCTTTGCCTTCTTGAATTGGTCTCTTTGCAGCACCGAGATATGACCTAATATTTACAAGCGGCACTGTTACTTTCTCACGCACAACGACTTTTGGAGGTGACATTATTATTTAATTCAGCCATTAACACTAGAATTAAAATACCTTTCTCTAAAATACAATAATAAAAAGTAACAACTACTTTAAAAAGTATTTATTATTAAAATTTAATATTTTCATTTCCAATAACAATAACATAACCTCATTTTTATGTATATAAATCCTTAACTTTAGACTCATTTTAATAAAATATTTCGATAGAGCAGCTTAAATTCAATTTTGTTTTTCTAGACATAGTATATTTGTTACGTAAACGCAATTGAATTTAAGAAAATTAATGAGTTTTCTATGTAAAAATAATTAATATTTACCAATCTTCTTTCTGAAAATTTGTATTGCGCTGTCTAACCAAATCACGTATGTCAAATTTTTATATTCGCCTTCAGTTTATTATTTTTGATGATAGATACCGCCACCGCGAACTTTACCAGTTCTCAATATCACCATAAAATCTACTGAGTCGATTTAATTTTCTTCTAAATAGTTTCTATTGTATCTATATTTGTCGATGCGATGTTTATTCGATCGATTTAAATCCAACAAAATGATAAAAAGTGACAAAAAAGGTGTTTTTCGTCGAAATGAAAATCAAAAAAAAATGTAGATGTGGTTTTTCGGTCTTGATATGTTCGGCAAAGTTGTTTGTCTTGGATTGCGCAACAACTTTGCTAAAAAAAGCATAACAAAAATCTTAATGGTTCAAGAGCTATCAACGTTAAAATGAGGGTATATTTTGACTCAGAGCCAAAACATGTCGAAATCGATATCTCAAAAATGGGGACTAACTTTGAAATGGGACTAGCACCATTGAATTCAGTGTACTCGAACTAGGTTTACCCCCTGGGTGCCCAGCTTGTCACAAAAAAAAAGTTTGCGATTCAAGCACATGTTATTATTATTTAGGGTTATTATTTTGATTTACTTTATATTTTCGATAGCAATGGTGTTTGTGATTGTTCCGTATATTGGTCTGTTTTCAGTATTTTCGAATTAAATACACAACCGTAGGAAATTACTTCCATTTGCGTCAATCTGTATGACAACGCCTATGATAATCGACACTTACTTATACACAATCAACTTCCCAACCAATCCATGCTTTTCTTTCCATTAACGCCGGATCGCGAATAAATTTGAATTTTGATTTATAGATGGAAAATGATGGAAAATGATGAGAAGACTGATTTTTTCAAATCAATAATCTCATCCGTTCGAAACTGATTGTTGTGATTCTTACACATTTTCCATCTATAAATCAAAATTCAAATTTATTATTTTGGTTTAAATATATTATTATTTTATACTTGTCGGTTGTTATTCTGAGTTATAGAGAGTTTATTTACAATAATTTTTTTGTTCAAATAAAGGTGAAAATGCAATCACATTTATTTTTGGTTTGGTAAACAAAGCTTTCCGAAAAATATTGAATACAACGTATTATTGAGCTTTTAAGTGATATATAAGCAAATGAAATTTTTTGTTAAAGTGTTACATACCATTTTGAATAAAAATTAAAAGTTTTTTATGCTACATAATATGCTTTTTAAAAAATGTTCAAGCCCAAATTTTGACGTAAGGTTCAGTATGACGGTCCGTTCCGTACAACGTAATAAAATTTTTAAAGATCACCTATAGGTTTATAAACAATAAGGATTTAAACATTAAAGAAAATATTTCCATTTTGAATTTTTGTTGCTTGTAACACTTAAATACGGGGTTGACGACAAGTAAACAATTTTATTTGTATTTTACTTTTTATTTATGTAGAGATACTTTATTTAAATACGTATTTTATATGTTTTAAATTTACTTACAATATAATTTCTTTTTAAATAAAACCATTTATATGTGCCATCAAACTGATTTTTGGGGGTAAACAACTGAGGTACACATTTTTGTGAATTTGTCAGTATAAAAATTAGGGGTAAAAATCGAATTAAACCATGGAAATAAACAAAAAAACAGTTTTATTAATCAGAAGTATTCCCTCCCCTCACCCGAATGACAGCTTCCATTCGATGCTGCATTGATTTCACCAAAGTTTTCATAAAAACTTGACGGATCGCCTCCCATTCCTCTACGATCGCCTGTTGCAGCTCCTAGAGACTCGTTGGCGGAATCCCTCTGGCTCGAACCCTTCTTTTTAACTCGTCCCATAAATGTTCAATTTGATTGAAGTCGAGCTGGCCACTCCATAACAGGTACATCCACCTCTTGAAGGTACTTGTATACTACACTAGCCGTATGTGGTTTCGCACTATCCTGCATAAACAGATAATTTTCACCAATAAACCCGGCAAAAAGTACGACGTACTCCTCAAGTACTTCCTCAATGTACCGTTGAGAATTCATTTCTCTTGATGTTGTGTCTGCGATGTATGTTACATTGCAATGTTGTTTTCGTTTGGTCTATTTTGTATAACTATTTTATTGTTTTCGCTTCTATGATTGTCTTGTAGCTGGTTGATTGAGTTCAATTTATCTGGCATTTGTGTCCACTCCGCTGAATATTGATATATGTGCACTTAAATATACGACGGCTTGTATGTAGTTGGTTCAACTTTTTAATGTTTTGGAATGTTGTACTTCGGATTCGATGAGAATGCACGTTATGCTGGTGATGGTTCTGTTCCCAATTTATTGTTTTTTACATTTCTTACTTTTGAGGAGTTTATAATAATGATTTTCTAGATCTTCTCTTTTGTGTTATTTGGCCTCAATGACAAAGTTGATCTAGTGATAGTTTTTATTTTCCACGTAGAAAATCGGTAAGGCTCGTTCGGCACATTTGACATCTAAGTAGTTAGATTCTTCTTTGATGATCGTGTTTTCGTGTAAAAATTATGTTTTATTTAGAAACCTATAGGAAATTTGATGGTTTGCACGCACAGGATCATGTGAAAAGTATAGTTTTCGCTCGCAGGAGCGTTTTCGACATTGGGCATTTTAAACCAAATGTTCAATGTTCATTATTATATGTTTATTAACATTTTTATTAGTTATGAGATTGTTGGCTATTTCACATTTATTGTACCTTTTGGTTTAATTTCACACAAAATAAATTTTTGACTTTTGAAACTTAACACTTAAACTAAATTCTGATGACTAATTATTGACAAACTATAATGATTACTCGCATAATGATTGTAACTGTTAATGATTACTGATTGTGACTCATCCTTAAAACTAACATGTTCTACTCTAATGCAGCATACATACCTGCGGACCCGATTGCGGTACAATTCTGCAGTTTTGAGTTGAAGTTAGTCTTTGCTCAAAATATTAGTCTATTTCGTACGTCATTTTGATTACCAAATTTTTCTTTTGTAATTTTCGCTTGGACAGTGAACACGCCATATAAATATTTCTCAGTAGGCGTAAATTTTTGATGTGTAAACATCTTTACTCGCGCCTACCAAAAATTTTTGTATTGGAGTAAACTTGTAAATGAAACGAACGGAAATGACGTACCTACTTCGTTTGAAAAAAAGCAACAAACTTAATAAAAACAATTTTGTACTATTCATGGCATGCTTGTATAATAGTAGGGAAAACAAAAAAACTAATTTAAAAAATGAAATAGAAACAACGTCATTTCCATCGATAAGAAAAATCAAAAAAAATTACTATATGAAGTACGAATTACGATTACGAAATTACATACTCTTACGAAACACAGTAAAGAACTTGTGTATGTTGCTTTATCACGAGTAACGAGTCTCAAGGAGCTATTTATCACGTCGGCTATCAATGATCATGTCTTCTACTAAATGGGGTTATAATGACTCCTCGTCTTTAACATTGAACTGCCAGAGTCTCAGGTCACAGTCACGCAGGTATGCTCACGCCATTTGCTTTCCGAGACCTGGCTGCGCAATGTTGAGCATGTTATAGTATTCCTACTTTTGAATGCTGCGTTCAGTTCAAGAGAGATGGTCAGTGGGCTGCCGGAGTAACAATTCCGTCCAAAGATTCATAAAATGAGCATAGTGGACTTAAATAATTTGCCGTATGAACTTCCACTTATCATAGGTCGGCTTTATTTTCTAAAAACCAATATTGACGTAACAGATGGACTGGCGAACGGAACTATCGGCTGTCTGAGGAATATCAAATACAGCCATCCTGACCGGGACAACGAGAACAATGAAAACGTCAACAGTAATGTAAATGTCAAACGACTCTGGATGGATTTTGGTACAAATTCACAAGTTGGCAAGAAGGTCAGGCGGCTTAAACCTAGATGGGCGAAGAAAACCAATATCGACCGATGTTTAGTGCCCATTTCTAGAAAAAGCTCAACTGTGAATCGAAACAACAATCGAAAAATTAATTTTAAGCGTAATCATTTTCCAGCCGTACCTGCATATGCCACCACAATTCATGCATCATAGGGTGGTACCGATAACGAGATAGTCATTATATACTCTTACGATTAAAAGCACAGTGAATAACTTGTGTATATTGCTTTATCACGAGTAACGAGTCTCGAAGGACTGTTCATCACGTCGGCTATCGATGATCATGTCTTCTACCATGGACGTTAAAAATGGACCTTAATGGGTCTTCTTCAAAATGAGCTATAGCTCAGGTTGTAATGGCGAATTTTGAACGAAATAATAATGACGTCTGGTTTTTAACATTGGAATGCCAGAGTCTCAGATCACATTACCTCGCGCTAAATGATACAGTCACGCACGGATGTTCAAATTTTTTGCTTTCCGAGATCTGGCTACGCAACGACGAGCATGTTAATATTATTAATTTTGAATACTGCGTTCAGTTCAAGAGAGATGGTTAATGGACTGCCGGAGTGGCAATATATGAAAATACAAGTAGAACTCATACAGTCACCTCGCACAAGGAAATCATCGTTGGACAAACAACTGGTATGAGCGTAACAACATAACCCATTGATGATATATACATGGCTGAACTTCAGCTTCTCAATGGGAATAAGATGCTTTCTGTCGAAGACATAATAAAGTTCATACATTTCGTCCTTGCTCCATATTCTAAAATAATTTCAAAAATTATCCAAGGAATATCATCTTTTGCCGATGATTATGAGTGGGGATTTCAATATCAATTTTAATATTCCTCAAGCTGGACCAACTTACAAACTTCCTTCGAGACACATTCGATTTGCACATGAACTCAGATCGAAATATATCTACTACGAGATATGGGACGACCATTGTGCAGTTTTTCAATGAAAATTAGAAAAGTCGATGGTATATATATATCTTATTTTAGCTACCATAATCCAATTGCATCGATTATATCGAAAGAGTAATAGATCAATTTAACGATAATAAACAAATGAAAAACTCTGGTTAATAAAATTGCATTCTTCTTCCTTCATAGTAAACTGTACACACGCACTATACGCCATGTTTACACATCTCCTTGAGAGTACTTAATGGACTCACTCTTTTTTTTTATTAGTTTGACGTTTCAATTTTCGGAGTGAAGAATTTTGTCTGAGTAAAGGTTGTGATACATGCACAGATTTTGCCTTTAAGGCATAAAAATTATGCGCGCTGATTGGTTAAAATTCGGCCATCTTGATTCGCCTTATAGGCAAAAAATTTAAATTGAATATTTCTCAATTTTGTATAAGGCAATTTTTCTTGCCTTAAAGGCAAAATCTGTACATGTATCACCGCCTTAACATTTTTAATTTTTTTTTATTATAATTCAAACGAGTGCGGTTGATAATTTTGTTGGAATGAAGAGAGATAGGTAAAAGTGATTGATCAAGCGACTGGCTGATAAACATGTCGGAATGGAGAGAAAAAGTTAAAAGTGATTATGGCGAATATTGTTACAGGTAATTTTTCTATAAAATCACCTAAATTCTTTATTTCTATAACTATATATAAATATTTAACCTTAGGACGAAGTCAATCAAATTTACAAAGGAAAAAATTGGAACTGCTTAATGACCAGTGCGTAGATACAATTCGTGAGAACATAGAAGGCGAATACTCGGGTATTGAGCACGAAATTGTTGATGCTGTGGTTCAGATTATAAAATTAATGACGGAAGAGGCTTAGCCTGTCGCAAAATTCGCGTTTCGTACGTCTATATACCAAAGACAACCGCACGAAAGTGACTGCGGTACACAAGGCCCATATTATGCGAATGGAGTGTTTTTTTGCGCTGCTGTCGTGACATGGCCGTTAAATATCCTGAAGTGAAATTTGATGTATTTGGATAATGTGTGCTTAAACATGGTGCAGGATCCACGTAAATATGATGTGCTTGTTATGCCAAATTAACATTATGGTGACATTTTGAGTGATGTGCGCTTGTCTATAGTTGGTGGTTTAGGCACCAATAGATATAACCAGGACCGCCATTGCGTAAACCGACATTTTGCTTCCTACCTTATTTTTTTACAAGTATGTTATGTATTAAATCCAGTAAATTTTTATCCTCTTAAAATTTAATAAAAAATTTGATTTTTCAACAAAAAGTATTGAGTTTTTATTTGTTATTTCATATCAACTACAGCCCCTTCATAACTATTGTTGATACCCCGTGATGATGAATCTAGATGACGTGCTCCTCATTGAATTGTAATCACTTCGTAACATTCGGGTACCATCTTTACCAGACACAACTAATGGTAACCCCGAATCACATGCAGCAACACAAAATAGTGGCGTATTTGCCGAATATGCTTGCCGTGATCGGTTTATCTAAACCTGTAGAAAATTCCGTTCATGCATACTGTATTCGACGAATGACGACGATGGAGTTGGTTGAATTTATATATTAACCGATGGTGGCTAGTAAAGTTGATGGTCAGGGTGTCAGCAAACATCTGTTGCCATTCGGAATTATTGTAATTTTCGTTTCGCTTTTACGTTGCTTCCGTAAATTTCCTATTTCCTGTTTTGTGATCGGCCAGTGTATTTTGACCTAAGACTACTTGTAAATGCGTTTGAAGAGTAAATATTGTCTAAAATTATAAAATTATACATTAAATTGTTACTGAAATAATTATTTAAAAAACCATTACCGTATAATCAATTTTACTAGTGTCGTTTGTTACACAACTATCTCTTGCGGTCATCATATTGATCTTCAATTATTAATATCAGTTTTTAGATCATTCTTGATTCGGGACAGTTTCCTAGATTTCATACAAATTATTCTCAAATTAAACTACATCCTTCTCCAGTATTTGAGCTTGAACGAAATTTGCTTGGCCTATTATATACCAGTCCGCAATACTTTCTGCTACCGTTTCGATAGCTGGTTTCACATCATCGACCAATAATGATTTCAACCGTTTGCCGTAAATTTTTATTTTTTCCAAAGCATGGAATTGTTCATCGTTATAAGTTAGTGAACGAGTAGCTCGATGACGAAGTAAATGTTGCCAGGAATCACGCAATCGCTCAATTGAAGTTTTCGTTTTTTCTTTTGCTCGGGTTTGGCCCGGACATCGATTATTTCTGATGGCATTTTGCAATTCTCGCGTTAGCATCTCATCAGTTACAGTTACTGACTTCGAATAGTTGCCGCACAGGATTCACAACCTTATCAAAATCCACTTTTAATTTTATTACCTCTTTTAAAAGAAATTTAGATTTATTGTTATATTCATCCTGCTTTACATCACACTGTTTTACACATAAACATAATAATATTTAAAATATTAATAAATAATAATAATATTATAAAATTTAAAAATATTATTTTTATTTATTAATATTATTAGTATAATTATTATATAATAGTATTATATAATATTAATAATATTATTAAAATCTTTGGTTTTACATCACAAATACATATATAATTTTCAAATATATCTATATTTTCTGTCAAATATATAGCAAACATAAAAAAGGCGCCTTACAATGAGCACAAAATTTAGTTCCTTTTGTAGTTTTTGGTTGGCAAGCTTGAGGAAACCATAGCTCAAAATAAAAAATATTTCAATTCGATTGCGGCAAGAGTAGGCGGGGCATAGAGCAAAACACGCTATTTGATTGGTTTATCTTGTGGAAACGATTGGAACAATCGTTGTATCCGCAAGTATGTATTCAGCATAAAACTTAATTTCTAAGGTTTGCATTTTCATAATTTCGATGCAATTGCGTATTCATTTTGGAAAAATTTGCGGAAAACAAATAATTGGATCGAGTTTTTTTCGCTATTTTATACAACGTCTTATTCGGCAGATCTGGGTGCTGCTGGCAGCAGATTGATGGAACTGATCACTCAAAATGTAACAACCACCAAATATTCACCAAAAATTAATTCATCGGGTTACTTTTAAATGATAGCCTATTTATATAATAAGTAAGATGATCTTAATTAGTTTGTTGAGTTAAGAATAATTTGCAGGTCTTACTCAAGGTACAGAGAATTTTACCATCATACCACCCATGATGCCTACTTCAGCTCAGTAATCAAATATCAATGGAAAATTTTAATTGTATTTATTTAAGGAACTCCATTTGCATTTCCTTGAAATATGTGACAGTCGCAAATTTAAGCATAATGTCCTTTAGGCTTATTAAATCGAAACTATTAATTAAATCGAATAATAATTTATAGACATCATACGAGTATTAACATAAAATTCAACAAAAATTGTGATTGACGTTTTGTCGCATTCGATGGATATTTTATAAATTTTAAATGAACCAATTTTCTTTATATATAAAGCACATTTTCTGTACTTACACATAACTCAGTTAATTTAAAAGAGACATAGTTTAAAAGTTCTATCCAGTGTAATTCAGAATGGAACAAGTACAATTTTTCAAAATTAATTTTTTCTTTCTAAATCTGTTGGGATATAGTGGTTCGATGGCCGAATTAAATTTAAAGCAATCCAGCAATTTGCTAAAATATTTTACAATTTTTAACATGTGCATTATAACTACGGCAAATATACCAGAATATAAATTTCTTGCATCGAACCGAAACGATATAGTTTTGGCGACAGATGCCTCAGGACCACTGCTAACATGCATCATTACAATCTCAAAAATACTATCGCTATATTTAAATCACCGTAGAATGTATAATTTAATCAAAAATTTGAATGATTTTGTTAAAAAATTGAATCACAGTGAAAACAAAATATCGATTATAAAATCGTACGATCGATTCAATAAAAGTGTATCAATTTGTTATACAGGTGCGGTGTTCGTAACCGGGATCATGTTTATATCGACTCCGTTCTTTAACTACGTCTACGCGAGGTTGAATAATTTTGACTTCAAATGGACCATGCCAATTCAAACGGATTTCTTTATCGATATTTATGAATATCCGACATTATTTAAAATTGCATATGCTGTGTACATTTATGCTATGACAATTGTTATGATTAATGCAGTTGCAGTGGACACATTGTTTTTGGGATTCTCGTTAAGTTTGTGTGCATGCTTTAAAGTAGTTCAAACTCGATTCAAGCAATTAAATTTCGATCGAACGAATATAAGGTCACAGTACGAGATATTCGTAAATTTGGTCAAAGATCATATAGAATTGTTAAAATTTGGTGAAAATTTAAAAGAAATTTATGAACCGATCATTTTTACCCAATATTTTATCAGCTCAATAAATCTTTGTGTTATTGGATTTCAAATTACGCTGGTTGGTATAAAAATAGCACGACACTTAAAAAATTTTAATTAATTCATAAAAATTTATTTTATTGTGTTTCAGTCTATTGGCAGTCTTTCTATTTTGATTCATATAACTTTTGCCACCGCAGTATTAATTCAATTATTAATTTACTCGTATGGTGGGACGCAAATTATGTGCGAAACATTTAACGTTTCGACATCGGCATATTTTTCAAATTGGTATTTAGCACCTGTCCGTACGCAAAAGCTCATATATTTTTGCATATTACGTTCACAACGTGCTACAAAATTACGAGGTGGATTCTATGACGCATCTCTACCTATGTTCGTGAATGTAAGTTATATAATATATTTTGTAGGTCTCGTTAAGATTTTAAAATTTTGTAAATATTTTTATTTCTCTATATACACAGATATTAAGCACCACCGCGTCTTATATAACATTACTTCAAACAATATCGCAGTCGTAATTATTAAATCAATCATTAATATTTGCAATAAAAGCTCATCAAATATTTATAAATGTTGTGATTAGAAAAATTTATGATTTTCTATTAAAATATAAATTATAAAAATGTATTCATCACTTTTTTCAAATTTCGTATGGCAAACTCATAAATATTGGGATGCTTGTAGAAATATTTAAAATATTTAATATTTGTCTTACACAATTGTGATTAGAAAAAAATTTTGTTATCAAATAATTTATGTATTCAGCTGTCTAAATGTATAATTAATAAATACACGTCGTTAAAAATAGCCCCATTCGTGTAACATAAGATGCATTGCGTATTTCTAAAAAATGATTAATTTTATATTTGATGGATTTCGTAAAGATCGCCTAAAATTATTAACGCCAATCTAGTTTTTTTGAACACAAAGATGGTTTTCAATAAAAGGTGTCAGCACGAAGATGAAACACAATTTAAAGAGGCTTTTGGCACAGGTCAGAAAGTAGAAAAAGAGCAGATTGGATTGGTTGAGGATGAACCCTATGCACTAACGTCACCTTCTAGTAGACCCTTAGATTATACGGTTTCTAATACTACTATACATATATTAAACACCTGCGGTGATGCAGTTTTTATGCTGTATAAGATAGCGAAAGTTTCCACAAGTGGCAGCACTATCACAAAAGAGAATTTCTTTGTTATACTGTATAATTATTCCAGCGGAAACTTTTTATTCATTTTGTATCGCTTTTTTCGATCCTTAAAATGACAAACTGCAAAATAGAAGAACTCAGTATATGCAATTTAACAATATTCCGTCATTCCGCCATTTCTTAACGAATTGCGATGAAATTTGGATAGTAGTATTTTTAAAGAATTTTAAAGTGAGTTTTGGGCAAAATTCTAATTCAATCCTTATAAAATTTGGTTTCTAGGTTCACTTTTCATTAAAATATATATTTTAGATGAAAATATGGTACATTCTGCGCGATTAAAATTTGCAATACAAACAGGGATATTTCGGATAAAATTTATTTAAGTTACGAATTCTACTCTATGACTTGGCGGTCAGATGGTTAAATTGCACACCACTACGCACAATGCAAGTGATATCAACCCAAAGGTTGCGAGTTCGAACTGAGTTGGAGACTATAATTATAATAAGCGATTATTATTCTTAACATCATCGATGTGTCGGATCAAGTATTTCTGATTGGAAATTGTATTTTAGAATGGCATTCGAAGTTGAGAGGAACATGGAGATAATGAAAGCAGTTGTAAATGACGGCGCATACGCAATAAAAGGAGTAATGGTAGACAAGTAAATAAGCGCGAAGAATTTGGGACGCAGACGCAGTTGTAATTTAACCAGTGAACCAGTGTAAGTTAAGAAATAAAAATTAAACAGTAAAAGTGGACAGTGTGAATGTGAACAGCAACAGTAAAAGTGACCAGTGTGAAAGAGAATTTGTGAACAGTGACGCAAAGAGTGAAATTATGTAGCAAATTGCTGAAGAAACTAAAGGTGTTTGGGAAATAAGGTTTGTAACTTGAACCGCTGAATGTAAAAACGTAATATCCAATGTAAAATGTCATATACCCTAAGGGTTACCCAACAAGGTAACCTTAAAATATTAACGAATTTGTATTAGCATCATAAATTGTTTTTTCTTGTGAAAATGCCGAATTATGAGCAGAATAAGCATCATTTCTGGGACTTCTGATTTGCTTCTTTAATTTGAAGAAATCTGCGAGGGTGGTTTCAAAAGTTTAAGAACGCCGAATTTGATGAACATTATTGGATGAAGATTCGTGTCAAACGCAAGTAAAACATGCACTTCAAATCATTGGGAATGATTCAATAGCAACGAGATTGGGTTCCGGTTGAACTGAAGCTGGGAGATGTTGAACGCCGATTTTTTTCACTTGAAATGCTGCTTATAACTGCTTATAAAGGGTTTTTTGTATCGAATAATCATTGGTGGTGAAAAATTGATCCACCACGATAACCAAAAAAAGAAGAAATCATGGGGATCACAATCAACAACTAAGTCGAATATTCACGTAAAAAATACTCATGTTGTGTATTTGGTTTCGTGGGATCAGCTTGGTGTCTTATATTATGAGTTGCTAAATCCAAACGAAACCTTTACTGGGGCTTTTTACCGAACACAATAGATGAGATTGAGCGGCGCCAGTCAAAATCTACTTGCAAACACTCATTTGGGACTTTTTACCCCACCCACCCCTCCAGACATTGCCCCATCCGATTACCACGATGGGAAAAAGTAGTGGCTAGCGATGTACAATTCTTTGAATAAAACATAAAATACCGTTCTTTCACAATAAATGCTCAACTTTTCATACAAATGGCGTAGCTTATTTGTATACCCATTGCATGGGGCCGTATCGTATGTTCATTCAAAAGATCTTATTTATACATAGAGTAGGTTAGTAAGTTCAATTCATTATCTTCCTTCGTTTTACTCTTGACAAACGCACTAAACTCCCGGAAGCATTTGACACCATGAATTAGATGAGTTGACCCTCTCTCTCTCTCTCTGGCTATCACATCCCATGAAGGGATTTCGCCGCCTGCACTATGGCTCTCCATCCGTTTCGATTCATCGCTCTAGTCCTCCAGTTTCGACATCCTAATGTTCGTAGATCTTCTTTGATGGCGTTCCGCCAGCGTAGTCGGGGTCTTCCTCTACGACGCACTCCGGCTGGTTGTTAGTGAAACGCTTTATTTATCATCCGTTGTTGTGGGGACCTTGTAACGTGGCCGAACCATCTCACTTGATTGGATTTCATAAATTCGATGGTATCGCTACCCCCGAGAGGTTGCTTTATTTCGTGATTCATACGAATCCGATATTCGTTGTTCCCAACCTTAATTGAACCAAAGATTGAACGGATGACCTTCCTTTCGAAGGTAGATAGCAATCTACAATCGTTATAGGTCATGGTCCAGCTCTTGCTTCCGAAAGTCAGCACAGGTCTTATGAGTGCTTTATAAAATGCGAGCTTTCACGACTGCGATAAATGTTTCGATCGCAATAATCTTGATTGGGCGTAGAAAACTCGTAGTCCGGCAGCGATTCGGGCTCTTATTTCTGCCTGCATGTCATTCGATGATGTTATAACTGACCCGAGGTATTTAAAATTTTCAATGCCATCAAAACTGTGGTCGCCAATTCCGAGATTTGCCATAGATATGTTCCTAGGTGTTGCTAAATGTTTGGTTTTACTGCTGTTCACCACTAAACCAAGTCTTCTTGCGCAGCGATCGAGCGGTACGAAACTGTCTTTGATATCGCTAGGTCTTCGGCCAAGAAGCACGATATCATCTGCATATCGAAGAATTTGGCCGGATTTATTAAATATACAACACGAAGTTTCGGTGTTGCTTTTCCTCATACGTACTCAAGCGCTAAATTGATCAGCAAAGGCGCGAGTGCATCACCCTGTCGAACGCAGATGTTATTTCAAAGGAGTCTGACACAGTTCCTTCAATTACGATTCTACATATAGACCCGGACGTTGTTAATTTACACAGAGAAACGAGTTTCTCTGGGATTCCTAGGCATATGAGCGCGGCCTATAAGTTGTCGCGGTTTATACTGTCATATGCCTGGCGGAAGTCTATATATAGTTAATGTATGGTTGTGTTGTACTCCACACATTTTTCCAAGATCATCCTCATGGTGAAACATTGGTCAGTGGTCGATCGGTGTCGCCAATGATGTTTTCGGCGAAAGGGATGAGTCTGGCAAGTACAACATTAGCCAACACTTTGTAAGCAGCGTTTAATAGAGCTATGCCACGATAGTTTTCACATTTAAGACGGTCGCCTTTTTTATGCAACGGACATATGAGCGCGGTCTTCCAATTCTCAGGCAGCTCTTCTTGGTCCCAAATACAGACGATGAGATCGTATAGAATTGTTGCAAGAGAAGCGCCTCCGAGTTTAATCAATTTTTCGGGGATTCCGTAGAGACTGGGTGCCTTTCCGTTTTTCAATCGACTAATAGCTGCGTCTACTTCCTCCATTGAGCGATATTCGACAAAGACCTTTTCATTTGGAGGAGCTATTGTTCTAATGGGGGTCACATCGTCATTCCGATTTAGCAGATTTTGAAAATAGGTTTGCCATACTGAGAGAACATCAGCGACGTTTGTTCTCAATTCTGCATTCCCGTCTTTGATGGCTGTGCTTCTTGGGTGAAAGTCTTTAGTGAGATTCCTGGCATTAGCAAAGCAGTTCCTTCAGTTTCCTAGTTCCGCTTGGAAGCTGATGTGTTGACGAGATATGTTGATGAATGAGATGAGTTGACTGGCAAGAAGATTTATTGATATTGTGTGGTGCTCTGAGCACATCCTCTGTAAGATTGGACCTTGGAACCACATATGATAACGATTGTGGTTTCGTTGGGTAGTTCATATATCCATTGGTTGGTAGTATGTTTGATCCATTGATCTACTGATTTACTGATTACTAGATTTTATTGTCGCATTGCGTTTGGTTTATAGGTGTGGGCTTTGAATTTCGTGTCGAACGGAACGATTTTATTTTTCGCGTGTACAATTTAAATTTTTAATAAAATTTAAATTAGGATTTTTATGGAAACTTTTAAATTGGGGGGGCACCCTTGCCCATAATCATTAATTAGTGAGTTGATAAGTGTTAAAAACGACAAAATAGTAAAAAGTTTGAACGAATTGAAAAATTAGTAAAGTGAGAGTGATCAGTAAAGTTCGGGGGGTACTCTTGCCCATCCGCAATATTTATTAGTGGTATAAAGTAGTTTAGACCTGTAACGATAAAACGGATACGACTACAACGGGTACAGCTGCTGGAGGAAAAAGTGAGGATAAAACCGATTTTGAAGATAAATATGAGTCAATAAAGGAAACGGATTTTTCATCTACCACTATACCACATCAACAACAAGGCGATATATAGAAAACCGGTGTTACCACGAGGGCCGATCGACACGTGTGGGGGATGGACTGCACCAATCGAATCAACCTGGGAAAATACAGCTAAGTGTTCTGTTATTATGATTTTTTGAGCATTATATAATTTTATTGGTGTTATTTGTGTGTGGCTGTTGGCCTGTGTAGTGGTGGAGCCCTTCTAATTGGGGCACTCTTTTCCATTGTGTTGTGGTGTTCTTTAGTTGTTTTTGTTTTTCGTTGTCAGCGGATGACATACTGTGTTGAACGAGAATTAATTTCATAAGGAGTGGAAGTGTTTTGTGTTGCTCTTTATGCTGTATACATACTTGTGGCGTTTGTTGCGGCGCGGGTATGTCGCGCTCGCACCGCACGTATGAATTTATACCTACGGGAGCGAGTGCGATGTATTTGTGCCGCAATGGTTTCGACAGGTGTGTATACATTAATTTGAATTTAGTGTTTTGTGTGTGGGTAATAAATAGATACAGAAATGTATATTCATAAAATATATGTTTTCAACGTTCGGACCCATGAGGTATTTTTATTAGCATTCATCAGTTTATTCATATCCTTTTGATTTCCTTTTTTCTTTTTGCTTTTTTAACTCAATTTAACGAACCATCAAAATACTTCTTGTAACCGAATGTTGTTAGCGACACCATTTTCAATTGGATTTATGTATAATACTAATAGTAATTATATTAATATTATTTTCCTTGATTAAGAATGAGTAAATGTTTATTACTTAGTTCGAGATAGTTTCGTTCTAAATTGAAAGAGCGAATGAATTTTTAAAGTAGCTAGTTAATCAAAGTTTATGATGTTGTACTAAAATATAATTTTATAAAGATTCTACAGTCCATAAGGTCAGTATGGACTGTAGAATTTTTAGTTCATCATATGTAAAAATATATGCTTCATATGTAAAAATATATGCTTTAATTAAATGGTTTTCTAGGTTGTTTCGGGAGACTGTAAATTGGTAAAGGTTTTGATTATATTGTTCTGGGTTGGATAAATAATTATCGCTGGTTGTTGATTTTATGATTCATTTAATACGATTAGGTGATACGATACAATGAAAGATCCTACAGTTGTGTTAACTACTTATTATTAATTCTATCATCTTACAGATTCGGGATTGCTTTAAAAGTTTTATTTAATTTGTTTAGGTGTTGGGGTTCTGGAGCTGTGCCAAACATCCATTATTGATCTTATATTGCAGATTAGCTTTTTTTGAAACCATTTGAAATTAGCTACACGATAGATATGCTGTTATGATTAAAAATTAGATTCCGATTTCAGAAGCAGTTAAAAACTTTTATTGGACTATTTTATAGTATAGAGACCTCTGTTTTTCCAGTGGCTTGGCTCCTTTTTTAGTTAGGCGTTTTATTAAGAATTTTTTTAATTATTAGTATTGCATCCAGTGGGTGGTATTTAATGATAATTATTAATTTTAATTTTTTATTATTTTAGATCTTTCTTTTAGATTTTATTAAAAATAGGTATTAACGAAAATTCAAGAAGATACGTTTACAGAGTTAAATAACTATTTTTAATTTTCAGATGACTGGAAGTTTTTCAGTTGCATGATTAATAATTATTTCGTAGTTAGAATTGTGTCATTGTGTTACTAACTATCGACTAATTAGGTGTCTGTAACCGGGTCGAGTCTATCCTTACTAACATAACCTTTCCTATCCCTCCTATTTTGTTATGTGTAATACAGGTGTACGGTGGGCCCCGGCCATATCTGGGATTACTTGTCAAATGACTTGGCCGTACATCTCAATCAAATCAAATCAAATTGCGTTTGGTTTATAGGTGTGTTGATTGTTGGTGATATTTCGTATACGAAATGTACAAGCTAAATACTTGACATCGATTTACATCTTCTCTCGTTTATAATGCAGCATGCACACACGCAGATGGTCCATTGCTATATAATCAGTGAAACTAACTATGTGTTACTACATACATGCTTCCATAATTGAAACTTCAGATATTAGTGCTTAGTCTCACATGAACGAAAACGGAAAGATAATTTCAATTATTACATTTTTCTGAGAATTTATGATTTTTTTTTTTTGGGTTAATATCCTGAAAACACAACACCGCATAGGGCCACTGATTCTTTAATACCTCGTTTGCAATCCTTGTTGCTTTCGAATAGTAACTCATTGTCTGCTATTGAATGCTTGTATTACCTACCATAGAGGTTGCTGTAGAATGGCATTGCAATTTAAACCCCATTTATACCCGGGCAGCTCCATAAAAGTTTTTCTTGTCTATGTGGTTTGTTGTGTCGGAGCTGGGTTTGCCCCATTAACGTAAGTTTCATTATCGGAGCAAAATTCGGTACATCCTTCTCGTCTGGAAACGAATCGTTTGTTTTTATCCCCTCCCGGTTGTTGTTCTCAGTTGTATTGGATCCGGCACAGTCGATTTCGGGCAGCTTACAGCCATTTGTTGTTTATGTTGTGTTTGTCCAAGATTGTTGGATTTCGACTGGCAGACTTAAGATTTGAATTTTGTAGCCGACTATTCACTCTTAGTATTCCATTGTTAGCTAAGACCGGATTCAAAGATATGGGTCTTTGTTTTTAGTTGCCTTGCTTATTTGAAGCAGTGAATTTCGATATGGACATCCTATTCATGGATGATTTCGATAATTGTATCGTGAACTTCTCTATCCAACGGTACTCCGGGCTTGTTGGCTGTAAGCGTTCTGTAGTACATGAATCGCTTATAATATGGGACGATTAGCTTTGATTGCTGCTGGTTATCGTAAATATTTGGTATTCAAATGGACTGCATGACAAACGAACGGTTTTTGTATGTCAGCTGCTTCGGTTTGTGGCAGAATTGTTATGCTGGTACCGTTGTTACAAGCTTAATTAGCTTACCGCGGGTGGGGGCCATATAGCTTGTGATCTCTTCGATTTCTTCAATTTCAATATGGCGGCATCATAATATTTGGCAGTCGTTGAATTTTGTTCTGTTTTAAAATGAACAGGAAAATCGCAATGTTTGCACATATTTATGATTATTTAAAAAATTGTATCTAAGTGGCGTAAAAATTGTTTGTTTAAGTGATGTGAGATGTCGAAAGCGTAATCATATCTAAATGTCAAATTATGGCCAGTTTACCACACCAAACTCCATCTTGGCAAATTTTGATCAAAAGCGAAAGAAGATGTAACAAATTATAAATTACGCGAATAAAAATTGACAAAGAAAAATATCTCATGACGTTAATTAAGCCACAAAATTGAAAGGAAATTGCAAACTAAATAATTATTAATAATCCCAACAACAAATCAAAAACAAAAATAAAAAAAAAGAAATTGGGGGAAATGAATAAAAGGTTTAAAAGGTTTTTTTGCTGCTGGATGAAATATAATTTTTTCCATTTTTTTTTCACCTATATATTTGTTTCAAGCAATACACTTTTTATTATTGGTATCTATGTACATATATAGGAAAATATTTACTTGGGTAACGGGGTAGCGACTTAAACTTCGCGAATGACAACACATTGGTTCGGCGAGCACCGCTAGGATGAAAGCAAATTGTGGTTGATGATGGTGTTGGAAGGGGATTAGCTTTTGAATCGTGATGGCGAGCAGTTCGACCAAGAAAAAGTTTGAGTGTATAAAAATAAAATTAACATTATTAAAAACATAAAACACTTAATAAATAATAATAATTTAAATTTTCGACTGAGTTGAGTGATATTTAATGATAAATATTAAAGTGTAATATTAAATGTAATAATAATATGGTGCACATATTATAAATAGAGTGAAATAATAAAGACATTTAAAACTGGAAGAAAATACAATTTACGAGATTACTCGAAACAAACAAAAAAAACTGTTAGTGCACGCATACTAAAGAAATAAAGTATGTATCAAAAATCTGCTGGTGTGGTGTTTGAGTGAAATAAACAAGAACATTAATTAAGGATAAACAGTTCTTTAATAAAATAGTTTGATAAAACAAAAAAAAACATTAAAATAATCAAAAGTCCACAACTAAACTAAGAAGATAATTAACTATTAAGTCGAGACACGAGAGAGACCGTCAACGTGGTAAAACAACTTCGGCTGAAACGGATCCGCAACGGGGCAACATTTTTTTCTCTTATATTTTTTTATATAATTAGCTTAAGATTCTTATTAATTAAAACAATTTTCTTTTCTTTTTTTTCTATTTTTAAATTAAGGTAACACACTAACACTAGGATTACGATGGTGGGGAAGGAAATGGAAACAATTATGGGATAACAATCGCAACGAATTACGGTTTTATGAAAATAAATAAATTATGTTTTTTCATAATTTTTGCGTTGAATTTTTTTTATATTTTGTGTGTGTGGATTTCTACTCATTTTTGATTAAATCATTTTTTTTCTTGTGATTTCCTTTTTATTTAGATTTTCTTCGTGTCATGAGATAAAAAAATTATGAGTAAGTAGACGTTTTGCTTGGTTTCACTAGAGATGAACTGTGGTGCATTTTAATTCAATGGCGTGGTCTACCCTACAATCTGCAGCAATTCAAGCTCTCCTGGGGTCCAGGAAGAACCATCCCTCAACCACTGTTGCTAGCCGGCTGAGATATGCTGCTCTGGAACTACCAACAGGAAAGTCTGGAACGGTTTTTATTCAGAAATCAAGTCTTAAGGAAAACCGTTACAAAGATTGCAATGGTATACATATTATGTCAGGTGGAGAAGCCGTTATCTCGTCTATAGTAATTTTGGTCTATAGTAATATTATTGCACGATATAAAAGTGAACGGAAAATGCAACTCACAAATACACTAATGTAAATAAGAACAAAGAGTTCAATTTAAAATCCAATAAACCGATATTCGACCTTTTTGTATTACTTTAAATGACGTAAGAGAATTACTTATAAGAGAAAAGTTAGCACTGATTTATAGCATTTTCCAAAACCAGCTTAGCGCTAATTCAGCATTTATTAGCAGGTATGGCTGAAACAATATAAGAGACAATAGCAATAGATAGTATTTTCCGTTAGACGATAAACCACTATTTTATGGGTAAATGTTCGAAATACTGCATTGTTGTAATTATTGCCAATTTTTTTGATTCTGTGAAATCATGGCACCACTTATCGATATAGTTTTAAACGATAAAATATATACACTTTCGAAGATCATGTTTCCCAAGCGATGGCTGTATTTCATTTTATGAAGATACTACAGAATTGCTAGAGGAGATTGGTAAATCGATTATGGACCATTTTAAAATTGGGCGTAAGCATAAACTGTATGCCTGGCCCGCGTTTCAATTTAAACCTTTCGGCTAAAGCATCTACATTTAATTGAGATAATCAATGGACAAATCTGCTCTATCTCGCAATAAATATAGAGTGAGTTTTTTTAATAAATGCCAGAGTTTTATCTCGGAATACACCATTTCCGAGATAAAAGCCGGGCATTATTAATAGAAAACTCAGTGTATATGCCAATTTAACCCCGTAAAATTTTAATTGTTATCGGAAGTTCAAAATCACCATACACCAATAATATCTATGAATAATTATTTATGGGTTTACCATATGAAATATTAAATATGTCGTGATGTTTTTGGTGATTTGTATAATAGTGGTATTTTAATTTAAACTGTAACTTTCATAACTAAAATTACAGGTTTCAGTATTAACCAATTACTAAAAAAGATCAAAAAAGTATGAATAACTTTTATGAAAAGTAAGTCCCTTCAAATATGTAATTTGGATTTAACATTATTTATTCATTGATTAAGGGCTTGTATATATATATTTAATTTTTGTATTCATTGAATCTTAACTTTAGTTACATGGGCATAACGGTTTGAAACGGAACAAATTAGCATAATTACGAGCAATATATTTTTTCTGATTCGCAGATAAATTCAATAATTGTCATTAAGGAGAGTTCACCTGTAATTTAGGGTGGAAACTAAAAATGGCAACTGCTAATATTTTTCCAACATCTTCTATAATGAAATCAGTCCAGAAAGTACAAAAAGTTGCCGTCACATATCCAGCGTATCAGAACTTGTGTGTGTATTACGTTTTAAAATTTTTGAATCTTTTCTTTTTCGTTTGGAATCTTGCACCAGAAGTAAAATACTCTATAGTAATTGGTTTGCACAAACTTAATGAATTAAGCTATTTTGGATTTATAGGCAACTTTTATTATAACCAATCTTCATGATGTAAAGGTTTGCACGTCTGCAGCACCAACACTGTGTCAACTGTTAACAACACTTTTCAAGCTAGTGTACTTGGCGATCAGGAATAAATTTCATTTGGATTTATTTTTTGCTTTCGAGGCTTGTACCAGAGAAAGTAAGTACAACCGCCTAGATAAATAAGAAATATGTTTAGTTATAAATTGATTATTAATTTTTTGGTGATACAGGAAGATCCAGGAATGGCGGTGTATTTTATGATAGGGCTGAGAAAATTTCGTTGAAATTAACAATTGGGTTTCTAATTTCTGTTGCCATATTCATAATAGTTTATATAATGCCCACATTAGTTTATCAATTTTTCCTGTTTTTAGTGGAACCCAATGTAGATGAACCTTATACGTATATGTCACCATTTAAACATGTGTAAGTAGATAAATAATTCCGCCTATCGGTTATACGAGTATTACGATTATTCATTATATTTCATTACATACAGCTATTTCTACTCGGTAAACTCGCATTTTCGGTATATTGTTACGGTATTCATGGGCCTTGCAAGTACCACTCTAATGGGAATAAATTATTTGAGTATTGATTTAGCATTTTTTTCGTACTGTTTATATATTCAAGCATTTTATAGAGATATGCAAACTATGTTCAAATTTACTACAAATCAGGATAATGTTGCACAACTTGAGGAAACAATTAAATTCCATACGGAAATTTTAAAAATGATTCAAAAACTCAATAATCTGTTTTCGCCGATGATATTTGCTCAGTTTTTGGACAGTTCCATGTTGATATGCTTGGTAATATTTCAATCAACCATAGAAGTATCAGTGCAGTCAGATGCTATTAAAAACTACTTATTTGTGTTTGGAGCTATATGTCAAATATTGGTTTATTCATTTTTTGGAACAATGGTTTCGGATGAAAATTTCAGTATTGCAATGGCGGCGTATTCATCGGAATGGACTGATCCCGATTTGAAAAATAATAAGACGATTAAAAAACATGTGTTGTTTATTATACATAGATCACAAATAGAGGTGGGATTGGACGGATTGAAATTATTTAAATGTAATTTGCATACGTTTATCTCGGTACTTATCAAAGTTTACCTTAATTGGATTTCAAAATAATATTTGTTTATCTTATTTCAGATTATGAATGCAAGTCTTTCATGTTTGGCAGTTCTCCAATCGATGAGCATTTAAAATGTTTATGGATCTTCTAATCGATACATTCTGCAGCGCCTTTCTGTCGATCCTACTGTTTCATGTTTGGTTTTTAATGTAGTACAGCTCCTAAATTTTGAAAAATCAATATGAAATCTAATAGTTTGAAAAATTATTATTTACTCAGTTATAGCACGAAAAACAATAACATAATAGTTTCCTTCCAATCGATCACCGCAAGTGCTTGTAAGTGCGAAAAAGTGTATCGGGTAAAGTAACGTTTGGAAAGCACAAAAAATGACAAAAGCAAAACATAACTTACAAATGTGTAGTTTATTTGTATAATTGACATTTTAATAAAAAAAAATATCTATACCGGAATTTTATTAGTGGTTAACATATGACATTCAATTATATTTTTCACAGAAAATACTACACGTAATCACCTAGCGGACAAATTTATTGTAACTACTTTCAACTACTCATAATAAAAAGATTGAACAGTTGCCCTATTCTGGCAGTTCACGTGGAATTAAAATTTTAAATTTTGTAGCAGTTTTATTCCCTTTTCTCCAAAACCTAGAATTTTTGCGAAAAAATTATTCCCCATTATAGCAGTTTGGGCCTTTATTACATATTCCATACCTATTTTAGGAAAGAACTAACTGAGAATAGAATTTAACGGGAATTTATTGTATTTATACTTATAACAATATTATGGCTGTAAATTTATAATGAAAACTCAATCATCAACATCCAATTTTTTACTTTAATAAACAAAATTTATTTTTTAAGTAAAATTCGATTAAAATATCAACAAAAACCAATTAAACGTAGTAATCTATTTTTAGATATTTGTTTTCTTGTTTTATTGCGATAGCGTGTCGACCGCGAATAATTAAATTATTTTCCCGTAAATGCATTCCCCAATCGCCAGAATTAACTTATGGAAAACGGAGAATTGGGGAAAATGTCTGGGGAATAATTGCTACAAAAAGAAATTATTCCCTATTCCCGGGGAATTACCAGAATAGGGTCACAGTTGTGAGTATGTAGTTAATTTAGCAAAGACAAAAACCTTAAGTGCTTTGTGGACAGCAACAAATGTAAATCCAACGACAAATGTAAATTCAATAATCATCCCTAAAAGTTAAATCTTGGGAAATCATAAATAAAAATTCGGAGAACATGAGTGTTTAGCTAATCCCATGGTGTTTCGTGTTACCTGTAGAACACGCGTAGAAAATGTTCAGTTTATCCTGGCATAAAACTACACAATATTTATATGTTCACGACTATTTATATTTCAAATTAAATTTTGAATGCGCATATATTAAAATATAATATAATTAATTGGGTAAAATAATACAAAAAATACATGTGTTTTGTTATGGCGTATCGATTATTTCGAACTGGCGCTAGATTCTGATCAAGTGACAAATGGCTAGGTTTTGTGACATTGTTTTAAAAATGTTGCTGCAATTTTGTGACAATATTTGTGAGTACAAAATCGCGATTCGTATGGAGTGACTTTTCCGAAATGTCACCAAAAATAAGGTGACATTTTTAATAATATTGTCATTGTTTTTTACTATCGCGACTTATAAATTTTCATACAAAATATGTGTGAGTATTTATAATTTTAAAACCCTCATATCTGATATACATAACTTAAAAAATCCGCTGCTGTAAACTCGTGTAAATCTCTAAAATCATTTTATCCGAATCATAAATTTTCTATGACTTCTGGAGCGGTATGTTGTACCATCACTTCGAATCGAAAAAAGTCGAAATTCAAAAAAATCGAAAAAGTGAAAGTTGTATCATTTTCGACTTTTATCGTTTTTTTAATCTTGCTTTTTCTAGAATGAAATGTCAGCTACATTTATTATTATGATGAAACTTTATCATTTATCGCGATTCGAAGATGATACAACATACCGCCTGTGGTCACTCCAGCATGTGCCGTAGCGATGGTGGAAGATACTTGTTTTGGAGGTTCGCCAGTTTTAAAACCGTAATTCGGTTCATTGCACTTCTTAGCGAAAAGGTCAAACCTTGGTACCTACACAACACATTAAATGGTCTAGTGAACGAGATCTAGAATTCAACCTTGAGTAACTGCTGTAGCGAGATCTTGATCTTCTGGATCAATTTTGTTTTCTTGTTGGTTCCCGCGATTTTCGAACCTTTCAAAACGTGCCTTTAGTTCGTTTATTGATTTATAACTCTTGTATTGTATGTAACTCTTGATTTAGAGAGGCGATACATGCGAAATTTGCTCCCGGACTATGGAGTAGCCGTTTCATACAATTTAATTTTCAATCGAGCAGTATAGCGCCGTGCACTTGAGTCATTTGCCATATGATTTAAATGTCGATTAAAAGGGGAAGGAGATTGATTCCCTATTTCTACCGCGTATAGGACAGACTAGATTCTCCTCATTGCAGACTCTTCTGAGCGTTGAATGAAAGGTATTTTTATTGTAAATATTTTGTATTTGTCTGTTTGTGATGGATTTAGAATTATATCCGAAACTGGGTTCGACTGTGTTTTGTTTAAATGTTTAACAATATGGTTCAATTGTCGATCGTCTGATGATATGTGCGCAGAAGACATGATCAGTTCAGCCTGTTTCAACTGTAATCTCGGGTTGCCGTGCCAAAAAGAAAGTAAGTTACTAGAATCCATTAGTGTCGATGTGATGTGTTTTGGTTGTCTGTATTTCGTCCGTAACTAGTGGTACCGTATTAGAACCAGGTTTGTTTTAATTTCACTCCGCCTTTAGGTGGTGCCATTTTCTATATTATTTATGTGTTAGTAAAGGATGTTAAATTAGAGATTAGTGTTCACCTCGTCTGTATTACCGCTTGACTTTTGATGGATCAATTACTTGGTTTCCAAGTTTGCCGCTGTCGTTTTTGAGGGGCTCGATAGCCGATTATAATTTAATTTACCTTAAAAACGCAACGTAATGCAATATGTATAATATACATATTGCATTACGTTTTGTTATTATGTAAAACATAAATATGATTATATTATATTGTGTGGCAAGCAATTCTATCATACAATGCACTTCTGTGTGTACTTTGTATACGAGAACTAACAATATTGCTTTGAATTTAGTGAGAGTGTAGGATGCTGGATCGCTTCAAGATATTTGAACATCCACATCCCGGAAAGGGCCAAAGAAGAACAAAAATAACAAAGTAGACAAAAAGTTAAGAGAAACATACCAGCTATGCAACATCCTTCCCCTCACCAAAAGGTTTCGTTTTACGATTTACGAAACCCTAAAAATAATTAATCAAACACCAGTAAAATTGTTATGAAACGAAAACGAATTTTCTTTATTGATATTTTCAGTTTGTTTTTGTTTTTATTTTTCATTTTTTTGTTATGCATCTACAACATACTACCAAGATATTATGATATTTGCTTTTCATTTTGTTTTTTGTACAAATAATATATACAATTTTCATTCTTAAAATTTCCATCAACATAAATGTATTTTTTAAAATAACTTGCTTTGTTTTTTTGTAAATTAATTGAATGTACAATTTTCTTTTAAATTAAAAAAAAAATATTTAACACTTTCAATTTTATCTTTATATCCGATTTAAATAAAAATTAATTTTGGTACGTCCAATCAATGTTTTTTTTTAATTCTGTCATTTTTATCATTAACAAATTCCTTATTTTACACGCAATACATAATAAATATATATATTATAATCAATCTCTGATATTTATTTATTTTTTAAGTCGTTTTAGTTCTGTAAATTTTTTATAAATAAAAAAATAATATTTTTTATGTATATATTATATAGAGCCATCATATAATATAGTCTAATAAAAATGTACATTATTATTTCTTAATTATTTAGGCCTAAATAATATCATAATAATTATACGATTTTTTTTATATTTTATTTGTATTATTATTAATAACAAATTTTCATACCTAAAAACAGTCTCTTATTATTTTAAGGAATTTATTTTTTTTTTTTTTTATCAAAATGTGTTTTACAAAAAATAATATAAAAAATGTTATGTGACTTCATTGCTCTTGTTCGCCTGATTTATGCGAAAATCTTGTATTTTTTTGATTTTTCGTTTAAATTAACATGCACTTCTCCACCATAAGAATCGTCTACCATAAGAATGCGAAGAAATCTTAATTTAATCAGAACTCTTACAGCGCTTTGTGTTTTAAATACTGAATGTAATAGATAATTTATTAGCTGATTGTATCATTTTGTACTAAGAAATTGGTAATCTTTCAAAAAATAACAAATTTAATTTAAAAACAAAATTAATATTATGGTCATTCGAAATGTTTACGTGAATTTTATTTTATCGAGATTCGCTATTTATATAGTCCAACTTCTCATTCGCTATCGTGACGCGCATAACTGGACTTGTAAAACTTAATTCTTATTTATATGTCGATATATTTATATTCCAAAATGCATATGGGAATGTGTGCTTATATTTTAATTTCTAAACCTGAATGTAAAAAAAAATTAGATTCACAATTATTCTATTTTATTATTGGACAACTTGACGAATAGGTTTACTCTCGATAAAAAAAAATTCTTACAAAATATGAATATCGGATCAAAAATTATTAAATATTTAGGTTTCATGCTATTGCAAAAATATGTGACATTTATATGTGCTTCGATGAAACAAGTGTGTTCTCTATAATCTGTTATTTATTTATATAATTTTAAATTTTATATAAGTAATTTATTTACAAGTTTTACAATATTTAATGGAAGAACCACGGTGTTTGTTTATAGTGCATGTTATGGGTTGTCTTCTAGTAGTTTTTGTTTGTTTGAATTATAATGAATAAATGGAACTCTTATGCAAGATTACTATATATAGGTATATATATAAATATGTATATACAGTATATATATATACCTATATTAACAAGATGGTAATCAGAATATTTAAAAAAAATTAAATTTAGTTTCAAGGAAACCAAAAAATAACTTACTTAATTTTTGTTTATATTTTTACTTTTTCGGTGAATATTAAAAAAACTGTACAAAACAAAACTCCCGGTTTGAAGAAATTTGACACATAATACAAGTTAAACAAAGGATTTTGTTAATAAATTATAAAAAATAAAAATTATATATCCTAGACATTGAGATAAATATTTCATATACTTTACATATGAGAACTATGCATGCAGCCAACATTTCATTTATGTTTGGTTTTGCAAAACTATTTATAATTTTTGTATTATGATTGATGAATTCGAAAACACTGACTAAAATTTTAAAGCTTTTTATACACATCACACACTTGTGTATAGAGATTTACAAGTTTATAATCAAATATAAACACTACACACTCTTTTTATTTATTTTTTTATTTTTTATTTAATTCCACAGCACCACAAAATTAAAACCAAACAATTTTTCGTACATTTTTTTTTTCGACACGAAAAAGCTTATCAAAATTTGAGAGAAGCTACTCTTAATAAATAAATAATAAAAATAAAAAAACTCAGTCAATTTGTGTGTTGTCTATATTATAAATATATAAGATGAAACAAAAACTCTCTTTTCGTTTATCATTTATTTTCCTTTACAATTGTTTTTATCATAGTTCTATGAATTATAAATTTTTGTTTTTTATTAAAATGGCAATGTGATTTTATGTAAATTTTAATTTTTTTTAGATAAATACTAATTAAATGCTTAAATTTACGATCATAATACAAAAATATAGTTTTCTCTCTTTCAATTTTATTTCATGTAAAAAATATATTTATATAAATTAAAAATATTTTATTCTGATTTTTTAAACTTTTTTAACCATTTTTGCAATCAGTTTTATGTATATATCACACGTCATTTTTTAATTAAAATTTGTTTTTATATTTTCTTCATTGTTGTTTTTATTAATTTTTGAATATATTTTATCATTCATAGATTCCAAATTTTCTTTTATTCATCTTTTTATTCTTTTTATAGTACTTTTATCCGAATTTATTTCATCTCATTGTGTTTGATATTGTGGCATTGCTGTATACATTACTTGTGGTTGTGTACTAGCTCCATTACTAGGTACGGCGGCTGTTTGCATGCCCCAAGCCATATTTGAAGGTTGTTGCATCATTCGATAGGCTACAAATATAAAAAACAAGTTTTTTAAGTATTCTGTGTAAATCGGACCGTGCAAAACTCTTGAATTATAAAATTCGCACCCCGAAAGACACTGACTTTAAATTTCAACAGAAGTTAGAATGAAAGTCATTAGATCTTGAGCGGTTTACTGCTTTGCTTCTTAATGTGACAAGAATTTGTATTTTCCTATATTCAAGTTTGTCAAGATTATAATGTATCAGCCAATTTAACCACAGAAAAACATTTCTACTAAAAAACAACATAGAATACAAAATTGAGCCATCCAATTTTCGCTTAGAGCAACTTAGATAATTCGTTTTAGTAGATTATAAATATTTACAACTTCAATGGTTGTGTGGTATGTGTTTGACACTCTGGCATTCCTCGAAATGTCTGTGCTCGTTGGACAGAAAATATGTTCCCAAAGAATGATCTATGTATTATTAACTGTGGACTAACTTAATGAATAAATCGGACGCCGCTGACTTTTTGGAAATATGTAGTTTCATTTTCGGTAATCTTTGAGGAACTGCCAGAACTTGGCGGTTAATAAAATTTTGACAGACAATTTTGTTTGAAAGTATGTATCAGGTCCATACCTAATTAACGGCATAGCGCGTTTTAAACGGGGAATGTATAGAGTACTAAAAAATATATCCCTCAAACATAACGAAAAATTACTTGGATTATATAAGACTTCAATAAACGAATACCAACGTATTTTCAATAACGTTTCTCCCTCAGTCTCTTTTACGACTCACCAAACCACAAACCACGGAATCACTGCGAATGGATTAGCACAGTTATATAAAGAAATTGTAAACCCAATCGATCCCAAAAAAATCATATCAACATGGTGAACCTCTTAACCAGTATATTAAATAAATTGCTGATAATTTTTTTCAACGAGTACCCAATTCATAAAAACTAATTCATAAAATGGGAAAATCATATTTTGTTACACAGCAAACAATAAAAATTTTAAAATTATTTTCCACTACACAGCGATAAACATTTAACGCGACTTTTTTAAATGTTCCCCTGAAGTTATTTTTATAAAAGTTGGGCGCAATTTTACTATGCAGATTATGATGAAAAATTAATTGAATTTTTAATCACCTCACAATAAACAACACTGTACAAGTTTTTGAATGTCAATGCCATTGGACCAGTAAACATGTTAACACTTTAAGCACATGATTAGGAGAAGAAATTTGTTGCAGAATATACATTACTTATACTGACATAACTTATATTTCGTATGCCCGGTTACACAGAAAAATGACTAACGGCTGGTTAGCTGTGCGCCAGTTAAATATTTTATATGAAATCTGTTTTCGCGAACTGTCGATTTTGTACCAAAAATTAGAGCGCGAGCAAAGAAACAATTTATATGTAATTTTTATTTAAACGTTTTGTTTCTGTCATACTGAGGTAAAAAGTTAGTGCTAATTTTATTGAAAACAAAATTAAACTGGGAATAATTTTCCCTACCAATTTTGGAAAAATTATTCCCAATTTATAAATATTTACATCAAACTTTTCTCCTCAGTAGGCCGGAAAAAACATATTTGAAGAGAAATTACATATAAATTCTTTCCCCAGTTCTCTATTCCCAGGGAATTACCAGAATAGTGCCACTGACGACAAAAAAATTAAACTTGTTGGGTATATTTTTGTATTAATTTTTATTTTCATAAAGTATGCCGTGCCAAAATTTCAGAGAAAAAACACTCAATGAGCTTATTTTTAATGCACTAGATATCACATTCCCAACTTTAACAGTCAATAGGAAAAAGGAAGGAAAAATATTTACTAGCGTTTTTGTCAAAAATTTTATTTTCTGGCCTACTGAGAAATCATAGTTGACCTAAATTTTTATAATTTAGGAAATATTTGTTCTGTATCGAAATTGGATAGGAAAAATATCCCCAATTTAATTTTGTTTTTTAAAAAATGTACACCAACTGTTTAGGGGGAAACGCTAGAGGCGGCTCTACCGTAATTGTTAAAAATAATATTAAACATTACAAAGTGCCCGGCATTGAGGAAGAAATTATGCAAGTTAAAACCATAAAAGTTGAATCAATCAATAATAGGGAACTCAGTATCTTCTCTATTTACTGTCCCCCACGCCATCAATTAAAAAAAGAAGACTACAGTCGACTGTTTAAATCATTAGTACCAAATTTTATCATAGGCGGTGATTTTAATGCAAAGAATACATATTGGGGATCTAGACTGACAACCTCTAAAGGGAAAGAGTTATTTAATGCAGCTCGCAAGAACAACTGTGAATTCCTCTCTGGCGACAAACCAACATATTGGCCTGCTGACATTCATAAAATTCCAGATCTTCATGACTTCTTTGTTACAAAAGGAGTTTTAGAGGACTACACATGCATTGAAAATAGTGAAGGACTATCATCTGACCACTCACCTGTGATGTTGCTTACAGACAACCTTGTGCAACAAATTAAAACAACTAATAAAGGAAATAAAGAACGAAAGCATAACTAAGCGACTACGAGGTCTTTCTGAACTAAAGGATGATGATTACTCGCTTTGGAAAGCAACGAAGGGACTAAAAAGATCCAAAACGCATGTGTCGCCTATCAAATGCGATGACGGATCATGGGCTAAAAGTGACAAACAGAAAGTCTCTCTATTTCCTGCTTATTTAGAAGAGACTTTTCAACCGTTGCAGAGACAAACAGCAAATGGAAATACAACAGTCGTAAACAAAGCAGATGACCTTGACATAAGGAATGTGACTTTATTGGAGCTTAAAACTCAAATCAATGGCCAGGTTATGATTTAATAACTGGGCAAATTGTGATGGCAGGCAGGAAAGGGGATGAGGATAATATGCATATGTATATATAATTGACTGTTTTTATTTATAATTATTTTAATAATTAGTTTAATATATTATTATATATGTGTAAAATCCATTTATCATTTATGTTATTGTGTAAAATATTTTCGATGTGCATATCCATATTGCGGTTGCTTGAGTCCGGCAGCTTCTTCGTTTCTTTGTACTTTACCTATACAATTATAAGTTTTAGGGATGGAGTGATCGGGGCGACGGGCAGGGGTTGCCGCGGTGTGGACGTACACGATGTTATATTGGGTGAACTATGCGAAGACATTTTAAAGTGTTTTTTTCAGACAGTTTTTTACACATGCATAGAAATTTATCGATGAGCTGGGACTCATGTGACGTGTGTGCGCGTGAATGGTTTTTTTTTGGAGGTTAGAAACCGGTCTCAACTCAAATGATTCCTCGTGTGATTTCCCCAATGTAATTTAAATTCATGTATGCATTGTAATAATAATATGTACATACATTGATAGGCGTTATTATTATTTATTTTTTTTATAGTCTATTTTATTTTTATTTTATTTTTTATTTTAACTGGTTTATAATTTATTTAATTAAATTATTTTTCTCTATAATTATTAATAATGCGCGGTAAAAATATGTATTTGGGAAAGTTTTAAAGATTTGTATCGCCGTGGTATGGACGGGTGACACAACTGAAATAATGAACTTTTTCCGTTAATTCACTAGAAAGATGCGCAATATTAGTATCCATATCCCTCAATAAAAACAGTTTTATTTTTCCTTCATCGAAAATGATAGGGCACAAAGTGCCATTCTTCGTTTTATGATTTTGGAATCTAATAACGTAATTAGCATTTTTTGTGTTTGCTCTCCTGCAAAATTTTAATTTTTGAGTTGTGTCTCTTTTTCATGTCATGAGCTTTGGAAAGCAACGAAGGGACTAAAAAGATCCAAAATGCATGTGCCGCCTATCAAATGCGATGACGGTTCATGGGCTAAAAGTGACAAACAGAGAGTCTCTCTATTTGCTGCTTATTTAGAAGAGACTTTTCAACCGTTGCCGAGACAAACAGCAAATGAAAATACAACAGTCGTAAACAGGGCATGTGACTTTATTGGAGCTTAAAACTCAAATCAATGGCCAGGTTATGATTTAATAACTGGGCAAATTGTGAAAGCCATTCCCGAGAAAGGTTTGCGTAAATTAAATCAAATAATTAATGCAGCTTTCAGACTGAAATATGTTCCACGACAATGGAAGGTGGCCGAAATAATAATGATTCCTAAACCAGGTAAACCGGGAAACGATAAAAAATCATATAGACCGATATCACTACTTCCAGTCATATCAAAAATATTTGAAAAACTGTTGCTGAAAAGACTCAAACCTATAATAGAAGAGAGATGCTTAATTCCACCACACCAATTTGGGTTTAGAGAAAATCACTCTACAGTTGAACAAGTTCACAGAATAACGGATGTCATTGAGGATGCACTCGAGAATAAGAAAATATGCTCCAGTATTTTCTTAGATGTAGCTCAAGCTTTCGACAAAGTTTGGCCCCAAGGGCTTGAATTTAAACTGCATCGAGACCTGCCTAAGCAATTTTATCAAATTCTTAAATCGTACATAGCTGATCGACACTTTAGAGTCAAATTTGAAAATGAGTACTCTGAAATAGAAAGAATATCAGCAGGTATACCACAAGGTAGCGTACTTGGGCCTATTCTGTTTATTCTTTATACGAGAGACTTACCGAATATTGAAGGTACTACAGTAGCAACATTTGCAGACGATACAGCTATTCTAGCAGTTGGAAAAGATATTTCAGAAGCAACAAGCAAACTTCAAAGTGCAGTTAACACGGTGAGCAACTGGACTAAAAAATGGCGCATCTCATTAAATGAAGCCAAATCAGTACACGCCAACTTTACAAATCAAAATGTAAACTGTATTCCCGTGGTTCTCAACTCAAACCAAATTTCATACGCAAATACATACAGCTAAATACCTTGGCATGACCCTTGATGCTAAGCTAAGATAGAAAGAATACATCAAGAAGAAAAAAGAAAAGTTAAATATCAAATATAGAAAAATGTACTGGCTCATGGGTAGAAATTCTGAGCTCTCAATACACAACAAATTGCTTCTATACAGGCAAATGCTAAAACCAGTATGGACCTATGGTATCCAACGTTGGGATTGTGCCAAGAAGACCAATGTACAAATGATACAATGCTTCCAAAATAAAGTGCTGCGAGGGATTGTGAATACCCCATGGTACATTAGGAATGACAACCTCCATAGAAACTTGAAGATGGAATACATCACCGATGAAATAAAGACCCAAGCAAGGAAACACGTACAGCGCTTATCTTTACACGAAAATGCAGATATCCGTCGTATGTTGGATACCACTAGCGGAGTGAGGAGACTCCAAAGGCAGAAACCGCTGGAGATGGGCAGTTTGTTTTAGAATAAGAAAGTATTATAAAATGAGTAACCAATAGATTACTCATCTTAATCCGAGAACTTAATTTAAGAAAGATAAATTACTAGATGATATCTGAATCAGTTGTAATATTGTATAAATAAATAAATTTATTAATTAAATAAAAATAACCAACTGTTATTTGAGCGGTCAAAACATCGTATGGCGGCACTCAATGACTTCTTTTTATTCCCGCAAATCAAAAATAACTCAGGTCAATGTTTTTTGACACCCGAAGAAGCGGTTGATGCGTTTAAAATGCATGTATTGGAAGTACCTCAATCGGAGTTTGAATTCGGAGCTTAAAAAATTGGTTCAAACGCATGTAAAAGTATTAAAACCATGTTTTGTTCTCTAATAATAGTGAATTGTTTAATTTAATGTAAATAACAATAGTTAAAAATGATAGTATAGTGTGAGACTAGTATTGAAGGTGTATAACACGATATACATTTCGATAACCACGGAAAATGTAGTTTTGCGAGGTATTAGCTTTTTATGTTTTCTGCTGTGTCTCTATGTGTGACGCACAATATAAAGATCAGAACAGGAAGCCTATTATGAAATTGGTCGGAAAATTCGTCACCGTCGGAAAATACGTTGTCGTAAAATCCGATCCACGGCGGATATTCGTATTATGAAACATGTATTTTTACAGTAAAACTCGAAATTTTTAGTATACACTTGTCACATTTAAATTTGATTAAAATAATTTAATAGAGATATGTACTTACATTTAAAAATTTTCTAAATTTCTAAATAATTAAATAACATATAAAAGGTATGAACTACGATCTATTTTCCGTGCGAATACTACAATATCCGTCACCTAACTAGCTGTGGGATTGGACAGTTGAATTTTGTCGTAAAATCCGCTAACTCGGATTTTTATTTCATAATAGTATAAAATCCGCGCGGATCGGATTTTTTTAGTTTCATAATATGAATATCCGACGCGAGACGGATTTTATGACGTCGGAAAAATTTCATAATAGGAGCCCTGGATTAAAAAGCCTTTTGCAGATAGAAAGATGATGCGTTATTTTTCTGCTTTGATACTATCAATTTGATGGTTTCTGGATTTGATTTATTTTATTTTGATTTAACTTGTTTTAGGAGAACCAGATTAATTTAGTTAATACTAATCATTACATTACATTTATTTTATTTAATTATATTGAACATTATTCCAAATAATGAAATTTTAACTCATAATCAGGAAATTTACCATTATAATAGCAACTTATTTATAATTTTTTTAGCATGCTGATTGCTGAAAATTTATACTATAAAAATCAAAAATAATTTTGGTTGTTTTGTTATCCGCGTTACATTATACATATTTTCAACTTACAATTTACTAACTTAGGTGTCTGTAACCGGTAACCCACAAAATTTCAATTTATCCATACTATTATAATACTTTTTAAACACGAAAATAAATTCAAAATTTGAATGGCGCGTTGTCTGTTTTAATATTTATATTTTGATGTTTACTTTTGTATAATGCGAGAATCTGTTTTAAAATCGGATAATTTACTGCGATTTTTTGGCGTATTTTTTGACAGTTACAACCACAATTCTGTTGGCTAAAGCAATTAGTTTGCCAAGTTTTACTTTAGTCAAATGGAATTGTTGTTGTAATCGTCTCAAAAAATACGCCTTTTATAAAATTACACATTTACGGATAAATTTTTTTTTTACGAAAAAACATGTTATTTCAAATTTTAATCGTGAAGTGCAAGTTTTTTTTACCCTGACAGCTAAATCCGAGTAATTTTTTGTAGCCTGATATTTTCAAAGAATTTCACATTAATGTTTATTTTACAAGTGTTTTCAGGTGGAATTCAATTTACATGGATCACAAACATAAGAACTTGCAAGCACCTGAGTGCTTACAGCTATCCTTGAGTTATGTAAAATTATGAGATCTTCTTTGGAACTATTAGACAAAAAATATTACCAGGATTCAGCTGTCACGGTAAAAAAGAATACACTAGATGAGCTGTCGAGGTAAAAATTTGACATACCATTTTTTTGACAAAAAAAATACCCGGAAATGTTATATCAGATTTTATAACAGATTCTCGCATTATACAAAAGTAAACGTCAAAATATGAGTATCAAAACAAAGACCGTCATTATTATAAATTAGTTTTGGATTTATTTTCGTGTTTAAAAGTTGTATTAAAATAGTGTGGGTTATTTGTAATTTTGTGCGAATTATTTTCAAAATATCTTGTGAACTATAAAAATGTCGGGTTTATGAGCGAACTTCTATAAATTTTTTAAATTTTTAATTAAAAATTGTTAATATTGGGATAAATAATTAATAAAATTGTGATATAGGACACTACATTAATATTTTGTTTAATATTTTGCGTTATAATTTTTTATTGTACCGATATGCTAACAAACTGAAATGATAATCCTGACATTTATAATAAACAATTTTGTGTCTCATTTTCACCAATGGTACTCTAAAAGTTGGGCAAATCTTTTCATGTTCTTTTACACAAAAACCGAGTCTTTTTACGAAAAATCCAAAAGATTTACCATTAATTTGAAATAAGTAGTAGATTGCATTTGTTGCTCCTATCGACATTTGCCAGTTAGAAGTTATAAGTACATAAAACATGCGATTGGACGCTAATATTAAAAATTAGTAGTCAATCTTCTATAAGATGAACTTCTATAACAGCGCATCGTTAATAGAATTCTTTTTTCCTCTTTCCTTACAGAAAGTATGAAAAAAAAATTGAGAAAAAAAAATGTTCTGTAATACCCTTGACAGACTAGGATTTAGCTAAACGCGTTTAGTTAAACTAGTTTAGTTAATCTACTACAAATCCAATTAGGTTGACACACTATGAAGTTTAGCAAACCGTGTTTCAATAATAAAATACGGTAGCGCTATGTTTGTTCGGAATCGGTATTAAACAAATGTTATTGTGGGTGGTACAAATAAAAAAAATGTTTTAATTTAACGCAATTTAATTTATAAAGCCTAAACTTTGTGTTTTAATTGTATCCCAAAATTCCTATTCCATTTTAATACAAATACAACATAAAAATGTAAACAATATGAATGAATATATAAATACAATATATATTTAATACATCACTGTGTATCCGCCATATTTTTTCTGCGCGAGTATTGTCAGATTCCAGCGAGATTTGAATACAGATTTAAAAAAATATGAATTCCAAATACAATACTACGGTATATTTTCCGGCACTAGAGTCAAATATAGTGCAATAATGTATATTACAATACGAATTCTACGGTAAGAGGAATGCACAAATGTGTAAGTTGGACCAAAACAGATGCAAAAATAAATTTTGACATGATTCGTTTTCGTTACCCACACAATTGTGCTGGCAGGTAGGAAAAGAGATATAACCCTTTCGCCACCTGTATATACAATTGTGTATGTAAATTTCGATTACGAGAAACGAATGTGTGAAACATAGAATTATGTGTAAGCTGAAGACCACAATATACATTTGTGCATATCGCTTAATTTTGTTTTCGTCAGAAAAACAACACTAACTATAATAATAATAAAATAATTGATGTGATCAAAAAGAAATAATTAATGTTATTTAATTTATGTGTTATCAAATTATTATATTGTTTTTTTTTCAAGAATTCCCATTTAACTAAGATCCGTCAAAATACGGACGACATTTCAACCTGTCATTATTTAAATACACATTTGTGTATTTTGAACTTAAATAGGAACAAAAAAAATTTTTTGAACTTGAAAGGGATAACTCAAAAAGTAAGCGGCGTCTATCATTGTATCACAGTACTAAATGGCATTTGTCCTATTTATAAATATTAACATTCATTGGTAGATGGAGCTCTCGCTAAACCCATTTTTATGCGATAAACTTCAAAATATTGAGAGATTTGATTTGTGCACTAAACCGGTTTAGTTACTAAACCTAAAACAAAACTCGTTTAGTTAATATCGAAGTTGACACATTAAGAGATAAACTCGAAAAAATGATTAAACTCGTTTAGCTAAACCTAGTCTGTCAAGGGTATAAGGAAACAGGAATTCTATTGGGGATGCGTTGTAAGTCGGATTATTTCTTAAATCGAATTTTACTTTATAGCTGGACCATTTTTGGCTAATATTCTGTGTAACAGTAAGCGAGTAAAATTGGTTTTTCATTTCTTTTACTATAACTCATATTATTTAATTTTTTAACTCATATTATTTTATTATTCTTTTGAAAGTGTTTTTATTATTTTTTATTATTTTTTTTATTATTTTTTATTATTTTTTTTCATATTTTATTAAATTTTTAATTTAAATTTTAGTTTTATTTATTTAAATGTGTTTTATTAATTGTTGTAATAAGAAAAACGCATTTATATTATATCGTCGTAGTAGTGATATGGTACGGTTTGCGTGTGTGTGAGTGGGAGTTGTGTCCTTTATATACAAGAAGAATACATATTTAAAAATGTAAAAGAGAAAATATTCTTGTTTTTATGTACATACATTTTTTTTGTATATACTGTTGTATGTATAAAAAGAATGCGGTGTATGTTTTATCGTGATGATCAAAAATAAAAAGGATCATTTAAATTACGAGGCGTATTCGCGCGTGTGTGTTTTTGTTACTATGGGAATTGTATTTCCGAATATTTTTTGTTTTTAAATGAATGAGCAAATTTGTATGTGAAATATGGTATATATATAAGTGTGTATTACGTATGTATGTAAAATATATATATATATATATATATATATATATATATATATCCCTTTTCTTGCCAAACAATTTCTTTTTTTTTGAGTTAATTTGAGTCGAGCCTACACAAATGTGTGTGTAAAAAATTACAGGTTGTATTGTCTTTCGGATTTTAACGAATCTTAGTTAAATCGGAATTATTTTTGAAAAAACATTATAATTTGATAATACATATATAAATTATATAACATACTAATTATTTGTTTTTGATAACATATTGATTATTTTACTATTATGGTTTTAGTGTTATTTTTCGGACGAAAACGATTTCAGTGGAATGCACAAATGTGTGTGTTGCTCCAGAATGTATTCCAAAAATAAGCTTTTGACATGATTCTTTTGCCTTACCCAGGAAAGGAAAGCGGATGTGTAATATGTATATGTATATATAATTGACTGTTTTTATTTATAATTATTTTAATAATTAGTTTAATATATTATTATATATGTGTAAAATCCATTTATCATTTATGTTATTGTGTAAAATATTTTCGATGTGCATATCCATATTGCGGTTGCTTGAGTCCGGCAGCTTCTTCGTTTCTTTGTACTTTACCTATACAATTATAAGTTTTAGGGGTGGAGTGATCGGGGAGACGGGCAGGGATTGCCGCGGTGTGGACGTACACGATGTTATATTGGGTGAACTATGCGAAGACATTTTAAAGTGATTTTTTCCGACAGTTTTTTACACATGCATAGAATTTTATCGATGAGCTGGGACTCCTGTGACGTGTGTGCGCGTGAATGGTTTTTTTTAGGTTAGAAACCGGTCTCAACTCAAATGAGTCCTCGTATGATTTCCCCAATGTAATTTAAATTCATGTATGCATTGTAATAATAATATGTACATACAGCGTTATTATTATTACAGCGTTATTATTATTTACAGTATTACAGTATTTATTTTTTTTTACAGTATTTATTTTCTTTTTTATTTAGTCTATTTTATTTTTATTTTCTTTTTTATTTTAACTGGTTTATAATTTATTTAATTAAATTATTTTTCTCTATAATAATGCGCGGTAAAAATTTGTATTTGGAAAAGTTTTAAAGATTTGTATCGCCGTGGTATGGGTGGATGGTATGGACACAACTGAAAAAAATGAACTTTTTCCGTTAATTCACTAGAAAGATGCGCAATATTAGTATCCATATCCCTCAATAAAAACAGTTTTATTTTTCCTTCATCGAAAATGATAGAGTACAAAGTGCCATTCTTCGTTTTATGACTTTCGGAATCTAATAACGTAATTAGCATTTTTTGTTTTTGCTCTCCTGCAAAATTTTAATTTTTGAGTTGTGTCTCTTTTTCATTTTTATTTTCGTTGTAACGACAAGTAAATCTTTGATGTGCCTCGGGCTATTAATGTTGGTTATTTTTTTAGATTGCTTACTGCTGGCACTGTTTTCTATGAAAGAATTTATCCGACTCAACAATATTTCTCGAAACAGGTTCGCAATTGCATGGGAATGTCACAGAAGTATTGATGAGTTCTAAATCCTATTCAATGACTTGCTCATGCACCAATTATGTAAGAAGCATTCTGCGTGGTTTTATTTTCCGTTCGTGCCATCACCTCACGTAAACCTTGATCTTTTTTGAATGACTGAGATGTGCGAAATTGTCTCAGTAATCTGTTTCTAGACAGCATACTGCAGAAGATGCATAAATTAATTTTTGGATATGAATTGGGGTGGATTGGAATTCTAGCAAATTTTAGTTTTGGGAAGCTGGATTTGACTGGTTCATCTCTTAGCGGGTTAAGCGAAGTTTGTTTCAGCTATGGTGAATAAACGAACTGGATAGTTAATTGGCCGATTGCTTTCGGATTTGTTTTGTGGAAAGATCCAGAACTTCATCCGGGATTTATGTTGGAGTCGCAATTTAGCTCAACATACCAGATTCGAACATGATTGATTAATAAATTGCTTAGGACGGTCGAATTCTAAAACTTCGCTTAATACCATTTTTAGATCCCCACCCAATTCTGAATACCTGATTTGACAATATATATTTATATTTTAATATGATTCCCAAGTTCTATTCAGAATGGTCGAATTGTAGAACTTCATCCAAAAGACACTTTAAAATCCCAATTTAAGCTGACCTTTCTTATTAGAACCCTAGCCCAGCACTGCAAAATGAATTTTAAAGTTGTAGGTTAGGAGGCGGCCTGGTTTAATTCGTTACATCCGAATCCAAAAATTTCGTCAAATTCAGCTTTGCACACTGATTTTGACCATCATTTGTTGAGAAATGGCCTAGTTCCATTGAGCATAATGTTATAGTGCCAATCCAATTCTGCATACCATATTTGACAGAAATTGGTTGAGGAACGATAAAGCTCCATTGCCATGCTTGGCATAATATGTCCCGTGCAGTATAAATTACTTGATAATTAATCGAATATGTACCATTGCCTTTGGGATGCCTCACATATTTTTTATTAAATACTTATGAATTTTAGAGTAATTTTTAATATAATTTAAACAATTATGGTTTCAGGAAATTCTACTTTAAGTTGTGGAATTGCATTAGGATTAAATTAATAAATGTTTATATTATTTAGGAAGCCGGAAAATATTAATTTAGAATTAAATTTCAGGAAATCAACCGATGTAGGTGAAATAATATTCCTTTGAAATATTAATTGGATGGTTCACAAGCCAAACCGATTAAATCCATTTTTTGAATATTTGTAAATTTTAATATCAACGTACTTGATTGGCTCTATACATTGAAAATAAATTACAGTAATAATAAGTGTTAACACCATTAAATGACAAAACTAAAAGTAACTAAAGTTGCAATTTATAACGAATTTTAAAACCATTTTTGTATTTTCTCAGTTTTTATCAACTTTTTGTTTTACGGAGTTAATCGTTTTGGCAAATGAAGCATCCAATTGTGGATTGTGTAGATTAGAATTGCCTTGTTAATGTGTTACTAACTATCGACTTTATCTAGGTGTCTGTAACCGGGCTGATTCAATCAATCAACTTAATAAACACATTTTTTTTATTACTTAATAAACACATTTTTATTAATCACTTGTTTTTTGTTTCGCAGAATATTTTGAATATTTTTCAAAAAGTTTAAAAAATCACTCGATCGATTTCGACTTGTTAGGTCATCATCAGGAGTATCTACTTATTTGTATTAGTAGAAATTTTGTTATATAGTAGAAAAAAGCAAAATATAAATAAAAATAAAAGGAATTGAATTAAATTAAATTGAATTAAATTTCAGAAACCAATACCATCGTTATCCATTAAACCTAGTAAGCCTTTATCCTCCCTCTGGTAGTTAGAAGTAGATTAGAATTGTGTTGTGCCGTACGATCGCTAGGTGTCTGAAACCGGGTCGTTCCGTCCCAAAAAAAAAAAAAAAATTACCTTTCCTATCCCTCCTATTGTTATGTGTAAACAGGTTGTAGGAATAGGCCCGGCGTTATCCGGGACCACCTGTCAAGTACTTGGTTCTACAGTCCAATCAATCAATCATATTATTTTATTATTCTTTTGTTTTTTAATTTTCTCTAACTCATATTTTGACAACTAGTGATTCGACTTATAGAAGTTTTACTGAAGTTGTGTCAATGAAAATGCAGACTTAGTATAAACAACAAAACAAATATAAATAAAAAATATTATTTTATGATTAAACCGTTAAGAATAACACACACTAAAATATATTTTTAGGGGAAACAAACTCGATTTTTCGCTCGGTATCAATACGATAAAAAATGGCCCGATTTATAAGTTCATAATACGAAAATCCACGGCGGATCGTATTTTACGAAATCGAAAAATTTTCATAGGACCTATTTAATAGGTCTATTATGAATCTCACTTACTCGTCACCGGGTGAAGAGTCGTCACTATAATTCTATTTTGGTATTATGATTTTCGCAGTGAGCGAGTGATCGTCACATGCGTGACGCTTGGCGACTCGAAATCACCACATAGAAGTTTTGGTACTATAATTCTCACAGTGAGCGAGTATAATGTCATATATGCTCACATAAAATATGGTGGTGAGAGTCAAGTGACAAAGTGTTTTTGGTATTAGAAATATAATATTTTATTAATATTTTAACATTAAAATAATTAATTTATATTTTTCATATAATAAATAAACTAAAAATTACCACATCTCAACAATTTATCAAATTTGTTGAAGAAATGGAAAAACCAGGATATTTATTGCCCGAGGATTTCAAGATGTTGGAAAAACCACATTTCGTGGATTTCCAGATGTAGGATGTCTCGAATCTATGTATTTTATGTTCAGATTATGGTCACATACCTAGAGGATATAAAAAATGTCATATTGAAAATTTTATATACTTTGAATTTTTTAAGTACTCATAACCATTGTGTTTAGACTATAATAACCGTTCCTATTATAGAATAAATTCACGTATAATTTTTTTATATAGTATACACAACTTTTTATATAATATATTTTATATTTTTTATATAATTATTTTGTATCGTAAAATATCGTATCCTTATAAATTTTGTCGAACACATACAAAAATATCTTCTCATGAAAATTATTTGTAAACAACTAAAACTTTTTGACATTACTATATGGTTTCCATAACGACAAATAACAAACTCTAAAAAATACAAGAATCCACATACGACGCCGCAAACAACGGCTCGCCAAAATAAAAGGGAGAATCACAATACCAATTTTGAACTCGGGTGACTTAAGCTATAACCAGCGAGTCTGTAAGAGTCAGTAACGAAACCTTACAGAATTTAACGAGAACGTTTTATTACAGAATATTTGACAGTTTGACCAGCGAATCTGTAACATGATTATTATTATCAATTGAATTTTTAAATGTCAATCTGCAAAATTACAAATCAACCACACCACGATTTTCGCCAAAAATGTATCTATTTGAGAAAATTGAGTAGTTCTACCCTATTTAAAGGGCGAGGGGTAAAAAATAAAAACGGTGTGGTACGAAAAATAAATAGGCGAAGAGACAGATCACTATGTATGTAACATGTATGTAGATTACTATGTATATAACTACGAGTATTTAGAGGTATATGTACATAATATATTTAAGGTAACGATTTTATAAATTAAAAGTTGTCAACAGCAAATTTTTACCAACACTCGCATGACATGTGAGGTTTTTAACATGCTGATGGACCTTGTGCGGCCACAAATGTTGATGAACAATCGGAATCTATTGAGCTGAAAACAGTGAAAAGAGCTTATGAAAAATGTACATAAAATATTATTTAAATTATTAAAATATAAATAAATATTTGTACACATAAATTATTAAAATGAAACACATATCAACATACCGCCATTTCAAATATACAATTTTGACGTTTCCTTCAGTTTGGGCGATAATTTTTGCTCTTGTTACAGATTGCTAAGTGGCAATTCAATTTAAACGAAAGTGAACGAAAAGCACTTTGAGTTTCGCTGGTCAGCAATGTCAATAAACATACATTTTTCAGATATCGCTTTGTTACTTAAATTTCTTACAGACTCGCTGGTTATAGCTTTAGATAGTCACGGCGAATATTGTGATAATTGGAGCCGTTTATTTATTATTGTTAAGTGGCATAAGTCACTTTTTTTTAAATCGAAATATTTAAGGGTTTGCGTTTTAACATGTTTAAAAATATTGATGCCAACTTCCGAGAAGATTTACTTGTATTTGTTATCAGGATACCGATATATTATTGTTAGAATTTTTTTTAAAATGAAGGGATACCGTTAAATTGTAACTAATGTTATCTATAATTATAGATTTTGAAAGTGGCATAAGTCACTTTTTCAAAAAAATCAAGTTAATGATAACATTATCGGTATCTCTTCATTTTAAAAAAATTTCCAATCAATATGTTGAGAACTATTGGGATTTTGTTCGAGAGAAGTTTTGCTACTTAACGGTATAACGAACATGTTTATTTTGAAAGTGGCGCAAGACAGTGATTTACTCAGGAAATTAATTGCGGGGATTGGTGGAAGAGTAAATCAATATCAATAAAGCCATATTCGTTATAACTGAGATAATTTAGGTTAAGTACATAAAAAAATTAACAAATCGAAAAAAATTGTATGGGATAATTTTTTTTTGTTGTAATAAATCTTAATACCTCCTAAAATCGGAGGAAACTTTGTATCTCGAACTTTATCTCAATAATGATATTTGGTATTAATTATCTTTATCAGTAAAATACTATTATATGGAAACTTATTATTTATTAAACATCGAATAGGAAACAACACTTTTCTGTCATAGTGCTACGTGTGCAAGCACATGATTATAAAAAAATCTTGAGTGAAACATTTAAAACTAAATCTTGAGTGAAACATTTAAAGACACCCAATTCAAGGACGGACTATTATTATAAGTATATGTAATTTATTGATTAACTTTCTTAAATCACTGTCCTTTCAAAACATCACTTCAGTAGAATATATCGGACAAAATTAATAACAGTAATTTTTCTAAATTATTTATTTTGAAAGTGGCATAAGTTACTTTCCGTAATGAAAAATGGTAATTTTTACATTGACTATACGAAATTATTTATACTGAGAAAAACATAAGTATCCTGAGATAACAAATACAAGTAAATCTTCTCGAAAGTTGGCATCAATATTTTTAAACATGTTAACGCAAACCCTTAAATATCTCGATTTTAAAAAAAGAGACTTTTTGTTAACTTTATGCGATCAGTTTAGGGGCTCAAGACTCACCATGCTCTTCCGCGATTATGCTTTTTACGTCCTTCCTTACTCTTTACGCCGAAGAACTCGAGGACCAATTTAAGACCATCTAGGACCGATTTAAGACCATCTAGGACCGATTTAAGACCATCTAGGACCGATTTAACACCATCTCTGTTTTTGCAAGCTCCATGGCAGCGCCTATACTGGCATGGAAGATTGCTCGGTCCATGGGTTTTGCACACCGACAGCGGGTCATAGATGTGTTACATTTCACCACAGATCATAATCTGTTGATAAAATTTCACTTTGCATCCGGCCCCTATCGAGATCCAAACGATCCAAACGCCAAAGCTTTAACCACTGTGCCAATTGAGCCGTTTATTTTGAAAATGACTTATGCCACTTTCAAGATAAACGGCTCAATTATTGATTCAGCGGATACTGAAGAATTCAAAGATGAATATACAAGAAATATTAATAATTTCAGTTCTGCACCCCAACCGTACTTTATATTAGGCATATACATATTTGCTGATCTTTATGGATTGTACATATAGTCAAACCATCACCGTAATTTAAAATTGCACGAATAATGCTGTCCCGCTGACAGCTAACAACGGAGATTCATTAAAACTGGCCGTGCTTGTTTTCATTTTGTTTTTAATATAAACATAGGTCTATTAGCTCTGTATTTTAACTATTTAACTACTGACTTAATCCTTGTTAATTGAGCCGTTTATTTTGAAAGTGGCATAAGTCACTTTTTTTTAAATCGAGATATTTAAGGGTTTGCGTTTTAACATGTTTAAAAATATTGATGCCAACTTTCGAGAAGATTTTCTTGTATTTGTTATCGCAGGATACTTATGTTTTCCTCAGTAAAAATAATTTCGTACAGTCATTTGAAAATCACAATTTTTCAATACGGAAAGTGATTTATGCCACTTTGAAAATAAATAGTTTAGAAAAACTACTGACTTATATTAATTTTGTCGGTTGTATTTTACTGAAGTAATGTTTTGAAAGGACAGTGAGTTAGGAAAAATTATGAATAAAGTACATACATATAATTCTCGTACCCTGAATTGGATACCTTGTACGCGTTGTCAGTTTTAAATGTTTCACTCGATTTTTTTTTAATCACGTGCTTGCGCACGTATAGCACTATGGCAGAAAAGCGTTCTTTCTTATTCGATGTTTAATAAATAAAATGTTTGAATTTAATAATTTTTTTTGACGATAATTAATACCAAAATATCATTATTTTTGATAAACTTCGAGGTAACCTAAATTTCCTCCGATTTTATGAGATATTAAACATTTATTACAAAAAAAATTATCCCATACAATTTTTTTCGATTTGTAAATTGTTTTTATTGTATGTACTTACCCACACTATCCCAGTTATAACGAATATGGCTTTTTTTATGGTATTGATAAAACATTAATTATATCTCTCTTCCACTAATCCCCGCAATTAATTTCCTGAGTGAACAGTGACTTATGCCACTTTCAAAATAAATATGTTTCTTATACTGTTAATTAGCAAAACTTCTTTCGAACAAAATCCCTAGAGTTCTCAACATATTGATTGGATTTTTTTTAATTAAAGATACCGTTACATTATAACTAATGTTATCATTAACTCAATTTTTTTGAAAAAGTGGCTTGTGCCACTTTCAAAATAAACGGCTCAATTAATCTTTTATCAATTTTTGTTTCATAAATTTTAAATGCTTTTAATCGATTAAATTTTAAATTTGTCGTGTCAAATTTATATCAGTATTCGGACTGCAACCGAACCTGAATAAAATATAGAAGAGAAAATTATACAATTAATGTTAAAATTATTATAAAAAATTAATTTATTACAATATTCGGACAGATCCATAATGGGATGACTGTTGGGCGAGCGCATCCAAGTATGCCAAAAAATCAAAGAAAAACCTACTGTACAAAAAATATTCGTGCAATTTTGTCCAATTTTTAATACAAATTTTGGTAAACCTTTCCAATTGTCGGTTCTTCTGATCTACTTAACATAAACTTACAATAAGTGACAACAAGATTTATATATGTTAGTACTAATACCCTGAATAAGTAGTGTTGCGCAAACTTATTTTATTACATTAACATATTATTCCATTTTTCCCAATATAATCTCATGATTACTCTCCAGAATAAATTGCTCAGTGTACCGAAGGACGGATAAATAAGCGAATTCGAATAGATTAAACTTTAAGAAAGACAATTTTTATTGGATTTTGTAAGTAAGAACAATTGTGTTCAATTCTTTTAAAGTGTTTTCGCAACACAGTGTCATAAATAGGTTCACCAATTTTTAAAGGCATTAATAAATTCCATTCATATTTGTGAGATAAATGTCCAGTTTAATTTTAATTTTAATTTTAATTTAATTTACACACGGGTTACTAATCAATACCGTTCTTCCCAATACAGTCGTTTACGGTCTGAGAAACGTTGAATTAAGAATTGTTAGCAGAATGAGAATTATTAAATTTTCAATTTCTATTTGAACAATTTAACACTTAGGCTGTGTGCCAAACTTAAGGTAAAAATCAATTTTAAGTTAATTTTTCGGTAAATTCAATTATTTTTCAAAAACTCTATGGTAAACTGATCGAAAAATCTGTCCTAAAGCCGGTTTTAACCGTAATAAACGATTTACCTTAACTTTGGCACACAGCCTTAGTTGTTTTTAATATTTTCTTGTAAATTCAATCAAAATTGACAAAACTGAAATACAGGTAACACGGTTTCGAAGAATACGGATACCTTTCTCTCGAATTACACAGTTTCAAACAACGCGATTTTCGTTGATTCTTTTATTTTAACTAAAAAAATTTAACGTTTTTTTTTATTTCGTTTTTGTAGTCTCGAACATCGCGGTTTCAAAGAACACGGAACTTAACCGTCTTCTTGGAGGGTTTCCTTTCCAGAATTATTCAAATTTCAGGGCGACTAAGATATGAAAATCCGTTATAAATCATCCATTACACAAATTGCAAATGATTTCGAGAAACTAGTTAGGGCCTAGATCACAATGTCTAATAAATTGAAGTCAGCTGCATTCATTTTCACATTCTGCGCTACTGGTGTTGTGAAACACTTTATTCATCATTAAAATCTTAGCACGGTTCGAACGTACAAATGAATATTCAAAGGAATTAATTCGTATATAGATGCTAAACAATCATCGAACCAGTTTTCAAAAAATGTTACACACGTGCATTCCATGCAAATCCAAATAATAATAATAACCGTTACATAGTTAAAAACATACTGGAGCTAAACTTTAGATAATATTTTGTAACATAAGTACACACAGCTTTGAGCTGATACTGAAATTACCAAAAAATTAATTTATCTCATCAGGACCTGGCGACCAAATATGACAACAGCATAATAACTATTTGGGGTCTCTATATAATGAACCAGTGACCAAGGTATTTTACAACCCAATAAATTTATACTTGAAGGTAAATATTTTAATTTTCGCAAATTCGTCACCTCTCGGAATAATAAATTTGGGAAATATATAAAAACTGTAAAAAAAGGTATAATAGAAAATAAAAATTACAAGGTTACATCATATTTTATTTAAATTAAAACTGATTTTCAAAACGTAAGCCGATTTTTTATTACAAAATCGCATCTAATTTATATCAATAGAAATCTTAAAATTTTAATTTTAATTATACAGAGGATAAATGATTTCATTTTATTTTAATAACATGCATTATTCCCTACAGTCGGTAGCGTTCACACGTAGAAAATTTACTGGCCGGTACAGTAAAAATAAACTCTCTAGGTTTACACATGTAGAGAAATATCTTCTCTGAGCATTGTATTCCTGACTCGTGGGAAGGCACCATAGAAACATAGCGAACAAATGAAGATTTACAAGAAATTGAACTGATTAATATATTTATATGCAAAGCAAAATTAAAATATTAGGTGCTTAGGCTGTGTGCCAAACATAAGGTAAATCGTTTACTACGGTAAAAACCGGTTTTAAATTGATCGAAAATTTGTTCTAAATCTGCAGCCCTATTCCTGAATACGATACGAAAACGAAAGTATAAGATTCCTATTCAATTTTAAATAAGAATCGTACGAATCTGATTCAATTCAAATATGAATTTTGCATTTTCGTATCGTATTCAGGAATAGGGGCTGATTTTTACTATAGTGAATGATTTACCCGACTATTGGTCCGCAGCCTTAGACTCTGTGCCAAACTTTAGTTAATTTACATTTACATGAATGTTTTCGGCTTTGTTTTCGATGTTGTTTTGGACTTATCGTGATTCGTAACAAAATATTTACATTTCTATACAAAAGAAATTGGTTGTTTGTTAATTTCAAAAAAATATCGATGTACCGATGTTTTCAATTTTATTTTATGAAAATAACAAGAAGCTACCATGGCATAGGAATTGACAGAATTTTTTTACTCAATTCATTTTTATCTTTCGATTTATCAAAATGAGAAATCTATGGTAAACTTATTTTTCTATGCACATATATATATTAAAACCTATTAGGGTTGCGTACCAATTGTTGGGTAAAAGTCAATTTTAAGTAAATTTTTCGGTAAATTCAATTATTTTTCTAAACCTTTATGACAAACTGATCGAAAAATTTGTTCAGAAAACGATTTTTACTGTAGTAAACGATTTATATTCATAAATATTTTATTTGTTTTCGGCGTTCTTTTCTGTACACTGTCAATGCACGCACATACCAAATATTTTTACTATGGAAACGACAATTCTTCTATATGGGACATGCACCAACAACAATTTACGATCTGAGGCTGCGGGCCAATAGTCGGTTAAAAGTGAATTTTAAGTAAATTTTTGGGTAATCTCATTTATTTATCAAAAAACTCTATGGCAAACTGATCGAAAAATCTGTTCTAAATCCGATTTTTACCGCAGTAAATGATTTACCTGACTATTGGCCCGCAGCCTGAAAACAACATCAAATACGACGAAAATATTCATGTAAATGTAACATTAAAGTCAATTTTAAGTAAATTTTTCGGTAAATTCAATTATTTTTCAAAAACTATGGTAAACTGATCGAAAAAACTGTCCTAAAACCGGTTTTTACCGTCGTAAACGATTTATTTTAAGTTTGGCACACAGCCTTAGCCGTGATTTTTAGAAACATGCGCATCTACTCTTTAATCGCAATAATAATGTCGAAGAATTTTAAACCTACAAGACACTAACTAGAATTTGTAGTAGACTAATATTGTTGTTTAGTAATGCCTACTTTAACTGGAATAATGCGCCTCCAACAAACCAATGAATTTGAGTGTACCGAAATGTAAATGAGCTAGATGCGCTCGTAATGACATTTCTCTTACATGTTTGAGTACATTTGTATGTACTTACTCCAAATAGATCACATTTTGTTATACTTTCTTAAATGTGATTGTGTCTTTCTTCAAGAGTATTGATACATCAAGATAACAAAAGGGCGCTGAACGTGATCTTGTTTTTTTATTATTTATAGATTATCTTAACATTGAACATAATGAACAAATCTACCAAAATTTTCTTTAATCCTGCAGTTAACAAATTCGATTTCTCTGATGTTTTCAATTAAGTAGAAAAATAATCATTTCTATTCCATAAATCATTTGGCAAGGGGCTACTGAAAAGAATTTTTATTCAATGAGACTAGAAAAAAAATAAATATTATGACTTAATTTTTCTAAATTTTAGAACTAGTAAGGCCCAAAATTATCGAAATGCACTATTACCCTACCCCATTTTCGTCAATCTATTTCCTAAATAATTCGAAAAGCATACATAATTCTACATTATTTCAAAGCCAAAAACTCCCATCCCATTTAATTCTAACGTATCAAACTCTAATTTTCATTTTTACAGTTACAGTAATATAATTCTATTCTTAAGTGATATATAATCTTAATAAATAAATTGAATTACTATCAGATTTAATTAGGTAGAAAGCTTGCGCCTCAACCAGTTCCTTCTTTCTCTCTCTATGTCTTATCTCTGAATGAATCTAGAACTCAATTTTTTGACATTAAATAATTTGGGTTGATTAAAAACGCTATATAATTACCTCCGGCTGAACCTTGTTGTGGATTTGTGTACGCATATGGATAGTAACCTTGTTGCATATATTGTGCTGGCATTTGTGCTGTCGGATAACCCTACAAAATAATAGATGAGTTTATTGTTAGTAAAATAAATCAAAATCTTACTTATTTTACATAAAAAGGAATTTGTTTCAACATAACATCGTGTTTTGCGTGCTACCAAGTCATAAACCGAATTAAAATATTTTTTTATTAACTGAGAAATGTCATCTGGGATTTAAATAAGAAATATAAAATTAGCATTTCGTTAAATAAAATTGGCAATTAACAGTTTAACATTAGAACTTGAACATTTTATATTTATTCTATCTCTATGCAGACATGAACAATTTTTCGACATGTAATTCTAGTTTCGTACAATTTTAAATTTTGGCCACTATTATTATTCAATCACATCGTTGTATTTAGCAATATTTTGATAAAACAGCAACAAGTGTTTAAAATACAAACAAACTCAAACCAAAAAATATTTTAGATCTCAAAAAAAAAAAAAATAAGAATCAAATTACCGCTTAACCTTGTTTCTAAAAATTTTTTCATACTGACCATCTTCTAAACAAAATAGATAATAACAAAACATAATGAGAGAAGAATTAAAAATCTAACTGTTTTGAATACCGGTTTGTTTTAAATATGTGTAGCATGATAAAGGCCACTATCCTGTAGCAGTAACTTACCGGTTGATACCAATAGCCCATCTGTTGATATGAATAAGGGTATTGAGCACCTTGAGGTGGAACTTGCGCAGCATTACTTGGTTGTTGAATATTATCAATTTCGCCACCATTCTCTTTACCCCAGAAACATTTTACTACACAATTGTGAATTTCTGTATCATTTGTATTTTCAATTGCATGCGTTGCTGCGTCCTTCGTTGTAAATTTTATAAAGGCATAACCTTTGTCTTTAAAAACCCTAACACTTTGTATTGAACCAAATTGTCCAAAATGTTTATGCATTAATTCATCTGACATAATATTGGCTGGAAATCCTCCACAGTATACTGTTGAATTTGTCGGACTTGTTTGATTATATATATCTTCAAATGTAGGTTTGCCGCCTTTAATACCACCTTTAGTTGCTTCACGTGGTGGTGGTGGTTTTCTAGTTGACCAGTTTGTTCGAATCGATCTCGAACCTAACCATTGTCCATTCATTGCTTGTATCGCATTTTCTGCATCTGCTTTTTTTACAAACGACACAAATGCATAACCCTTTGACTTTAATGTTTGTGGATCTCTTACAATACGGCAATTTGATATTTCACCAAATGGCGCAAATGCTTCCCGTAATGTTTCAGTTTCAATTTCTGGACTTAGATCACCAACAAATATGTGATGATGCTGACTTGTGTCCGTTTTAGGTTGATTGCCAGGACTTGTGGCCCAATTTACTTTCATCTCTTTATCTAAAAATAATCTTTTATTCATTGCTGTTAATGCTGTAGATGCTGATTGATGATTTGTATATTCAATAAAGGCATACGGATCATTTCCAGGTTCTCGAATAATTTTACATCCTTTCACTGAACCCATTTGGCCAAATAATGCACACAAAAGTTCTTCTGTTACTGAATGATCTAAATTTCCCACATACAGGGTTTTCGGTTGTGCTTCTTCAGTCATTTTGTTTTTTTATTTATTTTTTTTTATATATAAATTTATTATCTATAGAAACTATATAATTTATTATTTTATATTACTTTTTAATATATTTTTTTGTTTTAATAAATTTGCAATATTGTAATAAGAGTTTTTTCGATTATTTTTAGTGAAGTATAATTCTTCGCCGACACAATGCAGTGTGAACATTTAATTTTATAAATTCACGCATTAATATTTATGAAAATATTTTTATTCATGAGCACAAATATATAACTGGTAAATTATATTAAAATATTATGTTGATAATTACGCTTTTAATAAAAAATTTTTAACAAAATTTTCTTTTTGAGTTATATATTTTCTAAATGATATGATTAAAAATGCCGTCTTTTCTACAAAAGGCGTCTACGAACGATACGACATTCGTTTCATTGCCAACATGACGTGGCTAAAAATTTTTTTTATTATAATTTTTATTACATATTACTGCAATTTCTTTTATGTTCAAATTTGTTAACTCACTTAAATAGAAATGGTTTTTTTCTTTATGAATAAATATCTTGTGTTTTCGATTTTAGTTGAATTAAATTAATAAAATAAATATTAATTTCGATAAATTTATGAAACAGATGAATACTTAAATGACATTGCAGTGAATTAAAAATAAAATGGCGCATGCACTTAACTTTCGGCATTGCCGTCTAGATAGCGCATCGCAATTAAATTTTTATTTCAGTTCAGTTTGTTATTTTTACCACCTGTTTCTGATTTTATCGAATTTTTAATGTATTAATAGCGATGAATACAATATTTACATGTAATTATAAGAAATATAGTGTTAAACGTTATAGATTTTCCTACAAAATATGTTAAATTCATTTATTTATAAAATCTATGTTTTAGAAACTAATCTTGTGGGTGCTTAACAAGAGATGGCACGCAACGAGACATGTGTCAGGTTAGTCTATATTTATCTCCTTCTAACGTCTTTAGTCACGCCGTAAATTTCGTCCATGAAAGTACTCAATTGTTTCTTAACATTGGAAATAAATAATAAGAGATAATTGAAATTCAGCTAAAAGAAATGTTTTAATATTAATAAACGATGAAATAAATGCATAATATATTCATTAGGACTAAATATTTTAAATTAGTGTTGAATTAAAAAGTTTTTAACTTTACCCACAACAAAAGGTAACACATCGAAGAGTTTTGTTTATATTCTAAATTTCACTTTATTTTCTCGTAATTTCGTAGATGGAAGGAATAGAAATCGATGAAATCCATCCGAAAACATTTATACACATAGATATTGATTGTTTTTATGCTCAAGTTGAAGAAATCTTAAATCCAGAGTTGCGTACCAAGCCATTGGGCATACAACAAAAAAATATCGTAGTCACCTGTAATTATGTTGCTCGCGAACGTGGTGTTAAAAAGCTAATGTTAATAAGTGATTCACTAAAACTTTGCCCTGATCTGATACTAGTTAATGGTGAAGATTTAACGCGCTATCGAGACATGTCTTCGAAAATATTCGATGTAATTCGAACGTTTACGCCAAATGTTGAGAAATTGGGTTTCGATGAGAATTACCTTGATGTTTCGACCATAATCAATGAAAAATTAAATCAAATAGAAAGTTTTGATAAATCATTAAGAATTGAGGGAAATATAATTCCAGATGAAAAATCATTGGCGATGTGCACATGCGGTTGTGATAAAAGATTAAGTTTAGGTTCAATGCTAGCTAAACAAATTCGTGATAAAATTTATGGAGACTTAATGGTAACATGTTGTGCTGGTGTTGCACATAACAAAATCTTAGCGAAACTGGTAGGAAGTGCCAACAAGCCAAATAAACAAACAACCTTGGTGCCAAGTTGTGCATCGATATTTATGGCCAGTTTAGGTTCGGTACGGAATGTTGCCGGAATTGGTGAAAAAACGGAAAAATTGCTCAAAGAAATAGGAATAGAAACAATACAGCATCTCCAAGATTGTGAATTGGATAAACTACAAAAGAAGTTTGGCTATGAAATAGCTTGTCGCCTGAAAGATATTAGTTTGGGTATTGATAATTCAATTATTCGGCCATCTGGCAAACCAAAATCAATTGGACTAGAAGACTCGTGCAAAACAATCTCGGTCAAAGGAGACGTAGAAGAAAAATTTCGAATACTACTTGTTCGCCTGCTAAAACTGATTTATGAGGATGGTCGAATACCAGTAACAATAAAAATTGTTCTGCGTAAATTTGATTCAAAAAAGAAAACTAGTCACCGGGAAACAAAACAAAGTAACATACTACCATCGATATTTAAAACGGGTAATGAACCTGGTAAATTATTAATAGTAGACGGTGGGCAAGACAAGTTGCTCAAAATAATCATGAAATTATTTGAAAAGGTAATCGATATGAATAAACCGTTTAACATAACTCTGTTGGGATTGGCGTTTACAAAATTTCAAGAAAAGAAAACTGGGAGTAGTTCAATCGCTAATTTTCTTATCAAAAAATCCGATATAGAAGTGCAGTCAATTACAAGTCTCAGTAATGAATCATCATTCGACGATTCGTCGCTATCGTTTTCGACTATGCCCAAAGTAGTTGCAATGGACTATGAAAAAGAACATTCCGATAATTCCATCACATCCGAGTGTGGTTTTTCTATCGATGATGCTGAACCATCACCAAAGAAATCTCGTATTGGTTTATTTATTGCGAGACGCCGTTGTTTCGCCGCCAACGATCCAATGGATATTGCCTCGCCAAGTAAATTACGCGTTGCCGATCTACGTCTTAATTCTAAAGATTCTGAACGTGATAGCTCGATACTGCATTTAAATACGAATAATGAAAATCCGGCAGCCACCGCCACCACACCAAATGTATCACAACATGTTGAATTAAAATTGAATAACAATACAACGGCGTGTCCATCTGGTGTGGATCCAACAGTATTTAAAGAATTGCCGCTCGAAGTACAAAATGAATTATTAGCATCCTGGCGAACGGCATCACCTACAACTAGTACACCGAAAACACAGAAACCAACCGCTACAAACACGCTCCATCGATATTTTATTAAAAATAAGTAAAATCGATTGGTTACGTTTTTATTTTGGTTTTATTAATTTTTGTATTCAAGATTTTTTATTCTTATTTTTTCTATGTTCAATTTAGAATAAAGGCATTAAGATCATTTTTTATATCCTGCATTAATAAATAATTTATTTTTTTATAAAAAATAATAGTTCGTATTTTATTCTAAAGTTTATTGACAGTTAGAGAGTATTTTTCTTTTGGAGAATAGAATTCTTTTGGCTCGCGGAAAATATCAGAAGATGCAATTTATGCATCTAAGTAATCATTGAACAAGGCAATGAAACAGGAGTTTCAAATATCCTGCTGGACTTAATGGTATCACATCAGCTTGTAATAGTAGGTTCCATGCCATGTTTTAAGACTTTTGAGATTATATCATTGAATGATTCAAAACTATTAACAATTTTCCGTTACGGACCTCAAGTGTACTACTTTATAACGAAAAAATTCTACCCCTAACATCATTAGTGGAATACCAATATATTATCACGATTTACAAAATCAGACACGGTTTTATGAAAAATAACGTTGTTATCTACCAACCTTTCAGTGACGTACAAATTAACCCGTGCTTCTCTTAATTATCGTTTGCCTAACTATAAATACAAAACCACTCAAAACAGTATATTTTACAAAGGGATCACTTTATTTAATAACTTAATAGACAGCAAGAAACATGACAAAATTTCTATGTTCAAATCTTATTTAAGAACGATCCTATACAAGAAATTTGTTGAATCTTATAATCAATCCCACGATTTAAATTAATTATAAAATGTTATTAAACGTCTATACTAAATTGCTTTGAAGTCTGCTTAACTTACTTATTATTTTTACTATTTCCGTTGATGTTTGAAATAAATAAAGATCATGTAGAATAATATTTTCCTATGTAAAAAATTTGTAAAAAAATTTTTTTTTGGTTAAAATAATTAAATATAAAAAAATGATGCATTGTCAAATTCCCCTCAATATCCTGAAATGCTTCCAGGGAAAATTCTTCGCGGTGTAGCGATCAATGTATCCAACAACTTCATGGGCCGTTGTATCACCAGGTTTACAATTGTGGCAGGCACGTTACCTGGGATAAAGCACAAAGAAAATTATCTCTAAAAGTACTTATCGGCTAGCCTACGTAAACATTTGAGTAAAGAACTTGAAGGCTAGAAAAGCAAGTATAAAAAAAAAAAAAATATCATGATTTGGCTTTCCATACTTAGTAATAAAAACTACCTTTGCTTTCTTCTACCACTGGATCGTATTCTAAACCGAATCAATAGCAGTTTCTGGTCTTTAATTAGATCTACTATTCTGGTATACTTTGTAACAAATTTGTATTTAATAAAAGCTCCTGAGCTTCCTGAGTAGTTTTCGAAAAATCTATTTTCTTTAGAATGCCAGTCGGCTACATGTTTTACTGTTACTCTCTGCGATGACTTACTACTGTACTGTGTCTATGGGGTCCCATTTGAAACGCGATATTTTAAAACGCGAATTATCAAAACGCGATATTTCAAAACGCAATATTTCAAAGCGCGATACGGTACAAAACACGATATGGTACAAAACGCGATATTTCAAAACGCGATATTTCAAAACGCGATATGGTACAAAACGGGAGTTTAGGATCGGGTTATATCAAGCGGGTGAAGGGGAAATTTAATTCAGTTTATAGGAATTTAAAAATCTATAGGAACGATAGCATATAGGATCGGTAACAGGTGGGTCACTGCGCTCCCGCCGCTTCGCAACGCATATTCTGTACCATATCGCGTTTTAAAATTTCGCGTTTTGAAATATCGCGTTTTGTACCGTATCGCGTTTTGAACCATATCGCGTTTTGAACCATATCGGGTTTCGAAATATCGCGTTTTGTACCATATCGCGTTTTGTACCATATCGCGTTTTGTACCATATCGCGTTTTGTACCATATCGCGTTTTGAAATATCGCATTTTGAAATATCGCGTTTCGAGCAGCGGCCAAATTCCGGTTCGGTGGTAAATTTACCATTATGGTTTTTATTAGTCGAAAATATGCAATTGGTATAAAAACCCAGAAAAGCGATTCCTGTTAAATGACTGAGAAAATAAAACCCATAACTAATGTCAAAAAACACCATAAGAATTTTTTTCATGAGAATTGGTTGGTTTTGTATTTTCCAATTAAAAAAATATTATTTTGATAGCGGAAACATCAAGATTTATTTTGTATTAAGTATATATTGAAACATAAGTGGATATAAAGATGCCAAATCACTTACAGCAGCCCTAATCCTACAAAATTTCTACAAAACATTAAATATTCCGACCACTTATCAAAACTTCCAGCTAGGCACGGATCATCCGTTTCCTTGTATAATTTGACAACGATAGTAATTCCCTTTACATAGAGATTCAATGGCATCGTTAATTTCGTGTATCGCTGAGATATTAGACCGCGCTTACTACATATCCCTTTTCGATGCACTGGTAGTCGTACGCTTTATAGTTGGTTCTCCAAAATCCATACGATGAAACGGCGACGTGATATTCAGTCAACTACTTCCTTTCGATTTTAGTTAGGATTTACGATTATAATTCACCCATAATTTGTGATAGCAGAATATTTCCAATTGTATTCGATACGGAACTTTTAACATTTTTTACTGAAAATAGAATTAAGTTAAAATTCAATTAATTTTGTAATTTATTTTGAATATTTCTTACCATCATTTTGTAGTATATTATATATACATATTTATATTTTATGTATTTTGATATATTTGCTCATCGCAAGAAAAACAATTTCTGCCAAAATATAGCCCAATAAACCAAAAAACGTAATTTATTAAATGTTTCCCAGGTTAAAACCCATTTGTTGAACCGGAATCGAAAATTTTATGGTAATGGTAAATGACTGGTCGAAAAAAAACCATTACCATTTCCCATTACCATTTATCATTAAACCGGAATTTGGGTGCAGATCCGGTGTCTATGTTGGTATGACTGTCAGTGACATCTGTGCCAAATGTCACATCAAAATAATCATTAGTGTTTAGTATACGCTTGTCTTTCTGAAGTACAAAAAGTGCATTTGGCGATATTTACAATGAGTGAAATTACTCAACAAAGAAGTTCTTGTGTGCGGAATCAATTTTGTGGTGCCGAAACGTTCAGAATGTTGCAAAAGGCCTTCGGTGATAATTGTATGTCGCGAGCAAGGTTTTTGATTGGTACAAATTGTTCAAAGAGGGTCGAAAACGTGTTGATGACGAACCAAGTCTAGGACGGCCATCAACATCAACTGATGATCAACACGTTAATAAAATCAAGGAATTGGTGCTCGAGAATCGACGATTAACAGTCAGAGACCTTACTGGTATTTAATCGGAAGGATCAGTGAAAACCATTTTGAAAGATCATTTGGGCCTAAGAAAAGTGAAAGCACGATTGGTTCCAAAATCACTAAATTTTTTGGAAAAACATAGCGTCGCATTGACGCCTGTGAAACAATGCTTCCCGACCAACAAGATGTCATGAAACGTATTATAACTGGCGATGAGTCTTGGATCTATACGACCCAGAAACAGACGATCAATCGGCCGAATATCGTGCTAAAGGTGACGAAGCCGAAAAAACCACGTCAAAGCAAGTAAAAATCAAGGTGATGTTGACAGTTTTCTGCGATTATCGAGGTGTGGTGCACTCCGAATCCCTTACGACCGGCCAAACTGTCAACAAAGAATACTATATATTTGAGTGTTATGCGTCGTTTGCGCGAAGCTATTCATAAAAAGAGGCCGGAACTATGGATCGACAACTCTTGGTTTTTGCACCACGATAATGCACCTTCTCATACTGCATTGGTTTTACGTGATTTTTTCGCCAAAAATTCCACCCATATCGTTCCGCAACCACCGTATTTGCCTGATTTAGCTCCGTGTGACTTCTGGTTGTTCAGCAAACTCAAACGACCGCTCCGGGGAAACCGGAGTTTTGAGTCAATTGAAGATATTAAACGTAAATTGCTACGCGCATTGGAGGCTATTCCGGAATACTGACTTTAACAACTGTTTCGAGGATTGGAAAAAACGTTGGCACAAGTGTATTAAGGCCGGGGGGAGATTACTTTGAAGGGGACGAAATAGATTTGGAGAAATAAATAAAGGATTTTAAAATTATGAACAAAGTCTTACTATTTTATGCCCACAGTAGTATACAGGGTGTACCAAAATTCGCTTATCAAATATAGCAGGGTGATAGGGAAGCTCATTTCCAACAAAAACAGCCAAGTAAAGTTTTTTCAAATTGTTGATGTTGCAAAAGTTATTCCACTTTTTGTGTTTTTTAGTAAAATCGCATGCGCGCGCACCAAAAAATTAATTTAAAAGAAACCAAGAATTCTTTTGTTTAACTTTCTTTGATAATACGATCTAGAATAGGGTGCCTTTAAAATAAAATCATTTTTATAAGCTGTATTATTTTCTATCAAATGAAAACTTTGGTTTTGGATTTCTCAAAAATTTTTGTTGATGTTTAAGTGACGCCAGCGGGAAAAGAATGGACGATGCATCGGGCTATTCCGCGGTTCCAGACTTTGATTCTTTCGTCGTGATTCTTTCCTCGTTTCCTTCCCCTTTAAGGTCGGTATCCAGCTCGCGCTAAGATAAATTTTACATATAAATTTGACGTAAAATTTAGCTAGCGAAATAACAAAAAAATATTTAGCTCGCGATTTCGCAGATGCGGTACGCAGCTCACGCTAAAAGTTTGTAGTTATTTCACTCACATATAGACTGCGCTAGTGAAAACTCTACAAACGTTTTCGCAGCAATTTATCTGCCTGGAACGATAAAATTGAGATAAATTTTGACAGCACAACGTGAAAACTATTTTTTTTAATGGATGAACTAAATAATTCTATAGATTATGAAAGTTTTCTATAGATTATGAAAGTTTTCTATAGATTAGGAATGTTTCGAATATCAAGAAGAATACTTGATTGACTACGAAAAAGTGGATACAGAAAATTTAGAAAGTGTAAAAAGGAAGCCAAAACTAAAATTTTAACTTTTAATTTTAAATGTTTATCAAAATACTTATTAAATAGTCGATCGAACTATATTTTTGTTTGTTGTAGAAGAAATAAAACAAACGTTAAAATTTATCTCTACACAAACTTTTTAGCTTACAATTTATCTGCAATTTAGTGGAGACTTGTGGAGACCGCGTTAAAATTTATCTTAGCGCGAGCTGGATACCTAGCTTTACCAACAAACTGTTTTTAGTTTAATGGTAAAGCGTAGTACTCAGTTCAAAGTGAAATGAAATTTTAACGCGGTCTCCAAAAATCTATTTATTTCCGCGTAAAATAGAAATGAAATTTTATTTGGAGAATTTTTAATTTTAACGTATAAATTTGTAGACATGCATAATTTAATTTCTTTATTTTACGTAAATAATTTAAATTAAATTGACTTTAATTCAAATTTATGAATTTGTGGTATTAAAAAATTTGTTTTTTGCCTAAAACGTCAAAATTTCGCGTGAAAATAATGTGCCGGGTACGGATTTTGTACGATTTTCTCATGAAAATCTCACGAGAAACTGTATACGTACACAGTGTATAATCAATACCACTACATAACGTAGTTGACGTTATTGTATTGGTATTGGTATAATATTCAATTTTAATATGTGTGCTGCCATTTACGCTCATTAACGCTTGAAAAATAAAATTATTTTTATTCTCTGTCTGTTCCCTCTCCATATTTTTTTTTTATTTTCGTGCCGATCGATGTTATTTGTTTCGTTTAGTAGAAAGAAATATAAAAATGATGCAAGGAAGACGAACGAATGCATAAAAAAATATTTTTTATTTTTTGCTTTCGAATTTATGAAATTTTTTGAATGATAATGATTTACTTTTAGATTTTATTTACTAGGAATTAGATTAAGATATATAGGAAGTTCTATCGAACACTTTATTAATTTAAATGGTATTGTGAAATTTAATAAATTCACAAATTATGTACATAACATATTTTTTGTGTTTTTAATGACGTCAAAAACACAAAGTTAAACAAAACACGCCCACCAATACGCACACCACTACTATGACGTTCCAGTAAATTTCCAGTGGGATGGAAAAAATCGTACAAAATGCATACCCCGAGACACTATTTTCACATGAAAATAATTTGGAGAGTTTATGCGCGCCATCTTTGATGTATTGAACACACTTGGTTTTTTCGTTGGAGAACTGGGGCGGTATGTTGTACATCACTTCGAATCGAAATCCGAAAAAAGTCGAATGGCGGTATGTTGTACCATTTTCGAAAAGCAAAAATGATACAACTTTCACTTTTTCGATTCGACTTTTTTCGAATTCGACTTTTTTCGATTCGAAGTGATGGTACAACATACCGCCCCTGAGTACTACAAAACGAAAACAGAAATGAAATTTTTCATTTCTAATTTCACTTTGGTAAAATCGTATGGAAATTTCACGTGAAATCGAAAAGAGTACTAGGCTTAAAGGGGAAAGAATCACGACGAAAGAATCAAAGTGTGGATTGGCGGATTCACAATAGAATGTTTTTTATCAATCTTTTTCACCAATTAAAACCTCAACCAGCCAAAACTTAAGAGCTTAAGTTGTGCTCCGTTTGGACCCCATAGCGGAGCGGTACAACCACTAAAATTTTAGAGGTCAGTTGTTTATTTGTGAAGAGAAGCCTATAAAATGTTGATGACTGTGGCACTAACCTAAGTGGTACAACCAGCGTGTTAGTTCAGCTCTTAAGTCGCGAGTGGTTTAGGTATAATACCTGGATACCTGGGGCGGTATGTTGTACAATCACTTCGAATCGAAACCGAAAAAAGTCGAATCGAAAAAGTGAAAGCTGTATCATTTTTGCTTTTCGAAAATGATACAACATACCGCCATTCGACTTTTTTCGAATTTCGATTCGAAGTGATGGTACAACATACCGCCCCTGGTATAATACCTCAACCAGTCACGACTTAAGAGCTTAAGTTACACGCCGGTTTCGCCACTTCGGTTATTGCTACAACCACCAAAATTTTATGGGCTTCTCATCACAAATAAACAACTGAGGTTTAAGTCGTGAGGTTGAGGTTTAAGTCGTGTTTATTAAAAAACGCACTTAACAAAACTTCGAGTTCTGAAATAGATGATTTGTCAGAAGTAAAACAAAATCAATAAAATAATTTTGTTTTTCTTAATTTAAATATTATTGTAGGATTTCCCTCGAATTTCCAGGATTTCCTCCTGTTTCTCCCGGATTTGGATTTCCCCCGGATTTCATGTCTGATTTAAACTCCATTTCTATCTATAGTTCAGCTTGTAACTAAATACAACTTTTTATTTCAAAAGCTTAAAGTATATGTGGTTGGGATCTTCGATTTATTATTATAATTTTTTCTATATGTATGTTTTGTAACGTTGCTGTTTTACATGTAGAAAAAAAAGTTTTTGATATATTTTGTTACAAGTACAAATTTCTTTATTGTCAAATGCCCTGTCGTGTTAATGTTTTTACATTATTCGAGAGGAACCAATTATTCGTGGAATGAAAATTTTATTGAAACATATTTCCTACACTAAAAGAAAAATTCATACCTAGCTAATATGTATTTTTTATCATTTGTTAATTTTTTTATATTATAAAAAATTAAGAAATGACAGCCAGTGTTCCAATGTACTATCGGTTATTATACGAAAATAATTATTTATTTACCATTGCAGAGAGCGAGATAAATCAAAATAGAATGTATATAAAAGAACAAAACAAAGGCATTTTTTCCATTTTCATTTGTTACAAATAATGAGGCATTTACATGTAGAAATTTTTTTTCTTCTACAAATTTTTGCAGGTAAATAAGAAGGATCCGCTAAATAAAAATATTCAATATTCCAGAAAGAAATAAATATATATAGTAATTGCTTATTTTTTTTATAGGATCATTATTAATTTATTTTTAATGAATCCAAATGCGAAATTTACATTTTTATCTATGGCTTCTGTTTTTATTATGAATCCTCAACATTTATAAAAACCAAATAATTTTTTTTCTTGTTAATTTTAAAAATGTTGTCATAAAAATACTCTGATCGAATATATTTTATGGAAACATTTATTTTTATGGCAACATTTTATAGTGGTTTTTGCTTAAAAATCTTCTGCAAAATTTTGTTGGGATATATTTCTTTTCTTGTCTCTCATGTACAAAAAGTCCATGTTATATCTTTCTCATTTTGCAGAAGAAAAATGTTGGTCGCATGTAAATGCTCTATAACAGTCAGTATTGAAATACGCCATCCGTAATTATCTGAAAATAATTATTTTTATACCATTGCAGAGAACGTGATATATAAAAATAAAATATGTAATGCGTGGGTTCCACAATGAAACAATTTTTTTCAGTAAAAAATACTGGGAAACCGAAAAGAGGAGAGTATATTAAAATTACGTTAGAGTGATAAAGAAACAAAAGGAAACAAAAGAAACAAACAAATGTTGCCATAAAAAGTATTGAATTTCATACTTTTTATGGCAACACTTTCCCCGCTTACACGGGGTCTTCACTAGTCAAAATCGCTGAGACTCTCTCATGATATTTTATGTATGTGTATGTTTTTTTCAATGTATTGATAAATATTTATCAAACAAATATCATAAAGCCTTTATTCCACAATGAAACATATTTTTTCAGTAAAAAAAGAACGAGGTAAAAATATAATTTGGCCACGTACCAAAACGAAACAAAAAAAAATTTCAGTAAAATTTACTGGGGAAAATGTTGCCATAAAAAGTATGAAACTCAATACTTTTTATGGCAACATTTGTTGTCTTTGTCACTCTAACGTAATTTTAATATGTATACTCTCATTTTTTCGGTTTCTCAGTATTTTTTACTGAAAAAAATTGTTTCACTGTGGAATCCACGCATAACTGGGCATTTTAGTCTCATAATAATTTCTTCAAATGTCAAAAAATCCGTAAATATTGTCAACCAATTTATAGATTTTAGACAGTATAGCATTGACAATTTCACTGACATTTCTTAAAAATTTCATGATAATTTTTTCGTGAAATCGCCTCCTGATAATTTGCTGAGAGTTTCAAAGTTTGTATAACATACTTACACATACATTCATAAATTTAGTCTCATGATAGAAAATCTCAGCGATTTTGCATAGTGAAGACGCCGGGTTATGCCCGGTTTACATGAGAAAATTGTTTTCTTCTACAAATTTTTGTAGGTAAATAAGAAAGAATCCGCTATATAAAAATATTCAATATGCCAGAAAGAAATAAACATATATAGTAATGGCGTAATTTTTTTTATAGGATCATTATTAATTTATTTTTAATGAATTAAAAAACGAAATTTACATTTTTATCTATAGCGTCTGTTTTTATAATGAATCCTCAACATTTATAAATACGAAATAATTTTTTTTTCTTGTTAATTTTAAAAATGTTGCCATAAAAATACTCGGATCTAATATATTTCATGGCAACATTTTCATTTTTATGGTGATTTTTGCTCAAAAATTCTTCTGCAAAATTTTGTTGGGATATATTGCTTTTCTTGTCTCTCATGTGCAAAAAGTCAATGTTATATTTATTTATTTATTTATTTATTTATTTATTTATTTATTTATTTATTTATTATTTAATACATAATAAAGCTTAGAGCTTATACACATTATGAAAAGTAATGATTAATAGTACAAAAAACTTTTATAAAATAGAATACATAAAATAGATTTCAAAATTTTTTAAAAATAATAACAATATACTAGATTAATAATAATAATAACAATAATAATAAACGAAATAATAATGTCTAACATCTGGTAAATCAAGGAAAATAAATAATATTACCTCAGAGATTCTGAAAAAACGATTTCCTAAAACTTGCACAAGACCCGGTTGACTTAACATGCAATGGTAAGCTATTCCAACAGCCAACACCCTTAACATAAAATTATCTTATTCATTTTGCAGAAGAAAAATGTTACGTTACTAAAAAGCACGACGATAGATGGAGCTGAATGTCTAAAATTGGTTTTTACGAAATATGGATGAACAATGATTTTTCTTGTTTGCATGTCTAGGTGTTGTCTGTGGTGATACTTTATTGTACTTTATTTCAAGTTAGGAACAGATCGATTATTGATGCATACTCGCCATTTGTGGGAAGTAGTTTTCTCGAGAATCTAGAATCTGTATTTATTACCGTCGTTGTTTAAGTCCTCCGCTACTCTTCTTGTTAACCATATTTTGTAGTTAGAAGTCTTGTTGATTGGAAATTCTTCTGAACTTTTCATACCATTTAGAAGGGTCGGGTGTAACTTCTTTACCGGGTAATAAGATGTAGTGCCGATGGTAGTTGTGGTTCTTAATAAACACGTTTTATTAATCACTTGTTTTATATTTCGCAGAATTAGATTTTTGACTATTTTAATTAAAAAATTCGTTCAAAAAGTTTAAAAAATCACTCAGTATCTACTCCAGTAGACAACATTTTTAAAATTAACAAGAAAAAAAAATTCTGCGAAATATAAAACAAGTGATTAATAAAATGTGTTTATTAAGTATTAGTGTGTTTCGCCAAGTGCCTACGGCAAATAGCGTAAAAAGTAGTAGTTGTGGTTCTTCGTAGATATACTTATCGTCACCTTTTGTGATTATTAATTGGATATTTAAAAAAACATTTATTGACGATTCGCAATGTTGAATCAGGTGGGTTCTGTCTTCTTTCGGGCTGTGTACTGTTTCGATGCTTGGTTATGAATGTGTTCACTTCCAATTTTAACCTGAATAAGGCATCTGCTACCTTGTTAGTGATGCCACTAGTTAGCAGCTGTACGATTGTCTATTAATTTCTGTCTGAAATTTGTCCCAAAAGGCCCAGACAATTCCCAACTTGACTTATAGGTGATTAGACAAAATACGAGTAAGTCTGATGATGATAGTAATTCCTTCAGTTGTTCGAAGGGTTTTATTCCATCGTTCCTCAATTCGATTTTGATGTAAGATTTGTGGGTGGTTTTGCGAATTTTGCGAAGTCTTTAATAAATCGTCTATAATATGAAGTTAATCTAAGGAATTCCTTCAGTTCTTTGAGGTTCCCAGGTAGTTTGATATTCTTAATCGCTGATACTTTTGGAACTGCTTTTGTGTCTGAACTGTGCCTTAACCGTATCTTCCTTGAGGAATTTCGTTATTATGTTGACTCGAAGATTTGCCTTAGTCTATTTATTGAACACCTTTTCAACATTGTGTAGATATTCTTTCTTCGTGGTGCCGCCAAAAGCGATGATATCGTAAATATACTCGTAGCATATTTTCCCTATGTATGATTTGAGGACGTCGTCAATCATGCTTTGAAAAATTACAGGTGCGTTCTTCAAGCCAATTGAAATTTCCATTCGTGGTAAAGAATGCCGTTTTTAGAATATCACTCTCCTTCATCCTGATGTTGTGGAACCCTGAAGTTGAATCTATGGTGGTGGAATATTTGGAATTGCCCAGACTTGTAATCGTATTTGTAATATACAGAATCGGATACGTGTCCGATATTAGCATTTTTTGAAGTCTATGAATGGTATTTCTTTGTACCCGATGCATCGAGTTTTTTCTCTACGCCCCAAATTGGAGAATTGTAGGGTCTTTAAGACGCTCTTATGATTACATCGCTTACAATTTGCTTGGTCTATGTCTTTTTCTTTTCTCATATTGATGGGAACGGGTATGTTTCTGTGTAAATCGGTTCTTCTGTTGTTGTTATGATCTCCGCCCTCACATCTGTTTCGATAATTTGCTCGTCGTTTAGTCCAAACAGTGGTAAAAACTTGTTAATTATTGATTTTAATTTTAGTCCTCCTCTTTATTTTAGTTGTCCTCTTTATTTAGATGGTTGTTCCGTTGATTGAATACATATTAGATATTACTACTCGAAATTTTGCCGCTACGTTTGGTTAATGTCTCTACTAGTCACATATAGATAGAGTCATAGTTGTGCGATAGTGGTTTTTTCCTTCTAGCAACATAAACACCGAACAATTTAATTGTTTTTGTTTTTTCCCCATATAAAAATTGCGTTTGTATTGTATATCAACTATTTATTACATAAAAAAATATTATTTTGAAATGTTACGACTGCTATTTCACTTACTCTTACCAATAGTACCATCAATATAATATAACAAAATAAAGACAGAACAACTATGAAAGGAAGAAGCTTATGATTGATTAAAAGGTGTAGGCAAAAATATGAAAATTAAAAAATTATTGCTTTTGAAACGTGTATGTAACGCTACTGTTTTATAATGCAATGCAAGAAAAAGAAAACTTGCGCTAATGATATATAATGTATGTTGATGATCAGATGGTTTTGGAAATTATGTTTTTATAATTAAAACTAATTTTGAGGTCACCCTTACAGATTAAATCATTAAATCAAGTTTTCAGGTTCAAGTTTTACAACACATAATTATAGGATTTTACAGGTTTACATAAAAATGGAAGACAGAATATTTGTAATTTATCGAGCGTAAGAGAGATAAATTTTTAACAATAAGTTTAATGACCCGCTAAAAGGAAAAAATAAATAAATACATTTTAGTATTTACATTGCATATTGAAATTTCACTTTTCCAATATTAGTAAAATATTTGTGGCATTTTTTTAATTTCTAAATAAAATTATTTTTTAATTTCGGAATTAAAAAATTATTTATTTCAAAATTAAAAAAATAATAACAAATTGTTGCAGTGCAAAAATATTGGGAACAAATATTCCCTTCGCCATATTATCTGTAAAAACGTCATGTACAACCTCCACACATATGGTTGGAACACGACTGAAAAAATGAAAACAGAATGAAGAACATAAACAAACACAATTTCATTATTATTGTCTATTTATTTTTGTCATATATATTGCATATATTCAGTTGAGAGAGAGGAAAACACATTTCATTCTATTTTTTTTTTTTTTGTTAAAATTCCTAGTGGTAGGGACGTAGGGTAAATAATAAATCAAAATATGTTTTACTCTGTTCTATCAGCTTTGAAATAATTGAGTCTATCTTTGTTCTTCTTGAACCTACATGAAGTGAGTTATGCCAGTGCACCTAGAATACTATAGGCCACACTGCTTTAAAAATTTTGCTATATGACGTCAATTTATGTCGACAGTTCTCTCTTTGGCTATTATAGGCAGCACTAAAATTAAAAAGATTGTTTTGATTTTTTTTTTTGTTTTTGCTGTCACATTGATAAGAAAAAAATTGTAAACAAACAACAAGAAAAATATTTTAATAATGTATTTTGAAATTTAACAGAAAGCTATTGGTAAAAGTATTAATTTATAACATTATTATAAAATTATGCACTTTAAATTGTGTTAAATATGTAAACACGTATAAAATGTGTACACATTTAATATAATTTACGAGAAGACATAACCTTACTTTTAATACACTTATAAAAATGCTCTTCTTTTACAATGTGTAAGAAGCAAGGAAAAAATCAAAATTGTTGTTGTAATTCGCAGTGATATTATCTATATGTATTCAATCAACGGTTGTTCCTAACTTCGATGTTTTGGACTTGAGTTGATATTTTCTCCTTCAACAGAGAGATGGTTAAAATGTTTCGTTTCTTATTTATCATTGCTCTTACCTTTTTCAAGGTATCATCTCCAATTATACCATCAAACTAGGTTAGTCCAGGTAGTATGAACAAGTCCACTGCAATGTCATTTCCAAACCTTTTGAAATGGGCGCGGTTTTTTTTTGATTTATGTGTATTTCACCTCCGGCTGATTTGACGATGAACGGTTTGTCTACGGGGCTGAGCACTTTAAACGATTTCCTTTCATATGAATTTCTTATTCGCGGCCATATCTATGAGGGACTTCAATATTCTTTTGTTGTGGCAATGGTATTCCAGGTAAGGTAGGCGAGAGGAGCTTTTTTTATAAAATTTATTTCTTCGTCTTCATCTGAATCTTTCTTGTATTCGTCTGAAAAAAATTCTGATGTAGTTTTCATATTGATCGTCATCTTGCTCTGTCTCGTCTCCCTGCTCTACGTGGAACACTCTTTGTTGCTTCTGAGCCCTTATATTGTCCTCCGATTCTCGTTCTCTTTTAAAGTTTGGTCGATTCATGTAATCGATATTTCTGGCTTTCATCGTTTCGCCCACTTCCATTGGTATTGATGGCACCTCTTGTTGCGGCCTTTGCGGTATTTTCATTTCCTGTTGTTGTTGGGTTATACCGTATCGAATGTTGTTGCAGGGACAGTCTGTGAAGCGGTCTTCGAAAAGTCGAGTGTACGATTTCTGTACATGTCTGTTACTACAGTCATTGTATCTTTATTGTAATTTTCAGTTTTTATTTTATTTATTATTAGGGATAGCTATTATAGTGGTCCACGTGTGCATAAAATTCATCCATGCTTTTATTTCTTTGTATTAGTTTACCGAGTAGATATTTCAGTGTACTCTAACTTTTTTATCTGTGAAATGAAGTGGCAGGCAGTTCTTGATAGATGTCAAACTTCCACTGAAAATATTGTACGATAAGAATGCCGAATCTGAGGCAACTCTAATCTTCTGGCAAATACTCTGAAGAATAGCGTGGTAAATGGGTTTATCCCTGACAATTTCATAGTCTAGATAATCCTTCCACCACTGTTTACCCAAAACACGTAGTGTAGTGGATTCCTGCTAAAGATTTGGAGTTCTTTGACACAATCTGGAAGTTTGTTTATTTCTGTTAGATCGTTCTCGTGTTTTGGTCCATTTGTTGTGATGTTATTGCCTCTTGGTGTTCATAGTATTCCCATATTTCCTGCTACACTGTCTGATATTCGTTTTGTAATCACACATTTTTTCTTTTTTTTGGTTTATTTTTTTTCGCACAGGAAGTTGTTCGTTACATGGCTTGATAATAACATTTGGTATAGTTTTTATTTTTCTTAATGTTTTTTATTTATTTGTGCCCTTCATTTTTTTACAATATAATAAAAGCAAACAAACAAAAAAAAAAGATATTGCTCCTAGGAGCAAAGAGCGGAAACGACCTCTTTCCAGCGCCGCCTGTCTCTTACCAGCAGTTTGATTTCACGCCATGCGCCTACTGTTCGCGATTCCCTTTCGACTGATCTGCGCCATGTGTTCACTGGGCGTGCCGAGTATCGTCTACTTTGAGGGCTCCATCCAAAGGCCATTTTTGCAATGTCATTGTTCGGTTTCCGCAGGGTGTGCCCTAGCCATTTCCATTTCCTACGTTTAATTACGGTGGTGATTGGCTCATTATTTGTTAGGGCAAAAAGATTCGTGTTTGAAATCGTGTTTGGCCAATAGATGTCACAGATTCGCCGTAGACACTTGTTGATAAATACTTGTAGTTTTTTGAGAAATGGTGGTTGTTATTTTCTAAGTCTCACAACCATATAAGAGGACCGATTTAACGCTAGAGTTGAAGATTCTTAGCTTGGTGCTCCTGGAGATGTTTTGGGCTCGTGACACTTTGTTGAAGAATGAATAGTAAGCAAAGCGCGCCTTATGCGGACTGTCACGTCTGATTCGGACCCGCCTGTCTTAGTAATTAGGCTCCTTAAGTAGCTAAATTTCTCCATGTCTTCAATGACTATCATTGCATCGTTGCTGATGTATAATTCGCGGTTACCGGTCGTTCCGATTCGCAGGAACTTCGTTTCTGAGTAGTTAAGCAATAGGCCAACTTTTTCAGCGTTATAAATCAACCTCTGAAGCTTATGCGTCACATCGTCTAGTCGAGATCGTTGAGCCTTTCATTCAGGCGCCATTGAATGCCGTTTGGTGCATCGATGTTGGTTTGTGCCATTACCTGATCCAGAATAACCAAAAAAAAGTGTAGGTGAGAGGACACATCCTTGCCTGACTCCTTTGGAGATGGTGAAATTGTCGCTGTTCTTGCCCTTAAAGCGAACACTGCAGGCGGCATCTCTATATAATTCACGGATAAGGTTTACGATTGTTTCCGAATTCCGAGATTTAGCAATGCATGTCCAAATAGCTTTTCTGGAAATTATAGTTTCTCTTAGTAACGGCTTTGGTATATAATGTAATAGCTCTTCTATTTACGTCATAAATGAAAATGTTGGTTGGTAAAATGGTTGACTGAAATATTATTTTTATCGCTGTTGTTGGTTTTTACTTTTTTCTACGTTGTTCAATTCAAATTCTTTCGTTTTTGGAGAAATAATTTTTTATTCTTCCGGAATTTTGTTGATGAAGCTTATCGTTTCAATCACGAAATTTAATACATAAGATGAATAGTCTTCCTAAATCAACACTACAGCATCTCCACCTGATATAATTTATATCATTACCATTAACATAAATGGTATGAAAATTTTGTAATATGGCGTCACGTGTAGTAAACGTAACATAAATTTGACATTTGAAAATCATTCGTTTATTGATATTCAATAGCGCCGCTTGAGTCGTATGTCACCAAACCATATAGAACTGGCACCAAAACATAAAATAATTAAAATGTCTATTGGTTTAAAACTTTTAAAAGTGTTAAAAGAAATCCAACAATGCGAAGAAAAATGAAAACGAAGTGCACCTACCTTTTGGGTTAATCCCTTTAAACGACGCGAATCACGCGAGTCTCCTCTAGCAAACTATTCGAATATTGATGGTGTAACTCGATGCGGTAATGGCAGGTGGAGAGCTTACCTAAGCTCTGAGGCGGGATACTGCTGGATGAGACATACTGGCATGTTGGGGGGAGAATGATCTCGTTTTCTTCCAATTTTACAATACATTTGTATGCTGTCTCCATACGGTACTAACGCAACTAACGTACGCTTGGCGTAGGATGGTATAGTTCTTGTCGCATTATCTCTCTACCACGCGCCACTCAACCGGGTATTTAGATAGTTAAAATGTTAGTAAAATCCCCGGGTACTCGATATCAGAGAATACAAAATACAGTGGTATCACTCATACAAAACAACACAGTAGTGTACCTTGCATAACACAACACTAAGAATAATAGTACTAAATAGAATTTAGATTTATGCATGAAACTATCTAATCACAGTAAAATTAATTTGTAACGAACCTTAAACATAAATTTTCAATTGCGGGATAACAAAAAATTGGTACATCATGTTAATTTTGCATCATATATTTTTTATTTCAACAATCAAAAATAATTTAAAAATGTACACAAATTCATAAAATGTTACCAATCAATGACGCACATAAGAGTATCAATTCAATTTAAATGATATTAACTTTACTGGATTTATTCTATGGCACTAATGCTATAAAATGACGTATACAATAAACGAGCTTCTAAAAGGTTTCCGATGAGCCACTAATTATTGATATCAAACTAGTTGTTAAATTTCTTAAATATTTCTATTATAATTATTAGTTATTTCAATTTAATTTATATTTTATAATTTTCTAAAATAGAATTTTGCTTGTTTTAAAGCTATATTATATTTCATAAAGTAAAATTAATTATACAGCGTATTTTCAAATAGGCAAAAATTGTTTTGATCATATTTACAGATATTCAGACTTGAAAACTAAACATGAGACTTCATAACAAAAAATTTTAAATACAATTTATCATTTAATATTAATTTGAACTTGAATTCCAAATAATTTGAATTCCAAATTTATTTAATAATTTTTTTTTTAATCCAACCAGCATTTACCAAGTATTTCTTTACGTGATTTTCAATATACGATAGATCATTAGACGCTGTTGATGCCCCGCTTAGTAAAATAGTTTTTATAGTAATATATTTAGTGGGCGGTAAATTTAATGTAATACACAACTGCAGTTCATTGGACGACAGTAGACGTCCGCCCGGTTGTAGTTTTGGATCCTGCAGGCTGCTGCGATTGCTGCTCTGCAGATCCGTTCCCTGTAAGCTATCCGAGTAACTTCTGCTGGGCAATGAGGCGTCGCAAGAGGCCAGGTCGCCGATGGGGGGCATGTATTTTGATACGATGGAATTTGAGCTTTTTGCTGCGACGCTTTCGCTTCTTTAACGAAATAAAAAGTAGAATATATTAGTAAAGGGTCTATTAATTTTAAAGTATATATTTCTTACTCTGTTCTTTTGTGCTGCGATTGCATAGATAACATTTGCCGCTCTCCAGTTCCCTGTAAGTCCTGGAGAAGTATAACATTGTCTAATACATCCAGGTATTCGTTGACCATTTGGCGAGATAACACATGCAAACTATTTTCGTTTTGTAAATAAAAATGTCGATAGAATGGTTTTTTAATTTCAATTATTCAATTACAATTAATTACACATAATAAATTCAACTTTTCGTGATTATATTCAAGTATAACCATTTTAATCGACAATTTCGTACTAAAGCAAACAATTAAGTATGGGATCACTACAATAAAATGGTCAACGCATACCTTAAATATATCAATTAAATAAAAGTGTAGGAAAATAAATTTGAATTTTGAGAATAACAGAAATTATTTTAAATTCATTTAAAATAAAAAAGAAACACGAAAAGTTGAATGAATTTAAATTTGAAAACGATAATTTCTTAAATAAAACTAAACTACTTACAGTTCGGCCACTTCCAAACGGCCCAGTATTTTTATGCTGAGCGGCAGCGGCGTGTTGTTCGAAGTGTACACATTCATCAATTCGAGTTAATCCATTCCATCGATAACGATGTAATTCCGACAGACGAACTCGTAAAGCCTTCTCCCTCTCGATCGACGCTAGAATTCGATCAAATTCATGCGACGTATAGAATTGTCCATATACACGAAATCTGTCACGAAATTCTCGATGTTCACGAGTTACTCGTACGCTACGATTTCCGCCACGGAAGAAATTCGAAACCAATTGATAATCACGAACTTGCCGCTTTCGTCGTGCTCTTTCACGCAATCTTCTTGTATAAATATCTATTTGGGCCAGTTTTAATACAACATCTACTTCATCATCATCGGGATTTAACGATAATGTAGATACAAGTTGTTCGGCGGATGGGTCATACTCTCGTTCAAAATCATCTCGATTTGGCATATAGCCGAGTTGTGATGCTTCTTCAGGGGTCACATCCAATGGGGGCAATTTCTGTGTTAGTAACTGGCTCAATGGACCCGTATCATTTTCGGTGTGATCAACTAAATGTGGTCTTTGGGATGTTGCTGGTAACCAAGTATGTCGCCCAATGGTACCATTTAAATATTTATTTACATATTCCTCTTTAGCATCTTCGGGACTGCGCGTCTCTATGTGTTTACTAATATCTTCCCAGTTCCCAAAGCCGTATTGTTCAATGGCATCAAGGAGATGGAGCTCTTCTCGAGCGGACCAACCCCCTTTTCCCCGAAAAATGGATAGTATCCCAGAATCCTAAAATTTTTTAATTGTAGTTCTTTAATGAACATTTTAGCAAAATTCTTTAAATCACGGGGTTCTTGCAAAATTAAATTGCATTCAAATTAGTTTTTCTTCTTGGATTTATTTCTCATGATGTATCGTTTTCAAAACGCTGTTAAAGAAAGCTAAACAAAGTTTAGAAATTCAACAGCTTGTTGACTTTTGGGAAGTTTTCTATGGCGAAAGCGATCGCGAATCTCTCGAACAAGATGTAATCTCTGGCCGCTAACCAATTTTTTTATAGCCCGGCCAAAAACAATGGATTAAATCCATTGTTTTCGGTCCAGCCACAAAGTACATATCTACAGAGCAGTAACTTTGGTACTAATCGTATGTGTATAAAATATGTTTGCTATAATTTGCACGGAAGTAACAGGCGAAAGATCCGATACGTCCGTATTCTCATTCTAATTTTGCAGTTTATTTGAAAATGAATAAAACAGGTCGTCCCATTTCAACGAAAGGAATTAGGTAAAGTAAATCTAGCGTACGGAAACAAAAAATATGTAATAAAACTGTACATGATCGTATTATTAGTACGGTTCGTCTTACTATTTATTTGTTTTTAAAAATTTTATTTAATCTTATTTAAGAGTTGATAATATTTTATAAAGAAATGTACATACAATAATTGAACATAACTACTTCCATATTATCTATAATATAATTTAATATCAATAATTAAAAGATGTTAGTACATTTTATCAATGTTTTAATTTTACACCCCTATTCCACTAGTCGCATCACTTCAAGTGATGTGACTACTCATCTTCCCGGTTACTAGATCATTAAATAAAAACTTGCAAAATAATTGTTCAATAAAGTCGTTCTGGTTGTTTTTTAAATCTTAGTATGCTGCTTTATAAATATTTCCGTGCGACTGCTATCACTCCAAATGACAATTTCTATCACTTGAAATTTTGACGTGACAAATAAATAAAAAAAAATTCAAACTAATGAAGCCAACTAAGATTTAAACAAATTTTATTGAGAGTTTTGCACAAAAATATTTAGTAAATTTTGATTTTAAAATCTAGTTACCAGGAAGATCCATAGAAACGTTGCATGAAGTGATACGTCTAAGCAGGGCTACCAGATTGACAGATTTATCTGTTTTTGACAGATTTTTGATCTTAAAACAGAAAAACAGATTTTATTCAGTAATTGCCAGATTTTATTAAAAATCTTTGTTTTTAACAGATTTTCGATAAAAAGTATTTTTTTTCTGTACTTACATATTATGATGTTGGGCAAAAATTTGTAAGTGGTTTAAAGGATATGGTTTCAAGGGTAAATGTTGACATTTGTAAAATTTATTTCAATTTATATTCTGCTACAATGTTTCAAGGGTAATATTCTCGTCTACTAATTCTACTACATCCACAATACTATAGCGATAAAAACAGTTATATACGTGCATACTTATTTTCAACACAACATTCAAATTAAGTTATCAATTTAATAAAGTTAAAGAAGTTTTAAAATATAATTTTAAATCGAATAGTTTTGTTTTTAAAAGTGTATATAATCGTATTTTCTACGAAAGAGTTAATTGTATCGATTCGCGATACATATTTAGATATTAAAGAGTGTACACATATTTAGAAATAATTTTCGTGGTCATTTTATTTTTTTAAATTGGTATACGACAATACGAGTATTAATGGAAAAATATTTTAAGAAAATTGGTAAGTGCTACAATCAGAAATTAATATGTACAGTACATACATATTCATGTATCCTATTATACGCTTACTTATTTAAAACATTAAATTAAAATAAGTTTTCGAAATTTAAAGGACCTATTGAAATACCGGCTGAAACCGATACGATAGAGGTGGATA